>OX328099.1:237207-2637207 GCA_946811185.2 Hippopus hippopus | reverse complement strand
CTTTTTAAGTCCTTTCAAGAAAATATAGAGAAATGCTTAAAGCAGGTAGTAGTATGAGCGTCACTTTGTGTGTAAACAAACGGGCGCCATATTGGATGACCTACTTACTATAAATAGTGACTCATTTGCATATAAGGATGTTACTATAGTTAGAACGTCAACCATCTTGGATGACCTACTTTTTTTTGTATTTTTATTTCGACAGCTAGATGAAAAACATTGTGGAAAAAACAACTTTTTTTTTTATTGATGAAACATCATGAGGGGAATGATAGAATGGAAGAAGCAGATTTTGCAATTCAAGAAATATTCTGTAAATATAGAAATAAAATGGTACCTTATTGTTAATGTTTTCCCTTCAACGTCCTTCTGTCAAATGACCAAGATCATAAAAGTATGCTACCACCAGAGCGCATGCGTCAATCTATTTCTAAACATTCATGTTCAGACACGCTGAATCTCCAAACAGAGGATCAGGTTGGGGGCGAACAATAGTCCTTTGTTAAAGTCTGTGGTTAAAGTCGCCACACTGTCTGGTTTTGTTTACTTTGGGACGGAAGTACGGACAATGGCCTATTCAACTGTCAAGTTAATCTCCGAACAAAGGACCAAGTAGCTGAACAAGAGTCTTTTGTTAATGTCGCCATACTGTCTGGTTTTGTTTGTTTGGTGACGGAAGTATGGACAATGGCCTATTCAACTGTCAAGTTAATCCCCTATTGAGAAATAGTTTTAAAAATGAGTCGTTTAAGTAGGCACCCTTACGGTATACAGAGCTGACTTGTATACCCTATCTAGTTATTTTTGGTGGACATTGAAGGTCAGGTCCTTTTATCTAGATGGAGACATTCCCACTTAGACTCATCTTTAACGCTTCATCAAGTCAAAGAGCTGATTCCTACCCATACTTCGACCCTTGACTAAGTCTATATGGTTAAGTCGGTCTAACGACACATCCATGCTCTTTGAAGTTTCTCATAATACACAAACATAAAATTTATATAACTCTACCTTTTAATCCCCTTCAACGTCCTATACTCAAATGACTAAGATTATTATCATCAGTTTGCACGAGTCCATTTTGAGATACTCATGTTCAGACATGTGTAGGTGATCAATACTCTTTCATTAAAGTCGCCACACTGTCTGGTTTTGTTTATTTGGTGACGGAAGTACGGACAATGGCCTATTCAACTGTCAAAGTTAATCCCCTAACAAAGGACCAAGTGATACAGAGCTGACTTGTATACCCGATCAAAGGCATAGTCACGGACATTGAGGATCAGGTCCTCAGTTCTCGATGGAAATAAAAAGTAAATATTTTAATGATAAAAAGGCGAAAAATAAAAAGAAATAGTCTACGGGTAAAAATATAAAAGTAGAAACAGTGGAGTAAGCAGAAAAAAAATAGTCTATGGTAAAAAAGAGAAGAATTAGGTCCAGTACCCATATATCATTGATTATGATGCAAAAGTGAAAAATCAGGTAGTGCCCCTTTAAAGCAAAAGATTAATAGACTCTAACAAGATTGGACATAAACCCCCACCCCTTTAAGAGCCAATACCTGTTTATATCATTGATTATGATGTAAAAGTGAAAAATCAACTTGTCCCCCTTTAAAGCAAAATATTAAATGGTTCTAACAAGATTGGACATGAACCCCCACCCCTTTAAGGTCCAGTACTCATTTATCAATGATGATAATGCAAAAGTGAAAAATTAGGTCGTCTCCCTTTAAAGCAAGAAGTTGAACGATTCTAACAAGATTGGACATAAACCCCCACCCCTTTAAGGTCCAGTACCCATTTATATGTAAATCATTGATTATGATGTAAAAGGGAAAAAATCAAGTCATCCCCCTTTAAACCAATAGATTCAATGACTCTAACAAGATTTGACAAGCACCTCCCACCCATTTAATGCCCGGTACTCATTTATATCATTGATTATTATGCAAAACCGAAAAAAATCAAGTCGTTCTCCTTCAAAGGCAAAACATTAAATGGTTCTAACAAGATTGGACAAGACCCTACCACCCTTTAAGATCCGGTACCCATTTATGTCATTGATTATGATGTGAAAGCGAACAAATCAAGTCCTCCACCTTTAAAGCAATTGATTAAATGACTCTAACAGGATTGGACAAGACCCTACTATCCCTTTAAGGTCCGGTACCCATTTATATCATTGATTATGATGCAATAGCGGAAAAATCATGTTGACCCCCTTTAAAGCAAAAAGTTAAATGACTCTGACAAGATTGGACAAGACCCCCAGCCCTTTAATGTCCAGTACCCATTTATAAGTATATCATTGATTATAATGCAAAAGCGAAAAATCAAATCGTTCCCTTTAAATTAAAAATTTAAATGACTCTAACAAGATTGGACAAGACCCCTCATCCCTTTAAAGTCCAGTGCCCATTTATATGTCAATGTTTTTTGACTTGAGATCGGATTAAGATAACTTATAAAGAGAGCAACGTTTACATAAATATTTATAGTAACCCTAGTAACGGATTAAATTTTGTAAAAATGTAAGATTTTAGTCGAAAGTTATAGGAGTTGTTACTTTTAGTAATGAAATGATTTTTTCTCATCAATCAAACCTTCTGACAGTAAAGCCGTGTACTGATAAGCCTAATTCTAGGAAATATAGGCAAAGGCACCAAATTCTAGGACAACCAAGCAAAGAAACCGATATTCAACTCTTTCTTTCATTTTTTGACAGTTTCTATTCATGAAATTTGAGATAACCCTGTCAAATGATACATGACGCTTTACTCTTTCATTTTGACCCCCGTATTTGTCATTCAATTTGCAGCCGTTTTAGAGCCAATACTCCTTTTCCTAGAAAAATCGACTTTTTTTATTTACAGTCAGATCGAATCGATATAGGTATCATTGGAATGGCCTTGTCACACTGATGAAGAAAATGTATAGTTTTGTGGGTGTCACTTGAATGACAACGGATATACAAGGGTTAAGGTTTTGGGAGATACACGCTTTTGGCATCCACTGGCACCAAAATGGCTCAAATCTGTATTAATTGATCGATTTTTACGTTCTTGGTGTCTATCCACGATAATTTTTCGCTGGGAATTCAAATTTGAAGTCAAAATTTACCTAAAGATCAAAGTGAGATCGTAATTTTGCCTGAAAGATTTCAGATACGTTATTAATGCACTAACTTTAACAAAAATGGCTAAAATCGTTGTTTATGAACCGATTTTCGTGATCTTGGTGTCTAATTGTATTAACTTTTGCTCAGAAATCCATTTATGAGGGTAACGAATACATTTTGGTGAGATGACGCCATTTCTTATAAAAGAAAATACTATAGAAGATTAGCACAAGACAAAAAATAGCTTTATACATGTAATTATACGCACTGGCATTAACATATAAAAACACTACTGACTTCTGACAGGACGATATGGGCCATACCTTTTGAAATTATCCTCGTAGTTTATGAGGAGAAGATGTTTGAAAATTGAGACAATGGGCGGACACAGACACACACGCACGATAGGCACAGGGGCCATAACATAAGCACGCTGAACTTTGGCTAGTGGAGCTAAAACTTGCGTAGTGTAAATAATAGGTTAAATATATTCTACAAGCTACTGTCAAACCAGACTGTTGCTACTACCATTAGATGAAATAAATGAAATTTACCTATAAAATGCTCGCCTTCCCCACTCCATATCAAAACATTCCTTATATTAGAAATATCCATAACAAACGTTAACACTGTTTCCAAGAAATAGGCAATTTGCCCACAAATATAATCCACTATCATTGTCCTGATAGAGAAAGTTTAGAAGTGTAGGTATATATAATTATATGTCTAGTCTAGAATGACCTGGACAAGTAATGTCGAGCTTCTACAAGTTCTCACATGAAGTGAACTCCCTCTTGGGTTCATTTGTTTTCTATTGTCAATGTTTTTTGACTTGAGATCGGAGTAAGATAGCTCATAAAGGCAACTGGCTAATGATTACATAAAGATTTATAATAACCCTAGTAACGGATTAAATATTGTAAAAATTTAACATTTTAGTCGAAAGTTATAGGAGTTGTTACCTTTAGTAATGAAATGATTTTTTGAACATTCTAACCTTGTAGAAAGTAAAGCTGTGTACTGATAAGCCTAATTCTAGGAAATGTAAGCAATGGCACCAAATTCTAGGACAAGTAAGTAAATAAATCGATAGTTGTCTTTTTCTTTCATTTTGTGACAGTTTCATGCAATTTGAGATAACTCTACCAAATGATACATGACACTTTAGTCTTTCATTTTAACCCTCATTGTCGATTCAATTTTTAGCCATTTCAAAGCCAGTGCTCATTTGCTTCAAAAAGTCGACATTTTAATTTGCATTCAGATCGAATCGATATAGGTATCATTGGAATGGTCTTCTCACAGTGATCAAGAAAATTTATAGTTTTGTGGGTGTCACTTCACTGACAACGGTGATACAAGGATTAAAGCTTTGGAAGATACACGCTTTTGGCATCCACTGGTACAAAAACGGCTCAAATCGTTATTTATTGACCGATTTTTACGTTCAATTTTTTTTTTTTACGTGTCTATCTCCAATAATTTTTCCCTAGAAATTCAAATTTGAAGTCAAAATTAACGTAAAGATCATAGTGAGATAGTAATTTTACTTGAAAGATTTCAGATACGTTATTAATGCACTAACTTTAACAAAAATGGCTAAAATCATTGGTTATGAACCGATTTTCATGATCTTGGTGTCTAATTGTATTAACTTTTCCTCAGAAATCCATTTATGAAGGTAACGAATACATCTTCCGTGAGATGGCGGCGGAAATGACGGCATTTTCTATAAAAATTACAATAGAAGAACAGCACAAGGCAAAAATAGTTTTATACATATTATTACACCTAATGGCATTAGTGTGTGTTTTAACACGTTTGCATTTGACTAAATTTAAAACGTCCTTGATTGGATAATAAAGTATGACGTCATTTATTTAGTTCATTAAATCCTACGGTATTCCATTTACTTTATTATCGTTAAGAACTTCAGTATGAAACCTACATTTTCACTTTCGACTCGTGTCGTCGAAAAATACTTAAATGCATATAATTTAAGTGCCTCTGTAGTTTTCAACAAACGAGTTATGTATAGTGTAATACAAAAGTGTTTAAACCATCCTGACACAGAGAAACAGTGTGGCAAACGCTTTGAATTGACCAAAACATTCAATTATGATATTGAACTTTTAGGATTTACAAATAAACAGAGTAACAAACTGAAAATGATATTTACCAGGACAAAGAATGTCATTTTTGTTATAACTGCTTATCCGGTTGTCTAGTTAATAAACCCACAAACGTGTTTGGGCACGTTTTCTATATCTAGATCATAACGAAATGGACTTGTCAACCAATCAGGCAGTGGTTCTAAAAATAGACAACCAATCAGATGCAAGAGGAAGTGGACCAAACAGAAGAGACTCTGATCTATGTAAGACATTGTAACGAGTGTGTATGCCAAAAGTGTTCCCATACTCAAACATGGCAAACACCAGATTCAAACTCAGTCTTGGTAACAATCGCTACGTACAGGTCAGTAAATGGAAAATGGAGCTGAGAGTCGACATCAGAGAATGGAAAGGTGACAAACCCACAATAAAAAAAAGGGCATAAGCTTAACTATGATGTGTTGGAAGAACCTAGTAGTTCAACTAGAACATGTTGACAAATCCCCCCAAAATAAAGTAACGTTCGGATATCATATTTGGGGTAATTTGTATTACAGTATTGGCGAAAGTAGCGTTAGTGCAGATATAAAACAGTACTGAAAGCCGAATGAAGAAGTGATGCCTACCAGGAAAGGCATCTCTTTGAGACCTAAAGAATACAATCGATTAAAACAACTTATACCAAACATCGAAAAAGACTTATCCGAATTGGATAGTGTGGTAACCTGTTACTTGCAGAATGATCATATGAATCAGTTAGGAGCCCTTCAATGTACAGAGTGTAACCCAAATGAATTTATAGATCGGTGATCATGTTTGGACTTGTGCATATGATAGTTTCATTGATTGGTGAATGGATACATTATAGACATATAAATACAGAAATAGAAACTGAAATGGAACGATTTCTTGCTCTTTTAAATATTTACCAAAATAGACCTTTGTATTCAATTTTGTTGTAATTCTATATGCTGTAAAAATTTACGTTATGTATATGTAAATATGAATAAAAATGGATGACTGAAAAAGATACTTGTCCTCTATTTATTTTGATGCTAACCATCCTTTCAGTTTTAGCGGCCCCGAGAAATTGTATCAGTATGTGAAAGTCCGGGGTAAATACAAAATTGGTTGACATCGAATACGGAAATGGCTTCAAGATCAAGAATCCTATTCCCTTACGAGGCGAGCTAGACGCCGATTTATACTATCCAGAGTTATTATTGATGGTATTGACAGTCAGTGGGATACAGATCTCATAGACATGGTCAATTTACAAAGAAAGAAAAATGGTGTCAATAAATACGTTTTGGTAGCGATTAACATTTTTTCTCGTGTGTATATGTTCAACCAATAACACTGAAGCATATAGTAACCGATGAAACCATTTCTAATTACCAATCCAAATAAAATATGTGGAAACAAACGAAAAAGAAAACTTTACACTCGCAAGGAAGATAAAATGTATCAAATGGTTTATACAAAAAGGCAAAAAGTAGACCACTTTGATACAAAATGATAGTCGTCTTTATACTTTCTCTTAGGGTTGTTTTGTAAAAAAAATGTCATATATTTTCTTTAAAGTGCCATTCATTTTTTTTTTTTTTTTTTTTTTTTTTTAAGTGTCATATATATTTTAAAAAGAGTGACTCATTTTTCAGAAAAGGTCCTTCAATTTCTTAAAAGTATCACACATTTCTCGAAAAATGTCATCTATTTTCTGAAAAGTAGTATTCATTTTTTAAAAAGTGTAACTCATTTTTCAAAGAGTGTCACTCATTTCTTAAAAGTGTTACTCATTTCTTAAAAAGTGTCACTCATTTTTCAAAAAGTGTCACTCATTTTCTTAAAAGTGTTACTCTTTTTCTAAAAAGTGTCACTACCTTTTACGTTTTTGTACTTTTACACGTAAATTCTCATAGGGTCCGTTTCAAAAAGTGTCACTCATTTTTCAAAAAGTGTCACTCATTTCCTAAAAAGTGTAACTCATTTTTCAAAAAGTGTCACTCATTTTCATAAAAGTGTTACTCTTTTTCTAAAAAGTGTCACTACCTTTTACGTTTTTCTACTTTTACACGTAAATTCTCATAGGGTCCGTTTCAAAAAGTACCACTCATTTTTCAAAAAGTGTCATTCATTTCCTAAAAAGTGTAACTCATTTTTCAAAAAGTGTCACTCATTTTCTTAAAAGTGTTACTCATTTCTTAAAAAGTGTCACTCATTTTTCAAAAATTGTCACTCATTTTCTTAAAAGTGTTACTCTTTTTCTAAAAAGTGTCACTACCTTTTACGTTTTTGTACTTTTACACGTAAACTCCCATAGGGTCCGTTTCAAAAAGTGTCACTCTTATTTCAAAAAGTGTCACTCATTTCCTAAAAAGTGTAACTCATTTTTCAAAAAGTGTCACTCATTTTTCAACAAGTGTCACTCATTTTCTTAAAAATGTTACTCATTGCCTAAAAAGTGTCACTTGTCAAACGGGCGGGCGAGGGGGGACCAGTCGCCTTATACATAAATACCTTTCTAAACGTTGAACAAGAGTCGACTGGTCCCCCTTCGCCCGTTTGAGTCATACTGAGTGGTTTCCTCTCAGTGGTACACTCCGTATATTTTTGTGATTTTATACCCTAATCTGACAGCCGTTTCTATCTTTTAGGGGGACATGAATAGCACTTTTAAGAAAACAAGTGACACTTTTTAGGCAATGAGTAACATTTTTAAGAAAATGAGTGACACTTATTGAAAAATGAGTGACACTTTTTAGGAAATGAGTAACACTTTTAAGAAAATGAGTGACACTTTTTGAAAAATGAGTGACACTTTTTGAAATGGACCCTATGGGAATTTACGTGTAAAAGTACAAAAACGTAAATGGTAGTGACACTTTTTAGAAAAAGAGTAACACTTTTAAGAAAATGAGTGACAATTTTTGAAAAATGAGTGACACTTTTAAGAAATGAGTAACACTTTTAAGAAAATGAGTGACACTTTTTGAAAAATTAGTTACACTTTTTAGGAAATGAATGACACTTTTTGAAAAATGAGTGACACTTTTTGAAACGGACCCTATGTTAATTTACGTGTAAAAGTACAAAAACGTAAAAGGTAGTGACACTTTTTAGAAAAAGAGTAACACTTTTAAGAAAATGAGTGACACTTTTTGAAAAATGAGTTACACTTTTTAGGAAATGAGTGACACTTTTGAAAATGAGTGACACTTTTTGAAACGGACCCTATGGGAATTTACGTGTAAAAGTACAAAAACGTTAAAGGTAGGGACGCTTTTTAGAAAAAGAGTAACACTTTTAAGAAAATGAGTGACACTTTTTGAAAATGAGTGACACTTTTTAAGAAATGAGTAACACTTTTAAGAAAATGAGTGACACTCTTTAAAAAATGAGTTACACTTTTTAAAAAATGAATACTATTTTTCAGAAAATAGATGACATTTTTCAAGAAATGTGTGATACTTTTAAGAAAATGAAGGACCTTTTCTGGAAAATGAGTCACTCTTTTTAAAATATATATGACACTTTAAAAAAAAAATGAATGGCACTTTAAAGAAAATGAATGACATTTTTTTTACAAAACAACCCTAAGAGAAAGTATAAAGACGACTATCATTTTGTATCAAAGTGGTCTACTTTTCGCCTTTTTGTATAAACCATTTGATACATTTTCTCTTCCTTGCGAGTGTAAAGTTTTCGTTTTCGTTTGTTTCCACATATTTTATTTGGATTAGTAATTAGAAATGGTTTCATCGGTTACTATATGCTTCAGTGTTATTGGTTGAACATACACACACCGAGAAAAAATGTTAATCGCTACCAAAACGTATTTATTGACACCATTTTTCTTTCTTTGTAAATTGACCATGTCTATGAGATCTGTATCCCACTGACTGTCAATACCATCAATAATAACTCTGGATAGTACAAATCGGCGTCTAGCTCGCCTCGTAAGGGAATAGGACTCTTGATCTTGAAGCCATTTCCGTATTCGATGTCAACCAATTTTGTATTTACCTCGGGCTTTCACATACTGATACAATTTCTCGGGGCCGCTAAAACTGAAAGGATGGTTAGCATCAAAATAAATAGAGGACAAGTATCTTTTTCAGTCATCCATTTTTATTCATATTTACATATACATAACGTACATTTTTACAGCATATAGAATTACAACAAAATTGAATACAAAGGTCTATTTTGGTAAATATTTAAAAGAGCAAGAAATCGTTCCATTTCAATTTCTATTTCTGTTTTTATATGTCTATAATGTATCCATTCACCAATCAATGAAACTATCATATGCACAAGTCCAAACATGATCACCGATCTATAAATTCATTTGGGTTACACTCTGTACATTGAAGGGCTCCTAACTGATTCATATGATCATTCTGCAAGTAACAGGTTACCACACTATCCGATTCGGGTAAGTCTTTTTCGATGTTTGGTATAAGTTGTTTTAATCGATTGTATTCTTTGGGTCTCAAAGAGATGCCTTTCCTGATAGGCATCACTTCTTCATTCGGCTTTCAGTACTGTCTTATATCTGCACAAACGCTACTTTCGCCAATACTGTAATATAAATTACCCCAAATATGATATCCGAACGTTACTTTATTTTGGGGGGATTTGTCAACATGTTCTAGTTGAACTACTAGGTTCTTCCAACACATCATAGTTAAGCTTATGCCTTTTCTTTATTGTGGGTTTGTCACCTTTCCATTCTCTGATGTCGACTCTCAGCTCCCTTTTCCATTTACTGACCTGTACGTAGCGATTGTTACCAAGACTGAGTTTGAATCTGGTGTTTGCCATGTTTGAGTATGGGAACACTTTTGGCATACACACTCGTTACAATGTCTTACATAGATCAGAGTCTCTTCTGTTTGGTCCACTTCCTCTTGCATCTGATTGGTTGTCTATTTTTAGAACCACAGCCTGATTGGTTGACAAGTCCATTTCGTTATGATCTAGATATAGAAAACGTGCCCAAATACGTTTGTGGGTTTATTAACTAGACAACCGGATAAGCAGTTATAACAAAAATGACATTCTTTGTCCTGGTAAATATCATTTTCAGTTTGTTACTCGGTTTATTTGTAAATCCTAAAAGTTCAATATCATAATTGAATGTTTTGGTCAATTCAAAGCGTTTGCCACACTGTTTCTCTGTGTCAGGATGGTTTAAACACTTTTGTATTACACTATACATAACTCGTTTGTTGAAAACTACGGAGGCACTTAAATTATATGCATTTAAGTATTTTTCGACGACACGAGTCGAAAGTGAAAATGTAGGTTTCATACTGAAGTTCTTAACGATAATAAAGTAAATGGAATACCGTAGGATTTAATGAACTAAATAAATGACGTCATTCTTTATTATCCAATCAAGGACGTTTTAAATTTAGTCAAATGCAAACGTGTTAGAACACACACTAATGCCATAAGGTGTAATAATATGTATAAAACTATTTTTGCCTTGTGCTGTTCTTATATAGAAATTTTTATAGAAAATGCCGTCATTTCCGCCGCCATCTCACGAAAGATGTATTCGTTACCTTCATAAATGGATTTCTGAGGAAAAGTTAATACAATTAGACACCAAGATCATGAAAATCGGTTCATAACCAATGATTTTAGCCATTTTTGTTAAAGTTAGTGCATTAATAACGTATCTGAAATCTTTCAAGTAAAATTACTATCTCACTATGATCTTTACGTTAATTTTGACTTCAAATTTGAATTTCTAGGGAAAAATTATCGTAGATAGACACCAAGAACGTAAAAATCGGTCAATAAATAACGATTTGAGCCGTTTTTGTACCAGTGGATGCCAAAAGCGTGTATCTTCCAAAGCTTTAATCCTTGTATCTCCGTTGTCAGTGAAGTGACAACCACAAAACTATACATTTTCTTGATCACTGTGAGGAGACCATTCCAATGATACCTATATCGATTCGATCTGAATGCAAATTAAAATGTCGACTTTTTGAAGCAAATGAGCACTGACTTTGAAATGGCTAAAAATTGAATCGACAATGACGGTTAAAATGAAAGACTAAAGTGTTATGTATCATTTGGTAGGGTTATCTCAAATTGCATGAAACTGTCACAAAATGAAAGAAAAAGACAACTATCGATTTATTTGCTTACTTGTCCTAGAATTTGGTGCCATTGCTTACATTTCCTAGAATTAGGCTTATCAGTACACAGCTTTACTTTCTACAAGGTTAGAATGTTCAAAAAATCATTTCATTACTAAAGGTAACAACTCCTATAACTTTCGACTAAAATGTTAAATTTTTACAATATTTAATCCGTTACTAGGGTTATTATAAATCTTTATGTAAACATTAACCAGCTGCCTTTATGAGCTATCTTAATCCGATCTCAAGTCAAAAAACATTGACAATAGAAAACAAATGAACCCAAGAGGGAGTTCACTTCATGTGAGAACTTGTAGAAGCTCGACATTACTTGTCCAGGTCATTCTAGACTAGACATATAATTATATATACCTACACTTCTCAACTTTCTCTATCAGGACAATGATAGTGGATTATATTTGTGGGCAAATTGCCTATTTCTTGGAAACAGTGTTAACGTTTGTTATGGATATTTCTAATATAAGGAAAGTTTTGATATGGAGTGGGGAAGGCGAGCATTATATAGGTAAGTTTTATTTATTTCATCTAATGGTAGTAGCAACAGTCTGGTTTGACAGTAGCTTGTAGAATATATTTAACCTATTATTTACACTACGCAAGTTTTAGCTCCACTAGCCAAAGTTCAGCGTGCTTATGTTATGGCCACTGTGCCTATCGTGCGTGTGTGTCTGTGTCCGCCCATTGTCTCAATTTTCAAACATCTTCTCCTCATAAACTACGAGGATAATTTCAAAAGGTATGGCCCATATCGTCCTGTCAGAAGTCAGTAGTGTTTTTAAATGCTAATGCCAGTGCGTATAATTACATGTATAGAGCTATTTTTGTCTTGTGCTAATCTTCTATAGTATTTTTTTTATAAAAAATGGCGTCATCTCACCAAAATGTATTCGTTACCCTCATAAATGGATTTCTGAGCAAAAGTTAATACAATTAGACACCAAGATCACGAAAATCGGTTCATAAACAACGATTTTAGCCATTTTTGTTAAAGTTAGTGCATTAATAACGTATCTGAAATATTTCAGGCAAAATTACGATCTCACTTTGATCTTTAGGTAAATTTTGACTTCAAATTTGAATTCCCAGCGAAAAATTATCGTGGATAGACACCAAGAACGTAAAAATCGATCAATTAATACAGATTTGAGCCATTTTGGTGCCAGTGGATGCCAAAAGCGTGTATCTCCCAAAACCTTAACCCTTGTATATCCGTTGTCATTCAAGTGACACCCACAAAACTATACATTTTCTTCATCAGTGTGACAAGGCCATTCCAATGATACCTATATCGATTCGATCTGACTGTAAATAAAAAAAGTCGATTTTTCTAGGAAAAGGAGTATTGGCTCTAAAACGGCTGCAAATTGAATGACAAATACGGGGGTCAAAATGAAAGAGTAAAGCGTCATGTATCATTTGACAGGGTTATCTCAAATTTCATGAATAGAAACTGTCAAAAAATGAAAGAAAGAGTTGAATATCGGTTTCTTTGCTTGGTTGTCCTAGAATTTGGTGCCTTTGCCTATATTTCCTAGAATTAGGCTTATCAGTACACGGCTTTACTTGTCAGAAGGTTTGATTGATGAGAAAAAATCATTTCATTACTAATGGTAACAACTCCTATAACTTTTGACTAAAATCTTACAATTTTACAAAATTTAATCCGTTACTAGGGTTACTATAAATATTTATGTAAACATTGGCCAGCTCTCTTTATAAGTTATCTTAATCCGATCTCAAGTCAAAAAACATTGACATATAAATGGGCACTGGACTTTAAAGGGATGAGGGGTCTTGTCCAATCTTGTCAGAGTCATTTAACTTTTTGCTTTAAAGGGGGTCAACATGATTTTTCCGCTATTGCATCATAATCAATGATATAAATAGGTACCGACCTTAAAGGGATAGTAGGGTCTTGTCCAATCCTGTTAGAGTCATTTAATCAATTGCTTTAAAGGTGGAGGACTTGATTTGTTCGCTTTCACATCATAATCAATGATATAAATGGGTACCGGATCTTAAAGGGGTGGTAGGGTCTTGTCCAATCTTGTTAGAACCATTTATTATTTTGCCTTTAAAGGGGAACGACTTGATTTTTTTCGGTTTTGCATAATAATCAATGATATAAATGGGTACGGGCATTAAATGGTGGGAGGTGCTTTTTCAATCTTGTTAGAGTCATTGAATCTATTGGTTTAAAGGAGGATGACTTGATTTTTCCCTTTTACATCATAATCAATGATTTACATATAAATGGGTACTGGACCTTAAAGGGGTGGGGGTTTATGTCCAATCTTGTTAGAATCGTTCAACTTCTTGCTTTAAAGGGAGACGACCTAATTCTTCACTTTTGCATTGTAATCATTGATAAATGGGTATTGGACCTTAAAGGGGTGGGGGTTCATGTCCAATCTTGTAAGAACCATTGAATATTTTGCTTTAAAGGGGGATAAGTTGATTTTTCACTTTTACATCATAATGATATAAACAGGTATTGGCTCTTAAAGGGGTGGGGGTTTATGTCCAATCTTGTTAGAGTCTATTAATTTTTTGCTTTAAAGGGGCACTACCTGATTTTTCACTTTTGCATCATAATCAATGATATATGGGTACTGGACCTAATTCTCCTCTTTTTTACCATAGACTATTTTTTTTTTCTGCTTACTCCACTGTTTCTACTTTTATATTTTTACCCGTAGATTATTTCTTTTCATTTTTCGCCTTTTTATCATTAAAATATTTACTTTTTATTTCCATCGATTCCATCGAGAACTGAGGACCTGATCCTCAATGTCCGTGACTATGCCTTTGATCGGGTATACAAGTCAGTTCTGTATCACTTGGTCCTTTGTCAGGGGATTAACTTTGACAGTTGAATAGGCCATTGTCCGTACTTCCGTCACCAAATAAACAAAACCAGACAGTGTGGCGACTTTATGAAAGAGTATTGATCACCTACACATGTCTGAACATGAGTATCTCAAAATGGACTCGTGCAAACTGATGATAATAATCTTAGTCATTTGAGTATAGGACGTTGAAGGGGATTGAAAGGTAGAGTTATATAAATTTTATATTTGTGTATTGTGAGAAACTTCAAAGAGCATGGATGTGTCGTTAGACCGACTTAACCATATAGACTTAGTCAAGTGTCGAAGTATGGGTAGGAATCAGCTCTTTGACTTGATTAAGCGTTAAAGATGAGTCTAAGTGGGAATGTCTCCATCTAGATAAAAGGACCTGACCTTCAATGTCCGCCAAAAATAACTAGATAGGGTATACAAGTCAGCTCTGTATACCGTAAGGGTGCCTACTTAAACGACTCATTTTTAAAACTATTTCTCAATAGGGGATTAACTTGACAGTTGAATAGGCCATTGTCCATACTTCCGTCACCAAACAAACAAAACCAGACAGTATGGCGACATTAACAAAAGACTCTTGTTCAGCTACTTGGTCCTTTGTTAGGGGATTAACTTGACAGTTGAATAGGCCATTGTCCGTACTTCTGTCCCAAAGTAAACAAAACCAGACAGTGTGGCGACTTTAACCATAGACTTTAACAAAGGACTATTGTTCGCCCCCAACCTGATCCTCTGTTTGGAGATTCAGCGTGTCTGAACATGAATGTTTAGAAATAGATTGACGCATGCGCTCTGGTGGTAGCATACTTTTATGATCTTGGTCATTTGACAGAAGGACGTTGAAGGGAAAACATTAACAATAAGGTACCATTTTATTTCTATATTTACAGAATATTTCTTGAATTGCAAAATCTGCTTCTTCCACACTATTTTCCATCTAGGACCGAGGACCTGACCCTCAATGTCCGCGACTAGGTCCTAGATCGATGTATACAAGTCAGCTCTGTATACATTTTCGAAAAAGTAGATCATTCAAAATGGCCAAATAAACGACCATTTAAATTACCGCCAAAAACAGTAGGTCAATGCTGCTTTGTTGAAAAAGTAGGTCATTCAAAATGGCTGTCGAAATAAAAATACAAAAAAAAAGGTAGGTCATCCAAGATGGTTGACGTTCTAACTATAGTAACATCCTTATATGCAAATGAGTTACTATTTATAGTAACTAGGTCATCCAATATGGCGCCCGTTTGTTTACACACAAAGTGACGCTCATACTACTGCAGGTTAAAAAAAGATAAACAGCCAGAAATTGTATTTACTGGGGCGTGAATACAAGACCCATAAATTTAGAGAAATATCATATGATTACAGATTTTATCCAAATACCATTTCTCGTAATTTTTAAATGGATCTCCGTTTCTAAAAACAACAAGCTGAGTTTAATTACAATTGATTTTCATGCCGACCTCGTTCGAGAACTTTTCTACAGAATTCAAAATTTGTCGCTGAATTTGCACGATTGCATCGTCCGCAAACATTAAAGAAAAGATTTTAGGGATATTTTTGTTTCGAAGTGTCGGTGAATAATACTCTTTGAGAATGGAATCCAAGAGATAGTTGCGTTTGATGACGGCATATTTCCGAGCTTCATCTCCTTCAAAATCGTCAGTGCCCATTAAATCTTTCGCAGTTTTGCACACATTGTTATCTACTGAATCCTTTTGAATAGCATCAGACCACATCACCCGACAAGTTAAGTCATGAACCAACGCTTTCCGGTAAGTGGATCTTAGATCTTCGGAGGCCCTTAGACGAGCCTCTCTTCCATCTACATTGGACTGTCGAGTAAACTTCGACGTCGCCTCTTCGACATTGCTTAAATACTTTTTGTATAAGATCCCACCGGTCATAGTCAGTCGCATTGCCTTCAGCGTCAGTTTCATTTGTCTCTTTGAATGACTGCTTATCCATGCCCATAGACTTGTCTGTAACTATTAGAATCTTAATCCATCTGGTGAGTATTTCTTTTATAGCGTACCATATTGTCCATACGTTTATTTTTATCTCATAAATTGCACACGTACATGTGCGCGTCAACGGTCTTTGTCTAAATGAAGAGGAGGAGGTGGAGTCAAGGTAATCTGTAAATTCAAAACCTAGATTTGTTTGTAAACCAGACTTGTTGCCGTAGTAGAATTGTCTTGTAAAAGCGTTCAGCATGTCTTTGTAGTTTTACCGGTGAATCTTCTTCATCTCGTGTTCTCTTTTTACTTTACACTTTCGCGGTATGCTTTAAAGTTGCGGCTCGCTGGCGTAATTCTGTCTAAGCTTGTTCGACAGTCCTTTCTACGCTTGTCACGAGCTTTACAGTTATTGAGTTGCATTTTTGTAAAGTCGGTTTGCTCGCTTCGATCGCGATAACTTCCGATTTGTACGTCAGTCGCTGTCCTGCTTTTAAAAGAAGCTTTTCCATTTTTCAGGATCAGCTACATATTTCTTTATTGTTGTAAGGCAACTTTCATTACTCAAATGACCACTAAGACTTCCCGTGATATATATATATATATATATATATATATATATATATATATATATATATATATATATATATATATATATATATATATGAGAGACTCCCTAGTAGTGTCACTCGTCACTAACTTCTTGACACCTCACAAAACTCTTTTGCCTCCTAAAATGATTTAACAATCATTGAATTCACTCTTCACATGAAAAAAAAAGGACAGTGAGTAAGTATTAAGAGAGGGAGGAGGCAAAATGTGTTTCGGGGTCATCAGCGGATAAGTGTTGAGAGAGGGAGGAGAAACAATGAGTTTTCAGAGGTATCAGTGGGTAAGTGTTGAGAGAGGGAGAAGGCAATACACGTTTTTCTGAGGCGTTCGGAAGCAAGTGAAGAGAGAGCAAGAAGGTAGAACGAGTTTGTGAGGCATAAGGGAACAAGTGACGAGAGAGCGAGGATGCTAAAAGAGTTTTTTGGGACACCAAAGAATAAGGGTTCAGAGAGGGAGGTGACAAATTAAGTTTTCTGAGGCACACGGGAGTACGTTTTGAAAGAGGGGAGACAAAAAGAGTTTTCGGAGGCATCAGGCCGTTAGTGTTGACAGAAGGAGGAAACAAAATGAGTTTCCTGGGGCATCAGGGATTAAGTGTTGAGAGGGGAGGGGGCAAAATGAGTTTTGGAGGCATCAGGGAGTAAGTGACGAGATAGCGAGGAGGCAGAAAGAATTTTGTGAGGCATCGGAAGAGTTAGTAGTTAGTGAGACGGAAGAAGCACAATAAGTTTTCGGAGGCGCCAGGAGGTTAATGTTGCGAGAAGGAGAAGGTAAAATGTGCTTTCAAAGGCATCAGTTTGAGAGTGAGAGATTGAAGAGGCAAAATGAGTTTCGAAGGCAATAGAGAGCAAGTGACGAGAGAGTGAGGAGGCAAAACGAGTTTTCTGAGCGAGGAGGAAAAAAGTGTTTTATGAGGTATGGGGCAGCAAGTGACAACAGAGCGAGGATGCTCTGAATTATCATCTACATGAAAAAAAGACTTGGACAGAAGTACACGGCCATCCACAAACCATGGAGGAGGAGGGGCAGTAAAAAAAAACAGCGGTTACAGAAAACAGACAACCCAAGTGATTTTTAGACTGTTGAAAGAAAGATCGAGAAGTTAAAAAAAGGCAACTTATTTCTCAATCGGAATTTACGATCTTGAAATCAGGGATTTACCAAGTATTCTGGAAACTCCGCAATGTATTTTCCAGTCCATTCTCACAAGAGTAGCGAAAGGACATTCCATCAAATGATGTTGTGCGAGTTACTTTGAACAATCCAGAATTAGATTACTCGATCGTGCTTCCATTCATGAGGGGAATCATTCTCACAGTTGATAGTCTTTTACAGGAAATTAACAGGTCTTGCAGTCCTACGAAGAGTTTGTGGTTGACGAAACTTTTGTTAATCTTGTATCGTTCTCTGGATTCAAACCGAAAACTGTGGTGAACGTCGTAAAACAAATGCTTGAAAAAAGAGAAAAGTGTGTTCCGAATTGAAATTCAGGACGATATTTGTTACGCACGAGCTTTGGTCATAGCTATAGCAAAACACGAAAACCAACCTCGATAGAACAATATTTGCCAAAGCCGTGGCATACAAATGCAGCTTGCCATACAGTTAACTGTACGAGCAAATGTCAGAATGGAAAATCTGGAAAAGAGGAGGTTAAGACGTTTCGGTCGATTCTTTTGAATTACCAGATCCATGTACTTTCTAAGGAGCATTTTAAAGGCATTGTCTACCAAAGCGCCGGTGGTGGTGTTCCTATCTATCCCTATAACCATGATTGGCACTATGTTTAGATCACCACAGTGACAGGGTGTCTCGATCGAAATTACTTCTGTGACCAGAGTAAGAAGGGTTCTGACCATAAAGAAAGTCTTTCATGCAATAATGCAAGTGACTGGCAATACTGCCATGACTGTAACTGTAAATTTTGTAAACGTTGAATACTTTGAACAACACAGACAGAAAACTGAAAGCGGGAAGTCTGCATGTGAAAAAAGTGTACCGATGTACAAGATGTTGTCAGTAATCAATTGTGCGAAGCACAAGAAGCCACAGGTGTGTGGCAAGAAATTTTGCAGTACTTATTTAGCAGGATAGGGGCAAAATACCAATTATTGCCTTTCAAACTGTTATAGTTATAGAGGATCTTACGTGAGTGTTTATGTATTATCATTTTTTATCAAACGAGTTAACTAAAATTGTATGACGCGAGCCTTGGCGAGCGTCGGATACATTTTAGTCAACGAGTTTGATAAAAATGATAATACATAAACACGAATGTGAATTCTATTTATCACATAAAACGAATGACAGACAGAAAACAACCCGCATCATCACCTTTAGCTTCTACACCGTTCACCGGTCCATGTTCACATTTGTAGTTTGGTTTCAAATTTGTACATACACAAGAAGATAGTTCTTTGACATTTACAACGAAAGAAGAGTGAAATAGTTTATAGAGGGGTTAAGTCCACATATTTTCGCAATGATATTGATTTTAAGAGACTTTCGTTGCATTTCTTGGTTTTTATCAAACATGAAAATCAAAAACTTTCCACGCGTATACGTCTTAGCAACAGTGACGTCATTTTTCCCCGAAAATTCCCGCACAAAGTGTGGTTGGTTTCTTTAGCTATACGCGCCCATGACTGAAAACTGATCAAAACCAGGACCCAAAAAAAACGATAATACACTAGTGTATTATCGAAAATAAGTCATGGGTTTAATACACCGCTGGAGGAGGTTTTATGTGATAAATATTTATATTTCTTCTTGGTTAGCCTCCATAAGGCAGTAAATAGCCACTTTCTTTTGACAATTCATAAAAGTAGATGCAGCCAAATGCAATCTGCTCTCACCATTGTACTGTAAGACGACGTGTGGAAGCAGTCAGTCGCTTTGGAGGGATGTTGTAAGGTGGTGAGGAATTGTCAGAAACACATTGGTATTTGTGCTGACTGCCGCAAAATACTGAAATGCTTTTCAAAGTGGCAGTTAGCCCTACTTATAAATCTTCTTGTGTCAAGATACGTCAGATGAAATAATACGCATTGTATTGTATCCACGCACGTGTTCGTCAGTATGAATTGTGGCTTCAATGAGTGAAAAGACATATTATGAAAACATTTTTGTAACTTGAAACTTTTCTTGGCATAACAAATAAGTATATTGTGATATTTACACCAAAAGTAAAAATATTTACCATAACTCAACCAAAAGCATCATCAGAATACATTAATTTTTGTGTACAATAGAAGAGCCAGAGAGGGACTTCAGCCCTCAATTAAAATAAATAAGGGTAAGTTTTTAACAAATGTATACTCTTGTTACGTAACGATGTTTTATAATGCCGCGAATAGTGTGGGGTCGTTCCTGTGTAGACTGCTTCAGGAGATACAGATTTATAGAAACAAATAAGCCTGAAGAAAAAAAAAAATCTTATCTTCAACACTCATGACTTTTGACATGCATGTTGCAGCTAACAACTTCCAACAAAGTACTGCAAATAGGGATGGGTTTCTGTAAGTTGCAACGAATTTTTTCGAATTGTTGCACAATTCAACAATTCATTCAGAAGCCTGTAATCATCCGAAACAAAAAAGCTCGGATAAACAAGCCCAAGGACGAACAAGTCTGGGGCAAACTGGTTTTGGGACGAACAAGCCCCGAACGGGGCGGTCAGGAGACAAAGACTGTGTGTATCATTGCCCCAATAGGAGGCTATGAGCGGGTAAAGCTATTTTCAATGAAAAAGTATTTTTACGATTTTGCTTAATCCAGTTTATTTAATTCCCTTTTTTCAATTATATATCTGAGTGCTATCGAAACTCTCATTTTTCTAAGAAAAAAATGAGTTTTAATTGGGTTTACTTTCTTCGGTTTTGCTCAAACTATGATACATGATTTTCAAAATACGCTATTGAACTCATAGTGGTATTGCCTTTGACAAATGCCACGAAAACATTGTGGAATGTGCTCCCAAGACTCATGAAAATTGGTTTGAATGTTCGTCGTAATGATGTCTCTGGCCTTGACAAAGTCTTGTGCTGCAAATTTGTTTCATGAACAGGCCAGGCTAGAGCAGACACTTCATTCAGACATAATATACACAATACACTGCCTTGTCAAAATACGTATATGTTTTAAATAAATTTGTACTGGCTAGCGTGTTCATACATTTAATGATAAAGTGAGGCTTAACAGAACTGAAGAATAAAGTGTTTACCTATGGTAACCAATAAAGGAACTACTAAATGTAATTTAAAAAAGAAAACCTATACTGACTAAGAACAAGTCGCCCTAATTTCTAAAACCAGACTTCACAGACGTGTGAAGAGAAGTTATAAAACGACGGAGTTATAAAACGAGGGAGAGATCACCAAAGAAAGCGCGAATAGTCAAACTATCATAGCACTAACAGAGAATTGATTAAAACCCCCTGGCTATCCAAACGCATCTAAATGCGTTTTTGGAGTATTGCAGAAAGTGTAGATCAAGATCAGGTCGCATATCAATTTTCCATCTGATTTCGGTTATATTCTGTTCGTTGAGAATTTGTCCCTGGAAGGATCTTTGTAACCATGCTGGTGGAATAGAAATGTGTTAATGGAACTAAGTACATGTAGTTAGATGTTGAACAGTTGACGGATTGGCTAGAATGACGTCAAACGTCATTAGCTTAGTTTATTCTGGATGTTGTTTCGCTGTGTTTTCTGTGAATAAGATTGTTGTCGGGCCTTTGAAGCTCCATTGACCTATCATTGAACACTGATTTTTTTTATTTGTCGATCATTGAACACTGTTACTAACAATAGCACATTGGCACATCTTCCAGTCGTAAATACATTTTCATTTGTCAGTCATCAAATACAGTGACTAAAAAACGCAAACTGGGACATCGCTTATATAACGTACATACAACAAAAAAGGCGATGCACCAATGTGCTATTTTTAGTAACAGTCTTCGATAAACAACCAGTAAAATACATGTATGTCAGTGTTCCGTGCCATGATGGACCGTGGAACTTCAAAGGCCTGTGGTTTGTTCCTGTTGAGATTATATTGGCCTAAATTGAAGATTTCACTTTTAATTCTTAAGCTGCTAGGCGTGACTCATGGACATTTTGCGCACAGTGTAGATCAAAATCTAGACTGTTTGACAAGTAGAAAATAGTCCCCCACCTAAAAGGCACTTTGAGATAGTGAAATTTTGGTTTTTACAATTGGCTCAAAAGTTTTATTTGATTTATATTGCAGGTTAAGAATTGTTATATAAGTTATTCCAGCAACTTTGTTTCCGGACTCATTGAAATAATGTTTGTTATTTGCTCAGTTTTCCTCTCTGTTTCAACAATTTATCAGAAACATCACATCAGCCTGTGCTCATTGCCATGTTTACCAGGAACTCCTTTTCCCGACACTACGCACAGCACTACTTAGTTTTCCTTCACGAAACATTGCCCAAGCAATATTTAAAAAAGAAAGAGGATTGCCTCTCTCTCTTCTCTCTTTCTCTTCTCTCTCTCATGGGAGGGGAATGGTTAGGTGGGGGAAGGGCCGGGTCAGGGATCAAAAGGTTAAAGTTAAGGGAGCATCCACTGTCACGGGCTCAATCTTTTGCATTCTAGAACATTCGCCTACATGTAGAAATTGCAACACTTTACAACGGTTTGACCTATACGCTGAAATTTAGATAGTGCTTGACATACTAGGTAGTTTTTACAAATCATGAAACTGTCTCTCTATAAAACACTCTCTTAATTTCTTGAAGCAAAGTAGGTTAGAACAGAGGACGATTCAGAAAAAAAAAGCTGCAAATTCTTCCCTGCCTCTGAACCTAAATAATTATCTAAATTCCGGTTTAAGCTCTATGGCCCCTAACTCTCATATTAAAGGACGGAAGCTGCGAGATTGGCCGAATAGCCTTTACGAAATCGTCTGTGTTAAACGATATTTACCGATGAGTAAGTTAGTGTCCGGCCCCTAACTCTCATATTAAACGACGGAAGCTGCCGAGATTGGCCGAATAGCCTTGACGAAAACGTCTGTGTTACACGATATTTACCAATGAGTTAGGGGTCGTAGACCTTAAGGAATGAACATAATACCGATAGTACCAATGAGTAAGTTAGTCTAAGGCCCCTAACTCTCATGTCAAAGACGAAAGCTGTCGCGATTGGCCCAATAGCCTTTACGAAAACGTCGATGTAATACGATATTTACCGATGAGTTAGGGGTCGTAGACTTTAAGGAATGAAAATAAAGATTATTTCACCCACACAAGTGCAATAAGAATTATAAAACTTCTATCTATATGAGCTACGCTCTAGCAAAATGGGGGCCTAATGCATCTCCGTGATGTGTGATACTAAGCAAATCGTCACAATTATAAGGGATCCACGAAATCCATTTTGTTCAACAACCGATTGAACCATGAGGTACACTGTTCCTTTGACATACAGAAGACTGGCCAAAAGCAAAAAGTTTCGGACCAGGTCTGACCTGGGTCGATAATTCTTGCATATGCATTAAGCCCCCTTTTCACATAGCATGCCTCATATTATTAAGTAATGGGACGTACCTCGGGGGTCTTAACTGTTTACACAATAAACACATAATACATAGAAATAATGAATATAAGATTCTTCTCGCATTTTCTTTCAATTTCTATAAATGTGAATAGAGTACATCATAAAGCATTTCATTCGTTCTTTCATTCATTCATTTATTCACTCATTCATGCATTCATTCATTTAATCAATAACTCACTCAATCGCCGACTCATTTACTCATTCACTCACTTCGTTTGTCCGTCCGTCCATTCTTTTGATTGTTCATTCGTTTGTTCATTCCTTCGTTCCCCCTCCCTTCGTTCTTTCGTCGGAAGAGTAATGTATAAAGTACTGGCTCGTATTCATCGATCATTCTGAATTCTATTCGAGAAATATAAAGTGACTCATTTTCTGACTGGCTAGAAAAAATGGTGTAGCCAATCATAAATTGTGTTACTTTCAAATTTAGAAAATTCTTCAGAATCATCCTAAGAAGAATATTAAGAATGGTTGGTGAATACAGATCCTGGTTAAATTCATTTTGACAATTCCAGTTTCACAAGGTTTCTTCTCAAATCTGACAATTCCAGTTTCACAAGGTTTCTTCTCAAATCTGACAATTCCAGTTTCACAAGGTTTCTTCTCAAATCTGACAATTCCAGTTTCACAAGGTTTCTTCTCAAATCTGACAATTCCAGTTTCACAAGGTTTCTTCTCAAATCTGACAATTCCAGTTTCACAGGGTTTCTTCTCAAATCTGTCAATTCCAGTTTCACAGCGTTACTTCCCAAATCTAACAATTCCAGTTAACAGGGTTTCTTCTCAAATCTGACAATTCCATTTTCACAGGGTTTCTTCTCAAATCTGTCAATTCCAGTTTCACATGGTTTCCTCTCAAATCTGACAATTCCTGTTAACAAGGTTTCTTCTCAAATTAGTCTAGTCGGTCGCGTACAGGTCTTGAGAACAGGGGGTCATGGGTTTGATCCCTGGCTAGTCCAATTTCTTTCCGAGGATTGATAATAATCATTGCGATAGAATTCATTCCTGTCCCAGCGCTGACCATTGTTTCGACGATGGTTATGTGGGAAAGCAGCAAGCGGCTTGAAAAGAAAGTTCTGCGGAGTACTGGTAAAAGAGACTTCAGGAAAACATGGATAGGTGCACTGGCCACCGCCATATATAACTGAAATAATTTTGAAAATGGCGTTAAACACCATACAATTAATCAATCAAATTTGTTTTGGCGGATTCGTATAACGTGTTAATTTCAACAGAATAAAACGTATTAAAGCTTAATATATTTGAGCCATGCTCTGGCAAATGGGGGCTTAATGCATCTCCGTGACGCATGATACCAAGTTATTTCAGTATTATACATCCTTAAAATCTGTTATGTATAACAACCTGTTGAATCATTAGGTACAGTGCTCCTTTGACATGTAGAAAATTGACGAAAAGCAAAAAGTTTCGGCCCGGGTCAGCCTGCGCGATAGTTTTTGCAAATGCATTAAGCCCTCTTTTCACAGAGCATGGATCATTTACATGGGTGTGTCCATGTTTTCAATAAAAATTCCACTGGGCAATGATTAGGTACACGTAGTCGTGAACTTTTGATCTGCGGTCAGTGTCCGGAGAAAAATTATCTAATCAAACAAACGGTAAGCCCCACAGGCTGGTCAGTATTGAGTCCAACAATGCAGTGTTCGATAATCCTTTCCCTCATGGAGTAAAAGGTTTTTTTTTTAACCCTTTACTAACCAAAACCTGATTTTAACGACCCCGGGGGAAAAGCCTTTTGAAAACATTGTGGGAAAAAGAAGAAAATGCTGGTAACCAGCATTTTCTCCTTTTCCCACATTTCTTTCTAACATTCCAAAGAAAAATCCTATCATTTAAGCTACAATTGAATTGTCGTCTTTCCAATTCTTTCAATTTGAGTTATTCTTAAATTTTGTCGTTTGGTAAGGCGTTTACACTTTCAAAATTTTAATGTTGAATACATAATTAAGTCATGCTCTGTGAAAAGAGGTCTTAATGCATCTGCGAACAGTATCGACCCAGGTAAGCCTGAGCAGGTTGACCTGGGCCGAAACTTTTCGCTATTGGTCAATTCTGTGTATCCAAGGACCAGTCTACCTTATGATTAAGTTGGTTGTTAAAAAAGTGGCTATTATGGATCCATAATTATCTGATGGCAAGATTGGTATAATGCATCACGGAGATACTTTAAGCCCCCTTTTGCCAGAGCAAGGCTCATAAAATGACAATTTCATGCGTATTATATACCTCATTGACGGTCATTTCAAATCTTGATCCACATAGATCGCAAAGGTGTCTTTGGTCGAGTTAACCAGTCTAGGGATTTAAACCTTTAAGACGGATTAAGGTCTTTTCCTGCATTGTTTAATTACTTCTTGTATTGTATTCATTGATTTTCGTCATCTGGATAGAAAAAAAACTTTCATAATGTATAATAATCGAAATTTATTGATAAGTTACATGAATACAGATATAAGAGTAATTATCAAAATTAATCGTTATCAAGTTATGTGTAATTTCGTATCTTAACCTTTTCGCTACTAGTTAAATGTATTCAACATTTTTCGCGACCTAAGAGTAAAATTTTGAATACAATCAAATATAATTTTTGGTCCTGGGTTTAACCTCAGGTAGCAGACGGTGTTGATCCAAGATCAGACTGCACGTTCTGTGCAGTCTGATCTTGATCTACGCCGTCCGCAATAGGCTATTTACGACGCTAATGGCAGTGCAGAGAGATCAATGTTTCAGACCTTATTGCGTCAAGCGACCAAGGGTCAAATGGTCACGTAACCAGTATACAATGTATTGTGTATTGACGCGTTAGGTTTCACTCGCACTGTACTTCGTAATGAACTTCTTGAAAAACTGAATGAAACCAACAGTTAGGAATTTTCTTGAGTTAACTCTCCATATGACAAAACGTTAGACTTGACCAAATTGAAAGCACTTGCAGACAACAAACCAAATATGGCTGAAATTAAGGGATGTTGGGTTTTTTTTGATAAGATAAAAAGGATTGTTGGAAAAGGAGACAATGCTGGTTACCCACAATGCTTATAAACATTGTGACAAAAGGCTTTTTGGTGAAGCATCTTAAAAGCATTGTTGGTAAAGGGGAAATGCCGGTTTCCAGCGTTCTAACAAAGTTCCATAAAGGCTTCTTTTTCACTGTCGTCTAAACACGGGATTGTTTGGCAAGAGATTTAAATGATTCATTCTCGCACAAAGATAACACTTTTCCATCTTTTTGTTGTGATAGTTTTCTTTTCTGGTTGTGTTAAAGAAGGATGGAGTATTAGTGTAAAAATCTCGTTTTCATTTGTGTACTCGTTATTTTCTTTCTTTGCAATAACGTTTTAGCAAATGAATTTAGAAACATTCTTATTAGACAGGGATGGATAATCAACATAAATGGCGGGTTTAACTCCTTACCACACGACAAAATTTTAGACTTGCCCAACTTGCAGACGACAAATTAGATACGCTGAAACGTTGGAATTTGTCATTGGTAGAAAATATATTGGGAAAAAGTAAAAAAATGCTGGTTATCAACATTTTCTCCTTTTCCCAATATATTTTCAAAGCTTCCTGTAACAGTGTCGTTAAAACTTGGGATTGTGTATTATAGGGTTAAGGTATTAGACCCTAATGCTTCTAGTGCAACATGGAATAAACTTTCTGGTTAGTTTAAAAATAAGGATGTATACTGATATAATACTTTTGCACATTTTTAACCGACCAGAAAGTCCTTTAATGTCTGTCTTGAAATTATTTGTTGATACTTTTGTCAGTTTCCTGAAAAGGGAGGTAATTATTATCTCCCTTTGTAATGAGAATACAGTGGTTTTAGATTTATAACATGATAATTCCAAGAAGGAAAAAAAAAGAAAAAAGTGGCTCGGTTAAAGTCGTATAAAAAATACTCATTTTTAATCATAGCAAATTTTGTAGGATAATATTATAGTGGAAATAGCTGTTTTCCATTAGGGGTCTAATACCTTAAAACGTGAAATGATGTTAGATCATTGAGGCTGCAGGAGCAAGTAAAATCTCCTTTCCAAAATGTTTTCTGAAAGAGGTTGTATTTTACCAGGAATGTGTTAATCCGGTATCAATCGTTAGCCTTGTAGGAACAGGCCAGTGATTTCGTGGACAGTGTAGATTATGATCATGCTGCACAAAAAGCGTGGTCTGACCTCGGATCAACAGTTGTTTGGTTTTTAACGACACAATCCCGAGTTTTAACGAACCTGGGAAATAGGACTTTTGAAAACATTGTGGGAACAGGAGAAAATGCTGGTTACCAGCATTTTCTCCTGTTCCCGCAATGTTTTCAAAAGCCTTCTTCGTGTAGGTGAAGAAAAAACGGAATGTATGTAAAAGGATTGGTTCATTTTCAGGACAAAGGGTTAGCGGTCATTTTAAACAAACACTAATCCAGGTGTATTGAAACAGTTCGTTAATATAGCCTCAGTTATATACATGTCAGTATAACAACGGTCAGTATACGAGTGCCGGAAAATTAGGAAATTCGGAATTTTGTGATATTTTTGGAGTTACTGTATGACCACAGTTATGTTGAAATCTTGGAACATAGAGTGTAGTGAACTAGGTTAGATTCAGTTGTCGTGCACTAAAGGATGTTTACTTCTGGCTTAAAAGATTTGGATAGAATCATATAACAGTGAGTAAACTCCTTTTTTGTTTGTTTTGACGTCCAATAGTTTTACAACAGCCTAATGGCATTCTATTTTAAACCAAATGGGCCATCCTCTTTAAAAAGAGGATTTAATGCATCTGTAAAAAGGATCGACTCGCGCAGGCTGACCTGGGTCAAAAGTTTTCTCTATCGGTCAATTTTTCTGCATGTCAAAGGACCATTTTACCTCCTGAATCAGTGGGTTGTGTAACAAACTGGAATTTATGGATCCATGAATTTTATATGGAGACTTGTGTGGTATCATGCATCACGGAGATGCATTAAACCCTTTTTTCCCAGAGGATGGCTCAAATTAAGGTTACAATGTACAACTAATTTGGTATCAATCAAGGGTTTAAAAACGGCATTACCACTTCATGATAATTTCATTATCATTGTTTTGGGTTCATCAGTGCGCACACAGAATACCATCGGGGTCCGTATTCAACAACCATCTTCGTCTTACTTCAAAGATTAGTATTATTGCCCCCCCCCCCCGCCAAAGGCGGGGAGATATAGTTTTAGCGTTGTCCGTCCGCCCGTCAGTGTGTCCGTCCGGGAGAATGTCTCCAATACCATTGGACGGAATTTCGTGAAACTTAATACGGGTGTACAATAACCCATCACGCCGATATACTTTTTTTTTTGAATCCTTGCAAAATGGCCGACTGGGACCGATTTTAAGTTACGCGGTCGATTTCGGCGGGGGATATCATTTCAACAAAATTGCTTGTTATTCTTTATTTCCTCCTTATTGAAGATTTACAAACACATTCACAAAGAAAAAAGACAATGAATATGAATCAGCAGTAAACATAATTCACAATTTTAGAATGATACTCTGAGAGAGAGACAGACAGACAGAGACAGACAGAGAGAGGGGCTTGGAAAGGATATTGTGCGGAGTACTGCTAAAAGAAACTCCAGGAAAGCATGGATATGTGCAGTAGCCTCAGTGTTAAAACTGAAATAATGTTGAAAACGGCGTTGAACTCCATACAGTCAATCAGTTGATCAATACTCTAAAATTCTTTCTGGTGTTGAAAGTCACACAATTTCTGATTAGATAAGCCAAACGGTTTAGCCAATCAGAAGTTGTTGTACTGTCTAAATCTAGAATTAGACTTACAACGAAATTTGAAATTGTGGTTGTATACGGACCCTGGTTGTTTGATACCTATAAATATCCAACTAGATCTACGGTGGAAAGGTTGATAAACGAAAGAATGAATATATGGATGAACGGACAGGCAGATGATTGGGTGATTTGTCCCGTTTTCAAACTGTTTTTTTTTTTTTTTCCCAAAATTGCCTACCTTTGGAGAGAGAGATATTGCCGAAACACTATAACTTTCTTGTCTCCGGCTTAGTTGTAAAAAATGAACCATTATTGTTGTCAATGTGTTAAAACGGCCGATTTTCCTATCAGCATAAGACTATATGGTACAAAATACGTTCTTTTCTATATGTTTAACTGTCTTTGCAGACTATGATGAAAAGATGCCGTAAACATCTTGTCTTCTATTTGTCGTAATCGCATTGCATTTCTTAGTCTTATTTTGTCAAAAAAATGTTCAAATGTCTGCACTGACTCAATTGGAAAAAATCGTGTCTTTTTCATAATGACACACGAGACTTTGTCGAAAAGACATTAGAGACCTACTGAAATGACATTGAAGACTTTTCCTAAATGACATTGGAGACTTTGTTTCAAAGTGATGTTGGAGACTTTGTTAAAATGACATTAAAGGCTGTTTTGAAATAACCTTCGGGCCGTTGTTGAAATGGCATTGAGACTTTGTCAAAATGACATCAAAGACTTTGTCAAAATAAATTTTCAGATTCTGACAAAATGACATTTGAGATTTTGACAAAAAGGCATTAGAGACTTTGTCGAAATAACGCTGAACACTTTGTCAAGATGGCATTGCAGACTGTCCACATGACATTGTAGACTTTGTCAAAAGGACATTGGAGACAGTCAAAATGACTTAAAAGATTGACAGAATTATATTGGAGACTTTTATCTTCTTTTCACAGAAAATGGTACGCTACAATATTTCCCATAATTTAATTGGTCACACAGGGATGCTACGTTATTCTTCCGCCATTCATAACAAAAAAAAGTTATTATATACCCGGTTAACAAGTTGGACAGCTTGTTCTCCTTTCTTTACTGTTTTCGAAAACGTTTGTCCTTATTTTGACAATTTTGTTGTAAAATTGTTGAGTTTTCCCTTTTGATATTTCTTAGAAAGTGGAAACGAGCAAAACTGTATTATAAACATTGGCCCAGGGCCAGTAGTTATTAAACCCTTTTCATGCTTAATACAGCTGATTATGCAAATTTTAAGTTGTATATCTCAAAAAACTTTGTAATTAATTCCCTGTATTTAGTTCTTATCTTTATTGCTTAGCATTAAATTAAAGTCTTAACTCTAAATTACCTTACTATCAGGAGTATCAATAAAATTCGTAGTTTAAGCTATATCCTTTATCAAAAAATCCCGAATTGTAATGACGTAGAGAAAGAAGGCTTTTGAAAACAACGTGGGAAAAGGAGAAAATGCTGGTAACCAGCATTTTCTCCTTTTCCCACTGTGTTTTCTATCCTTTCGAAGACATCTAAACCGCATTTATTCCGAAACTCCTTACAATTTGGACGAGTTCAAATATTTTTCACCTGCTGAAGACTTATAAACCCCGTTTTTCCTATTTCAGGTTTTATACACCGATGCGAACCTTGATTTCCATGCTATACTCAAAAGTTACACACATTTTAGCCATGATGCAATTGGTTGATTGAATGTTGTTTTCTATCACTTTCAACATTATTTCAGTCATATCACGGCGATAGATCACTCACCCATGTATCCTTTGTTTAACCAGTATTAGGCTAGGGCTCTGAAGTGAACATTTCAACCAAAAACCTAAACTGGTACCAGTTGTATCTCCAGTACCCGTCTGACAGACAACACGAAACACCCGATTTATCGATGTCAGCTATTGGTTCTCAGTCTTGTCATATGCACCAATGAGACAGCGTGTAACAGAATGCCTTTCTTTCTGTATTAAAGTGACGGATTTATTTCTCGCTTTTCGGTAGTTTATTGAGAAATAGTGGTTGATTACGGTTTGATATCTCATGTTTACGACCAGTGAAAAATACCGATTTCATATTTTCTAACTCTTCAGTTGAATGCGGAAACAGAAAATCCCGCCCACTAGTTTACCTGCATGTAGGTAAACAGTGACTGCCATTCAACCAAAGGGAAATATTACATAGTTATTGCACATTTACCCTACATTTTTTGCGCTTTACTTAACATTGTTATGCGTTGCTATGTGGAGAGGATACACCACGGGGAATTACCTAAAACAGCTGTACTGGATTTTGACGAAAGAGGTTAGAAGCACCACTCCTGAAAATATTACCGATGATGTTCACGAAAAAAATCCACTTCCTTATTTTATCTTCGGCTGAAATTTTCATCACAAAAATTATTGTGACCGGAGTCAATTTACCGAACTTGCTAAGCCATTAAATCTTTTTTGACAAGGACTATCTTTGTACATAAATCAGTTCACACTTTCAATTTCCAAGTCTCTGGCTATCTCAAGAAGTCTCGAACGGGGCCAGATATCAGCCTTACAGGACTGGGTTATACCTTTTGTTGATACAAGGATCTATGACAAGCTGCTAAATCTAGCTAACGAACAACCCAGCCCCTCGAATGATGATCGAACTTGGGGCATCGGGGTTTATAGAAGAAAAGAAAAATCCCTGCTGGATTCCCGGCAGCATCCCTAGTGACATGGAAGTGTCCTTGGGCAAGACACGACAGAGTCCTTACATAGCACTAATGAATAAGCAAGATGTAGTCCTGCTGGGATGTAGTCCTGCTGGTATGATCTGAATTCTGTTGAAAATGGATGCTAGCAAGTTATGTAAAGAAATAGTATATATGGTGCAGATCAACTACAACTTAGAACCTCAAAAAAATCCCTGCTCGATTCCCGGCAGCATCCCTAGTGACATGGAAGTGTCCATCGGCAAGCCGCTGCAGAGTCCCAGTATACCAGTAATGAATAAGCAAGATGTAGTCCTAATTTGACTGAAATTCTGTTGAAAATGGAAGCTAACAAGTTATATAAAGAAATCGTTAATTGTAAGGTGCAGCTCAGTTGCAACTTAGAACCAAATCTAAAGCAAATAACCCATGCTCTGGATGCATGGTATCAAACAAATCATTACATAATTTTTTATCTATTTTTTTTTTTTTTTTTTTAATAACAACCGGCTGAATCAGGAAGTCCACTGGTCCTTCGACATGCAGGACATTTACCAAAAGCAAAAAGTTTCAAACCAGGTCAGCCTGCGCGGATTGCGCAGGCTGACCTGGTTGATACTTTTTGCAGATACCTGGTTGATACTTTTTGCAGATACATTAAGCACCCTTTTTCACAGATCAAGGCTCATACGTATGGTTGATTTTACCAATACTAGCCTGGCGCTTTGCACAGTGTCTGTTAGCGCAAGACTTTCCAATTATCGATTGGATTTCGTGACATGTACGGGGGTCACCCCAGGTGAGAGAACTTTGAATGACCGTTGCTCTTATCTGTAATTGTAAATTGACGTAACATGTGCCGTTGGAGATAATAATGTAACCTCTTGCATATTTACTAAATAACCCCATTGTTTGTACGACCCTAAAGATTTGTTTGTATTAGAGTTTAACGCCGTTTCAACAGCTTATGTCATATCACGGCGGTCAGTGCACCTATGCATGTGTTTCCTGGCTTTCTCACAGTACTGACACAACTTCCTTTCCAAGTCACAGACTACTCTCTCACATGCACAAGAGGTGAGAGGCTAAAAATTGCCGGAAAAGAAGTTTGCCACAACCGGGTATCGAACTCTCAACCACCAGTGAGGAAAGAACGTTTAAAAAGTAAGAATATCTCACAAGAAACAGTGTAGATCTGAGATCATATTGCACCTGCTGTGTAATCTGATCTTGATCTGCAAAGTCAACGAAAGCTAATTAATTTAAGAATAAGGAGGCGACTCGAGGGTTTATAGATAAATTTTCCCAATACGAAAAGGTCGTAAACCTTGAAACATTTCGTGAATTGAAAACACTCAAATAAGTTACCGGTGATTAAGCTTAGGAAATCAGGGATCTTGCTACGTGCCATCTGAGCTTCGGTCTACATAGTCTGCAAAGCAAATTGTTTCATGAAAAGGAAGCTCAAGTCCTGTTTTCTTGTATTATTTCGCCTGAACACTTAGAACTACTTTTAGAGAAAGGTGTATCGGTTGCTATGCACGTCGTTAGGTCATTTAACTTCCGGTGTGACAGCACTGGCTTTTATTCCATCAATAAACAATTTGTTTGTTCCAGAATCCGGGTTTGACCACAGGTCAGTGCCCAGTCACGTGTGTAATACACACTCTGGGAATAGTGCCATTGCTTGGACTTTATTAGATTTACGCCCTTTCTCCAATTACCATCTTAGTTTCAGTTGTCATGGTCCTGCAGTAGACAGCTTTTGAAATCATTGTGACAACGGGAACAACTGCTTTTAATATGCAATTTCGTTTTCCCGCAATATTTTCCATACCGGTCATTTTTCATGTCTTCGAATATCTCTTCTTTGTGTTAATAGTATTGGATAGAAATATGTCTAAAAATAGAAGAACGTGCAGTCTGGGTTCGTATTCACCAATCCGATTTTAATGATTGAAAGTGACACAACTTCTGATTGGCTAAACCATTGGCTAAATGGTTTAGCCAATCAGATGTTGTGTTACTTTCAAATTTAGAAAAAATGTGGAGAAAAGGAATAAGAACGTACTTAAGAGTGTGGGTTGGTGATTACGAGCCCGGCGGGGTCCGTATCCACCAACCATTCTTAAGAACATTCTTAGTCTTATTCTTCAGAATTTCGTCGTTGTGAAAGTTACAGAACTTCTGATTGGCTAAACCATTTGGTTTAGCCAATCAGAAGTACTGTTACTTTCACAGTCCCTTAACCCCTATTCTGCTAAATAAGTTAAAGGAAACTTTCAAGTCGATAGTATAATGCCGACTGATGATATTTCGTATTTATTTTTGGAGAATAAATATCTCCTTATCGGACAGTGTAGATACAGGATCAGACTGCACGTTCTGTGCAGTCTGATCTTGATCTACACTGTCCGCAAAAGGTCATCGAGTCGCGGTCAGCAGCCTAGGGTTTAATAAACTGCAATAGTTTGATCCTTTTTACTTACTGCAAAAAAATCTGCATTTCATTTGGGACCTATTTCATTTGTGAAGTTTTCAAACACATTCCTGCTCTATAAATGTATTCATCCGCCTTCGCAATGATAATTCTTTTGCGTATTACATGTTCGATCAAACAATTGTCAGCATTTTGATCTTTCTTTTAACTGACCGAGTATTAATTTCTTTGTCTTTTGTGTAGTATTCAGACACACTATTATTGTTTAATTGTATCATTCCCCTGAGGCAATAGCCCTAGTTTCAAAGGAACATGTAGCTTTTTACTAGTAAATTCCAGTGTAACAATTTGCAATTTAGACAAGGCATTAGAGATGTAAGATATTTCAAGTGGATTCATCCACCTTTCATTCCAAAAAATTGTTTGGAATTTTTATGCATGTATATGGGTAAAAGACGATGGCCTGGAAAATGAGTTGTGTGGAGTACAAGCAAAACAACTTCACGTTCTGAGCAGTCTGGGTCTTGGTTTACAATGTCTGCAAAAGAACTTACTGTTGCTCATAACATGCCTTTTACCTGCATAGAGTTAAATTGATTTCCAAGCCATATACACTTCTTGACTCCACAGATAACAAGAAAGGTGGGTTTGGGGTCAAGGCACTTTTTACTATGTAAATCAAAACCACTCGACTGGGAAGGTCAAGCGTTATTTGACAGAATTTTATCTGCAATTTCTGGTGACCGAATTTTTGTTGACCGTAGTAAACAAATAAAAGGGCGGCTAAATTGTACACATAATTTGAAGAGTTTTTCCCGTAAACAAGGATCATTGGTGATGATAAACAGTGATAGAGATGTATACGGGTATTTCTTGCCGATTACAGGACTGTTCACTATATTGATATCGCAGGGAGGTCGAAGTTTAGAAAGGAACAAGGATTTCCAAAAATCATTATTTCCGCAATAAAATAGATGCTTTGTGGAAAGGGAACTTAATGTATTTGCAAAACGTATCGACCCAGGTTAGCCTGCGCAGTCCGCGCAGGCTGACCTGGGTCGAAACTTTTTGCTATTGGTAAAGTTTTTCATGTCAAAGGAGCAGTTTACTCCAGGATTCAGTCAAAATGGATTTTATGGAACAATAGTTATGTGAGGAATTGACTGGTATAATGAGTAATGGAGATGCATTAAGGCCCCCCTTTTTTTTTGCCAGGGCACGGCCCATGTGTAGTGGGCACTTGTTCGGGTTGTCTCAATCGAGAAATTTTTATTTATACCCACAAAACATGCTTTAGTGAATGAATAAAAAAAAACACCCACACACAATCGAAACTTTGAATCTTAAGAAAAATTACCAGTAACAATCCATTTTGTTTTAGGTACCGACAGCGTGATGTTCAAATTATGTCAGAATTGTAGAAGAATATTGTTAAATTGAAAAAAGAATCTACAGAATATGCAGAATAAACTTCGATCTAAAATTGTCCCACATTTTGCCACACTGTAGATCAGTCGGCACTTACAGGGCATTAAACCAACTCGGCGAATTTTTTTTCGGGCCCAGTCGGTAGCGTTCAGGACTCAAGAACAGGAGGTCGTTGGTTCGATCCCCCGGCTCTGCCAGTTTCTTTCCGGGGATTGATGATAGTCACTGCGACAGGATTCATTCCTCTCTCACCGCTGACCATTGTTCGACGATGGTTATGTAGAAAAGCAGCCAGTGGCTTGGAAAGAATATTGTGCGGAGTACTGGTAAAAGAAGCTCCATGAAAGCATGGAAAGGTTCACTGGCCGCCGTGATGTAACTGACATAATGTTGAAAAGGGCATTAAAACACCAAACAACTAATCATTCATAAACCAAACGCAACCTTGAAACGCTGCCGGTCTTTTTTTTTAATCCTACTTTCTACACTGATAATTCTGATTTTGTTTCGTTGTCGCCGTAAGATTTAAAAATGTATTTTTCTCAAATTACGAGAACTAGAGTTTGAATAACCTTTGATGATCGATTTTTACCGAGATTATTCAATTTACTGCTCGAGGATTCAAGATGGCGACCCTGAGAAAGAAAGTTTTAGAAAACATTGTCGGAAAAGGAGAAAATGCTGGTAACCTGCATTTTCTCCTTTTCCCACAATGTTTTTTCACCGTTTCTTAGACAACTCAAATCGTTTGAACCAGATTTAACTTGTCGTCTGCAAATGCTTTGGGTTTGGACGCGTCCAAAATTTTCTTGTCTCGTAAAGAGTAAATTTTAGACAATATTTTCAGATGAAATGAAATATTTCTTTGTTGCCAATTTGCTTCGGGAAATGGAATAAGACTTTCCAATTATAGACAGAAATAGAATTTAAAACCCTTACGATAAACCATCATCTGACCTGAATTTTCACATTTTAAGATTTATCACTTGTTCCATTCTTATAAATCACTGCGACAGGATTCATTCCTCTCCCACCGCTGACCATTGTTTTGACGATGATTATGTGGGAAAGCAGCCAGTGGCTTGGAAAGAAAATTGTGTGGAGTACTGGTAAAAGAAACTCCAGGAAAGCATGGATAGGTGCACTGGCCGCCGCGATAAAACTGAAATAATGTTGAAAACGGCGTTAAACATTATACAATCAATCAATCAACCATTCTTATAAAGCCGGTCTTATAATAGGTTTTTTTTTTTCTCGGAAACATATTAAAAAAGAGCACCGCATATGGTTACCAGTATATTTCCCCTTTTCCGACAATGTTCTTAAAGTTACCAGTATTTTCTCCTTTTCCCTCAATGTTTTCAAAAGCCTTCCCCTTTACGGTAACGTATGTTAAAACTCGGGACTATCAAAGGCAAAGGTCTCAGAGGTTTACTAAGGGTTTAATTGCTTATTCCTTATTGATTGTCTGGAAGTAAAGGCAATAAATTTTAACTTTCTTTTCTTTGGTAAAAGCAGACGTCTTTTCTCCGTCAGCAGACCACTTTTTGAAAATATAGTGGCAGAAGAAGAACTGAATCGAAGCCAGAAATTCATTCTTCTGTCACGTTATTATTCACTTCTGTTAATCAATTAATCCGTAATTCACATTGATTATCCACGATTAATAAATGTTTCAACTTTTCGAGCGATGAGATGATAGAATGTGTTGTTTTTTTTTTTCAGTCAGGCAAAAAACTGAACGGTTGCAATTCCTAATTGCTCTGGTCATATTTTGAAGCAGCGGACAGTGTGGATCCAAGATCAGACTGCACGTTATGTGCTGACTGATTTTGATCTACATTGTCCCCCAAGCAACAAAAGTTGTTCTTAGCGCTTGAAAAGTTAATCATCGTTATATGCTTGTTTCTTTTTTCTTAAATTGCAATGTTTTAGGCATACAAAAACAGGCATTGTAGATGAATGAAAGCACATTTTTTGCTTTCTCATCTTGGTCTTCAATTTGCAAATGCAGCTAAAAGATTGTACATTGCCAAATAGTTGGCCTATACATGTATAATATGAGAGCACGAAATAACAATGACATAGATAGTTCTGCCATAGAAAACAAATTTAATCCAGTCTTGAAACTTCCTATTTCTATTAGTACAACTCTTCAAGCTAAAGGCGCCTATATACCCACTACCGGGACTACGCCGGAAACAAAACCCAATGGCATCGTATACGAGTAGTACTGGTTGGCTTCTTAAAAAAGGAAGCCAGGAGAGGTCAGCATCAATGCTTTCAAATAGTTAATTTCTATTATATTTTGGAACATGTAAACATATAAGTAAGGCATTAAATGAATGAGGAAAAAGACAGGCGCTCCGTAGAAACCGTTCATTCATTCATGACAGTCACATGACCTTCTTCCTACGTTTTCAAGTCGCGTGATCTTTTCCCGCGGTGTTCTTTCTCTTTTTAACGAAATTCTCTTTTTTTTCTGCTTAGATATATTTGCTTTATGAAAAATTACAATTACTGAAGAGGTGCTTTGCAATCAAATCAGAATAAGAAATCCAAGGCTTTTCTGAAATCCGTCATTAAAGAAAAAAGTCTATTGCCTATTTCAATTTTTGAATTCGGTTTATTTATAAACCATGACGAAATAGACTGTGTATCAGAACCATTTCGCAAAACCAATGGATTTAGACAGCAATTTCTGAGGCAGTCTGCCTTTTAAACTCACCGCTGTTGGAGAGGTCTGATGAACTCTCCAATGAAGCACAATAAAACGCAGCCATCTGTACAAACGGAGGCACATTTAATTGCGATGCAGTGTCTAATAAGTATAATAATGCTTCCATTTTTACTTTCTTTTCCCGTTATGGGTTAGTTAAGGATTTGGCTACGTTACAGGCATCGTGTAGGTTCCGATAATATCACACACTCTCGCGTGACTTACGGTGTATGCTCTTTAGTACTGCGCAAAGAAATATAACTCTATCGGACTTGCGATAATAAGTATACCAGGTTGTCTGCAGCCTGAATTTTATACACACAAAAAAAAAAGTCGAACAGTGTATATCAAAGATCAGACTGCACCTTCTATGCAGTCTGACCATGATCTTTTCCGTCCGAAAAAGCGAATCAGAAATTGTCTGTTTGCTCCAAAGAATTGACATAACTCTTTAATGCGTCTCTTGGGTGGAATCCGTCAAAAGTAAATAATTAATCTATTTTTTTTTTTTAAATATAATTGAGCCATGTTCTGTGAAAAGGGAACTTAATGCATCTGCGAAAAGTATCGGCTCAGGTCAGCCTGCGCGGTCCGCGCAGGCTGACCTGAGCCGAAACTTTTCACTATTGGTCGATTTTCTGTATGTCCAAGGCCCAATCTACCTCATGATTAAGTCGCCTGTTAAAAAATATGGCCGAGATGGATCCATGGTTGTGTAATCACTTGCTTGGTATCATGCATCACGAAGATGCATTAAGCACCCTTTTACCAACGCAGGACTCAATTAGATGTTCACGTGGAATACTTAACCCCTTTAAAGTGCTGGGAACGTCTTGAATTGCTCTTATCGACAGTGTGAATCAAGATCAGACTGATACAGAACGTGCAGTCTGATCTTAGATCTACACTGTCTACTATTTTGATACATAATTCGGCCGAAAGAATGTTAAAGTAGCAAAATTTCGTATGTTTTTGCCTTATTGAAATCCGAGCCCCGGTAGCTCAGTTGGTAGCGTACAGGACTTGAGAACAGGTTATCGCTGGTTCGATCCCTGGCTCGGCCTATTTTTTTTTCCAAGGATTGATGATAGTCCTTGCGACAGGATTCATTCCTCGCTCACCTCTGATCATTGTTTCGACGACGGTTATGTGGAAAAGCCGCCAGTGGCTTGGAAAGAATGTTGTTCAGAGTACTGGTAAAAGGAACTCCAGGAAAGCATGGATAGGTTAACTGACCGCCCCTATATAACTGAAATAATGTTGAAAACGGCGTAAAACGCCATAGAATCAATCAATTCTTATTGATTTTTTTTTTTTTTTTTAACACAAGGCAGTAAAACTTAACCAATCGATAATATTATAAACTCTATCATATTTAAAACGTTCCAAGACGAACTCAAATGGTAGAATTTGACTTTGGAAGGGTAGGAAACGTTGTGGGAAACGAAGAAAATGCTGGTCACCAGCATTTTCTCCTTTTTTCACAATGCTTTCAAAGGTCTTCCTCTTCAGAGTCATTGAAACACGGGATTTTCTTGAAAAGTTTTATGGATTAATTTTATTACAAGACGGATTTAATTCAAATGTCTACTGAGACCGTCGGATTATTATTATTAGATCTTTTTGTTAAAGTGCAAATGATTATTTTGATTTCATTTTTTGCCAATTTTGATTTGCTGGGGATTTCTTTGCACAATTTTAATGGTGATTGTTTGTAAACATTCTTAATACTGCGAGCTTTTCCGTGGAATCTATTTAATCCTGTACTGAACAACCCAGAGGGAGAAAGCTTTTAAAACATTATCGGAAAAGGAGAAACTGCTAGCTACCAGCGCTTTGTCTTTTCCCCACAGTGTTAATCTATACACTGTAATTTATAAGGCAGAAACAATCTCTGAATCTTGTATTAACTACATTTAATTTTTCGTCCGCAAATGTTTTCAATTTCGTCGAAGGTAAAAATTCTGTCTTTTGCTAAAGAGTTAACAATTTGCCACACAATCCCGAGTTTTAACTACCCTGAGGAAAAGGACTTTTGAATACACTGGTAACTAGTATTTTCTCCTTTTTCCACAATGTTTACCACCCTTTCGTAGAAAAATTACATAATTTGTGCAACATATAGTTTATCGTCTCCAAATACCTTCAATTTGGTTGGTCTAACACTTTATCGTTTGGGATTACCTTAAACAAATTAGCAGCAAGCGGCTTTTTTAAACTTCATCGTAAAAATAATAATAATTAACACGAATCGAGGTTCAACCCTTTATCAAACAGTCCAGAATTTGAACCACCCTGCGAAATAAGGCTTTTAGGAACATTGTGGGAAAAGGAGAAATGCTTCCTACCAGTAGTTTTCTTGTTTTCCCGTAATGTCGGCTATCCTCTCAAATCAAATCCCATCATTTGCTACAAATTTAATTTGTCATCTGCCAGTGATTTCAATTTGTACTAGTCTCTTTTTTTGTTCGGAAAAAAGTAAAACCTTTACCGAACAATTACAAGTTTGAATGACACACAAAAAGACGGATTTTGGAAACATTGTTGGAAAATGACAAAATGCAGGTTACCAGCATTCTCTTGCTTTTCCTGCAATGTTTCAATCCGAATAAAGGGAGATTTCGCTGTTTGACTCGTATTCGATTTTTCGTCAGCAATGGTTTTCAATTTAGCTAAGTCTAAAATTTTGTGGTTTGGAACATTCATTGACTGTATTGTGTTTAAATCCATTTTCAACATTATTTCAGTTATATATACGCAGCCAATGCACATATCAATTCTTTCCTGAGGTTTTTGTAACAGTACTTCGCAAATATTCTTCCCAAGCCACTGGCTGCTTTCCTGCATAACCATCGTTGACACAATGACGTAATAACTAGCATTAATCCTCATCATTGCAGTGACATCTAATTTGTCGTCTGCAAAAGCTTTCAATTTCGACAGGTCTAAAACTGTCTATGTGTGTTTGTTTGTTTGTTTGGTTGGTTAGTTAGTTGGTTGGTTTTTTAAACAGTTTAACCCTTAGGCTGCTAAGCGCGACTCACTGACCTTTTGCAGACAGTGTAGATCAAGATCAGACTGCACAGAACGTGCAGTCTGATCTTGGATCTTCACTGTCCGATAAAGAGACATATCTTTCCCCAAAAATGCCTTTGATTGATTGTATGGTGTTTTACACCGTTTTCAACATTATTTCAGTGATATCGCGGTGGCCAGTGCACATATCCATGCTTTCCTGGAGTCTCTTTTACCAGTAATCCACACAATCTTCTTTCCGAGCCACTGGCTGCTTTCCCACATAACCATTGTCGAGACAATGGTCAGCGGAGGGAGAGGAATGAATCCTGTTGCAATGACTATATTAAATCCTTAGAAAGAAATTGGCCGAGCCAGATCTCGAACCCACGACCTCCTGTTCTCAAGTCACGCAGGCTACGGACTGAGCTACCAAGGATCGGCAATACCTTTGAAGTAGAAAAACTTGGGATGTTACTGTCGGCTTGAAAGTTTCATTTAAATTTATTTAGCAGGAAAAAGTTTAAGACAAAAAAAAGTCATTTGCATTTAGAAATTGGTAAAAAGCACAGCTAATATATCACAATTACGACATTTATTTGTTTTTAAGACGAATAGCTAATGTGAGTAAATACGTCGGGGATGACCGATGTAACAGTTAATCCGTTGACTGAAAATTGCTGTGGGCGTTAAATTGGTACTTGGAAGTTCATCTCCGTACACCTTTCTTCGTTTCTATAGAAAACAAAACCGTCTTTGCTTCGGAAACTCATACCAACATTCCTTTTAAAGAATGGAACATAGCAAAACATATCTTCTATTTCATTTAAAAGTGTTCCATCTATAGTACGTTCATCGCATGTGGATAGAAACAGACACAACGAAAAGAAAAAAATTCGTATCTGACATTGTCAAATATAGTCCCAAATTTGACCAAGTGCGATGACGTATTCCGGCATACGGACTACTTTCGTATTGATGTTCGATTGAATTGGTCAGAATGTTATGTCATATTATTTAGTATTCCTCCGCCATTCATGAAAAGAAGTCATTACCCCATTGCCCTAATTTCTTATCGTTTTCAAATAAAATTGTCAAGAATTGCAAAAAAAAACTGTTGTTAAAATTTGTAAGTATGTAATAGAAGGATTTTTTTTTTTTTTTTTTGTTCTAGTAACATTCCTGGTGCTTGTATAAACTTCTCACAGATGGGTAAATACATTAGCCATGCACTCTGTGGAAAGGGGGTTTAATGCATCTGCAAAAAGTGTCGACATAGGTCAGCCTGCGCAGTCTCCATTTGAAACGTTTAACTATTAGTCAATTTTTTTGCATGTCAAAGGACGGACCAGTTTACCTCATGACTCAGTCGACTGTTAAACAAACGGATTTTATAGATCCATAATTATATGATGACTTGCGCGGTATAATTTGCATCGCAGAGATGCATTAACTCTAAGGCTGCTAGGTGCGACTCACTGACCTTTTGCGGACAGTGTAGATCAAGATCAGACTGCACAGAACGTGCAGTCTGATCTTGGATCTACACTGTCCGATAAGGAGATATTATTCCCCAAAACATAACTTTGAAAATGCAATATTTGGGTTTTTATTATCGGTTTAAAAATTTAATTTCAGTTATTCAGTAGGTCAAGGATTAAATCTCCTTTTGCCAAAGCGCTGCTCACATGTTTTTGACATATTCAAATGCTCGACCTCTGGTGCCGATAGTTATCAAATTTGCCTACGCAGATCAATGCAAATACAAGCCCTGGGAAAGTTACTGTAAGGCAATATTCTGTATAATTATATTGTTTTTGTTCTAAGTATAGCACGTGGACAATAAAGGCAGTAATCAGGTTATATAACTATCATTATATCGGTTCCTGTTTAAAACTATAAAAACTTTTCGTTATAAACAAAATGTTTCTCTTCGTTTCTAACAATTTATTAAAGGCACAGTAGCGGACAAAAGTAAACAATGCAGGTGTTAAGATGCATTTAAATTCAAACTCCACTATTTAAAAGTGTGGAAATTAATTTGAAGATGACAATCTATTATAGTACCGTACGGTCGGTCAAAATGTAGATTTCAGGTAGAAAAAATGGATTTCAATACCAGGTAAAAAAAAAGACAAAAGATAGAGCGACCGTCCAACTTTTTACTTAGTTTTAAAATTCATTTCATTGAATAGCGACCTACACTTGGACCAACCGTACAATAACAGATTGTCATCTTGGCAATAATTTCCATACTTTTAAATGCTATATTTGAAATTAAAATGCATTTTAATGCCTTTATTGTTCATTGTTGGCTGCCACTGGGCCTTTAAATCATGGCTCTTTCGCTAGTAAATAAATTCGACTTTTCTGATTCCTCAAGATACGGTTTCGCTGCAAATAAAAGTCCCCTTCAGTCGAAATCCATCATCAGAACAAAAAATTGTATTAAAAAAAATATAGTAAACATGCATTGTCTTGGTGCATAATAAAAATATTAATAGTAAATGTAGCGAGCGATCTAGATCCAAGATCAGTTTACATTTTGTGTGCTGTCTGACCCGAATCTTCACCGTTCGATTAAATCTGCACCACACGACAAAAATATAGACTTGTCCAAATTTAAAGCCTTTGCAGACGTAAGATTAAAGATGATCCAAATGATAAAATTTGTCCTTGTTAGCGTAGAAAACATTGTTGGAAAAGGGAGAAAATGCTGGTAACCAGCATTTTCTCCTTTTCCCACAATGTTTTCAAAAACCGTATTCCTCAGGGTCGTTGAAAGTCAGGACTATGTGCTAAAGGTGTAAGCTTCTTTAAGTTAGCAGCGAAAGGGTGAAAGAAATTTTATTGTCTGACTTGACCAATTTCTTGTTTGCTGGAATGGTTTGTACACAGCTTTTATCACAATATCATCTAAATCAAGGCGACAGCACGCTAATTTAAAGTTGTTTGTGTCCTGCCCAGACGAGCCTTGAGCTCTTCAATGTATGAAGTGTTCAAGAACATTTCAAGACCATAACCTCAACCGAAGATCGAAACAAGATGATTTCTTTTTTATAACAGATCCCGTAATTTGCTGAGAAGTTGGTGCTTGCAGTGTATGCAGTCAACATTACTTATGAGCCATGTTTCTGTGAAATGGAAGTATAATGCATCTGCGCAGTCCGTGCTGGCTGACCTGAGTCAAAACTTTTGTGTCATTTGTTAATTTTCTGCATTTCAAAAGAGTAGTCTACATCATGATTCGGTTGGACGTTAGACAAAGTGGATTTATGGACCTATAATCATGTGATGACTTGGTATTGTGCGTCACGGAGATGCATTAAACCCTCTTTTGCCAGTGTGCCGCTCTTTCATGTGGGTGTGATACCTGGGTTTGTCTGGTATTTACAGTGAGAGAGATCCCCCCATTATTCTGTATAATAGTAATATAATGGCAAAAAAACTAATACTGATCTAATGTCTATATCTGTAACATCATTTGAAAGGGAGCAGTAACTGTTATTGCTTAACGTGAGTGGTGATTGGTTTTAGGGTAGCTCTTAAAAATACTGAATTACCAAAAAAGTACAAGGAAAGGAGTATCCCCTGTCACATTCATTTACTGTGGTGTGGAAAGGCACCCTGAGCTATCAATTAAAGGTAGCAACGCTTTTATATTTGTATCATAAGCATTTATTGTGCCCACAAATAGGGCCTGCAGAATAACATATCCATGTTCTTGACCAATCACAATTTACTATTTATTTCATACTTTTTCGGTGATTTATCGAGAAAAAATGGTTGATTATGGTATGACACTGCATGTTTACGACCAGTGAAAAGTACCGATTTCATATTTTCTAACTCTTCAATTAAAGGCGGAATAAGTAGTTCCCATCCACTAGTTATCCAGGTAAACAGCTGGTGCCATTCAATCAAAGGGAAATATGACGTAGTTTACGCTCATTTACCCGACATTTCTCGCGCTGTACGTATTAGGCAGCAGCACACATTTTCCGTGTAAAATGTTGTAGGTACTCGGGACGTCACACCAAACTTTTTAGATAAACGTTCTTACGAACAAAGTCCGTAACAAAGAAACAAATGAACAAATGCATGGCAGTACAAACTGCTTCTATCGGGATTCGAACCCATGGCGGACAAATAACCTCGTTTTTCGAGGTTTTAAAAGACCAGTACCATAACCACTGAGCTAAAGAGATATCTCCCTAACGCAGTTGTTAGGTATTGTATTTAAATCGGGACGAAGCCATGCATGAAGGAGTGGTCTCCCGTAACACACCCCCTCTTAAAGTCATCATTTATTGATGACTCAAAGCCTTATTAGGCAGTAAGTCTATTATTTAGATAACAAATGTCCGTTTTTGGATTAGTGGCTTAATGGCCAATCCAGGATGAGCCCCCATCTTACGAACAAAGTCCGTAACAAAGAAACAAATGAAGAGATGCATGGCTGAAACACAAACCGCATCTGGCGGGATTCGAACCCATGGCGGACAAATAACCTCGTTTTTCGAGGTTCAAAAGACCATAACCACTGAGCTAAAGAGATATATCCCTAACGCAGTTGTTAGGTATTGTATTTAAATCGGGACGAAGCCATGCATGAAGGAGTGGTCTCCCGTAACAACGTCAAGATGATCAACCTGAAATTATAAAGAGCACAATCCTATTTCTTTAGATTTTATCAATAAATCATGTTCAACTTCTGAAAAAGTAAAATTACTGATCAATACAGGCAAGTGGGATGGTCGGGAAAAAACTGACAAAATATGCCATTTTAGCCTATATTCCAAAATTTCACAAAATGCAAACCCAGGAAGCTAGCCTGAAAATGCCAAGCTAAATTGAAACTCAAAACAACTCAAAATCTGGGGATAAAGTCCAAAATAGCACGTTTCCATGCCGTTTTTTCGCAATCTTTCATGCCCTTACCCCACCCATATTTTTGGCGCTAAAAATAGCTGCTAGCTCCATGACCCCTCAGATTCGCATTTGGGGTCAAACCTATAGAACAAAGAAGGAAAGGTAATGACCTCCTGTTTCATAGACAAACTAAATGCTTCTTTTCCTTAATCTAACACAATTCATGGGTATAATAACTCTTCTTCTTATCAAAATTGCACTGAAAACCTACCTTTCTCAATTATTTCTAATTTTGACATGGCCAATTCGAAACAAACTGTTTACAGGTGCCTTTTTCAAATATGCCAAAAAAACACTTTAAACACTTTAAACAAGTACCTTTCCCTGTTACTGACTGATCTTAACGAGCAGAATGAGGCTCAGTTGCACAGAACTCATTTCACATGGATTCTTAACCCTTATGCAAATAAGCATATTTTACCCCATTTTCCTGGCAATTTGAGCTCAAAGACAAGTCTAGGGAGAATCACTTGAACTTCACTTTTACAACCTTGGGCTAGTTTCTTTTCTCTTTCTGGACATAAATCTTACCTCAGGTACTTGTTCAGTTGCGAAAGCACTGGTTTTTCCCTGTCTTGGGTTCCGTTTGTGATAAAACTGTCACTTTTTTTAACGTACCATGCCAAGTTGCCTGTCTGTTACATCGAACATTCTAATAATTAGAAATTTTAGAAACTGCTTCAACAAGTTCAAGACATAAGCAACTTGCAAAACATATAAGAAACAAATAGAACACAAAAAAAGGAACCCTTTCCCAATGTCTGTCACAGAAATTTACCTTAGCAGTTAAATTCTATCCAATGTTTCTGTTTCATAGACAAACTAAATGCTTCTTTTCCTTAATCTAACACAATTCATGGGTGTAATAACTCTTCTTCTTATAAAAATTGCACTGAAAACCTACCTTTCTCAATTATTTCTAATTTTGACATGGCCAGTTCGAAACAAACTGTTTAGAGGTGCCTTATTGTAATGCGTTCATATGTGGAGGGGGTACGCCAAGGGGAGTTATCGAAAACAACTGCACTGGATTTTGACGAAAATGCCAACAAAAAATGGGCTAGAAGCACGAAATAGATAGAATGTTTGTTTTTTCGGTAAAGATCGAAATTTATTCAATTCAAGGAAATCATCGGTAATATTTTCACTCGTAGCTGCGCCACTCGTGAAAATATTACCGATGGTGTTCACTCTATGAAATAAATTTCGATCTTTCACCGACAAAAACTACTATCCTCTATTTATTCATTCGAGTGTCTCAATACCAAGAAGTAGGTCAAAAGCGGCTTATTCAGCTATTTTGAAAAAAAAAATACATGTTTTGTTTTATTTTCAGGCATCCTTTTCAGGCAAGGGCCTTACTGTACTTTAGTGACATATTTCACCGTCTTTTGTAATTGCCTAATGGAATGTTACTCAAGTCATTTCCGCTCTAGCATTAGACTGTGACATGAAATATGTTGTAAAATCTCATTCCTCTGACACCACTGCATGTCAGAACCATTCCACATTTAGATTTAGGTCTGAATGCCACTTTGTGCGCTCTTGTGTGCAAATTCATTTTGTTTAACCATATACCCAAACAATCCCGAGTTTTAAGGATCCTGAATACTTTTGAAAACATTGCGGCAAAAGGAGAAAATGCTGGTTACCGGCATTTTCTCCTTTTCCCACAATGTTTTCTACTCTATCAAAGATAGAAACCGTCATTTGAACTACATTTAACTTGTCGTCTTCAAATGCTTTTATTTTGGTCGAGTTGGAAATTTTGTCGTTTTGTAGAGAGTTAAAATCTTTGCCAGGCAGCAAAGTTCTAGCTAGGCTTGTCTAATTTTGAAAGCATCTTCAAGCGATTAATCAAATGTGTTTCTAAATATAAAATTTTGGTTTGAACAGAAAGAAAACCTAGTTCGAAAAGAAGAAAATTGCTACAATGGTTACCACCATTTTCTCTTTTTGACACAAATTTTTCACAACTTTCCTACTTAGTGTTAAAGATCATAAAAAAGGTAAATTTTAACCAACAATTCTACATTTCAAGTTCAGCAAGGCGACAAGTCTCCCTTTAGCGGATTTGAATAGAAGCAAATCCGCTTACCGTGATCGGTCTAACCGGAACCAAATACTGTCATACTACACTGGACATGCTTGCGCTCTACACATTCAACTTTCAGTTTTAGCGTATATACATTTAAGATATATCTATACTCGTTTTCAACCAGTTTTCAGCCAAGTTTTAGCCCATTTCATCCTTATTGTATTAAAATATAACCGTTCTTGTATCTTTATGCCAAATGTTGCCCCTGATGACTGCAAGATTGCACAGATAAGGACGGATAGAAAATGCATTTCATGTTTTGGAGGCCTTCAAAGCAATTACTGATGTCGTTTCTGGTTTGAAATGAGGACAAATCCCTTGAGTTTTTTATCCCTTACACCATATAATTATTTTGATAGTTCATTCATGTTTAAACAGCTGATCCATTCTACATAGTTTTGAGATTAATCAGCGTTTTTGCTTTTTTTGTTGTTGTTGTTGGTTTTTTTTTTTTTTTTTTTCCCCTCTCTCTCTCTAGCTGTAAGGATGTACCTTAAATTTTGCTTTTGTCACTGCCATATAAACGTTCCCTTCAGTGAATACAGTCCGAAATCAAATACTGTCAGAAAACCTTGTTGGCTTGTAAGTCCACTGAAACAAATTACTAGTCATGAATAAGCAAGAAAATCATTGTTACTATTCGACCCGCTTCCCTTGCTCTTACTTACTCCACCAATTAATTTGTATTAGATGTACATGAGTTAGAAATTTGATTTTTCATCACACCATATTATAGCTTTATACTTTTCCACAAATCCGCTTTTCAGGACTTTTAGTCCTTTGATTGTTGTGTCTCCTTTGTTTTGCGGGTAAAAGGCTGGGGCTCCGTAGTGCCTTAACCAAGCACAACCCCGAGTTTTAATGCCGCCATTATCGTCATATCCTGACTAAAATTACATTTCCTCGACCATTGAGCCAAGAAAGACCCCCTGGACAGATGAGGAACCCAACCCCAATCACCCACGAAGTTGTGAATGACCATTGCATGGAGGATGTGTTCTTATTGTTGTTTGATACATTGATGGTTCTATTTTGACTGTGAAATGTGAGCGTATCGATTAATTCTTAAGTTTTATGTTCATGATTTTTTCGGTACTAGACTGGGGCTGCTTTACTCTAGGAAATCTTAGCGTTTAGCACCGGCAGGACTGTGCTATTCTGATGATAAACCCATGGTCAAAACCACTGAATCAAACTAGACCCCTTACACAGTTTAGAGGAAAGATACCAACCACCCACGATTGGGTGAATGACCATGGCCAAGAGAAAAGATATTTGCGTTCTTGGTATTTGAAGGATCTATTTTGCCTGTAGATTAGGAGAGTATGAATTCCTTGACCCTTATCCTGTCGTATTTAAATTGTTGACGATTATAAAAATAGATTTTGTTTTGTTTAAGAGCTTTCCTTTGGAAATAATATGGCAGGGACTACTATTGGAGCGTCGTGGAGTGTAGAGCAAGATCAAGTTGTGCGTATGTATATGCACTCCGCAATATGTATCTAAGATTCCGAATTGCGAGATAAGAATTAAAAGGTTCAGAACTTTTTGTAGGTTGGAGCCCCACTGATGGCAATTTTTCACAGCATATTAGTATTCAGTTTTACTCATTCTTAGGTTTAACACACTCGGCTCTACTCGGCCGATTTGATACTTACATCAAACCATTTTGAAATACTGTCAGTCACGTGATCTTAAAGATGGCAGCGCCCATGTAAATCGATTAGCAATGGCCACAACAGCCTCGGTGATAAGCAACCTGTTGATGAAAAATGCCTACTGAACTGATAGACCAAGTAAGAAAATAAATGTACAAACTGTTTGTCAAGGGAAATGTATTTAGAAAGATTCTGATAAAAAATTGTGACTAGCTTTTTCCTTTTCTAAGGGAAGTATTACGCTTAAAGAAGGGTAAAGCGGTGTATTTCCGGCGAAGAACTGCAAGTCATTATTTTTTTTTGCAAATAGTTCACTCTGACGTTGCGTATTTTATTATGGCCACGCACTGTACATGGTACAACCAAGGGACTTAAACGATGGATCACCCGAGGTTTGCAGCTTGAGGGTAACAGTCAATTCATTACGATTCTTTCTTTCATAGTGTCAAATTTCTACCTCCAAATATTTCTGGGTCAAAATCTGGTTCTATGTCCCTTTAAATCAAGGGTCGCACTAATGGCATGCACCCTTGCTTCAGACTGTCATTGACTGTTTTAGACAATTACATTTAAGCCCTGTGGTACAGTATATTAAGAGCGGCGGCAAAAGGCGGTTTGACCCATCTTCCTGATGCATTTTACGAAGCAGATCATCACATAATTATGGATCCATAAAATTCCATTCTGTAAAACAACCACCTGTATCATGAGGTAGAATGGTCCTTGGACACGCAGAAAAAATACAAATAGCAAAAAAAGTTTCGATCTATGTCAGCCTGCACGGACTGCGCAGGCTGACATGAGTCGATACTTTTTGCAAATGCATTAGACCCCATTTCCACAGAGGATGGCTCATATATAGATGACCATTCACATTTTGTGGTGACAGGGTCCTGTTATTGTAGTCTCAAGGAAGCGTTTCTGATAATATTTTGATTAACCTTTTACTATATAATCCAGTGTTTGAAACGACCCTGAGGGGGAAGGCTTTCGAAAACATTGTTAGAAAAAGACAAAATGCTGGTTACTAGCATTTTTTTTTTTTTTTTTTTTTCCTTTTTTCCAGAATTTTTTCAAACCTTTCAAAGGCAAATCTCAACATGTAAGTCACATAATGATATTTCTCGCTTAAAAATGCATTTAAAAAATGACAAGTCCAAAATTTCGTTGGCTGGTAAAAATGTTAAGCTCACATTCAGAAGTTGTCAAGTCAAGACCAAGGTGTTACAGTTTCAAAATTTGTTTGCTATACCCGAAAACTGAAAAAGACAGTGTATATCCAACACCAGGGATTACATTCTGTGCAGTCTGGTTTTAATTTTTCACTGTTGATAAAAGACAAACAAGATTGTCCTCAGTATACTTAGGGTTTCTTTCTGTTCTAGACAGGCAGTATTGTACCAAAAGCTGTCCTTAACACAATAGAGGTCACTCCATGTTCTTGACAGTCTGAAAAGCACCTGAGAACGTCTTTTACACAAAGGTTAACCTGTGGTCTTGACAGATTTCGATCATTTATTGAAATATCGTATATAGAAATAGCTTTTTGGGGGCGATTACCACCACAGGCGACATTAGTAGCGCATTATGAAAAACAGTGTTAAAAGCATTGTCAAAACATTGTTAAATATCGTTTGCAATACGAAAAAAAATTTTTTTTTCCTTTTCCCACAATGATTTCAAAAAGGCTCTTTCTCAGCGTCGTTGGGCGACGAAAGACTTTATTGGTGTTTTTGTTGAATTTTGAATTAACGATTATTCTCACCATCAACTAGTCGCAACAAAGGGAACATAACACAAAATAAACAAGAATGGCAGACGTTTATCTCTAAAGGGCACATAATGCTGATCGACTGAGGCTTCCGGTTTTAATTGATTGATTTTCGTTTACCTATCGTCGCCACCCCGTTGTCCATATGGGAGACGCACCAAGCAGGATGTTAACTGTTATATACGTCATGATCTGTAAAAAGAGGGCTTAATGCATCTGCAAAAGGTATCGGTCCACGTAAGTCTGCTCAGTTCATGCAGGCTGACGTTACGTGTGACGAAACCGGTTATTTTCGGTCAATTTTGACAAAGGACCATTCTGCCTTCAGATCCAGTCGGATGTAGGACAAAATTAATTTTTTAGAGGATATAGTTGTCGTCAAATACGGTGATGAATTGGTAAGGAAGGAAGGAAGAAAGGAAGGAAAGACAGAACTATAAATCTAGATGAAATTTTAGAATGTGTTTTTTTTCCTAACATATATTTGCGCAAACTCTGTGAAAAGGGAGCTTTATGAATCTGCAAAAAGTATCGATCCAAGTTAGCCTATGCAGGTCCACGTGGGTCGAAACTTTTTGATACTGGTAAATTTTCAGCTTGTCCAAGGACCACTCTTCTTCATGATTTAACCGGTTTTTAAACAAAATTTATTTTATGGATACCTACTTATATGATGACTTCCTTAGTGTAATGTATCACGGAGATGCATTAAACCCCCTTTCGTAAGAGCATGGTCATTTAAAGAAAACTTTCCCCGCAGATGCGAGACAAGGTCTATGGATAATTCCGTGTACTTTTGTTTTGGACGATTCTCCAGGGACATTGTATCTATTTCGGTCGTTAAATATCATCAATGTGTCGCTTAGGGACCTGTATCGTCTGAATGACATGATACATATTCGTTATTGTAACGGGGCGAGAGAAACGTATCCTATCGAATTTTCTGTGTAAAATTAACCCTTGCACTAGAAGACAAAATTAAAATAAATACAAACTGAAAATATTTCGAGAAAATAACGTAAACGTGGCCCAAAACTAATATTTTGTATGTCGAAGGGAATAAAACATTGTAAGAAAAGGAGAAAATGCTGGTTACCAGCATTTTCTCCTTTTCCTAAAGTGTTTACTAATGCCCTACCCTTCATGGTCGTTAAAACTCGGAATTGTGTCGTAAAGGGTTAAAAAGTATATGACCCAGACAAACAGCTTAGCCCCTACAGCTTCCTGACAGCAGGTAGTGCTAGAAATAAAGGGGCTGAGAAATTGGCCATATTTCTGTCAGAAATGCGGACCAAAGGCAGCCAAAGTAGAAATATAGTACTGAGTCTATTGAAATTGAATTTTTATTTATTTATTCTGATGTTTATTTATTCGTTTAGTTAGTTAGTTAGTTAGTTAGTTAGTTAGTTAGTTTGTTTGTTTATGTCAAGGTTATCCCGAGGTCATGTCCAATTGTAGAAAATGATTGTCCAAATACGCTATGGTAAGCAAGAAATACGGACTTAAGAAGCAAGTACTGTATCATTAAGTATCGCTTAAAAACATTTAATTTGCTATCGTATAAAGAATAATGTGATTGGGTTTGAAGTAATACTGTTCTTCTTGTTAGCAGCAAAAAATTGAAGCCTTCAGCATTCCGGGATTGAATGATTATATTCATGCAAAGACATAGAGAGTCGCGAGTTTTAGTTTTAGTTGTTTTTTTTTTTCTTCTTAACTCTTTCCTTACCATTGACGATTCTAGAAGCTTGAGTGGACAGTGTAGATCAAGATCAGACTGCACGGAATGTGCAGTCTGATCTCTGATCTACACTGTCCACTACTCTATTCTAGATTACGATGATCATCCTGCAGCAGAACTGTATTTTGTTTCTGTTGAAAAAAAAATTGTTATATATTTGTTCAGTAGTGAAATAGTTAATTCGATGAAACTGGTGGTTTTATGTCTTGTCTGACTACGTAAGAGTCCTAATTAAATTCTGTTTTTGTTCTTGATGTTTTTGTCAAATGTCACGTGCACTGTTTTCTCTCCTGCTGGACACAGCGACGCCATGACACCGAAAATGTTAGAAGGACCGTTTTCACCTTCCACTCTAAATTCACTTTTAATTCCAAATTCAAATTCAATCCTTCTGATTGGCCAGACGGATTATCTCCAGCCAATCGTATAGAGAAAAAGGATAGGGCAGCTTGGAAACCATGAATTCTTAGGCTGCTAAATCCGAATCAAGGATTTTGCGGACAGTGTAGATCAAGATCAGACTGCACAGAACGTGCAGTCTGATCTTAGATCTACCCTGTCCGTTAGGGAGATATTTAAAAAAAAAAAACCTTTGAAATAGCAAAATTTGGAGTTGTACTATCGGCTTGAATTTTTTATTTTTCCTTACTTATCAGGATAAGGGTTTAGGTTACTTGGTAAAACAATCCTTACAACGACTCTTACTTCAACATTCGTTACGATCTCGATGTTACGATCGTTTAACTTCGTTTTCAGATGGTGACGACCTTTCAAGTCTCTCCATCTTATGGCAATCGTCAGACTGGAGTCCTTTGAAGACGAATCATTCCTCTGTTTTAACCCTTTACCACACAATGCCGACTTTAAATGACCCCGGAAAAGAAGTCTTTTGAAAATATTGTAGGGAAAGGAGAAAATGCTAGTGACCAGCATTTTCTCCTTTCCCCACAATGTTTTCTACCTTATCAAAGAAATATTGCACCATTGGAGCAACATTGAAATTGTCGTCTGCAAATGCTTTCAATTTGGACAAGGCTAAAATTTGTCGTCTGGTAAAGAGTTTAGAAAAATAGAAGATCAATGAACAGACGCGTCTGTGTCATTTGATAATGTGAAAATAACATTCGAATTGAAACTTTGTACAAGTGGTTTGCACTTACCTCTTTGCCAAACGGTACAGTTGTAGACTTGCCCAAAATTGAAAGCACTTGATACGACAAAATAAATGTGACTCAAAAATTGAAATTTATTTTTGCGAGGGTAGAAAATATTGTGGGAAAAGGAGAAAATGCTGGTTACCAGCATTTTCTCCTCATCCTACAATGTTTTCAAAAGCTTTCGTTCTCGGGATCCTTAAAATCGGGATTGTTTGGTATATGGGTCAATTTATTCGTATGTCCATCCAAGATGTACAGTACTATAGGACGAATTTCCCAGCCGGGGCTTAAGTCCCTCGTAAGTATTTTGCCGGCTCTCTCAAAACATCGCAACTTAAGGGCCGATCGTAAACCCGATCTTAAACTACGACCACACCGAAGCTACCTTAACGTAATCGTAGGCTGTTTTCAACAATGCATAAAACGTGGTGTAGTGGTTTATTTTGTCAAAATGACATTATTTTTACACGTAAAATGAATCCCTTAGATGACATGGAATTAATTAGAAAATACCGCCTCGACCGAGGATCAATTGTTACCCTCTGCAATGTTCTTGTTGAGCGCTTCAAAGAACAAGAGGGCTATTGGCCCTAAAACGCTCACCTGTATAAAATCATCTAGGGTTAATAAACTAAAGAGATCCTAGTTGTGATGATGTAAAACACATCAATGTAAGTGACCTACTTTTTAACTGACTTTTCCAACTTGATGGAGATATCATTAAGACAAACATTTTCGTTGGTTTTATGACTTTTAACGTCGTTTTCAACATTTTTTCAGTTATATCGCGGCGGCTAGCGCACCTGTCCACGCTTTCCTGGACTTCCTTTTACCAGTACTCCGCACAGTACTCTTTCCAAGCCACTGTCTGCTTTCCCACATAACCATCGTGGAAATAATGGTCAGCAGTGAGAGAGGAATGAATCCTGTTGCTATGACTATCATCAGCCAAAAATTGGCCGAGCCAGGGATCGAACCAGCGACAAGCATTTTTACAATGATTCATGAATATCAGACTGAAATGAGGCCTCTAGACTGTACACAAGGTTTTCTAAGATATGGCCCAGTAACCAGCTTCTTGATCTGTTGTGAACAACTACCAAATTTGTCTGAGATATCATCAAGGTAAACATTTTGACAATGTTTCATGAGTGTCAGACTGAAAATTTGGCCTCTAGACTGAGATTTAGCCCAGTGACCAACTTTTGAATCTGTTTCGACCAAATTTCTAACTTGTTCAAGATAGCATCAGAACAACCATTTTGACAATGCTTCATGTGTATCAGACTGAAATGCAGCCTCTACAGGGCACCCAAGGTTTTTCTAGGGTTTGCCTCAGTGACCTACTATGTTAAATGACTTGATCCAGTTTCAATCTTGTCAGAGATATCATCAAGACAAATATTCTGACCAAGTTTCAATTATATCAAACTAAAAATGTGGCCTATAGAGTGCACACAAGGTTTTTTTCTAGGATTTGGCCCAGAGACCTACTTTTTTACCCGACATGAGCTAATTCAGTCTTATCCGAGATATTTTCAAGACAAAAATTCTGACTTAGTTTTATGAGTATCTGGCTGAAAATGTGGCCTATAGAGTGCGCACAAGGTTTTTCTAAGATTAGGTCAAGCGACCTTCTTTTTGGTCCAACGTAATCTTGTCAGAGATACAGTCAAGACAAACATTCTGACCCAGTTTCATGAGTATCTGGCTGGAATGCAGCCTCTACAGTGCACACAAGGTTTTTCTAAGATTTGCCTCGGTGACCTACTATTTGACCCGACATGACACAGTTTCGGACTTGTCCGAGATATTATAAAGACAAAGATTCTGACCGAGTTTCATGGGCATTGGACTTAAAATGCGGTCTCTAGAGTGTACACAAGGTAACTGTTAACGAGACACGACGCACGACGGACACAGCACGATCACAAAAGCTCACCTTGAGCACTTCGTGCTCAGGTGAGCTAAAAACTTACCGAAATCACGCACTCCCGGTGTCGTTGCAGATAACACTGGCTTTGAGATTTTATGCAACGGAGAGTTTTCAGTCTGTGATCGCAGACAGTCACGGGGTCGGAATCGATTCAGTATCAAGAAATGACGTCACTTTTAAATCTTACGGGGTCCTGCGTGGCTCAGTGATAAAGTGTGGGACTCGTATCCCGGAGGCCCCGGGCTCGAGCCGCTCTGAATCCAATGGACATTCGTGGGAGCGTCATTGGGCAAGACACCTCAGAGCACTAGCCCAGTACTTGCGAAATCCAGGAAATACATGAATATGCGAACTTTCGCCGTGATATGACTGAAATAATGTTGAAAGCGGCGTAAAACACCATTCAATCAATCAATTACTTTTAAATGTTACGGTCGTAAATAAACGTTTCTTTACGAGAGTGTTAAGGTCGGTTTTGAGAGATCACTTTAAGAAAATCGTAACGTCCTTGTAAAATGATCGTAAAGTTAACCGTAACTTACGAAACCTTAAAGTTTTTAGATATTGGGCCCAGAATCGAAACACGATTACGTAATTAAGACAATTTACATTCGACAGAGGACATATGTATTTATGAACTAATAATCAAGTAATATGAATAATTACAATATCGCTACGCTTCTGCTATTGCGCAGTCTGCGCAGACTGATCTTGGTAGAAACTTTTGCTTTTGGTCAATCTTTTATATGTACAAGGACCAATCTTACTTCAGTAGCTTGTTAGACAAAATGGATTTTAATGGATCCATAATTACGTGATGTCTTGCTTTGTACAGTACATTACGGAGATGCACTAAATCCCCTCTTACCAGAGCACGGCTCAAATTGTTTCTTAAATGGGTCAAATTATTATGAAATGTACAGCGCTAAATAACGAATTCCCAGCCAGAAATGTAAACACGATTACGCAATTAGGACGATTTACGTTCTATTGCAGACATCAGTATTCATGAACTAATTATCATATAATACGAATGACTATAATATCGCCACAGTTTATAGGCACAGGCGTTCGTTTTGTGACGAACTTCGCCATCTATATAATGTAAAACTTGTATACAAGGCTTACATGTATATATGACAGTATGCACATGTCGAAGTTCGTCACAACTCGAACGCCCTTTAGGTCAGACTTAATTCATGCATTTTCAAATAAATTGTAGCGGACAATTTTGAAAACAACCTTGCAAGGTATGGATTATTGATTTCTCAGACAGCAAAAATTCAGACTAGTCTTAAAGATACATCTTTTCAGCCACAGAGGAAAAACGCTATTGAAACTTGAAAGTGTGTAGGATGGCTCATGTGCAGCGTAATTATAGATAAATTGCCAATATATATGACGTAAAAGATAGAAAAACTCTAGGGATTCATCCTCATTCAAAACTGGAAACGACAACAGCGTTTGCTTTGAAGGCCTCCAAAACATGAAATGCATTTTCTATCCGTCGTAATCTGGGCAACCTTGCAGTCATCAGGAACAAAATTCGGCATGAAGATACAAGAATGATTATAGTTTCATAAAATAAGGATGAAACGAGTTAAAAACAGACTGAAGACTTGCTCAAAAACGAGCATAGATGCAACTTTAAATGAAAGTATTAGCAGAGGACAAAAGGAGTGTGGTTCAAAAATGAGATTTGTTTTTAGCTCTACTGGCTGAAAGCCAGCAGAGCTTATGTCATGGCGGGGTTTCCGTCGTCCGTCCGCAAAACATGGAAATTTTTGTGAATATGACAATTTTGTGAAGACAACAATCTCTACAATGTACGGTCGGTCCAAGTGTTAATCGCTGGCAGAAAAATGAATTTCACAACTAGGGTAAAAATTGCCAAGTCACTTTATCTTTTGTTTACTTTTTACCTGTATTTAAAATTCATTTTTTTAGCCAATAAGTAACACTGTGACAGACCGTGTAATAGCAAATTTATTGTTATCTTCGAAATAATTTTCATTCTTTTCAACGGTATTATCTAAATTTAAATGCATTTTAACACTCGCATCATTTACTTTTGGCCGCTATTGGGCCATAAAGCAAACGACTTTTAAATATGAATAATCTGTCTGACTCGAGGTTATGAATGTAAACATATAAAAACCGCCATGGCAGTTGGAGAAAATTCTGGTTTCGAGCATGTTTCTCCCTTTTTTTCAACAAACAATATAAAAGTAGTCCGCATCAATATAGAAAAAAAGAAGGGATCGTCTGCAAATGGTAATAAGGTCTTGAAGGACATCACTTCCGGTTGACTAACGACGCCATTGATTCTACGTCATTAACTCTTTCAACGCCTTATATGTAAGCTCGAACGCTTTGATCCTTAAACCCCTAGAATCAGCTTAAGATGTTTTTGCAGACAGCGTAGATCAAGATCAGACTGCACATATTGTGCAGTCTAATCTTATTTCCACACTGTCTGCTACTGCGATGAATATTGTATTGGAAACAATCTTGAAACAGCAATATTTCGGGCTGATTTCACTGATTAAAAAGGTCCAAATCATTAATTTAATGCTTTAAGGATTAATATGGCTGCGTAATACAGTCCATTGAAACCCAGAAAGATATTTTATCTTATAGGCTTGGCTCATTACACGGACGGTATAGATCAAAGAATAGACTGCACGTTCTATGCAGTCTGATCTTGATCTATACTGTCCGCAAAAGCTTCTGTTGTCCCCTATTAAGACTAAAGAGTTTAGGAATTGATTTCGTTCGCTGTTGACAAATAGTTTGGTATCAAGAGGTCATTATAATGACATCTGTCACTGTTACAAGAACTCTCGAATAATGGTTGTCATTAGCACATTTTTGCGCAAGTACAGCTTTTAATGCCCTTGTACCGGATAGCTTTCGAAACCTTGTTTGAAAAAGAATGACTGATTATGTATATAATATATTTACAAGGCAACTGATCATTTATTCTTAACTCTTTCCAACACAATCCCGAGTTTTAACGACCCTGAAGAAAAAGCCTTTTGAAAACATTGTGGGAAAAGGAGAAAATGCTGGTAACCAGCATTTTCTCCTTTTCCCACGATGTTTTCTACCCTTTCCAAAACAAATTTCATTTTTTGAGCTACGTTTTTCTTGTCGTCTGCAAATGCTTTGAATTTGGACCAGTCTTAAATTTTGTCGTTTGGTAAAGAGTTAAAAGAAAAAAAGTTTTTTTTACAAGAAAAACCCTTCTTCTCAATATTTTTTTTTAAATCAGCTTTTGAGACGTGCAATTGAAAACATAATGGAAAAAGAAAGAAACGCTGGTAACCAGCATGTTCTCCTTTTCCCACGATGTTTTCCATCATTATCATCTGATTTATAGTTTATTTATCATCCGGAAATACAAATTATATCGAACTTACATTTCGACATTATTTCTCTTATAGACTGCTGGAAGAAATCTAAATTGTATTATTTCTGAAGAAATTGCTGGAAGACACTCTATTTTCCGTAAAACTGATCGATGGCGTAATCTTCTTATATAAAGTCGTCATCACAATAAAGCTTGATTCTATTTATTGAAAACGATTTCTGTCAGAGAAAAATAAACTAATCAGTAGGATGAAAAGACCGCGGGCGCAAGGACCGACTTGTTCTAGCTTACCCGTAAGCTGCCGCAACAAATTTGCTGTGAGCGACTTTGTTAATGTAATTATCTTTGTGAAATATTAATTATGAGAATAAAATAAGGTCTTTCTAGGAAATAATGAATGGAAACATAGTAGCAAAATGAGAAATTGGTCTAGTGCAAAATGAAAATGTATGAGGTAACTAGTTTTAAAAGCTTTTAAATCAATTTTTTACAGAGGAATGTTAACCCTCCACCAGGCGACGAAATTTTTACCCACTCAAATTGGAAGCATGTTCAAAAGACTGAGAAATTCGCGTTAAAATATTTACTAATCAATGTAAAATTTTCTAGATAACAAAGTTTATCATGATATTTTTGTAAGAAGACTTTTCACTATCTAGATAAAATTTCTTAGAACCTTTATCACGATAGTTTTCTAAAATTATCATGATAGTTATCTTGTGTCTCATGGCAGAAATATACCACCATAGTTATTTGTGCTTGTCTTTCTTCTTATCATAATGATTCGCCCGCTATCACCCACTTAATCAGGGATAAACCATTTTTTTTCTTTTACATCTGGTGAGATTATGAAAAAAAAAAAAGATTTGAATAACTCCCTTTAAGGAGACATTGACAGCATCACGTTGGTTAACCCAAGAAATACGTCCCGAATAATAGCAATTCCATGGTTGCCTATGTCTACAGTGTTTCAGCAAAGCGGACAGTGTAGATCAAAGATCAGGCCGCACGTTTTGTGAAAGGTGCTTCAAGGTTTGATCTAGCGTTTGGTCAAAAGACCTTCATGCCAGATAGTGCAATCCATTACTTGATTTTATTTCCGAGGAAGACAAATTTTATTACTTGTTGTCTTAGGTCACTGTCATCCGAAGTCTTTTATTTGATAATCTTCGGAAAATATTAACCATGCTCTGTGAAAAGGGGGCTTAACGCATTTTCCAAAAGTATCGATCCATGTCAGCCTGCGCAATCCGCGCAGGCTGACATCGGCTGAACTTTTTACTATTAATTAATTTTCTGCATAACTTGATTAATTGATTGAATTGGAGTTTAACGCCGTTTTTAACAGCTTAGGTCGTACCACGGCGGTCAGTGCGTACATACATGTGTTTCCTGGCTTTCACACCAGAACTGACACAACTTTCTTTCCAAGTCTCAGACTACTTTATCACATGCATCAGAGGTGAGAGGCGAAAAATCGCCGGAAAGAAAGTTTGCTTCAACCGGGTATGGAGCTCACAACCACCAGGTCACGAGTCCGATACGCAGTAACCACTCGGCTACCCGGGCGGGCGCTCTGCACGACAAACGACCAGTCTACCTCATAATTTAGTTGGTTATTAGACAAAATGGATTTTATGGATCCATAATTGTATGATGGCTTGCTTAGTGCAATGCATCACGGAGATGCATTTAACCCATTTATACCAGAGCTCAGTTTATATATGGGTTGACCTTGTTACAGACGGGCGTCCTGCGTGAGTCAGTGGTAAAGTGTAAGACTCGCTACCCGAAGGTCCCGGGTTTGAGTCTCACTGGTGGCACTAGGTTTTTCATGGGAAAGACACATCAGTCCCCTAGCCTCGTACTGGTGAAACCAAAAGACATATATGAATATGTGAGACTGAAATAAAGTTGAAAGCTGCGTAAAACACTAACCAATCAATCAGTCAATTAATCGATCAATCAATGAACATGCTGTGTCAAAAAAGGGGTTTAATGCATCTGCGAAAAGTGTTGGCCTAGGCAACGGGTCGAACTTTTTGCTTTTGGTAAATTTTCTGCATGTCCAAAGACATTTCTAGCCCGGCCGGGTAGCTCAGTGCATGGTTAGCGTATCTGACTCGTGCCTTGTGGTTGTGGGTTCCATATCCGGTTGAGGCAAACTTTTTTGCCTGCGATTTTCTATCCTCTCACCTGTGATGCATGTAAGAAAAGTAGTCAGTGACCTTGAAAGAAAATTGTGTCAGTACAGTTGTAAGAAAGCAAGAAAACACATACATAGGTGTGCTGACCGCCGTGATTTTACCTTAGCTGTTAAAACGGTGCTAAACTCCAATACAAATTCAACTACAAATACAAAGACAATTCTACCTCAGAATTCTGCAGGCTCTTAGAATGGATTTTATGGATCGACATTTATCGTCTGGTAAAGCCTCAAGCAAGCGTGCTTTGAGCGGCCTTAAGATGTTTGCAATGTATTGGGTTGATCTCTTAGAGATAAGAATAAGATGTGATAAGATATGCAAGCTGATCTGTATTTAATCTCCTTTTGAAGGACAGCATCGACCTCAAAATGGGATACAAAGGGACGGGGGCGGGCAAAAAAGAAAAAGGATTACCTCAGTTCTTAAAATGGAACAGAACACAAATCCGATTTGCTTTCAAGATTGAATTGTCACATCAAACAGCCTAACCCTTTTGGCTCCCCAGGGGCTACTTTCTGGTTTCTTTTGCGGACAATGTAGATCAAGATCAGACTGCACATTCTGTGCAGTCTGATCTTGAATCTACACTGTCCGATAATCGAAGCATTATTGTGACCCAAACAAAGGAGAAAATATTTCAGTGAAACTGGCGTTACTAAGCCGTTATTACTAACTGAATATGTCAAGTTGACTGAATGGGTGGACGAAGTGTAACAAGAAAAAGCTTTTTTTTTTCAAGAGAAGGTCAAGAACTTCTACTTTGAAGGCCATCGATTATCGTCTGCTAACTATTTTAGGAACGGATTAACCGTGTTGTATACAAGTTATGTTAGACCTAACAAAAACCTGCGTGAGCTTATACTAAGGACAAACGAAGAAAGGAAAACATCGGGTTTTTTTTTTTTTTCAGTTTCACCACACACACACAAAAAAAAGACCATTTTGGGAATAGGAGGTAATTTTGTTGCGAAAAGTGCTCTTTTTTTAAAAACGTTTTCTGACCTGTCAAATCTATGGGCGTAAAATGTCGTATGGGTTAGGCGGTTTTGAGTTTGGAAAATGTACAAGTACCTGATATTCATTTTTCAGTATTTAATCAATTTTCATACCTCGCCAACTTTTGCGGGCAGTATATTCGGAATACACACACCCACACACACACACCCACACACACACACTTTTTCATCACAAAAAAAGCTTTGTTGTTACCTTTTGATCATTAATTTGGCTCATCAGTTAATATGTAAATTGGTTAAATTTGTGATTTTGAAATGGTAAAATAGTAAAGGAAAAGACTTTGGAATTTGTTTATAAACATAATGATATTGTGAACCACATGTAATACTAACAAAATATTTACTAACATTGATTTGTAAGGTATGTTGGGAGATGGCCACGACCCTCACTTACCGATTGACGTGGCAAATAAAGCTTAAAAAAATATATTCGGAAGCGAAAATGAGATATGAGCCATGCACTGGCAAAATGGGATTTTATACATTTCCGTGATGCATTATACGAAGCAAGTCATCTCATAGTTATGGTTCTTTATATCATGCTTACCGGCAGGTTATCGAGAAATACCGGTGACATACTTTTCGATATATCAAGGTTACGACCAGTGAAAATACCGATATTTATACTCTAACTCTTCAATTGAAGGCGGAAACGGTTGTTCCCGCGCACTAGTTACCTAGGTGAAATGCGCGTGCCTCACAACTAGATGGAAATATGACGTAATTTAACTTAAATTTCTCGCGCTTGACGTAATATTGTAATGCGTTCTTGTGCGGAGGGGGTACGTCACGGGGAATAACCGAAAAGAACTGTACTGGATTTTGAATAAGTTCCCCCCCCCCCCAGAAAGGGTTAAAAGCATGAAATAAATAGAATATTTGTTTTTTTCAGTGAAAGATCAAAATTTATTTCATCTCATGAACATCATCGGTAATATTTTCACTCGTGGCTGCGCCACTCGTGAAAATATTACCGATGATGTTCACTCGATGAAATAAGTTTCGATCTTTCACCGTAAAAAACAAATATCCTCTATATATATACCATTTTGTCTACCACCTGTCTCACCAACCGGCTTAATTCTGAGGTAGAATGGTAGAATGGCATGCAGAAAATTGACTAGTAGCAAAATGTTTCGATCCATGTTAGCCTGCGTGGACTGTGCAGGCTGACCCAGGTCGATACTTTTTGCAGATGCATCAAACCCTCTTTTCACGGGGCATGGTTCATATGTATTATACAGGGTAATATTTATCGAACATACTCGGGTTAGGTGCAATTCTGGAAAATGGAATTGTTTGGAACCAATTGTATATCAGACATTTTCTCCGGTTAGGTGTTATTCTATCAGAGTTTTATGTATTGGTTCATTCTAAGATTAACTGCTGTTGGATAGAATCGTCTTGTTTACAACCAACTAATCTATATTAGCCTTTCTCTGCGAAAAGGGGGTTTAATACATCTGCAAAAAGTATCGACCCATGTCAGCCTGCGCAGTCCGATTTTAACCAAAACTAAAACCACATTCTGGGACAATTATCTGTACTACAATTTGCTGTAGCCTCAGCCAACGTTTTTCTACAATATTTCTCCGTTTGGTTAATTTAACAAATTTCGAATAAACCAATGAAATTGGCTGTAAGATATACTCGGATATTGTTTCCCAGAGTCTATAATTGAATAATGTCCGAGACGTGCGTATTTTTATGTATTGTTTTTTGGTTACCTACGGGTATTTTTGTACTAGATTTACGTATGACCTGAAATATTTTTCGCAAATGGCATAATTTCAACCAATGTTACGCTTTAATTGTCTTTTCTCTTTCGCAATATATGAGTACCTTTAGGCAAAATAATCAAGGGAGAAAATTGGATTTAAATTCAATAAAGAAATCATCTAACGGAAACTTTGGTGGGAAACAATTTTTCAAATCAAATTGTTTTATAAGCAATCGTACAATATGACATTTTTCCCTTTCGGTAGGTGTTGTTCTGTCATCAATTAAACTTTTACTACACGATCCCCAGTTTTAACGACCCCAGAGAAAAATACTTTTGAAAACATTGTGGGAAAAGGGGAAAATGCTTGTAACCAGCATTTTCTCCTTTTCCCACAATGTTTTCTACCCTTCCACAATCAAATTTCGATATTTCACTCATTTATTTTGTCACCTGCAAACGCTTTCAATCAAGACCTGTCTAAAATTTTTTTCGTCTGTTTGGGGGCTAAGCGTGACCCTCTGGGCTTTTGCGAACGGTATAAATCAAAGATCAGACTGCACGTTGTTTGGCGCCAGGTACAGTCTGATCTTTGATTTACACTTTCCTATACGGTGAAATTGTTCTGACGAAAAAAAAAAAATTAAGAAATGTCAATTTTTGAGATTTTAATCTACACTAAAGAATTTCACTGAATTTATTTATCAATGAAATTATTTAGCAGTTTACGGTATAATATACTAGTTCAAAAAATAGATTACTTTACTTGTAAGTGTTGCTCAAATGATAAAGTTTGTCTGTTAAAGAATAGAAAATATTATGGGAAAAGGAGAAAATCTTGGTAATCAGCATTTTCTTCTTTTGCCACAGTTTTGTTGTTTTTTCCTCTCTCACTCTCTCTCTCTCTCTCGCACAAGCCGTCTTCGTCAATGTCGTGAAAAGTCGACACTGTGTGGTAAAGCGTTATTAGCATTTTGTGCCACAATGGCGCCCGATTTCTCTGTGAGAAATGAACAAGCATAATATGAACGAGAAGAAAAACAGAACTAGACTTTGGACAACACTAGTCGAATAAGGGAATTAGCAAACAGACAAATTGTCCGCTAGTATATATAACTATTTGCCTTTTCATGTTTATCGACAGCAAATGCGAAAAGTTGTCTCTAGGGATATCAGATTATGTCCCCTTGCATATAGGTTGTCTTCACAATATATGGTAAATATATATTATCATTATTTTTATTAATTATTTGTTTATTTATTCTTATTAAAATGAACAAAATATCTAAACAGGTAATAGTGCCAACAATAATAAGAATGATGATGATGATGATGATGATAATGATGATGATATTGATGATGTGTCTTTATATTCTTAAAGTGATTATTAAGCAATGTACTATTTTCAAGAAAAAAAATATATTAACAAAAAAATATTTATCTTTTTCCCAATCTTGCCTTAATACAATTTCAATCTGTCTTATATTTGAATGTACTTCCGGCATAACTGCTCCCCCACCCCCTTCTCCCGCGACTTCCCACCCCAATCCCAGTTGCAATATCGCCCGTTTTCAAGAAGCTTAACCTATACTTAAAAGAGCTTAGAAAAGCTTTTACACAACATAATATGGCTTGCAACACGCGAAAAGGGGCATTCGGACATTTGCGTAAAGTGTCGTCTCGGATCAGCCTGCGCAGTCCGCGCAGGCTAATCCGAGACGGCACTTTACGACTACATTAGATTTTGTGCTACAGTAGACTTGCGCAAAACAGAAAATTACATAAAAACGGAAAGTGCCGTCTCGGATTAGCCTGCTCGGACTGCGCAGGCTGATCCGAGACAACACTTTACGCAAATGTCCGAATGCCCCTTTTCGCGTGTTGCAAGCCATATCAGAACGCACCACAATCCTCTCAACAAAACTCTTTATTTTGCCCTCAAGTATCATTTGTTCAACTGTTCAGTGTTCTTACATCCGCGTAGCCCTTATGTCACACAACCCCGAGTTTTAACGATTTCGAGATAGTGGCATTTTGAAAACATCGTTGGAAAAGGTGAAAATACTGATTTAAATAAACACGAATGTGAGATTCTATTTATCACATAAAACGGATTACAGACAAAAGTTGTCCTGCATCATTACATTTGTCCTATTATACTGTTCACGGGTCCATGTTTTCAAATGTAGTTGGTTTGAAACGTGTAAGTACACAAGAAGATAGCGACATTTATATTGAAAGTAGATTGAAACAGTTTAAAACGTTAAGGCTTGGTCAGACCGGCTAACGGATATGTAACGGGGGGGGGAAACGGACAAAAATATGCAGAATTTGGTTATCCGGTGACAAAATTCATCTCCTTTGCCGCTCGAGGCTTACGCGATCGGTGTGTGGAGCGAGGAAGCCACACAATGACCGCACGAGTACCGCACGTGTAACGGAAAAAAATGCACGTTTAACGGATATGTACAGGATAATAAACGGTCTATTAACGGATATCACCCTACGAGTAAGGGACTTGTACCGGATAAAACGGAAGTGCAACGCATGAGAACCGGACAAAACGTACGATGAACGGAAATGTACCGAACACCAACGTACGAGGAACGTACCGGTCACGTGACATGCCGAGGGTATAAATTGTCAGATGCATCCAAAGTCTATCATTTGCATGTCTCTGTCCGTTTTGTCCGGTGGAAAGTTTTGAACATGCTCAAAACTTCCCACCGGACGGAACGGACATCGCCGGACATCACCGGACAAGTAGCGGATTCACCGGATAAGAAACTGACATAAAACGGATACGAACGGACACGAACGGATGAAATGATTTTTTATCCGTTACTCGTCCGTTAGCTCGGTGTGACCAAGGCTTTAAAGAGTGAGGGACAAAAAAAAGTAATACACTAGTGTATTATCGAAAAAACATGTAGGTCATGGTTTTAAGGATAGGGCACCCTAATAAGAATCGTGTAACATCGCCTTTGATCGTATGGATTCGGCTAAGACTCGGGTAATCGGGGGAACCAGCGTCTATCGGCCGATCGATTACGGATTACCCGAGTCTTAGCCGAATCCGTACGTTTTTCGGCGATGAAAGGCGATGTTACAGGAATACGCATTAGGGTCCCATATCCTTAATAGACTGCCGAAGAAGGTTTTATATGAAAAATATCTATTCGTGTTGATTTTTCCAAGCATTTTAAGATGTTTTAAAAGTCGACGGAGCCAGCTGCAAATTTGTCTCAGGAGGTATGGTGCAAGCCAGTCTATAACTCTTTACCAGACGACAATTTATTTTGACTTGTCCAAATTTGAAGCATCTATTATAACCCTTAGGCTGCTAGGCGCGACTCACTGACCTTTTTCGGACAGTGTAGATCAAGATCAGACTGCACAGAACGTGCAGTCTGACCTTTGATCTACACTGTCCGATAAGGAGAAATCTTTCTCCAAAAAAATTCCATTGAAATAGCAAAGTTTGGGTTTTTACTATCGGCTTGAAAATTTCATTTCACTAATTTAGCAGGGCAAGGCTTAAAACATGCAATACAATATACAGGAAAAGCCGAACTATCAGACGTCAAACTGAACACTGTAGAAATGAATCAGAACGTAAGCTCAATCCATATAGTTCTTCTCCAAATTACGGGCAACGGGTGTATAAAATATCATAGTAAGAAAATGTGAAGGAAATTTCCTTGATACCAAAACAGAGTACATTGAGGAGGGTGTGCGAGGGGCAGACTGGTGTGGCGTGTCACTGTTGAGATGCCAGCTGAAGAGGCAATGATGACTTACAACCTGATCCTCACTACCAAAACGTTGACGGTGCACCCTTACTAAACATTTCTAAAGTTGATGCCCACTCCCGGGTATCGAACTCAGGACCTTATGATAACTATGCCGACGCTCTACCTCACAACCACGGACACCACATACTTAGAAATAAGAAGTAATTGATTTGAAGTGACAAACGATCGAGACGTATTTTCAAATGCTACATAACCCCCCAGTCTCGGTTGTTGTTGTTGTTGTTGTTGGCGGTGGTGTTGTTTAAGCTCATGCTTTTTCTTCTTACCTCTTGAATCGAAATTACAGCAGACGATTGTGCAATAAGATCCCTGGTGTAGATATAGAGGATATTTGTTGTTGTTTTTTTTTCGGTGAAAGATCGAAATTAATATCATTGAATGAACATCATCGGTAATATTTTCACGAGTGGCGCAGCCATGAGTGAAAATATTACCGATGGTGTTCACGAGATGAATAAGTTTCGATCTTTCACAAAAAAAATATTCTATTTATTTCATGCTTCTAACCCTTTTTTGGGGGGACTTACATCAAAATCCGATACAGTTCTTTTCGGTAATTCCCCGTGGCGTACCCCATCCGTATAACAACGCATTACAGTATTACGTAAAGCGCGAGAAATGTAGGGTAAATTACGTCATATTTCCTTCTGGTTGAGTGGCACGCGCATTTTACCTTGGTAACTAGTGCGCGGGAACTACTGTTTCCGCCTTCAATTGAAGAGTTAATAAATAAAATCGGTATTTTTCACTGGTCGTAACCATGAAATATCGAAAAAAATATTCCACCATTATTTCTCGATAAACTACCGGGAAGCACGAAATAACTGAAATTATTTCGAAGTTACAAAAATTATTTAATAGGCTTTATTCTCTGGAGTCGTTAAATCCCAGCTGCGTTTGGCAGTTTGATTCCATCTGAAATGACAGCGTAGGACGTTAGAGGTCATTGAAATCTTCGTGTCATTGTCTGCAAGGAGAGAGTTTTTGCCACATTTCTTACCAAACTTGTATTATTAATCATCACAACGAACGAAATCCTTGAGCCATTTACCATGAAAAGCGTGTTTAAGGATGGGGCACCCTAATGGATTCATGTAACATCGCCTTTCATCGCTGAAAAACCGTACGGATTCGGCTGAGACTCGAGTACTACATGATCGATCGGCCGTTAGACGCTGCTTCCCCGCATCGATTACGGATTACCCGAGTCTTAGCCGAATGCATACGACTTTGGCGATGAAAGGCGATGTTACACGAATCCCATTAGGGTGCCCTATTCTTAATGCATCTGCAAAAAGTATCAACCCATGTCAGCCTGCGCAGTCCGCGCAGGCTGACCTGGATCGAAACTTTTTGCTTTTGGTAAATTTCTGCATGTCCAAGGACCATTATACCTCATAATTCAGATGGTTGTTGAACAGAATGGCCTTTATGGATCTACAATCATATGATGACTTGCATTACGGAGATGCCTTAAACCCCCTTTTGTCAGATCACGGGTCACTTTATTAATAAAGACTCACAACAGTTTGTAGTCATAAAGAAACATGTAAGTTACACGGTACAATGTCATCGTGCTCTAGTGGAGCATGTTACATCTTTGGTAAGTAGGTTTCGTGTTTTTTAAGCGTCGTTTCAAAACCATCGCGAAAAGCAGCCTTTGTCGATGGAGGTGGTGTGAATTATTGCTTCTCATGCATTAAGTCATCACATGATTGTGGAACCATAAAAACATTTTGTTCGACAACGGACTGAATCATGAGGTAGACTTGTACTTTGATTGCAGAAAATTGACCAATAGCGAAAAGTTTCGGCCCAGGTCAGCCTGCGCAGGCTGACCTGGGTCGATACTTTTTGCAGGTGCATTAAATCCCCTTTTCACAGAGCATGACTTACACGTTGGTTGTTAGGGGGGAGTGCCTTTCACTCGTTAACTCCTCGACCGAAATCACAGCAAACGAGTGCGTAAAACGGTCCCAGGTGTAGATCTACAATTGTTACAGAAGTTAAAAGAATTATTTAATAGGATTTATTGCATGGAGTAGCTATATTACAGCTGCGTTTGGCAGTTTGATTCCTGTTGAGATGGCAGCTTATAGTATCTTTGCTTTTGGTGCATATGACAACTGAAATTACTCTTGCCGACGGCGTAGATCAAGATCAGACTGCACAGAATCTTTGGCCAATCAGAAATTGGGTTACTTTCAAATTTCGAAAATTCGGAAGAATAAGACTGAGAACGTTCTTAAGAATGTTTAGTGAATACGGACCTAGTTGAGCAACTCCTTATGAACAGACGATTATTTATATAGACACTGGTAATTTTGACCAACTAGTCCCCTAAAGCGCAAGACATTTAGACAAAGAATAAAGAAATCTGGCTCATGGAACTAGAGACTTCATAAAGGAAGAATATGGTTTCCACCTTTCCCGCCCCCCCCCCCAAAAAAAAAGAGAAAAAAAAATCTATTTTTTTTTTACAGCACTTTTGCCCTTTGTTGAAAAAGGGTCTAAAGGAATAAAAATACAAAGATAAGAAAGATTGACCATAATCTTGTTTAGATATCGTACCACGAGCGATAAAATCCCAAGTTCAAACGAAATCCAAATGACTTACGCAACATTTAGAATGTATAACAAGAAGCTTACCGAAATGTCAAGGGCTTGTCCAGAACGTTTTTACGAGAAACAAGAAGCTTACGAAATAAGGCTTATAAGAAACCACTCTTTGATCTCTCCTTCACTTATGTCATCGAATGTCATGCAATGCTTTTTGCAAAGTAAATGATTTGAGGTAGACCTATTTAGATTCAAAGCGACCGGAATAATCGACTTAGTTTGGAAAGGTTGTATAAGACGCTATTTCTGTCTTTTGTTATGTAAGATGGTCATTGTCATTCTGCTTAAATCATGGCAGGAACAAGGATCAGTGTTTAGAAAGCTGTTCTCGTGCCCAACTGAGCCGAGTGTGCAATTTTATAGTTATATAAATGAGCTATGCTCTGGTAAAAGGGGGCTTAATGCACCTCCGTAATGTATGATGCCAGGCAAGTCATCACATAATGATGGATCCAAAATAACCACTTCTTTCAACAACCGACTCGATCATTAGGTAGACTGGTCCTTTGACATACAGAAAATTGACCAGTAGCGAAAAGTTTCGGCCCAGGTCAGTCTGCGCGAACTGCGCAGGCTGACCTGGGTCGATACTTTTCACAGATGTATTAAGCCCCCTTTTCACAGAGCATGGCTCAGTTATATAAATTGGCCATGTTCAAGCAAAAGGGGGCTAAATGCATCTCCGTTATGCATGATACCAAGAAAGTCATTACGTAATTATGAATCCATAAAACTCACTTTGTATAACAACTGGCTGAATCATGAGGTACACTGATCCTTTAACATACAGAAAATCGACAAAAAGCAAATAGTTTCGACCTAGGTCAGCCTGCGCGCATTGCGCAGGCTGACCTGGGTTGATACTTTTTGCAGATGCATTAAGCCCCCGTTTCACAGAGCATGGGTCAAATATAATTCGATAAAGTTAACGGAATGTCGTCAAAACTCTGGATTATGTGGTGAAGTGTTAATCCGTCAGTACAAGAACTTAAGAAATGGTCCGTCCCTAATTGAGGACCATAGCGTTTTGAACACTGAAACATTTCTTCTCAAATGTCATCAAGTGCTAGCTCACAAGAAGAAAAAAACATCCACTGACTATCCATATTAGTCCGCGTCTTTGATGTAGCTACCTTTTGGCTAGCTTATGATGTCACACCACTGACTTTTTGGTAGATTGAAAATACAGTGAAAATCACTGTCCATGACCCTTTGTTGCTCTCTCATTTGCAAGTCAAAACTTTTGACATTTGTTTAAATTAATATATGCCCAAAGATCTACACAGAAAAATTGCTAAGAAAAGGGAGGTCAACCGACCGCGTTGTTTGCTATTCATCTAACTAACATTCTTCTCTTTGTTCTTCCATGCACTGTCCCTGTCAAAGTGAGAGTTTTTGATGTTCATTTCTCTGTATGTGTATGGGCCTAAATAAAGTAATTGAATGTGGCATCATGTGCTATGAAAACTTTTACTACTTTTACCCTAACAAAACTACCCTCGGATAATCAGAACAGAATAGCATGATAAAGAACATGCATGTTTCTTGATCCAGTCAAAGACTCAAAATAATTCCCAAAGAAATAGCAAAGTGACGCCCACTTCCTAAAGGAATGATCAAATCAACATTACAAACGCGTTTCGGACCAGTTTTTGCATTCTGTCTGATAAAATAGTGTAGTAGAATGGGCTTGGAATCAAATATTCAGTTGGAACTATAACTGAGTCATGCTCTATAAAAAGGGGACTTAATGCAGCCGCAAAAAGATACCGACCTATGTCTCTCTGCACAGTCAACTTAAGTCGACATTGGTCGAACATTTTTGTTACTTGTAAATTTCATTCATGTCCAAGGACCATTATATCCCCTGATTCTGTCATTTGTTAAAATAAATGGATTTTATGGATCCATAATCATGTGATGACTTGCAAGGTACAATGCATCACGGAGATGCATCAAGACCCCTTTTGCCAGAGCACAGATCATTTACTTTTGACTCCTTGGACCCGGAAGCACTCCGTCGTGACCCGGAAGCATTCCGTCAACGACCCGGAAGCATTCCGTTCTGCTGTAATACCTCTCGATGAAGTTGATACAAGAAAAAAACCCAAGAGGTATAATCCGTCCCTGAAGGAGCTTATGAAACAGTGTGTCCTTAGTAAAGGATCAGAGCGTTTTGATCTCCTCACGTTCTCTTTCTCGAATGTCATCAAGTGCTTCATAGCCACACAAAGTAAAGAGAAATCTTTTATCCGATATTATTCAACTCGGCATGGAAATTCAAAATGTCGTTCGAGGTTGTTCACCAACTAATATATAAGCCATGCTCTGTACAAAAGGGGCTTAATGCATCTCCAAAAAGTATCGAGCCAGGTCAGCCTGCACAGTCTGCGCAGGCTGACCTGAATCGAAACTTTTTGCTTTCGATCAATTTTCTGCACTTCAAAGGATCATTCTAGCTCGTGATCCAGTCAGTTGTTATACAAAATGGATCATATGGATCCATAGTTATGTGAAGACTTACTTGGTATAATGGATCACGAAGATGCATTAAGCCCCCTTTTACCAGAGCTGGCTCATATAAATTTGATTCTACTTTTAAAAATGCCATAACTTTACATGTAATTGGCAAAGACAATTTGTGTCGACCAATCAAATGGCTAGTCATTAGATTTAGAATTCAAACAATATGAGAAAGGTCGATAGATGTGAGCCCCAGTGTCTTAGGAAACTCTTTAAAGGGGCCATTTAGTTTTAAATCCGTATGTCAGTTTTTTTTTTTTTTTTTCATAAAACACAGGTAAATACTATACTATACTTTCCTTTGCAATAGTACAAACTGTAAAGTTACATTTAGTGGGATAGTGGCGCCCAAACAAACGAATGGTCGTTTTGCAATTGGTAACCCCGTCTATTTGTTAGATCAGGTATTACGTCATCGTACTAATTTGAATACGAATCCTCGTGAGCATATGAAATTCCCACAAGTCCTTGCAAAACTCTGGTGCGAAGTCTTAAGATAACTTAAGTGGCTGCTTAGCCCTTCAAGGAAACACCACTGACTTTTTTTTTGCGCTAACTTTTGTCTTCTTTGCTGATGATTTGCCAGCTATGGCCTTACTTAATTCCGTGATAAATAACTTTAAGAATTTGGTAAGATTATTTAAATATGAGTAGCTCCCATATAGCGCCATGTGCAAAAACAGTTGGTCGGGTTTCGAACTGCATAGATCAAGATTAAAATGCACAGAATGTGCGGTCAGATGTTTGATCTTTATCGTCAGCTTGTTTTGTCTAGCATACGGAATTTCTGTGGATTTTACTTTCAGCCGTCGAAAAATATCGAGTATATTTGTCTCTGAAACGGCAAAAGCAATTTGTGCACAATAGAGAAGAACGACCTTTTTTTCTGGTAGGAGAGAAAGCAGAGTTGGTCTTATCTGGAGTCTATTTTGACACAAATAAGTCAAATAGCATAGTTGAAGTATTAGTTGCCATTTTTTGTTCAGTCTGATATTGATCTTTAACGTACGAAAAAGCCACTATAAATAGGCCTTTGACATTCAGTGGGCAATTTGATTCTATACCCCCGTCTGACACACTGACCATGAGTTCCCCGTTAAACAATGATCCTTTAATGCATCTGCAAAAAGTATCGACACAGGTCAGCCTGCGCAGTCCGCGCAGGCTGACCTGTGTCGATACTTTCTGCTTTTGGTAAAGTTTCTACATGTCCAAGAACCGTTCTACCCCAGGATTTAGCCAATTCTTTGACAAAATGGATTTTATGGACCCGTAATCATGTGATGATTTGCTTGATATCATGCATCACGGAGATGCATTAAACCCCCTTTTTGCCAGAGCATGGCTCAAATATTTTCGCCTACAAATACAAGCATCCCTCTGCAAGGGACTGGTAACATTACTATACTGCAAAGAAATTTCTCCTAATCTGACTGGATAATATGCCGCGAACATATATATCATGTACACTGGCAAAACCAACGTAAAAGCAGTTTCCCTTTCGGGAGCCGCGTAAACATGACTACACTTTCAACACAACATTCGGCTCGGGGCGACATGATTCACCACAGCCGTGAACAAGTTTCTAAGTCCCCTCGCCTTCGGCTCGGGGCGACATGATTGACCACGGCCGTGAACAAGTTTCCAAGTCCCCTGCCACCTGACCGTACAACTAATAACGTTTACTCTAAAGCCATTTTTAGATCACCCATAAACAAATAATGACAGGAAAGAAAAATAAGGCAAAGAAATGAAAATATCGTTTTAAATGGTATGGAAAATACTTTTTTTGAAAAGGAGAAACAACAATTCCTTGACTCACATTTCTTTCAGTCTCTCAACTAAAGGAATGTAAAAATTTCATGTCTGTGGATTAATGGGTTAACATCTAATTTTATGTCATTTCTTTTTCTTGCAGATCCAGATTGATACGTTTTATAAAGGGGGAATCAGAAGAACTCGAAAAAAAAACACGGTAAGTAAAGCATTGCTTTTTACCCTCGTTTACTCTCAAGCAAAGTAGCAATAATTTGCTTTGTGAAAAAATCATTATGCAGGCCTTTAGTGGATCTAAGAAAAACTAAATGTGCAGCAAAATGCACACAAGACAAAAAACTGTAGGAACGGAGAACGTGTTCTTTGATGATTACGAAAAGTATTATGAGATAAATAGCAATTGTTTGTGATGAGCATTTTCTCTTTTTCTCACAACGTTTTCCAAATCTGCCAACTGCGGACAGTATAAATCGTATACGTACAGCTATAGATCCAAACTAAATGTTGTTTAAGAAGGAACAGTCAGGACAAAATACATTTTTTTACTTTTAACCCTTAGACTGCTAAGCGCGACTCACTGACCTTTTGCGGACAGTGTAGATCAAGATCAGACTGCACAGAACGTGCAGTCTGATCTTGGATCTACACTGTCCTATAAGGAGATATTTTTCTCCATGAAATAATTTTGAAATTGCATCATTTGTGTGTCTACTATCGGCTTGAAAGTTTCGTTTAACTTATTTAGAAGGACAAGGATTAACAACGTTTTGACTGTCTGATTGTCTAAGTAACACACAGTTCCAGACATAACAGAGATTAAATCTTTCCCAAATTAGTGATACGGATTATAGGCAGTCAATTCCCATAGACGATTCATTCAGTCATCTATGCAGCAAACGGCTTTTAAATCATTGCTGTACACAGAAAAGTCGCAAAAAAGAACCGAGCAATTTCTTCATATACACAAAATGTTTTCTCGTATATTTTATTGTCTTGGTAATACATGTATCTTGTGTTGCTTTTCCATGTATGTAGAATATATATGACCACTGCTCTTAAAAAAATAATAAGTTTAATGCAACTGCAAAAACTGTCGACCCATTTCAGCCTGCGCAGTCCGCGCAGGTTGAAATGGATCGAAACTTTTTGCTCTTTGTAAATTTTCTGTATGTCCAATGGGCCATTCGTCCTCATAATTCAGTTGGTTGTTAATTATTTTGAAAGAATTACTTTATAATTACTTTTTAGATCCATATTTATGTGATGACTTGCTTGGTATAATGGATCATGGAGATGCATATGTTAAATCCTCTTTTACGAGAACATGGCTATTTTTGTCAAAGCCGTCTATTTCAAATTTGTTAAGGTGGTAACGGGTAAGAGGTTAAAAAGCCGAAGTAATAAAATAACTATGGCCATTCTATTAGAAGAGGGGAGAGATCTCTGCACGTGCTTATAAAACTTGAGTACATGTAAATTCTCAACTAATTTTGTGCTCAAACTGTAAAGTCTCATAAGAGGGGAGAGATGAGTGCTTGTGCTTATAAAACTGGAGTGCATATATATACTCAACTATTTTTGTGCTCAAACTGTAAAGTCTCATAAGAGGGAAGAGATCAGTGCCCGTGCTTATAAAACTTGAGTGCATGTATATACTCAACTAATTTTGTCCTCAAACAGTAAAGTCTCATAAGAGGGAGGAGATCAGTGCCCATGCTTACAAAATTTGAGTCCATGTACATACTCAGCTGAACTGGGTTTGTACTCAAACTTTAAAGTCTCATAAGTAGGGAGAGATCTGTGCCCGTACTTATAAAACTTGAGTGCATGTATATACTCAACTAATTTTGTGCTCAAATTGTAAAGTCTCATTTATGCTTAAGAACGGTCCTAGAATTTGAAATGAAGACTTGGATTTAATTCATTTCATTTATTGGCATTATTGACATAGCACATGTCTTTGGCCATTTACAAATCAACGAAATATGGCAAAGTCAAATGAAAATTACAATATCAGTATATATATCAATACAATGTGTGAGTAAAACGATTCAGCTAATTGGAAAAATAAGAAGTACACATCCTGCTACCCAAAAAATAAGTATGGGCTATTTTGTTGAACACAAATATACTAAACCAAAAAAGAAACTTCCCCTGTGTTTAAGTACAGATATACACAAATATGAAAATCAGGATTAAACTAGATTTATATGCATTGAAAGAGTATTTTATTGCGACTTTGTGTGAAAAAAATTATTGCTGAGGGTTTATCCAAAAGTAGTGAAATGGTAGTTAAAATGCGGAAGGGGTCGCTCACCAAAATCACAAATTAATACCGGGTATGACCACCTTCAGCATGTAGGACTGCCTGGCATCGTTGGCGCATAGAATGGATAAGTGTATTGATTTCGGCTTGTGGAATGTTGTTCCATTCCTGAATTAAGGCTTGTCTTAGCTGAATGACGTTTGACGGTGGAATAGGGCGACGTCTAACACGCTGGTCCAAATTATCCCAAAGGTGTTCAATGGGATTCAGATCAGGGCTTTTGGCAGGCCAGTCATTAATAAATGCAATGTTATTCGCCCTGAGGAAATTCACATTGTCCCTAGCTGTATGGCTTGTGGCATTATCATGCTGAAAAAGAGTGATATTGGCATTATTTTGAAACAGTGGGATAACGTGCCTCGCAAGAATTTCATCTCGGTAGCGTTGGGCATTTAAATTCCCTTCGATAACGACGAGATTAGTGCGAAAACCATGTGCAATGCCCGCCCAGACCAAGACAGAACCCCCACCCCCAAAACGATCTCGTTCAAGTACGCAACAGTCGGCATAACGTTCATTTCTCCTACGGTATACTCGAACCCTGCCATCACCTCGATGAATGGAAAACCTGGACTCGTCAGAGAAAAGAACGCCATTCCATTGTTGTCCAAGCCAGCGTTGGTGTGTACGTGCCCAATTAACACGATTTACGCGGTGACGTCGTGTCAAAACACAACCAACGTATGGACGACGTGCACGTAGCCCACCCTCGCGCAAGCGATTGCGCAGTTTGGGCATATATACGGTTGTTATGTGTACCAGGGGTGTTAGCAGCAGTGGCTGTGGCAGTTTGGAAGCGATTGCGCAGGTGGGTGTTCCGAATATAGCGGTCTTGGCCGCGCGTCGTGACGCGAGGACGTCCACTGCGTGGTCGATCTTCCGTACGCCCTGTTGCTTGAAAACGTTGCCTAAGGTGTCGAATAGCACGAGTAGAACATCCAATATTCATAGCAACAGCATTCATCTTCAAAGCAGCATTAAGCATGCCAATGGCACGTTTGCGTAAATTTTGCGGAATTCTAGGCATATCAAAAATAAAGAAAACTAAAAAGAATTTAATTTTTTTCAACGTCTTTTTCTTATTGACATGAAAGTCTATAAAATTAGACTGAAAGGTTTCAAAAAATATACACGAATTATACTGGTCCGTGCATGCACTTGAAAATCGCTTTCAGCGGGTTTCTTCTGCAAAATGCTTTCAATCGAGTTAAAATTTGTTTTATCGGACACATAATCGTTCGCCTGAATATATGTAGGTCATCTGATATTTTGATTTTTTTAAATAACATTGCATTTGCACTTAAACACAGGGGAAGTTTCTTTTTTGGTTCAGTATATATGAATAATGTTAAGATTTACCGGAATTGTAGATCGCTTCGCGAAAATCTAAACAAGTTGAAATGTACTTTCAAATATTCAAAATTATCTTTTTAATATTACATGACATTAAATTTATGAATTTAGATTGGGTTGGGCAGCAGTTGTTGCCAAAATATTCCCTTCTCATATCAGCGCATTTTGGACAGCATAAAAGAAAGTGAAATTCGGTTTCTATGTAGCCACTATTACACATTTTACAAAATCTCTCTTCACGTGGACTATTACTGAAGCGTTCCGTTTCGATTTCTAAGTCATGTGAACTTAATCTAAATCGAACAAAACTCTTCAGCATTTTCTGGTTTTTGATTTTGTCAAGATACGAACTCGTATCAAAATTTCTGTTTAAATGAACGATAACATAAAAGTTTTGGTAAATTATTAATGTTATAGTGCCAATCTTGAATGAACTGATCATTCAACCATAACTTCAAAGTAGAAAATTTATTTTATTCTCGATTGAAATTTAACCTAAAATTAGTATTAATAGGCAGAAACAAAAAAAAAAAAGCTATTTTGAAAGTCCCGGGCCCGTATTTACAAACCATTCTCAAGAACATTCTTTGTCTTGTTCTCCAAGATTTTCAAAGTTTGAAAGTAACATAACTTCTGATTTCTTTTTGAAAAGATATATCACTGTTTCAATATTGTTCCATCAAGAAATCGGATACATAATCAAAAGATAGTAAAGAAACCATCAATCAGAGAAGATAACGTAGAAAACGTCTGTAACTTTGAAACCTTGAGGAAAAGATATGAATATCACTCCTACAAACAAATAATGCAGTCTGTCTGTCCTAACAAAATTCCCAAAAAAGCTAATGTATTTTCAGCAGACAGGATTGAGCGGTGCTCTGGCAAAGGGGGTTTAATGCATCTCCGTGATGCATTATACTAAGCAAGCCATCATATAATTTTGGATCCTTCAATTTATTTTGTCCAACAATCCTGAGATAGAATGGTTCTTTGACAGGCAGAAAATTTACCGAAGCAAAAAGTATCGACTCAGGTCAGCCTGCGCGGACTGCGCAGGCTGACCTTGAATCGATACTTTTTGTAGATAATAAATCCCATTCTGACAGAGCATGGTTCAATTTCTTTCACAAATTATAATGGTATTAGATACCCTATACTGTACATGCGGTAATCGAAATCGGATTTTTTTTTTTCAGATTATTCAATTGCACAGTGTCGTGATTAACGTAATTACCTACCTTTAACACTTAATGCAGATTAAAACGCCTAATAATTTGTAGGGATAGTTATGTACACGTATGAATTGAGACTGAATTTCCTCTGATTATTATTTATTGAAAAGTCGGAGGTCTCAATCTGTTTTTGGAAGCCTCAGTCTGTTGTTCTACAGGAACTGCCCAACACAGCATGTTTGTCGTTCTTTGTCGAGTTAGTCTTTTTGACACATTGTTGCGACTTGCAAGTCGTTAGGACGAAATTTTTTACAAGTTCCGAGTTGTGAGAGGGAAGGACAAATTGTTTTGGTTTTTGAGTGATCAAACTATTCCGGGACGAAGTTTTCTAACTATCTTCCGCCCCTCTCTCTCTCTCTCTCTCTCTCTCTCTCTCTCTCTCTCTCTCTCTCTCTCTCTCTCTCTCTCTCTCTCTCTCTCTCTTTTCCTGCTTCTTCTTCTTCTTCTTCTTCTTATTTCTCTTCTACTTCTTCTTCCCTTTTGTTTTCTTAGCTAGGTTCAAATATGACAATTGGTAATTTTTCGAACAGTGAAGGGAAATCGTGTACTATCAGTGTGATTTAAAAAGGGTAACGACACCATAAACGAAAAGTTACAACCAGCCTAAATTTAAGAACATAATTGGGTCGAATTAGCTTAGTTTCGGTGACGAGGTGTAATAAGCTGGCAATATCGTGTCACGTACATTTAGCAATTTTCACAGACTGTGTCATGCATTCACAGTCTCTAAAATTGGTAAATCGACCACAATTCGTGTACCCGTCAGACTAATTCAACTTAGTTACCCCAGACACTTGGTGCCACAAAGCAAAAATTATTGTATGTAATTAGTTATAATCCAAAATATTGGATTTGGTGGTATTTGAACATAATCTTGCTAAAGGCAACATTAGGGCTGCTAATGCGGACAGTCTATGTCAAGATCAAACTGCATAGAATGCGAAGTCTGATCATAAATCTACAATGTACGGCAATTTGAGAAAAATTAATGTTAAAACAGCTTCATAAGATAGCTGCAAATGGGTAATGTGTTCTGACTGAAAAGAAAAATCGAGCTACATGTATTCTCTGTGAAAAGGGGGCTTAATTCATCTGCAAAAAGTTTCCAACCAGGTCAGCCTGCACAGTCCGCGCAGGCTGACCTCGGGTGGAATTTTTTGGTATTGTTCAATTTTCTGCATGTCAAAGGACCACTGTATCTCAGGATTCAGTCGGTTGCTATACAAAATTGGTTTTATGGATCTATAATTATCTGATAAAATGCTTGGTGTTATGCATTACGGAGATGCCTTCAGTCTCCTTTTGCCAGAGCATAGCTCATTTTATTTAGTTAGAGGTTCTGTATATTTGACCCATTTTAACTACAGCTCAGTCGTATTGTGATGGCAGTTCACTTACTAGTGCTCTCTGAACTTAGTAGGGTACTTGGGCTTTGAAAGAAATGTCCATAGACTTCTAGAGCTAGAAAAAAGTATCCAAAGTGTATCAGGGCTGGGATTTTAAAAAAATAAAAGCGCTTGGCTGGGGGAAAAGTGATAAAGAAACGTTAGAAAGTGGGAAAATAGAGCATAGATTGAACCACAGCTAGCAAAAATCCTTAAAGTATACTAAGGCTGGGAGAAAATGCTGTAATAGCTTCATGGTTAGGAAAACGTCACCTTACATTTATCGGGTAGATTTCACTCAAAAAGCCCTAAAATATTCCTTCACCAACAGTTTTAAATCCTGTTGTTAGTTTCAGCGTACCCCCCTCAATGGCCGAGGTTCTTTGAGGTTGGGACAAAAGAATGAAGTCCCTGGTGTGATATCAAGATATATGTCGATACGAAAAAGTAAGACTGACAACGAACTTAGCGGTATCACAACAGCTCATCTTTGGGCTCTTTTGTCGTCAGATGACCTAAAAATAGCCTCGGGAGTTTTGTTTTAATTTTTGTTGTTATTCTCTAAAGTACACTGGTTCGTATCGGAGCCGGTGAGTCAGTAGTATTTACTGACTACGTACTTATTGAGACATTTAGACTTGAAATATAATTGCATCATATGAATAATAACTGGTTATTTGCATACATATTGCATTCAAACACATGGTAGTCGCCGGAAATGGATTGTAATTTAGATGCGCTGGTCATGCGCAGATCTGGTAACCCTTTCTAACATGTAGAGGCGTTCTTATCCATCCACAATATACAAGTTTTACAAAACATTGTGACAAAAAGATAATTAAAACAAAATAAAACTAGTCGTTTAACTCTTTACCACAATTCCTAGTTTTAACGACCCTGAGGAAGTAGCCTTTGAAAACCCTGTGGGAAAAGGAGAAAACGCTGGTAACCAATTTTTCTCCCCGCAAGGAGTTCCACACTTTCACATATGATTAGCACCATTTCAGGTAAATTTGATTTGTCATCAGCAAAATACTTTCAATATGGACCAGTCTACTCTTTTATCGTTTTGCAAAGAGTTTTAAAAAAAAATAATCTACGCTATTTTAGGACAATTTTCGTAAATAGATCGTGTTTCCATCAAGTGAAAGATTGACTTCTCCAGTTTTCACGCCGACGGTAAAATTTGGGAGCTTTGAGGATTATATATCACAGATCCGGCTACATAGATACTACATTTTTATCCTGGGTGTACACTGTCCGCTATTTAACATAGTTCTAATTTATACTATATAATATTCCTGTACCTAGCCAAAAGGCCTAGGACTACCAAATTTTGCATGTAGCTTTATCTAGTTGGCTTCTATCAAAAAAGCCCAATTCATAGCCCTGTGGTCAAATTTGGACCCGCCCCGGGGGTCACAAATTTTATATGGGTTTACATAAGGAAAATTCTAAAAATTTTCTCGTACCTGGACAAAAGGCCTAGGGCTACCAAATTTTTCATGTAGCTTTATCAAACAGACCTCTACGAAGTTTCTTCAAATTATAGTCCGAGGGTAAAAATTGGCCCCGACCCTGGGGTCACAAGTTTTACATGGGCTTATATAGTGAAAACTTTAGAAGTCTTCCTGTACCTAGCCATAAGACCTAGCGCTACCAAGTTTTGCATTTAGCTTTATCTAGAGGGCATTCACCAAGAGGGCTTACATCATAGCCCTGGGGTCAAGTTTGGTCCCTCCCCAGAGGCCACTAGTTTCACATGGGCTCAATGAAAACTTTAGAAATCTTCTTGGTACTTACCATAAGACCGAGGGCTACCAAATTTAGCCTTGTTTCGGGGTATTTTACAGGGCCTTTTTTTGAGAAAATCTTCTTGTTAATAACCATACATTCTAGACCTGTATTATTTGGTATGGGGCTTTATCATATAGACCTCTACCAGGATTCAAGTAATTATAGCTCTGTGGTCAAAAATAGCTTTGCCCTAGGGGGTCATAATTTTCTCGCGGGATTTTAGAGAGAAAATTTTGTATGCCTTCTAGTTCGAAACCAGTTAAGCCAAGTACTGTAATGTTTGGCATGTAGGGTTTTTACTTATTAGCCAGTGCAGCGATACAGGGCCATCATAGCCCTCTTGTTAATCCATTATCAGACAATTGCGAAACTGAATGACTCTGAGTAAGAAGGATTTTTAAAACATTTTGGAAAAAGCAGAAAATGATGGTTACCTGGTTTTCTCCGTTTTACAAAAAGTGTTCCACCCTTTCAAAGGTAAATGTAAATGTTGTATTACATTTAATTTTTTTTTGTCCGCATTTTTTTCCGTCGTAGCTGAATGTGCTGGCTTTTGACCTACTTTCTAGTATTGATGAGAAGTAAATAAATAGAAATTTATAATTGGTCAAATATGTATGCATGTTTCCTAATGCCCTATTGCTGGTAAATCTCCTGGTCTATCTCTTTTAAAGATATTTTTTGTTTTTATTTTGGACACGTCTAAAATTTTGTCATATGGTATAAACGGGTAGGAAATTTCATAATCGGAGCCAATGGCTCTGATAAGAAAATGTCGTGTTGGTCTTCCGGCTTTGAAGATATCGGCTCAAAAGCTACTCAAGAAACTAGTAAGCTTGTCAGTCTTTGTACTTAAGTGTTCTTCTGTCCTTGAAATTCGAAAAAAAAATGTCATGCAGTGCTCTGGTCTTTCAAATTGTTTTAACAATACGAAAAGTTGTAGCATGTGTACAGTATTTTCTGAATCATTTGTGCCATGAGTTGACGTAGCCGTAACATTAAGTCAAGGACCAAATTCAGGCTGATACTGCCATTAGATTAGCAAATCAGCTATTTGCAGTCTTAAAAGCGTGGATTATTGTCTTCAGTTTTTCTATTCTCTGTTGGCAAAGAATTAAAAAGAATTGAAGGAAAAATTAACATATAAACAAAAGCTCCAATTATGTAGACCGGCTCTGAATATGTCGGTCGATACCGATGGATAAGGGCTTCCTTTCAAAAATTTGTTGTCGGTAACTAACTTAAGACATACTTATAGCTAACTTAAACTCTGTTTTTCCCCGTTAATACCCTTCACTCCAAAAGTTAAAGTATCCGTTTGTGCGATGAAACCTAACCGAATTTCTGAAAATACAAAGGACTGATATAGTCACAAAACAATCATGGTAGAATAACAAAAAGAAAACATGGTAGGAACAGGTGAGGCTCCCTGGGATCTCAAAAACGAAGGATCGATTTGAAAGAGTCCTAATACAAAAGAAATGAACGGAAATAAAAAAGCATACAAACAAATTGAGCACCAGAAACTGAATTGAGCAACAACAAGCGGGGATCGGAATGCAAGCCCCAACCTGTAACCCATTCGACAATGGGCTAAGCTCTGTGAAAATAGGACTTAATGCATCCACAAAAAGTATCGATTCATGTGATCCTGCAGTGTCCGCGCAGGCTGACATGAGTCGAAACTTTTTTCCATTTGTAAACTTTCTGCGTGACAAAAAATCAGTCTACCTCATGATTTAGTCAAAATAAAAAGTTTGGCAAAATAAACTTTATGGAGCCATAAGTATATGATGACTTGTTGGGTATAATGGATCACAGAGATGAATAATTATGAAAACCCCTTTTACAACATTGTTGATAAGGAGGAAACTACTCGCAACAAGCAATATCTCCCTTTCCCCATTTCAGCGTTCTCTCTCTCTCTCTCTCTCTCTCTCTCTCCTCTCCCTTCTCCCCCCTCTCTCTCCCCCTCTCTCTCCCTCCCCCTCTCTCTGCCCCCTACCCCGCTCTCTCTCTTTCTCTCTCGCTCTCTCTCTCTCTCTGGGCGAGTCGGGGCGGGGACCGTTGGTCAAAGCAAAGGAGCACACCTTTTTTGGAGCTCAACTTTTTGCCATCTGTAAGGCTTACACACAAGCTAAATATGCAGGTTTTATTCACAATTTACAACACTTTTCTACTGGGTTGTTCCAATTTGAAAATAAGACAGAGGTTCATCGGTCCCTCAGCAGTTTTTTAGTATAATAAATATTTCACTTTAATTCAGGTTGTCTTTATTCGTTGTAGCAAATTGATTGAATTAAACGATTATTTAGAAAAAGTTACATGCGCTCGTCTGTCTGAAGCCAAACAAACACTTAAATTCTGTTTTAAAAATGAAACGTAAAAGTGTTTTATCCCCACATCTATATTTAGAATAAAACGCCCCTGGATACCCATATTGGTCCCATATCTACACCGTCTGCTACATCTTCTTTTAATCTGTTGAGAAACATTTTCGTCATCTAAGGTGAAATTGCATTTAAACTATTTAAAAAATCAAAGAGTTGGTGAGTTGCCATGCCGATCGATAGTTGTCTGCTAAAACTCGAAAATGTAGTAGACTTGTCAATGTTGGAAACGCCTGCAGATGACAATTTAGATATGATTCAAATAATAAAGAATGTCATTAAAATTACAAAAATCATTGTTGGAAAAAGAGAAAATGCTGGTAAAAGCGTTTATACTCTATACAAAACGCGGAATGAATTGGTAAAGAGTTTATTTTTCCGCGCGGAGCTAGGTTTCCAATAAGTATATATAAAATCAGGGCAGAATCTACTACGGCGATATTATTACGTTTGGTAGTATCGCAGGAATTTATCTGGAATTTATTCATTCTTCTCTCGCTTGCTGTTTCTCGTATCGGAATTTCCTGATTTATATAGGTTTGCAGACTTTATTTTCATTATATAACAAATTATTGATGCATTTGTATGCTTTCCCCTAGAGGTTTCTGTCAATCAAACTGTGTACAGTCGATTGCCATAAGTTTGTTTGTTTGTTTGTTTGTTTGTTTGTTTGTTTGTTTGTTTGTTTGTTTGTTTGTTTATTTGCTTGCTTGCCTTTTTATTTGTTTGTTTGCTTGCTTGTTGTTTAACACTGTTTTCAACATTATTTCAGTTACATCCCGGCGGCAATGCAACTTTCTATGCTTTTCTGGAATTTCTTCTGCCAGTACTGGCTGCTTTCCTACTTAACAAGCGTTTAAACACTGATCAGCGGTGTAGAGGAATGAATCCTATCGCAATGACTATCATCAATCCTCGGGAAGTAATGAATTAATTTGGGGATTCGAACCAGCGACCCCTGTTCTCAAGTCTTGTACGATACCGACTGCACTAACAGGACTCGGCATGGCCATAAGTATTTCATCAAATTCTGAATCTTTATTGACTACATCAAGTAGCTTTTCAGTATCTTGCTTTCATGTATTTCGAAATTTTCCACTTTTTAAGTTATTGTGGGTTACAAATCTAAGTTGTCCCTATAAAACTTATACGAAAATAAACCAAAATTAAATTGACACTGAAACATAGACATAATAGACCCGATAAAATTTTTGATTGACTATCAGGGGTGTATCTGCCTGTACGCAAAAACGCAGTTGTGTACACGTTGGGAAAAAAAAAAAACAAATAAATTCGAAAAAGGTCACCAAATAGCTTCTACAATCAAAATTTTCTGGGGGAGAGACTCCTCTAAGGCACTCCTTGGAAATCCCCATCCCCTCTCTCGGCACTTTTGGGCCATACCTTAGGTATTACTTTTGCGACACTTTATTTAAGGGCTAGCCACGCCCCTGACTGTGGCCCCTGTTCAAGCGTTAACAACAAAACAGTTTTACACTGACGTGAATGACGACGTCGTCAAAATTTAACGAATGAACAAGACCACTGGGTTTTAGAGAGCTACAACTTTGATGTTAGGCGAAAAACAATAATAGCATGTCATAGTAAATAGCTCCAGTAACCTTGCTTTCTATGGGTATGGTTTCCGTGCTTCTAATTGCATGATCAGAAACAGCAACATTTCAAAAACAGTTTTACATTGACGTGAATGGCGACGTCCATAAAATTTAACGAATGAACAACACTATCAGGTTTTAGAGAGCTACAAACTTGATTGTTTGGCAAGGTTCAATAATATCATATTTTCGAAAAAGAAAGCTCCAGTAACTTCGCTTTCTACCAGTATGGTTTCCTTCTAACTGCATGATCAGAAACAGCTTAAGTAAACCTTGTCATGCTAAATAACTAAAATGAAATTTTCTATTCGATAGAAAAAGCTTGAATATTGCTATTTAGAAATAATGTTTTCGGGAATCATATCTCCTTCTCGGGCAGTGCAGATCAAAGATCAGACTGCACGTTCTGTGCAGTCTGATCTTGACCTACACTGTCCGCAAAAGGTCAGTAAGTCGTACTTAGCAGCCTAGGGGTTAATTTTCTTGCAGGCAGAAAAAAGCATGAGTTTCGGAGTTTCGGAGTTTGATGGCAGACAATTGGCCACTTGCTGTACGTTATGTCTCTGACGAATGATTTTTGTACCACAAATGGATATGTCACATGCATAGATGCGGTAACCCCACGCAACTTTTCGGCCCAAAGCGATGCATCATACTGATGTGTTCTTAATAATTATTATCATAATGTTCGTTTGTTCGTGTATTCGTTACATAAGATGATACTATATATATTATAAGACAAGGGTTGACGTGCCCTCGATGCATATTGCTTTATCTCCGTACGTTATTATTATAGCAGAAATCCGTTATTACTCTCACTCGATAAACGTTTCATTATCAGTTTAAATTTTTGTTTGTGTTTTGGATAATAAGTTTAAAATCACGTACCGTGACGAGATAATTTAAATACTCAACACAATAATGTTTATATATTCTCATCACGGTTCTAGATTTTAAACCTGTAGTCCCAAAAACAAGCAACAGCTCTACTATAAATTGTTAATAAAAGGTTTATCGAGTTAGATTTATACGAAAGGAAATAGAAGGCAAGTTGAAAGTTGTTTACTCATACTTTATTTAGTCTCTTCTCAAAGCGAGCTCTCCTTACAGACTTTACCCCTTGGTTAAACTTGCTGGACATCGCTCGTTATAAGTTTGCTATGTTGAAATTGTGTTTGAGTCATCCTCTGTGAAAAAGTGGCTTAATGCATCTGCAAAAAGTATCGATTCAGTTCAGCCTGCGCAGTCCGCGCAGGCTGACCTGTGTCGAAACTTTTTGCTCTTGGAAAATTTTCTGCATATTAAAGGATCATTCTACCCCAGGCTTCAGCCATTTGTTAGACAAAATGAATTTTATGGATCCTTAATTATGTGATGACTTGCTTGTTATAATGCATCATAGAGATGCATTAAACCCCCTTTTTGCTCGTTTATCTACTTATCGTATTTCTTGACATATAATGCATTCGCCGACCAGTATGGATTCAACTTTATTTCCCAATGTCAATTCTTGTCATCCGATTGGATTAAAAAAAAAACGCATCAGCCAATTACAGTGCTTGTCTGGGAATATAGAAATAGAAAAATATTTTGAATAGTGGCGAATAAGAGGACAGTTATGCTTGATTTATTTATTTCCCTTGACCAAAGTACATAAACCCTCAGGATGACCATTTAACGAATAGTCCATTGTTTAAACGATTCTGAGATGGAAGGCCTCTTAAAACATTATTGGAAAAGGAGGAAAAAATGCTGGTTCACTGCCAGCACTTTCTCCATTTCAAACATTGTTTTCAACCTTTTTAAAGGCAAATCCAATCATTTGAGATATTCTTAACCCTAAGGCTTCTAAACGCAACTCACTGACCTTTTGCGGACAGTGTAGATTAAGATCAGACTGCACAGAACATGCAGCCTGATCTTGTATCTACACTGTCCGATAAGGAGATACTATTCCCCAAAACATAACTTTGAAATGGTAATATTTGGTTTTTTACAATCGCATTGAAAATTTTATTTTAGTTATTTAGTAGGATATGGATTAATTTGTCGTCTGCAAATGCTTTCGAATAAGACAGTTCTAAAATTTTGTCTTTTTGTAAAGAACTTATTATGCTCTATTCCCGACGCTCCTATTCCTCCGTCAGTTTTGGGAATGTTTTAATTTACCACTGGTTTGAAAACGAAGGTTTTTGTTTTTTAAGCCTAAGGCTGCTAAGTGCGACTCGCTGACCTTTTGCGGACAGTGTAGATCAGATCAGACTGCACAGAATGTGCAGTCTGATCTTGGATCAACACTGTCTGGTAAGGAGATATTTTTTTTACCAAAAATACCTTTGAAATTGAAGAAAAAATGGGTGTTTAGTTTTTAAGATTTAGTTTATTGAGTATTTAGGCCTCTGGCCCAGCGTACAATTACATACTTAATATAATACAGTTCCCTCGAATAAAACGAAACTGTTACCAAACGACAATCACTGAATACAATACCTTTAAAATAACAGGAAGAAAATTACGTATTGGTCAAAGATCTGTATGCAAGGGAGAAATTCTAGATAATATGCTAGATTCTCCCTCCTACACAGTTCTTAAAATGATTAAATCAAGCCCGATAAGAAATACCCCATAAACCATTATTAAAATATAATAACAGAAAAATATCTCCTATATAGTAAAGAAAAGTACCTGTTATATACCCTTCATGTTAAAAATGACTCAAATAATAACAGCTGTCCTCGAAGGCATAAAGCAACACTGTGAGGAAAGGGGAAAAAATGCCGGACACCAGCATATTCTTCTTCCTCCCAATTTCTTCTTTTCATAATATTATCGGCTTAAAAGTTTCATTTCACTTATTCAGCAGGATAAGGGTTAAAATAGCATAATTACCTCCCTTTAATGAGAGCAATAAGATTATGCTAGTCGTAGCACTAAGTTTGGTTGTGTCGGTACGTCAGCCAAGACTAATCCTAGGTTACTACAATGGCGCAAGCGTAGGTCTGTCTTTCTGAACGCCCTCGTGTTTCTCCTCCAAGTTTCCTCGATTTAACTACCATGTTCTCCCTTTTCTCAAAATACTTGAGCCACGCTCTGGCAAAAGGAGGCTTAATGTATCACCGTGAAACATGATACCAAGCAAGCCACCACAAAATAATGAATCCATAATATCCACTTTTTTAACAACCGACTTATCCATGAGGTAGACTGGCCCTTGGACATACAGAAAATTGACCAATAGCGAAAAGTATCGGCCCAGGTCAGCCTGCGCGGGCTGCGCAGGCTGACATGGGCGGATATTTTTCGCAGTTGCGTGAAGCCCCCATTTGCCAGAGCCTGGCTCATTTTCTAAGGCCTTCTTTTCCTTGAGTCTTTCACACACGGGTTGTGTAGTTAATAGTTACATATCCAGCTAACAGGAATATCTTTCTTTTTTTTAAATTTCTTGCTTGTGTAAAAAGGGTTGAATTTTCTTCTTAATTTTTCTTTGTCTTTAAGAATCTCCAGACCAATTTCAATGTATTCTTTTTTTTTTCTGTTTATTACGCGTTGCTTGGAAACGCTCCTGATATTAACGGATATTTTCCATATTGGGTGACATGGTTAGATTCTCTTTTTTTGTAAAACATAACTGTCCCTCGTGGCGTCAAAAGCAAAATATCAAAGTTTCTTTTAGAGACAGAACAGGTAAGTGTAGATCAAGATCAGACCAACATCACCTTTCAGTTTGATCTTGGAACAAAGCAATACAACTGTTTGTGAGATAAAAAGATGAAAAGCTTTGACAATAGAATATCACGGGTGAAGGTTACTTACTGAATATTAAGGGTATACATTCGCTAATTTGGTGCGCTAAATGCTGATCACATGGAAAAATAACATGTTTACGTGGATGTCATTAACCTTTGATTTCAATTTTCGTCGTTGTTGTTTTGGAAACATTTTGACAACTGACCGAAAACACTCGCAAATCCTTTATTTTGATTTGAAGTATATATTGAAAGTAAGCGGCTGCTTGAATTTAAAACAAACTCTAACCCTTAGACTGCTTTGCGCGACTCATGCACCTTTTGTGGACACTATAGATCAAGATCAGACTGCACAGAACGTGCAGTCTGATCTTGATCTACACTGTCCGCAAAAGGTGCTGTATCCCCCCCCCCCAAAAAAAAAAGATGCCTTTGAAATAGTAGAATTTGGGCTTTTAATTTCGGCTTGAAAGTTTAATTTCACTGATTTAGCGGGTTAAGGGTTCAGTTCCACACTCGATTATGGAATCCAGATTGTTCCCACACAGGTATCACTTTTTACGCTTTTGCAGCTAACAAGTTTCGAAAATATAATTGGAAAAATAAGCTGTTGCTTTTAACGAGCAATTATTGTTACCATTTCCACATTGTTTTCCATGTCACTGTCGCTTCTTTTTCAAGTTTTACGTCTGCATGACAGAATATAGCATTTCCCATGTTCTCTCATATCGCTGTGCCCGGTTTCTCAGCGGGTTGCGTGCAGGGCTTGGAGCCAGAAGGTCGCTGGTTCAAACCCCCAGCTCGACAAATTTCTTTCTGATGATTGGTGTTAGCCATTGCTGCAGGAATTAATTCTCCTCTCATCGCTGATCATGGTTTCAACGATGTTTGTGTCGGAAAGCAGCCAGTGGCTCTAGAAGAATGTTGACGATTGCTCCTTCTTCAGCAATAGATTGCTTACCTCCCCTGACACGGCTATAAAGTGTAGAGGGATACATAAATGGCTTGCAACACGCGACAAGGGGATTTCGGACATTTGCGTAAATTGTTGTCTCGGATCAGCCTGCGCAGTCAGAGCAGGCTAATCCGAGACGGCACTTTACGACTACATTAGATTTTGTGCTACAGTAGACTTGCGCAAAACAGAAAATTACATAGAAACGGATAGTGCTGTTTCGGATTAGCCTGCGCGGACTGCGCAGGCTGATGCGAGACAACACTTTTCGCAAATGTCCGAGTGCCCCTTTTCGCGTGTTGCAGGCCATATTTGAGTCATACTCTGGGAGGGGATATAATGCACCTTCTTGATGCATTATACCGAGCAAGTCATCACTTTTGTATTGATCCATAAAATCCATTTTGTCTAACAACCATCTTGATCTGGTGGTAGAACGATCCTCTGACAAGCAGAAAATTTAGAAATACCAAAGACATTCGAATCATGTCACCCTGCACTTTTTCAGATGCATTAAAACTTCTTTTCAAGGGGCAAGACTCACTTGTGTATGTACAACTGGGACCAGTTTATTCAAACAGTGCCCTGCGTAAAAAATAATGTATTTTATATGCATAAACATTGCAAAATAAAGGTTTAGATTGAAAATTGATATACTGTGCGCGCATTCCTTACATTGTTCATTATCAGCAGATCTTTTCCGTAGCGATACCCTCAGGGTCCTCGTGACAATCATTTTCTCCTGCTGCTACGGTGTTTTAAAAAGCAGCTCATAAAAATCGAGACCGTTTGCTATAAAGGGACAGATTCAACAAGAATAAGCGTGAAGTTAGCAAAATTAATAGTATACTATACATGCATTCCTAGCAGTTTTCACGGGCTTTATCTGCAGATCTTTTTCGTATTACATAATAAGAGCCCTGCTTTGGCAAAAATGGGTTTAATGTATCTGCATGCTGCATCATACCAAGCAAGTCATCACATAATTATAGATCCGTAAAATTCATCTTGTCTAAGAACCGGCATAGTTATGAGGTTGAATTGTCCTCAGACATGCAGAAAATTTACCAAAAAGCAAAATGTTTCAACCCAGGTGAGCCTGCGCGGTCTGCGCAGGCTGATCTGAGTCGATACGTTTTGAAAATGCATGGCTCAGTATTCGAAACTGTATTACGAGAGAGATTTCAACAACGCTAAGTAAAGTTTTGGTGTCCCTGTCCACAGTTCAGACGGTCTATGTAAAAAAAAAGTAAAAAAAAATGCGACAAAGAACTCATTGCGTGTATTGTATATATAACAAATTACATCACGTAATATTACAGACATGCACTTTCACACATGTTCGCGCACGCACAGAGTGATTCGTAATATCTGACATAGTTTTTAATGTTAATCGTTGAGGTGAGTAACAATCTATGCGTTTTAAAACGATTGTAGTTACTCTAGATGTTATTCAAGAAATCTATTAGTTGTCTTTGATAGTAAAATCTTGACACTGAATTGTTTGTAACATTCTGTATCTAAATGGGCTTTGCTGTGTGAAAAGAGGGCTTAATGCATCTGCAAAAGGTATCGAACCAGATCAGCTTGCGCAGTCCGCGCAAGCTGATCTGGGCCGGAACCTTTTGTTACCGGTGAATTGTCTGCAGCTCAAAGGACCAGTGCATTTCATAATTCAGTCGGTTTTTATACAAAATGGATTATATGGATGCATAAAACTGTGATAATTTGCTTTGTATTAGCACCACGGAAATATGTCAAGCCCCCTTTTTGCAGAATATTTCACAAATGTTTTTGATGTACGTGCATCATGCGAAAGGTGAGTGAACTTTTGAATGGTTCTGTGAAGTGGCGGCGAAACGCGTTTAGAGTAACGGTAAAAATACAGCGTTGCTATACTGTTACGAATGTACTAGGGGCCGTGCGAGTTCGATTAGGGGAAGCAACTCCAGCTTATTGAGAACCGGAAATGACCTTTTTTGTTGTCGTCTGTTTACATCGAAGTTGTTATCATCCTATTGAAAGATTGAAAAAGACCTCTTCATATCGATGGTATGCATGGATATCGCTTGGTGGAGATTTTCGAAGTTCTGGGCATGATTCAATCTACGATTTCAATGGTTTTAAACAGATCTCGAAACTGGATCAACGGAAAAAATGCCTGGCAGTGGTCGACCAAAAATCGTCGGCGATCGTGGACTTGCAAACCTCTCACGGATTGTGAAATTAGATCGACGACAGCCTCTCCGGGAAACTGTTGCATTTTACAACTCATCAATTGGTCTGTAACATGGCTATAGTTTATACCTTAATGTTGTTATTGCACAGACCGTGCAGTCTGATCTTGATCTACATTCTCTGCTAAAGGTGAATCGCACTTAGCAGACTAAGGTTTAAATTAAGATATAAACAAGGATCCATAAGGAAGATGGTCAACATTTCATTTGATCTATTAATGAAGGCAGACATATTTGTTGGTGTAGGACTAGACTGGGTTAGATAGTAATTCTGATTTGAAAAACGTGATTTTCAGTTATGAAATGTTGGTCAACTTAGAGTCTGATTGACAACTTAAAATGTGGAGAAAAGCAAGTGAAAGGTGGAGACCTGAGTGTCAATATCAGAGCTTACTTGAAAATTATGGTCTTGGGATTTATTTGTTATTCAGGAAGTGGGATGCTTGCCTTCATAGACGGAAATATGAATAGTCAAAGTTACAGACAGATCCTAGATCAGTATTTATGGCCATCCATTGCTAAACATGTTGATGACAATTCATGTGTCTTGCACGGAGAACACACCCGCTCATAAAAGATGTGAATCTACAGCATTGGAAGAAAGAAACAACATTTTGGCCAGCATAGTCCCCAGACATGAGTCCCATTGAAAATATCTGAAAACTATTTAAAACAAAATTAAATCCAAACTTTACATTATCCACGACATAGATGACTTGAAGACCCATTTGCTGACCTCATGGAATGAAATAACTGTTTGCTATGTCCAATGGCTTTATTCAACCTTAGCCAAAACAATTTGAGTTCTTATTCAAAAAGACAGCAAGATAATGTATTAATTGTGGAAAGGTAAGTTTCATGTTGAAAGTTGCGTTAGATTAGTTCATAATATACACATAGCAGCAATGATAAAAATTCACTCACTTTTGGAATGATGGTGTACATCATATGCTAATAGTGATCATGTCTATTTCGACATCAAATCTCTATAATTGTCATTAAGTGCAATACATGTTTTGTGCATCATTTTCATGATTTCTCTACATGTTGCTCTTTTCAAGTCTTGTATTGTTGCAGGTTTCAGTGCATACACTTCGTGCTTAACCCTTTACCACACAGTACGAAGTTTTAACAACCCTGTGAAAGAGAGCTTTTGAAAACATAAGAAAGGGAGAACATACTGGTAACCAGCATTTTCGCATTTTTCCACATTTTCCACGCTTTTAAGTTTTAAAGACAAATCTCATCTTTTGAGTGACATTTGATTTGTCATCTGCATAGGCTTTCAATTTGGACCAATCTAAAATTATATTGTAAAGAGTTAAAGGCATACTAGCAGCCAAAAGTAAACAGAGGGTCAAAATGGAGACAAAATTATTTTATACCACATTAAAGTATGGAGGATACTACAAATCTGACAAGATCATGAGTTGCCACCAACTTTTCTTCTAGTTTACATTTTATTTTTGCTTACAGCAGGAACTTTGACAGATTTCACTGTAATACATTCATCAGAATCAAAATAATATCCATGTTTTTAAATCTTATGAATTAAATGTGCAATGTTTACCCCAGATTGCTTACATTTGGCAGAGTGTGTGCCTTTAAGGTATACAGTGTCACAGGGTGTGGTCTGTTTAGATTACCAGAAATCTACTACATTGACTCTCTTGGAAAAACATGAACCTTTTTATAAAGCCATTTATGAAGTCATGACGTCACATTCTTATTTATAGTAAAATAAAACTTACATCAAAGCTCTCTCCTGGGATGAATAGGACTTGTTTAGATTTCAAGCAGAAAAAACATTGAATTACAGTAAATCCATGACAGATTTCATTAATCACCCTCTACATTTTCACGAGAGAGAGAGAGCTCAGCAAAAAGCACAACAATATTTATCTGTCCTATATTTTAACCCTAAGGAAGCTGGTTTCAACTATTTTCTTCTTTCTTCACTATGGTTTAACCCTTTACCACACAATGCAGAGTTTAACAACCCTAAAGAAAACGCTTGTGGAAAACAATATTGGAAAAGGAAAAAATGCTGGTAACCAGCATTTACTTCTTTTCCAACAATGTTTCTTTTTATTCTTCCATAGGCGAATTTCAATTTTTAAGTCACATTTAATATGTTGTCGACAAAAGGTTTAAATTTGTGCAAATCTAATATTTTGGTGTTTGGGAAAGGGTAAAAAGCTTTCTTTTTTGGGATTGTTTAGAAAAGGGGAAGTTCCAAACTGACTATAGCCTACTTAGCCCCACATGGACAATAACTCAGTAGAACAAAGGCTCACTGGATAATATCCCACTGCTAAATTTGGCAGGGAGGATAGCAGCGTCTTAGTTAGTTTGGCAGGAAGGACAATGGCCAACTGCTTTTCTTCAAAAGGTACAAAAATCAAATCTGATCATTTTTATGCAAAAGCACCCACTTGGAATTTAAAATCCAACCAATATCTTACCATTAACCTTTGAGGTGAGTTTCAGTAAATGACAATGGGCATACTTGAAATTAGGTCCTAATATAAAAAAAAATGGAAATTTCAGCCTATCTGAATTGGAGCAGTGGGCTTTTTTCTAAGTAAACAAGAAGAGTTTCAAAGTACTTTAGATACATAAATGTATGCTTCTAATCATTTAAAAAAAATACGAAAAACTTTAGTAATGTTTATGTAATTTTCATCATGAAAATTAATTCATATTTGTGAAAGTGACTGGTGTTTTTACAATCCAAATAATGTCAAATCTACTGCAACATGAGATATATTTACCGAAAGAGTACATATGTCTACTTGTTTAAGCAGTGATGTTTTTTTGGGCAAATTAAATTTAGAAAAGATATAATTATATCTGTTAAATTTCATTGTTTTTGATAAGAATTTAATACAAATCTCATTTTGTATTTATATAATTTGGGATTGTTTTAATTTTATTTTATGATACATGTCCTACCAAATTTTTTTTGTATCTCCCTACATGAGGGATTGGCCTCTTCTATACATAGATGTTTGTCATCATGATTTTTTTCTTTTTAAATTTTAGGATGTAGATCTAATCACTTAACTATTTACCAAATGACAAGATGTTGGACTCATCCAAATTGAAAGCATTTGCAGATGAAAAATTTAATGTTGCTAAGATGACAATTTCTGTCTCTGATAGGGTAGAAAACATTGTGGGAAATGGAGAAAATGCTGGTTACCAGCATTTTCTCCATTTCCCACAATGTTTTCTAAAGCCTTCTCTTTCAGGGTCGTTAAAAATCAAGATCGTGTAGTAAAGAGTTAAAGAGCTGAAATTGCTAAGTGATCTTGTAATGAAAGTGCTGACCAACCTAATTTGATATGAAAATTGCCTATTTCTTCTAGATGGTTACTTCTGGAATTTCAACATGCATGATCATAACAAAAAATATTTATTAAAAGCCATAATCAGTTTGTAAGTGCTATTGAATTTCTCATGCACATAGTATCTTCTGGTTTTAATTAGTAAAAATAGACAATTATACAAAATTAAAGTGAAATTTGTCTATTTCTTCTTTATTTTATCGTGTTAAATGATATTTTGATCTTCATAATTATCTGAAATACAAATTCAATTCTTTGTCTGCTTTTAGGCAAAACATTATTTTCATATTCAATTATACAGTGTTTTTACTCAATTATACATGTGTCTACCAAATAAAACATGAGTAAAATGTGCTGTAAGGAGCTGGTGAAAAATCCATTGGATCTGGATCTGCTGTTTGTTTAACTCTTTTACATACAATCCTGACTTTTAACAACCCTGAGAGAGAAGCCTTTTGAAAATATTGTGGGAAAAGGAGAAAATGCTGGTAAACAGCATCTTTTCTTTCTCCCCACAATATTTTTTATCCTTTCTAAAACAAATTTCAATTTTTCAGTCACGTTTAATTTGTCGTTTGCAAACTCTTTCAATTTAGACCAGTCTGATATTTGTCCTTTGGTAAAGAGTTAAACAGAAAATGTCAGGAAAAAAAGGTGTATATTGAATATTTCAGACTTGTCCAACTTTAAAGTATCTGTAGAAGACAGATGTGTTTAAAACTTTCAGTGAAAGAGTAGAAAACGCTGTGGGAAAGGGAGAAATGCTGTTCACTAGCATTTTCTCCTATTCTTACAATGTCTTCAAACGCGGCTTTTTCTCAGGGTCATTGAAAACGGGGATTGTGCCGTGTGTCAACTCTAAGTACTACCAGTTAAACATTTTGGCTGGTTCAATCAGAAGGCCTTTGCAGACACAAGGCTCTTTTCCACAGGTGCCTTAAAACTGGATATTGAGTAAAATAAACGATAAATAAATTTAAGAAATGGCTGGTCTAAATTGAAGGCACTTGCAAACGACAAATTACATGTTCCGAAATGATGAGATTTTCAATTTGAAAGGGTATGAAACATTGTTGAAAAGGGAGAAAAGGCTGATAAACAGCATTTTCTCCTGCATCTACATTGTTTTCAAAAGACTTCTTTTCCCTGAGAATCGTTAAAACTCGGGTTTGTGTGGTAAAGGGTAACGCGTCAAATTAACAACTGGTATACTGGACGCGCATTCCTGACATTATTCATTATCCCTAGATCTTTTCTGTATTGTAATCCTGCGCGCGTGAAATAAATGGGCCATGTTCTGTGAAAAAAGGGTTTAATGCATCTGAGAGAGAGAGAGAGAGAGAGAGAGAGAGAGAGAGAGGTAGAGGTATCCAAACATGTCAGCCTGGGCATCTAAAACAAAAAAGTATCGAGACATGTCAGCCTGCGCACTCCGCGGAGGCTTCCACAGGTCGAAACTTTTTTCCGTTTTGTAAATTCATGCATATCCAAGGACCATCCTACCTTACGATTTAATCGGTTGTTAGACTAAGTTAAATTTTATTGATCCGAATTTACGTGATAACCTGCTTGGTATGATGCATCACGAAGATGCCCTTTTTGCCAGAGCTTGGCCCATTTAACCCTTAGGCCGCTAAACGCGACTAACTGACCTTTTGCGGACAGTGCAGATCAAGATCAGACTGCACAGAACGTGCAGTCTGATCTTGGATCTACACTGTCCGATAAGGAGATATTTTTCTCCCAAAACTACCTTTGAAATAGCAAAATTTGGGTTTTTTGCTATTGGCGTGAAAGTTTCATGTTAGTTATTTAGCAGGATAAGGGTTAATGAATTGGAGTATTTTCAGTCAGCAAATGGGCCGTGCTCTGGCAAAAGGGGGGCTTAATGCATCTCCGTGATGCATTATACCAAGCAAGCCATCACGTAATTATGGATCTATAAAATCCATTCTGTCTAACAATCGACTAAATCATGAGGTACACAAGTCCTTGGACATGCAGAAAATTGATTATCAGCGAAAAGTTTCGGCCCAGGTCAGCCTGCGCGGACTGCGCAGGCTGACCTGGGTCGATACTTTTCGCAGATGCATTAAGCCCCCTTTTCATAGAGCACGGCTAATTAGTAATTATGGAAGTCAGGTATTGGAATTGTAAGGTTTTGTGGGATCAGAATATCTCACAAAACGGTGAGCATCATAAATCTAAGACCCGACTGCTTTTTTGCGCAGCCTGCTCTTGATCTTCACCGTCTGAAAATCTTATTAGAGTTTTGATGCTTTCTAACGAGTGTTGACTTTTTCAGTGCCAAATATAAAAACTCGAGTCAACCCGTGCTGAAAATGTAATTCACTGAAACTTGGATTTTTTTTTTTATCTCAGGCTTGACTTTACAAGCGGACGGTATAGATCCAAGACCAGACTTCACGTTCTGTGCAATCTGGTCTTCATCAACGCCGTGCACAATAAAGAAACTTCTGTTTTAGCCTATTTCGCTGAAAGGGTTTAGAAATCTTCCTTATTGAAAGGGATTTGTTCGGTTGATGATAACTCTGGTATGTCAGTTTGACCTTGAAGCCTTGACCTGTAAGAAATATCTAATTACGTGCGTTATCTTCCCGCCTCTAAACCTGCAAACGTAGAGGTATCAATTAGGCACCAATTTGGACCGATCCATATTCACCAACTTTTTCTAAATTGCGTTCTAAGTCTAATTCTTGCTCAAGAAGGTAACACAATCTCTGATTGGCTAAAACATTTTGTTTAGCCAATTAGAACGGGAATTTAGAATTTTTTTGGAAATTAGAATTAAGAATACCATTTATAATGGTTGGTAAATCCACTTTCTGGTTTTAACAAGGGAGACTTTAAGTCTGTCCTTCATCCGCCAGCAGATCTGTCCGTCCTTTCTTCCGACCCCTTGATCTAGATTCTGTGATTACACAGAAATTCTTAGGGCCCCGATTAGGATACTTCAGCTAAGACCAGACGGCAGTAAGAGAGTAAATTACTCTTCTTGAATTCCTTCATCTTTAGACGTTCAGTATCAAATGGACGCCAATTGCTGGTGCTGGCATTCGGCTACAAGTGTTGTCCAATTTAGTTGAAACAGGAGAATTACTCTGTCAAAAATGCTTTGAGGGTTATGTCCCTTGTGGTATCGATTTCACTTATAATGGTGGTTAATCCAAGTTAGAAACATAATACCTTAAGTATAACGGAGATATGAGCAACTGTTGTAGTATTCGCACGACGACGCAGACAACAGGTCTATGACAATACCTCAACGTTTACTGGGAAAACAGCTGAGGTAGATGGAATCTGCAATATTTTACGAACAAAGTCCGTTACAAAGAAACAAATGAACAAATGCATAGCTGAAATACAAACCACATCTGGCGGGATTCGAACCCATGCGGACAAGATTCTTTTCGAGGTTCAAAAGACCAGTACCATAACCACTGAGCTAAAGAGATTTCTCCCTAACGCAGTTGTTAGGTATTGTATCTAAATCTGGACAAAGCCATGCATGAAGGAGTGGTCTCCTGTAACACACCCCCTCTTAAAGTCATCATTTATTGATGACTCAAAGCCTTATTAGGCAGAAAGTACGTTTTTTGACAACAAATGGGATTAATGGCTCAATGGCCAATCCCGGACAAGCCCCCATCTTACGAACAAAGTCCGTAACAAAGAAACAAATGAACAAATGCATAGCTGAAATACAAACCACATCTGGCCGGATTCGAACCCATGCGGACAAGATCCTCGTTCTTTTCGAGGTTCAAAAGACCAATACCATAACCACTGAGCTAAAGAGATATCTCCCTAACGCAGTTGTTAGGTATTGTATTTAAATCGGGACGAAGCCATGCATGAAGGAGTGGTCTCCGGTAACAAATAACATCAACACTTCTGGTTCCCTAACTTTGTGCCGAGCCCCGGTAGCTCAGTCGGTAGCGTGCAGGACTTGAGAACAGGGGGTCGTGGGTTCGATCCCTGGCTCGGCCAATTTCTTTCCGAGGATTGATGATAGTCATTGCGACAGGATTCATTCTTCTCCCACCGCTGATCATTGTTTCGACGATGGTTATGTGGGAAAGCAGCCAGTGGCTTGGAAAGAAAATTGTGCGGAGTACTGGTAAAAGAGACTCCAGGAAAGCATGGATAGGTGCACTGGCTGCCGCGATATAACTGAAATAATGTTGAAAACAGCGTTAAACACCATACAATCAATCAATCAACATAACTGTACATTCATTAAACACCTCTGGTTCCCTAACTTTGTACATGCATTAAACACCCTTTTCACAGAGTATGGCTCATTTTAGGAGCGTCGTACACGAATATGATATAAAATATTCAGGTATAAAGCACAAACTGAAAATTTCTTACGATGATTAAAAATTCTCAAATAAACACAATGCATATGGGAGCAAGTGATATAGAACATACTTTTATTGTAGATTTACAATTAAATGTTAATGTGATTTAAAAGAAAAAAACTACAAGCTACATGGGATAACTTTAAACCTGTACAAAGAGTTATGGAGAATAACTAATATGCATTCTGTTTGCCATAAATTAAAATTTCTAAAATGAACATAATTCATATGGGTGCAAGTGATACAGAACATCCTTTTATTGTATATTTACAATTGAATGTTAATTTGATTTGAAAAAAAAAAAAAACTACAAGGGACATAGGATAACTATAAACCTGTATAAATAGTTATTGAGAATATCCAATATGCATTGTGTTTGTCATAAGTTGAAATTTCTAAATTGAACATTATTCATATGGATACAAGTGATATAGAACATACTTTTATTTTACATTTACAATTAAAGGTAAAAAGGATACAGAAAACAAACTACAAGCGACATAGGATAACTATAAACCTGTATAAATAATATCTAATACGCGGTTTGTAAGCTATAAATTCTAATATAAAGACAATATATAAGACTTCCTCAAATAGTCGATTTTCAGCTATCTCATGAAAAATTCCAAAGACTCCTCCTTTCTGATGCTCATTTTTCAAAATCGAGCATTTAGTACTAAAACTTCTGTCATAAAATGCTTTTCGTTTATTTCAGACCCGTGGGGTCCCGGGTTTTTTTAATTTAGATAGGACCTCGGCCTTTCTCTATGGCATGTCGTAGAAGGCGACTAAAATTAGAGACAAACGGCTGCTTTCCTCGTAATTCGTAGGATTGCAGCAGGCTGGGTAGTTCTTATTCCAAATCCTGTATTTTTTCCTCGATGTAAATAGGGTTTGGAATGGGAATCAATTGGCCTGTGGGACCCCGTGTGGTTTAATCGGGGGTATAAGAATAAACCACTGCAGTCCCGCGATCGTCACATCTGCCATTTCATCTGGCGGAACAAAAGTGACAGCATGCATGTCGTAAAAGGCGACAAAAGGGGCATCATTTTGTGTTTCGTCTATTCCTCATTTATCATGTTTGTCTTATGTTGTTGCACATGTATGTTATTTTCACCTCGCATTATTGTTTACTAAGTAAGTGCGCCCAATATGACCTAAGTTGTCGACGGGCCTTAAAACGCTATTCATCAAATCAGTTTATTTCAATAGAACGATATATCACGATCCTGTTGTTTTCGAAGATCGTAAATCCGCTCTCATGTTTTGTGTCTTTTCCTGCCGTTTGCGTTCATAGATGCATTTTGCGGAGAGTGAGTGTAGAGCATCCCATTATGCAGTCTGATTTTGCTCTACACTCTCCGTTACTCTATCACTAGTTTCAGTCATAATAAAATCCATTCAATTCCATTAAACTGGTTGAAATCCATTTGTGTTATAGTCGACGATTTAGATTAAGCCGGATAAGGGTTTTAAAGGTCAGTAAGATAAACGGGTGCATTTTCCAGAGAACAGTTACAAATAGAACATATATGTAGAGTTTTAAAATTTATGCGGGTATTGATTAGTGGCCAGCGAAGGCCAAACAGAGCTTATCTGTAGTTGTAATATGAGTCATGCCGAGTGAGAAAGGGCTTAAATGCATCTGCAAGGGGTGTCAACTCATATCAGCCTGTACAATCCGCGAAGGCTGACATGGATCGAAAGTTTTTGCTGTTGGTCAGTTTTATGCATGTTAACCCTTATCCTGCTAAATAACTAACATGAAACTTTCAAGTCGATAGTGAAAACCCAAATGTTCCTGTTTCAAAGTTATGTTTTTGGGGAAAGATATATCCTAATTGTATAGAGTAGATCCAAGATCAGACTGCACGTTCTGTGCAGACTGATCTTGATCTGCACTGTCCGCAAAGGGTCAGTGGGTCGCGCTTAGCAGTCCTAGGTTTGAAAGACTTGTACCACAGGTTTAGTCGGCTTTCAGACAATTAGGATTTTATAGATAAAGAATTACATAATGATTTGCTTAGTAATAGATGCATTGAAATATGCCAGAGCATGGCTCATATATTTTTTACGGTTTCAAATGGTCAAAATATACACTTAGGACATTAGAATATTTACAGAATATTTGAATATTTACAGGATATTTGAAAATTTACAATAAAGAGTTAAACATCCTTACCTTGAAAATGTGATCGTTTACCCTTTGATGGGTAAAAAAAATTACACACCAAGACTTAAACGCATATACTTTTTATAAACATTTTTTTTCGAAAACAAAAGAGACTTAGGAATAAGTGGGAATTATTACTGTGTTCTTGTGACCAAGAAGTTATCCATTTCTCAAGAAGAGGGTATATTGTGAGTAATTGATTTCTGAAAAAAAAAAAATGGAACAACAGTTCTGATGATATGATCGACATCGACATATATTTCTACTTACAAATTCTGTAGTGATATTTTAGGGCCGCTTTATAATCCTTGAGGTTGACCAACCTCTGACAGAAACAGTGCCCTGGTAAACGAAAGTGAGCGCAATTCAAAATGATCACTCTGATAATTTATGCGGTAAAATGTTTTAAATGATGATTCTTGCTTTGTTGTATCTCTGTTGTGTAACTCCAACCTGAAGTAACGGCTCAGTTTCAGAACAAGATGTCTGTTTGTAAAACAGTCATGCCCCCCCCCCCCCTACTGCCACATTGATACAGGAAGTGGCACAGTTCATAAACTGATATCAAAAGAATTGATTGGGAAATATCGATGTCATCTTTTTTATTTATAGCCCACTTCAATTGTTAAACGCGATAATCTGTCAACAGTTCGCATAAAACATACACACCGCCGTGTGTATGCATACAAGATTGTAAACAGTCGCCGATACACAGACTGGGTTATCGATTTTTTTCTCGGCACGCGCGTTCGACTTTCGCTTTTTCCAAGTCAACTTTGATGCTTACTACGTCCCCGATAATACGCGAATAAAATGGAGCCACAAGTTGAGTCACATGTGATGATTTTTGAGACACTTTAATTTTTTTTGAGCAAATGGCTCAAGTGGCGAACGGCAGCGCGGGCCCAGAATCATCTGGTGGTCACTGTGACCTTGACCTTTCACGGATTAATCGTAAAATCGAGAGGGATCATTTACATTCCAAGATGAATATCCGTACAGAACTTGAAGGACCTAGGTCAATTCTGTATGTAGTTATCATCTGGACAAGGTTTGGTCTATATATCATTAAGTTGAAGGCCACTGTGACCTTGACCTTTGATGGATTAATCTCAAAATCGATAGGGATCATTTACACTCCGAGATAAATATCTGTACAGAATTTGAAGAACCTATGTCAATTCTGTGTCTAGTTATCATCTGGACAAGGTTTGGTCTATATATCATTAAGTTGAAGGCCACTGTGACCTTGACCTTTGATGGATTAATCTCAAAATTGATAGGGATCATTTACACTCCGAGATAAATATCTGTACAGAATTTGAAGAACCTTTGTCAATTCTGTGTTTAGTTATCATCTGGACAAGGTTTGGTCTATATATCAACATGTTGACAGTCACTGTGACCTTGACATTTGACCGATTGACCTCAAAATCCATAGGGATCATCTACACTCCAAGACAAATGTCTGTGCCAAATTTGACGAACCTAGGTCAATTCTGTGTCTAGTTATCATCCGGACAAGGATTGGTCTATATATCAACATGTTGACGGTCACTGTGACCTTGACTTTTGATCGATTGACCTCAGAATCAATAGGGATCATTTACACTCCGAGACGCATGTCTGTGCCAAATTTGACGAACGTAGGTCAATTCTTGTCTAGTTATTATCCGGACAAGGTAAGGTCTACCGACCGACCAACGGACCGACCGACATGTGCAAAGCAATATACCCCGACTTCGTTGAAGGGGGGCATAATTAGATGATCTCCTGTTTTCCTGTCCAAGTTGTTCACGTGCTGACGATACATCCGGCAATGCAAATATCAGTTTTTCTTTGCAGAGTCTATCAGTCTTTGTTATGTATACTTTCGAAAACAAGATGCTTCGTAGTGTCAAATCCTCTAGTTTCATCTTTAAAACTTTGTCTTCCAGAACGACCAAAATGAGCCTCTGGTTTTCCGTACACATTCTTTGGTAGTGAGCATGCTTGAACTCAAATTTTCCCCAGCGACTTTTAAGGAAAGCCTCTGATAGCAGGATTATTGTCACTGCGCTGTTTTCAATGACATCTAAGATAGCATCGGCAATATCTTGCCCCACAACGAAATCTCTGTAATATACACAAACTTTATGGTTTGGTTCAAGAATTGGTAGAAACGTGCCTCTTACGTATTGAATATCTTCTTCGGCAAAGCAAAGAAAGACGTCATAAGCGAATGTTTTTTTTTTTTTTACAGCCTTCTTAAAAATGTAAGGCGAATATTCCACTTGTAAAAAGCAATGACTTTAATTTCGTACCGGAAAATAAAAGTGACAGCAGATAGTACAAATACTAACGTAAATGAAACAGAAGCTGTGATAACACCAGCAAGCAGTTTGGTATGTTTGCAATAGGCAAAATCGTACGTTTTTAGAACGTCTCCGCTAAAACACGTGACATTGTCGACTGCTATTTGAGTGTTCATCATAAGAAATTGTTGTTGATCAGCTAAAGTGCAAATACATTCAAAAGGGTTTGCAGACATACTTAGACGTTTCATAGTGGTTATAGCTTGTAGAATAAGGAAATCGATAAATGTAAGATGATTTTGATCTAATAGAAGGTCTGGTAGCTGTTTTGTTTGGTCAAATGTCGCTTCACTTATCGATCTGATAACATTCTGTCCTAGATCCAAATATGTAATGCTTTCCTGCACTGGAACTGGTATCGTTACACTGCTTATTCTGTTGGATCGTAGTTTCAATACTGTTAGATTAGTCATGTGAACAAGATTTGGTATCCTTTCCAATCTGTTATTTGTCAAGTTCATTGATTGAAGACCAACAAAGCATGTCCCAGATGTTACATTTTTTAAACTATTATTACTCACATCTAAAAAAATTAATGAGCAAATCTTCGAGGCACTTTCACTGTTTGTTGATACAGACAAACTTTGAAGACAATTTAAGGACAGATTTACTGAATTTACTGAGTCTGGTATTCTATAGTTCGATGTACTTAGTCTGTTCCATGACAGGTCAATGTTGGTTAGTTTTGAGTTGTGTGCAAAAATCTCTGTTGGAAGAGTTTCTAAACTGTTAAAACTGATATTTATGCTGTTGAGGCTGCCAATATCATCAATAAGAGTTACTGGCAATGACTGCAAGCGGTTTTTCGAAATATCTGAACTAGTCATACTACTACAGTTTTTCAAAGAACCATTGCCAATTCTTGATATCTTATTGCTGGATACATCTAAGGATTTCAGAGATACACTGTTTTGAAATAGAGTTGGGCTTATCTTAACTAGTTGGTTAAAACCAAGGTATGTTTCTCTCAGACTTGGTAAAGAAGCAAAAGAGCCTTCAATCATCTCCGAACTGGTTACCCTGCAGGTTAATCTGAAGAAGCTCGACTAATCAACCGAACATCGTTGCCAGGTTCAAAGACAACAATCTGTTGAAGCCTAGATCAATTAGTTGTAGAGATGACTGAAGTGCCTGAAACAGGTTGTCTGGTATCTCTTTGATAAAATTACCACTTACATCAACTCCAAGTGTACCTTCTATGACTATAAAAGCTTCCAAAGTGAGCGAATGTATTCCACATTGGGTGACGCAGAGCACGCCATTGATTCTAAACTGTTTAAATACAGATTTTGTTATAGATCCTAATTGGTTTCCTTTCAGGCCAAGAGAATTGATATTGGAAAACAAGCATTTCTAACTCTCATTTATATTTATGTTATTGTACCTAAGCTGAATGAAACCCAGCTTGAGGTTTTTGCAAAAGTACTCTGAAGAAATTGTCGTCAGGTTATTGTTTATGAAACGTATCCAGGCAAGCTCTGTGAGGGTCTCGAATGCTCGTTGATGTATAAATGATAGTTGAGACCCGTGCAACACAATTGCACGAATTCGAGACATATTGTAAAAGGTCTTGTCTGTTATGCTTGGTACGATAAAGTAATTAATTGTCACTGTATTTACCTTCGTATAGTTCGTAAGAAAACCGTTCTGTATTTGTTCGGCGAATAGTTCATTTTTGCCTCCTGTATCACATCCAAACCTAATTGCGGTGGACTGCTTTGATATATTTCTGCATGGAACAAATTTAAAAACACCTCTGAGGGTATACTCGCGCGGCACTCCTTGCGATTGAGATGTAAAAATGTCTGGACAAAGTCTTTGCTTGAAACTTGTGTGCCAGATTGGCGGAAATATGTAACTAAGTTTTACGTACCAATCTGTCTCGTATGTAGAAACAGTCGTGCTGTGAATTCCGTGATACATAAGTATATTAATTAGTACACACAAAAAAGCCAGTCTTGCAAAAAGCATTTTCTAACTTTTGCTACTGTAACAACTATAAACAAGTGCGACACTGCACATGCCAATTATTTGTATAACTTTGAACGATAAGTTTGAAGAGGACGTGCCTTTCAAAGACGTTTTTAAGTGTGTAATATGATATTTTGTTAAACCCTGTACAAAGCAAGCCCGTGTTTTAACGATTCTGATTGTCAAAAAATTATAAAAACATTTTGAAAGAAATGCTGGTACACTATTTTTTTGTTTTTCTTCAAAAGCCTTTTTCTTCGGGATATTAAAACTCGTGATTATCTGGAAAATGATTTTATAACTCGTGGGAAAATATCGATTATTAGTTCAAAATTTACCATCCTTTTTTACACAAGAAGAAATGCTTATTTGTAGTTGGGTTTTAGTGAAACTTTCACACTTTCACAACCTAATCATTCATACCAATTATTCAAAAGTCAATGAGTGAAAAAATACCCATTCAAAGATAGTCAAAAATTAAGTTTTCATCACAAAATCCTTGTAATGATTTTAAAATTAATCACGTAAACGAGATTTGAAACAAACTCCATGGTACACTGGTTTAGAGCAACGTAATCAATGGGAAACAAACGGTGTATCGTTGGCAAGAGATGGTGTATCCCACAGTACTCGAAGAAGTGTTTCATAAACCAAGTGGTGTGGGTAACAGTCCATTGGTGTCACGGTTCGTTCATTAAGCGTAACCGCTAACTTTATCAAAATATCATAGGTAAAAAACAATGGTACCTGATATTCATTGCCGAAGTGTAATTTATCAAAGCATTATGAGTAGGAAGCCGTGTATTTCGAGGTACATCGATAGATGGAGACGTTATCAAAGTATCGTAGATAGCCAGCCGTGTGTGAAAGTGTACATTGGTGAAATGTAACGTTATCAAAGAACCGTGGGTAACAAATTGTGTATCCCACGGTACATTGATGAAGTGTAACGTTATCAAAGTAATATGGGAACTGATAACGACTCCGTAGTAAAGGTGTACCCTGTAACATGTTATAGATTAACATTTTGTTACAAACTTTCGTTGGCTGTCCGATTAGTTTACGTTTAAGTGAAAGGCTCGATTTTTACTAGACAACAAATGTTTCAAACGTCCATTTTAAAAGCATTTGTGGTGGACCAAAAGTTAAATGTGTTTCAAACTATCGGACTTCTCTTTGAAACGGTATATGATAATTAAACGTGATTTAAATGAATGCGCTTTGTCTTCGAAAAAGTAGAAGAAAAGATTGTAGAAAAAGGTTAGGAGCTAGCATTCTTTCTTTATCCCATAATGTTTCGAAAAGCCTTTTCCCCAGGGTCATTAAATCACGGGACTGGTTGGTAAAGAATAAAAAGCAGTTTTCTAATACTGTTTTGTTGTTTGGGAGGTTTTGTATTGCTGTAACAGGAACTTCAGGTATTTGAATAGCGGCCCAACAGCGGCCAAAACAGAATAATACGGGTGTCAAATGCATTTACATTTAAATCATACCACCTAAAAGTGAGGAAATCATTGTGAAGATGACAAACTGCTTTGTACGGTCGTTTTAGTCGCTTGCAGAAATATAAATATTAAAACTAGGTTAAAAGTTGCCACGTCACTGTATCTTTTGTTTACTCTTCACCTGGTTTTAAATTTCATTTTTCTGCAAACGACTAACACTTTGAGAGACCTTACAATCACATATTGTAATCTTCACAATAATTTCCATACTGTTGAAAGGTTGTTTACTTTCGGCAGCTTTTAAAGAAAAGATTTCTTCTGATTTTTTACTCTCATATTTTTCTTACTTAATCATTTCTGTATCCGTACTATTAGATCTTGAACAACCAAAAGACCCCATTCCCTTCCCGCGGGGGGTGGGGGTTTGAGGGCTGAGATTTCATGCATTATCATTTTTTTTAAACCCCATTGTCTTGTGAGCACTATGTCAAAGTCTCTCTACTTGCGAGCAGGACATTTGAGAGCAATAGAGGTCAAAGGTCATCAAGACCACTTTTGCATACAAGGTATTTCTGAATCGCCATTCAGGTTACAATTTCATTTTCTACACTGGATACATAAGAAACATTTTCAGATCGTTGTCTGCGCATGTCATATTCTTCGAAGATTCGACCTATTTGCTATGACGCATCACCCATCCCAGTATGCCTGGGAAAAGTAGGGCTCATACCGAAGCTATTAGCTTATTACCCAATCATGTAGGGGCTGTTTGAATAAATAGCCGATGCATAGGTTACATGCCATCCGATCACAGCTGAATGAATCGCAACAGGTAGAGTTTTATTGAGTAAATGTTTATTTCATTTTGAAATTCGAAGTGACGGTTGTTTTGAAAAGTACCCAGAATGCCTAAATTAGATAGATGTGTATTTGTAGAATGCCATCTAGCGGGCGATAACGATTTTCAGATGGGTTAGTATACTCATATCTGTTGACACAACAAATGTTTTTTTTTTAACAGAAACAAGTCTCGTTTTAATCAAAGTACTGGAAAAATTTTACCTGTTCATGTCTGTGAGCCTAAGATGGCTGGTACTTAAAAAAAATACCCAGAGTAAAAGCATAATCTTGTATGGTATTTATGATACAGAATAGATTTTATGACAAAAGATGAACCTTTTCATTATAATTGACGCTGTCTATCAGCTATTTTTGCAAATTTAACCAGAGTACATACTGTACCAAATGTTGAACTCTTTTTTTGAAATCTTTTAATATTTGCGGGAATTAAAAATATTTTTTGCTATCGACTCATAAGAATCCATTGTAGTCGGGATTGTATTTATCTCTCGTGTGGTCAATGGTGAGTAAATTACTGCATAAATTGGTATTGTATCAATCTCATTAAATGAAGTTGTTGAGATCTTTTCCTCTATGGTGGCCCTTTAGATAGTTCGTGACTTGTATGAAGTTGACTTTTATTGAGATGATAACAAAATGCTTAAAACAGTTTATTTTACACTGTATGAAATGCTATTCATTATCACTTTCATCCCCATAAACCACTTTCATAAATTGAACAATGTTATCGTCCTTCTAATTGCTTGGTTAGAACACATTTCACTATGTTGACCGAACCGTTTCCTAGCGTTTGAGCGCAACTAGACTGCAATCGCCTGTACGTTGTCTTTGTAACATTGTTACTATTTTGTTCTAAGAAAACAGTGTTATAAGAGTTCTAATTATACGATCCAAACCAACATATATTTGTATTTACAGAATTCCGTTGAGATATCTAGGCCGGTCATTTAAACCTTGAAGTTGACCTGGCTTTGACAGAAAACAAAATGATCACTCTGTTGACTTATGCGGTAATATGTTTTAAAGCATGATTCTCGCTTTGCCGTAATTCTATTGTGTAACTCCGACCTGAAGTAACGGCTCAGTTTCAGAATTAGATGATCTCCTGTTTTCTTGTCCAAGTTGTTCATTAGCTGACGATACATCCGGCAATGCAAATATCAGTTTTTCTCTGAACAGTCTGTCGGTCTTTGTTATGAATACTTTCGAAAACAAGATGCTTCGTAGTGTCAAATCCTCTAGTTTCATCTTTAAAACTTTGTCTTCCATAACGACCGAAATGAGCTTCTGGTTTTCCGTAAGCATGCTTTGGTAGTGAGCATGCTTGAACTCAAATTTTCCCCAGCGGCTTTTAAGGAAATCCTCTGATAGCAGGATTATTGTCACTGCGCTGTTTTCAATGACATCTAAGATAGCATCGGCAATATCTTGCCCCACAACGAAATCTCTGTAATATACACAAACTTTATATTTTGGTTCTAGAATTGGTAGAAACGTGCTTCTTACATATTGAATATCTTCTTCGGCAAAGCAAAGAAAGACGTCATAAGCGAATGTTTTTTTCTTTCTAGTCTTCTTACAAAATGTAAGGCGAATATTCCACTTGTAGAAAGCAATGACCTGAATTTCGTATCGAAAAACGAAAATGACAACAGACAGTACGAGCACTAGCGTAAATGAAACAGAAGCTGTGATAACACCAGTAAGTATTTTCGTATGTTTGCAATAGCCGAAATCGTACATATTTAGAACGTCTCCGCTGGAACACGTGACATTGTCGACTTGTATTTGAGTGTTCATCATAAGAAATTGTTGTAAATCGGCCAAAGCGCAAACACATTCAAAAGGGTTTGCAGACATACTGAGACGTTTCAGTGTTGTTACATCTTGAAGAATATGAACATCGATGTATGTAAGGCGATTTCGATCTAATAGAAGCTGTGTGAGCTTTTTTGTTTGCTCAAATGTCGCCTCACTTATCGAGCTGATAACATTCTGTCCTAGATCCAAGTATGTAATGCTTTCCTGCACTGGAACTGGTATCGTTACACTGCTTATTCTGTTGGATCGTAGTTTCAATACTGTTAGATTAGTCATGTGAACAAGATTTGGTATCCTTTCCAGTCTGTTATTTGACAAGTTCATTGATTGAAGACCAACAAAGCATGTCCCAAATGTTACACTTTTTAAACTATTATTACTCACATCTAAAAAATTAAGTGAGCAAGCCTTCGAGTCGATTTTGCTTTTTATTGATAATGACAAACTTTGGAGACGATTCGAGGAAAAATTTACTGACTTTACTGAATCTGGTATTCTGTAGTTCGATGTACTCAGTCTGTTCCATGACAAGTCAATGTTGGTTAGTCTTGTGTTGAGAGCAAAAATACCTTTTGGAAGAGATTGTAATCTGTTAAAACTCAAATCTATGCTGTCGAGGCTACCCATATCATTAGTAAGAGTTACTGGCAATGACTTCAAGCGGTTTCTCGAAATATCCAAACTTGTCATACTTTTACAGTTTTTCAAAGAACCATTGCCAATTCTTGATATCTTATTGCTGGATACATCTAAGGATTTCAGAGATACACTGTTTTGAAATAGAGTTGGGCCTATCTGAACAAGGTGGTTAAAACCAAGGTATATTTCTCTTAGACTTGGTAAAGAAGCAAAAGAGCCTTCAGTTACCTCCAACTGGTTACCCTGCAGGTCAATCTCAAGAAGCTCCACTAACCCACCGAACATCGTTGCCAAGTTCAAAGACGACAATCTGTTGAAACCTAGATCAATCAGTTGCAGAGAAGACTGAAGTGCCTGAAACAGGTTGTCTGGTATCTCTTTGATAAAATTACCACTTACATCAACACCAAGTGTACCTTCCATGCCTAACAAAAGCTTCCAAAGTGAGTGAATGTATTCCACATTGGGCGACGCAGAGCACGCCATTTATTCGAAACTGTTTAAACACAGATTGTTTAATAGTTCCTAATGGGTTTCCTTCTAGGCCAAGAGAATTGATATTGGAAAATAAGCATTTCTCACTCTCATTTATATCTATGTTAGATATGTTATTGTACCTAAGCTGTATGAAAGCCAGCTTAAGGTTTTTGCAAAAGTATTCTGAAGAAATTTTCGTCAAGTTATTGTTTATGAAACGTATCCAGGCAAGCTCTGTAAGGGTCTCGAATGCTCGTGGATGTATAAATGTAAGATGAGACCAGTGTATCTCAATTGCACGAATTCGAGACATACTGTAAAAGGTCTTGTCTGTTATGCTTGGTACAATACAATACCTAATTGTCACTGAATATACCTTAGTATAGTTTGTCAGATACCCGCTCTGTATCTGTTCGGTGAACAGCTCATTTTTGCCTTTGGTAATACACACAAAGTTAAATGCGGTGGACTGCTTTGATATATTTCTCCATGGAACAAATTTAAAAACTCCACTGAAGGTATACTCGCGTGGTACTCTTGCGACTGATTCGGGAAAAATTCGGGTCAAAGTCTTTCCTTGAAACTTGTGTGCCAGTTTGGCGGAAATATTGATGTTAAATTTACATACCATTCTGTTTCGTTTGTTGAAAAGTTCGAACCATAAAATCCGTGATACATGAGTACGATAAATAGCACACTGAAAAAAGCCAGTCTTGAAAAAGACATCATCGAACTTATTTTGCAAAAACGACTACAAACAAGTGCGACACTGCGCGTGCAATTTACATGCATTACTTTAAACAATAAGTTTGAGGAGGAAGTGTCTTGTAGTACATACTCAAATGTTTAAAGTGATATCTAATTTGATCCTTTACCAAACACAGCCATGTTCTTACGATCCTGACAGTTTAGACACTTTAAAAACATTGTGAAAGAAGAAAGGCTGATAACCAGGACTTTCTATTCTACTACAGACAAATCTCATCATTTGAGATATAATTGATTTTTTGTATGCAAACACTTTCAATCTAGCAAAGTTTAAACTTTGGTCGTCTGGTAAATAGTTTAGAAAAGCAGTTTTATGTGGCTGAACTGGTTCCCGTCATTAATCATTTACGCGTGACGGTTGGTTTTCATCCGAGTTGATTTTTCATGCACACGAATTATTTTTTGATATCAAGAGCTAAAATATTAATTGAAACGTAGGGAATGATTGCTTGAAATTGCGTTTATTTATTGCACCACCGGTTGCCGATGTGGCCTACGCCCCCCGCCCCTCCCGAAGACTGTTAGTTTTGTTACAGATAGTGCTAGATACAGGACGAAACGAATCCAAAGTTACGCCTGATTCTTTAACGTGCTCCGTGTGTAGCATCGTCACACGGGACCTAGGTTTAACTTCTCATCCAAAAGACATAGAGGATATTTGTTTTTTACGGTGAAAGATCGAAATTTATTTCATCAAGTGAACATCATCGGTAATATTACCGATGATGTTCACTCGATGAAATAAATTTCGATCTTTCACCGTAAAAAAACAAATATTCTATTTATTTCATGCTTTTAACTCTTTCTGGGGGGGGGGGGGGGGGGGGGGACTAAATCAAACTCCAGTACAGTTCTTTTCGATTATTCCCCGTGGTGTACCCCCTTCGCATAGCAACGCATTACAATATTACGTCAAGCGCGAGAAATGTAAGGTAAATTACGTCATATTTCCATCTGGTTGTGAGGCACGCAAATTTTACCTAGGTAACTAGTTCGCGGGAACAACTGTTTCCGCCTTCAATTGAAGAGTTAGAAGATAAAAATCGGTATTTTCACTGGTCGTAACCATGAAATATCGAAAAATATTTCACCGATATTTTGTTGTATGGTTGTATGGTGTTTAACGCCGTTTTCAACATTATTTCAGTTATATCGCGGCGGCCAGTGCACCTATCCATGCTTTCCTGGAGTCTTTTACCAGTACTCCGCACAATCTTCTTTCCAAGCCACTGGCTGCTTTCCCACATAATCATCGTCGAAACAATGGTCAGCGGTGGGAGAGGAATGAATCCTGTCGCAGTGACTATCATCAATCCTCGGAAAGAAATTGGCCGAGCCAGGGGTCGTAGCCCGGGATCAAACCCTGGACCCCTTGTTCTCAAGTCCTGCACGCTACCGACTGAGCTACCGGGGCTCGGCTTCACCGATATTTCCCGATAACCTACCGGAAAGCATGAAATAATAATTAATAATTTTCGATTGCCTGTCGTTTGGAACGAACCCTCAAGTGACCCAGTACTTGCTGTTAACAACTCCTACGTTCTACCACCTGAGCTATGCGGGGTTGGTCGAAACATTGGGAGCAATGTGAAATATTTCACTAACGGTCGAAGGGCAGAAGAGCTATTGTCATGGTAGGGTTTCCGTCTTTCGTCTGTGAAGCTATTTGTATGTCTGTCTATATCTATAAACGGAATAAATTCCGCAGTTGGATCTACATACTGTTAATTGCATTTTAATAATGTCATAGTCAACTAAACCCTATTAAAAATGAAAAATTTAACTGTTCACCAAAGTCAAAGTTGTAGGCTTGTCCAAATTAAAGTAGACGACAAATCAAATGTAGTTCCTATAATTATTGGCGTTTTGTCCGTAACGACCTGTATCACAAAGGTTCTCGCGCATCCTGCGTATGTGTTTCTGTCATGGTTAGTGAATCAAAAGTGCACCTTTGTATTTTCCGCACAAATAGTAATACTATTGGTGCACTTTCTTCGGGTAGTATTAGTAAAGAGAGAGAGAGAGAAAAAAAAAAAAAAAAAAGATCTTTGAACTGCTTCCGTGAAATAATTAAAATACTATTGACACGGCGTTACACACAAAACAAGCAAACAAAAGCAGGAAATTTAAATCTGTGAAAGTATAGCTTCCTCGCCGGGGGTCACAAGTTTTCATCGGCTTGTATGGTGAAAAGATGAAAAATCTTTAGTACGTAAACGTATGGCCCAGGGCTACCAAATTTGGCATGCATCATTATCTAGTCGACTTGTACCACGATTGTCCCAATTGTAGCCCTGGGGTTCAAATTGGCCTTGCTTTGGTGGTCACAAGTTGGGACATGGGTCTATATGCTGAAAGCTTCAAAATTCTTTTTATACCTAATCGTAAAGTGTAGATCTGCCGAATTTCGCACAAAGCTTCATTTAGTTGACCTGCAGCAAGATTTTGAAAACTTTTAGTCTTTGTGTCAGCTCTGAGTGTAAATTTTCTTGTACACGAAGTCAGTAGACTTTTAATCTTGTGCACTGGTCAAGGGAACTAACCTTTGCTTACTTATAACAGATATACATCTACTGATATACATGTAGTTTTTTACCGTTACCTACCCATATCAAACTCCGGTATTACATGATTGGTATTGGGCATTCAAATTTTTTGGATAGAAATTATTCATGTGATAGTTGCTGGCGGGGAAAAAATGGATTTTAAAACCAGAAAAAAGTAAACAACCTGACAACTTTTGACCTACCTATAAAATTCATTTTTCTGCCAGCGACAAACACTTGGATCGTCTGTAGGGTAATAGATTGCTAAGGTTTTATAGTAAATGCCAAACCTCTAAATGGTATTATTTATATTTCAATGCATTTTATCACCTGCATTGTTAACTTTTGGATATTACTGGGACTTTAAATCACATCTACTTTCATTTCTACCAAACTCTACATACAGTGTTACTCTACATTTACTTATAAAGAAGAACTAGTTGTACTTTAGAAATTAAAAACATACTTCGATATGAAAAAGATATTCACCTTTGATGCATCACTAGTCATTTATGGCTTCCTTCGCAAAAGAATGTTCGGACCAGTATTTGGGTGTAGGGCGATGTAGGCTCTCGTGGCCATCTTGTTCCTTGATTAGAGTACAGGATGAATTACATGTTTATCGATAACTTCCGGGCTTTTTATCGGACTCGTTTTGACCTTGAAGCTGCTAAGCGCGACTTACTGACCTTTTGCGGATAGTGTAGATCAAGATCAGACTGCACAGAACGTGCAGTCTGATCTTGGATCTGTGCTGTCCGAGACGTGGATATAATTTTCCAAAACGTATTTTTGAAATGGCAATAGTACGGCTTATACTGTCGAACTGGAAAAGTTTCATTTTAGTTAGTTAAAAATAGTATAAAGGTTAATAGATAAAAAAAAATTTTTAGTTGAGTTCAAATTGAAAGCATTTAGACACAAAAATAATAAATTTCGCTAAAAATTGGAATTTGTCTCTGAAAGAATGGTACAAAAATTGTGGGAAAGAGAAACAAATGCTGGTTAGCTGCGTTCTCTTCTTGTTTAACAATGTTTTCAATAACCTTCTCTTACAGGATGGTTAAAGCTCGGCACTGTGTGATAAAGGATTGAACACGTACGGAACAAGGTAATTATCTAAGACTGTAATCCTATCTTTTAGTAGTACGATCAGACAAGTGAGTCATACTATATGAAAAAGGGGCTTTAGGCATCCCCATAAAGTATCAATGCATGTAAGCCTGAAGGCTGTTAGTATTGTTACGGGGGATAGTGCAGATATAGGACGAAACCCATCTACGTAAGTTAAGCCAGGTTCTTTAACGTGCTCGGTGTATGGCACCGTCACACGGGACCTCGGTTTAACGTCTCATCCGCAAGACTTTTAGTAATTTAAGATGGTCAGCCGTGGGATTCGAACCCACACACTCAAGTGACCCGAAACATCACGTCCACGAGGCCTACACTATGGGGTCTGGTCTACTTCTACTACGTAATAAACATAATGTTATTAATTTATAATAAATATTGTATCTATGAAATGCGATGCATTTGGTCTTCTGTATTGCTTTACCATATTAAACCTTCCATCTTACATTTATATGAATTATAATCTAAGTTTTAATATTTTTGTGTTTTTGCTCTTGACGCTTCGACCTTCGAACTGTACTAACGTTAGTATAGGTAGGACAAGAGACGCATGAGATCCGAACAAAGAGTATCCCAGCGCATGGCTACCCTACATCCAGTTGGCGCTTTTGTCATGTAATGTCCGTTCCAAGCTTTTTGCATACACAAAAACTTGCCAAGGACCTCGCCTGACAAAGAGCGCGTTCTCCAAAAGGGAAATGGCCAAGAAACGAATGTGAACCATATTGACCACCTATTCCGAATATCGTTCTAAATGTATATTCTGAGATCGATCATCATATCATTGACTGAGACATTTCAGCCGAGCCCCAACAAATAATGTTGAAAATGGCGTTAAATACCATACAATCAATCGGTTGATTATCTCAGCGATTCAGATATTTAGTCTGTAAACTTTGACCCGTTATTGAATCAACGATGGTTTGCGAATTCGAACCAGTAATTGTTTGAATCATCTGCGGGATTACGAGATCGAGATCCGGTTCGAGACCCGGTTCAGCCTCAATCCATGGCTAGAGATTAGTAAAGGTTTAGCGATAGGACTCTCTCTCCCTTTCGCCACCGCTCAAAGTTTTTCTCTAGGAAGCAAAGCAACTTTGTTCTAGGAAGCAAAGCATTTTGTGGCATTTCGAAACGGTTTTGTGCATAACATTTAAAAGAAAAACCTTTAGGAATGCCTGAACAGGTACACTGACCGCCGTAATGTAGCCGAAAGACAATTCAAAATGGCGTTAAACAAGGTACACTCATAGAATGAAACTCTATATTACTTATCTGCCGAGCTAACCGTTAGTGTAATACTGCCAACGCCTGTGTACGAGTGTATATTGGGTTTCACTGTTAGTTTGTGTTACAGTCAGTAGATCTTGGTCAAAGAGGTTCTAACATGATACACTTTATCTCACAATCTGTTGTTTTAACGTTCTTGAAGAAAAGGTCTTTTGAAAACCATGTGGGAAAAGGAGAAAATGCTGGAAACCAGCATTTTCTCCTTTTCTCACAAGGTTTTCTAACCTTCCCAAAGTGTATTTAATCTTTTAATTTGATATTATAGTCTTTAAATGCTTTGAATTTGGACTAGCCTAAAATTTGGTGTTTGGTATAGAGATAAATACTTACCCAGCGACCCCGTGTTTTTTAAGACTTTTAAAAATAGTTTATGAGAAGGAGAAAATACTGGCAGTCAGCATTTTATCTTTTTCTCCTTTCCTCCTTTCCCCGTCTCTTTCCCCCCCCCCCCCTCCTACGAGCTTTCCTTCTCACAGTCGTAAAAAAAAACGCGACTGTTTGGTAACAGGTTTAAGTATTGTATCGACGTTCAACCGGAAATGCATGTTGTATCACCATCGCAACGAAACGAAAACCTATAACGTGTTACAATGCTCGCCCCTTCAACCATGTCACCGTCAAGTACCCATGGTACTTTGATTACGTCACACCTAAGCTCTGTGCCATGTAAAAATATCTCCTTATCATGAAAAAAGAGTAATTAGGCATTTTTTTTTTTTTTTTTTTTTGTTCCGTTATGAAATATTACGGAACTTTGGACCAGTTGCTTGTCACGTTTTAAATGTAGGTTCTGAATATACTGTGAAAGCCTTTAAATTCATAAAAATAATAAAAATCTCTAGTATCGTATCATAGCTAGACTTTATGTTGAAAAGTTTTCAGTTTAGATACAAGTTTTGATGGTTTAAGGGGAGAGGAATGGAGTGTTCGTTGGGGCTGATCTATGTTCATGGCTAACCTTAAAAGTCCCTTAAAAGTAACATCGTGAGAAACGCATTTCTCGGAAATGCATACGCAGCTTGCCTTCGTTATGACGGGAAACAAAGACGTAGCTTATTTCCGTAAGGATGATAAAGAATGATGTCTATCGCCACCAGTGGCAGAAAGGTTAATATAGAAGAAAATGATATTGCATCACACAAAACTAGATCAATATGTCTAAGCTTGATAAAACTAGATGAGCCGTGCTCTCTAAAAAGGGAGTTTAATACATCTGCAAAAAGTACCGACCCATGTCAGCCTGCAATACTACCGCAATACTACCGCATGATTAAGTCGGCAGTAAGACTAAATTGATTTTAGGGATCCATAATTAAGTGGAGACTTGCTTGGTGTAAGGCATTACTAAAAAGTATGAAACCCACTTTCCCAAGGGCGCGGCGCTGACATATGAGACACAGTACAGAATTGGAAACTGTCAGATTTTGATATAGGCCTCGTTCGACCTAATCCAGTCAATTTTGTGGCAGTCAATCTCTCTAAAGGAAATAGAATAAATGAATGCATGTGTAATAATGATGAATACATGCACATGTGAAAACATAGTCGCAAAAGGAAATATTGCTTATTATGGGCACATTTTCTTCTTTTTGCTGGAATGTTTTCAAAACCGATCACCCAGTGTAAAATGCAATGAAAGAGATGAGAATTACATCACGGTAAATGAGATCGATACGTCTCCGATTGATAAAACTAGATATACGAGACACAGCATAGTATTGGAAACTGTCAGATATTTATATATAGCTTTTGTGTTTCTTAACCTAATCTGGTCAATGTTGGAGATTTTCGTGTTGCCTGCATCTGTCCGGGTCATAACAATTGAGAAAATTACCCATTTAACACTTCCTTGCCAGAGTTATTTCGGTTGATTATAGGGCTTTTTTTTTTATAACAAAAGGACGTCGAGTCTCTTTCAAATTGCATCCTGCTTCATTATGTTTTGCTTATGAAACTGTTAGTCGGTTTTACAGCATTCGAACTCTCGGTTGTGCCGTCGGCTATTCAGTTTTTGTCCGAACACTGGTTTGACCTATTTTCTTCAAACTTTATGCTATATCATGATCTGCAGATCACTTCTATTGTCTTTGGCGTCAGCAGCTCTGTATACTCGCTATCTCTGTGCTCGCTCACATAAAACAAAGAAATTTATTTATCATTTAGTTTGGAAGGATCTTATTCTTAGTTTAAAGTGATCTTGCTCTCGTAAAAAGTTCGCCCAAAAGTATCTAGAGAAACAAGAAACACTGTATTCGTAAGTGGCTTTTTTCTGTAACGATGATATAGCTTTAGGTCTGGCGCAGCTAACGTCAAAAAAAGCTAATAAAGAAGAGATCAGCATTACATAACAGGAAACAATCGATACGTCTAATATTGATAAAACTTGATATACGAGAAAAAGCATAGTATTGGGAATGGTCAGATATACAGTTTCTGCCTGTTTCTTAACCTAATCTGGTCATTGTTGGGGATATCCGTGTTGTCTGCAATCTGTCCGGGTCGTAACAATTGAGAAATTACCCATTGAACACTTCCTTGCCAGAGTTATTTCAGTTGATTATAGGTTTGTTCTGCGTTACAAAAGGCCATCGAGTCTCTCTTAAATTTCTCCCTGCTTCGTTATGTTTTGCTTATGAAACTGTTAGTCGGTCTTACAGCTCTAGAGCACTTGGTTGTGTCGTTGTGTAATCAATTTTTGTCCGGACAACAAGCGAACACTAGTTTGATCTATGGTTTCAAACTCGGAGCTGTTTCATGAACTGCGGTGACTTCTATTGACTTTGACGTCAGTAGCTCTGTGTACTCGCTATCTCTGTGCTTGCTCTCATTAAACAAAGAAATTTATTAGTCATGAAGTTTGTTAGGATCTCTTCATAGTTTAAATGATCTTGTCTCGTAAAAAGTTCGGCCAAAAGTATCTTCAGAAACAGGAGACAGAGAATATGTACGAGGCTTTTTTTCTGTAAGGATGATATAGCTTGAGGTCTAGCGCAGCTAACGACAAAAAGGCTAATATAGAAGGGATTAGCATTACTTCACACAAAGCTATATAGATCGATTCATCTAAGGTTGATAGAGCTTGATATACGAGACACAGCAGAGTATTGGAAACTGTCAAGTATTTATAAAGCTTCCGATTGTAACAGACTTTCCTAATCTGGTGCCTGTTAGAGTTTTCCGGTGTGTCTGCAATCTGTTCGAGTCATAACAATTAATAATAAACTCTATGACTTTTATCAGATGGTAGACTCCACCCTTTTGAAAGCATTGGCAAACAACAAATTAAACCTGTCTCTAATTATCGGATTCGTCTTTAAATAGATTGAACAGATTGTTGTAAGAAATAGAAAATGCTTTCCCTTAGTAGCATTTTCTGCTGTTTTCAAAATGTTTTCAAATCTTAAAGAGACAATCTTTTTAACCACCCTAGTTGTATTTAATTTTGCGTTTTCTTTTCTGTTCAGTATGGACTGGTCTAAAAGTTTGTTGCCTGGTGAAGAGTAAAATATATCGTGTTATATAAAGATATGAGCCATCTTCTGTGAAAGGGGATTTAACGTATCTTCTAAAGGTAGCGACCTAGGTCAGCCTGCGCAGTGTAAGGTATATAAAGTTAACTGCAGGTCTCAAAAATTCATCTTTCTGATTGATAAAACAAGGTACAGGAGAACAAACGCGGTATTGGAAACTGTCAGAAAACAGACAATTCTAATCTGGTCATTGTCAAGGATTTCCCTTGTGTCTGTAATCTATTTGAATTTACAACAATGGAAAAATTACCAATTAGGAATTTCAGCGTAGAAACCTTCTTGGCTTCAGACGCTTCCAGATTGGTATTTTGTGGTTCGTCTGTGTTGTTACAGGAGGGCAAGTTTGTCCTCCTGAATTTTGCTTTGAATGACTATATGAGCTATGCTCTTTGAAAAAGGGGTTTAATGGATCTGCAAAAAGTGTCGACCCATTGTCAGCCTGCGCAGTCCGCGCAGGCTGATATGTGTTGAATCTTTGTGCTTTTTGTAAATTGTATTGTAAATGTTGGTAACTGACAGATAAAAGACTGTCCTTATCTGGTCATTGTTACGGGTTTCCCTTGTGTCTGCAACTTGTTTGGACTCATTATAATAGAGAAATTGCCAATAAAACACTTTCGCGTGGAAACATTTTTGGCTTCAACCAATTTTAGATGGGTATTCTGTGGTTGGTCTGTGTAAGTAAAGGACGGCGAGTTTGTCCTAAATTTTGCTTTGAATTGAATTAGTTGTAAATTTTCTGCAAATATTGGAAGCTTTCAGATAAAAGAGCGTCCTAATCAGGTCATTGTAAGGAATTTTCCTTGTGTCTGCAATCTGTTTGGACTCATGACAGTGGAGATATTACCAGACACTCAGCGTAGAAACTATCTTGGCTTCAACAGTTTCTAGATGGATATTCTGTGGTCGGTGTTTGTTGTTACAGGACGGTGAGTGTGTCCTCCTAAATTTTGTTTTGAATGACTGTATGAGCCATGCTCTGTAAATTGAGGGCTTAATATATCTACAAAAAAGGATTGCGCAGGCTTACATAGGTCGAATCCTTTTGCTGTTTGTAAATTTGTTGGAAATAATTGGAAACTGTCAGATAAAAGACTGTCCTAATCTTGTGATTGTTAGGCCTTTCCCTTGTGTCTACAACCTGTTAGGTCTCTCAACAATGGAGAAATTATCAGTAAAATACTTCCGCTTAGGAAACGTCTTGGCTTCGACGGCGTACCAATGGTTATGTTTTGTTGGAAAAGATGGTGGGTGTATCGTGGTGCCAAACGTTTGGTATATAATGCGGTTGGTATTATTGAAAATTGACCAACAGCGAAAAATTTCGGCCCAGGACAGCCTGCGCGGAGTGCGCAGGCTGACCTAGGTCGATACTTTTCGCAGATGCAACAAGCCCTCTTTTCACAGAGCATGGCTCAAATATATCAGTATCAGCATTTCTCATTTGCGTTTGTTTCCAATTAAGGGAAATAATTATGATAACCATAACATTTCACACAGGCAGCACACTTATTCAAGCGTTTCCTTGATCCATTTTCATCGACCATGCTGAATTGCGTTTTTATGATAAATAATATACCATGCAATTTAGGAAATCAGAAATTGCGTAGCTGAATTGAAAACGAAAACTTTCGAATTAGCTGATTTATAAATGTCTGGTTTTACAAAGAATTGATGTTTCATGATACCGTTACCACATTACAAGGATTGATTGAATGCACCTGACGATGCTTTGCTGGAGTTTCTTTTACCAGCACTTAGCACAATATTCTTACGAAGCCACTGGGAGCTTGTCCACATGAAAGTAGTCGAAAAACATTCAGAGAGATTTGCCCTTAGAAGTAGGAAATTAAGTTACTATTACGGACAAGGTCAATTTCAGACGACACAGAATGCACGGTCTGATCTGCGATCCTTTCATTGTCCATTGTTAACCCTTATCCTGCTAAATAACTAAAATGAAATTTTCAGTTCGATAGTAAAGACCCAAATATTGCTACTTCAAGGTTATGTTTTGGGGATTAGTATCTCCTTATCGAACAGTGTAGATCAAAGATCAGATTCCACGTTCTGTGCAGTCTGATCTTGATCTGTGCTGTCCTTTAAAGCCATGGTCTTTCTCCCTTGGCGCTGAAATAAACGATTTTATTAGCATGTTGGGCATTTAAGTAAATCATATTTGTTTCGTGGTATTTATTGATAGGAGGTCAGTCTGTGGAGTAAGGTCAAATTGAGATTGAATTAATTGGATGTTACGCAAGTTGTAATTGCCATTTTGATTAATTAAGGATGATAAATCAACACCATTGTAATATATTTATTTCCTGTTTTGTATCAAGTATGTTCCGCATATGACACGTGATCCTTTAGAGCGGAATAAACTAATGACACCTTTCAAAATGAAACCCTTAAACTGCCCAATTAGATTTTGAAAAATTATCCAGCCAATTCTAAAAACCCACATGTTGCTGTTTTATAGTTTTTTGTTTATATTTCTTTTCACCTAGATATTCTCATCCTTTTTGACAGTGGAGATCCAAGAAGGGATAGCATTCTGTGAAAGCTTACCTTGATCTACATATTCCGCAAAAGCACATTCAGGGGCTTCCTGTACTTCCTGTACGTAAAAACGCAATTGCGTACACTCTGCAACACACACAAAAGAAAAGAAAGAAAGACAATATTGCTAAAAACGTCTTCAGGGGCCACCAAATAGCTTCTACATTTAAAAATATCTTCTATGTGAGGCCCTCCAGACCCTCCTGGGAATTCCCCCACCCCCTCTCGACACTTTGCGCCTCGGATATTACCGTAGTAGTATAATAAATAACAAACTGATTTCATTTGTTCTTTAACGGAGATACGTTACATTCATGGACACAACAAATCACTTTTGTCAGCCGTTACTTATGAATTCATTCAAATGTCGGTTTTAATGTTCAACCAGTAAAGATACTTGTACATTTAGGTCAAACTAAGCAAGTTTCCCCAATTTTCAACGTAATTAATAAATAAAAAACTGCCTGCTGGAATTTGTCGACGTCCTCATTATTGTCCCATGGGCAACATTGTCTGGTTCGTGTTTACTGCACTTGCAACCGTTTATTTTCCTGTATCATGAATGGAGGTGGTCTCGTGTAGACAACATAACTCTTACACTGCTACATAAGTTAAATGAAATCTTCAACCCGATAGTAAAAACACAAATGTTACTGTCCCAAAGTTATGGTTTGGTGGAAAGTATCTCCTTATCGGACAGTGTAGATCCAAGATCAGACTTCACGTTCTGTGCAGTCTGATCTTGATCTACACTGTCCGCAAAAGGTCCCTGAGTCGCGCTCAGCAGCCTAAGGGTTAACTCTTTTGTTGCCAAGGTAAAAGTTTCGACTTTCTTCTAGGTCTAATAGCTGATTTCCACTGCATTTGAAGATTGAGTTGTATTATATTTCATGTGTCTATTTTTAGAAATGTTATGGGTAAAGAAATGTCGTAATTTTAGCTGGGGGGAATTATTTCCCCGTCATAGTGAATATTTTCCTCCTGCCGAAAATCTGGAACTACTTTTTTAAGTTTTTTAAGTTTTTAAGTTTTAAAAGTGGCATTCGTTGACAAAATAATCAGAGGAATAATATATAATCTATTTCATCAGCTTGTGGTTAATATGGGGAAATATTTGCCTCAAAAGGGAAAGGTCCGCGAAAATAACTCGTGCCTTACGGCACTCGTTATTTTTGCATACCTTTCCCTTTTTCGGCAAATATTTCCTCATATTAACCACAAGCTGATGAAATAAACTCTATTTATTAACAGTTTACTACCAGGTAAAGAACGTTATAGGTCTACGATCGCACTGCACGGTCTACTTAGTCTGATCTTGATCTGCATTGTTTTAAGAGTTGTTGAAACCAGCATTTTCTCCTTTTCTCACAAGGTTTTCTAACCTTCCCAAAATGTATTTCAATCTTTTAATTTGATTTTATAGTCTGTAATTGCCTTGAATTTGGACTAGTCTAAAATTTGGTGTTTGGTATAGAGATAAATACTTACCCAGCGACCCCGTGTTTTATAAGACTTAAAAATAGTTTATGAGGAGGAGAAAATACTGGCAGTCAGCATTTTATCTTTTTCTCCTTTCCTCCTTTCCCCGGTCCCCCCTCCCTTCTACGCGCGCTCTTTCCAAAAAGCTTTCCTTCTCACAATCGTAAAAAAAACGGGACTGTTTGGTAACAGGTTTAAGTATTGTATCGACGTTCAACCGGAAATGCATGTCGTATCACCATCGTAACGAAACGAAAACCTATAACGTGTTACAATGCTCGCCCCTTCAACCATGTCACCGTCAAGTACCCATGGTACTTTGATTACGTCACACCTAAGCTCTGTGCCATGTAAAAGTATCTCCTTATTATGAACAAAGAGTAGTTAGGCATTTTTTTTGTTCCGTTATGAAATGTTACGGAACTTTGGACCAGTTGCTTGTCACGTTTTAAATGTAGATTCTGAATATACTGTGAAAGCCTTTAAATTCAGTACCAAAATCCCTAGTATCTTATCATAGCTAGACTTTATGTTGAAAAGTTTCCAGTTTAGATACGAGTTTTGATGGTTTAAAGGGCGAAGAATAGAGTGTTCGTTGGGGCTGATCTATGTTCATGGCTAACCTTAAATGTCCCCTAAAAGTAACATCGTGAGAAACGCATTTCTCGGAAATGCATACGCAGCTTGCCTTCGTTATGACGGGAAACAAAGACGTAGCTTATTTCCGTAAGGATGATAAAGAATGATGTCTATCGCAACAAGTGCCAGAAAGGATACTATAGAAGAAAATGATATTGCATCACACGAAACTAGATCAATATGACTAAGCTTGATAAAGCTAGATGAGCCTTGCTCTTCAAAAAGGGATTTTAATACATGTGCAAAAAAGTATCGACACATGTCAGCCTGCGCAGTCCGCGCAGGCTGCCATGGTCGATACTTTTTGCTATTGGCATATTTTCTGCACGCCCAAGGATAGTTCTACCGCACGAATAAGTCGGCTGTAAAACTAAATTGATTTTAGGAACCTATAATTAAGCGGAGACTTGCTTGGGATGATGCATTACTAAAATGTATGAAACCCCCTTTCCCAAAGGCGCGGCTGAGACATATCAGACACAGCACAGAATTGGAAACTGTCAGATTTTGATATAGGCCTCGTTCGACCTAATCCAGTCAATTTTGTGGCAGTCAATCTCTCTAAAGGAAATAGAATAAATGAATGCATGTGTAATAATGATGAATACATGCACATGTGAAAACATTGTCGCAAAAGGAAATATTGCTCATTATGGGCACATTTTCTTCTTTTAGCTGGAATGTTTTCAAAACCGATCACCCAGTGTAAAATGCAATGAAAGAGATTAGAATTACATCACGGTAAATGAGATCGATACGTCTCCGATTGATAAAACTAGATATACGAGACACAGCATAGTATTGGGAACTGTCAGATATTTATATAGCTTCTGTATTTTTTAACCTAATCTGGTCAGTGTTGGAGATTTTCGTGTTGCCTGCATATGTCCGGGTCATAACAATTGAGAAAATTACCCATTTAACACTTCCTTGCCAGAGTTATTTCGGTTGATTATAGGTTTTTTAGCTCCACTGGCCGAAGGCCAGCGAGCTATTGTCATGGCGTTGTGTCCGTCGTGCGTCCGTCCGTCCGTCCGTTCGTTCGTCCGTTCGTCCGTGCGTGCGTCCGTAAACTTTTTCTTTAAAAAACTTCTCAGAAACTATTGACTGGATTTTTACCAAATTTCACAGGAATGTTCCTTTGGTGGTCCTCTTTCAAATTCCTTCAAATAATTGTGTTCCATGAAGAATTCTGGTTGCCATGGCAACCAAAGTAAAAAACCTTTAAAAATCTTCTCCTTCCAAACCGCTATTTGGATAGCATTATTGTTTTGCAGGAATGTTCCTTAGATACAGGTTTACAGAATTCCTTAAAAAAAAAAAGATCTGTCAAAAAACATGGCTTTTATGGGAGACTCATTTTCCTTTTATGGTATAAAGTAAAATCTTTGAAAAATTTCTTCTCTAAAACTATTCATTGGATTTCATTGTTGTTTTGCAGGTAAGTTCCTTTGGTGGTTGTCTACCAAATTGTTTCTTCAGTGAGCTAAAATGCAGGATTGAATGATAATTGTTAAAAACTTCCTTTCGCCATTATAGAAATATCAGGCCTGTGGAGCGATACAGGCGCTCAAGCGCCTCTAGTTTTTTTTATAACAAAAGGACATCGAGTCTCTTTCAAATTGCATCCTGCTTCATTATGTTTTGCTTATGAAACTGTTAAGTAGGTTTTACAGCATTCGAACTCTCGGTTGTGCCGTCGGCTATTCAGTTTTTGTCCGAACACTGGTTTGACCTATTTTCTTCAAACTTTATGCTATATCATGATCTGCAGATCACTTCTATTGTCTTTGGCGTCAGTAGCTCTGTATACTCGCTATCTCTGTGCTTGCTCTCATAAAACAAAGAAATTTATTTATCATGTAGTTTGGAAGGATCTTATTCTTAGTTTAAAGTGATCTTGCTCTCGTAAAAAGTTCGCCCAAAAGTATCTAGAGAAACAAGAAATACGGTATTCGTAAGTGGCTTTTTTCTGTAACGATGATATAGCTTTAGGTCTGGCGCAGCTAACATCAAAAAAGGCTAATAAAGAAGAGATCAGCATTACATAACAGGAAACAATCGATACGTCTAAGATTGATAAAACTTGATATACGAGAAAAAGCATAGTATTGGGAATGGTCAGATATTTATATACAGCTTCTGCCTGTTTCTTAACCTAATCTGGTCATTGTTGGGGATATACTTGTTGTATGCAATCTGTCCGGGTCGTAACAATTGAGAAATTACCAATTGAACACTTTCTTGCCAGAGTTATTTCGGTTGATTATAGGTGTGTTCTGCGTTACAAAAAGACATCGAGTCTCTCTTAAATTTCTTCCTGCTTCGTTATGTTTTGCTTATGAAACTGTTAGTCGGTCTTACAGCTCTATAGCACTCGGTTGTGTCGTTGTGTAATCAATTTTTGTCCGGACAATAAGCGAACACTAGTTTGATCTATGGTTTCAAACTTTGAGCTGTTTCATGAACTGCGGTGACTTCTATTGACTTTGGCGTCAGTAGCTCTGTGTACTTGCTATCTCTGTGTTTGCTGTAATTAAACAAAGAAATTTATTAGTCATGAAGTTTGTTAGGATCTCTTCATAGTTTAAATGATATTGTCTCGTAAAAAGTTCGGCCAAAAGTATCTTCAGAAAAAGGAGACAGAGAATATGTACGAGGCTTTTTTTTTCTATAAGGATGATATAGCTTGAGGTCTAGGGCAGCTAACGACAAAAAGGCTAATATAGAAGGGATTAGCATCACTTCACACAAAGCTATATAGATCGATTCATCTAAAGTTGATAAAGCTTGATATACGAGACACAGCAGAGTATTGGAAACTGTCAAGTATTTATAAAGCTTCCGATTGTAACAGACTTTCCTAATCTGGTGCCTGTTAAGAGTTTTCCGGTGTGTCTGCAATCTGTTCGAGTCATAACAATTATAATAAACTCTATGACTTTTATCAGATGGTAGACTCCACCCTTTTGAAAGCATTGACAAACAACAAATTAAACCTGTCTCTAATTATCGGATTCGTCTTTAAATAGATTGAACAGATTGTTGTAAGAAATAGAAAATGCTTTCCCTTAGTAGCATTTTCTGCTGTTTTCAAAATGTTTTCAAATCTTAAAGAGACAATCTTTTTAACCACCCTAGTTGTATTTAATTTTGCGTTTTCTTTTCTGTTCAGTATGGACTGGTCTAAAAGTTTGTTGCCTGGTGAAGAGTAAAATATATCGTGTTATATAAAGATATGAGCCATCTTCTGTGAAAGGGGATTTAACGTATCTTCTAAAGGTAGCGACCTAGGTCAGCCTGCGCAGTGTAAGGTATATAAAGTTAACTGCAGGTCTCAAAAATTCATCTTTCTGATTGATAAAACAAGGTACAGGAGAACAAACGCGGTATTGGAAACTGTCAGAAAACAGACAATTCTAATCTGGTCATTGTCAAGGATTTCCCTTGTGTCTGTAATCTATTTGAATTTACAACAATGGAAAAATTACCAATTAGGAATTTCAGCGTAGAAACCTTCTTGGCTTCAGACGCTTCCAGATTGGTATTTTGTGGTTCGTCTGTGTTGTTACAGGAGGGCAAGTTTGTCCTCCTGAATTTTGCTTTGAATGACTATATGAGCTATGCTCTTTGAAAAAGGGGTTTAATGGATCTGCAAAAAGTGTCGATCCATTGCCAGCCTGCGCAGTCTGCGCAGGCTGACATGTGTTGAATCTTTTTGCTTTTTGTAAATTGTATTGTAAATATTGGACAGATAAAAGACTGTCCTTATCTGGTCATTGTTACGGGTTTCCCTTGTGTCTGCAACTTGTTTGGACTCATTATAATAGAGAAATTGCCAATAAAACACTTTCGCGTGGAAACATTTTTGGCTTCAACCGATTTTAGATGGGTATTCTGTGGTTGGTCTGTGTAATTAAAGAACGGCGAGTTTGTCCTAAATTTTGCTTTGAATTGAATTAGTTGTAAATTTTCTGCAAATATTGGAAGCTTTCAGATAAAAGAGCGTCCTAATCAGGTCATTGTAAGGAATTTTCCTTGTATCTGCAATCTGTTTGGACTCATGACAGTGGAGATATTACTAGTAAGACACTCAGCGTAGAAACCTTCTTGGCTTCAACAGTTTCTATATGGATATTCTGTGGTCGGTGTTTGTTATTACAGGACGGTGAGTGTGTCCTCCTGAATTTTGTTTTGAATGACTGTATGAGCCATGCTCTGTGAACTGAGGGCTTAATATATCTACAAAAAAGGATTGCGCAGGCTTACATGGGTCGAATCCTTTTGCTGTTTGTAAATTTGCTGGAAATATTGGAAACTGTCAGATAAAAGACTGTCCTAATCTTGTGATTGTTAGGCCTTTCCCTTGTGTCTACAATCTGTTAGGTCTCTCAACAATGGAGAAATTACCAATAAAATACTTCCGCGTAGGAAACGTCTTGGCTTCGACGGCGTACCGATGGTTATTTTTGGTTGGAAAAGATGGTGGGTTAGCGTGGTGCCTAACGCTTGGTATATAATGCGGTTCGTCTGTTCGTTGTACGATTGGTTGTTTGATTAGCATATCAGTATTAGTATAATATTTTGATCTGTGAAATAAAAAAGACGGCGAGGAGGTTTTTTTTTTTACGTTATGCTTTCTTTGATATTTATAATTATGTTGTGACTTTCTTGGTACCATGCATCACAGAGCTGCTTTACAACCCCTTGTACCTGAACATAAAAACAAATGAGCCATGCTCTGGCAAAAGGGGGCTTAATGCATCTCCGCGATGCATGGTACCATGCAAGTCATCACATAATTATGGATCCATAATATCCACTTTTTTTAACAACCGACTTTATCATGAGGTAGACTAGTCCTTGGACATACAGAAAATTGACCAACAGCGAAAAATTTCGGCCCAGGTCAGCCTGCGCGGAGTGTGCAGGCTGACCTGGGTCGATACTTTTCGCAGATGGCTCAAATATATCAGTATTAGCTGATATAACCACACAAACACTTCAACACTTTGCCTAGCAGTTCTCATTTGCATTTGTTTCAAATTAAGGGAAATAATTATGATAACCATAACATTTAACACAGGCAGCACACTTATTCAAGCGTTTCCTTCATCCTTTTTCATCAACCATGCTGAATTGCGTTTTTATAATAAATAATATACCATTCAATTCTCTTCATTCCTTAAATAATATACCATTCAATTTAGGAAATCAGAAATTGCGTAGCTGAATTGAAAACGAAAACTTCCGAATTAGCTGTTGATTTATAAATGTCTGGTTTTACAAAGAATTAATGTTTCATGATACCGTTACCACATTAGAAGGATTTATTGTTGTTTATAGCTGTCTGCGGCGCAAGTTCCTTGTACGTCATGTAAATGATTTATATCGATATTTTTGATATGTTTGTTTGCTTGCACGGTGCTGAAGCCTTTTTCAGCGCTGGTTCTGTTTAATAGGGCTGGAGAGTGCACCTGACGATGCTTTGCTGGAGTTCCTTTTACCAGCACTTAGCACAATATTCTTACGAAGCCACTGGGATGTTTTCCACATGAACCTCATCGAAAAATGTTGAGACAGATTCGCCCTTAGAAGTAGGAAATTAAGTTAATTTATCCGACTAGGTCAATTTCAGACGACACAGAACGCATGGTCTGATCTGCGATCCTTTCATTGTCCAATATTAACCCTTATCCTGATAAATAACTAAAATGAAATTTTAAATTCGATAGTGAAAACTCAAATATTGCTATTTCAAAGTTATGTTTTGGGGAATAGTATCTCATTATCGGACAGTGTAGATCGAAGATCAGACTGCACGTTCTGTGCAGTCTGATCTTGATCTATGCTGTCCGCTAAAGCCATAGTCTTTCTCCGTTGGCGCTGATATAAACGATTTTAATAGCATGTTTGGCATTTAAGTAAATCATATTTGTTTCGTGGTATTTATTGATAGGAATTGAATTAATTGGATGTTACGCAAGTTGTAATCGCCATGTTGATTAATTAAGGATGATAAATCAACACCATTGTAATATATTTATTTCCTGTTTTGTATCAAGTATGTTCCGCATATGACACGTGATCCTTTAGAGCGGAATAAACTAATGACTCCTTTCAAAATGAAACCCTTAAACTGCCCAATTAGATTTTGAAAAATTATCCAGCCAATTTTAAAAACCCACATGTTGCTGTTGTATACCGGTAGTTTTTTTCCACCTAAAAATTCTCATCATCTCGGACAGTGGAGATCCAAGATGGGGTAGAACGTTCTGTGAAAGCTTATCTTAATCTGCATTGTCAGCAAAAGCGCGTTTAGGGGCGTGGCTTCCTGTACGTAAAAACGTAGTTGCGTACACTTTGCAAACAAAAAAGAAAGATGATTTTATCAAAAACGTCTTCAGATGCCATCAGATAGCTTCAACAATTCAAATATTTTCTATGTGAGGCCCTCCAGACCCTTCTGGGAATTCCCCCAGCCCCTCTCGGCACTTTGCGCCTCGGATATTACCGTAGTAGTATAATAAATAACAAACTGATTTCATTTGTTCTTTAACGGAGATAGTTACATTCATGGACACAAAAAATCACTTTCGTCAGCCGTTACTTATGAATTCATTCAAATGTCGGTTTTAATGTTCAACCAGTAAAGATACTTGTACATTTAGGTCAAACTAAGCAAGTTTCCCCAATTTTCAACGTAATTCATAAATACAAAACTGCCTGCTGGAATTTGTCGACGTCCTCATTATTGTCCCATGGGCAACATTGTCTGGTTCGTGTTTACTGCACTTGCAACCGTTTATTTTCCTGTATCATGAATGCAGGTGGTCTCGTGTAGACAACTTAACTCTTACCCTGCTACATAAGTTAAATGAAATCTTCAACCCGATAGTAAAAACACAAATGTTACTGTCCCAAAGTTATGGTTTGGTGGAAAGTATGTCCTTATCGGACAGTGTAGATCCAAGATCAGACTGCACGTTCTGTGCAGTCTGATCTTGATCTACACTGTCCGCAAAAGGTCTCTGAGTCGCGCTCAGCAGCCTAAGGGTTAACTCTTTTGTTGCCAAGGTAAACGGTTCGACTTTCTTCTAGGTCTAATAGCTGATTTCCACTGCAATTGGAAGGTTGGATTTTATTAACAGTTTGGTACCAGGTAAAGAACGTTATAGGTCTACGATTGCACTGCACGGTCTACTTAGTCTGATCTTGATCTGCACTGTTTTAGGAGTTGTTTAAATGGCATTAGAAGTAAAAGGTTAACAATAATGAAACAGTTCACCGAAACTCAGATCAAGCCTTTCTCTGAGGGAAATTTGGCTATTAGGCCCGACTTTGGGAACCAAAAGCGGTTCATTTGGAACCATATATGGTACATTGCAGATATCGACCCAGGGGAACCTGGCTTAGGGCGGTAGGGGACGGGCATCCGTACCTGCGGTCTCGAGTACGATCCTTGGCCCACATTTGGGCTCGGCTACCGGGTGCTAGCCATTGCTCGCGTGGTATAGACTCGTACAAAGTGAATAGTGTAGATCGTAATCAGTTTGCACGTAACGTCTAAAATCAAGGTAGGCTTTCGCTCATTCACTGTCGTCAGCACTCGAAATATTTACATTTATGTATTGATTTGAAATTTGATTGGTCAAAATTTTACAATATAATATTCATCCGCCATTCATTAAAGTCTCAGTAGCGTCCAACTGAATAAACAACCTGTTTATAAAATAAAAGTAAATTTCATTTTTACCATGTAAAAATATGGCGATTATTATGACTCACGATATGTAAAGGTGCAGTTCGCAAAAGTTCCAGTCAGTGGCAGAAAAAAGAATTTTGAAACTAGAACAATTCCTACCATGCCGCATTATCTGTTTGTTTACATCGATGATCGCCGACGATTAGCCGACTTTTCGTCGTAAATGTCCGCAGTGACGTGTTAGTGACGTAAACACCACGTGATCATTCAAAGCGTCGAAACAAACCCTTCATTCATTTGATCGTTTTGTCCCCATTCTAGGCTTGAAAAACGTAAATTTATCGACATCGTAAACAGAAACAACGACACAGGCTGATCATCGCTTATTCATTTATCATCAATACAGGAAGAGTTTACTACATCTAAATAAGAAATCAGGTTCAGAATGAGCAATCTTACTCTCCGATGACATAATGTTGGAATTGTAAACAATAGTCCTGTCTTCTACGTCATAGCACTAATGAGATGCAATGTTATCACGGGACGTTCTCGAAGACCTAGTTCGAATATACACGAACGATAACGAAGGTTGTCTCGATCAATGGCGTCCGTGAAATCGACGGGCTTCTCCATGCATTTTCGCTCACGTATATTATGGCAACCAATGTAGTAACTGACACGTTCGAGTTTTTTCCGATCTTATATATGTGTGTTGTGATGGGTTATCCAATATATTTTCGAGTTATAAACGGTGAAAATTACCTATTTTTGGCTTTACAGGGGCTTTAAAATGAAGTTACTGGCTTCTACACCATTATGTGTTTATTTTGTTTACCGTTTTTGAATAAAATGTCGATAATTGCAAAACTTTGTCGTTGAAAGTTGTTTGTTTATAATAAAAGGAATATTTTGATGTAACTTTCCCGGTGCTTGTATTTACTTCTCGCTGCGTAAGAAAATTTCGACCTTCGGTTTCGAGCGATATCAAATTTTCTCACGCTGCTCGAATCAAATACAAGCACCAGGAAATTTACTACAACATAACATTCCGTTTATATATTACACAAGCATTCGGCATACCTCGGGTGATGGGAGCCATCAAATCCCTCGGCTGTATCTGGTGGATTGATATGCACCAGATCGGTACATTTCATCGCCCGGACATACGCCGGTTTACCGTTCTGAAAATTGTAAGGCTCCTCTTACAAAAGAAAACTTGAGTTTCAATTTTCTGTCGAAATATTTCTAACTATATTTCAGTTGACAAACAGTTCGTACATTCATTTTTTAACGTGTTTTATCAATTCCGATTAGGGTTTTCACCGACAGATAGATAGATGTGAATAACTACATCAGAGTTGTTTATGTTGTTGCTAAACGACATAGAGTGCAGCCGCTATGTATAAGATCACGTGATTGGCATTTCAAATGGAAATGACCGCTATACAGACGAGGTTAGATGTAGGTACGGAATCAGCCGAGTTGTGACGAGTGATTACACAAGGTTGTTCTTCCCTTATTACACGATCACATGACACTTTGCAGACGACTTGTCTCGTCTTGAAGCTGACCTTTTTTGGAGCCAGCAGACGTGCAACTTTTCCTTGTGCTACAATGTTTTCTTAATATTTATGTAACCTATAGATCTAGATTGATCAATATTTAACAGTGATGTTACTAAAGTCGTCTGTGGCAAAACTGTTTCAAGGGTTGACTGAGTGTAAGTCTTTACCAGAGGACAAAATTTTAGACGTGTCCAAAATCAAAGCATTTGCAGAGGAAAAAAATAAGTTTGATTAAGATCATTTTAGGTGCCTTTGAGCGGATAGAAAACATCGTGGGAAAGTTGAAAAAGCTGGTTACCAGCATTTTTACCTTTTCCTTCGATATTTCAAAAACCTTGTTTCAAATGATCGCTATAACTCGGAACTGTTAAGTAAAGGATTAACATAAACAGTTTGTTATGTAAATATGACAAAGACACGACTCTCTTGCCAAGAGCAGTTCTAAATGACCAGTGCAAGTTTCCTAAGAAAGCGTTATTAAAGATACATCTATACTCGTTTTCATCCAGTTTTTAGCTCCACTGGCCGAAGGCCAGCGGGCTTATGTCATGGCCTGGTGTCCGTCGTGCGTACGTCCGTCTATGCGTCCGTCCGTCCGTGCGTGCGAGCGTAAACTTTTATTTCAAACATCTTCTCTGAAACTAACCATCCAAATTTGATGATACTTCACAGAAATGATCCTGCAATGGTCCTCTTCAGAATTTATTGAAAGAATCTGATTCCTTCAAAAACTTCGGTTGCCATGGCAACAAAAGCAAAAAATATTGAAAATCTTTGAAAATCTTCTTGTCTGAAACCATAAGGCCCAGGGCTTACCAAATTTGGTATGTAGCTTAATCTAATGGACTTCTAAGACCTCTAAGAAGTTTCTTCATATTATAGCCCTTGGGTCAAAATTGGCCCCGTGCCAGGGATCACAAGTTTAGCATGGGCTTTTTTAGTGACTTCAATTCAAAAATAGTAATCAAGGAAAATAACTCTTGTTATAAGAGGTAGGGTTTGTATCATTTACCTCCCTTGATTATCAAACTGCAATGATACATGATTGATGTTGATATTCAAGTTTCTTGGATAGAACATATTCTGTTTTCAGTGAGAGTGATTTATTTTGATGCTCGTAGTTATGCTCACATAAGTGGAATATTTTAATTTAAAGTAAGGTTTCTGTCATTCAGTTTTCTTTCCAGAACTTTACCTTTCATGCCAATGAATAAACCTCCTTGTATTCACTGACATGATCTTTGCACTTAAAAAGATATTACTTTTTTTTTTTTTTGTTGGGCAGGGGGGAGGTTATGTTTTCCAAGTAAGTTTATTACCATACAGAATTTTTATGCTGTATGTCTCTGTCAATGCCAATTAAGTGCATGATACGTTAATTTTACTCTTTAAGAAAGGACAAATTTTTTGACTGGACCAAGTTAAAAACCATTGCAAAAGAGAGATTGAATGTACCTTAAATGATTATTTCTGTCTTTGATAGGGTAGGAAACATTGTTGGAAAAGGAGAAAATACTGGCTGACAACATGTCCTTTTTCCACAATGTTTTCAAAAGCCTTCTCTTTATAGGTCATTAACACTTCAATTTGTGTGGTAAAGGGTTAAAAAGCCAGTGAAGCGATACAGGACCATCATGGACCTCTTGTTAACCAATTTCATCTTCTTTATCCTATGAAACTATAATCATTCTTGTATCTTCATGCCAAATATTGCCCCTGATGGTTGCAAGGTTGCACAGATTACGACGGATAGAAATTGCATTTTATTCTCTAGAGGCTACCCGAAGATATCGTTGTGGTTGTTTCCGGTTTAAATCAAAGACAAATCCCTTGAATTTCTTTATCCATACACATCATATTGATTTTTTACCTACATTTACACAGCTAACTAGATTCTACACACTGTCAAGTTTTAACAGCGTTTGCTTACTCTCTGGCTGTAGAGATGTATTTTTAAGTAAAGTTACATTCAATATCTGAAAGGTCTACCAGCAGCCAAAAGTAAACGATTCTGATATCAAACTGCAGGCAAATCTAGTATATGTCATTTAAAAATATGCCAACTTCAGAGCTTCCAATTTTATGTCTTAATTTTACTATTTATTTTTCGGCCAGTAAAACTGGAATTTTAACCAACTGTACTTTAACAGATTATCAGACTCATGATAAAATCCATACATTCGAATTTGCCTGCGTTTTGATTCCCAAAGTCTCTGTGACACGAGACAAATCTTAAAGACAAACCTAGCAAAGCTGAAATATCACTGTCATTTATCAGTCATTTCAGTATGTTTCGTGAGTTTGTATCATTTTGGGATTTTTTATGAGTTTTGATATGCCTGTCTTGAAATAGTTACTTTATTTTTTGTGATTTTCTTAAAGGAATACGTTCCACTGTGCAAGCATGGCCCAAATTCACTTACCATTCTATACATTTTCATTCTAATTCTCGAGAATTTTTTTGATGTTAAAGTAATGCAATATCTGATTGGCTAAACCACAGGAAACCGTGCTCTTGTAAAATGGGGTTTAATTCATCTCCAAGGTGCATTATACCAAACTACTAGTAGTCATTATATTAACTAGTACATAATTATGGATCCATAAAATCTGTTTAATCTAAACACCGACTAGAAATGGAGGCAGAACAGTTTTAGGACATGCATAAAATTAAACAAGATTAAAAGTTTTGACCCATTTCAGTTTGCGTGGACTGTGTGGGCTGACGTGGGTCTTTATTTTTTGCAGATGTATTAAACCTCCTTTTCACAAAGCGCAGTTCAAATATATTAGCCAATCAGACACCGAGTTTCTTTCTAAACTTAGAAAAAATGTAAAAAATGTAATTTAGAAGTTGGTGAATACGGTCCCTGGTTGACATGTACTCAGACCTGCAGATGACAAAAGGTCTCGCAGCAGGACTTTTATGAAAATATCGTGGTAAAAGGAGACATTACTCGTAGCAAGCGATTTCTCATTTATTGCTTACGTGTTTTACCTTTGTCCATGTTTTGACTTAATTTCAAGTTTAGTATAGACAAAGGATACTTTCAAAGGCCTCTGTAATGGTAGCCTGCCTTCTGGTGTGTTTCTCTTATTGAAATCATTTTCGAAAGAAATACTCTGTGAAATTGAATTTTTCCTTTGGGATAAAAATATCAAGATGCTCAAATATCAAAGGCTTTTTGTTCAGAAAACATAATCTAATATCCTACAGTGTAATAGTTCTGAGCAGTTTTTACCTTTGAAATACCGAGTTACACAACAGAACACAATCTCTATTGAGACCAGGGCCCATACCAACCACTTTTAAAAACCAACGTAGCACAAATTCTCAAAAATCTTGTAATTTTCATTGGAACACAATTTCTGACTGGTTAAACTAAATTTTTACGGTTTATTCTGTCAAAAATTGCGTTACTGTCCACATCGAGAAATAGACTAGGAATGCAGTGTAGAATGGTTGGTAAATACGGGCCCTGTAGATACAAAAGGTATAAACAAAATACAGTTCTCTTATTCATAATCCAGGGCCTCAAATAATCATAAATCAGTGCCGTAAAGAGACTTTTGAATATTAACCCTTAAAGCGTCTTTCACTTCTATAGTTGCCTCTACGGCCAGTATAGATCAAGATCAGGCTGCACAAGACGTGTAGCCTGATCTTTCATGTATACTGTTTGCTTTGCTGAAACAGTGTAGACAAAAGCAAATATGAAATCTCAATTATTCGGGTAGTATTTATAGGATAAACATTTCTGATAGGTTTATTCGGCGTTCTAAGGGTAAAGACCAGAGCCCATACATGTTCACCAACCATTCTAATAAACCAACGTAGTACGAATTCTCATGAATCTTGTAATTTTCTTTGGAACATAATTTCTGATTGGCTAGACTAAAGTTTTATGGTTTAGTCTGCCAAAAAGTGCGTTACTGTCTCAATATCTTCCGCTTTTGGGAATTCTGGGTACAGAACCGGACAACTTTTCAAAACGACAACCGTTACTTCGAATTTCAAAATCAAATAGACGTTTACTCATTAAAACGATACCTGGTATGACTCATTCAGCTATGGTCAGGTAGCATGTAACCTATGCACCAGTCATTTATAAGAACAGCCCCTACAGTCTTGGGTAATAGCTTCGGTATAAGCCCATACACTTCTTGCTGAAAGTCTGTGGAAGAACCTTGCACGAATCCTGGTTTCCCTAAAGCCTGTATTTAGAAACTGTATTCAAAGATGTGCAGTAAAACAAGAGTATTTGTAAAAACTATTTTTCCCGTTTGAAATCATTAAATTCTTAAGAAATTTCGAGCGAAAAAAACACGGTAGATTTTTTTCCAGACAAACATTGTTTTTAGCCATTTTCTCCATTACTACTTTATAACCGCGTATTAATATTTATCCTGTTCATGATAGTGATGCGTCATAGGAGACAAGTCGAATCTTCGAGAATATGACATGCGCAGACAAGGGTTACTGTCTACGTCGAGAAAAAGACTAAGAGTGCAATTCAGAATGGTTGGTGGATACGGGCCCTGTAGATACAAAAGGCATAAACAAAATACATTTCACTTAATCATAATCCAGGGCCTCAAATGATCATAAATCAGGGCTGCAAAAAGACTTTCGAATGTTAACCCTTAAGGCACCATTCACGACTATAGTTGCCTCTGCGGTCAATATAGATCAAGATCAGGCTGCACAAGACGTGCATCCTGATCTTTGATCTATACTATCCGCTTTGCTGAAACACTGTAGACAAAAGCAAGCATGAAATTGCAATTATGCGGGTGGTTTTTATGGGATAAACAATTCTGATAAGTATATTCGGCGCTCAAAGGGTTAGGACCATATGCCTCGAAGGTCACTTTGTATATCATGACCGACATCTGTCGATTCCAGTAACTACTTTACCATACAATCCTGTGTTTTTTACGACCCTGGAATAGAAAGATTTCAAACAACCAGGAAAAGGGAGGAATTGCCTGTATTTACACTCAGTCATGGCACTGGACCCCACTCCCCTCAAAAAAAAAAAACTTCTGGAAATTAAAAAAAAAAACATATGTTTTGAAGGTCACAATGCAGACCATGACCGACAACTTTCGATTCCATATACGCTTTAGTTAGACCTAAACCTTAGAGCGCCCAATAAACCCAACGAACATTTCAAATATAGAAACAAGACCCAAGTAAATGCAGTGTTAAGGTCAATTTTGTCTAAAAATTAGTCAGCAAAGCGGACAGTGTAAATACAAGATAAGACTGCACGTTTTGATTTTTATCCACACTGGCCGCAAAAGTAACTATGGTTGTAACAAGCACTTAAAACAGGATTAATGACCGTGTGTTTTCAAGAACCTTGGGCAGGTCGAGAGTCTTGTTGTCTAGCAAAGGGTAAAACGTGGGTTTGACGCCCAACTAGTCCTCCACGCAAGTGAAATAAACAGATGCCACCTGTCAGGATCAGATTTCTTGACATTTGCAAAAAAAAAGGCGCTGCTGTGACAAAAACACGTCGTACTGAACCAATTTAAATCTATCTCGGTCAAATATTTAGGGTCGCAGTCGGCTTTCCATGGTTTGCCAACGATTTCGCAAGGTCGCTTTGGACTTGCACTATGGTAAATTTATACGTCGTTAGAGATACATGCACCTCTACATTCGTTTTCAGCCGGGTTTTAGCCAGTGTTTAACCAATTTTATCCTTATTTTAATAGACTATAATTATTCTTGTATCTTCATGCCAAATGTTGCCCAAGGCGGCTGCAAGACTGCGCAGATTACGGCGGAAAGAAAATGCATTCCATGTTTAGAAGGCCTTCAAAACTATATCTGTTGTCGTTTCCGGTTTTAAAATGAGGACAAATCTCTTGAATTCTTCTATACCCTATACAATATATATTGATAATTTATGTATATTTACACAGCAGTACAATACTAGCGACTTTCAAGTTTGAACAGTTTGAACAGCGGTTTTTTTTTGTTTTTTTTTTTTTGTAGCTGTAAGGATGCATCTTTAAAAGGGCCCATTCGCAGCAGTAAACAATCGAGGACAAGTTACGGGCATATTTGTTTCGTACCATTTATAAGTGTGGATGTTATATTAAGGTCTACGGCCCCTAACTCTCATATCAAAAGACGAAAGCTGCCGAGATTGGCCAAATAACCTTTACGAAAACGTCGATGTTACACGATATTTACCGATGAGTTAGTGAATCTACGGCCCCTAACTCTCATATTAAAAGACGGAAGCTGCCGAGATTGGCCGAATAGCCTTTACGAAAACGTGGATGTTTACCGATGAGTTAGGGGCCTTAGACCTTAAGTCTGACAATGGGTAACAATATAGGCTGTCAAAATTCCAGTTGCTAGAAGAAAAATTACTCTTAAGACTAGAATTAAGATTGCCAACTTTGACAGACTGTACTGTAACACATTGTCAGACTCATAAAAGCATTCACAAATGGTGTAAAGCAAATTCGCTTGTATTTTGCTCCCATATTGTTTACCTTGGTCGCTAGCGGGCCTTTAACATATTAGACCTTGCAGATAAGTTTGTTATATCAGAAACCTGCGTGGCTCAATGGTCAAGGTTTAGTATTTGAAACCTTACGGCCGTCGGGTTCAATCCTCAATCGAAGCGCTGGATTATCCATGGGCAAAACCCTTTAGGGCCATGGCCTAGTATTGGTAAAACGTAGGTAATACATTATTTGGAATGAAGAGAACTTTTTTCTTTTGTTTTCATGGAGGTATGAGAAAAAAACCTAATCACACTTTTGTATGAAACCGCTCCGCGAAGCGGTTTCATACAAAAGTGTGTTTAGGCTTTTTTTTTCATACCTCCATGAAAAAAAAACAACTCTTCATTCCTTGTAATTCAATATCACGGACAATAATTATGCACTTAAATTTTACTCTAACTGCTTTTTTTTGTAAATCCAACATTGCGTATTTATTTAATTTCCATTTCATTGATAATTCATAGCGCGGTAAATCTGCTCGTTCATGACGTAATAATGACGTAATTCATGACGTCATTATAGTATTGAACATTGGCAGATTTAGTAGATTTATCATTAGAACTTCAATATGCTAGAAGTAAGTTGAAATAAGTTTGTTAGGACCCAGCAAAGTGACAATGAGTTTAAGCTCTCTCTTTGAATTTACTATGGGATATTTTTTTCGATGTTCAGGGAAAATAAATTTAGCTAGCAATTTGAAATTCGGACTGGATATAAAATCAGACAGAAAAACATTATAGAACCTGGTATACATGTTTGTTTACATTAGTTTGACTGCAAAATTAGTTCCGGCACTGCTTAATTTTTTTTTTTTTTTGGAGCTATGAAAAAAAATTTTCAGCCAATCAGAACTCGCCAATGCTCATGAAAAAAACTAATATTGAATTATTCTAACATGACACGTGAATTCGGCTCTTTAAACACAGTGCAACGAAAGCGTGGTAAAATCTGTGTCATTTTATATAGAGTGACGTCATTCTATGTAGAGTGACGTCATTCTGTATAAAGTAAGTCAGTAAGTTATTCAATGGAATATAATCTACATCCGCGTTTTTACTCTAAGTATGAACTTGTTTTCCTTTCATTAAGAGTTGGTCATGTTAGAATCGAAATAATCTTCTTTTTATCGTGGTTTATCGTTCATTATTGCATAAAATATGCCTTTTCGGGCCGTTATAAGCATGTATTAACGGGTAAAAACCGGGCGTTAACGGGAGAAAACGTGTATTAATCAGTAAATTCACGCGCCGTTAACGCCCGGCTTTGTACTATCAATATCCTCGATTCGGGCCTACCTTGTAAACAACGTTTGTTCTTGTCAGATTTTCCCTAGACTCCGACCATCAAACTGTAGGAACTTGTACCATAATAGATTCTTTTCATGTCATGTCTTTGATGATATTAGTACACCACAAACAAAATTTTGCACAGGATCTCAGTTTAATCGAGATCTGAACAAAAAATCACCCGTGAAATGTACTCTAAACCAGCTACATCCCACCCACTTTTTAACGTGATCGGTAATTTCCTCGCTTGATGTAGATCGAACCCTCTGACGTCTTTCAGTTACAGAAATTCATATCCACTCATTCATCCTAGTTGTAATCGTCCAAACGTGTGCAAGTTTATCCCACATAAGTCCACTTTGTATTGAAAATTAGTAGAAGTGAATTTACACCGAGAGAACAAAAACTGGCATACAGGACTAACGGCCCTTCACTGCTCGTAACAAAAAAATAAAATTCTTCGCCGACATCCGGTTTTGACCCATTTAGGTACAGTGCATTTGAAGTTCGCTTATTTGCATTTCTATGGAAATATTTTTGCTATCTTTGCAAATTATTGCTAAAATACCTTTACTTTATGCAATAATAGCATTAATTCACGTTTTTTTTTTTCGGTCGTTAACATTCGCAGAGGCCCTCAAAATACTTTAACACCCTCGTGCTTCGCACTCAGGCGTTAAAGCATTTTTCAGGCCTCTGCGAATGTTAACGACCTCAAAAACGTGAATTAACCCTATAATAAACCACGTTGTGAGTTATGAGGCGCAGTGAATAAACCACTCGGGCTATCGCCCTCGTGGATTATTAATTGTGCCTCATAACTCACAACTGTGGTTTATTGAACGATAAACCACGATAGAAAGAAGATTATTTCTTAAATAATTGATCAATTAATAAACCTTAATTTATGCTGCTTATTCCTATTATAGAACAATAGGCAAGGATGTTTTTAACCTTAAGGCTGCTAAGTGCGACTCAAGGGCCCATTACGGACAGTGCAAATCGAGATCAGACTGCACAGAACATACAGTCTGATCTTGGATCTACACTGCCCGATAAGGGGCTATTTACCTCCAAAAATAGTTTTTAAAAGACATTATTTGGGTTGTTACTTTCAGCTTGAAAATTTCATTTTACTTCTTTTTAGCAGCTTAGGGGTTAAAGTCTTCTGCAGCAAATTTGTTTAGATAGATGTTGTGTTAAGGACAAAATACAGATAAACGCTTTTAGACACGGGGCTACTCATTAGTGCATATTTTCTGCTTTTGAATGTAGAGTTGGTTCAAAAACAGTTCTGACCGTTACGGATTGTCATTGTCATGTGTCGTTGTTGCCCTTTTTCACATGTCTAGAATTAGAAGTTAGGCGATCCTCTCTGACAAGATCTCTTATAGCACATTCGCCTACGCTGTCATGTATGTATAACAAAGGTATCACAAACCGCGTGGATGTTTCTATTGTATCTTTATTGTATTTGTGTCAAGTTACAGCTACTTACTCTGAAAATGTCAGATTTTTTTTTTAAACGAATACTCATTGATGTGGACCTGCTCCATACCACATGGAATTATCTCTATCAGTATTAAGTACATAAACTTTTAACTGTATTGACGGCAGAAATTGAAAAAGATGTTGGACTTAAAGACTTGATTAACCTAAAGGACGATATAATTCAAGATACGCATTTTGTGTTCTTAAAACTTTGCCAGACGACAAAATTAGAGAATGGGCTAAATGTCGTTGTTTGTCCCTGGCTGGCTAGGAAAATGTGGAAAAAGGTGAAAATGCTGTTTTCTCATTTTTATTTTTCAAAAGCCGTTTTCTTCAGGGTCGTTATAACATTGTATTGTTTAGAATAGCGATAACCAGTATGACTCCTAAGGCAGATTCAGTTGCTTTCACTGAGAATAAAGATTCAAAGTAACTGAAATATCCAGAAAGTGACCGAAATGTTGTCATTTAGAATGTCTTGATATTGGGATATCTCGAGATTTATCTATCCGGACAATTTAACTTATTTGGCGCTTTTAGTGTCACATGGTAACAGCCCTTGGGAACTTGGTACAAATAGTTCCTCTTAACGGTCTAATTAGTGCCTCTAAATGTCACCATGTCAGAAAAATTCGCCACAACGTTACAAAGGACATCATTAAGGATCTGATAAAATACCGCTTTGTGTAATCGCATGCTTATCCTACGCTTAATTACAGGCATGGTTCAGCCCTTGAGGCGCCAAGCGCGGCTTCAATGGATTTTTACTAACACTTTATATCCAGAATGAGACTGCATAGAAAGTGCAATAGAACTTAACAAAATGGTATTACATGTAGTATGAATCTGGTGAAATACTTGTATTGCTTTTAAGCATTGGTTTCACTGACTGCGTAGTTGTGGCCAAGATCAAACCCCTAACTTTTTTCCAGACGATGAAATTTTAGACTTATCCAGATTGTTACTATTTACAATGGACAAGTTCAGTGTGGTTTAAATGATATAATTCGTCTTCGCAAGAGTAGAAAACACTGAGGAAAGAGGGGAAATGCTGTAACCAGCATTCTTCCATTTTCCCAAAATGTTTTCAAAACTTTTCTCCGTCAGTGCCGTCAAAACACGAGACTATTCGGTAAAGGTTTAGTTTTGACCATGTTTACCGATCGGGCACCGAGCGCAACTTAAGTTGATTTTGCGGATAGTGTAGATATAAGACCAGACTGCATAAAATGGGTACCAGATAATTCCGGGTGGTATCATAATAATTCTGATAAAATAACACTATGGTTTAACGGCTCCACTCAATGATTATGGCGATAATTCAAGCCTTCGGGCATCAAGCATTACATTAGTTTGCTATTACAGATTTTCCGACCCACTAAACGAACTTGAATAAGAGTACATTTGATTTAAGATCTACGGCCCCTAACTCTGATATTAAAAGACGGAAGCTGCCGAGATTGGCCGAATAGCCTTTATGAAATCGTCGATCTTACACGATATTCACCGATGAGTTAGTGAGTCAATGGCCCCAACTTTCATATTAAAAGACGGAAGCTGCCGAGATTGGCCGAATGGCCTTTACGAAAACGTCGATGTTACACGATATTTACCGATGAGTTAGGGGTCGTAAACCTTAAGTTCATGTATATGTTCACTATGATTGAGCAGCACTCATGAAAAAGGGGGTTTAATGCATTTTAATGATGCATATACTGAGCAAGTCATCTCATGATTTTGGATCCATAAAATCTATTTTATCTGACAACCAGCTGAATCATCAGGTAGACTTGCCCTTGGACATGCACAAAATACACGATTGGCAAAAAGTTTCGACCCAGGTCAGCCTGCATTGAATAGGCAGGCTTACAAGAGCCGATACTTTTTTTTACAGATGGTAAAAACCACCTTTTTTTTGAAAGAGCATGACTTACACGTGTTTTGCACTTGATGACTTAAGGATGACGTAAGAATGACGTAAGGGTTGATTGCTTTACATGCAGCTTTGTATGTCCTTTAGCGACGTTTTTGTAACTAATGTCATTTGCAATGTACATAATCTATGAGTGGAGTTGTGATGTTACAATCTGTTACTGTTAGTTTTCTCTTTAAAGATATTACCTCCTGGTACAAGATTTACAGTTGACGATTTTGGAAACAGTATTGGGAGTTTAACGCATCTGCAAAAAGTTTCAGCTCGTGTCAGCCTGCGCAGTCCGCGCAGGCTAACACGAGCTGAAACTTTTTGCTATTTGTGAATTGTCTGCATGTCAAAGAGCCTTTTTACTTCAGGATTCAGTCGGTTGATTGTCAAAATAGATTTTATGGATCCACAATGATGTAATTACTTGCCTTGTATCATGCATCATAGAGACGCCTTGAAACCATTTTTGCAAGTGCATGGTTAATATATAACAGCATTATGCATGGCATTGTGCTAAAAAATTCTCTTGAGGTGAAAAACATTTCGAAAGGGGACTGCTGACAGACGCGAAAAGTCCTTCACAGATTGCAATAACATGGATGGTAATTGCAACATGATTAACGTAACACACATTCATACAGTAATTTCCATGTGATTATTTTCTTTTTTTTTCCACTCTATTTTCCCTAGCACGGTAATAAAGCATTGTGTTGAATAAGGTGATTTTATTATCAACTGAAACACATTTCCAGATACATCGGTCCAGAGACATGCGGAAAATTAAACAGTAGCAAAAAGTTTCGACTCAGGTCAGCCTGCGCAGACTGCACAGGCTGACCAGGTTCGATACTTTTTGCAGACGCGTTAAGCCCCCTTTCACAGAGCTTGGTTCACTTATTTCGTGGATGCTAGTCAAAGGGTGAGTTTAGCGTGTAGCTAAAGAAACTTTCCATGACCCTAAAAATAGCTCCTAATCAAGGAATTCTATACGCGTATGAATAAATTTCTGCCTAATTATTCTATTGTGCTTATTCTCAAACCACAAGAGAAAAATCGGAGTACGAGTATATTTGCAGTCTAGCAATACAGGAACGGCCATAAGCTAGCCTTTCTGCTGCTATATGATTAATGACACATGCTCTATGAAAAGGGGGCTTTATGCATCTGCAAAAAGATTTGACCCATGTCAGCCTGCGTGAACTGCGCAGGCTGACATGGATCAAACTTTTTGCTATTTGTAAACTTTGTGCATGTCCATGGGCCACTCTACCTCTTTATCCAGTCAAGTGTCAGACTAAATAGATTTTATGGACCCCTAATTATCTGGTATCTGTCTTGGTAAAATGCACAATGGAGATGCATTAAGTCCCCTTTTACCAAAGCTTGGCTTGTTTGAATGAATATATCTACATAATCACTTTAAGAACTCAAGTAGCGCGATTTCAAATTCTTTTCATCAGGAATAATATCATTATATCGGACAGTGTAATTCAAAGATCAGGCTGCACATTTTGTGCAGTCTGGTCTTGATCTGCACTGTTTGCTAAAAGTGCCTCTTGTGGCGCTAAGTAGCTTAAACTCATGAAATAAAGCTTATCTGATTAAAATTAGAAAGAAAATATTAAAAGTCCAATAGACCTGATATTATGGCCTAAATTAAAAGTGCATGAATAGAAAGGCATATTTAAAGATACATCTCTACAGCAAGGGGGGGAGGGGGGAAACAGTTAAAACTTTATAGTGTCTATAATTGTTCAGATATTGGTCAGTTGTGTAAACACAGGTGTATAGTCGATAAATATGGTGTACGGGGTAAAGAAACTCAATGGATTTGTCCTCATTTAAAACCGGAAACGATAGTTTGGAAGGCCTCCAAAGCATGAAATGCATTTTTTATCCGTCGTAATCTGTGCAACCTTGCAGCTATCAGGAGCAACATTTAGCATGAAGATACAAAAATGATTATAGTTTCATAAAATAAGGATGAAATGGTTTAAAAACTGGCTGAAAACAAACTGGAAGAAAACGAGTGTAGGTGTATCTTTAAACTGATGGCATGAAACTATATGCAAATAACTTTCCATCACGAATTTTTGGAGAAAAATATTCTTCTTACAGAATGATGTCATTAAATTGGAACAATGTCTATTACTGTCTTCTCCGTGTTATAGTATACGCCTTTGTAAACCAGAATTGGTACAAATTTGCTTAAAATCGTCTGTAGTAATTATAGAGTGATACCAATTAGCACACAATGACGACTTACTTATATGGATTCGAAGTTTACTTAATTTTACCACACTGCCAGGGCAAAATTTTAGACTTGTCCAAATTGAAAGCATTTGCAGACGACAAACTATATGATGATGAAATGATTGGACCTGTCTATTGAAGGGTAGAAAACATTGTGGGAAAATGATAAAATGATGAGAAAATGTTGCTTACCAGCATTTTCGCCGTTTCCTACTATGTTTTCATTTTTTCCTCAGGGTCGTTAAAACTACGATCAACGGTTTATTATTTACTAAACAAGAAAATTTCAGACTGGTCCAAAATGAAAGACAAATTAAATATGGCTCAAACTATGGAACTTTTTTTAAGAAATGATAGAATACAATTTGGGAAAGGGAGAAAATGCTGGTAACCAGCATTTTCCCCTTTTCCAACAATATTTTCAACAGCCCTCTTTCTTGTAGCCGTCAAAGTACGGAATTATTACTTAAAGGGTATATTTCTACACTAGAGTTTGTGATTATTTAGGAATTTCAACAAAAGAAATGTCAGGTCGGGATAGGAGTAAAAGCAGTTCAGTACATCTCTGTTTGGAATCTTAATTAAGGATTTTACGTAAGGAAAGGAGAAAAAAAAAAACACACACACACACATGAAAATGGGTTTTGCTTTTTGTGATTACACAAGCAATTTTTGTTTTGTAGAATAAACCAAGTACTGATGGCGACATCATAAATCTGCCTATAATGTGAAGAAGATAGAGGTGGGGATTGTCGCAAGTATTAAATTTGGGCCATGCTCTCTGAAAAGGGGGCTTAATGCATCTGCAAAAACTATCGACCCAGGTCAGCCTACGCAGGCTGACCTATGTCCATACTTTTGCTGTTTGTCAATTTTCTGCATGTTAAAGGACCAGTGTATCACATGGTTCAGTCGGTTATTATATAAAATGGATTTTATGGATCCATAGTTATGTGATGACTTACTTGATATCGTGCGTCACGGAGATGCATTTAACCCCGTTTTCACAGAGCATGTTTTATAATTTGAGTTCGTTGTACTTAAAATTGTCCTCCATTAATGCGGTTGTCGTCTCTATATTTGCCCTAACATTGAACATTAAATCAGACAGTAAGCCAGAATAGCTCAAGTGGTTAAGTATAAGACTTGTAGGCGACAAGTCTCGGGATACTTGAGGGTTTGGGTTCGATTCCCACTGTTTGCTAACTAAAAATACAAAATAGTTTTACGGATGAGACGTAAAGTATAGGTCTCCCGTGTGACGGTACTGTACACCGTGCACATTTAAAAAACTATTAGTGACTAAGGATGGGTTTCGTCCTGTATCATGCACTATCCCCCATAATATAAAAATCCAAATATTGCGAACTAACATATTGCGAGTTCTTTTCGCAAGGGAAAAAAAATGACCGTATCGGACAATGTAGCTCAAAGATCACACTGCACGTTCTGTGCAGTCTGATCTTGATCCACATTGTCCGCAAACAGAGTCTGTAGTCGCGTTTAGTAGCCATAGCAAATAAATGCAAATGACGACTATTTAGAAAGCAAGTCTTTGAACAAAAAGATTAAACTCAAAAGTAGGTCTACGTTCTAATTAACGTTTCCGGCACTGAATGCATTACAGGTAGATCTACTTTTTTCTAGGCTGCACAAAATTTGCAGGATTATTTTGAATGGAAACAGACTTGCTATTGCAAATGTTTGATCGTTTTTATGACACAAAATGTCCATTTCATTTAAAATGATTGTCTCTGTTTTAAGTCTTTACCAAACGATAAAAATTAGGCTTGTCCGAATCAAGAAGGATTTGCAAGCGATCTATTAAATATTGCTCGAATGATGGAATTTCATGATGTCTTTCTAAGGTTAGAAAACATTGTGGGAAGGTAACCAGTATTTTCTCCTTTTCCCACAATGTTTTCAAAAGCCTTCTTTCTCAGGCTCGTTAAAACTCGGGATTTTGTGGTAAAGGGTTTAATTAAAACAAGTACCACTGTCCTGGAACATGCCAAAAGTCTGAGCTTGAAAATGTTATGGTTCCGCATAGCTAAAAGGTAGAGATGTAAGATTCGCGGTCCTGATCTTCCGGATTCGATCCTCGCTCGAGGCACCCCGTCTTTTCCTTGAGTGACCTTGGGCAAGACTTTAAGCCTCAACTTGGTATTTCTGAAACCAAGGACAAACGTGAATGACTATCTGAGCTGTCGCCGCGAAATGTAGAAAACAATGTTGAAAGCGGCGCAAAACACCATTTGATCAATCAGTCAGTCAATCAATCAATCAATTAATCAAAGTATTTCTGAACAGTGTAGATTCATTTTCAGGCTGCAGGAACTTGCAGTCAAACATAGGATCTATTTAGTCCTTATAGTTTTAAACATGCCCATAGATACACTCTTTTAACCCTTAAGCTGCTAAGCGCGACTCACTGACCTTTTTGCGGGCAGCGTAGATCAAGATCAGACTGCACAGAACGTGCAGTCTGATCTTAGATCTACACTGTCCGATAAGGAGATATTAATCTCCAAAACATACCTTTAAAATAGCAATATTTGGATTTTTACTATCGAATTGAAAACTTCATTTTAGTTATTTCGCAGGATAAGGGTTAAGATTTTTTTTCTTATACCCATCCAAAACGGTGTAAGGAGGGGTATATTACTACCTGGTTGTCTATCCGTCAGTCTGTCCCCCCATTCGTCGACGCAGTTTATGTCTTCTTCTTCTCCAACAGTTTACAACCAATTTAGCTAAAATTCCAATTGAAGCCTTCCTACGAGTACTATAAGAACATGCGCAACTGCAATTTTCATTATGATTGGTCGATTATTACATAAGTTCTGTCTTGATATAAGGATTAAAGGGTGATTATAAAAGTCTTCGTGCAATGAAATGCTTTTTAGGTCCAGCAGGAATCATACCCGGGACGGGGAAAGGGGGAGGGGGATATAGCTGTCCTGCAGACTGCCTTTTGCGTATCTTTTTTTTTTAACTCCACTGGCCGAAGGCCAGCGGGCTTATGTCATAGCCCGGTGTCCGTCGTGCGTGCGTGCGTGCGTGCGTGCGTCCGTCCGTCCGTTAACTTTTATTTCAAACGTCTTCTTCTCTGAAACTACCCATCCAGTTTTGATGAAACTTCACAGAAATGATCCTGCCATGGTCCTCTTCAGAATTTTTTAAAAGAATTTGATTCCTTCAAAAACTCTGGTTGCCATGGCAACAAAACTGAAAAATATTGAAAATCTTGTCTGAAACCACAGGGCCTAGGGCTACAAAATTTGGCATGTATCTTTATCTAGTGGACCTCTACCAACTTAATCTAGTGGACCTCTAGTGGGCCTCTTCCAAGAGGGCCCAGATTATAGCCCTGGGGTCAAGTTTGGCCCTGCCCCTGGGTGTCACAAGTTTTACATGGGTTTATATAGGGAAAACTTTAAAAATCTTCTCGTACCAAGCCATAAGGCCTATGGCTACCAAATTTGGCACGTAGCTTTATCTAGTGGGCCTCTACCAAGGGGACCAAAATTATAGCTCTTGGGTGAAATTTGGCACCACCCCAGGGGTAACAAGTTTTACATGGGCTTATATAGAGAAAATTTTAAAAATCTTCTCGTACCTAGCCATTAGGCCTAGGCCTACCAAATTTTGCATGTAAGTTTATCTAGTGGGCCCCTACCAAGAGGGCCCAAATTATAGCCCTGAGATCAAGTTTGGCCCCACCACGGGGGTCACAAGTTTTACACAGGTTCATATAGTGAAAAATGTAGAAATCTTCTTGTTACTAACCATAAGACCTAGGGCTACTAAATTTACCCCTGTCTTAGGGGTCTTATATGTTACAGGGCCTTTCTTTGAGGAAACTTTGAAAATCTTCTAGTTTATAACCACACATTCTAGACCTGTATTATTTGGTATGGGGCTTATCTTGTGGACCTCCACCAGAATTCAAGTAATTATAGTTCTGTGGTCAAATATGGCTTTGCCGTGGGGTCATAACTTTCTCGTAGGATTTTATAGAAAAAATATTGTATCTCTTCTAGTTCGCAACCAATTGGCCAAGTATTGTAATATTTGTAGTGTTTTGACTTATTAGCCAGTGGAGCGATACAGGGCCATCATGGCCCTCTTTTTTTGAGTTTTCGATCCCGTGACTAGGCAACCGTTACGTGTTTTTGTGGGTCCCTAGGTCTGAGACAGTTCTAGGTTCTAATTTGGTCGGCTGGGGTTATGGTAAGTCCTCTGTGGAATTCCGAATGTTGAAGACTTTTTTTTTTTTTTGTCAAATTCGTCTGCAGGAAATTTGGTTTAGGGGTTTTGAATATGGAAAAGGGAAATGGCATGGACGCCATGGTATTACGGTCGTGACTTCCGGGAATATTTTCTAACATAAGACTGAACATGAGTCATGCACTGTGAAAAGGGGGTTTAATGCATTTTCGGACTGCGCAGACTGACCTGAGTCGATACTTTTTGCAATTTTTTTCTCGGGAGTCATAAATTAGGAAAAAGGAAAAGGCATGAACGCCATGCTATTGTGGTCGTGATTTCTAGGGGTAATCATTTATTCCCAGACTGAACATATTTCGATTCTATCAGATTATACTCATAATAACATATTATGTATTGAAAAGGGCGACCTGTCACAATAAAATTGCGAGTTCAAATGGGTTTTATTATCATTCGTGCTGTTTTATCTCGGGGCTTTGATGTCATAGATTTACAAGATAGCGCTTAGAAGATTCCATCTTACAAAAGAAAGAATTAACTGTCTACGATAGTATCTCGAAGACTGTAGTTTGGCTTTCTAGAAATACTGCAGGAGGTAATTGAATAAGTACATGTAATTTTAACTATTTATAAAACGATAAATTTCTAGACTTGTCCAATTTGAAAAGTTTTTCAGACGGTAAATGAAATATGGCAAAATCGAGGACTTCTATCTTTGACACGGTAGATAGAAAATTGTGGGAAAAGGAGAAAATGCTGGCTACCAGCATTTTCTCTTTTTCCCACAATGTTTTCAAAAAGGCCTCTTCACCAGGGACGTTAGACAAAGTTTTTTTTGTAAGGGGTTAGAAATATGTTCACAGCTTTTAGGAATATAAAGAAATTTGATTCTTCAGGGGTGGTTCTGTGTTGATCAGCAATTAGCCTGTTAGCACACAATCCCGTTATTAACGACCTTTGAAGAGGAATACTTTTGAACACAAAGTGAAAAATTGCTACTAACCAGCCTTCTTTTTTTTTTATTTCCACAATGTTTTTGACCCGATATATCTCTCAAAATGTAAGTCTCATTTAATTTCTCGTCTGTAAATGCTTTCAGTTCAGGACAAGTCTAAAATTTTGTTACCTGGTAAAGAGTTAAGACGTTTGATTGTAATCATGAAACCATGGTTCCATTCTCAGTCGCAGCCCTGGCAACGTGGGTGTGTTAGAACCACTTTGGTAATAAAACGGCTTTTTGTAACAAATTTTTCATCCTCGCTCTACTCCTTCAGTATTCACACATTCATTTCAAAATGGATAAATATGTATGGTTTGAGCAGAAAAGTGAACAAAAACATCATGAAAGATGGGAAAAAAATGAGTTTGAATTTTTCTTTTTTTTTTTTCCTTACAAAATGCTGTTTGTTACAAAAGTGGTTGGAACGGGGAACAGTAATTGTAAGAAAAAAAACGGCCTTTTGTTAGAAGCGTGTCTTCTTGGGCAAGGGCCTTCGAGAGACACAATTAAAACCAAAATAAAAACGTGAATATAAAGATAAGTTATTGCTTTGAACCGCCGACCTAGTGCACCGAAGTAATGGGAACAAAAAAATTCAAGTACTTCCTTAGAATTTATTATCAGTTATGGTTGATTCATACTCTGTGAAAGGGGGCTTAACGCATCTGCCAAAAGTATCGATTCAGGTCAGCCTGCGCAATCCGCGCAGGCTGACCTGGCCCGATACTTTTCGCTATCGGTCAATTTTCTATATGTCCAAGGACCAGTCTACCTAAAGATCAAGTCGGTTGCTAAAAAAAGTAGATATTACGGATCAATAATTATGTGATTGCTTGCTTGGTACCATGGATCAGGGAGGTGCATTAAGTCCCCTTTTCACAGAGCATGGCTAATATATGTTTATATCTTGGAATCTGACGACATAGATTTCCAAGATATTGCTTCGAATAAAGTATTTTATTCGGGCCAAAAAGGTAGTACTGTTATGAAGTTGAAGCAGAATATGTGGTGGGTTTTTAACCCACTACGTGCCGTGTTTTATTGACAGTACCGTGTTTTATCGACTCTGAGGTTGAAGCTTTTTTGAAAACATTGTTGGAAAAGGAGAAAATGTTGGATACCCAGCATTTTCTCCCTTTTCAAACAATGTTTTCTACTCTGTAAAAGACGCATTACATTATTTTACCCATATTCTATTTGTCGTCTGCATACGCTTTCAATCTGAACATCTAATTTTTTTACGTCTGGCAAAGGGCGAAATAAAACAAAAACAACATTATTCGCAAGATTCCTCGTTTATTTATATCTCAATTTTTTCAAACACTCAAACATCTTATTCAAAATTTATATATTAATGAGCTGTAAATAGATTACTTATCGTAAAGGAAATTAATAAAATAACCACGTTAGCATCGTAAAGACAGTATTTTATCTTCCTGAAACACGAAAAGTAATTTTAAATTCAACATTAAAGGGACTTTAAACTAGATTTCGATTCAACATGTTCTTTTTTTTTTTGAGAAGTTCATCTCTTGTCAGAAAAAAATGAACAGAATGTACCTTTTCACCTTACTTGAGTAAAACAATTTAGAAACTGCAAAAAGAATAACAATAACGATTTTTTCCCCTGATAAAACACAGTTTTAGAATTGACGAATTTGTACGATTAAACAAAATGGAAAGTAATGGCGATTCAGAAAAAACGGGGTAAAGCAATAAGAACAAAAAAAAAAGAATAGCAATGGTGATTTGGTAAATAAAACAAATAGGCATTGCGATGGCGATGTAGTACATTATACCATAAAACAAAGAGGTATAGCAATGGCGGTCAATTACACTAGAACAAAGAGGTATAGAAATTGCGATTTAGTACAGTAACACAAAGAGGTATAGCAATGCCGATTTAGCACAATTATAAACTAAGAAATATATCAGTGGCGAATTAGTACAAAAATGATTATATAAATGGCGACTAAGTACAATAAATCAAAGAGCTTTAGCCATCTCGTGACCTGGTGCACAAAAAAAAAAAAGTAAGTTTTATAAGTGCATCCTTAGAATAGATCAGGTCTACATTTTTCTACTCTTGGGTTTATCTCGCAGATTTACAAGATATTGCTTGTACTAGAATGGTTTGTCGGATTAAAGTTCACTGAACAGTATGATCTCTCCGACCTTTTTATATAAAATATATAAGCCATGCTCTGTGAAAAGGGGGTTTAATGCATCTGCAAAAAGTATCTACCCTGCGAAAGCTGACCTGGGTTGATACTTTTTGCTATTATTCAATTTTCTGCATGCCAAAATACAACTACACCTCATGATTCAGTCGTTTATTAGACAAATAGATTTTATGGATCCATAGATATATAATGCCTTGCTTGGTTCAATGCGTCATGGAGATGCATTAAACTGCCTTTTGCCAGAGCATGGCGCAATTATATAACTGTAATTTAGTTATAATTTAATTCAACTTTTTATGCTAACTCGCTATCAGACGGCAGAAATTTATACCAGCTGAAAGTATACACAGACAAAAAATCTAATGTAACTCAATGATTGTTTATGTATTTTGAAGGGTGCAAAACACTCTTGGAAAACCAGAAAATGCATTTTCTTCTGCTCCCACAATCTTAAAAAAAAAACTTCTTCCACTATGGATGTATTTTTCAGAGACTGCCGTGCAGTCTGATTGATCCTGGGCTCGTATAAATCAATCATTCTCAAGAACCTTCTTAGACTGGTTCTTTTCGGCAGAACTGTTTAAACTTTATAATAACACTACTTCTGATTGGCTAAACCAAATGGTTTACCTTTTGGTTTAGCATAACAAAAGTTATCTTAATTTCAAATTTAGTAAATCTTGGGGAATCAGACTAGGAACGTTCTTAACCCTTAGCCTGCTAAGCGCGACTCACTGACCTTTTGCGGACAGTGTAAATCAAGATTAGACTGCACAGAACATGCAGTCTGATCTTAGATCTACACTGTCCGATAAGGTGATATTATTTCCAAAAACATAACTTTGAAATGGCAATATTTAAGTTTTTTTCTATCTGTGCTACATTAGTCTCTTTCCTACTCATGGTTTTTAAGCAAATAATCTCTAAAATATGCAAAGAAACTTGACGAAACCTATTATTTTGATATTCTACAACATAAAGCTTAACATTTCAGCTGCTGACTTAAGATAGCCAAGGGAACAACTTTATTGATTTTATCTCACTAGCTTTTGACACATAGCCTAGTGAAACCAAAGGGTCGCTAGTTTGATTCTCTCGCTTATCAGAGACAAAGCCCATTTTTCGAGCTACATTTAGTTTGTCGGCTGCAAATGCAAATATGGACAAGTCTAAAGTTTTGTCGTCTGGTAAAAAGTTAAGCTTTATCCTCCTAAATAAATGAAATAAAACTTTCAAACTGATAGTAAATAACCCAAATTTTCCATTTCAAAGGCATTTTTGCAGAATAGATATCTCCTTATCGGACAGTGTAGATCCAAGATCAGACTGCACGTTCTGTGCAGTCTGATCTTGATCTACACAGTCCGCAAAAAGGTCAGTGAGTCGCTTCTCGCAGCCTAAGGATTAAGAGAGCCAAAGAAACAACTTTAATGATATTATCGCATTAGCTTTTTAAATACTGGCCTAGTAACCCACTCGGTAACGTACACGGGGTGAAACCAAAGGGTTGCTGGTTCGATTCTCTCCCTTATCAAAGACAAGAGCCCATTTTTCGAGCAATATACCGTTTGTCGTCTGCAAATGCTTTCAATATGGACAAGTCTTAAGTTTTTGTCGTCTGGTTAAGAGTTTAACGTCTGCATCTGATTACAGGCTACTTTGAAGTCTGAAATTCTGTTTAGAAATAGGCTTACGATTGTAGATAAGATATGAAATAGAAGAAAACCGGTTCTGCCTGTCGTCTTTTGAGTTTTATTTATATAGCCATATGCGTTTGAGCCATATTCTGGCAAAAAGGGGCTTAATGAACCTCCGTGATGTATTATACTAAGCAAGTCATTACATAATTATGGATCCATAAAATCCTTTTTGTCTAACAATCGACTGAATCATTAGGTAGACTTGTACTTTGACATGCTGAAAATCGTCTAATAGCAAAAAGTATCGACCAGGTCAGCCTGCGCAGACCGTGGTCTGCGCAGGCTGACTTGGTTCGATACTTTTTGCAGATGCATTAATTAAACCCCGTTTTCACTGAGCGTGGCCCATTTTATTGAGTTCAGCTGGTGGGTTAACTGCAAACCCCTCGTGGCGATGCAACATGCTTAAGCTGCTCTTGCGAACAGTGTGCAGTCTGAACTTGGATCTACACTGTCCGCAACTTTGTTACATATTGTGGCCAAAAAAAACCAACTTTGCAATAATTTGGCTGTTTCACTAAGTTGAAAAGGGCCTTTACATAATCAGCCGCTCAAAGATTTAACCGAACAAGAAAATTTCAGACTGGTCCAAAGTGAAAGTGTTTGCAAAGGACAAATTACATTTATATGGGTCAAATTATGGAATTTTTTATGAAATAATAGAATACATTTTGGGAAAGGAAGAAAATGCCTAAGGGACAAACTTGAACATAAATACACGGAAATTTCCAGCAAATTGTAAAGGACTCAAAATACTGCGTTTTCAAAGTTTTTCGCACAGGAAATACCGTGTCGTATAGTCCAGCATAGATTCAAGATCAGAGTGTACATTTTGTGCGGTCTGATCCTGACTAGTTCCTTTGGACGCGCATTGCAGCCGAAAATTACTCTGAATAACGTGCAGGCGCTTGTGATTTAGAAGTCGCCAGTTCGATCCCAAGTGCGGCTAAAGTCTTTCCGACGATCGGTGATAGCCATTTCGATGGACTCTTTACTTTAAGCCGAGCACTTTTTTTTTTACCTTTTTACTATAGGAAATAGCCAGTGGCTTAGAAAGACTGTTTTGCAAAGTAGTAGTATAAATAAAAAGTTCAGGAAAGCATAAGATAGGTGCACTGGCCTTCGCGACATAACTGCAATAATGTTGAAAACAGTGTTAATCACCAAATGAACAAATGTCCCACGCTCTGTGAAAAGTGGGTTAAATACATCTGAAAAACTTACCGGCCCAGATCAGACTTAAACTTGGTAAATTTTTACACGATTGTCCAATGACCACTCTATCTCAGGATTCAGCTGATTGTAAGACAAAATGGATTTTATGGATCCAAACTTTTATTTGATGACTTGCATAGTTAAACGCATCACGGAAATGTATTAAATCCCTTTTTGCCGGAGCATGGCTAAAATAATTTTTTACAGTTAAAGAACCAGCTTCCTTGGTTAAAAAAATAGAGTTTATTTTATCAGCTTGTGGTTAATATGGGGAAATATTTGCCGAAAAAGGGAAAGGTATGCGAAAATAACTAGTGCCGTAAGGCACGAGTTATTTTCGCGGACCTTTCCATTTTGAGGCAAATATTTCCCCATATTAACCACAAGCTGATGAAATAAATTATATATTATATTTCCTCTGATTATTTTGTCAACGAATGCCACTTTTAAAACTTAAAAAACTTAAAAAAGTAGTTCCAGATTTTCGGCAGGAGGAAAATATTCACTGTGACGGGGAAATAATTCCCCCCAGTTTAAATTACGACATTTCTTTACCCATAACATTTCTAAAAATAGACACATGAACTATAATATAAAAACTTAATAAAACCCAAAACTTGCTAGATGGTGTCAAAAAGCCATATTTTTTTTTTACCTATAATGCAAATCAAATGTCCGAAATAGCGTAGTAAAGATAGTAATATGGTCGAACACAAACACCCAAGAAGTAATTACCGAACAGTCTCTCACCATAAGGGAAAAAGCTTTTGTAAACATTGTGGGAAAAGGAGAAAATGCTGGTAGGCAGCATTTTCTCCTTTTCCCACACCGTTTTCTACTTTTTCAGCCACAAATTGCAACGTTTGTGCCACAAAAGAATTTTCGTCCGCAAATCCTTTCAAATTGGATAAGTCTAAAACTTTGTCGTCTGGTAAGGGTTTTTAAAAAAAAAAAAACGTCTGTAACATCAATGAGTATATAGAAATTTAATTTATCAAAAAAGCTCTTGATGTAAAATATGATTTAACGACCTGAGATTGAATGGTGGTTTTACGCCGCTTTCACCATTATTTCAGTCATATTCCAGTGAGGCGCACCAGCCTCCGAGTATTTGTTATGAAATCTCTCCCATTTCAGCCATATATATGTAAAGCGTTTTACATCTTTACCAAAAGATACAAATTTGAAACTTGTCCATATTGAAATCATTTGCGGTGCAAATTCAATGTGGCTCAAATAACAGAAATTGAATGCATTTTCTGCTTTTCCCACGGTGTTTTCAAAAACCTTCTTATCCAGAATCGTTAAGCACGTAAAATATTTTCTTTCTCTTAAGGATAGAAAACGAGGTGGCGAAAGGATAACGCAGATTAAATCAAATAAAGACATATAACCTGACTCTCCCTGTCTTACTGGAAAAAAAAAGGTTTTCTGTCTCTCGGGATCACTATAAAGAACTATAAGGAGGTCTCAAAAGAACGGTAGATCCAAACAAACAAATAAAAAAAAAAAATCTGAGCCTGGCTCAGTGAAAAGGGGGCTTAATGCATCTGCGAAAAAGGTATCAACTCATGTCAGCCTGCGCAGTCTGCGCACGCTGACATGTTTCGAAACATTTTTCCCTGGGTCAATTTTCTGAATGTAAAAGGACAATTCTACCTCCAGATCGAGTCTATTGGTAAGAAAAATGAATTTTATGGATCCGTTGTTATGTGATGACTTGCTTGGTATAATGAATCACAGATATGTAGTAAGCCCCCTTTTGCCAGAGCATGATTCATCTAAAATTTCAAAAACGAAAAAAAAAGTTTATAGATCGAAACAGACAAACAAACATCAAAGTTTCCCAATTTTGGATTAATTTTCAAAATATTGCCTTATATGTAGACTTGTTACGTCTGTACAGGCTATATACCGATATTTTAACTCTTAACCTCACAATCCCGTGTTTGAACGGGCCGAACAAAGAAGACGTTTGAAAGCATTGTGGGAAAAGGAATTTCTCCTTTTCCCACAATGTTTTCTATCCTATCAGAAAACTTCAGCTCATATGTACCAACTTCAAATTTATTGTCTGGAGTTTCTTTCAGTTTGGAGAGACTTCAGTTTGTCTTTTAGGAAAGGATTAATATACACATGTGGGCCACGCTCTGGGAAAAAGGGGGCTTAATGCATATTCGTGACGCACGATACTAAGCAAGTTATCATTTAATCATGGATCGATAGAATCTATTATGTATAACAACCGACTGAATCATGAGATAGACTGGTCCTATGACAGGCAGAAAATTGACCCAAAGCAAAATGGTTCGACATAGTACAGCCTGGGCGGAGCGCGCAGGCTGGCCTGATTCGATTCATTTTGCAAATGCATTAAAATCCCTTGTCACAAAGTATAGCTCAAATATTTTGTCACAGTCATTATTAGGTACAAGAATAGCTATCTGTTCTTCAACGCCAGGGAAGAAATTATGGCCTTTCGCGGACGGTATACATCAAGATCAGATCACACAGAACGTGCATTCTGATCTTTGATCCATTCTGTCTGTTTGTTTTATCAAGCCTATATGATTAAAATCTTTCCGAGTTTTAACGGATTAAGTCATCAGCTGTCAAAAGAGATCGAGTACATATGTTTAGCGATGCAAGAGTTGACCCTTTACCACAATACCCCTAGGAAGACGCCTTCTGAAAACATTCTGGGAAAAAGAGAAAATGCTGGTAACCAGAATTTGCTCCTTTTTCCACATCGTTTTCTACCTCCTTGGCGTAAATTTCAATTTCTGAGTCACGATTATTTTGTCATCTGCAAAAGCTTCGAATTTAGGCAAGTGTAAAATTTTGTCCTTGGGTAAAGGGTTAAACCCGATATACTCTTTACTGCATGACACAGTTTTAGATTCGTCCATACGAGTGATGAAAGAATATACAGGCCACAATTTATATGCTTTTCATATGATAGAATTTGACCTAGAATAGGTAGAAAACATAGTGGGAAAAGAAGAAAATGCTGGTTACCAGCATTTTCTTCTTTTCCCACAATGTTTTCAAAGACGTTTTTTCTTATGGTTGTTAAAACCCGGGATTGTATTGTAAAGGGTTTGAAGATATTGGGTTGAAAAATAATGGTGTCTAAAGAAAGGTTTTTGAGAAAGAAATAAAAAAGAGAAAACTAATTAGACCATCCCTCGGGTGATTAATGTTCCTGTTTAGTAGACATAATGCTGAGGTTTTTAACCGTAAAAACTTTCTAAATAAATAAATTAAATGAATATCTCCATCCATTAGTGTAAACTAGGCCGAGCCCCAGTAGTGCAGGTAGCGCATGACTTGAGAATAGGGGTACGCTGATTCGAATCTCCAGCTTGGCAAATCTTTCGAGGATTGATGATAGTCACTGCGATACCACTCATTCCTCTCTCATCGCTGATCATTGTTTCGACGATGGTTATGTGGGAATTACTTCGGAAGAATATTTTGTGTAGTACTGGTAAAGGAGACTCCGAGAGAGTATGGATAGACGCGCTGGCCGCCGTGGTATAGCTGAAATGTTGAAAACGGCATTAGAGACCATACAATACAATTAAGTTGTGAAAACTAAATGCACATGTTTTGGTTTTTTAGCTGTTTTGACCCAAGGATAGCGAGTTTATGTCATGCCCATGTGTCCGTCGTACGTTCATGCGTGCGTCCGTCCGTGCCTTTTTTTTTTTTTTTTTAATCAGAAATCTTCTCCTCTGCAACTTCTAATCCAATATCAACCAAACTTCACAGAAATCATGCTGCCATGGTTCTCTTCAAAATTCCTTCAAAGCATGTGATTCCCTTTAAAGCTATGGTTGCTATGGCAACAAAGCTTGAAAATATTGAAAGTCTTTAAAAATCATTTTCTACAAAATAGCAGTTTCGAATTCCCTTTTAATGGATCTCTTTCAGAAATCTTAATATGAGGACGCCTGGCGATTTTCAAAATCATTGCGAAATTTTCTTTTGCTTAACAAAGTCTCAACTTACCGGACTTTGTAGATCAGAGATCAAACTGCACGTCTGATCTTGATCTACATTGTTAAATGTAGAGGCAGATAAGTCTGTATTTGTACAGTTATGGATTAAATTGCAAATGGTATATCATTGCTGACGGAGAATATACTGATATAGCTTTTTTACCACACAATCCTGCGTTTTAACGACCCTGAAGAAAAAAGCTTTCTGATAACATTATAGAAAATGAGAAATAGCTGATAACCAGCATTTTGTCCTCTATCCGCAATATTTCCTTCTCTATCAAAGAAAATTATCATCATTGAACTCTTTTCCAGAAGACAAAATTTTAGACTCTTCCAAATTGAAAGCATTTGCAGACAACAAATTAAATGTTAAAATGGTGATCTCTGTCTTTAATAGGTTAGAAAAATGTGGCAGAAGTGCAAAATGCTGGTTACAAGTATTGTCTCATTTTCCCACAATGTTTTCAAAAGGTTTCTTCCCAAGGATCGTTAAAACACGGGATTGTTTGGTAAAGGCTGAAGACACAATGAAATTGTCGTCTGCAAATGCTTTCAATTTGAACAAGTGTAAAACTTTATCGTAGGGAAAAGAATTACAATACTGGACCAAAAACCGGTGTTGCGTGAAAACGTCACAGTTCATATGTTTGTTAAATATATACCGCTATTCAATATAATTCGCTCTCAGCTGCCAATATCGTTTATTTTTCAGTGGTCGCTGTAACCTCGTGAGCAGTAACGAGTAAACCAGTTCAATATATATTAGCATCTTGGATTAATAGGAAGTGGATTTACACATTTGTTTACAGACGAGTGGATGTTATCGTATCGAGTAAGTCAGTTTGTCAAGATTTAAACTTGCTCTGTGAATTGGGGGTGTAATGCATTTGCAAAAAGTATCGAACTATGTCAGCCTGCGCAGGCTGACATGGATCGAAACCTTTTTGCTTTTTTGTAAATTTTCTGCATGTCAAAGAACTGTTCGAACCTCATGAATTAGTTGCTTGTTAGACAAAATGGATATTTTGGATCCATAATTATGTGATGACCGACTTGGTATGATGCATCACAGAGACGCATTAAACCCCATTTTGTTAGAGCTTGGCTTATTTTCTTTCGTTGTGACACATACGCAATATAAACTGTCCTAGAAGCCACTTGTGTTATGCAACCCCACTGCGACAGCGGACCAGTGTTTGGATTAAACACTCCACGCCCGAATAAAGGCCCTGTAGCTGCCAAAAATTAACAAAGAGGATGTTAAAATGCATTCAAACTAAAATCGTACCAAAATGAATACATCAGTTAATACCATTTAAAATATGAACAATATTGTGAAGATGGCGATCTGTTAATGTATCGTCGGCTCAAGTGTTAGTCTCTGGCAGAAATTAATTTCAGGACTACATGAAAAGGTTCTAGGTCGCTCTATCTTTTGTTTACTTTTTGCCTGATTTGAAAATTAATTTTTCTGCCAGCGACTAAGACTTTGACCGGCAGTACAGTAACACATTGTCATCTTCACAGTCATTTCTATACTTTTTAAATGATATGAATTTTAAATGCGTTTAACTCTAACCCATTGTTTACTTTTGGGAACTATAGGGCCTTTAATTTAATCCTTTACCAAACAATACCAAGTTTTACGGTACAACCTTGAGGAAAAGGCCTCTTGAAAACATAGTAAGATTTCTTCCTACCTTTTTCCTTTCCATATTCATAACGAAAAACCATTTGGTTAAACCATTATCATGCGATACACTACCACCGTATTATTGTATATCAAAGTGCAATACAAAACCACAGAATGGTTATATATTTCGGAAATTTTGTCTACGAATATTTCGGTATGTTGTGTGAAATTTATTATATTATTATAAATGAATAATAAGTATCCAGAGAGAGAGAGAAGGTCACAGACACAGGGCAGACACGCGCTCGCAGTGAGAGAGATGTATTCTATATAATGCTAGTATCTGTACAAAATGGCCAAAAATTACAACGTTCGATAAATACAGCTTTCTGGTTCCCTTTTCCTAAAATGTGTGTTCCACAAAAATATGAATACATAGAATTATTTCGTAAGGGCTTAACTTTAAAAAAAAAGTGGATACAAAAAATAACGGCTGCATGTCATACAAAATACATGTACATTTCGTAAGGGCTTAACTTTAGAAAAAATGGATACAAAAAATAACGGCTGCATCTCATACAAAATACATGTACATGTATATGATTCAGTGAAATACAACTGCTGTGTATATCTGAGCCGCGCTCTGGCGAAAGAGGATTTAATGCATCCATGACAAATTTTACCAAGCAAATCATCGCATAATTATGGATCCATAAAAAGTGTAAGTCTAACAAGAAACTGGATCATGAGGTAGTTTGGTCCTTGCACATGCAAAAAATGTAGAAACAGTAAAAAGTTTCGACCCATGTCAGCCTGCGCGGACTGCGCAGGCTAACATAGGTCGATACTTTTTGCAAATACATGTGTACATTGAACCCCATTTTCACAGAGCATGTCTTATATAAGCTGAATCATTAGCGAGCATGTCGTTTGCATTCGAGAAATTAGAGTACATTTACGTCATGGCAACAGAAACGTAAGTAATTCCAGCACATTTCCTTACAGAACAGAACAACATGAATATTCGTATGACTGTTTTCACCGCTGCAGTAGGGCAATTTTCGAAAACACTGGGAGAAAAGGAAAAACTGCCCGAATGTATGAATACGACTGTTTTTCCCTGCTGTGGTTGCTCAACCTTTAAAAATATGGTGGGAAAATGAGCGATTGCTCCTAAATACGAACACGTTTTTACCGCTGCAATGTGGCAATGTTTCAAAACATAGATGGAAAAGGAGTAATTGCTGGTAACAAGCAATTGTTTTCTTTTTTCCACAATGTTTTCCATTTGAGGCAAGAGGCAGTTCAATGTCATTCAAATTACACCCCTGTCCTTGTCAGTAGTTAGCAGTTTTTTTCTATAAACAAATCCCGAAAGGTTCAAATCCTTGACAGAATTGAAAGTTCGGACAGACGACAAATCACCTGTAGCTAAAATAATGAAATCGATTAATTATTGAAAAAAATTGTGGGGAAAGGAGAAAATGCTGGTTACCAGCATTTTCTCCTTTTTCCACAATGTTTTCGAAAGCCTTCTTTCTGGTCATTCAGTCATGGGGTTGTTTAGTAACGGGTTAACTTAAATGCCAGTTAACCCCTATCCTACCAAATTTATTCTTGTTGACTATCAAAAAAGTAGATTTCCTTAAATCTCAGGCTGCTACAGGCTGCTAAATGCGACTCAAAGATCTTTTGCGGACAGTCTAGATTATGATCAGACTGCACAGGACGTGGAGTCTGATCTTAGAACTACACTGTCCAATAAGATGTTTTCCCCACCAAAAAAAAAAACCTTTAAAATAGCAACATTTGGATTATGAAAGTTGCATTTAAGTTTTAAGCAGGTTATGGGTTAATCGATAAACTGCAAAAGAATAACAAAATTCCTAAGAGATGGTAGAAACACAATATGATGCACTATCGAAGTTCTTTTCTCCGAAGAAAAAAAATCGCATTGTATCGAACAGTATAGGTCCATGATCAGACTGCACGTCCTGTGAAGTCTGATCTTGAATTTACTGACAGCAAAAGCGATTATGATCATGCTCAGCAGCCTAAGAGTTAATACAGATTTGAGCCGTGCTTTGGCAAAAGGGAACTTAATGCATCTCCGTGCATGCTCTGTGAAAATGGGGTTCAATGTACACATGTATTTGCAAAAAGTATCGACCTATGTCAGCCTGCGCAGTCCGCGCAGGCTGACATGGGTCGAAACTTTTTACTGTTTCTACATTTTTTGCATGTGCAAGGACCAAACTACCTCATGATCCAGTTTCTTGTTAGACTTACACTTTTTATGCATCGTACCAAGCAAGTCATCACTTAATCATGGATTCAAAAGATTCATTTTGTCTAACAACCGACTTACTCAAGGGGTAGACTGGTCCATCTACATGCAGAAAATTGACCAATAGCAAAAGGTTTTGACACCGTTCAGCGTGCGCGGGCTGCGCAGGCTATCCTGGGTCAAAACTTTTTGCAGATATCGTAAGTCCCCTTTTCATAGAGCTCGGGTCATTTCTATAATATGAAATAATATGAGAAACAAAGATTAAAGATCAAGATCAGATTGCACGTACATACAGATTGATATAAGTCGATACACTTCGCAAATACCCGTGGTCGATTGTATCAGGAGAGAAGGTACTAAAGTAACTTTTAGACTTCTAACCACTACTATGGGGCTTTGTTACCGGACAGTCTAAGTCAAGATCAGACTGCACTAAATGAACAGTCGGGCTTTTATAGGACAGTTTAGGTGAAGATTAGACTGCACTAAACGAGCAGTCAAATGTTTCATGTACACTGATCGTCTCGGTGAATTTTGTATTGTGCAACCGGCTATAAAACCGCAACATTTCGGTCTCAATTGTGGTTTTGAATTATGCATTTGGTCTACGAGAATAATTAATTTCGTAATTACAGTAACACCTGTCAACGTTTGCAGGCGACATAGATTAAGATCAGACTGTACAGAACCTGCAGTCTGATCTTAGAGCTATACCGTCCGCTTGCTAAATCCAGCCTGTATCATGGAGGAAAAAAAAATCTGGGTTTCGGGGGATTCTATTTTTAGCCGTAAAAGGAGGCCGAGTTTATGTAGATCTATTTGGCGCTAAAAGGCTTAACTCTTTACCAGACGACAAAATTTTAGGCACGTCCAAATCGAGAGCAGTTACAGTCGACAAACTGAATATGGCTACTAGGATGGGATTTTGTCTGTAAAAGGTTAGAAAACATTGTTGGGAAAGGAGACAATGCTGGGAACCAGCAATTTCTCCTTTTCCAACAATGTTTTCACAGGCCTTTCTCAGGGTCGCTAAAACACGGTATTGTTTGGTTGAGACTTAAAGGGGTCAATAGTTTATTATGCAAGAGATGCAATACTTAACACGCAAATCTAATACCTCTGTTCTATACTTGAAGTTCCATTTTCCTAATGCAGATTTGATCACTTAGCGAAAGAAATAAGACGATATTTAGAATGCTGTTTTACCCTCCACCGTATTTCAACGACGCTGACGAATTTAGTGAATTGTATTGTCACCTATCAAAAGTAAAGGGTTGAGCGTAGTGATGAAAAGAAGATATTGCTTTAAACCGAGTATTTGCTCCTTTTCCCTCAATGTTTTCAAAAGAATCGTTTAAACACTGGATTGTGTTTGATATGGTTTAACGGTCAATATTTTATGACTGTATGCAAAAGATACAAAACTCAAAATTCCATCACTTTTGTGTTCTATACTTGAAACCCCATTTTCCAAAGCAGATTAAATCACTGAAAGAAACAAGATATGTGAGCCATGTTCCGTGAAAAGGGAGCTTAATGCGTCTGCAAAAAGTATCAACTATGTCAACCCGCGTAGGCTGACATGGAACGAAACTTTTTGCTGTTTGTAAATTTTCTGCATGTGCATGACCTGTCTGCCTCATGATCTAGCCAGTTGCTCGACAAAATAGATTTTATGGATCCATAATCATGTGACGACTGGCTTGGTATAAAACATCACGGAGATGCACTTAGCCCCATTTTGCCAGAGTACGGTTCATATTTAGAATTCTGTTTTAACCCTCTACCAAACAATTCCGTGTTTCTACGACGCTGAAAAAATTGACTTTTAGCGGATTGTATTGTCAGCAGCTCAAAAGAAAGGTGGGGATCGATTGTATATGTTTTTTGGTGATAGAGTGATGAAAAGAACCACTGCTTGTAACCACTATTTGCTCCTTTCCTTCAATGTTTGAAAGGGCTTGTTTAAACACAGGATTGTGTTTGATATGGTTTAACGATCAATATTATAATATCTGTTTGAATTATGCAAGAGATAAAAAACTTAACTCAAAAGTACATTACTTCTGTTCTACACTTATAAAGCTCCATTTACGTGATGCAGATTTGATCACTGAGCGAAGGAAATAAGACATAATTCAGTATTCTCATTTACCCTCTACCAAACAATTCCGTGTTTCCACGACGCTGACGAATTGAGTTTTTTGTGCAGTGTATTGTCAGCTGTCAGGAATAAAAAAAGGGATCGAGCGTATACGTTTTTCGGTGATATAGTGACGAAAAGAAGACATTGCTTTAACCAGTATTTGCTCCTTTTCTCTTTATGTTTTCAAAAGAATCGTTTAAAGACTGGATTGTGTTTAGGAGGGGTTAACTGTTAATATTTCATCACTGTATGCAAAAGATACAAAACTCAAAATTCCATCACTTCTATTTTCTATACTTGAAGCTCCATGTGTTCCTAACCTTTAAGGTGCTGAGCGCGACTCACTGACCTTTTGCGGTCAATGCAGATCAAGGTTAGACTTCACAGTACGTGTATAAGATAAGAAATTTCGTAATGTGTGTATTATACTGAAAACAAGGGAGGTTATGAGATAAAAAATGTTTACCCTGTGTTTCTTTTTTCCTTTTAGTATACATTACAGTTAGGCATCTAAATCCGATTACCATCATTTTCTTCTTTACCAACAGTATTTTGGAAAGCCTTCTTCTTTGTGGGTTGTTAAAACTTTGGATTGTTTGGAAAAGGAGGTTAAAGACTAATTGTATGCCCCTGCATTACTCAATTGTATGCCCCTGCATTACTCAATTGTATGCCCCTGCATTACTCATTCGTTGAAAGCATCGCGGGAAAAGGGTATAAGTTGCTTGCCAACAAAACCGTTTTCCTGCTGGTCCCTCAAACCTTTCAAAGTTCTTGTTCACTGAAGGCTAGTCCTCTACAAGGGGGTGGGGGGGGGGGGTTTGCTGGCTCGGATCCCCAGCTCGGCCAAGTTCTTTCCGGGCACTGATGATAGTCATTGAGGCAGGATTATTGGGTAAGCAGCCAGAGTCTTGGGGAAGAATGCTGTGCGAAGTAGTGGTAAAAGAAATTGCAGTAAAGAATGGATAAATGCACTTGCCGCCGCGTTATAACTGAAATTATGTTGAAAACGGCGTTAAGCAAAAAATAAACAAATCAGAATGTCTTTTTCCGTTCCCTCATATCTCTCACCTTTTTGTCACTCGTTCTAGTTTTGCTTATTTATGAGCTCTTGATCTGTTAAATGAATCAAAGTGACATTTCACATCATTTCATTAAACCCTAACCTCAGTTTGATCAGCTACAAATATCTTATGTGGTCGTTATTTGCCGGATTGTGAATTTCACAGTTTGAATTATTATTATTATTATTATTATTTCCTTATATATTTTTTCTACGCATGTGCAAATGTTGTTTGTTTCAACATATCAGCTAAAAATTTGTGTAATTTTATGCTGAATAAACTGAAACTGAAACTGAAAAAAATTAAACCCTAACCTGCTTCATAAATCAAACATACATTTGCAGCCAATGATAGAAGGAAAAAAAAAACCATTGCGATTTCAAAGTTACAAATTCTCCCTGTAACAGACAGTGTGGATCAAAGATCAGACTGCACGTTCTGTGCAGTCTGATCTTTGATCCACACTGTCTGCAAAAGCCCATTAAGTCGGGCTTAGCAGCCTGAAGGTTGACCCTTTACCAGATGACGAAATTTTTTTTTCGTCCACATTGAAAGAATTTGAGGATGACAAATTCAGTTTTGTTCAAAAGATGGGGTTTTTCTTTGGAAGGGTAAAAAACAGGTGGAAAAAGGAGAATAGGCTGGTTACTAGCATTTTCTCCTTTTCTCACCATGTTTTCAAAAGCTTTCTTTCTCATGGTTGTTGAAATTCGTGGTTTGTGTGGTATATAAAGAGTTAATAGAAATCATGTCGTAATGCGTGAAATTTAAAAAAAAAAATACATCTATAAAAATTTCACTTTTTTGGTAATTCTAACGTTACACAGACAAGTTTTATACATAGATAACATGATCTGACTATATATTTTGATTTACTAAATCACTTTTTTCGTCAAAATAGCTGGATTAGATGGAAAATTACGTCTTTTTCAAATAAATATGGCGACACTTTTGCGTCAGTCAAAACTCCTTTTAACAAATATTGAATCGCTGACGCGTTTTATTGTAGTGTGAAAGCGGATTTTATAAAAATGTGTCTAGATCTATATGTAATAAATTTTTCTAACAAGAGATGTCGTATTATTGTACAAAAAGGTGATTTGTACTTAAAATACGATGACATTTTGATACATTTTTTTTAACTGTATCATGTTTGTAAACAGTGCAACAGAAGTAAATAAAAGCTATTTTACAGACAATGTAGATCCAAGACCAGACTGCACAGAACGTGCAGTCTGGTCTTGGATCTACACTGTCCTAGTTACAGGGATTTTTTCGGGGAAAATACTTGAAATCGAGAAATTTAAGTGCTTAGTCTTGGCTGGATGGAAAAATTAATTTGATTTTTTTCGGGGCGAGGGGTTTAAATCTTTCAGTGCCAAATATAGATTTATCAACAGCTTGGTGTTTAACGCCGTTTTCAACATTGTGTCAGTTCAACATGCTTTTCCCACATAACAACGTCGAAACAATGATCAGCAGTGACAGAGGAATGAATCCTGTCGCAATTACTTTCATTAATCCTCGGAAAGAAATCGGCCGAGCTGGGGATTCGAATCATCGACCACCTGGTCTCAAGTCCTTGACGCTGCCGACTTGCGCTACTTAGGCTTGGCCAAAATATAGGCAGCTCGACTTCTTTCGACGTCTGTAAACGCAGTATACTAATGAGCCAATCTCTGTGAAAAGGCGGCTTAATGCATCTGCGAAAAGTTTCGGCCCAAGTCAGCCTGCGCAGTCCGCGCAGGCTGACCCGGGCCGAAACTTTTCGCTATCAGTCAATTTTCTGTATGCCCAAGGACCTGTGTACCTCATGATTAAGTCGGTTGTCAAAATAAAAAGTGGCTATTATGGATCCATAAGTATTTGATGGCTTGCTTGGTATGATGCATCACGGAGATGCATTTAGCCCCCCCCCCCCCTTTGTCAGAGCGTAACTCTTTTTTTATCTTATGGGCTTACCTAAACAAATGGACGGTACGGATCCAAGATCAGACTAACATTCTGTGCCTTTTGATCTTGATCTATATTGTACGCGAAAGCCACTTTTTTTTTCACATGCGCTGAAAGGGTTTTAGATTAAACATATTTATTTTACATCGATTGAGAAACAAGTTCTTACAACTTATAATACTAATCTCTCTCGATTCTGCTGCTTCCTGGGAATTACACCTGCACTCGCGGCGAATGTGTGGGCCAATGAAAGATCCGAAAGTTGACACAAGGGGTTTACATACAACTCTTTTTAAGCCAGGCATTTTTTTCGACCTATTGATAGATTTCCACTGGCCAATGAATTTTTTATCCGTGTTAAGTAGACCACTTTTGGAAACATTGTGGCAAAAGGAGGAGTTGCTCGAAACGACAGTTTCGCTTGATTTTATGTATAAATTCGTTATTCACACATGTAACCTATATTTTAGAAAAAGCCTTCGTCATGTTCGGCTAAATATGGCCTCAAGAACTCGATTAATAATTCATTTTTCAATTTCATGGTAACTATATTTCATCATTTAATTGATCAGTTATTCAATTCATCTTGATATGTATATAGAAACGCTGGTCTTATGGTTCACATATCACGATGCAGCCGTATCATAAATTACGTGTAGAATCGCCGAGCCCCAGTAGCTCAGTCGGTAGCGTACCGGACTTGAGAACAGGGGGTCGTGGGTTGGATCGCTGGCTCGGCCAATTTCTTTCCGAGGATTGATGATAGTCATTACGACAGGATTCATTCCTCTCCCACCGCTGACCATTGTTTCTACGATGATTATGTGGGAAAGCTGCCAGTGGCTCGGAAAGAAAATTGTGCGGAGCACTGGTAAAATAGACCCCAGAAAAGCATGGATAGTTGCACTGGCCGCCGAGATATAACTGAAATAATGTTGAAAACGGCGTTAAACACCATACAATCAGTCGTAACGTTCTCATATCACGATGCAGCTATCATAGATTACGTGTAGAATTATTGTGGCAGAAACCCTAATTTGAGTCAAATTTCATATGTTTTCTGCAAGTGATTTCAATTTGGTTTCGTCAAAAAAAAATTATTGTCAGGTATATAGAGACAGCCCATACCCAAGGAATTCATTTCTGGTCAATCAAAAAAGTACTTAGCGTTACGTGTATGGATATTTCAGATGTGGTATTTAAGATATGGTATTAATACTAGATAATTAAGTGTTCATAAAAAATCAGACTGCACGTATGGATAGACTGATCTTAGTCTACACTTGCCGCCCTAACAATAACAGTCTTGTATAACAAGATAAGAGTTAAATAGCTATTGAAATAATTATACCAGGATTAAATGCGGATTACTTTTACCTCATTTCCTTTAACCCTTTGCCAGTCGACAAAATTTTACACTCGTCCAAATGGAAACCCCTTTACAGACAAGAAATGCAACATAGCTCAAATGATTGGATTTGTCTTTGAAAGTAAAGAAAACATCGTGGGAAAAGGAGAAAATGCTGTTTACCAGCATTTTCTCCTTTTTCTACAATGTTTTCAGAAGTCTTGTATCTCAGGGTCGTTAAAAGTCGAGATGGTGTGGAAAAGGGTCGAATATATTTTGAGGTACTTATACAAAGGTTAATGCCGTAAATAGAATGTGAACTTGGCCCGTGTTCACCAACCATTACAAATTGCATTCTTAGTATAACTTTCTAACTTCAAAAAGTAACGCAGTTTCTGATTGGCTAAACCATTGGCTGAACCAAATAGTTTAGCTAATCAAAAATTGCGTTACTTTGAAATGTTAAAAAATTCTTGAGGATTAGGCGAAGAACTCAATTTAGAATCGTAGATGTATACGTACGGGCCCTTATCATAGTTATAATGTCTAATTCTTTACCAAATAAAATTTTACACTGGTCCAACTTGAAAACATTTGTAGAATTTACGTCACTCAAACTATGACATTTGACCATATCACAATGAAGATCCATTTTCGGACTACGGGTTCTCTGAAATCTGATCGTGATCTACGTCCAAAGGGGCCCGCCCGGGTAGCTCAGTGGTTTGCGTATCGAACTCGTGACCTGGTGGCTGTGAGCTCGATACCCGGTTGAGGTAAACTTTCTTTCCGGCGATTTTTCGTCTCTCACCTCTCATGCTTGTGAGAAGTAGTCAGTGACTTGGTAGGAAAATTGTGCCAGTGTTGGTGTGAGAAAGCCAGGAAACACATGCGTAGGTCCACTTACCGTCGTGATATGGTCTAAGCTGTAAAATGGGCGTTAAACTCCAGTTCGATCAATCAATCAATCAACGTCCAAAGGGTTGATTGGGGGAAAATGTTGGTTTTACTTAACGAGCGTTCAACGCAAAGGGCCAATCCTGAATAGAGTTGGAAACATCGTCGCCAATGATTCTTCTTGCATTGTGTATTAAACCTAAATTTGTCCAAGAATTATTTTTCTATATTTCATGAGAATGTTTTTACAGTTATCTGCCGCAAAATTGGTTCAAAGGGGTGATGCCCAAAGAATTCACAGATACATTAGGGGTTGTAATCATCAGCCGTTTTAAATTGCAATGCAATTTTTATTTGTCAAAACAAAACAAAAATATCTAAATTTTAGAACAGAACACTTCTATTGACAGTAAAGATCTTACAAGAATAATAAAACGAGTAAGAGGTACCCAAATATTACATTGAGACTCTTCTGTGGTTCCATATGACGAGAAATAATGATAAGTCACCTTGCCAACAATTCCTTCATTTTTTTACATAGCTGAAAGTGGAGTTTTTAGGTAGATTTCTTTTTCCAAAATTGTATATGGTAACCCAAATTGTTGGCGGAAAAGGTGCTGTTGCTGCAAAAAAATGATGTGTCTGACAGAAAACATACATGTACGTAAAAACTGTACAGCAATGGGTGAAAGGGAGACGCTGAATAAACATCATATTGCCAATTAGTAAAAGACAAGGATTATCCCCTATCATATTCATTTCCTATGTTATCGAATGGCGGTAGCAACTCTTGTATACTGGTGTCATAAATATACCCGCAAATGGCATGCAGGAGCCCGCCGAATAAACATGTCAAAATTTTTCACCAATCGCAATTTACTACATTATCTTATGCTAGGTGGCATTTTTCAAATACATACCTTTCTGGTTTGGGCATTTTTGATAGAGAGCCGGACCACTTTTCAAAACGGCAACCGTTGCTTCAAATTCAAAATAAAATAAACGTTTATTCAATAAAACGCTACCTGGCACGATTCATCCAGCTATGGTTAGCTAGCATGTAACCTAGGCATCAGCCATCTATGAACACAGCCCCTCTAAGCTTGAAAAACAGCTCCGGTATAAGCCCAGCATGTTGGGGACGTTATTTTTGTTGTCACAAATACCGATTTTCCCCATATCGTGTCGTGTTCAAACAAACAAAAAATCAGTTTACTGCGCGAACTTTCATTACATTTTTCCTATGTACCGTTTCCCGGTTTACTTTTCCTTGTAACAGCTTGCAAAATACGATATCTTTCTACTCAACGCTAGGTCAATTCATACAAAGAAATACAAGCCCGCGTAAAACCCAATATAAACAAACCAAACAAACCGACCATCAGTTAGCTTACTTTATGGAACTACTCCCATAAAAAAACTTGTTGCAACATGTACTTCCTGGTGTAACACTGGAGCGGAATGATCCCGGACCGTGACGCAAAAAGTAGTGCGACTTAAATTTATGACATCGAGCATTCTTGTTGCATTGTTTTATCACAAATATGAAAGGACAGGTCTAAACTGTGTTTATGTCGTGATTTCCCGAAAAATTATGAGCATAATTTTGGTATTTCTTTGAAAAGTACTATAAGTGTATATGACCACTTGAGGAAACATGTTCCATAATCATTCAGGGCTTCTTTTAACCCTTAGGCTTCAAAGGGCAACTCAATGACCTTTTTCGGACAGTGTAGATCAAGATCAGACTGCACAGAACGTGCAGTCTGCTTGAATCTACACTGTCCGATGAGATGTTTTTCGCAAAAAAAAAAAAGTTTGAAAAAAAAAAAAAACCACCATTCGCGTTTTTTACTATCGACTTGAAAGTTTCGTTCAACTTGTTTTGCTGTATAAGGGTTAACAGTGATTGTACAAGGTTAGTTGCGTTTGAAGAGGAATAGAAAAAAGGTTCATCGCTCATGTTACCGCTTTCTCTACTTTTTTGTGAGGAGCTCAATGTTCAAAAAACTCCTGTTTTGTCATGGAACGTGTATAATGGGGCCAGACGTGGTGCATTTCTGTCTATTTTCAATGTACCAGAAAGTTAATGGCGAAACACCTCATACGAATAATCTCCTTTTTTTTCAGGATGTAAGTGATCTGCAAGCAGGCATATCACAGCTACAGCTTAATTACTTATTATCTCTCCTTGGTTACACCAGTACTAGGGTAGGGTTTTGAGTATCTTGCCTAAACCATGGCCACCAGCAGCGTTCGAATCTAATGCTTTATCACTTTATCACTCAGGAGCTCTACATATACAGTATGACATTTAATTAAATCAAATTCAATACGCTTGTGCAAACTAGATTACAGTGCCGGCCCGCCAGGGTATATATAGCTCAGTGGTTGGCGTATCTAACTCGTGACTATGGCTGCCTTTCACTAAACTGCGTACGCACGAAATTTGCGTACACAGTTTAGGTTAGCAAACATCAAGTCTGAAATCAAGTTTCACCAAACTGCATAACTTTACGATTTGAGTTAGTATTTGCATACCTTTACGCCAGGTCATACCTTTTGGTAAAGCAGGGATCGTATGTGTGTATGTACTATTCCAAATGGTGAAAGGCAGCCCTGGTGGTTTGCGGGCAGCGGGGCTCGATACAAGGTTGAGATAAACTTTCTTGTCGGCGATTTTTCGCCTCCCGCCTCTAATGCATGTGAGAAAAGTAGTCAGTGACTTGTAAAGAAAGTTGTGTCAGTACTGGTGTGATAAATCCAGGAAACACATGTGTAGGTGCACTGGCCGCCGTGATATGACCTAAATGAATTTTAAAACTATGTCAAAAGTTGCCAGGTTGGTCTACCATTTGTTTATTTTTTACATTGCTTTAAAATTCATTTTTCAGCCAGCGACTTACACTTGGATTGACCACACAATAACAGAATGTCACCTTCACAATAATTTTCATACTTTTAAGTGGCATGATTTAAACTAAAATGCATTTTTTGACCCGCATTGTTTAATTTTGACCGCTGTAGGCCTTTAATCCTTAACCTGCTAAATAAGTGAAATAAAACTTTCAAGCCGATAGTCAAAGCCCGAATGGTGCTATTTTAGACTTATTATTTTGAGAAAACAATCTCCTTAACGGACAGTGTAGATTCAAGATCAGACTGCACGTTCTGTGCAGTCTGATCTTGATCTACATTGTCTGCAAAAGGTCAGTGAATCGCCCTTAGCAGCCTAAGGGTTTAGAATCAATTTAGTGCAATAAAATTCAGTACAGTCTGATTTGAATTCAAATGGTCAGCAGAGCTTCGTATATCTTCGATTGCGGTCAAGGACATAGCTTCAACGTGGTCTCAGATATGATAAACTTGTGTTCTTGTCTCGACTAATTAGGTCCTTTCTTCATGCAAAAACAAGATCAAAAAGACGTTTTTAAGTCACTGGATTACCAAGTTTTTATTCAGAATGAAAATCCAATTAGGCAAGATTATAGTTAATTGCAGGAATATGACATTTTCGCTAAATGTTAATGGGATCACAATGTCATGTGACATTTGGGCACGTGGTTAGAAAACTTGGCTTTGTTCTGAATGGTTGCCATGACGAATAGTTTCATGATTCCTTCCGATATTGGGACTTTTATTTTAAAGAAAGAAAAAAAGACAAACAGGCAGACAGACAGACAGAATTTACTCTATGGGGTGTTACGAAAAAATATTACACGTGGATCGTTCGAAATGACGTGCTCAACTGAGTTTGACACGGAAAAAGTTCACTGGAACATTGGGCTAGTTTATAATTGTCTATTGTTGTATTGCAAAAATCCATTGTTTGTAACTTACAGCTCTATGTGAAAGGACATTATGTTCTGTTCTATTTAAACATGGCGGAAAAAGGCTAGCGATCAACTATCACCGTTTGTGATATATTTTGCAGATGTTTTCAAAGATCGCTTTAAGACTGCGTTTCTCAAACACGACAAAATTTTTGCAACAATCTGCCTGGATTACTAATGTAAGAGCCTTGCTGTTGTTATTCTTATTTTTCTTATTTTTTATTTATTTATTAAATAGAAGTATTAGGTGCCTGTCTGATTAAAATAAAAGAAAATGCAAAATATATCTCTAGTAAAGAAGAAAGTATTATGTTGTAAACGAAATGCGCGACAAGAGTAGTTAGCGACGTTTGGCCTACTTTTTGGGTTTAGTCTCGAATTAATAAATACTAATTTGCGATTGGTCAAAAATACGGAAACGTTTATTCTGCGGACATCTTGTATCTAAAATGCTCGGCCGGGTGGCTCAGTGGTTAGCGTATCTGACTCGTGACCTGAAGGTTGTGGGTTCGATACCCGTTTGCGGCAAACTTTCTTTTCGGTGGTTTTACGCCTATCACCTCTGATGCATGTGAGAAAAGTAGTCAGTGGCTTTTGAAAGAAAGTTGTATCACTATTGGTGTGACAGGGCCAGGAAACACATGGATGCGCCACTGACCGCCATGGTATGACCTAAGCTGTTAAAATGGCGTAAAACTCCAATACAAACCAAATGTATCTACAACCATGACTTCTAGCAAGCGACGTTACTTTTCACTATTTCTCTTCATATTAAACCATACAAGAGTTTCACTATTCATATTCCACGCCGTCTATCTTTATTAGAAAGATATTTCTTGTTTATCTTCTTTCAAAATATAATGAGATTGACCTTTAGAGTTTTTGAATAAAGTAGGGGGCATTATTCATACTTTGTGATGATAATCCAGGTCCATGGGACCTGTAAATAGCCGGCACATAGCCTTGATTATGACATCAACGTTGTAAAAAAGCTGTTAATACGTAGAGAGCCAAGTCAATGACATATATTCTCCTCAGCTGCTAAAAAGGTCAAAGACATATTCCATTTTTACGAGGTTCTTAATCGGAATATCTCACATATTACGTGAGCCATGCTCTGTGAAGTGGGTTGTAGAATCTGCAAAAAGTATCGACCTATGTCAGCCTGCGCAGTCCGCGCAGGCTGACATGGGTCGAAACTTTTTTGCTATTGGTCAATTTTCTGCACGTCAAAGGACCATTCTATATGATGATTTCGTTGATTAATTTTTGGATCCGTAATTATGTGATGATATGCTTGGTAATCATCGAGATACATTAGACCCCCTTTTTCCAGAGCTCCGCTCACATGTATCGGACCACGTGGACCAGGGATAAGACTTCATGTTCTTTGCATTCTGATCTTTGATGTACGCAGGCTACTAAGAAAGTATTGTCTTTGTGCCCCAAGGGGTCAAACATAAAAAGAATGTATGGACAGATGTACTCAAGAACACGGGCAAATATCTCGAATCAAAGCCTCATATGAAATTGGCATCGTAAAAAATAACCTAGATCTATTATGTTTTCTTTCAGGATAATATACTACTCAAAATTTGCTAGGGATCACAATATTAGATTCAGCTGATGTATGTGTTGGCATGTATTAGCTATGGTTTTTCAATGTGTTATATAGCTACACTGGTGAAATAAACCACCCGTGGAAATGGATTTTTTTAATGCAAAACTGCATTGCTGTAACATATAACCGTATTAAAATATCTAAGTAATCCCTATCGAAGTTTGAGTAGTATATATCAGTAGAGGTTCAGTTTCTTACCTCCACAGGTGCATGTACATGAAGATCAGGTTTTACAGAAAAGAAGTCTGATCTACAATCTACAGAAATACATTGTCTGTTTCAAACTTTTATCACACAATTCCGAGTTTTAATGACCCTGAAGGAGAAGTCTTTTGAAAACATTTTGGGAAAAAGAGAAAATGCTGGTGACCAGCATTTTCTCCTTTTCCATATTGTTTTTTCTATTCTATCAAAGAAAAATTCCACTATTTCAGCGACCCTGAAATTGTCGTCTGCAATTGCTTACAGGTTGAGAAAGTGTGAAATTTTGTCGTTTGGTAGAGAGTTAATTAAAGTATTAGTGTTGACAAAAAAGGGATTGCAATATGGGATTGCGGGGCCCCCGTAGAGTGTGGTTGGGTGGAGGGGAGTTGGTGCTTACTGACTATATTTGTTCCTCTTATTTCAAGCTTAAATTTTTACTAAGCATCCCCATTTTTGCGATCTTGAGGAAAAACACTTTCGAAAACAATCTGGACACAGGAGAAAATGCAAGTGAGTAGTAACCAGCAGGGTTTTCATTCTTTTCAGAGGCAAAGTCCATCATTTGATAGACATTTTTAATCTGCAAATACTTTCAATATTGACAAGTTTAAACTTTTGTCTTGTGGTCAAGAATTTATGTAAAGATACATCTATACTCGTTAGCTCCACTGGCCGAAGGCCAGCGGGCTTTTGTCATGGCCCGGTGTCCGTCGTGCGTCCGTCCGTCCGTGCATGCGTCCGTCCGTCCGTGCGTGCGTTAGCTTTTATTTCAAACATCTTCTTCTCTGAAACTACCCATCCAAATTTGATGAAACTTAACAGAAATGATCCTGCTATGGTCCTCTTCAGAATTTTTTGAAAGAATTTGATTCCTTCAAAAACTCTGGTTGCCATGGCAACAAAACTGAAAAATATTGAAAATCTTTGAAAATCTTCTTGTCTGAAACCACAAGGCCTAGGGCTACCACATTTGGCATGTAGCTTTATCTAGTGGACCTCTACCAAGTTCCTTCAAATAATAGCCCTGGGGTCAAAATTGGCCCCGCCCTGGGGGTCACAAGTTTTATATGGGCTTATATAGGGGAAACTTTAAAATCCTTCTGGTACCTAGCCATAGGGCCTAGGGCTACCAAATTTGGCATGTATCTTTATCAAGTGGGCGTCTACAAAAGGTGCCCAAATTATAGCCTGTGGTCAAATTTAGCCAGGCCCTGGGGGTCACAAGTTTGACATGGGCTTATATAGAGAAAACTTTAAAAATCTTCTCGTACCTAGCCATAAGGCCTAGGGCTACCAAATTTGGCATGTAGCTTTATCTAGTGGACCTCTACCAAGTTCCTTCAAATAATAGCCCTGGGGTCAAAATTGGCCCCGCCCCGGGGGTCACCAGTTTTATATGGGCTTATAAAGGGAAAACTTTAAAATCCTTCTGGTACCTAGCCATAGGGCCAAGGGCTACCAAATTTGGCATGTATCTTTATCAAGTGGGCATCTACCAAGAGTGCCCAAATTATAGCCCTGGGGTCAAATTTGGCCCCGTCCCAGGTGTCACAAGTTTTACATGGGCTTATATTATGAAAACTGTAAAAATCTACTTGTACCTAGCCATAAGGCCTAGGACTACCAAATTTTGCATGTAGCTTTATCTAGTGGGCCTCTACCAAGAGGGCCCAAATTATAGCCTTTGAGTCAAGTTTGTCTCCACACCAGCGGTCACAAGTTTTACATGGGCTTTTGTGGTGAAAATTTTATAAATCCTCTTGTTACTAACCATAATAAGACCTAAGGCTACTAAATTTAGCCCTGTCTCAGGGGTCTTATGTGTTACAGGGCCTTTTATTGAGAAAACTTTGAAAATCTTCTTGTTTATAACCACACATTCTAGACCTGTATTATTTGGTATAGGGCTTTATCTTGTGGACCTCCACCAGGATTCAAGTAATTATAGCTTTGTGGTCAAAAATGGCTTTGCCCGGGGGTCATAACTTTCTCGTAGGATTTTATAGAAAAAATTTTGTATGTCTTCAAGTTTGAAACTAATTGGCCAAGTATTGTAATGTTTGGCTTGTAGTGTTTTTACTTATTAGCCAGTGGAGCGATACAGGGCCATCATGGCCCTCTTGTTTTTATCTAGTTTTCAGCCAATTTTTAAACCATTTCATATTTATTATATGAAACTAAAATCATTCTTGTATCTTCATGCCGAATCTTACCCCTGATGGCTGCAAGGTTGCACAGATCACGCCGGATAGAAAATGCATGTCATGATTTTTAGAGGCCTTCAAAGAAATCGCTGCTGTCGTTTCCGGTTTTAAATGAGAACAAATCTCTTGTGTTTTCCTCTCATTTACGTTATATAGATTGCTAGTTTATCGATGTTTACTCAGTTGATTAAATTCAGAGTCATTCTACACACTTTCAAGTTTTAAAAGCGTTTATTCTCTCTGGCTGTAAGGATGTATCTTTAACGGCTAAAGCGCCGGAATGACGAATGACAAATTAGGTCAAACTCTGCTTATAGTTGGAAAACGCAGGAATATTAGGAATAAAAGTGTTGTGCCTTGGGGACTAATTTTTTCCTAAATCAGATTAGCTAATCGAGTTTTTCTCCTAGAAGAAGCAAATAACCGCTTCTAGGGCAATTTACTACTGTCAGTTTGTATTTTGCGGACAGCGTGGATCAAGATCAGACTGCACAGAACGTGCAGTCTGATCTTTGAACCACACTGTCCGATGGTTTGTGATAAATAATTACAAAACACGCCCTTGAAATATAACTCTGTACCAAACAACAACATCTTAGACTTGTATAGAAAGAAAGCATTTGCTGAGGACAAATTCAGTGTAGCTGAAATGATTGTTTTTGTCTTTGGATGGATAGAAAACATTGTGGGAAAAGGAGAACATGCTGGTTACCAGCATTTTCTCCTTTTCCCACAATGTTTACAATGCCAGCATTTTCTCCTTTTCCCACAATGTTTTCAAAAGCCATATCCACAGGGTTGTTGAAAGCCTGGATTGTGTGATAAAGGGATGGAAAATTTGTGATAGATTTCGGATTTTCTTTGACAGTCTAAACATGTTCGGTTATTTTGTTTCTCGCTCTAAGGATTATATAGGTCGTTGCGGTATAACCTAGTATAGTTTATTAGTGGCATCCCTGCTTTTTAACTGTGCTGGTTGTCGGCATTTTCTCCTTTTCCCACAATGTTTTCAAAAGGCTTCTTTCTTAGGGTCGTTAAAACTCAGGATTGTGTGGTAAATGGTTAACGTATTCCTTCATGAAACTAATTCATAGGAGACGGGTTTCGAAACATCGAAGTAAAACCAAGGATTGTGTGAACTAATTAATCGTTTGTTCGTCTGATTTGTTGGGTGGTTAAGGGGTTACGAAGGTCGAATCAGTAAAACCTAGTATAGTTTATTAGAAACATCCCTGCCGTTTAACGTATTCCCCTTAAAAAAATTGTGGGATTGTCCTTGAGTACGGAACTTCGGAGCCCTAGCTTAGTACGGAGGAAATCAAGACCATACATGAATTAAGGCCCTTCTACACTAGCAAACATTTGTTTTGTGATCGTGCTTTGTCCGGTGTCCGTCGTCCGTCGTGCGTCGTCTGTCATGCGTCGTGCAGTCGTCAACATTTACCTTGTGTGCACTCTACAGAGGCCACAAATTCGGTTAGAAACTCATGAAACTTGGTCAGAATGTTTGTCTTGATAATATCTCGGACAAGTTTGAACTTTGGTCATGTCGGGTGTAAAAGTAAGTCACTAGGCCAAATCTTAGAAAAACTGTGTGTGCACTCTACAGGTCACATTTTCAGTCTGATACTCTTGAAACTTGTTCACAAGGTTTGTCTTGATGATATCTTGGACAGGTTTGCAATTGGGTCATGTCGGGTCAAAAAGTAGGTCACTGGGCAAAATCTTAGAAAGACCTTGTGTGCACTCTAGAGGCTACATTTTCAGCCTAATACACATGATACTAGGTCAAATATTAGTCTTGATGTTATCTTGGGCAGGTTTGAAATTGGATCATGTCTGGTCAAAAAGAAGGTCACTGGGCTGAATCTTGGAAAACCCCGTGTGCACTCATAGAGGCCACATTTTCAGCCTGATACTCATGAAACTAGTTTAGAGTTTTTTCATGATGATATCTCAGACTTGTTCGAAATTAGGTCACTTCGGGTCAGAAAGTGGGTCACTTAGCCAAATCTCAGAAAAAACCTGATGTGCAGTCTAGAGGCCACAATGTCAGCCTGATACTCGTGAAACTTGATGAGAATGTTTGCCTTGTTAATAGATCTTATAAGTTTGAAATTGGGACATGTCTGGTCAAAAAGTAGGTCAGTGGGCTGAATCTTATAGAAACCTTGTTTACACTTTACAGGCCATATTATCAGCCTGATACGCATGGAACTATGTCAGAGTGTATGCCTTGATGATATTTCAGACATATCCGAGTTTGGGTCATCTTGAGTCAAAAAGTAGGTCACCTAGCCAAATCTTAGAAATACCTTGTGTGCAGTTTAGAGGCTAAATTTTCAGCCTGATACTCTTGGAACTTGGTCAGAATGATTGTCTTGCTGATATCGCGGAAAAGTTTTAAATTGGGTCATGTCTGGTCAAAAAGTAGGTCACTTACTGTCGTGTGTTTTACATCATCAAAACCAGGATCTCTTCAGCTTTATCAACCCTAGATGACTTTACTAAGATGAGCCCTATCGTTTTGTTTTGTTTGTTTTGTACCACCGCAATGAGGTTCGTGACGGGAATATGCTGGTATCCGGACGTCTCTTTATCTGTCCTTCCGTTGAAGCGATTTCGCCTCCTTTTCTCCTACAGTTTTTCAACTGGTTGAAATTTGATTGAAAGCCTTCCTTCCATTGATACTTGTGCACCCGCTATTTTCATTATGATTGGTATACTATGACAGGAATTATAGTAATTGATTAGTCTTCTATAACAGGAGTTAAAGCCCTTGATTGGTCTACTTTAACAGGTGTTATAACCAATGATTGGTCTACTGTACCAGGAGTTTTAGCCATTAATTGGTCTACTATTACAGGAATTATAGCCCTTAATTGGTCAACTATAACAGGAGATATAGCCCTTGATTGTATTACTATAACAGGAGTTACAGCCTTTGATTGGTATACTATAACAGCCTATATATTAACACGAGTTATAACCATTGATTGGTCTACTATAACAGAAGTTATATCCATTGATTGGTCTACTTTAACAGAAGTAATAGCCATTGATTGGTCTACTTTAACATAAATTATGGCCCCTTGAATCTTTACCTCATCTAGTGACCAGGCACCTTGTGGGAGGTATTGGTTGATCTGCGACAATTCTGGTGTAGATCTGATGAAAAAGCATATGTAGTAATGTTTTTTTTTTTTTCAATTATAGAAGCACTGAATATGCTCTAGGTTTGTCATGTGAAGTAGAATTATCGCTCCTTGAACATCGTACTTGTATATTCCTAGCACACTAGACGCTATATTGATTCAATAGGTACTTTATACTTAACCATAAAAAACTAGTATTATAACGACTCTGAGAAAGGAGGCTGTTGAAATCTTTTAGAGAAAAGAAGAAAATGCTGGTAACCAGCATTTTCTCCTTTTCCCAAAAATGTTTTCTATCATTTCAAAAATAAATTTCATCATTTCAGCAATAATCTGTTTTACGTCTACAACTACTTTCAATTTGGCTCAGTCTGAAATTTTGTTGTTTGGGTCAAAGGCAGTCTACAAGGACCTTTCAATTTTTTCAATGTCATTCTGTTTTTATCAGAATAATTTACATCGAACAGTCTGGATCCAAACTGAGATCTCACATTCTTTAATATCAAGGTCGATTTTGTCTAGAATATCTCAGCAAAGCGGACAGTGTTGATCAAAGATCAGACTGCACGTTTTGTGCAGTCTGCACTTGATCTACACTGGCCGCATGAGCAACCATAGTTGCGAAAGGCTCTTTAAGGCCTAACTTCTGATCGGCTAGATCAAATGGTTTAGACATCTAACTTCCAAGACACTGATTGGCTGAAGGTTTTTTTTTTTTTCGTCTTGTGGGGCTTTTTGTCCCGGTCAGTCAGATTATTTTTGATTTTGCAGTCTGATCTTGATCTACACTGGCCGCAAAAGCAACCATAGTTGTGAAAGGCCTTGAACAGGCTACGTTCTGATCGGCTAGATCAAATGGTTTAGACATCTAACTCCCAAGACACGGTTTCTAATTGGCTGAGGTTGTTTTGTTTCGTAGGCGTTTTTGTCTCAACCAATCAGAATATTTTGGATTGTGCAAGTCAAGCAGCCGAATGAGTCAGACCTCTTATCTGGAATTTTATTCTTATGCACCGAAAATTAGTGTATTCTATTTTTAAAGTAGCTGGAGCATGAATGTATGTTTTGTCATCATATATGCGCAGATTATTCACCGATTATTTATATCGGTTTTAAATGACAGTGCTTGTTAATTTTAGATGTGAATGACAGCAATTGCTTTTTCGTAAATCTTTTCGTTGCAAGTTTAAGCAGTATTTTCTATTACAGGCAGCGTAGATCAATATCAGACTGCACAGAAAGTGCAGTCTGATCTTGGATCCACACCATCGACAACTTTGTTTTGCATTTTGACAAAGAAACCTCCTTAATTAATGGAAGTGGATTCTGAAGATGTTTAACACCATTAACTCTTTACCAGACGACAAAATTTTAGACTCATCCAAATTGAAAGCATTTGCAGACGACAAATTGAGTGTGGTTCAAAAGATGGGATCTGTTGTTAGGGTAGAAAACAATGTGGAGAAAAGAAAATTCTGTTCACTGTTTTCTCAGGGTCGTTTAAACAGGATTGATTGATAAAGGATTAACCCTATACCACACAAGAAAAAATTTATACTTATCCAAAGTGAAAGCATTTGTAGACGACAATATTAAGGTGGCTCAAATAGAGAAATTTATCTTTAAAAGGGTGGAAAAGATTGTGGGAAAAGGAGAAAATGCTGGTTACCAGCATTTTCTCCTTTTCCCACAATGTTTTCAATAGGCTTCTTCTTCAAAGTCGTTAAAACTCGGGATTGTGTGGTAAAGGATTAAATAGATGCGAAAGGGTAAGGAATTGCACTAATATGTGATCTATAGGGACAAAGTTATACTTACGTCATTTTATTTGTTGCATACCAAACGCCTACTATAGATTTTTCAATACCTCTTCATTAACCCTTTGCATGTCGCAGTGATCTTGTAGACAAATTCGGCAAACCTTGGAAGATACGTTGATCAGATCCGTCGGCTGTATTACGATGTGTGATATTCGGTAGCAGAACACGGTTTTCAGCTAAAGTGGTCTCTGTCCACAACACTCCAAACAAACCTTCATCAAACAAAGGTCTATATAATCAGCCTGAAATTATAAAGAGCACTTAAATGCAACAATACAATCCTAATTCCTTAGATTTTATCAATAAATCATCATTAACTTGTGAAATTACTGATCAATACAGGCAAGTGGCATGGTCGGATTAGAACTGACAAAATATGCTATTTTAGCCAGTGTTCCAAAATTCACAAAATGCAAAACCAGGAAGGTCGCCTGAAAATGCCCAGATAAATTGAAACTCAAAACAGCACATAATCTGGGTGGGGATAAAATCCTAAATAGCACGTTACCATGCTGTTTTTTCGCAATCCTTCATGCCCTGACCCTACCCTTATTTTCGCGGCTAAAAACAGCCGCTAGCTCAATGACCCCTCACTTTCGCATTTGGGGTCAAAACTATAGAACAAAGAAGGAAAGGTCATGACCTCCTGTTTCATAGACAAACCAAATGCTTCTTTTCCTAAATCAAACACATTTCATGGATGTAATAACTACTCTTATCAAAATTGCAATGAAAACCTACCTTTCTCAATTATTTCTAATTTTGACCAAAGCTAATTCGAAGCAAACTGTTTACAGGTGCCTTCACATACGACTTCCGTTTCTACACCGGAAATAGACCGCTTTACTCCTCGTTAAATAATAAACTCCACGTACAAAAAAAAAAAAATACGCGCAAAACTTATTTCAATCGAAGTCTTTCGAAATAGATATCCGTTGATACACAGTTTCTGCACTCATTTTTAACGTGGTTAATCAACTTCATTGGCATTGACAGACATGCATAACTTCAAGGTAGTTGATGTTGTTATCGTCCATTAATGTTTTTTCATGGGTGCCGCCATGTTTGATATCATGTGACTGAAAGTATTTCAAAATGGAAGCCTTCTTTATACGGACGACTTTAGAAGTAGTTACGGAATCGTCAGAGGTGTGACGAGTGATACAGTGTAGATAAAAATCTGCACAGAACCTGCAGCATGATCATAGATTTACACTGTTAGTATGGCCGTGGACCGTATTCATCAGCTATTCAAAATTGCAATCTTAGTGATATTAGAGATTTAGATTTAGCAACGCAATTTCTGATTGGCGAAAGCAATTAGGCTAAGCCAATCAGAAATCATGTTACTTTCAAATTTAGAGACTTCTTCTTTCATATTAATCCTTAGGCTGCTAAGCGCGACTCACTGACCTTTTGCGAAAAGTGTAGATCAAGATCAGACTGCACAGAACATGCAGTCTAATCTTGGATCTACACTTTCCGATAAGGAGATATTGTTCTTCAAAAAAAATTTGAAACAACATTATTCGGGTTTCTACTATCGGCATGAACGTTTTTTTTTTTTAAACTTGTTTGGCAGGATAAAGAATAAGTTTTGCTGTACAGAATGTCTAAATGATTTAACCCTGACCAAGTGACACATTTTGCAGTTGAACTCTACGATCTATTTAAATATTATTCCAGTTATGTAAGCGAAATAATTAACACCAGACAAGTCTGTAAAAATATTAATTAACGACTTACAATATGGCACTTGGAAGTAAATTTATCACCTGTAAGAGACATATTTATCACCGTTCTATGACGACTTTACGGGAAGCATGAAATATTTACTTAACTATTATGTTTATGTTTATTATTTGCCACCAGAAGCGCAATCCTGGAGATTAGAAAGCTAGTAATCTTTCTACCACACGACAAAATTTAGGCTAGTTCAAGATGAAAGCAGTAGCAGACGACAAATTAATGGTGGATCAAATAATCGGATTTGTCTTTGAAAGAGTAAAAATATTTGTCAGACAAGGATAAAATGCTGATAAAGTTTTCTTCGTTTCCCCAAGTTTTCCTCGCCTTTCGAAGACAATTTCAATGGCCTAAAGCCCAATTTATGTGTCTTCTTCAATAGCTTTCAATGTGGACAGGTCTAACATTTCGTCAACTTGTAAAGGTTTAACCCTTTACCACGCAATTCCAAGATTTAACGAATGTGAAGGAGAAGGCTTTTGAATGGATTGTGGGAAAGACAGAAAATGCTGGTAACAACGTTTTCTATCCCATCAAAGACAGATATTACCGTCTGAGCTTCATGTAATTTTCCGTCCGCAAATGCTTTCAGTCTGGTCGACTTTCGTCCTTCGGTAAAGAGTTAAAGCCCCTGTAAAGCCAAAAATAGGTAATTTTCACCGTTTATAACTCGAAAATATATTGGATAACCCACAACACACATATATAAGATCGGAAAAAACTCGAACGTGTCAGTTACTGCATTGGTTGCCATAATATACGTGAGCGAAAATGCATGGAGAAGCCCGTCGATTTCACGGACGCCATTGATCGAGACAACCTTCGTTATCGTTCGTGTATATTCGAACTAGGTCTTCGAGAACGTCACGTGATAACATTGCATCTCATTAGTGCTATGACGTAGTAGACAGGACTATTGTTTACAATTCCAACATTATGTCATCGGAGAGTAAGATTGCTCATTCTGAACCTGTTTTCTTATTTAGATGTAGTAAACTCTTCCTGTATTGATGATAAATGAATAAGCGATGATCAGCCTGTGTCGTTGTTTCTGTTTACGATGTCGATAAACTTACGTTTTTCAAGCCTAGAATGGGGACAAAACGATCAAGTGAATGAAGGGTTTGTTTCGACGCTTTGAATGATCATGTGGTGTTTACGTCACTAACACGTCACTGCGGACATTTACGACGAAAAGTCGGCTAATCGTCGGCGATCATCGATGTAAACAAACAGGTAATGCGGCATGTTCTAGTTTCAAAATTCTTTTTTCTACTACTGACAGGAACTTTTGCGAACTGCACCTTTACATATCGTGAGTCATAATAATCGCCATATTTTTACATGGTAAAAATGAAATTTACTTTTATTTTATAAACAGGTTGTTTATTCAGTTGGACGCTACTGAGACTTTAAGCACTGCAATAAAGGCCATACGGCCTGCAACACGCGATAAGGGGAATTCGGACATTTGCGTAAAGTGTCGTCTCGGATCAGCCTGCGCAGTTCGCGGCTTTTTCACAATTTAATACGTCTGGACAGGTCCTTCACCGACTTGTTGCTGACTCCACTGTGTCGTTAGTACGACTATTTGATTGATATATGGCTTGCACCACGCGAAAAGGGGCATTCGGACATTTGCGTAAAGTGTCATCTCGGATCAGCCTGCGCAGTCCGCGCAGGCTAATCCGAGACGGCACTTTACGACTACAAAATAATTTGTGATACAGTAGACTTGCGCAAAACAGAAAATTACATAAAAACGGAAAGTGCGCAGGCTGATCCGAGACGACACTTTACGCAAATGTCCGAATGCCCCTTTTCGCGTGTTGCAGGCCGTATAAGAGCGCACTAAGGTGCTAAAGGAAGCTGGATGAACTTAATCCTTATCCTGCTAAAGCCGAGCCCCGGTAGCGCTGTCGGTAGCGTGTGGGATTTGAGAACAGGAGGTCTTGGGTTCGATCCCTGGCTCGGCCAATTTCTTTCCGAGGATTGATGATAGTCATTGCGACAGGATTCATACCTCTCCCACCGCTGACCATTGTCTGGAGGATGGTTATGTGGGAAAGCTGCCAGTGGCTTGGAAAGAAAATTGTGCGGAGTACTGGTAAAAGAGACTACAGGAAAGCATGGACAGGTGCACTGGCCGCCGCGATATATCTAAAATAATGATGAAAACGGCGTTAAACACCATACAATCAATCAATCAATCAATCAATTGTCCTGCCAAATAAGTTAATTGAAACTTTCAATTCGATAGAAAAAATCTGGGGGGGGGGGGGGGTAGGAAATATCCCCTAATCGGACAGTGTAGATCAAAGATCATACTGCACGTTCTGTGCAGTATGATCTTGATCTACACTGTCCACAAAAGGTCGGTGAGTCGCGCTTAGGAGCTTAGGGATTGAAGGTATGCATTGGATATCTTACGACTAAGTGGGATTCTAATTTGGTTACAGAACTCGGATGAATAGTATCAGACATGATCATTCAACCCTTTTAACCTCTTTTGCGAAAACGGTGACTTTCTCGGACGCCATAGACCGAGATCAGACTGCACAGAAAATGCAGGTGCAGCCTGATCTTGGATCTATACCGTCCGTTTGCTTAGTCAAACCTATAGGGTTGAATTCTTTTTTGAGGCTTATTGTATTTTACTTTCAGCAGTAGAGGTAAAGGTCGAGTTTATATATACCAGAAGGTGATTTAATGCATTTCCGTGAAGCACTTTACCAAGAAAGTAATTACATAATTATGGATCAATAGAATCCATTTTATTTAAAAAAAACCGCTTGAATCATAAGGTGAGTGGTCCTTCAGCATGCAGAAAACTAAAAAATAGCAAAAGGTTTCGACCCATGTCAGCCTGCGCAGACTACGCAGGCTAACGTGTGTCGATACTTATTGCAGATGCATTAAACCCGCTATTCACTAAATATGGCCCATATATATTTGGCACCGACAGATTTAAAACTCAGTAAATAAATTATAACTTTGCAGTGCCACCCAAAATAGCTATCTCTTCATCATTCTACGTCGAATTTATGGGAAGCATGAAATATTCATTCAATGATAATTATGTTCAGTTTTATTGTATCCAAGCATGGGCGCCATGCTCGAACGCTGTCTTTTAAAGTATTCATGATATCATTGAAATGATAATATCGCTTAATATGAATAAGGCAAAGACTCAATACGAGCGACGTAAATGATTTGTGGAACAAATATCTATTAATTCGAATGACGACCTAGATTCTAGATCTTGAAATCAAATGGCTTTGAGTTCGAATTCCGGCTTTGCCAAAACTAATTTTGAGCCTTGTCAAAAGTAGAAAGCATTTTTCTTTCGTAGATTTATCCATGGGAAATAGGGTGAACTGTCCCTGATTTCCTTAACAAAATAAAGACAGTTCCTTGACGATTTTGTTAATTTATGTCCAGGAAAAAAAAAAAACTTGGAATGATTTTTGGTTCACATACTTTTAAAGACCATTTTACAGGAACATTTCTTCACTGCATGTAGAGCGCAAACAGATCTATATAAGAGAAACTTTGATTTTTACGAGGGTCAGTAGGTTGAGAAGAATATTGAACAGAGTACTGATAAAAGGAAGTTCAGGAACGCATGGTAGGTGCACTTGCCACCGCAATGAATATAGATCTACACACAAAAGGTAAAAACAAACAAACAAACAAAAACAGTTGGGTTTTTTTTTGTTAGTGTACCGGTCTACCCATGTTTTACCTGGAGTTTCTTTAAAACCAGAGTGCGTTGATCGCTAAAATCAGATTATATGAAGCTTTCCTTTTTCATCCCATCTGCTTTCCTACACATTCATCATTGAAACAGTGATCAGTGTAAATAAAGGAATGACTTCTGTCACAATGACTACATCTAGATCTATCATCAGTCCTAGGAAAGAAACTTGCCGAGTTATCGGATAGATATCCAACTTATGGCAAAAAATAAAAAAACCGCCAAACTTTTAGATCTATCAACAAGCTTTCCTAACAAATAAATATGTTTGAGCCATGTTGCGGTAAAAGAGGGTTAAATGCATCTCCGTGATGTATGATACCAAGCAAGTCATCACATTATTATACATCCATATAACTGACTGAATCAAAAGGCATGCATACTGGTCCTTTGACATGCAAAAAGTTGAACAATAGATCTAGCAAAGAGTTTTGACCCAGGTTAGCTTGCGCGGACTGCACAGGCCGACCTGGGTCGATAGTTTTTGCAGATGCATTAAGCCCCCTTTTTACAGATCATAAATCCGGCTTTCTCTGTAAATGGTATTTTGAAACAGTCAAAATCTAGTTTAGTCATGATTTCTACGACACAATATTTTCCGCGAAAAAATGACTCGTGCATGACGTAAGAATAGTATGAATAATGACGTCATTATTTGCTAGCATAGATCATTGCGTATGTTTATACACAAATAGACGCTTAATACGCTGAAAGTAAGGAAGAAATTAGATAATCTGTACTCATTAAACTGATAATGGTTTTTAAGTAATCATTCCATCGGTAGATAATTATTGTCATTTTTGACCAGTCAGGTACTTGTGCGAAAGATTGTCATACGTGTGACGCTGTGCGACTAACCGGAAGACACTCAGTTTTTTAGTCATCCCTATTTAGATTTAGACTAAAACCTATAACGAAGTCGGAATTTCATTTTTAAAAATCTAGAACGGTGTTACCGCAAAACGAGCTTCACTTGTTCCGGCTTCGCCCGTAACTCGTTATCGCTCGTTATTACAAATGATATGCCAGAGCGGACATGTTCATTGGAATTTATTATATATTTGAAAGTTTTCCGGGGAAAATACATGCGTCGCACGCGGATAAAATATCACACAGGACAGTAAAAAAAAATCCGTATTTACACACTGTGAAATGCGGTTCCAAATATGCTTTGATGACGTTATGATGAAGAAACTCACGAGAGGAATACATATGTATCTATTTGGAATTTGATTGGTAAAAATTTTACGCTGTGACAATCATCCGCCGTTCATAAAAACGAAGTTACTGCCTACTACACCATTATTTGTTTTATTTTGCTTACCGTTTTCGAATAAAATGTCAACAGTTTGCAATAGTTTTTAGTTGAAAGTTGAAGGTATATAATAAAAGGAATATTATGCTGTAGTAACTTTTGTGGCGCTGGTATTTGCTTCTCGCCGCGCAAGAAAATTTTGACATCTCGCTAGACCTTCGGTCTCGCGCGATATCAAATTTTCTCACGCGGCTCGAATCAAATACATGCACCAGGAAAGTCACTATAGTATAGTATTCCGTATATATTGTTGCAGAAGTTTTAATTCCAAGCCATCAGAACGGCTGATTCACTTTTTGTTTCCCTCGCGAGGAAATTTGGAGGTAACCTGGGTCCGTATTCACCAACCATTTCTTATAATATTCTTGGTCTTATTCTAGATTTAGCAATTATGAAGAAGGCTAAGAATGATCTTAAGAATGCATGATGTAATTCTTTACCAAACGACAAAATAACTAGAGCTCTGTGAATTTCGAAAGCCTATGCAGACGTGACATTCATTGTTACTCAAGACGTAAACTTTGTCTTTCAAAGAGTAGAGAACGAGTAGAGAACATTGTAGGAAAAGGAGAATTTGCTGGTTATCGACATTTTCTCCTTTGTTTTCAAAAGTTCTTCATCGGGTTCGTTAAAAGCTGGAACTGTTTGGTGGAGTTAATTAATTTCTTATCTGTGGATCGATCAGGTTTTACAGTACTGTCGATGGTATTAGATGCCAACGATATTGTTATAAATACCGTTTACCAAACGACAAAATGGTAGACTTGTCCAAATCCGAAACATTTGCAGACGATAAATTAGATGTAACTGAAAACTTGAAAACTGTTTTTGTAAGGGATGAAAACATTGTGGGACAGGAGCAAATGCTGGTTACCAGCATTTTTTTCTTTTTTTTTTTTTTTCTTTTCTTTCCATAATGTTTTCAAAAGTCTTCTTCTACAGACTCGTTAAAACTGGGAATTGTTTGGTAAAGGAAAAAAAATGTTAATAATATTGCTTATTGGTGATCGTCTGTTTCCTTATGGAATCAGTCTTTACTTATTCTACCTAGTAGTACAGATAATTCTCCTCAAATGCGATTTTAGTTTTCGATGGGTCGTATTCGAGTACAGAGACGATCGTCAAAATGCTGGGCGAAGTCTCCGCACAGATTTTGTGCGCACTTTTAAACTCTCAGTACTGTCACAAATTGACGACAAAACTAGATCTTGAACATACTTGTTGATTGCTTGTTTATTTATCCTTCGTTTCCAATACAAATATTTTCAATTTAAATGCTAATCATAAGAAAAAAGTAATTAATGGCTGCCAAACACTATAAACACTGCAGTGTTTCGTTAGTTTTTGCGAGATTTACAAATTATAAACGACTTCTTTACCCTTAGGCTGCTAAGCGCGACTCACTGACCTCTTGCGGACAGTGTAGATCAAGATCAGACTGCACAGAACGTGCAGTCTGATCTGGGATCTACACTGTCCGAGAAGGAGACATTATTCCCCGAAACAAAACTTTAAAATAGCATTATTTTGGTTTTTATTATCGAAATGAAAATTTCATTCTAGTTATTTAGCAGGATTCGGGTTAAAGGGCTTTAGGTGATGAAACTTTCAGTAGTTTGTCCTTGGTCATGTGTATCACAAGATATTAATTGCATTTGCTGCAATACAGATTAAATCGACGAAAAAGAAAGTCAGCGCAGCGCTGTAGCCTATCTATCCTGAAAATTCACGATGGACTTGAGACGTTACGATGCACAATAAACAAGTATGAAAAGAAACATCGTAAACCTCTCATTACTAAGAATATATACTAGCTGATGTTTAGATATACAAGTACGTGTATATTGAAAGATAGATTGTATTTAGCGATTAAAAAGCAACCTGGCCAACAGGCCACAAATAATTTATGGAATTTAGCAGTACAGTGTCTAACACCAAGTGTTCCGCCGCTGACCGGAAGTCAAGAATCTGACGTAATTTGCCTTTTTAGCTAAAAAGATATTTGGTCTATTTTTGTGGGGATTGTTATTAAACCTAATTATGGTTTCTAAACATTTATATGCTCTTTTTTGTGTGACAACGAGAGCTTCAGGTCGGAACGCTGTCTTTTAAAATATTCATGATATCATTAAACTACAGACGACACTTTTTATAGGCTGTCGTCTGCTACGATTTGATACCTGTAGGATTATCATACCTGATTACACATATAGGACCTGATATAACTGAGCCATGTTCTATGAAAAGGGGGTTTTAATGCATCTGCAAAGAGTATCGACCAAGGTCAGCCTGCGCAGTCGAAATTCTTTTCTTTTTTTGGACATATCAAAGAATCAATCTACTTCATGGTTCAGTTGGTTGTTGTACAACATGGATTTTAATGGTCCATAATACTGTAGTGACTTTTTTTGGTATAATGCATCACGGAGATGCATTAAGCCCCCTTTTGCCAGAGCATGGCTCAAATACAAGTACATAAATGTAGAAACATGGATTGTATAAGCACCATAAAGGCAATGTGTCTTGAAGGCCACAATGTACAAATACGAGTAATTCACAAGTCGATGATGTACAGTGACGGACACTAAGCGCTTCGCCATTGACCGGAAGTCAAGAATCTGATATAAGTTGGCTTTTTGGGTAAGACGATATTTCTTGCGTCTATTTGTGTGCGAGTTGTCAGTTTTTATGGTATATAAACATTTATGTGCTCTCTTTTTTATGTGACAGCGAGAGTTTCAGGTCGGAACGCTGTCTTTTAAGATATTCATGATATCATTAAGCAGCAGACGACACTTTTGTAGGTTGTCGTCTGCTACGATTTGGTATCAGTGGGATAACCATACCTGGTTATACATATTGTAGAACGTGATATAAGCCATTCTCTATAAAAAGGGGATGACATGTATCTGCAAAAAGTATCGACCCATGTCAGCCTGCGCAGTTTGCGCAGGCTGACCTCGGTCGAAACTTTTCGCTCTTGGTTAATTTTCTTACCTGTCAAAGGACCGGTCTACCACATGATTCTGCTGGTTGTTAGACAAAATTGATTTTGTTGAGCCATAATTATATGATAACTTGCATGGTATAATGGATCATAGAGATCCACTAAACCCTCTTTTCGAAGAGCGTCGCTCAATTACAAGTGCAAAACGTGCAGTCTGATCAAGGAATCTGTACCGTCTGCCGCTTTGCCCGTTACCGCACAATGTTGACTTTAACCACCATGAGAAAGAAAGCTTTAAATATTTAAAACATATTTTTTTCTTACATCCATTGAGAAAAAAGTTCTTACAATTATATTAATCTCTCTCGATTCTGCTTCCTAGGAACTATACCAGTATTTGCTCCGAATGTGTGGGTCAATGAACATCCGCAAAGTTGACACCCATCCCGGGTATCAAACTCTGGACCCTATGTTACGAGACCGACGCTCTATCTCACAAACACGGACACCACGAAAGCTTTTGAAAACAGTGTTGGAAAATGATAAAATGTTGGGTACTATCTTTTTCTTCTTTCTGTACAATGTTTTTTTCTACTTCAAAGACAATTTCTTTTATTGAGTCTTGTTTAGTTTGTCGTCTGCAAACGCTTGCAATATGACAGAATCTAAAACTGTGTCGTCTGGCAAATTATACTCAAACAACTTCATCCATGTGGCTGATATGAGTTTGTGTTGGAAAGAAGTGGAAAACATTGTGGTGAAAGGAGAAAATGCTGGATACCAGCATTTTCACCATTTTCCATAATGTTTTCAAATGCCATCTTGCTTTAAAGCAAGTCTTCCTTAGCGTAAAACACTCGATTAATTTATAAAAGACGCAGGCTTTAAAGCAAGTCATATTCATTCGGTAATGATAGAGATTAAGCAACTAGTATTGGTGTCAACGAAATATAGAGCATGCCATCGTCTTTCCCGTCGAAAATGTAGAAAATTCCAGACAAATTTATTGCAAAAGTAAATTAAATTTATTATTCTTTTATTATTCTGTTGATTCACATTTATGTCTTATTTTTGCACTTGTCCTTGTTACTCAGCTTTATTGTTGAGCGTTACATTTGTTCAGCAACCTTATTCACCAACCATTGTAAATAGCATCACACTTGTCTAAATTCTAAATTTAGAAACCATCGCGAAATCTTATTGGGTAAACCAGTTGGTTTAGCAAATCAGAAATTGCGTAACTTTGGAATTTAGAAAGTTTCTGAATGTAAGACAAAGAGTGCAACTTGGAGTGGTTGGGGAACCTGAAACCGGTGTAAGTGCAGATCTCTTTCAACGCCGTTGGGGAAAAAAAGCAGCTTTAGCGGAGGGCATAGATCAAGATTGGACCTCACAGAACAAGCGGTGCCATCTTTGATCTATACTGTCCGCTTGTTTGGTCAAGCCTATTAGATAAACATCTTTCTCAGTTTCAGTGGATTTTATTACAGTCGTAGCAAGAGGTCGAATTTGTAATAGTCTGCGCTAATAGTAATATAGCGTGAATGATTTTCCTGTCAATACTTTCAGTACTTTGATAGAAATCAAGAAGGCGCCATCTATAAATAGAACTCTACTACATAACTAGACCGGGTACTCGGAAATGCCAATTTGTCTAAATTGCTTGCAATACAGCGATTTATTTGCTCTCTGATAAGTTTGTACTTTGGAAAGAAATATCTTTGTTAACTAAGGACGAGTGTAACTTTTGCTTCCAGTAATATTCAAGCATCTACCAAAAAATGTTGTTCGTGCATTTCCCGTTTTGTGTCCTAGTCAGACTGCTTGGAACGTACAGTCTGATCTTTGATATTTACCGTCAGTTTATTTAGTCTAGATTATGAGATAAAAATCTTTCTGAGTTTAGATTTTCAACCATCGAAATAAGTCGTATTTTTATGCGAACGGCGCCGAATAGAGATTTAGTGTTATAACTTCCTCTCAATACTCTCAGTACTTTTAAAGAAATCTAGCGCCCGCCATCTATAAAGAGAATAGATAACTAGACCGGATACTCCGAAATGCCAATTTGTCTAAATAGCTTGCAATACAGCGCTTCGTTAGCTTTCTGATGAGTCGATGCTTAGGAAAGAAATCTTTCAATTAACTATGGACGAGGGAAACTTTTGCCTCAAGTCATAGCTAGTAATTAACACCTTACTGGATCAAAATAGCTTCTCAATGAGAGAAATTGACCTATTTCTCTGCGTATAGTCATCGCTTTGGTTCTTTACAGAGGGTCCTGTGTTGCTCAGTGGTGGAGGCCATGTGTTTGATCCTCCTTCGAGGCTCCGAATATTGTCCTTGGACAAGATACCTATGAGTGCTGGCGTTGTGCTAGTGGAACACAGGACACGCTGTCGCCGTGATTTAACTATTCATAACATAACCTAACATAACATAAAGTTTGATGGTAATCCAAGGCTTCAGGCTCTAATTTTAAGATATTTCAATGGCTGATTAGTTTCCGATGTAATAATGATAGTACAAACGAGACACAATGTAAAACTTAAATTTAACAAATTATGAAAGCACACAGTATATTCCGATCATAACGTATTCTAAAATAATCGGAGCGTTGAGTATAAATAAAATTTGTTTTGCAGACAATGTAAATCAAGATCAGAATACACAGAACGTGCAATCTGATCCTTGATCAGCCCAATCTACCGTTTCTGATGTCATTTGAATAGTCAGACTAAAAAAGCTTTTATATTGCTATGTTTTGGTATTTTCCCGAGTTTCAACTGGCGTTTTAAAGCTTCATTTAGTACGTTAACGGAAAATTTGTCATGAATTTTGTTCCACTAGCCTTTGATGTACACCATGTTTCGGATAAAACAGCTTTTGTAATGTTATTTATCGCTATTTTCCCCTGGTTTTTGAGATGCTTTATGTAGTGTGGTAACGCAAGAATTGTCAAAATAAATTTTGTTCTTCTCTTATTTGATGTGTACATTGTTATGCATTATTCCATTCGAAAAGTATTTCATCATTGTCTGGATCTTGTTATCGAACTTTAAACAAGTTCTGCGTAGTTTTTTTTGCTTGATTTGCGCTGAGTCCCAGGATGTTAGTTCATCATGCACTGTTCTTGTTTGTTTTCATGTTGTTTATCACTGTTTCCACTATTTTAGTTTTATCGTGGCGGCCTGTGCGCTTTTGTATGCTTTCCTGGAGTTTCTTTAACCACTATTTTACACGGCATTTTTTCTAAGCCACTGCCTGTTTTCTCGCATATACATTGTCCAAACAATGTTCAACCTGGAGAAAGGAACGCAATGACAACCATAAATCCTCGGTAAGAATTCAGCCGAGATGGGGGATCACACCCAGTTCTCAACCAGTTAAAAGAAAATGTCCATTTACTCTTTACCACAAAGGTAAATTATAGACCTGTCTATACTGAAAATATTTGCAGACGACAACTCTATTTAGGTAAAATGATGGAACTTGCCCTCGATAGGGGTAGAAAACATTATAGGAAAAGGAGAAAATGCTGATTACCAGCATTTTATTCTTTTCTGAAATGCTTTCAAAGAGCTTATTCTTTTGGATCGTTAAAACTCGGGATTGCAACCTCATTTTCATTTGGCCAAGCCCAAAATTTTGTCCTTTGCTTGGTCTTTATGGGAACAGAGTGTCATTCTGTGGCTTTTCTTTAGCTCCTTGGCGCTTTCAGTTGTATGTAGTGTCTACTACTACTACTACTTCTACTACCACTACTCCTACTACTACTCATTCTACTACTACTACTACTTCTACTGCCACTACTTCTACTACTAAACTACTAATACTACTCGTTATTATATGCCTGAAAGTTTCCGGAGTAAATACATGCGTCGCATGCGCATAAAAAGAAACAGGACAGAAAAAAATACTTATCTACACACTGTGAAAATACGGTTCCAAATATGGTATGATGACGCAATGATGACGTAATTCACGAGCGGAATACGTATGTATTCATTTGCAATTTGACTGGTCAAACTTTTGCGCTGTAATATTCATCCGCCATTCATAAAAACGAAGTTACTGGCTACTACACCATTATTTGCTTTGTTTTGCTTATCGTTTTCGAATAAAATGTCAAAAATTGCAATATTTTTTCGTTGAAAGGTTTAGATATATAATAAAAGGAATATTATGCTGCAGTAACTTTTTTGGCACTAGTATTTGCTTCTCGCTGCGCAAGAAAATTTTGACATCTCGCTTGACCTTTATCTACAAATCTAATGAGGAGATTTTTTCCCCCCAAAAAAAAAGAAGTCTGAAACTACAATATTTGGATTTTTTACCATTGGCTTGAAAGTTTTGTTTAACATATTTAGCAGGTTAAAGGTAAATTTATTTGCGAAATATATATACTCAGTTCCATAAATAAGTGTGCACTTAATTTTCTTTTATTTCTCGTCGCATGTTTTACTGAAGACCAACAAGTTTGGTATCATACTTTAGTTCAGAGTCTGTAGAAAATGCCAGGCTAATCAGATTTTGACTAACAGAAAGTTTAAGTTAGGTTTTTGCAGTTTAAATGAAGGTGGTACTAAACTCAAAGTTGCAAAAGTACTCAAAGACTAAGGTAACATTAAAGTAGATTAAGATGTCGAAAGGTTTATTATTACTTTATTCCATTCAGACAGCATTTAGAAAGAGAGTTTGCCTAGAGCTGGCCACCTACAGAATTTTCTGCATAAAATATTCAAGCGTATTTGAGAGTACTTTGGGCAAAGTAATAAACTGAGATGTAGATAAACCTTCAAGGGAAACGTAGCTTTTTCTTCTTTTCATGTAAAAGAATTTCTCGAGTAGACGGTTCGATATCCCTAAGGGAAAAAAAGGTTCACATGGCACTAGGTGCGAGATTAAAAGTCTCTCGTTAACAGAGAAATCATAGAAAAATTACAGACTGATAAATATAATTTTAGCTTTCATAATACCCTATATCAGACGAAAAAAAAAAAGATTTGGCCAAGCAACAGATCAAATGTAGCTTGAATAATGAGATTTGTATAGAAAAAGATAGAAAACATCGTTGGAAAAGGAGAAAATGCTGGTTACCAGCATTTTCTACTTTTCCCACGATGTTTTCAAAAGCCTTCTTTCACAGGGTCGATAAGACAAGGGATTGTATGGTAAAGTGTTGAATATCATATGTTCCTAATGAAGCATGTGTTACATAGTTTGCTTTGAAAAGAACACTGACCTTTTTATGTTACAAAACCTCAAAGTTTTTGCCGGAAATTTTCTTCGCTTACTTTTCAAATACTGGATCGGGCTTATGTGTTTTTATCCGTCAAAACTCTTTTCTTGAAAGCCAAGCTCCGGTGGCGCAGTTGGTAGCGTACAAAACAGAGGGTCCCTTGTTCGAATCCACAGCTCAGCCAGTTTCTGTCCGAGGATTGATGAGAGTTATTGCAATAGGATTCATTCTTTTCTCACCTCTGATCATTGTTTCGACATTGGCTATGGGGGAAAGCAACCAGTGGCTTGGGAAGAATATTGTGCGAAATACTGGTCAAAGAAATACCAGGAAAGCATGGATAGGTGCACTGGCTGCAGCGATTTATCTGATTTTTGTTGAAACGGCGTTAATCATGATACAGTCAATCTTTCTTGAAAGACAAAGTCTGGATAAGCACGGATATAGGGAAGGTTGGTTGGTTAGTCGGTCGGTCGCTCGGTTGATTTCTTTGCTGGTCGGTTGGTTGGTCGGTCGGTCGGTTGATTTCTTTGCTGGTAGGTTGGTTGGTTAGTTGGTTGCTAGGTGGGTTGGTTATTGGTTTGTTGATCAGTTGGTTGGTTGGTTGGTTAGCTGGCTGGCTGGCTGACTTGTTGATTTGTTGGTTGGCTGGTTAGTTGGCTGGTTGGCTTGCTGTATTGATTGTTTAGTCGGTCGGTCGGTCGATTGAGATGTAGCAAGAGATTCAAGTAAAACAACGCATTATATAGTCAAAGTGTACGTAAGTTTATTCAAATATTTGCAAAACGATAATAGAACATCCATTATTTGTTCACATAATATTATTCATCCTCGTCAAAGGGCACATTGTCAAGAAAGAAATGGTTGTCCGTTTAGTTGGCTGCAACAATGGAGGATGCGTCTGAAAGAAAGAAAAAAATGTTCCTTTAGTTCATAATGACACGCTAGACTTTGGTTGAAAGTAAACAAATGAGTATTTACCTTTAGTTGTTCATTTACTACAGCATGTAATTTTTCACTCTTCTTTAAACCATTTACTGAAGAATCCGATGTTGAACAAAAGCCTTTTGAAAGTATTGTGGGAAAATGAGAAAATGCTGGTTACCAGCATTTTCTCATTTTCCCACAACGTTTTCAAAAGCATTCGTCAGTGGGGCCATTAAAACTCGGAATTGTGTGATAAAGGGTTAATCTATCACCGTAGACACACAAAGAAAACCCTGTGTAAGTTACACAGGGGATAAACATCGTGAGAAAATGACATTATTCTTTCCACTGATATAGAAAGCATTATGGAAAAAGGATCAGTTTCTTTTTATATGCAATTTCTTTTTTTAACCCATGATGTTTCTAAAAGCTTGATTACGTCAGGAATGTGAAAAGCCGTTTTTTGACAGTAAAATATCAGACACATATGGAACGACTGTTAGTGTTCGACCACACAGACGCAACATTTTTTTTATTTGAAGATTTAAACTTTTACCAAATAATCACGTATTTTAATGACCCTGAAGAAGAAGGCTTTTGAACAGATTGTGGGAAAAGGACAAAATGCTGGTAACCAGCATTTTCTTCTTTTCTCACAATCTTTTTAAAGTTTTTAAAAATTTATGCTGTCATTTGGACTACAACTGATTTGTCTTCAGCAAATGCTTTCATAATCTACTGTTGTAAAATTTTGTCATCTGATAAAGAGTTAAATGGGCGAAAAAAGAGCATGAGTGATAGTTTGATGGAGAGGTATGTAATCGAGTATCGCTTTATCCTTTTCGTGAAGATCACACCGATTAGCCATGGTGCTGGAGCGTAGGGTGTGGGTTCGAGTCCCACGGCTGGTCATCTAAAATTACTACTATGCTTTCGGATGAGACGTTAAATCGAGGTCCCGTGTGGCGGTACTGTACACCGAGCACGTTAGAGAACCACGCGTAATTTAGGATGGGTTTCGTCCTGTATCTGCACTATTCCCCTAAAGATAACTAACAGCCTTCAGGGGGGGCGTCGTCCATAATGGGCAACCGGTGGTGGCTTAATGCATTATCTGTGATGCATGATAGGCCTACTAGCGAGTCATCACATAATCATTAAGTCCATTTTGTGTAACAACCGACTGAACCATGAGATAAACTGGTCTTTGAAATGCAAAAACTGACCAATAGCAAAAAGTTTAGGCCCAGGTCAGCCTGCGCGGACTGCGCAGGCTGACCTGGATCGATACTTTTTGCAGGTGCATTAGGCCCCCTTTTCACAGAGTATGGCGCACGTGTATTTTGCACCATTCCGATCGGCCTATTAAGGTAACAAGTAAGACATTAGGTCAGATTTACAGCATTGTTAGATTGCATTGTAGGTCACATATGTTACATCCCTTCACTTCAGTTGCCAAGTCCCCGCTAGCTCAGTCGGTAGCGTACAGGACTTTAGAACAGTGGGTCCCTGGTTCGATCCCAAGCTATGCAAATTTCTTTCCGAGGATTGATAATACTCATTGCGATAGGATTCATTCCTCTCTCACCGCTGCCCATTGCATCGACGATGGTAATGTGGGAAAGCAGCCAGTGGCTTGGAAAGAAAATTGTGCGGAGTACTGGTTAAAAGAAACTCTCAGGAAAGCATGGATAAGTGGACTAGCCGCCGCGATATCAGTGAAATCATGTTGAAAACGGCGTTAAACACAATGCGATCAATAAATCATTCACTTCTCTTGACCCTGTACCAGACGATTACATTTTAGACTGATCCAAATTGAAAGCACTTTCAGGCGACAAATTATTTGTACCTCAAATAATGGGATTTGTTTGGCATGGATAACAAAACCTTGCAGGAAAAAGGAGAAAGTTTGTTTATAAAGTTTATAAAAATACTTTCACCAGAAAACCTTCACAGGATCAGACAGCGTAGATCCAAGACCAGGCTCTATGTTTTGTGCAGTCTGAGCTTGATCTCTGCAGTTCTCTGTAGTCAACCCTCAATCTAAACTGTATGCAAAAACATCGTTACCCTTTGCCAATAGATTCCGATTTTTCAAGAACCTGGAGAAGAAAGCATTCGATAGAATTGTGGGAAAAGAAAAAAAAAATACAGGTGGCAATGTTTCTAACAAATTTCGTCCATTTAGCCATAGTCATAATGTCGTCTGCAAATGAGCCGTGCTCTGACAAAGGGGGCTAAATGTATCCCCGTAATACACTGTACAAAGCAAGACATCACATAAGTATGGGTCCGTAAAATGCATTTAGTCTGACAATTGACTAGGTGTAGGGGTAGAATGGTCCTTAGGCATGCATAGTATTTACAAATAGCAAAAAGTTTCGACCCATGTCAGCCTGCGCGGACTGCGCAGGCTGACATGAGTCGATACTTTTTGCAAATGCATTAAGCCTCCTTCTCATAGAGCATGGCCCAAATATTTTAGATATATGTGTATGTAACAAGTCTAGTGTTTTGCTGTCCGACACCAAACAAAAAAGAAATAGACTTGTCCAGATTGAAAGCTAATGTAGACGACAAAATAAATGTGATTTAAAAACTTGGTTAGTTTAGTAGGAATGGTAGAAAATATTGTGGGGGAAAAAAGGATAAAATGCTTGTTACCGGCATTTTCTCCTCATATCACAATGTTTTCAAGAGTTTTCTTCGCCAGGGTCGTTAAAACGCAGGCTTATTTGGTATGGGGTTAGAATTGTATCTGTTAGGCAACGGATATATATGACTGATCTTGCAATACGCCCCCTGCGGCAAAATTTGACAATTTGCATATGTTTTCAATTTTGTTATTAGACATTTAACCTGTGGTGTTTAATATTTTCCACACTTTAATGGTGGGGAACATGTGACCGCCCAGAAAATTGGTAATATATCATATTTTTCTGGTTAACCCTTTTCCAGAAAATGCTGACTTTTAATGATACCGAGAAAGTAGTCTTTGAAAACATTGTAGGAAAAGGAGAAAATGCTGGTAGCCAGCATTTTCTCCTTTTCCCACAATGTTTTCTACCCCTTTCAAAAACAACTTCTACTATTCTAGCCACATTGAATTTGTCATCTGCATATGCTTTGGATTTGGACAGGTCTAAAATTTTGTCGTGAAGTATAGAATTAAGCCTTTATCAGACGACCATATTTTAGACTTCTCGAAATTAAAAGACAACATGTCAAATATTGCTCAAGTTATGGAATTTTTGTCTTTGAAAGAGCAGAAAACAACATGGGGAATATTAGAAACGGCTGTTTGTATTTTCTCGTTTTCCCATGGAGTTTTCCAGCCTATCAGACAACTTAAGGATAAGTCACCCGAATGGGATTCGTGTAACATCGCCTTTCATCGCGGAAAAAACGTACGGATTCGGGTAATCGGGTAATCCGTAATCGATCGGCCGACAGACGCTGGTTCCCCGTATCAATAACGGATTACCCGAGTCTTAGCCGAATCTGTACGATTTTGGCGATGATATGCGACGTTTCTTCCCGTTTATTGGTTTGACCAGCCCGCATAGCTCAAGTGGCAGAGTGTAGGACTCGTAAACGCCAAGTATCGGTTCAGTTGAGGCTGTGGGTTCGATTCCTACGGCTGGCCATCTCAAATTACTATTAATCTTCCGGATAAGTCATTAAACCGAGATCCTGTGTGCTTTACACCGAGCACATTAAAGAATCAGGCGTGACTTAGGATGGGTATCGTCCTGTATATGGCACTATCCCCCGTAACAAAGCTAACAGTCTTCAGGGGGCATCGCCCATATGGGCAACCGGTGGCGACGATAAATAAACGCAAATTCAATCAATCAATCTTTGAAAGCGCTTAAGAGCACTATTTTCCGCTAGATGGCATTTTTCAAATCATATATCTGATTTGGGCATTCTGGGTACAGAACCGGAACACTTTTCAAAACAACAACTGTTACTTTGAATTTCAAAATAAATGTTTACTCAATAAAACGCTACCTGGCGCGATTCATTCAGCTATGATCAGCTAGCATGTAACCTATGCATCGGCCAATTATTGAAACAGCCCCTACAGGCTTGGGTAATAGCTCGGTATAAGCCCTACTTTTCTCCAGTATATGAGATGGGTGAAGCGTCATAGCAGACACGTGGTATCTTCGAAGAATATGACATGCGCAGACAACGGGCTTAAGAGCCAATGGCCCTCTTTTTTTAGAGTACTACACGTAGTTCAGTCTCGTGGAATTACACTCTTTGAAAAAAAAAAATACTGTAACTTAATTCTTTTTTGCTAAGAAACCTTATAACTCTAAATTTTGACAACATGCTCGTGCGCGTAAATATTAGACTGTCACTCAATTTTCAGCGTCGGTGTTATATGATATCATATAAAGTCTTGAACATTCATTTTGTGGAAGTTTTTTAGTTTCCTTACGTCTTGAAATATTCCAGCTTTTTACTTCTGGGAAAACCAGGCACGTGCAAGGTTTTTATTTTCTAACCATGCAACTTGTCAAAGTTTTATATGAACCATACCCTGTGAAAAGTGGACAAAATGTATCTGCAGAAAGTATCGATTCAGGTCAGCCTGCGCAGTCCGCGCAGGCTGACCTGAATCGAGACTTTGTGCTATTGATCAAATTTCTGCATGTCAAAGGACCAGTGTACCTCACGATTCTGTCGACTGTTCTACAAAATTGATTTTATGGATTTATTAGCTCTACTGGCTGAAAGCCAGCAGAGCTTATGTCATGGTATGGTTTCCGTCGTTCGTCCGTCTGTCCGTCCGTCCGTCCGTCTGTCTGTCCGTCCGTTAGTCTTTTTCTTGTTTACGTGATAAAGTCTGCATTTGTTGTCAGATTTTCATGAAACTTGTACAGTTTGTTTATTTTATCAATAGCTTGAACCCTATTAATTTTGAAAAAAATCCAACAAACAGTATGGGAAAAGTAGCCATTTGAAGTTGAAAATTTCCATTTCTTGTTTACGCGATAAAGTCTGCATTTGTTGTCAGATTTTCGTGAAACTTGCACAGTTTGTTTATCTTATCAATAGCTTGAACCCTATTGATTTTGATAAAAATCCAACAAACAGTATGGGAAAAGTAGCCATTTGAAGTTGAAAATTTCCATTTCTTGTTTACGCGATAAAGTCTGGATTTGTTGTCAGATTTTCGTGAAACTTGCACAGTTTGTTTATCTTATCAATAGCTTGAACCCTATTGATTTTGATAAAAATCCAACAAACAGTATGGGAAAAGTAGCCATTTGAAGTTAAAAATTACCATTTATTGTTCACATGATAAAGTTTCCATTAGTTATCAGAATTTCTCGAAACTTGCACAGTTGGTTTATCTCATCAATCGCTTGAACCCTATTGATTTTGAAAAAAAAATCCAACAAACAGTTGGAAATTTCCATTTCTTCTTTAGGCAATGAAGTCCACAGTTTTGATCCAATTCTTTTGAAACTTTCAAAGATTGTTTGGTTTATCAAAGGAATGAACTCTATTAAAAGTGAAGAAAATCTAGTGATCTGTTCAGGAAAAGCAGCCATTTGAAAACTTAGTATTGGTTACTCAACAAAGTCCACATTATTTGTCACATTTCTTTGAAATTTGCTAGAATTGTTTAATAAAAGGTGTACTGAAACCCTATCAAATTTGGCTGGATTCCAAACAATTATTTTTCAGAAATTGCACTTCTTTTCTTTTTTACTGTTTGTTCAATTCACCATGCCTACTTATGTTGTCTTAGTGGGTTCAAGCCCAGTTGTAAGCACATCCGCACCTTTTTTTGTCTTTTTTCTTTTTGCATCATAATTTATAATGTATGCTAGCAAAAAAGCAAAATCACTGCCAGTAGAGCGATTTCAGGCCCTTCAAGGGCCTCTAGTATTTATGTTAAAACTTGCCTAGTGTCATGCATCACGGAGATGGCAATGGCCCTGTGTCCAAGTGTTAGTCATTAGCAGAAAAATGAAATTTAAAATTAGGTAAAATGTTGCACAAATCTTTTGTTTATTTTTTTACCAGGTTTTAAAATTCATTTTTTCTGTCAGCGACTTACACTTGGACAGACTGTACAAAAGCAGGTTGTCATCTTCACAATAATTTCCATACTTTTAAATAGTATAATACAAATCTGTATTTTAACACCCGCACTGTATAATTTTGGCCGGTACTGAGCCTTTAATGACAATACATGTAAAAATTAATAATTAATCGGAGATTCAAGGTCAACTTTCCACTTTTATATCATACACAAGTACACTATTTATAAGATTACGTTTATAACATCATTAGGCTATTGACATCAAAATAAGTTAATTTTCCGACTTAGAGTTTCAATTAGAGCGGCAGTTCTTACTATAAAATTAGATCAATGATTTACCATAGAAGCGCGATATTTAGAGAAATATTTATCTACGAGTGCTGCAAGGTTCTTCCATAAAATGTTTCATAGGAATATTTGATTGGTTTGTATTGGGGTTTAACGCCATTTTCAGTGTTTCCGTTTGAATAAAATTTTACTGAGTCCCTGGGACCCAGTGCCACTGAAAAAGTTGAGTCCCATTGAGTTTCTTCTGAGTCCCATTTTTTGTTCCGTAAATCATCTTTTTAATGAAGACCACTTTGGTTGGGGGATAGAATGAAGATGGGAAAAAACCTTGCTCTTCACAAGATTTTTTCCTCCCTTTCCACATAGTCATTTTCAGAGGACAGCAGTTTTGAAATACTACCCTGAGTGTCTCTCTAATGGAATGTAACCCTTTACCAGTCCACAATATAACCGTGAGTAAGAAAGCCTTTGAAAATAGTGTGGGAAAAGGAGAAAATACTTGTAACAAGCATTTTCTCCTTGTCCTACAATGTTTTCTACCCTTCTTTAAACAAATTTCAGTGTAAGAGTCACTTTTCTTTTGTCGTCTTCAAATGCTTTCAGTTTGGACAAGTCTAAAATTTTACTGTTTCGTAAAGAGTTAAATGGATTGGCTTGTTAACCTTATAAAAAGGAAGATCAGATCACAAAAGAGAACTAAACTTAGATACTAAGTAAGCCTTGTAATATAAATGACTAGTTTAACCTGACTAGAAATTAAAAATTCCATATGGATCCTTTCGCAGACTTAATTTGCTGAGCAAGTCGGTGGCCGTCGCTCGAAATGTATGTCATACGATTGAACTTCTCTGAAAGTCCGTACAACCTGTTGTGAAAATATTTTTCTGCTTGGTTTCACTGCAAATTAAACACTTCATGCAAATGCAAGAATCTGAATCATCAGTGTCTTTCACTAACCAAACTTTAAAGGCAGGATCTTTCAGCCATTGGTCTTGGAAAGATCGAGAATGTTTTTTCTTTTCTGCCGGGGAAGCGATCTTCTGTTTCAGTATACAAGTGCTAAGCAACAGCTGTTGTCCCGCTCAGTTCGCCGGGAAAGACAGTATAGATATAACGCGGGTAACCAGTCTTAGGAAAGAGATTGGTAAGAGTTTACATGTTGGCGAACCAAGTTCTATTTATAGACATTTTGGAATTCCGATGGTCAGTTTGTACAGGCAGAGTTGAAATCTTCGTATTTCGAATGGTTTTCGGTGTTGATGTAGTCTAATTAAATTATCGTTTGGACTCAATTTTGACTGCGTCCCAGGGACGCGATCAGCTTATTTATTTTGCGTCCGAGCTGATTTTCATGCGTATATAGATACTTTTACGTCGTAAACGGAAACACTGATTTTAACAGCTGGGTTCATATCATGGCGGTCAGTGACGCACCCATGTATTTCCTGGCTTTCGAAAAAGTTCGCCGCAACCTCCAGGTCACGAGTCAGGTACGCTGCCCACTGAGCTACCCGGCCGGGCAGGAAGATTCGAATGGTCGCGTGAATATTTACCCTTTACCACACAATCATGTGTTTAAATGACCTTCTTGGAAAAATGACGTTACGCAGAGAAATAGTTATGCACTCAAAGATTATTCAATCAAATGTTCGCTAGAAATATTCGAACAGTCGCTTGAATATCAACCCTTTACCACACAATCCTGCGTTTAAACGACCGCATTGGAAGAATGCATTTGAAAACATTGTTGTAAAATGAGAAAATGCTGGTTACCAGCATTTTCTCATTTTCCCACAATGTTTTCAACCCTTTTGCATGCAAATCTTATCATTTTAGCCACAAATTATTGTCGGCTGGAAACGCTTTCGATATGGACCGTTCTAAAATTTTGTCGTTTGGTAAAGAGTTAAACTCAATATTTCTTGAAACTAAGATGCAACAGACTTTATGCTGATTGTCCGCGTTCCACAATGTTTTTTTTTTTTTTCAAAGTTGTCTGTATAGTACATTAGTTTCCTTGAGAAATGGGTAAAAATTGTTAGATCTTGGGCCGTAATCACCGACTATTCTTCATTTCATTCTTAGTATTATTCTAGATTTAGAAAGTAACACAAGTTCTGACTGGCTTAACCTAATGGTTTAACCAATCAGAAGTTGTGTTACTTTAAAATCCAGAAAATTCTTGAGAGTAATACTAACCATGTTCTTAAGAACGGTTGCTGAATATGGACCCTGGAGCATTTAAAATACACTCAATGTAATAAAATCCAAGACTTAGGGGAGCAGACGGTGCAAAATGGCATAAGAGGCCAAACAGTGCGAAATCCCGAAGGAGGGAGAGGGTCACACTAAGCACAATGGTAAAAAAGAGCCAAGTTTTACAAAACCACTAAGGGGGAACGGAGGTACGGGGAACAGTGCAAATGGCATGAAAGGCAAAAAAAGTGCGAAATTGCATAGAGATGGGGGGACATGTATGCAAAAAGGGGTAAGGGCCATAAAAATGGAAATATCAAAAGGGTTAGAGAGAGAAAAGTGAAACAAAACGACATAAGGGCTATCAAAAAATCAGTGAAAAATGACGCAAAGCAGCAAAAAGTGAAAATGTCAAAAGGAGGGGGTTTAAAGCAAACACTGTAAAGTAGCATAAGCGGCAAATAGTGCAAAATTACAAGGGAAAGAGGAGGTGGGGGGGTGCAAACGGCACAAAGTCAAAGCAGTGCAAAATACAAAGGCGGGGGGGGGGGGGGGCAAGCAGTGCAAATTGGCTGAGGGCCCAAACAGTGCAAGTTGCAATGGGTTGAGAGAGGACATACAGTTTAAAATGGCATAAGGGGCCAAATATCGCAGAGTTCCATGAGGTAAGAGCGGGGAACACACAGTGCAGACTGCCGGAGACGAGAGCGGGACAAAAAACTGAAAATGCTATAAAGCTGAAACAAGAATTTGACAAGTAATCAAATATCGTTTAAAATTCCTCTGTGATCGATAACAGGCATCATTAATTAGTCTCCTACGTGTAAAACTGCTAAGACATTGCATTTTGTCGCTTTTTTTTTCACTAATTGATGGTGTTAACGAACTCGAGACATTACGTATACGTATGCCATTAACCTATCCAGTGACGTAAAGTTCTCGTTTCCAAAGTTTTTGAGAAAGTCTGAACAGAAGCTGATTACTTTTCAGCAAAGAATGGTCTGAAACTGGGAAGAACATGGAGGAAACACACAGAATGTTCCAATTTTGAAATTATTTCCATGACAGGCCCATGGGCGGTCAAAAGTAAACATTCGGATGTTGAAATGCATTCAGGTTTAAATAATACTACCAAATGGTTTAGCCAATCACGAGTTGTTTTACTTTCAAATGTAGAAAATTCTGGAGAATAAGACAAAGAATGTTCTGATGAATGTTGTTGAATACGGACCCTGGTCTTGGATCTATTGTTACGGGAGATCACTCCTTCCATATTGCATAGCTTCATCCCGTATAAAATCAATACCTGACAACTGCGTTGGGGAGAATTCTCTTTAGCTTAGTGGTTATGGGCTGGTAATTTCAACCTCGAAAAATCGAGGATCTCTTCCGCACGGGTTCGAATCCCGTCAGGTGCGGTTTGTATTTTAGTTATGCAGTTGTTGCGAAATTTTATGTTCGTGAGATGGGGGTTCGTCCGGGATTGGCCATTGAGCTATTTGTTGTCTGAAAAAAAAAAGAACTACTGCCTAGAATGGCTTTCTGTCATCAAAATGGTGACATTGAAGAGGGTGTGTTGCGGGGGATCACTTCTTCCTTACTGCATAGCTTCATCCGGTATAAAATCAATACCTAACAACTGCGTTTGGGAGAATTCTCTTTAGCTCAGTAGTTATGGTGTTGGTCTTTTCAACCTCAAAAAAACCGAGTATCTTATCCGCACGGGTTCGAATCCCGCCAAGAGCGGTTTGTACTTGAGATGTGCATTTGTTTCGAACTTTCATGTGCGTGAGACTATACCTTTCGCTTGATAAGTCCAGCATTTAAGATGAAAGTCTTTCTGAGTTTCAGTTGGTTGTATTTAAGGAATCGATAGAGTTCAAGTTTATGTCTGTGAAGTCAATATACATGTACATGTAGATCTAGATTTATTCAGTATTTACGCATATTACAAACGGATCACAATCTTGTTTGAAGAATGAATATGGGAAAAAGATAAACAAAATACTAAAATACAAATGAGTCATGCTTTGGCTAAAGGGGGTTTAATGTATCTCCGAGATGCATTATACCGATCAAATCATTACATAATTATGGATCCATAAAATCCATTTAGACTAACAAACGACTGGATCTGGGGGTAGAATGTTCCCTCGACAGGCTGAAAGTTTACAAATAGCAGAAAGGTTTCGACCACTGCTCAGGCTGACATAGGTCGATACTGTTTTTGCAGATGCATTAAGCCCCCTTTTCACTGAGTATGTCTCAAATGTAACAAGCAAAATGGCCTGTTGACTATCGTCGTTTTATAAGCAGTGCCTAAGGTACTTTGAACAACTGAAATGAATTTTTTGACTGTAAAACGTCAATTAGCGAAGAGCTCCAACTGCTACAGGTAATAAACTTGTAATCAGTCTACAGCGATAATGTACTTTCACATGTAATAAGTGTTTTAATTATGAAAGTATTACTTTGGGTACTTTGATCGTTGTAGGAACCATGAAGGCGCGTTTTACAGCTTTTGCGGCCAGTGTAGATCAAGATCAGACTGCACAAAACGTGCCGTCTGATCTTTGATCTACACTGTCCGTTTCTCTCAGACATTCTGGGCCAATCCGGTTTGCCCAGAGATTAGCGTACCTAACTCGTGACCTGGTGGTAGCGGGCTTGGTACCCAGTTAAGGCAATTTTTCTTTCCGGCGATTTTTCGCCTGTCACCTTTGATGCATGTGAGAAAAGTATCCAGTGGCTTGGTGAGAAAGTTGCGTCAGTTCTGGTGTGAGAAAGTCAGGAAACACATCTGTACGGGCACAGACCGCAGTAATATGACCTAAGCTGTTAAAGCGGTGATAAACTCAAATACAAAATAAACAAAGACATTCTGGACAAATATGACTTTGGTATTGCACTTACAAGGCCATTTGTTTTACAATGAACATGAGCGTTGGGTTTATTTAGCGCTCTAAACACCATATGTACAGCTTCGACGATTACTGACATGAGTTGGCGATTGAGATAAAATTTTATCAAACGAGTCTATGGAAAATGTTATTAAGCGAACCTATGGCGAGCTCAATAACATTTTTCCTTAATGAGTTTAATAAGATTTTATCTCAAACGCCAACGAATGTCAAATTCTTTTTATCACATAACGATATTTCACAAATTATAGATCAGAAGATGTAAAACCATCTATACATGCACCCGCGGTAATAGCCATAAAACCCATTCGCTTCTATGAAATACGTACGAAATGACGTCAAAAATGACGTCTCACAATTGCGATATCAAGCTTGTATATACGGAATATTATACTGTAGTGACTTTCCTGGTGCTTGTATTTGATTCGAGCCGCGTGAGAAAATTTGATATCGCGCGAGATGTCAAAATTTTCTTGCGCGGCGAGAAGCAAATACAAGCACCAGGAGAGTTACTACAGCATAATATTCCTTTTATTATATACCCACACCTTCAACCAAAAAATATTGCAATTGTTAACATTTTATTCGAAATAGGAAAGCAAAATAAAACAAAAATCGTGTAGTAACGCGTAACGTCGTTTTTATGAATGGCGGATGAATATTACACAACGTAAAATTTTGACCAGTCAAATCCCAAATGAATACCCGCGTATACCGCTCGTGAGTTACGTTATTATGACGGTGTCATACCATATTTAGAACCTTGTTTCACAGTGTATAGATACGGATTTTTTTCTGTCCTGTGTGATATTCTATCCGCGTGCGACTAATGTATTTTTCCGGAAAACTTTCAGGTATATAATAAACGGTAAGAAAATTCGTAGTGGGTATATTACACTGAAAACAAGATAGGTTATGTGATAAATACGGATTATCATGCTGTAATGACTTTCCTGGTGCTTGTATTTACTTCGAGCAGCGTGTGAAAATTTGGTATCGCGCGAGAACGAAGGTGAAGCGAGATGCCAAAATTTTCTATGCAGCGAGAAATAAATACGAGTACAAGCACCAGGAAAGTCACCACAGCATGATATTCCTTTTATTATAAACCTACACCTTTCAACGACTTGTAGAATATTGGCCAAAGGCAAAAATTATCGACCCAGGTCAGCCTGCGCGAACTGCGCAGGCCGACCTGGGTCGATACTTTTTGCAGATGCATTAAACCCCCTTTTCACAGAGCTTGACTCTTTTGTATTCATCACAGAACTGCCCTTGTTTTCAGTGTTATACAGCCATTGCGAATTTTCTTATCTTACACACATTTGAGGGAAGAAAAATAGTACCGTATTTCGTCAACGCTCTATTGACGGTTTCCTCGTACTGTACATACCAATTCTCCAACACGATGCCAATATGCCATTATAAGTTAGTTGTAAGTTAGAAACACGATCAGTAAGTATTGTCGTCGCTCGGAATACGTCAAATACGTTCATATATACACGTCTATACGTTGATATACGGTATCTGTAAGTTTTCGATTCAATATAGATATATAGGATCTGACATAAGTTGGTGTTTGAGATAAAGTTTTATTAAACGAGTCTAGGAAAAGTGTTGTTAAGCGAGCCTTTTGCAAGCTTAATAACATTTTATCTTTACGAGTTTAATAACATTTTATCTCAAACGCCAACGAATGTCAGATTCTTTTTATCACATAACGATATTTCACAGATTATAGCTTATAGATTAACCTGCGGTAACAGTATCCTTAAAACTCATTTACTTCTATGAAATACGTACAAAATGACGTCAAAAATGACGTCACACAATTGTGATATCAAGCGTGTATAAGAAAATTCATTATTGCATAAAATGTGCCTTTTAGGGCCGTTATAAGCATGTATTAACGGGTAAAAACCGGGCGTTAACGGGAGAGAGCGTGTATTAATCAGTAAATTCACGCGCCGTTAACGCCCGGCTTTGTACTATCAATATCCTCGATTCGGGCCTCGCTTGATGTAGATCGATCCCTCTGACGTCTTTTAGTTACAGAAATTCATATCCAGTCATTCATCCCAGTTGTAATCGTCCAAACGTGTGCAAGTTTATCCCACATAAGTCCACTTTGTATTAAAAATCATTAGAAGTGTATTTACACCGAGAGAATCAAAACTGGCAACAGGACTAACGGCCCTTCACTGCTCGTGATAAAACTTGGTTTTCACATTAAGCACAGAAAAGGGTCAACCAGGGATTTTCCCAAAATTGATCTATAGATCTATAAATGATGCCGTAACTTTGATTTTCATTAAACGCCAACATATACGTTTAACTTAATCCACGTATGAGCGAGGTACTTTCAGAATTGATCGATAGATTAGGCCGAACCTTTGTTGTTACTTGTTGAGGAGCAATTTTATTTGACTTCTATGTTCTATTAAGAGATAATTAATTGAGCCTTGCCCTGATAAAAGGGGGTTAAAAGGCTGACCTGGATCGTAACTTTTTGCTATTAGTCGATTTTCTCCAAAGGATCAGTGTACCTTATGATTCAGTCGCTTGTTATACAAAATGAATTTGTTGGATCCATAATTATATGATGTCTTGCTTGGTATCATACATCACGGACACTGAGTTCATTAAGCCCCGTTTTCACAGGGCATGGCACAGTTTTATTTTATCTTTTATTACGTCATTTCGAGAACACAGAACAAGAAGTATTAAAAGACTGCCTTCTAGCTATTGTACGGGTAGCACCTAAGCACCGTCGCTCAGTCAGTAGCGTACAAGATTTGAAAGTAGGGGATGGCAGGTTCAAATTCCCAGATCAGCCTATTCCTTTCCGAGGACTGATAAAAGTCACTGGGACAGGATTCATTTCTCTCTCATCCCTGGTCATTGTTTCAACAATGCTTGTGTGGAAAAGCAGCCAGTGACTCTAGAAGAAGATTGTGCAAAGTGCTTTTGAAAGGAACTCCGGGAAAGAATGGATAGGTGCAATAGCCAGGAATAGAACCTGCGACCTTCACATTATTAGTCCTATGTTTGACAAGCGCACCCTTCCTACACCACAAACCACTTCTGCTCGGTATTTTTATGAGCCATGCTCTGGCAAAAGGGGCCTAATGCATCTTCGTGATGTATTACAACAAGTTAGTCGTCACATAATTATGGATCCAAAATATAAATTTTGTCTGACAACGTGCTGAACTTGGAAGTAGAATGATCTTTTGACATGCAGAAAATTGACTGATAGCAAACAAGTATAGACTCATGTCAGCCTGCGCGAACCGCGCAGGCTGACATGGGTCGATACTTTTTGCAGATGCATTAAACCCCTTTTTTTCACAGAGCTTGGCTAATGTAGATGTTCAGGTTTTCAAACAATATTTTATGATAATAGACATTCAATCAGTAAGAACCCCCTACTGCCAGACACAATAAATCAGGAACCAGTTTATAGTCGGATAATATGCTCTCATATTTAGCAAGTGTTTTATTATTTCAGCATTCTCTTGTCTTTGTGCAGTACTTATTGTAACAACAAGGTTCAATAAAATTTGTCTTAAAGTCCACCTTAATTAATTGAACAACCTGTCTTATGCAAGTGTAAGAGTCATGTTCTGTGAAAAGGGGGCTTAATACATCTGCCAAAAGTATCGATTCAGGTTATCGATTCAGGTCAGCCTGCGCATTCCGCGCAGGCTGACCTGGGTCGAAACTTTTTGCTATGTGTCAATTTTCTGCATGTCAAAGAGCCACTGTACCTCAGGAGTCTGTCGGTAGTTATACAAATTAGATTTTATGGATCCATAACTATGCGATGATTTGCATAGCATCATGCATCACGGAGAGCATTAAACACCCTTTTGCCAGAGCATGGCTCATATTGAGTTCATAGAGAAGGTAGATAATGTTGAAATGTACCTGTACAAAGCAGTCATCTGTCCTAAGCAAACATATCTTGAATGTCCTTCAGTGCTTGCTTAACACAGTTCGGGTGTATTTCCAATGGATCATCTGATTGATTGATTGATTTTCCATTGTTTATCATCGCGCCCGGTTGCCCATATAGGCTACTCCCAAAGAAGGCTGTTAGTTATATGATACGGGCGATAGTGCAAGATACTAGACGAAAGCCGAGCCCCGGTAGCTCAGTCGGTAGCGTGCAGGACTTGAGAACACGGGGTCCAGGGTTCGATCCCTGGCTCGGCAAATTTCTTTCCGAGGATTTATGATAACTGCGACAGGATTCATTCCTCTCCCACTGCTGACCATTGTTTCGACGATGATTATGTGGAAAAGCAGCCAGTGGCTTGGAAAGAAAATTGTGCGAAGTACTGGTAAAAGAGACTCCAGGAACGCATGGATAGGTGCACTGGCCGCCGCGACATAACTGAAATAATGTTGAAAACGGCGTTAAACACCATACAATCAATCAATCAATCAACTAGACGAAAGCCGTACTAAGGTACGCCTGGTTCTTTAACGCGCTCGGTGAATAGCTCCGTCACTCGGGACCTCTGTTTAACGTCTCGTTTGAAATACTATTAGTAGATTTTTTAGTTAGCCAGCCATGGGGTTCGAAGCTCTACCCTCCAGAGATTTGTCGCTTACAGCTCTCACGGCCTACAACTTGATCTGTTTCAGCTTTCATATAAATCAATTATGTATCTATTGGTCAATATATGGTGCCAAAAAATTGTCATGAAATACCGTTGTAGACGTTAAACCTTTGGATTCGAGATCATGACTGCATTAACTGCAAACAGACAAAAAGTAAGGGACTATAACTTTTTGTCGCACAACTTGCAGCGATGAAGTGCGGGTCCTTAATTGTGACAACAAGCATTTTTAGTACTTTGATCCACGTAATGCGGTAGTTCCGGCAATAATTGATAGATGATGGCAGATATTTTGTTGAGAGAAAAATCGAACCATTGAAATGGAGTTTATAACAAGTATAACGACCATTAGCAAAGAAACCCAACTGCTACAGGCAATAAAACCTGGAATCAGTCTGCAATCTGCAATCATGACAACATGCATTCTAGGTACTTTGATCCCTTAACCCTTTACCAAACGACAAAATTTCAGCTTTGTCCAAATTGAAAGCATTAGCAGACGACAATTTCAATGTGGCTCAAAGTGTGCAAATTTTTCTTTGAAAGGGTAGAAAACATTGTGAGAAAAGGAGAAAATGCTGGTTACCAGCATTTTCTCCTTTTCTAACAATGTTTTCAAAAGACTTCTTTCCCAGGGCGTTAAAAGTCGGCATTGTGTGGTAAAGTGTTAATGTACAAGGTATTTCCGGAATTGAACGGTAGATGGTGCCAAAAATTTGAAAAATGTCATTAGAGACGTTGAACTGTTGAAATGGAAATTAGGACTGTTTACTGACAATTAGCAAAGAAAAACAACAACTAGAGGCAATAAAACCTTGAATCAGTCTGCAATCTGCCATCATGACAACATGCATTCTGAGTATTTAAACCCTCTGCCTTATAATTCCATGTTTTGACGCCCCCGGGAAAAAAGCTTTTGAAACCATAGTGGGAAAAGGAGAAAATGCTAGTAACCAGTATTTTCTCCTTTTCCCACAATGTTTACCACAATGATTAAGACACATTTTATATCAGTTGATCCAAATTTAATTTGTCCACTACAAATAATTTCAATACGGAGCCTTAATTTTTTCACTTGGTAAAGGGAGAATGCTCGTTTACGATGTATCTCCGAGATGGATCGATAGATTATTACGAAACTCTGGTGTTATATATATTATTAGATAATCTATTGCTTTTCTGCCTTGTGTAAAAAAGTAGTCCTGGTGGAATATCAAAGTCTCTGCTTCAAATTACTGTGTTTAGAAATATCACAGTGTAGGAACGGAAATGTACATTTTTGGGATTGTACTTGAATTGCGATTCTGTACAGTGACGGTCTGTCACTTGAATGTTAAAAATTGTGTTCACGCGGTTACTCAAGCTGGTAGATCTACCTTTTTTCATTTACTTTGATGGTTATTATGAAGTATTCATATCCAGGTATTTGTTTGTTATATATACCTGTAGATCATATCAGGACCACATGTGTGCGCTCTGAACCTTCCATAGAGCATTTGGGATGCCTTGATCAGTTGACCATGCTGAAAATACAGGTGATTTTGTCCCAAAACAATGCCGTTTTTATTCCATTTCTCAGCATTTAAAACCTATTTCCTCAACGAAAAATGTATAAACAGTTTCTTTATTTATATTTTTGTGAAAAGATGTCAAGGTTTGGTAACAAAGTCTACGACAATCTTCCTTTTCCTTCGTTTAATATAGCACGTTGAGAAAAGAAATTTGTACAGGCACTTGGAAGCGTTTGTACTGTCGCCTGAGATCTATTAACCGCCTACAAGTGATTCTATAATTTCTTTTCTCAGTCAGCATTTCCTCCTTTTCTCACAACTTTTCCAACAATTTCAAAGACAAATTCCATCATGTTAGCCACATTTTATTTGTCGTCTGCAATAGTTTTCGATTTGGACGAGTCTAAAATTGTGTTGTCTGGTAAAGAGTTTAACATTTTTTATGACTGTATACGATAAGACAGACTACCACAGCTAGATGCAATAAATCGGAATTCAATCTACAGCGATGAAGTGTGCACTTATTTTCAACAAGTACTTAATCCTTTTCAAAACGGGTCCTTCTTTTTAAGACCCTGAGGGTGAAAGCTTTTAGAAAACAATGTGGAAATAGGAGAAATGGCAACAGCTTTGTCTACCTTTTTTAAAGATAAATTCCATCCTTTGAGCAACATCTTATTCGTTGTCTGAGAAAGCTTTCAATTTTGACAAGTCTTAAACTTTGACGTCTTACTAAATATGGTTGCATGATTTCGAAGTACTTTGATCCTGGTATTTACGAGGTATTTCCGGAATTTAAAGATAGACGGTGCCAAAACCATTTGCCACGATATTATGTATTGTCTTTTAGTTTTCGTAAACCCTTCTGGGGGCTGTATCATTTTGGTGAGGCAGACAGCCTCTATGGTTATGTATTTGCACTCGGCAGAACGTAGTTATCATGAAAATGAAAAAAAAAAGAATTCAAGAAATAACACTTGAAGGGGATTTCCTATTACTCTAATGGTATATACTGAAATTAGTACAAATTACTCAAAGAAAAAAGCTAATGTGCAAAAGAAAAAAAAGAAATGTCTTTTCTAATTTCACAAGGATTATGTTTGATTAGCATTAAATACTTGAAAAAAAAAAAACAGGCCCTTTTTTCCTCAATAATTTTAAAGATGGTCGTCATAATCGTGCCATAAATAAACGTCGTATTTTTACGATAACAGTTCATTGCTGAACAACTACCGGCGTAAGTGACTTACTTCTTGTTTGTAACAGAGTCAAAGTAAACAGCTACTTGAAAATGTTAAAATAAATGTCGTCATTTAAAACATTCGCGTTTACACAATTATTATTTTTTTACATCATAAACATCCACCGTTAATGTTAACGCGTTTTTTTTTGCGAGGTGAACGACCTATCGGTTTACTAGTGTACAGGCAATTTTAAAGTGACATGCGATCATGTGTTTCTGGCAATTTTTGAGAAATCTGTATAAAACTAATTCTTTTATTGGTCTCCAGATATGGCCTTGAAACTATGATAATGGACATAAATACTTGTAAAAAATGAGATTTCTGTGATATGTTTGATATTTCTGTAAAATTTTCCTATCACGTATGTCACGGGGTTAGCCGAACGTTGTTGCGTAACAATGCAAAAATACATATGGAATAGTTAGTTGTGTCCATAGCTCAGTCGGTAATAGTCGCCGGACTATAGTTTCAAAGATCACATGTTTGAATGCTAGCGATAGCAAATAATTGTTGTCAGCTAATGAAATAAATTTCGATCTTTCACCGAAAAAAAAAAAACCCCATTCTATTCATTCATGCTTCTAACCCTCTTTTGTTGCGAATTTCATAAAAATCTAGTACAGCTTTCTGTAATTCCCCGTGGCGTACCCCTCCATATAAGAACTCGTTACAATATTACGTAAAGCGCGAGAAATATAGGATAAATTCCGCCATATTTCCGTCTGGTTGAATGGCACGCGCTGTTTACCTAGGTAACTAGTGCGCGGGCACTACTGTTTCCGCCTTCAATTGAAGAGTTACGGAAACATTTACCGTAAATTTCGCTGGTCGTAACCATGAATTATCAAACCTAATAATCCACCATTATTTTCCTATAAACTATCGAAAATCATGAAAAGTCCGTAATTGTCCGGTAATGAGTGACAGATAGTCTTAACGATGTTGGGCCTTCGTTAACCATTCCAGCGCTATGGACCTTTTTGATACAACGTAGGTTAAGATCAGGCTGTGCAGAACTGTCATTCTGATCTAATTCCTACCATATCCACTACTTCGTCAGAACTAGTGTATTATCATACGGTATTTCATTGGCAGTGAAATTGCAGTCTTAGTCGCAGAAAGAACGTTGAATTTGCTTATTTTCGAGACGAAACAGTAATAAACGACCACTCTACCGTAAACGACCTGTTCGTGTGATAGCCGGCTATGTATGAATCATTTCGAGTAATTTCTCGTATTGCCACATCGCTTTCGTGTGTTCCGTGTAATTCCGTGTAATTCCGTGTAACGTAATCCATATTAGATTATTCAAATTTCAAAAAGTAGATCTATGTCAAATTTCTAAAGCCGTCGCTAGAAATTTGTTTCAAGGGGAAATGTGCCAAGTCACTGACTTTGGTAAATATTAGAAATATTATTTCTTTTATGATACCAATAATTTTTACGTACGACCATGTTTTGTTTAGTTGATGCCATTCGATACATTTTGAGATGAAGCAACAGTTAGGCACCTGGGGCCTTTCAATTTTATTTTATTAGACTTTTATTACCAGCATTACTTAAAGGAGCTTCTTTTGTCTTAAAGTTTTATTATCATTATTATTTAAACTGGTGAGACGATTGTTAAATGGTGGTAAAGAATCGTTAAAAGATCCACCTTTTTATAGTGATTAAAACTCTCAACCCACTTGAAAAAGGAACTGTATATTATAACTAACAGAAAGGACTGATGTATCCCAAAATTTTACTTCTTGGCTGGTTTGGTCCTTAATTTGTTCTTATTTAGCGGACAGTGTAGATCAAGATCAGACTGCACGTTCTGTGCAGTCTGATCTTGATCTACACCGTCCGCAATTGTACTGCTGTTCTTCCTCGCAAGCGATGATAGAATGCCTGTACAAAACCAATTAGCAAGCAATTTTCTCGATACCTCGAAAATAGAAGATTTACTAAACGCAATGTAACTGATCTTAAACAGTAGAAATTCCTCATTAATCCCTAATAGTTTGAAGGCAGTTTAGTAAACAGAAGTTTAGTTCTTTTTTGCTCATAACTTTAAATCATTGTCGCGCCGTGCCCCGGTAGCGCAGTCGGTAGCGTACAGGACTCAAGAACAAGGGGTCGCTAGTTCGATTCCCGGAGTGGCCAATTTCTTTCCGAGGATTGATAATAGTCATTGCGACAGGATTCATTCCTCTCCCACCACTGACCAATGTTTCGATGACAGTTATGTGGGAAAGCAGCCAGCGGCTTGGAAAGAAAATTGCGCAGAGTACTGGTAAAAGAAACTCCAGGAAAGCATGGATAGGTGCACTGGCCGCTGCGATATAACTGAAATAATGTTGAAAAAGGCATTAAACACCATACAATCAATCAAACTAAAGTATCCCAAAATTTTAATTCTTGCCTGTTTTTGTACTAAATTTGTAACCATGTAGCGGGCAGTGTAGCTCAAGATCAGACTGCACGTTCTGTGCAGTCTGATCTTGGTCTACACTGTCCGCTTATGCACCGATGTTCTCCAAGGTTTAGCAAGAAGAGATATAATTCCTGCACAAAAAATAAAAAGCAATTTTCTCAACCCTTTGGAAATAGAAGATCTGATAAATATAAGCTAAATGGTCTTTAAAAGTAGATATCCGTTATGAAGCCTTAATAGTTTGTAGGCAGTCTAGTAAACAAGAGTTATAGTTTTTTCGCTCATAAATTTAGAAATTGTCTCTTTTTTGTGTGTGTGTGTTAAAGGCCATTTTCAAAATTATTTCAGTTATATTGCGGCGGCCAGTGCATCTATCCATGCTTTCCTGGAGTTGTTTTTACCAGTCCTTCGCACTATAGTCTTCCTAGGCCACTTGCTGCTTTTCGACATAAGCATCGTCGAAAAAATGATCAGCAGAGAGAGAGATAGGAATAAGTACTGGCCCATAGACAATAATCAACTTCTGGAAAGAATTTGGTCGAGTTCGGAATCGAATCAACGACCCCCATGGCTTAAAGCCCTGCACGGTACCAACTGACTCACCGGGCTCGGCCGTATTGTTTCGAAAGATCCTTTTTGGTCATAGTTTAGAAGTAGCGGATGGTATAGATCCAAGATCAGACTGCTAGTTTTGTGCAGTTTGATCTTAAAACTGTACCGATCAGAAAAAAGAAACTTATACCGCCAAAGTAGACAAAAGGATGTAAACGTTTGCCATTCACTCCCTAGCTTATACAACTCTGATAGAGATGGCTTATTAACCTCTAGGCTGCTGAGCGCGACTCACTGACCTTTTGCGGACAATGTAGATCAAGATCAGACTGCACAGAACGTGCAGTCTGATCTTTGATCTACACTGTCCGATAAGGACATCTTTTCCCTCAAAAAAGTACCTTTGAAATAGCAAATTTCGGGTTTTTATTATCGGCTTTAAAATATCATTTCATTTATTTAATAGGATAAGGATTAAAAACATTATGGGGGGTAGAAAATTATTCTTTTCCTTTTTCACCACAATATTTTACTTCCACTTCCCCCCCCCCCACTCCAAGCCAAATCCCATCATTTGATTCACATTTAATTTGTCGTCTGCAAATGCTGTCAATTTGGTCCAGACTGAAATTTTGTGGTTTGGTAAAGTGTTAATATATTCTACAGTTATCGAAAGACTAAATTGCGCTTTTGTATTTTCTCCTTCAGTTCATTCATTTTACCTGTATTAAATTTTAACTTTGAGTAGCATTAACGCTGTACCACACAATCCTGAGTTTTAACGACCCTGAGGGAGAATGCTTCCGAAAACGTTGTGGGAAAAAAAGGAGAAAATCCTTGGAATTACTTTTCTACGTTTTCTAGACTTTCAGAGACAAATCTTTTTTATTGAGCTACTTTTAGAAAAAGCTAAGACTGCACTTCAGAATAACCGATGAGTACGGACCCAGCTCGGTCCATCTTTAGCAGCCATTCTAAATTGCATTCTAATTCTCGCTTCTAAGATATTGATAACTTTGAAAGAAAAGTGATTTCTGATTGACGAAACCAGATGGAGCATGCTCTGGAAAAGGGGGCTTTAGTGCATCTCCGTGATTATACCAAGCAAGTCATCACACAATAATTGACCCATAAATCCATTCAGTCTGACAATGGACTGGATCTGGAGGTAGAATGGTCCTTTCACTTGCGAAACGTTTTCAAATATGAGAAAAAGATTCGATCCATGTCAGCCTGCGCAGGCTGACATGGGTAGTGACTTTTCGCAGATACATTAAACCCCCTTTTTGACAGAGCATAGCTCAAATGGTTTAGCAAATCAGAAATTGTGTCACTTTCTAAATCTAGAAAAAACTATTAACGGGATTAAAACCGATCGGTAAATGCGGCCCCATTTGGTGTCTCTAACTCGGTTCCTGTTTGAGCCAAAAATACCGGAAGTTCTTAATGGTAATGCAGTGCCTTTGCCCGACCTCGGAGATAAGCGAACCTAAATTTAAGATTTTTTTTAGATAAAAGCTTTTTTTTATCTGATCATATAAAAAAGTAGATTTTAGCACAACATATTTTGCTTGGGCATAAAAAGTTATGAAATCAAATAAATTGTCCTCGTTACATGACCATGTCTTAAAACAAATTGAATTCACTTATCACAGTTATCGAGGCTTAGTTTGAAACATTTTTTAACTATTTTATTGCTTGTAATTGAGCTTTATTGTCTTAAAAAACAATTTTTATCTTTTGATTTCGTCCAGAAATTAAGATTGGGGCGCCAAATTCCACTTTAGTCTATTTTAATATGGCGACTGCTTCAGTGTTTTCTGTTTTCATTGTTTTGTGCGGAATTGGTTCAAGCTAGATTTTTATCAAATTTACGCAGCTAGAATTTGTTTGTGTGCATTAAGATAACAAAGCTAAAATGAACGCTGTATTAAGCCTTTAGCACAAAATAATCCCGAGTTTTAATGACCCTGAAGAAGAAGGCTTTGAAAACATTGTGGAGAAATGGAGAAAATGCTGGTAACCAGCATTTTCTCCATTTTTCCACAATGCTTTCTACCCTTTAAAACACAGAAATCATCATTTGAGCTACTATTGCGACGTCTGCAAATGCTTTTGATTTTGTCTAGTCCAAAATTTTGTAGTTTGATAAAGAGTTAACCCTTAGTCCTATGCTACCAGGTGCAATTCAATGTGCTTATGCGAGCAGTGTAGGTTCTAGATCAGACTGCACAGAACTTGCAGCCTGATCTTGGATCTTCACGGTCAGATACCGTGAGATTTTTTTTCTACTAGTAGACAAAATATTAGACAGAATTATTCTGCAGGCTTGAGTAGCGCAGTCGGTGGCGTGCAGGACTTGAGGACAGGGGGTCGTGAGTTCGATCCCTGGCTCGGCCAATTTCTTTCCGAGGATTGATGATAGTCATTGCGACAGGATTCATTCCTCTCCCACCACTGACCATTGTTTCGATGATGGTTTTGTGGGAAAGCAGCCAGTGGCTTGGAAAGAAAATTGTGCAGAGTACTGGTAAAAGAGACTCCAGGAAAGCATAGATAGGTGCACTGGCCGCCGCGATATAACTGAAAAAATGTTGAAAACGGCGTTAAACACAATACAATACAATCAATCAATCAGTCTGCAGGCTTGATCTGCTCGCCTCGATACCCACTTGAAAAGTCCCATTACAGTTCAACCAAAGGGATAAATTGCTTGTTCCTCTTTCTATCCTTGAGTCCGTCAATCTTGACTTTTAACGACCCCGAGGAAAAAAGCCTTGGAAAACATGGTTTTGAAACTGAAAAAAAAAAAAAATGCTGGTGATCAGGATTTTCTCTTATTCCCACAATGTTTTCTACTCGTTCAGAAACGAATTTCATACTTAAAGCAACATTAGTCTTCTGCAAATGCTTTTAGTTTGGACCAATCTTGTCGTTTGGTAAGTGGCCTTGTGGGTATATATAGAGAATAGATGGTTGATGTCTTGGAATGGGAGAGTTTATCGGACAAGGTGTAGGAATTTCATCGGATGATACGAAGGCCAGCTCCGGAATTTTATCCCATACGCCTTTGGCTTACCGGATAAAAATTCCAACGACTTTTCAGAACCAAGGCACCAACCATCTACTTCTCTATTTACACGTTTACCACTTTGCCACACAGGACTCTGTCACTGATACTAAAAGGGAAAGGAACGTAAAAGTTTCCATTGCAAAAGATCTTTATTTTGTGGATTATGTTATTATTATTTTATCATTATTTCTGTTTCAGGTTACGGAAAGGTCAAGGTTACTGTTACTAAACTAAGAAAAGTAAGATCCAAGCTCTGAACCGGTAAGGATTTTATTTTTTTCATGCAAAAATTTCAGATGTTCTAAATTTACTTTTTTCGTGTTTTAGTTTTTCTCTTTTTAGCTCACCTGAGCACAAAGTGCTCAAGGTGAGCTATTGTGATCGCCCTATGTCCGTCGTCCGTCGTCCGTCGTCCGTCAACAATTTCTTTAAACATTTTCTTCTCCTAAACCACTGGGTCAATCTTGATGAAACTTGGCAGGGATGTTCCTTGGGTAAAGCTCTACCAAATTTGTTCAAAGAATTGAATTCCACCCAAAACTCTGGTTGCCATGGCAACAAAAAGGAAAAGAATGCAAAATCTTTGAAAATCTTCTCTGAAACTAGAAGGCGTAGAGCTTTGACATTTGATATGTAGCATCTCCTAGTGGTCCTCTATCAAGTTTATTCAAATGATGCCCCTGGGGTCAAAAATGGCCCTGCCCCGGAGGTCACAAGTTCGAACATAGGAACAAAGAAGGAAAACTTTAAAATTCTTCTTCTCTGAAACTGGAAGGCGTAGAGCTTTGATATTTGGTATGTAGCATCTCCTAGTGGACCCCTTCCAAATTTGTTCATATGATGTCCCTGGGGTCAAAACTGGCCCCGCCCCGGGGGTCACAAGTTCGAACATAGGAACAAAGAAGGAAAACTTTAAAATTCTTCTTCTGTGAAACTGGAAGGCGTAGAGCTTTGATATTTGGTATGTAGCATCTCCTAGTGGACCCCTTCCAAATTTGTTCATATGATGCCCTTGGGGTCAAAACTGGCCCCGCCCCGGGGGTCACAAGTTCGAACATAGGAACAAAGAAGGAAAACTTTAAAATTCTTCTTCTGTGAAACTGGAAGGCGTAGAGCTTTGATATTTGGTATGTAGCATCTCCTAGTGGACCCCTTCCAAATTTGTTCATATGATGCCCCTGGGGTCAAAACTGGCCCCGCCCCGGGGGTCACAAGTTCGAACATAGGAACAAAGAAGGAAAACTTTAAAATTCTTCTTCTCTGAAACTGGTGGGCATAGAGCTTTGATATTTGGTATGTAGCATCTCCTAGTGGACCTCTACCAAGTTTGTTCATTTGATGCCCCTGGGGTCAAAACTGGCCCCGCCCCGAGGGTCACAAGTTAGAACAAAGGAACAAAGAAGGAAAACTTTAAAATTCTTCTTCTCTGAAACTGGAAGGCGAAGGCGTTGAGCTTTGATATTTGGTATGTAGCATCTCCTATTGGACCTCTACCATGGTTTTTCATATGATGCCCCTTGGGTCAAAACTGGCCCCGCCCCAGGTTTACAAGTTTGAACATAGGAACAAAGAAGGAAAACTTTAAAATTCTTCTTCTCTTAAACTTGAAAGTGTACAGCCTTGATATTAGGTATGTAGTGAACCTGTTCTAAGCTTGTTATCCCACCTGAGCACAACATGTTCAGTGAGTTCAAAATTGGGTCAAATGGGGTCATAAACTATGTCACTAGGTCAAATTAAAGAAATACCTTTAGGGCACTCTAGAGGCCACATTTTTTGCTCAATGGACTTGAAAATTGGTTTGAATGTTTGTCATGATAAAATCTCAAATGGATCTGAATTTGGGTCAACTGGGCTCCTAAACTAGGTCACTAGGTCAAATTAAAGAAATACCTTGCGGGCACTTTAGAGGCCACATTTCTTGCTCAATTAACATGAAAATTGGTCAGAATATTTGTCTTGATCAAATCTTAAATGAGTCTGAATTTGGGTCAACTCGGGTCATAAACTAGGTCACTAGGTCAAAGTAAAGAAATACCTTTAGGGCACTCTAGAGGCCACATTTATTGCTCAATTGGCTAGAAAATTGGTCAGAATGTTTGTCTTGATAAAATCTCACATGAGTCTGAATTTGGGTCAACTGGGCCCATAAACTAGGTCACTAGGTCAAATTAAAGAAATACCTTGCGGGCATTCTAGAGGCCACATTTTTGGCTTAATTAACTTGAAAACTGGTCAGAATATTTGTCTTGATTAAATCTGAAATGATTCTGAATTTGGGTCAGTTCGGGTCATAAACTAGGTCACTAGGTCAAAGTAAAGAAATACATTTAGGGCACTCTAGAGGCCACATTTTTTGCTCAATTGACTTGAAAATTGGTCAGAATGTTTGTCTTGATAAAATCTCGAATGAGTTTGGATCTGGGTCACCTGGGATCATAAACTAGGTCACTAGGTCAAATTAAAGAAATACATTTAGGGCACTCTAGAGGCCACATTTTTTGCTCAATGGACTTGAAAATTGTTCAGAATGTTTGTCTTGATAAAATCTCGGATGAGTCTGAATTTGGGTCAGCTGGGCTCATAAACTAGGTCACTAGGTCAAATTAAAGAAATACCTTGCGGGCACTCTTGAGGCCACATTTCTTGCTCAATTGATTTGAAAATTGGTTAAAATGTTTCTCTTGATGTAATCTAAGATGAGTTCAAAATTAAGTGACCTGGGGTCATAATCTAGGTCACTAGGTCAAATTTAAAAAATTACCTTAAGGGCATTCTAGAGGCCACATTTCTTGCTCAGTTGACTTGAAAATTGGTCAGAATGTTTGTCTTGATGAAATATTGGATGAGTTTGAAATTGGGTCACCTGGGATCATAAACTAGGTCACTTGGTCAAATTAAAGAAATACCTTTAGGGCACTGTAGACGCCACATTTATTTCTCAATTAACTTGAAAACTCTTCAGAATGTTTGTCTTGATAAATATTTTGATGAAGTCTAAATTGGGTCACGTATGGTGATAAAGTAGGTCACTAGGTCAACTTACGGAAATTTCTTGTGGATGCTCTAGATGCCACATTTTAAGCTCAATTGACCTGACAATTGGTCAGAAATTGAATTTTGCACATGGAGTGAAATTTCGCCTATTGACTCAGGTGAGCGATCCAGGGCCATCATGGACCTTTTGTTTTTTTCCCACCAGAAGTATGTGAAACCTGGGTGCGTATTCACCAGCCATTCTGACGAACATTCCTTGTCTAATTCTGGAATTAGAAAGTTATACAACTACTGAGTGGTTAAACCATTTGGTGTAGCCAATTAGAAGTTGTGTTACTTTCAAATTTAGAAAATTCTAGAAAATAAGACAAAGAAAGTCTCCCTCGGGGTCGTAAAAAAGTATCATTTGCTAAAGATTAATTTTGTATCAAACAACCCTGAGGAAGAGAGCTTTCGGGAGCATTGTGGGAACATGAGAAAGGTGCTGGTCGCCAGCATTTTCATTTTTTCCCCCAATATGTTTTCTGAATTTTCTAGGATAAGTGCCATTATCTGGAAACTCTTTGATATGTCTCTGATTATTCTTTAAATTTTCACGACTCCAAATTTTTGTCAATTGACTAATTGTAGAGGAAGTTAGACAAGGACTAGATTGTTGCAGGCAATAAAATTCTGCATTAGTCTGCAGTAATTAGGTTTCACTATTAGCAACAAGAGGTTTCTTTTTCATAACTTGCAATCTGAGTGCGTTTAATTTGCTTAACCCTTTACCACACAATCCCGAGTTTTAACGACCTTGAGGAAGAAGACTTTTGAAAACATTGTGGGAAAAGGAGAAAATGCTGATCACCAGCATTTTCTCCATTTCCTAAAATGTTTTTTACCCTATCTAGGATCAATTTCATCATTTTGGCAACCTTTGATTTGTTGCCTGCAAATATTTTCAATTTGGAAACAATCTAAACTTTAGTAGTTTGGTAAGAGGTAAATACATTCTGCAGACGACATATTTGCTCAGCTGTTTTCGGCTGTTTTAGCCCTGGCGTCGTCGTCATTGTCGTCATGCAAAACCTTTGACATTTTGTATAGTGTCCCTGTTATTACTGAAGATATTTAATAATTCAAAGTTGTACAAGTTTTTTTTTTTATATCAAAAGGGGAACTCGTAGAACGGGCAAGTAATCATCAAAATATTTTTTGACACAGTTATGCCCCTTTTTCGACTTAAAATTTTCTCTGAAAGTCAAGCACTTGCAGCCTAGCATTGGCACCCGCATGCGGTGTTGTTATTGTTTCTTGGATCAGACCGCTTTGGAAAACATCGTGGCTATGTTTTCACTCTTTCTTTACTGTTGACGACACCAGAAGCTTTTGTGGACAGTGTAGATCAGGATCAGACTGCACAAAACATGCAGTCTGATCTCTGATCTACACTGTCCACTACTTTTCTTTAGGTTAAAGCCAAACTGTCTCTTCATCTTGCAGTGGAACTATATTTATGGCGAATGAAAAAGTGTAAATCATTTACTTCGTAGTGAAAGAGTTAACTTGTATCATGTATTACTTTACCATAGTTGATTGATTGACTGAGTGGTGTTTTGCGTCGCTTTCAACATTATTCCAGTCAGTTTGCATATTCATGTATGTCTTAGGTTTCATCTGTACTAGACTAGGGCTTTGAACTGTCTTGCGCAAGGACACTCCAACAAAAATCCATGTGCTTCCATTGAGACTCGAACCCGAGGTCTCCAGGTTAGGAGTCCTGCACATTACCACTGAGTCTGGCAGGACCCAATTTACCATGGAGGCACAGTCTTTGATCATCTTGTCTGGAAAGAAATGAAAGCTTATTGATAATTGTAACTTTGTTACCTTAGAAATAAAGAGTATTTTTATAAGGTTTACTGGGAGAAAAAACGGTATTTTGTCATTGTTTCAGTTAACTGATGTTTTGTCTTAATTTGAAACCTGATTTAGAAAAGATACTTATGGGACAAGAGTAAAAAATAATTAACAAATGATATTTATTAACAGTGATTGATGATGTTAATATCTGGCCATTATCAGTCAATGTAAATCACTTTTTACATGCTTTTTCGTGTGAAGAAATGGCATTTTGTCGCACTTTTTTATGAATAATGGTATTTTTCTATGTGAATCGTGGTTCAAAACATTTTATAGAAAAATAAGAGGTTTACATGAACTAAATGAACGAAGCCACAATATAGAATTTACAGTTTGTTGTACACGTGAACTTTTTATGTGTGCTACCCCTCGGCGCTTTGTGATCAAAGACTTTGTATCGTTTGATACCTATTAGTACATGTAAAATAATAGATCATATACATATCGAAACCACACAACGCTCCAATTATAAGTACATGAACAAAAAAACGTGTTAATTTATCCATACTTTCAAATGTATATGAGCCATGCTGTTTGAAATGGGGGTTTAATGCATCTCCGTGATGCAATTCATATGTAAACCAAGTCATCACATAGTTATGGATCCATAAAACCCATTTTAAAAAAAAGGTACAGACGTCCTTTTACATGTAGAAAATTTACAAAAAGCAAAAAGTTTCGACCCATGTCAGCCTGCGCGGACTGCGCAGGCTGACATGGATCGATACTTTTTGCAGATGCATTAAACGCCATCTTCACAGAACTTGGCTCTTATACAATATATGTTAAATATATTAAAAACTTTGTAAAGGTGACGTAATATAGCCGTTGCTCTGTTCTGTATGTATACACAAGTACAGGTACATTATTAGTTGTACGGTCAGGTAGCAGAGGACTTGGAAACTTGTTCACCACTGTGGCGAATCATGTCGCCCCGAGCCGAAGGTGAGATGACGACATGATTTGCCGCAGCCGTGAACAAGTTTCCATGTCCCCTGCCACCTGACCGTGCAACAAATTTATTATACTGCAAAGTTTTACCATTCCAACGCGATATTTTCCTCTTTTATGATGTCAAGAATTAAGTGCGTTGACCAAATAGAATTTCCCTTCTGAGTGCCCCAATTCAATGAAAACTGACGTTACTGAGCACTAACATCACTGAAACCTTGGTAAAACGTGCAGTTTGGTGCATAAACTTGATGATGTCACTGCGATAGACATTCGACGTATTCTAATTCAAGCATGGATTTAAACAACTTCAAGGTATGTAACTATGCATTTTAATGATTTTTTGGCAAATGTAAGCGATCATTAGTTGCCTCAAAAGACCATTAGGTTATTATCCTCTTAACGTTACAATGTATGAGTTTCGACCCTTCACAACTTGCTTACTTGACGAAGGGATGGCTCGTTTTAACCAAATGTATTTGTTTTAGAATGACAACAAACGATATTACATGTAACTTTATTCATTTATTTTAAAAAATAATCCATTATTTCTGCTTTTATGACAACCATCAAGGGAAACTAGTAAAAATATGGTGCAGACTACTCAGTATGTTTGTCTTAAGGGCGGCTGGTATCGATCGACGCCGCCATTTTGGATGTTGTGTTGAAAGTGTAGTTATGTATACGGGGCTCACAAAAGGAAAACTGCTTTTATGTGGATTTTGCCAGTTTATAGAAATATTTGTACGGAGCATATTATCCAGTCAGATCGCGGGAAATTTCTTTGCAGTATATTAATAAATATATGATATATCTTTTAAAAAAAGATATTCGGCGTAATAGGTTATAAGATTATTTACACTCTTTTGTGGTTCAATACGATGAGATAAACATGTACACATTTTTGACCAATCGCAGTATACTATTTTTCATTCTAATATTACATTACCAAGAAGTAGTTCAAAGGCCAGCGCATTCAGCTACGCCGAAAAATACATGGTTGAAAAACGCACACTGTTTTAAAACGCGGTCTGTTGCAAGACAAATCATGTCGTCTGCCTCAGACTCTATTTTAACTACACATCAGTTTGAACATCACATGAAAAGGGCATTTGTAAGAAGTTATAAAATTTGGAGAATTGTGTCAGTGTGCCAGACTCCAGCCTTCGCCATCTTGTATAACACTTTAATGTTTTTCAAGTATTTTAATTAGGTACACTTAACAAAACTTGTAAACTGCCACCACCAACTTTGAAGAATTCCGGTAGTACGTAACGATGAGTAATCGACGGATTGTTATGAGATAGGTTACTCAATACTCTTTTATTGCCTGTTAAATGTTTAGAAATATGTGTTTGGCAAACATGTAAGACTTTTCAATTTTGTTTGAGCAATGTGCTGAGAAATCATATTTTGTAAAGTTACGGTTTATAAGAGTTGTAAAGTATATATTATGTCTTTACACTGATTCCCCTCTTCTTCCTCCTCCGTTGGGCTGTACTTCGGCCCTTGTAATCTAAACATTAAAGCCAAAGATAGGCAACAAGCAAAATCTTCCAACTGCATTTTGTGTTTTCAATACTATCCATTATTTCTAACGAGAAATTTGTGTTTACTTTTGTCCATACTAAAGACTCTGTGAGGTGTTTTTAGTCGTCTGATATTAGATCCACAACGCACTTTGATTCGAAACGATAGTCACAGTGTTTTATTTTGACTGATTGATAAATTAATTTTCGCTTATTTATCGTCGCCACCGGTTACTTATATGGGCGACGCCACGTTGTTAGTTCTGTTATAGGGGACAAGTGCAAGATACAAGACGGCAATTACGCCTGGTTCCGTAAAGTGCTCGATTGATTGATAGGTCGGTCGGTCGGTCAAACGATCGATCGATCGATTGATTGATCGATTTATAAATGAACAGTCTACGTTTAATAACTGAATGCGGTCTACGTCCGTAGTTTTTCTAGCTTTGTATGTTTCATTTTGCTACCGGATGTGGCTGTTAACATTTAATGTTTGGCAGATAGCGGTAGATACGTTCTTTAACACTTATCCTGCTGAATATATGAAATGAAACTTTCAAGCCGATAGTGAAAACCCAAATATTGCTGTTTGAAAGGCATTTGGGGGGAAAGATATCTCCTTATCGGACAGTGTAGATCCAAGATCAGACTGCACGTTTTGTGCAGTCTGATCTTGATCTACGCTGTCCGCAAAAGGTCAGTGAGTCGCGCTTAGTAGTCTAAGGATTAACTGTGCGGTCTACGTTCGGTAACTGAGTCGGTCTAAGTCCTGTAACTATAATTGTGTTCAACGTTCTTCTGTTATATCTGCGGTCGATCTACTTTCTGTAACTATGTCTGTGGTCTTGGATCTTTAACCATGTGTGTATTCCACGTTCTTCCATTACTGGTAAATTTATGAGTATGTTCAACTATATTTATGTTCAGCGTCCTCTAGGGGTCTTTTGTGTGGCCTGGTTATTAAGTGTAGGATTTGTAACATGAAGGTCTCGTATTCGAGCCTCACTGGAAGGGCTGGAGTATTCGAGGGTGTGTCCTTCGGCAAGACACTTCGAAACCCTAGCCAAATACTAGTGAAACCCAGGGCATACATGTACATGAATATGTGAGCTGTCGCCGAAATATGACCGATAAAATGTTGAAAGCGGTGTAAAGCCACTTTCGATCAATTTATCTACAAACCTTTCTCTAAGTATGCGGTTTTTTTTTTTTTGTAAGTTCTCTAACTGCGTGTGTTCCTTGTTATGTTTCTGATGCATACTGTTAATTAAACATTTATTAGCTTTATGGCGGACTAATGAAATTTAAATTATTACATCCCGTGCGTATGCTCTAAAGTCTTTCAGTATACCTTCTGTAATTGAGCCGTGCCATGGCAAAAGGAGGTTACATGTCATGATATAATCATGGATCTACAGAATCGTCTTTTCTCTAACAACCGACTGAATCATGAGGTAGACTGGACTTTGGACATATAGAAAATTGACCAGTAGCAAAAAGTAACGAACGAGGTCAGCCTCCGCGGACTGGGCAGGCTGACCTGGATCGTTACTTTTTGAAAATGCATTAAAGCCCTTTTTTACTCAGAGCATGGCCCAATCATATGTGTGTTCTATATTCTGTTATCATGCCTGTACGCTCTGTAACTATGTGTGTACTCGGCGTTCTTTACTTGAGCATATTCTTATAGTTTGTGCATTCTAGATAAGTTTTGTAACTATGAGTATGTTTGTTTGTTCAACGTTCTCTATGTGTTTTTAGCTCACCTGAGCACGAAGTGCTCAAGGTGAGCTTTTGTGATCGCCTAATGTCCGTCGTCCGTCGTCCGTCGTGCGTCGTCCGTCGTCCGTCGTGCGTCGTCCGTCGTCCACAATTTCTTTAAACATCTTCTCCTCCTAAACCACTGGGCCAATCTTGATGAAACTTGGCAGGGATGTTCCTTGGGTGAAGCTCTACCAAAGTTGTTCAAGAGATTGAATTCCACCCATAACTCTGGTTGCCATGGCAACCAAAAGGAAAAAAAATAGCAAAATCTTTGAAAATCTTCTCCTCTGAAACTAGAAGGCGTAGAGCTTTGATATTTGGTATGTAGCATCTCCTAGTGGACCTCTACCAAGTTTGTTCATATGATGCCCCTGGGGTCAAAACTGGCCCTGCCCCGAGGGTCACAAGTTCGAACATAGGAACAAAGAAGGAAAACTTTAGAAATCTTCTACTCTCAAACTGGAAGGCATAGAGCTTTGATATTTGGTATGTAGCATCTCCTAGTGGACCTCTACCAAGTTTGTTCATATGATGCCCTTGGGGTCAAAACTGGCCCTGCCCCGGGGGTCACAAGTTCGAACATAGTAACAAAGAAGGAAAACTTTAAAATTCTTCTCTGAAACTGGAAGGCATAGAGCTTTGATATTTGGTATATAACATCTGCTAGTGGACCTCTACCAAGTTTGTTCATACAATACCCCTGGGGTCAAAACTGGCCCCGCCCCGGGGGTCACAAGTTCGAACAAAGGAACAAAGAAGGAAAACTTTAAAATTCTTCTTCTCTAAAACTGGAAGATGTAGAGCTTTGATATTTGGTATGTAGCATCTCCCAGTGGACCTCTACCAAGTTTGTTCATATGATGCCCCTGGGGTCAAAACTGGCCCCGCCCCGAGGGTCACAAGTTTGAACATAAGAACAAAAAAAGGAAAACTTTAAAATTCTTCTTCTGTGAAACTGGAAGGCTTGGAGCTTTGATATTTGGTATGTAGTGAACCTGTTCTAAGTTTTTTAGCCCACCTGAGCACAACATGTTCAGTGAGTTCAAAATTGGGTCACCTGGGGTCATAAACTAGGTCACTAGGTAAAATTAAAAAAATACCTTGTGGGCACTCTAGAGGCTACATTTATTGCTCAAATGACCTGAAATTTGGTCAGAATGTTTGTCTTGATGAAATCTCGGATGAGTTTGGATTTGGGTCACCTGGGATCGTAAACTAGGTCACTAGATCAAATTTAAGAAAGACCTTTAGGGCACTCTAGAGGCCACATTTTTTGCCCAATTGACTTGAAAATTGGTCAGAATCTTTGTCTTGATAAAATCTCACATGAATCTGAATTTGGGTCAACTTGGATCATAAACTAGGTCACTAGGTCAAATTGAAGAAATACCTCTAGGGCACTCCAGAGGCCACATTTATTGCTCAATTGATTTGAAAATTGCATAAAATGTTTCTCTTGATGAAATCTAAGATGAGTTCAAAATTGGGTCACCTGGGGTCATAATCTAGGTCACTAGGTCAAATTAAAGAAATACCTTAAGGGCACTCTAGAGGCCACATTTCTTGCCCAATTGACTTGAAAATTGGTCAGAATGTTTGTCTTGATGAAATCTCGCATGAGTTTGGATTTGGGTGACCTGGGATCATAAACTAGGTCACTAGGTCAAATTAAAGAAATAACTTTAGGGCACTCTAGAGGCCACATTTTTTGCTCAATTGACTTGAAAATTGGTCAGAATATTTGTCTTGATCAAATCTTACATGAGTTTGAATTTGGGTCAACTTGGGTCATGAACTAGGTCACTAGGTCAAATTAAAGGAATACCTTTAGGGCACTCTAGAGGCCACATTTATTGCTCAATTGATTTGAAAATTGGTCAGAATGTTTGTCTTGATGAAATCTCGGATGAGTTTGGATTTGGGTAATCTGGGATCATAAACTAGGTCACTAGGTCAAATTAAAGAAATACCTTTAGTGCACTCTTGAGGCCACATTTTTTGCTCAGTTGACTTGAAAATTGGTCAGAATGTTTGTCTTTATGAAATATTGGATGAGTTTGAAATTGGGTCACGTATGGTGATAAAGTAGGTCACTAGGTCAACTTACGGAAATTTCTTGTGGATGCTCTAGATGCCACATTTTAAGCTCAATTGACCTGGCAATTGGTCAGAAATTGAATTTTGCACGTGGAGTGAAATTTCGCCTATTGACTCAGGCGAGCGATCCAGGGCCATCATGGCCCTCTTGTTTTACCGTCTCAAACTATGCGTGTGTTCATGGTTCTCTAGCTATGCATGTGTTCAAGATTTCCTAACTATGCGGTTTTTGCGTTCTCTAACTATGCGGTGTTTTACGTTCTCTAACTATGCAATGTTTTACGTTTTCTAACTATACTGTGTTTTCGTTCTCTAACTATGCGGTTTTTGCGTTCTCTAACTATGCAGTGTTTTACGTTCCCTTAGTATGCGGTGTTTTACGTTCTCTAACTATGCGGTTTTTTTTACGTTCTGTATGCGTTTTTTCTTCCTTCTCTAACTATGCGTAAATCAAACGTTCTCTAACTGTGCGTGTATTTAACTTTCTCTAACTATACGTTTTTGTACGTTCTCTAACTATGCGTTTCTCTACAGTCTTTAACTATGCGGTTTTTTACGTCCTTTAAATATGCATTTTCTACATTCTCAACGCTAACCAAGGGGCTTGTTTTCTTTCTGTCCGTTCTCTGACCAACCCGAAAACTCAATAGGTTTAGTGTAGGATTCGTGAACTTGATGTTTCGAGTTACTTGAGGTGTGGGTTCGATTCCCACGGCTGATCATCCAAAATTACTAATAGTCTTTCGGATGAGACGTTAAACCGAGGTCCCGTGTGACGATGCTGTACACCGAGCACGTTGAAGAACTAGGCGTAACTTAGGATGGGTTTCTTTGTATATCTGCACTATCCCCAGTAACAATACTAACAGCCTTCAGGGGGGGCGTCGCCCATATGGGCAGCCGGTGGCGACGATAAATAAACGCAAATTCAATCAGTTCTTGGTTCTCTACCTATGCGTGTGTTCCCCTTATTACAATGCTGATGAACGACAGTCATTTAAAAGAATTAACTAAATTGTAAATTACACATTTATTACGTTATCTTTATGAGAGGCTCATGGAATGTAAATTATTACGTCCCATAAAACAATGTAATTGATTCATCAAAGAAATGTGAGCATGAAAGGCGAATTAAATCTTGTTAATTTACACAAATGATTTGAACTTATTCCTTTACCCTTTACCACGCCATCACGTGTTTTAACGATCCTGGCTTAGAAGGCTTTTGAAAACATTGTGGGAAAAGGAGAAAATGCCGGTAATCAGCTAACATTCTGTAAGGTTTTAGGTTTACCCTTTGATTTCTACTGATTGACTGAATCGGACGTTAACGCCTTTTTTAACAGCTTAGGTCATATCACGGCAGTCAGTGCACCTACGCATTTGTTTCCTGGCTTTCTCAGACCAGTACTGACACAACTTTCTCTCCAAGCCACTGACTAATTTTCTTAGCCCGGCCGGGTAGTTCAGTGGTTAACGTATCTGACTTTTGACTTAGATGTTTCGGGTTCAGCAAACTTTCCTTCCAGCGATTTTTCGCCTCTAACCTCTGATGCATGTTATATTGAAGCATGTGCTTCATTGTGAATATGTAATTTATATATCGCAAAAAGTTTATCAAATTTCAGATGTTAAGGTCATTGTATCAATGTAGCAAAAGGTAGACATCAAAACCTTGATTTTGAGTGTCGCTTATGCGATTTATGTCTCCAACGAAAAGCCTATGTGATTGAGGACGAATATCATTTTCTTTTGGGCTGTCCTAACCAAGATATGCTAAGGATTCTTTATTTCCAAGAAAGTTGGAAAACGCATATCCAACAAAAAAATTATTCCACAATATAGAAGCAGATTCAAGAGAAACACTTAACAAGTCTTTGTCAAAATAGCCTATTTGTGTAAGAAGCCTCTAAAAAGAGACCAAAACTTTCTATCAGAAATAGAAACTGAATACAAATTACACGTACGTGTATATGATTGGACGGTGGCCTACATTACGAAATAAACATGTCTGTGTCTGGGTCTATGATGTCTGAAATGATACAACGAGTGACCATAGCATACACATAGGTCAGTCTAAGAGAGTTAAACGCTTTGAATGATGAAACTTGCCCTTAATGTGTAGCTGTTTCATCTTATGTTATAATTATTGAACTTGCCCGATGAAAAAAGAACATGAAAAAAAAAATGAAGGAGCAATATTTATCAAATATATTTTTATCAACCAGTCTGCCCTCAAGTTATCCAAAAAAAAAAATGTTAGGCCATTTTTTTTTTACTTGTAAAACATTTGGATTTACACGGAAGTTAATGTTTTACATCAATAATTATACGCCGTCCTTGTTTTGTCACAATTATTTGCGAGGTGAACGACCTATCAGTTTAACATGTAAAGTCATTCTTAATTCTTTATGAAGCGACAAAATTTTAGACTTGTCCAAATTGAAAGCATTTGCAGACGACAAATAAAATGAGGTGTAAATTATGCAATTTTTATTTGAAAGGTTGGAAAACATTGTGGGAAAAGAAGAAAATGCTGGTTCCCAGCATTTTCTTCTTTTTCCATGATGTTTTCAAAAAGCTTCTCCCTCTGGGTCGTCAAAAGTAGAGATTGTGTCGTAAAGGGTTAAATTAATTGTTTGTGTGTATTGAAGTTTAACGCCATTTTAACAACTTAGGTCATATCACGGTGGTCAGTGCACCTACGGATGTCTTTCCTGGCTTTCTCACACAAGCACTGACACAACTTTCTTTCCAAGTCAGTGAATACTTTTATCATGAACAACAGAGATGAGAAGCGAAAAATCGACTCAACCAGGTATCGAACCCGCAACTACGAGGTCATGAGCCAGATACGCTAACCACTGAGCTACCCGGGCGGGTCTGTTTTCCATTAAACCAAGTACAATAAACTATGACTTTTCATCGTTGTTTGATCAAGTGCCGAGGAATCATAAAATGACGGTTTTTAAGTTATGATTAATGTCCGTTTCTGATGACACGATGTTTTAAAAGCATAAAGCTTTAAAATACTGAGGATTGGTTTGGGAGATAATGTGAACAAACTAGATCAAGATCTTTCCTGAAAAGACGAAAATAATGGTAAACAATTTTTTTTCCCGCGTCGCCATAAACGAAAACCACAAAATCTATGCCCTATAATGGAACCATTTTTCTGATTCAAGGCGCCGAGAGAGACATTGAGCTATGAGATTTTTATTCAATTATTGCGCATGCAAAGAGCAGTGGGACAAATCAGGCGTTGAATAACGAGGCATGGTTTCCCCATTTAGCCCTGAACCTGCATTGAATTGTTTATGCGAACAGTGTAGATCAAGATCAGAATGCACAGAACGTGCAATGCTTTCAATTTGGACAAATCATTTTTTTTTTTTTGCCGTCTGGTAAAAGTTAACATATAATCAGCCGAAGACGACCTTTATTATGCCAGCGAAAAAAAAAATCGGGAGAATGTAAATTTTATTTAGTCCGCCCTTCTGTCCGTCTGTCCTTCCGTCCGCCCGTCTCTCCTCTATCCGTCCGTCCGTTTTCGCGTCTGGGCCGTACATTGTTTCCCTATGACTTAATTTCAAAGTAACTTTTAACAAATGTTAACCACATCGAGACAATGTGTCATGCGCAGGTCCTTAGGTTAAAATGCAATGTTACAGTGAGGTCAAATGTGCGTGTGTGTGTGTGTGTGTGCGTGTGTGTGTGTGTGTGTGTGTGTGTGTGTGTGTGTGTGTGTGTGTGTGTGTGTGTGTGTGTGAGAGCGGGGAGGGGGGGGTTAGTATTCCTGTCCGGACTGTAACTTTTTTTTATCAAATTATGAATGAATTTCAGTATAACTTTGCAGAATTGTTAACCACATAAAGATGAAGTATCGCACCTAAAAAACCATGTCAGAAAGTCAAAAGTCAAGGTCACGGCAAGGTCAAATATATTTAAAAAGAGAATTTTGGACGGTTATGTCCGTGTCGGCCTGTAACTTTTTTTCTTTTTGAATTAATTTCAATACAATTATGCATGAATTTCAGTGTAATTTTGTAGAATTTTTGCCACATATAAACAATGTATCGCATCCAAGAACCATTTCAGGTCAAGGTCAAATGTCATTAAAAAGATATATTTTGGGGGTTATGTTCGTATCCGGGCTGACTTTAAATGCAAAATGGTCAACCACATAAAGACGATGTGTAATGAACAAATTATCTCTATAGGTTAAAGGACAAGGTCACAGCAAAATCAAATATGTTTTAGGTGGTAGCGTTTGTGTCCGACCTATGAATCATTTCAATTATGAGAGAATTTCAGTATATCTTTGCAGAATTGTCAGCTACTTATAAACGATGTGTCGAGTGCAAGAACCTTATCCGTAGATCAAGGCTAGGCCAGAAATGTTTGTAAGTGTTGTGTCCGTAGTCAGTGTTCATGTGCACAGCTCACAGGAAAAGATTATTATTTTCGGGGACATCACTCACGTCTGTGTTAGTCTTGTAGAAAATCAATTTTAAAAACGTCGTAGCAAATAGAGAACTTGCAAACGACTAGCAATTTTCTATCGACCTAATTGATTTTTTTACATTTACTTAAATCTTGTAATCCTTATTTTATGAAGATTTTTTCAAGGCCGTCTGCTGCATATTTGTTTCAGGGAGATAATCAGATAATTCCAGTGCATCTCTGCCATTGAATATTCAGGGAATGCTCGTTAGGCGTGAATTTTAGCGTTTCTTAAACAGAACTTGACGTTTATTACAAAATCTAGGTTGTTTACATGGGGTTACTAGCATAAAACACGTCATTTATGTGAAAATGATTTCGTCTGTTAAAGAGCAGTAAACACCCTTTAATCCTTTACCAAATAACCACGTGATTAAAGGATCATAGAGAAAAAGCCTTTATAAGGCATTTTTGAAAAGCAGGAGAAAATGTTGGTTACCAAAATTTTCGCTTTTTCCCTTTTCTGAAAAAGGATTTCATCAACTGAGCCATATTAAATTTGCTGTCGGCAAACGCTTCATTTTGGATAGTTCTAAAATTTTGTCTTCTGAGAGAGGGTTAAAGAATTGTAAATACTCTTAATAAATGACCACGAGGCTCTAAGTAGGTTTTAAATGATGACCTGCGATGCACTTTCTTGTCCTAATTTTCCAAGCTACATGTACTTGTAGAACGAAATTGAAACTGTAACTTAAAATTTAACAAGTAAAACTTGAATGTAGAAAATTTGCAAGAATTTATTCACAGATCGCACATTTTCGTCGTATGCATGAATCGCAACTTTCTGCCAGATTTATTAATGAATCGGAACTTCCAGGCGGGTGTATTTATAAGCCACACATTTCTGTCGGATATATCGATATTGTCAGATATATGTTTAAACCGCTTTTTTTCTGTCAGATGTGTACATTAATCGTAGCTTTCTTTTAGATGTACTCATGAAGTACTACTCTTGGTCAGATATATTATTCAGCCGCACCTTAGAGAGAGATGTTAAATTGTAAGTTTCTGTCCTTATGACCATACGTTGCAACTTTCGGTCAGATGTATGAATACATCGCAAAATCGGACAGATGTAATTATAAAGTGCAACTTTCTGTCAGGTGCTGATGTATTCATAAATTGCAGCTTTGGTTCAGATGTATTCATATATCCCAACTTCCTGCCGATGCATTCATAAATCGCAATTATTTGTCAGAATTGTTTATAAAGCCCGTCTTTCGTTCAAATATATCATACAAGTAGCAGTTTACGGTCAAATGTATTCATGAACCCTTACTTTCTGTCAGATGTATTCATTAATAGCTACTTTCATTCAGATGTATTCGTTAATCGCCACTTTCTGTCAGATGTGTTCATTACTCGCTACTTTCTGTCATGTGTATTCATTAATAGCTACTTTCTGTCAGATGTATTCATTATTCGCCATTTTCATTCAGATGTAGCCATTTATCGCAGCTTTTTGTCAGATGTATTCATTAATCGCCACTTTCTGCCAGATCTATTCACAAACCTTTACTTTCTGTCAGATGTATTCATTAATAGCTACTTTCATTAAGATGTTTTCGTTAATAGTTCCTTTTTGTCAGTTGTATTCATTAATCGCCACTTTGTCAGATGCATTCATAAACCCTTACTTTCTGTCAGATGTATTCATTAATAGCTACTTTCATTCAGATGTATTCATTAATACCTACTTTCTGTCAGTTGTATTCATTTATCGCCACTTTCTGTCAGATGTATTCAGTAATATCTACTTTCAGATGTATTCATGAATCGCCACTTTGAGTCAGATGTATTCATTAACTGCTAACTTCTGTCAGATTTATTCATTAATCGCTACTTTCTCTCAGATGTATTCATTAATCGCTGCTTTCATACAGATGTTTCATTAATCGCTACTTTCTGTCAGATGTATTCATTAATCGCTACTTTCATTCAGGAATATTCTTAAATCGCATCTTTCTGCCAAAAAAATTCACAAATGGCAATTTTTTGTCAGATGTATCCTTAAATCGCAACTTTCTGTCATAATATTATGTATTCATAGGTCGCAACTTTCTGTCAGACGTACTCATAAATCACTACTCTAATTCAGATTTATCAATAGATCGCACCTGTCTGTCATAAGTATTCGTAAATCTCTTTTTTGTTTCCCTTTCTGTCAGATGTATTCATAAACCCTTACTTTCTGTCAGATGTATTCATAAACCTTTACTTTCTATCAGATGTATTCATAAACCCTTACTTTCTGTCAGATGTATTCATAAACTCTTACTTTCTGTCAGATTTATTCATATATCGCAACTTTCTATCAGATGTATTCTTGAATTGCAACTCTTGGTCAGATGTATTCATGAATCGCAACTTCCTGTCAGAAGTTTTTATAAATCGCAACTTTCTGTCAGATGTATTCATCAATCGCAACTCTCGGTCAGGTGTGTTCATAAATCGGAACTTTGTGTGTCAGTTGCATTATCCAACATGTCCCATAGACAAAGACTGTGCTTTATTCTCCAAAATGGATTCATTCCTCAGAATCAAGGTGCCAGGAAAAATATTGTAAATTGATATTTATACTCACTTAATGCGCATGCAAGGAACAGTGGGACATAACAGGTGTTAATCTCTGTGCAAATCTGGAATTGAATATCGACGAAATGCTTGTAAGGGGTTGAGTTGAACGTTTCTCAGTGGTAAACATTTAGTGCATGATAAAAAAAAGGATTACATGCACACCATTTATGTGAAAATAATTGTATCTGCATGAAAGGCGTGACAAGCGTGTTACACATAATCTCTTTCACTTCCAATGGCGGCTGAAATACCTTTTCGCAGACGGCGTAGATCAAGATCAGACTGCACAGAACGTGCAGTCTGATCTTGGATCTACACCATCTGCTACCTGTTGCTAACCCTATGACCAAATCATCTTCGATTGCAGGGGATAATCTCTGAGAGCAGGAAAAAAGTGGAGTGCTTTTAGTATGTAGCGAAAGAGTAAGCTTATAGATTTTACGACCTTTAAACGAAACAAAAAATAACGTGAAAAGGAGCAAGCGGTAGTTTAGCTTCGTTTTTCAGTTATCTTTAAGACATAATCAAACCTTTACAAAAAACATTCCGCGTTTTTAGACAACCCTGAGGAAAAAGACTTTTTTAAAACATTGTGGGAAACGGACAAAATGCAGGTAACCAGCGGTTTTTATACGCCGGTCGAAGACGGGACATATTATGGGATCACCCGTGGCGGGCGGACGGGCGGGCGGCGTCCCCATTCTTTGTCCGGAGCATATCTCCAAAATTATGCTAGCTACGGTTATGAAACTTCATGGGTGGATAGATCTTATCAAGGGGGAGTGCAGTGCACAGGAATCATAACTCTTGCTTACTTAATTTTTGAGTTATTGCCCTTTGTTGTTTTTCATACTTGAATTTTGTCCGGAGCATATCTCCAAAACTTATACTAGCTACGGTTATGAAACTTCGTGGGTGGATAGATCTCATCAAGGGGGAGTGCAATGCACAGGAATCATAACTCTTGCTTCCTTAATTTTTGAGTTATTGCCCTTTGTTGTTTTTCATACTTGAATTTTGTCCGGAGCATATCTCCAAGACTATGCTTGCTTAATTTTTGAGTTATTATCCTTCTTTTTATATTCATACTTTAATTTTGTCCAAAGCATATCTGCAAAACTAGGCTAGCTACGGTTATGAAACTTCATGGGTGGATAGATCTCATTAAGGGGGAGTGCAGTGCGAAAGAACCATAACTCTACCTCGTGCTGTCTTTGAGTTATTTCCCTTTGATCGTCATTTTTACAGCATTTTCTGCTTGTCCGGAGCATAACTTTGTCATCTCCAGTCCGATTGACTTGAAACTTGGCATGTGTGTTTGTTGCAATAATACGGAGTGCAGTGCAAAAGAACCATAACTCTACCTCGTGCTGTCTTTGAGTTATTTCCCTTTGATCGTCATTTTTATAGCATTTTCTGCTTGTCCGGAGCATAACTTTGTCATCTCCAGTCCGATTGACTTGAAACTTGGCATGTGTGTTAGTTGCAATAATACGGAGTGCAGTGCAAAAGAACCATAACTCTACCTCGTGCTGTCTTTGAGTTATTTCCCTTTGATCGTCATTTTTACGCATTTTCTGCTTGTCTGGAGCATAATTTTGTCATCTCCAGTCCGATTGACTTGAAACTTGGTATGCACGTTTGTTGCAATATTACGGAGTACAGTGCGCAAGAACAATAACTCTACCTAGTGCGGATTTCGAGTAATTCCACTTTGATCTTCATTTTTACAGTATTTCTTGCTTGTCTGGAACGGAACTTTGTCACCTCAGGTCAAATTGACTTGAGACTTGGTAAACATGTTTGTTGCATTACCTGCCCTTTACTATTATTATACCCCCTTGACAACTGGCGGTGGGACGGGCGTATCTTGCGACAATTTGCCGCTCTTGTTTTTTTATCTTTTCCCACAATGCTTTCTACCCTTTCGGAGACGAATGTGATTATTTAAGGCAAATTTAATTTTTTGTCTGCAATTGCTTTCAATTTGGAAGAGTTAAAAAAAAAAGTCGTCTGATAAAAAGTTAAGGGAAAGGGGTGTTTTTTACCTCCATTTAAATGTCTTTTTTTTTCTTGTCAAATTATTAAGCGGTACAGACTTTTTCATCAGGCAAGAGGCTACTTTTAAAACATTATAGTCGACGGCAAATTTTCTCTTTTTTTCTCAACGTTTTCATGCATATTCTGATACCAAATCTTGTATCATATTGATTAAGTCATAATTTAAAAAGATGTTTTGGTTTGTCAAACAACTTGACGATACAGACTTTTTCCTCAAGCAAAAGACTAGACTTTGGTACTCTTAGAATATTATAGCTGACGTAGAAATTTTTCTAAGCGAGTAAGTTCTTCTTTCGTCTCATCGTTTTCATACATATTCTGATACTAAATTTTAAATCATATTGATTAAGTCATAATTTAAGAAGATGTTTTCGAATCGTCTGCTGCAGACTTTGTTTCAGGCGGTAACCGAATTTATCTCTGCGTCAAATCTCCGATAGAATATTGAGGGAATGCTTAACAGGCGTAAAATTGAGCGTTCTTTAAACAGGGCCATTCAGTAATTACAATATAAAGAACGGTTAACTCTTTACTTCCTGACGCAAATTTACGGCAGACGACAGTCGAGACAACCATGTAATAGAAAGCCTATTAATACGCCGAAATTCAGATCAGTTAGAAACATTTATCTCGCAAGACATTTGTGTCTTTGCCACACTTTTTTCAAAGTCGTCTGCTGCACCCCCAACAAAAAAAGTCGAGTCCAGAAGGCGATGTACAAGATTAACTCAGACGTCAAAATTTTAAACGGGTTGAAATTGAGAGCATTTGCAGACGACAAAATAATTGTTACTCAAAGCGTGAAATCTGTCGGTCATAGAGTAGAAAACATTGTTGGCAAAAGAGAAAATGCTGGTTACCAGCATTTTCTCCTTTCCCACAATGTTTTCAATAGCCTTCCTCAGGGTCGCTTGAACTGATGATTGTGTGGTAAAGCGTTAAAAGAAAAAAAAAAATGTTATTTTGCAAACAACGGCGTCTGTTTAAGCAGAATTGCAAGTGTTTATTACGTTACTATACCAGTATGATCAACTGTTATTTCCTCACTTGAACAATTGGGAAACAATGTTGAAAGAAATAGCTCGATCTATTGTTATTTCCAACATTTCATTCATGCCTTATTTTCTTCCTTCCCTTTTTGCTCTTTTTTTAGCTCACCTGAGCACAAAGTGCTCAAGGTGAGCTTTTGTGACCGTGCTGTATTCGGCGACCGTCGTGCATCGTGTGGTGTGCGTCGTCCGTCGTCAACTTTTACCTTGTGTACGCTCTAGTGACCACATTTTCAGTCCGATACTCATGAAACGTGGTCAGAATGTTTTTCTTGATAATATCTCGGACGAGTATCAAAATGGGTCATGTTGGGTCAAAAACTAGGTCACTAGGTCGAATCTTTATTTAAAAAAAAAAAAAAAAAAAAACCTTGTGTACACTCTAGAGGCCACATTTTCTGTTTAAAATACTTGACAGTTGGCCAGAATGTTTGTCTTGATGACATCGGAGACGAATTCGAAAATGGGTTACATCGTGTAAAAAACTAGGTCACTGGGTCAAATCTTTGAAAAAACTTGTGTACGCTCTAGAGGCCACATTTTCTATCCAAAACTCATAATACTTGGTTAGAATATTTGGCTTGATGTTACCTGGGACTTGTTTAAGAACAGGTCACGTTGGGTTAAATACTAGGTCACTACGTCGAATCTTACAAAAACCTTGTATAAGCTCTAAAGGCCACATTTTCAGTCCAATACTCTTGTAAGTTGGTCAGAATGTTTGTTCTGACGACTTCTCGGACGAGTTCGAAACTGGGTCACTTCTGGTAAAAAATTAGGTCACTGGGTCAATTCTTTGAAAAACCTTGTGTACACTGTAGAGGCCACATTTTCCGTCCAATAATCACGAAACTTGGTCAGAATGTTTGGCTTGATAAAATTTCAGACGGGTTTAAAAATAGGTCATCTCGAGTCAAAAACTAGGTCACTATGTCAAATTTTTGAAAAAACTTGTATACGCTCTAGAGGCCACATTTTTGTCCAATACTCATGAAAGGTGGTCAGAATCTTTGTTTTGATAATATCTACAACAAATTGTAAACTGGGCTATGTTTGGCTAAAAAGTAGGTCAATGAGACAGATTCTAGAAAAAAGCTTATGTGCACGCTAGAGGCCAAATTTTTAGTCCAGTACTTATGAAAACTTGTTGAATGTTTGTCATAATATCTCGGAAGGGATTGGAAATGGATCATGTTTGGTCAAATGGCTCAGGTAAGCGACTTCAGGGCCATCGTGGCCCTCTTGTTTTTTGTAATGGAGGAGCGATATCGTTTAATTCGAATGTCTTTTTTGGGAGTACTTATTTTGGACTCCTGTAAAATTCGCGTATGAAGTATTGGATTAGCATTATCGTATGTCAACAATCAATTTTTGTCAAGCAGCATTTCAGTGTTATAAGCAAAATGAGCAATAACCTGTAACGAGTAATTTCTCTTTATATGAAAATGTTTTCACGTGTATTGATGTGATTTACCTAAAACCTAATGATTATCCGTTATTATAGGGATAAAGTCGTCTTTTTTACTTTCACTATTTTATTTCATGATTTATCTTTTAATGGCCTTTTCAGCAGTGGTTTTTTTTTTACTATTAATGTTGTACTTTACCAGAAAACGAAGTTTTGGGTTTGTCAAAATTAGAAGAATTTGCATACGACAAATAAAATGTATCTCAAATGATGGGATATGTCTTAAAATGGATAGAAATCATTGTGGTAACCAGCATTTTGTCCTTTTCCCACAATGATTGTAAAAGCCTTCCGTCAGGGTCGTTCAAAACACGGAATTGTGTGGCAAAGGGTAAATTTTAACCATAAGACTGCTAAGCGCGACTCAAGGGCTTTTTGCAGCCAATGTAGATCAAGATCAGACTGCACAGAACGTGCAGTCTGAACCTGGATCTACGCTGTCCAATAAGAAGATATTTTTCCCTGAAAAAGACCTTTGAAATAGCAAAATTTGGGGTTTACTATCAGCTTGAAAATTTCATATCACTTATTTAGCAGGTTAAGGGTTATTTCTTTTTATTCGTTTCAGGAAGCTGATAGTCGAACAGCGTTAAACTGATGTAACCAGAATACATTGAGAACCAGACAAAGGCCACGTGACTCTGTAATCGAATCACTCGGTCTGTATGGTTATTCTGTAAACATTGGATGTAAATTAAGTAGGTCGATGACTTTCTTTCTTCACGTGCAGTTTTCTATATTTCTTGGATTGTCTGGATTTGTGGTTGACCATCGTGTACAGGCAAATGGGGTGACGTTCAGGAACTGTGGGGGTGTCTACACGGAGCCCAAAGGTGTTATTAGTACCCCGTCATTCCCGGGGCCCTACCCGACCCCAATCAGCTGTGAGTGGCTGATCCACGCACCCCATAGGAAGAAAATTATCATATATTTTACACAGTTTTATATGAAGGACTCGTTTTACATCACCGAGTATGAATACTATCAGGACAAAACGACGTATATCGGACGCCACAGCCTTGGACGTATTTCTTGGGAACACGGTCTGACGTCATTGGCAGCTTATAAGCCTTATGTCCTGATCGAATTTGAGGTGGAATCGATCGGAAATCGACATTTACGGGTGATCGATCACTTATTAGAAGTGTACGGATTCAATATTACGTACGAAATTTTGGATAAATCTACGGACGTGACGAAGCAGACCTGCTCCGTGAGTGAGTGCTCGTTTTTGGGGAACTGTTTGGTCTCGGCGGATTTTCAGTCGTACAAATGTCACTGTTTTGACAAGTTCTTCGGCGAAAACTGCCAGTATGGGCCTTATTGTGATCCTGACAACGGAATTAACCAGTGTACGAATGGGGGAAGATGCAAGTAAGTTGATAGATTATTTATGTTCTCATTTAATTGCCCTCATTCAAACATTGAATAGGGTCCACTTTCTAAACTCTTTACCAAACGACAAGGTTTTAGATTTGTCCAAATTGAAAGCATGGGCAGACGACAAATCAAATGTGACTAAAAAAGTGAAATTTGATTTTGCCTGGGAAGAAAGCATTGCGGGAAAAGGAGAAAATGCTGGTTACCAGCATTTTCTTCTTTTCCCACAATGTTTGCAAAATGATTTCTTCCTCAGGGTCGTTAAAACTTGGGATTGTGTGGTAAAGGGTAAACCAGTTTCCTCCTGTAGAAGGTTGTGTACGTTTTAAATCTGTACCAAACGACAATTTTAAACTTGTCCAAATTGAAAGTACTTGCAGACGAAAAATGAGGTGTGGCTCAAATGATAGAGTAGAAAGGTAGAAAACATTGTGAGAAAAGGAGAAAATGCTGGTAGCCAACATTTTCTTATTTTTTACAATGTTTTTAAAAACTATTCTTCTCAGGGTCGTTTCAGTTTGGGGTTGTTTGGTGAAGGGTAAAAGCAGTCCACCTTTTGAAAACATTGTAGCAAAAGAGGACATTGCTTCACCCATTGAACCTATGCTCTTTCAGCACAATTGGCGAAAACAGGGTTTTTGTGGACTGTCTAGATCAAGATCAGGATGCACATAATGTGCTGTCTGATCTTTGATCTACGCTGTCTGCTTGTAAAGTCAAGCCATTTACTCGAAAATCAGTCTGTTGTTAGACAAAATGGATTTTATGGATCTATAATTATGTGATGACTTGCCTGGTTTAATACATTACGGAGATGCGTTTAACCCCGCCCCCCCCCCCCTTTTTTTTCCCCCAGAGTGCACCTTACATATTTGGCGCAGAAACAGTAAAATCATGTCATGCCAAATACCCATATTTTCACGATTTCCGCCGCCCCTCCCCCCCCCCCCCCTCCCCGAGTTTTTCGTTGCAGTATTGCTTTAGAGGGTAAGGTCGAAGTAATGAGAATTGATATTACTTGATATTCAAATCAGGGCTAAAGACGTCATAATTAACGACATATCGTTGGGGGTCATACAAAAACGAAAGAGCAAATACAAAAAATGCTATAAAATCATTTCCTAGAAATAGCTGCACATTAAGGTTCTCTTATGAATAATTCTGCCTTTTTTGTCTTCTCTAGTGGACAACCTTAAAGGTCATGGAATGACATAGGTCAAACAAAGATTTACTATTTTCTTTTCGCCATGAACGAGTTCTGAGTGTTTTCTTACATGGCACTTGACTGTTTCGTCCATTTGTTTGCCTTTTCGTGTAATTTAGCCGAGTATGGTAAGACAGAGTTTCATCATGTACCAAACAAATGCGACTGATTTGCGTCTGTAATGCTCCATTCTAAACTTGATCACAAACATAACAATATACAATACCACAAATGCTTCCAAAGTAGTCTGCTGCAAATTTGTTTCAGGATGTGATTTATTAAGATGCTGATTGTTATTCTATGCATAAACACGATTTTATTAGCTTATCCAGCTTATCACTGGAGAGCTCTCTAAAACGGAAGAGTAAAAACACAAAGCTCCTTCTTTACGACTGACCGCTGGGGATCACTAATAAACGAAAGAACGAAGATACTATAAATCATTTAACGACTGACCGCTGGGGATCATACAAAACGGAAGAGCGAATACAAAGATTCTCTAAACCATTTAACGCCTGATCATTGGGGATTACATTAAAAAAGGAAGATCGAATACAAAGATCCCCTAAACATATAGTTTAATCTACCTACTGATCACTGGATAGTATACTAGAAATAGTATGGCCTATACAAAGATCCCGTAAATCATTTATCGACTTATCTCTGGGGATTACACTAAAAACGGAAGGGCGAATACAAAGATCTCATAAATAAATATTGTTTATTATACCCACTTAACACTCGACAATAAATGTAAAACGATAGGGCCAATACAAAGATCTCGTAAATCATTTAACGACTTATCTCTTGGGATCACACTAAAAACGGAAGGGCGAATACAACGATCGAATAAATCATTTACTACTGATCGCTGGGGATTACACTAGAAACGGTATAGCCAATACAACGATCGCATAAATCATTTTACTATACTCAGATCGCTGGGGATTACACTAGAAACGGTATAGCCAATACAACGATCGTTAAAAATCATTTTACTATACTCTGATCACTGGATATCATACTAGAAACGATAAGGCCAAGATATAAACACATTAAATCTTCCAACGACTTATCACTTGGTATTACACTTAATCCTTATCTTGTTAAATAACTAACATGAAATTTCAAGCCGATAGTAAAAACCCAGCCATTGCTATTTCAAAGTTATTTTGGGGTGAAAGATATCTCCTCATCGGACAGTGTAGATCCAAGATCAGACTGCACGTTTTGTGCAGTCTGATCTTGGATCTACACTGTCCGCAAAAGGTCGGTGAGTCGCTCTTAGCAGCCTAAGGGTTAAAACGGAAGAGCGAATACAAAAAACACATAAATCACTTTACTACTGTAAAGATCACTAGATATTATACTAGAAATGGCAGAGCCAATACAAAGGCTCCGTAAATCACAGCCTAAAAGTGATACAAAGTCCCCTCTCTTGAATAATTCTACTTATTTATTTTCTGCTGCAGACGCCCTTTCATATTAACCCTTAACCCGTTATATAAGTGAAATGAAATTCTCAAGCCGATGGTAAAAATCAAAATGTTGCTATTTCGAACTTATTTGCGGGGTAAAAATATGTTCTTATCGGACAGTGCGGATCCAAGATCAGACTGTACATACTGTGCAGTCTGATCTTGAGCTACACCGTCCGCCAAAGGTCACTGAGTCACGCTTAGCAGCCAAAGCTTTAAGAAATAAGGGTTTGCCACTTTCTTAATTTTCATGAATGTATTTGCAATTTCGGCTTTGTACTCATCCCTGTTTTTAATCGGTCGGCGTGAGCCGGACGATTAGAGAGACCACAAATTTCGGAAATCCGTCTGCTGAGGGCAAACTGATCTAACTGCAACTCATGACAGCTTTTACCTACAGTCTAATAACACTAATACTAGCTGTTGTGACCTTATTACGTTGAACTTTTAACCCTGATAAGGAATGGTGTCAGTGATAAAGCAACAACTTACGAATGAAACAAGAGCGAATCCAGGAGTATTGGATTATGTAAGCACACCTTGTGTTATAAAGATGATAGGTCATTTGGCCTCGAGCAAGGATAAACTTGCAGTGAAACGGAATTTGTAAGGAAACATTGCTTTAAAAGAATTTGAAAATTTAGATTGTTTTGCCTTAGAGCAAACTGATGTACATGCTGGTGGTAAAAGCTGTTTAAAAAAGTAATCTGCCGTTGGTAGTTTAATGTTAGTGAGGTGAAGCGTGTGAAGCAGTGTGGGACAAAGGATAGTGGAGAAGCCATTACATAAACATTTTCAGAATGGTCTGGTTATCCCACGCTTTCAACCGTAGAAACCAGACTGTCCATTCACAATACTGACCAGTATAGATCTGATTATGCATCTTTCAGCTTAGGATGTATTAAACCTTGGGCTACTAAGCGCGAATTTATGACCTTTTCCGGACATTGTAGATCAAGATCAGACTGTATACTACATGCTGTCTGATTTTGTATCTTTAATGTCCGACAAGAAGATATTTTTTCCATAAAAAAAATACCTTTGAAAAAGTAAAAAAAAAAATGGGTTTTTACTGTCAGCTTGAAAGTTTCATTTCACTTATTTAGCAGGTTAAGGGTTAAATTGTTTTCATAGCCCCTCTTCCTCTCCCTAAAGCTACGGCTCTACCATTTTACACGCTCACTAACATGTTTCTTTTTGATGACATTTTTAAGACTGGAATCAGTCTATTAACCGTTGGCCACACAATCTTGTCGGACTTTAAAAATGTAGTGGGGAAAAACAGCATACATGTATTAAGCATGTTCTCTTTTTCCTCACAGCGTTTTTTCATCATTTGAAAGATTTTCAACATTTTGTCATTTGGCAGAGTTAAACAGAGCATTTTCATAGAGGGGAAAAACCCTGAAACTGCAACACAAAAAACTCACTTAACGTCATATTCTCCATGTCTGAATCAACTGACCAGGGAAAAAACCTCTTCGGAGAGCGCAGATTCAGACCAGATTCAGACCAGACTGCACAGAACATGCAGTCACTCAAATTTTGGATCTGCTATTCCTATTTCTTGAGATATCGTAGTCAAGAAAGCAATGACCCTGCAATAATTAGGCTGCTTTTCCACGCTTATAAGATCTATTTCATTAATTGAGCGCTTTAGTGTAAAACTCTCAGTAACATGTTTGTCTCATCAGCATATTGGTTGACTCTCATCCTTTCCATATTCCAGATTAAAAGCACAAGGTTTACTGTAGTAATGCTCTTGCTCATTACAATGATTCAATACAATGGCCCATGTTCTCCAGTGACATGTATAGTCGGTTTTGAAGACAATAAAAGATCAAGACCAGACTGTCCTTTGAATGCAATGCAGATCAGTATCACAGACATACATATTGAATATCTTAATTGTCTGTTTATGTATAATTCATATAAAAAAAAAAAAACTCGACACTGAAATTGTAATGTTTGGATATTGTTTTTCTGACTATAAAAGGCCATAACTGAGTGTTTTAACCAAACTTTCCCGTTTCTGATGACCCCGAGGAAATAGGCTGTTAAAAACATTGTGGAAAAATGCAAATAACCGTCGTTTTCTCCTTTTCCCACAATTTTTTTACCATATCAACTATTCAAATCATCATTAATTTGGTCTACATTTCATTCGTCATGTGCAAATACTTTCGTTTTGGACAAGTCTAAAATTACATCATTTGGTAAAGGGTTGAGGGTTTGGTAGATACTACATGCTTTGAAAGTAATGTGGGAGAAATTGGCCAGCCGGTGTTTTGGACAGAACAATCTTGCCCAGGACAATTTAGCCAGCCGAAAAACGTACGGTAGGACAATTTGTCAAGATAAACGCGAGCAGCCAAAAGTAATCACTTTAATAGTCATAATACAGGCACATTCTATACGACTTATTCATTATATCCATCATTCAATATGGATATTATTGATAATATCTGACAATATGTTACAGTATAGTTTCAAAAGTTGCAAAAGTTACAGAAAAGAATACATGTATTTATATTTTCTTAATCTTTTATAAAAGGTTGGTAGGTACTGTTATTCATGATGAATGATATCTAAAGCTTGAAAATCGGTATTACTGATCAGAATAGTCTCTTACATTCTACGTTTTATTGCTGTCGACTGGCAGACATATATCTTTAGCATTCCGTTAAACTACTAATTTGTAAGGGACGGAGAGTTCCTACGTGACTCAGTTATGAAATGTTTATCCCATACATAGTTCAAACAACTGTAGTTAGTAAGTGTCGACCGATTACAGTGCTGACAGCACTTTGATTATAAACTATTTTCTTATCGTAGTAAATTAATAGTGTAGGCAGCATAATGGTATTATTATTACTGAACAAATATGACTAATCGTGATCTGTATAGTTTAAAAAAACATACTTATTATTATAATTCATACCAAGGATGTTTTACAAAGTAGTCTTCTGGATATTTGGCTCATGAAGTAGTGTGTTAATTAGATCTAACTTTTGCTTTGGTATTCTTATATTCAAAGAATCTGTAATAAACGACTGAACTCTGGGGATGATACAAAAAAACGAAAGTGCGAATAAAAATATCTCATAAACCATTGAACGACTGATCTGTTTGGGGTTAAACAACAATAGAAGAACGAGAACAAAGATCCCTGAAATAATTTAACGACTGATCTCTAGAGACAACACAAAAATAGAAAAGCAAACACAAAGTCTACATAAGTTATTAAATGACTGATCATTTGGGGTTAGACAACAGCAGAAGAGCGAGACCAAATATCTCCTAAATCATTAAAGACTGATCTCTAGAAACCAAACAGAAATAGAAAAGCAAACACAAAGATCACATGAATCATTAAATGACTGATCACTGAGGATCACACAAAAACGGAAAAGCGAGTACAACGATCCCCTAAATCACTTCACCACTGGTCACTGGAGATCACACAAAAACGGAATAGCGAATACAAGGATCCTGTTGATCATTTAACGACTGATCACCAGGGACCACACAAGATCGAAAAGTGAATACAAAGATCCTGTATATTATTGCCTCGAAGAGAAATTCATTAACCATCTATCACGCCTTGAACAATGTCTATTTATGGCCTCTGAAGCACAGACACCTTTTGTGTCATAAAATTAAAAGGACGCCATTATATAGTTTTTGATCATTCTCGCATTCTAAGGCTTTCACAGATATTTCCATTATCTTTGGCCTTGGTTATGTAACTTTTTCTTCCTTCCTGTTGACTAGTCAATTATGCTAGATCAAGGTTTACCCGTTTTCGAAATACGACTGAAACATCTGCTGAACCCTTTATGTAAGAAAGATTAAAATTTGTTTAAGGAGATAAAGATATAAAGAAACTCTTGTTACGCTCAGATATGAGACGTTAAAAAATTACGTCTGATACCTTGGAATCATTCTCTATATAAAAGAGAGATTACAAACTTCCCATTTAGCCATTTTTTGCACCATAATCATTTATCATAACAATCATCATTATCATCCTGATTTCACGTTTTCTCATTACATTGGAAGGCAATGTTGTAAAAAAAAAAAGACTTGCTCAGGGTTACTATTGCTTGAAAGATTGTTTTAATGTTCTACCTTCCGAAAATTATTATTACCAATTATTCTACCATATTCTGTTTCCTGTGGCAGACTTTTTTAAGTCGTGAGCGAAAAAGAACAAACAATAATTCGTAACTTTTTAAAAAAAAAATTATGAACGCATTATAAGGCTGTCCCAGAGAATGCCACTGTCTCAATCCCTATTGGTCCAAGTTTCCCTGTTGCCGTTAAAAAGACAAGTATGATAAGCCAAGGCACCGAATAGGACTTCAACATCTGCTGCAAGTTTGTTTCAGAAGATGGGGATGTGAAGACAGCGTTTAGACGAGTATTCTATATAGGATCATCTAGTCAACACGGGACAAAATTTACCGGTACATATTCAAGGTATTTGCTTTGTTTGTTTGTTGTATTGAAGTTTAATGCACTTTTAATAGCTTAGGTCATACCACTGCGGTCAGTGGACCTATGCATGTATAAAAACTTCCTTGCTTTCTCACACTAGCACTGACACAACTTTCTTTCCAAGCCAATGACTACTTTTCTCATGTGCATCAGAGGTGAGAGGCGAAAAATCACCGGAAAGAAAGTTTGGCACAACCGGGTATCGAACTCACAACCATCAGGTCACGCCGAGTCAGATAGGCTAACCGCTGAGCTCCCCGGGCGGGCCAAGGCATTTGCAGACGACATTTTCATTGTACTTCAAGTTGTGGGATTTGGTGTGGTGCTGAAAGAGATTCCAGCATCTTCTCCTTTTCCCCACAATGTTTTCAAAAGCCTTACTCCTCACGGTTTCACAAGACTGTGAGAAGGATCTTGAAGACGCCATAATTAACGACTGATTACGGGTGATCACACAGAAATAGAAGACCAAACAGAGAAGATCCTATAAATCATTTGCTAGAAATAGCTGCACATGAAGCCTCGTTCATGAATAATTCCGCCTTTTTCGTCTCCTGCAGACGACAGCCTTTGTAAGTCACGAAACAGAAAGCTTAAATAAGAAGTTGCGATTTTCTTCTCTCTTTATCGTGTCTTCAACCCCATACCACACACTCCCGCGTTTCACCGACGCTGATCGAAAAGGTTTTTAAAAACACAGAACGTGTGGCCTGATCGTGCATCTACACCCTTTGCTTCCTGGTGCTTAACTATAATCAAACTATAATCACTATAGTTTTTGGTTTAAGTGAATGTGTACTGTTACACCTCGAAAAAATCTGAACTTCTTTAGTTGGCAGCGAAAGAGTAACGTGTCTTTATTTAGACAAAACCACGTGAAGTGTATGTGACTGAAACGACCAATCAAAATTTGTATCATATTTTTCAGTGGTTGTAGTGGTATATGTAGTATACTACAGGAGAAGGTTATTTTTTTAATCGGTTTTATCCAACAAATCGGTCAAAAAAAAAATACGGTAAATTCGACGCTTTGATGAGTTTTTATATATAGTTTTGAATGTCGAGCTAGATAAAAACATCAAAAATAAACACGAATGTGATATTCTATTTATACCGTATCCAAATAAAATGCATACATGTACCTATTTATTTTTAGGAAAATGAAGAAGCGCATGAAGCGATTTTTACTCTATCTTGGTTTTTTTTTGGACTGGTCATCGTAAGGATCTCAACACCTGTAAAAGTATGACATAGACAATAAAACTTGTTTCTTCACAGAACAGGTTTCCATTTCTATAACGAGCTTGTCTACAGACGGGACTTTTTCATTTGAATATTCACGAGATGTTTTACCATAAGTGGAATGTGAATACAACAGAAAATATCCGCAGTTGTTTATAACCCCTTGTGCTTCTGGACATGGTATGTCATTTCATTGGTCATGCATTTTTCTAACTTGACAAGATTCTTACAATATTGGATCGACCTGCACCCTGCTGAGCTAACTGGTTCTGTTTTCAGGAAGCAATAATCAAGAGTAATTAATTGTTTAATTGTATAGTGGGATGACCAATTAAATTTTGTGTTAGATTTTTCCCATGGTTTGGTGGTACTGTCATTTCATTGGTCATTTTTTTTACAATGACAAGAATATCGTAATATCGGATTGACCTGCACCCTGCTGCGAGCAGTGTTTCAGTTTTCAGGAAGGAATGAGCGAGAATGATTAATTGTAAAATCAAGGTTTGTCTCGTGATCCATGTTCTTCAATAATGAGGCATCGTGCATTTCTTCCTGTAAAGAAATTACAGAAGATGACTATGTGGGAAAACATGTGATGAATACGGATAATCAACAGAACTCTTTACCAGATTACAAAATTTTGGACCAGTTCAAATTAAAAGCATTTGCAAACGACAAATTGAATGTCACTCAAAAAACGTAATTTCTCTTTGAGAGTGTAGGAAATATTGTTTTAAAAAGCCTTCCTCCTTAGAGTGGCTGTGCCACTCATGAATATATTACCGATGATGTTCACTCAATGTAATAAATTCCGATCTTTCACCGAAAAAACAAATATCTTCTATGACTACAGCTTGTTTCTTCAGTCACTTTTTGCTTCCTGGAAATCTTGTCAGTCATCAGCGCCATGATGTGGTTAGATCCAACGGTAGGCCCCATTCATCACTAGATTCAAACCTGGAACCCTTTTGCTTTGAAATAAGAGACTGGCTTTCTATTACCCCACCCAATGCTGTATCGTGTTAATCCTTAACCGGCAAAATAAGTGATATGAAATTTTCCAGTCGATAAATTTTTCTCGGGGTAAAAAATATCTCCTTATTGGACAGTGTAGATCTAAGATCAGACTGCATATTATGTGCAGTCTGATCTTGATCTACACTGTCCGCTAAAGCTTCTTGAGTCGCGCTTACCAGCCTCAGGGTTCATGAGTTGTCGGGGCGAGTTGTCATGGACAGTTTAACACGGACTGTCTGTCCTTTTTACTTTTTGTTCAACCTTCCAGCACTTGTAACAGATACCGACCACTATTTTCCAAGCAGCTTAGATTAATCTTAAAAGCCATAAATCGCTGAACACATTATCATATTTACTTGTCTTTGTAGACAATGTAGATCGAGACCACACTGCAACGAACATGCGGCCTGGTCTTTGATCCTCTCTATCAGAGAGAAAGAACACTCGTGAAATTACAAAGCGGTAGCATGTTTGTCTGATTGAGAAAAACCCATTTATTTATCGTTAAGGGCTAAAATAATAGAGAGCCTACAGATGAATTCGATAGCACGCAAGAAATAGCAAACTGCTTATATTTATAGAAAAAAAATATTATAACCACTGAAGTATGTCAGATTTAGAAAATTAATGCGATCTTAAACTCCAGGATGTCATGGTCTATAATTGTCATGATGATACCACGATACAAGCTGACTTGTAAGATTGTATCGTTAACCTATTACCCCGTATACAACGTTTACTTCATCCAATTACCTCGTGAATAACGCCCTATTTGCCTGTTTACTTTCTACACACTGAAAAAATACTCCGTCATTAAGGCTTGCTTCAATCCGCTGCCTCGTGAATAAGGCAGACCCCAATGACTGTTAACCCTTTACTTTATACACACTTTGAAACATTACTCGTATACAAAGCTTACTTCAATCCAATATCTCGTGAATAACGCATTTAGATCTTTTGAAAAGGTGGAAAACAATGTGGGAAAAGGAGAAAATGCTGGCAACCAGTATTTTCTCCTTTTCCTACAATGTTTTTCAAAAGCCTTCTCCAATAGGTTCGTAAAAAAATTGGATTGTGCGATAAAGGATTAGTCTCTTGTCCTTCCGAAGTTTGACTTGTGACTTTAACAAAAAATGAATTTCGTAAAATTTCATGTCTTTTAATGACTGAAACCAACCGTTGAGAGAAGCTGAGAAACGTTTCTTCCCTTTTAAATGTTTTTGTTTCCCGTACTTACTCATTGTACAGCTAAAAGAGTTTGTATGGTAGGCCTAATTTGTGAAGCTTCACCAAAAGAAACTATAAACTGAGAAAATTACCAAAACATTCGTCACTTTGTACCCGAATGTCAAGACGATAAACAAACTATTTTGCCTTACGGACAAATTACTCATCGAATGCAATTTAACGCCCGTAGTCACGATTCGTCTGTACAGCAAACAGCAGCGATTGGTCCGTTTCACTTTTGACGTAAGGGGTTGAAACATTAATTGGTCGCCGTCTTGGCGGTATTGCCTCTATATTTAATTAACTGTTGTGACACACCATCTCTCTCTCATGAAAAATTCAAATAAATACATCGATAAGAAGGGTGTTTATGGGCCAGTGCACATGGAACAGTGCATACAAGCTTGTAGAACAGTGTGTATCCATGTATCCAAGTGCATCCAAGCTTGTAGAACAGTGTGTATCCAAGGTTAGAAGGTACCTTCTTAAAATAGTCTGATCTTTATCAACATTATCCGCAGAATTTAACCGAAATTTTTTAAATACTCTTGTAATCAATGATCCAAACATTGGCGTTTGTGTGTGCGTGTTTTCTTTTTTCTTTTTTAGCTCACCTGAGCACAAAGTGCTCAAGTGAGCTTTGTGATCGTGTTTTGTGGGTCGTGCGTCGTCAACTTTTACCTTATGTTCGCTCCAGAGGCTACATTTTCAGTCTGATACTCATGAAACTTGGTCAGAATCTTTTTATTGATAATATCTCGAACTACTTTGAAAATGGGTCAGGTCTGGTAAAAAAAAAAAAAAAAAACTAGTTCACCAGGCCCTATCTTAAAAAAAAAAACTTATTTAGACTCTAGAGGCTACATGTTCGATACTCATGAAATTTGGTCAAAACGTTTGTCTAGATGATATCTCAGACCAGTCCGAAAATGTGTCTTATTGATTTCTCAAACGAGTTTTGAAAATAGGCTCAAAACGAGGAGACAAGGTCAAATGGTTTAAAAACTTTATGTATGCGATAGAGACCATATTTTTTTGCAATACTTATGAAAATTAGTCAGAATGACTACTTGCTGATGTCTTGACAAAGTTACAAAATTGCTTACGTAGACTTAAAAAGTAGGTCACCCTGTCAAATCTTGAAAAACCATATATACTAGACGCCACGTTTTCAGACCAAAACTCATGAAAGTTGGCCAAATTTTTTGTCCTGGTAATATCTAAGATGATTTAGAAAATGGGTCTTGTTGTATCAAGAATAAGGTCACTTGGTCAATTTTGCACACTCTAAAAGCCACATTTTCTGTCCAATACTCATGAAAGTTAGTCATAATATTTATCTTGATAATATTTAGGATGTGTTCGAGAATGGGTCCTGTTAAGTCAAAAAGTAGGTCACATGAGAAAACGCTTGTGTTCACCCTAGATGCTACATTTTCAGTCCAATACTCATAAAACCTGGTCAGAATGTTTGTACTCTTGATATCTCGAACAGGTTTGAAAAAACGTCATACAAGGTCAAAAAGTAGGTCACTGTGACAAATCTTAGGAAACCTTGTGTACACTCTTGAGGCTACATTATCAGTCCAAAACTCATGAAAGTCGGTCAGAGGTTTAGTCTCGATGACATCTAAAACGAGTTTGAAAATGGATCATGTTGGGTACAAAAGTAGGTCACTAAGACTAATCCTGTAAAAAAGCTTGTGTACATTCTAGGGGCCATATTTTCAGTCCAATATCCATGAAAGTTTTTTTTTTAAAAGAATGTTTATCTTGATATCTCGGAAGAGACTGGAAATTGGTCGCGGTTAGTCAAAAAGGCTGAGATGAGCGATTCAGGGCCATCATGACCCTCTTGTGTCAGACTTTTACGACTTACCAGGAAATTTATGACCGAGACCATTTATCTCAAAGTCAACATGTTCTTTTAAAGTGGATAAGTATGTTTGCATGAAAACGCGTTCAAAGCAAAAATTTGTATTTTCTTGCGTAAGAAGATTTGCACGTGACAGTTATTTTGCAGAGGAAGTTTGATTTCTGTGAAAGTCAAGAATAAATTCTCCTGATATTAGATTTGCGGGCTGCCTGCGTTATAAAAGTGAAATATTCTGCTTGACCCTTTACCAAACAATCCAGAGTTTTAGCGACCCTGAAAAAGGAAGCTTTTGAAAACAATGCGAGAAAAGGAGGAAATGCTGGTAACCGGCTTTTTTTTTTTTTTCCTTTTCCCACAATGTTTTCTATCCTTCCGAAAACGAATTTTTTTTTTTTTGCCACATCTATTTTTTCGTCTGCAAATGCTTTCAATTTGGACTAGTCTTAAAGTTTTGTCGTTTGCTTAAGAGTTAACCCATTCATTCATTCACTGTCTTTCGGATGAAATTTCACCGAATGCAATAATACTAGTGGCATACGTACTTAGTCTAAGAAGAAATAATGATTACGAGTACTCATTACGAAAAACACACTAAAATACTCCTCCCCACCTCTCTCTACCTCTCTCTCTCTAACAAATGTAAGTATTGAAACCCATGAATTTTTTCCTTAAACATAATAACAGTGCTAAGCATAGATTAGACTGTTCGTTCTGTACAGTGTGATCCTTGATAATCATATTCCGGCAAAATGTATTTTACTTTTGTATGAATTCTTTCACTTTCAAACGACCTTGCTAACGGCGTAGATCAAGATCAGAATGCACAGAACGTGCAGTCTGATTTTGGATCTACATCGTGCTCAAGCTGATATTAATCGTTGATAAAAACTATATCAAGTGCAGCGGTCTAGTAAAATTTTACCTTTCTGACAACAAACAAAGTTACAGTTATTTAGTTGCAATCGACAGAGTGAAGCTTTTGGGTTGTAAATTTTGCAAAAATTAGACCAATTTCTTGGTTTTTTTTTTGCATTTTACGACAAATAATTAAACAGTTTATTTCAAAAGCAGTAAAATTTATGATATTTTTTTCGGAAGGAAAAAATGGCTTATCTCTGTACCAATCGACAAAATTTGGACTTGACTAAATTTGAAACATTTGCAGACGACAAAATGAATGTATCTAAAATGATGACTTTTGTCTGTAATAAGGTAGAAACCTTGTGGGAAAAGGAGAAAAATGTTGGTTACCAGCATTTTCTCCTTTTCTCACAAGTTTTTAAAAGCCCTCTTCTGGGTTGTTAAAACTCGGGATTGTGTGGTAAAGGATTAAAAAGCACGTTCGAAATCGAATTTGCATTTTCGTGCAATAAGAGCGTTTGAACGTGACAATTATTTTGCCGATGCAGTCGAATTTTTTTGAATGTCGAGTGTTAAATTTTCCTGTAATTGGATTTTTCGGTCCGCCTGTGTTTTATAACAAGAAAATCTGCTTAATCCGTTACCACACAATAACGACCCCGACGAAGAAGGCTTTTGAAAACATTGTAGGAAAAGGAGAAAATGCTGGTGACCAGCATTTTCTCCTTTTCCTGCAATGTTTTCTAACCCTTTTTACATATAAATCGCATAATTTTAGCCAACTTTTATTTGTCGTCAGCAAATGTTTTCAATACTGATGAAACTAAAAATTTGTTTTTTGGTAAAGAGATGACCTTCAAGAAAAGCCTGTTGCTTCCTGCAGACGAAATTTTGAGTCTTTGGAAGTTTCCCTTGTCAAGGACTTATTGTATCTTGCAGGAGACCAATTTTGAAAGCATTTTGAGAGGAAGCTAATGATATAAAGATGTTGTCCTTTTTTTTACAGTATTCTCAAAGAATTTATGTATTTTAGCTTTATTTCATCCCATCAATTGAGACATATCTAATTTGTCTGCAAATGCTTTGAAATTGGACCAGTCTAAAATATTATTATTTGGAAAAGAGCTAAGGAGAAATACCCAATCTTTTACCACAAAATACCGAGTCTTAACGGCCTTCAGGGAACGACCTTTTAAAAGCATAAATGGGAAAATGACAAAATACTGGTAACCAGCATTTTGTCCATTTCCCACAATGTTTTGTAACCTTTCAAAGACGGACTTCATCCTTTGAGCTGCGTTTATTTTGTCGTCTGCGACTGCTTTCAATTTGGACAAGTCTAAAATTTTTGTCGTTTGGTAAGGAGTTAAGAACTGCCATTGGTATCACTCACTTAATGTCTTCAGTGACATTTTCCAAAGCCTTTTCTATATAAGGAGAAATACTTTAATTGCCCCTGGTATTTGGTACTGACATTGTATCGCGAGAGAGGCTTCCCTAGAACATCGTCCTTATCTTTTTCAGCGCAATGGCAAAAATAGGGGCTTTTGCGAACGGCATAGATCAAGATCAGACTGCAGAACGTGCAGTCTGATCTTGGATCTATACCGTTCGCGTCATTGGTCATGCCAATAAGATAAAAATCTTTCTGAGCTTTGGTGGATTGTATTTTAGCCGTCGAAAGAGGTCGAGTTCGTATATTTGAAGTTTGAAGAGTTCCCGGCAGCCACGGCAGCCCCGTTAGTCCGAAACGTGATGTGCCGTGAGATTTGTTCGTTTTTTAGCTCCACTGGCCGAAGGCCAGCGAGCTATTGTCATGGAGTTGTGTCCGTCGTGCGTCCGTCCGTCCGTCCGTCCGTCCGTTCATTCGTCCGTTCGTCCGTGCGTGCGTCCGTAATTTTTTTCTTTAAAAAACTTCTCCTCAGAAACTATTGACTGGATTTTTACCAAATTTCACAGGAATGTTCCTTTGGTGGTCCTCTTTCAAATTCCTTCAAATAATTGTGTTCCATGAAGAATTCTGGTTGCCATGGCAACCAAAGTAAAAAACCTTTAAAAATCTTCTCCTCCCAAACCGCTATTTGGATAGCATTATTATTTTGCAGGAATGTTCCTTAGATACAGGTTTACAGGATTCCCTAAAAAAAAAAAAGATCTGTCAAAAAACATGGCTTTTATGGGAGACTCATTTTCCTTCTATGGTATAAAGTAAAATCTTTGAAAAATTTCTGCTCTAAAACTATTCATTGGATTTCATTGTTGTTTTGCAGGTAAGTTCCTATGGTGGTTGTCTACCAAATTGTTTCTTCAGTGAGCTAAAATGCGGGATTGAATGATAATTGTTAAAAACTTCCTTTCGCCATTATAGAAATATCAGGCCTGTGGAGCGATACAGGCGCTCAAGCGCCTCTAGTTTTTAACTCAAATACCAAGTTTAGTTAAGTCTCTTTACGGTACGTCACGGTATCCGTAACAAGCCGTGGAGGGTACCCTACGTTTACACCAGCCACGGCAATGTAGCAATGGATTTAATTACCGTCTAGGTTTTCGACACAGTCCCGACTTTCAACGACCCTCCAGAATAAGGCTTTTGAAAACATTGTGGGAAAAGGAGAAGATACTGGTAACCAGCATTTTCTCCTTTTCCCACAATGTTTTCTCTACCCTTTCAAAGGTAAAGTTCATCATTTGATCGAAATTCCCTTTGTCGTCTGCACTTGCTTTCAATTTGAACTAGATTTGGTATAAAATGTGTTATGTGGTAATGGATTTAATTACCGTTTAAGGTTTCGGAAATGAGACCGACCGTACAATTATGGCACACAGAAAGTTGAGTAATATTACTCGACCTTCAAGTTAGACACTTTCTTCTCTCTTATTATCAGGAGAAATTTCACTTTTCGCTTTTGCTGAGAGTGTAGATCAAAGATTACACTACACAGAAGTTGCAGTCTGATCTTTGATCTACATTGATTGTTTGTTTGTTTCGGACGCCGCACTAACAGCTTAGGTCATATCACGTCGATCAGTGCACCTACTCATGCGTTTCCAGGCTTTCCCACTCCCGTACTGACACAACTTTCTTTCCAAGCCACTTACTACTTATCTCACATGTATCAGAGGTAAGAGGCGAAAAATCGCATTTTGTCTACACTTATATCATGTGAAATATTCTGACTAAAAAAGAAACGAAAATTTGACTGTCTTAGTTTTTTTATTGATTTGATATATGAATTTCACTTCAAGGGACATAAAACTAGACCTTGACAAAACAAGAAGTATTCCATAATTGTACGGTCGGTCTCATTTCCGAAACCTTAAACGGTAATTAAATCCATTACCACATAACATAACATAATAGTTGATGTTTGGTTACAATGGATCTTTAACCCGTAGAACGCTGAGTAAATGAAATGGACCTATTCAACAGGATCAAGAAAAATCTGTTTTGGGAAAAAAGGTAGACGATGTAATAGGCACTGGAATATAGATATTGAAACTCTTTTGAAATTCAATTTGAAGATAAAGAATGAAAAGTAACAACTCCCGTAATTGCTTCTTTTTTAACCTTACTGTTTTCCACATTGTTGAAAAGTGAAGTTGTCAGATAGACATATTTTTCAAGATTAGATGATAATCCAAAGGAATGACCCTGAGTTGCAAAATAAATCATAATTTTTAGCTCCACTGGGCGAAGGGCAGCGGGCTTATGTCATGGCCCGGTGTCCGTCGTTCGTGCGTCCGTCCGTGCGTCCGTCCGTCCGTCCGTGTGTGTGTGCGTTAACTTTTATTTCAAACATCTTCTCTAAAACTACCCGTCCAATTTTGATGAAACTTCACAGAAATGATCCTGCCATGGTCCTCTTCAGAATTTCTTGAAAGAATGTGATTCCTTTAGAAAATCTGGTTGCCATGGCAACAACTAAAAAATAGTGAAAATCTTTGAAAATCTTCTTGTCTGAAAACACAAGGCCTAGGGCTACCAGAATTGGCATGTAGCTTTATCTAGTGGACCTCTACCAAGTTTCTTCAAATTATAGCCCGGGGTCAAGTTTGGCCCCGCCCCGGAGGTCACAAGTTTTACATGGGCTTTTATAGGAAAAACTTTAAAATTCTTCTCGTACCTAGCCATAAGGCCTACGTCTACCAAATTTGGCATGTAGCTTTATCTAGTGAGCCCCTACCAAGAGGGTCCAAATTATAGCCCGGGGTCAAGTTTGGCCCCGCCCCGGGGGTCACAAGTTTTACATGGGCTTATATAGGGAAAATTTTAAAAATCTCGTACTTAGACCATTAGGCCTAGGGCTACCAAATTTTGCATGTAGCTTTATCTAGTGGACCTCTACCAAGACGGCCCAAATTATAGCCCTGGGGTCAAGTTTGGCCCCGCCCCGGGGGTCACAAGTTTTATATGGGCTCATATAGTGAAAACTTTAGAAATCTTCTTGTTACTAACCATAAGACCTAGGGCTACTAAATTTAGCCCTGTCTCAGGGTCTAATTTTTTACAAAGCCTTTTATTGAGGAAACTGTGAAAATCTTCTTGTTTATAACCACACATTCTAGACCTGTATTATTTGGTATGGGGCTTTATCTTGTGGACCTCCACCAGGATTCAAGTAATTATAGCTCTGTGGTCAAAAATGGCTTTACCTTGGGGTCATTACTTTATTGTAGGATTTTATAGAAAAAAATTTGTATGTCTTCTAGTTTGAAACCAATTGGCCAAGTATTGTAAGGTTTGGCTTGTAGTGTTTTTACTTATTAGCCAGTGGAGCGATACAGGGCCATTGTGGCCCTCTTGTTAAAATAGAGCTAACTTTTTTAACTTCAATATGTTTCGGTAGGGTGTACAATTTCTTGCCACAGACTAGATCATAACAGAACTTTGTTGATCCAAGACTATGCTGCGTGTTCTGTGCACTCTGACTTTAGATCTATAGTGTTTGCAAAGGCAATTACAGTGTGTTAGACATAACAAAAGCAGAAAACGGAACACCATGGTAACTGTTTGAGACAAAGACGGATCTCTCACGACCTCGGTATATTCTTGTCTTGGCATGACGTTTGCTCTCACATTACAAGTTTCTAAATAATTACCTTTTAAAATACCCTATACCTACACAATGCCATTTCCGACAAACCTGAGTTCAATGCCACACATGGAAAGTAAGGTAGAACAGAACAGATATTTTATTAGACGTGCACAAGTGTGCATACTCAATACTGCATAATGTATACTACAAAGCATTTGTCAGGGTCCCTATCTCTCTCTCTCTCTCTCTCTCTCTCTCTCTCAAAACAGGAAAAACATGGAAAAAACGTAAGAAAGGTGGTACCTTACAGCAGGTTTACTTTTAGTAAAAACTCAAATTAATAAATTTAACCTTTAGGCTGCTAAGAGCGAATCACTGACCTTTTGCGGACAGTGTAGATCAAGATCAGACTGCACAGAACGTGCAGTCTGATCTTGGATCTACACTGTCCGATAAGGAGATAATTTTCCTCTAAAAATACCTTTGGAATAGGAAAAGTTGGGTTTTTACTTTCGACTTGAAAGTTTCATTTCTTTTATTTAGCAGGATGCAGTTAAATAAGAGATGTGGAATCTACTAAGTGATGGTCTCTAGGAGCAGTGCGTTGCCTAATTAATACAGCTTTTCTCTGAAGTTTGATTTTACCTCATAATGAGCAATTTCCGTCTTTTGCTACAATGTTTTCATCCGTGTTATATATTAAATATTAATTCATGTGTATTGTCTAAATTTTACATGAATGTTCTTCAGAATTGTCTGCTGCAGAAGCGCACTGTCCCAAGAAACTACCTTTTAGCGCAAAATAAGTAGGATGTATTTTTCTTCAGCAACTAGAATAAACGAAGTAATTTTGATGTCAATATTTTCCTCACTGCGTCGATTTTTTTTTTGTCGCCGTAACATGTTTTGAAATGTCATGAAATTCTGTTAGCACCAATTTTCTGTCGTCCTGAAAAAAAAAAACTCTATTTTTTTATCAAAACAAACATGTTGAGGTTGAACTAACCCCCAGGCTGCCAAGCGCAACAAAATGCGCTGAAATTGCGGGCAACCGAGATAAAAATCAGTCTGTACAGAAGGTGCAGTCTGATCATGTATCTAAACTCTCCGGCACGATAATATTTTTTCATCAAAAAGAACTTTGAATTTGCGATACAAGTTTGGGTTTTTTTTTTACGATTGGCGAAACTTCTATTTCACCTATTTTGTAATTTAACCCGTTATTACACACTTCCGAGTTTTAACGACCCTGAGGAAGAAGCCTTTTGAAAACATTGTGGGAAAAGGAGAAAATGCTGGTAACCAGCATTTTCTCCTTTTCCCGCAATGTTTGCTACCCTCTCAAAGACAAATTGTATCATTTGAGCCTCATTTAAATTGTCGTCTGCAAATGCTTTTTTGTCGTGTGACAAAGGATTAAGGATAAAGCCGCCGTCACTCTTCTGAGTACAAAAAGGCCTTTTATGGAATATTCTTGTGGTAGATCTGTTTGATAAAGCCGTCGTCACTCTTCTGAGTACAAAAAGGCCTTTTATGGAATATTCTTGTGGTAGATCTGTTTGATAAAGCCGTCGTCACTCTTCTGAGTACACAAAGGCCTTTTATGGAATATTCTTGTGGTAGATCTGTTTGATAAAGCCGTCGTCACTCTTCTGAGTACAAAAAGGCCTTTTATGGAATATTCTTGTGGTAGATCTGTTTGATAAAGCCGTCGTCACTCTTCTGAGTACACAAAGGCCTTTTATGGAATATTCTTGTGGTAGATCTGTTTGATAAAGCCGTCGTCACTCTTCTGAGTACACAAAGGCCTTTTATGGAATATTCTTGTGGTAGATCTGTTTGATAAAGCCGCCGTCACTCTTCTGAGTACACAAAGGCCTTTTATGGAATATTCTTGTGGTAGATCTGTTTGATAAAGCCGTCGTCACTCTTCTGAGTACACAAAGGCCTTTTATGGAATATTCTTGTGGTAGATCTGTTTGATAAAGCCGCCGTCACTCTTCTGAGTACACAAAGGCCTTTTATGGAATATTCTTGTGGTAGATCTGTTTGATAAAGCCGCCGTCACTCTTCTGAGTACACAAAGGCCTTTTATGGAATATTCTTGTGGTAGATCTGTTTGATAAAGCCGCCGTCACTCTTCTGAGTACACAAAGGCCTTTTATGGAATATTCTTGTGGTAGATCTGTTTGATAAAGCCGTCGTCACTCTTCTGAGTACACAAAGGCCTTTTATGGAATATTCTTGTGGTAGATCTGTTTGATAAAGCCGCCGTCACTCTTCTGAGTACACAAAGGCCTTTTATGGAATATTCTTGTGGTAGATCTGTTTGATAAAGCCGTCGTCACTCTTCTGAGTACACAAAGGCCTTTTATGGAATATTCTTGTGGTAGATCTGTTTGATAAAGCCGCCGTCACTCTTCTGAGTACACAAAGGCCTTTTATGGAATATTCTTGTGGTAGATCTGTTTGATAAAGCCGTCGTCACTCTTCTGAGTACACAAAGGCCTTTTATGGAATATTCTTGTGGTAGATCTGTTTGATAAAGCCGCCGTCACTCTTCTGAGTACACAAAGGCCTTTTATGGAATATTCTTGTGGTAGATCTGTTTGATAAAGCCGTCGTCACTCTTCTGAGTACACAAAGGCCTTTTATGGAATATTCTTGTGGTAGATCTGTTTGATAAAGCCGTCGTCACTCTTCTGAGTACACAAAGGCCTTTTATGGAATATTCTTGTGGTAGATCTGTTTGATAAAGCCGTCGTCACTCTTCTGAGTACACAAAGGCCTTTTATGGAATATTCTTGTGGTAGATCTGTTTGATAAAGCCGTCGTCACTCTTCTGAGTACAAAAAGGCCTTTTATGGAATATTCTTGTGGTAGATCTGTTTGATAAAGCCGTCGTCACTCTTCTGAGTACAAAAAGGCCTTTTATGGAATATTCTTGCGGTAGATCTGTTTGATAAAGCCGTCGTCACTCTTCTGAGTACACAAAGGCCTTTTATGGAATATTCTTGCGGTAGATCTGTTTGATAAAGCCGCCGTCACTCTTCTGAGTACACAAAGGCCTTTTATGGAATATTCTTGTGGTAGATCTGTTTGATAAAGCCGTCGTCACTCTTCTGAGTACACAAAGGCCTTTTATGGAATATTCTTGTGGTAGATCTGTTTGATAAAGCCGCCGTCACTCTTCTGAGTACACAAAGGCCTTTTATGGAATATTCTTGTGGTAGATCTGTTTGATAAAGCCGTCGTCACTCTTCTGAGTACACAAAGGCCTTTTATGGAATATTCTTGTGGTAGATCTGTTTGATAAAGCCGCCGTCACTCTTCTGAGTACACAAAGGCCTTTTATGGAATATTCTTGTGGTAGATCTGTTTGATAAAGCCGTCGTCACTCTTCTGAGTACACAAAGGCCTTTTATGGAATATTCTTGTGGTAGATCTGTTTGATAAAGCCGTCGTCACTCTTCTGAGTACACAAAGGCCTTTTATGGAATATTCTTGTGGTAGATCTGTTTGATAAAGCCGTCGTCACTCTTCTGAGTACACAAAGGCCTTTTATGGAATATTCTTGCGGTAGATCTGTTTGATAAAGCCGCCGTCACTCTTCTGAGTACAAAAAGGCCTTTTATGGAATATTCTTGCGGTAGATCTATTTGATAAAGCCGCCGTCACTCTTCTGAGTACAAAAAGGCCTTTTATGGAATATTCTTGCGGTAGATCTGTTTGATAAAGCCGCCGTCACTCTTCTGAGTACAAAAAGGCCTTTTATGGAATATTCTTGCGGTAGATCTGTTTGATAAAGCCGCCGTCACTCTTCTGAGTACAAAAAGGCCTTTTATGGAATATTCTTGTGGTAGATCTGTTTGAAGGATCTGTTGAATCCTGAAATATATTCCTCAGCGTTTTTTTTTTTTTTAAACAAGCCTACCCTTTACCAGACGACAATATTTTAGACGTATTCAAATCAAGTGGAGGCTGTTTGCCGACGACGAAATAAAATGACGGTAAAATAATAGAGTTTATCACGAAAAGAGTAGAAAACGTTATGGGAAAAGGGGAAAATGCTAGTAGAAAGCTTTTTTTACCTTTTCCAACAATGTTTTCAGAAGCTTTCTTCTTCAGGGTCGATGAAACATGGCCTGTTTAGTAATGATTTTATATTGTCAAAGCGTAACAGTTACTGGAGTCGTGGATCAGTGGTAAAGTGTAGGACTCGACTCCTAACCTGGAGGCCCCGTGATCGAGCCTCACTGGAAGCACTGGGTTTATCGTGGGAGTGTTCTTGGGCAAGACACTTCAGGACATGCATTAATATCTGAGCTTTCGCCGTGATATAACCGTCACAATGTTGATAGAGGCATAAACTACCATGCAATCAATCAACGTCACTGGAGAAACATGTAAACAGTTATAAACAAAAAAAAAAGCCCTCAAACATCGCCTTTGACTAGATTCTCTCAATTAATAACAGACAGTGCAAGTACACCGGAAGTGATGATTACATATTTTGCAGACATGCGCAAACCTTTTGAATAGTCATGAACTTCCGCATAAATAGATTTTCCTTAGTTGTGAAAAGCTATATGATCTTTTGTAGATGAAACACATTGCGGTACAAGGCCGTGTTCCATTTCCTGGATTAAGTTAAGTTCGTCCCTCTAACTAGTGCAGAAAGGCTGTAATTAGCTGTTAAAAGATAACGCGCCATTAGTGAGAATAATATTTTCTTACGGTTCTTTGGAATCTGAAAAGACTTTCATTAGTATCATTTGGTTGTTACCACCATGGACGCCAAAAGAACAAACTTAACATTCTCAGAAGAGGAATAAATGAGCACAAATTTCGCCTTTTTATTTGCGAAAAAGGAGATTTTTCTAACATAGCAGACTGTGTACAGATACCAAAGGCTCATTGCATCTTAATTCTTAATTCCATACCAAACCACAAATTTCTAGACTTGTCGTAGCATTTCCAGACGACAAATTTAAATTTTACTCAAACATTGAACTTTATGTTTGGAAGGGTAGAAAATATTGTGGGAAAATTAGAAAATGCTGGTTACCAGCATTTTCTCCTTTTCCCAAAATGTTTTCATATAGGCGTTTTCCCCAGGGTCGTTAAAACAAGGGATTGTTTAGTAAAGAGGTGAATCGAGGCTAAGTCTGCAAAATATTTTATGACATAATGAAGTGCTGCAGGCAGTAAAGTTTCCTAACTCTTTAGCCGGCCACAAGATTTAAAACATGTCAAAATTGAAAGGATTTTGAAGACTACAAATGGAATATGGCTGCAAAGATTTGTGAGATTTGTCTTAAAAATGGTGGAAAACATTATGGAAAAAGGAGAAAAGTAGAAAATACTGGTCACTTCCATCTAGGGACCATTAAGACAACGGACTATTTAGCAAACGGTTAATTAACCCTTTACCACACAATCTCGAGTTTTAACGAATTTTAGAAAAAGGTCGTTTGAAAACATTGTGAGAAAAGGAGAAAATGCTGGTAACCAGCATTTTCTCCTTTTTCCACAATGTTTTCTACCCCTTTTCATAGAAGACTCTTTTCATTTGGGGCACAATGAGACAGTCGTCTGCAAATGATTTCAGTTTTGACACGTCTTAAGGTTGTCGTAAAGTTAATTAATCTCACCCTGAAATGGCACATGAACTTTTATCGGAGAAAAAACGGTCTAGGTACAAGGCCATATTCTGTTTTCCTGGTTTTTACTCTTTTTTTTTTACGTAACGATAAAAAATTTTGACTTGTCCAAATTGAAAGCATGTTCAAACGACATATTAAAAATGGCTGAAAAGATCGTAGCTGTGTATGAAAGTATAGAAAACCTTGTGGGAAAAGGAGAAAATGCTGACTAGCATTTTCTCCTTTTCCCACAAGATTTTTTAAAACTTGGAATTATGTAATAAAAGGGTTCAAAAGAAAATGCCATGTTTAATATGGCCGAGCCCCGGTAGCTCAGTCGGTAGCGTGCAGGACTCGAGAACAGGGGGTCGTAGGTTCGATCCCTGGCTCGGCCAATTTCCTTCCGAGGATTGATGATAGTCATTGCGATAGGATTCATTCCTCTCCCACCGCTGATCATTGTTTCGACGATGGTTATGTGGGAAAGCAGCCAGTGGCTTGAAAAGAAAATTGTGCGGAGTACTGGTAAAAGAGACTCCAGGAAAGCATGGATAGGTGTACTGGCCGCCGCGATATAACTGAAATAATGTTGAAAACGGCGTAAAACACCATACAATCAATCAATCAATCAGTTTACCACACAATCTCGAGTTTTAAAAGCCATAAGAAAGTTTACTTTAAAAAAAAGATTGTAGAAAAAGGGGGAGATAGTGCTTAAAATCAGCATTTTCTCCTTTGCTCAATTTTTAACCTATCTATGTCGTCATTTGAGCCAAGCTTGATTTAAAGTCTGCAAATTAATGCTTTCACGATTGATGAGTCTAGAATTTTGTTGTCTGATAGAGACTTGATAGAAAGAGATAGCGAGCCATTAAAGGCACTATAGCGGCCAAAACATAATGCAGGTTTTAAGGATTACGACCCCTAACTCATTGGTAAATATAGTGTAATATCGACGTTTTCGTAAAGGCTATTCGGCTAATGTCGGCAGCTTCCGTCTTTTAATATGAGAGTTAGGGACCGTAGACTCACTAACTCATCGGTAATTATCGTGTAACATCGACGTTTTCGTAAAGGCTATTCGGCCAATCTCGGCAGCTTTAATATGAGACTTAAGGGCCGTACACCTTATGATGCATTTAAATTTAAATCATACCATTTAAAAGATTGGAAAATATTGTTAAGATGATAATCTGTTGTCGTGTGGTCGGTCCAAATGTTAGTCGCTGGCAGAAAAATGACTTTCAAAATCAGGCCATAATTAAACAAAAGATAGATTGATGTGGCAGGTTTTAACTTAGTTTTGAAATTATATTTCTCTGCTAGCGACTAACACTTGGACCGACTGTACAATAACAGGTTATAATCATCACTATATTTTCCATACTTTTAAATGGTATACGATTTAAATTTAAATGCATTTTAACACGCGTTTTGTTTACTTTTGGCCGATATTGTCACTTTAATGTGAATAACGGTGTGAATAATAGAACTTCTTGTGTCCTTGGAAATATGAAAAAAGGGCTCATTAGGTTCTTTGACGCGTTTAAATGAGCTTGGCTGAATACGGTACAAAATGGTAATAACGACATTAGCCCGTATTGGTTACAGCACAATTAGGTTTAACAAAGACTGGAGTTTCTTCGAGGAAAGTGCCAGATGAGTTTGACCTTTATCGTCCAGACGTTAAAAAATAAGTTATCCATCCAGACTCTAGACACATTTCCTTTGAAAGATTGTTGTTGTCTTGCAGTAGACGAAGTCAGAAAAACATTTTCTCAAAAGAAACAAGAAATATCTTTAAAAAGATAGACGGCGTAAATTTGCCAGCACATATGCAGAGGTCCTTACAATAAACATGCATACATTTTTTACCAATCACAACTTTCTGTTTATTCATTTGTTATCTATACCAAAAAGAAGGTCAAAAGCCAGGACAATCAGCTACGCGGGAAAAAAATGATCGTAACAAGCAATTTTCCTAGTTCGACAAAGTTTTAAAATGTATAGCTGTAAATTTCTTAAATGTTGGTAATCCTTACTTAAACCTTTCTACGCCAGATGCTACAGAAAGAGCTTTTGAAGACGTCAGAACGTTCAATCTGATCTTAGATCCATACCGTCCGCTTGTTAACGACGTATATACATAATGTTCGCGCGCATCCTACTGCGCATGTGTTTTTGTCATGGATAGTGAATCAAAAGTGCACATATGTATTTTTTGCACATATGGTAATACTATTGGTGCACTGAAACAAGTAACACTTTCTTTGGGGAGTCTTAGTAAAGAGAAATGAATTGTCACCGTGAAATAACTAAAATACTGTTGACACGGCGTTACACACCGAACAAGCAAACAAAGGCAGATTATTTAAAGCTGTGGAAGTACAGCTGTTTCCACTTTGAAAATTTTTGTTGGAAAAGGAGAAATCGCACCTTATGAGCAATTTCTCCTTTCTCACTATGTCTGCTTAGCTGTTATCTTATTTTTCTCCTTGAAAATTTTAACTTCCACAGTAACCTTCATCCTTGTTTTCTGACGAAATAAGCACGGATAGGTGCCATTTTTATTTTTTCTTACTGTTAAGAATTAAAAATACTATAGGTGTGGAAATTTTAAGAAAAATCTGTCCGTTAGAAAGTATGTATTTGTTAAAGATTAACCCTTACTTCGGTCAAATTATCTCCCTTTTTAACTCAATGGTCTATATATGACATGTATATCTGTACATTTACCATGCTCAAAACCAGGCTTTTATATATTATTTGTGCAAAACTAAATGAGTTTTCATTAAAATGATGTACCTTTGTATATTTTCTCAGTAATTTTCCTGTTTAACGGACTATTAAAGAAAGGCGTGTTAAATCCAATATAAGCTGAATTTTGGAACTGTAAATACTTTTTTCAACAGCAAATTTCTCAAAAACGAGCACGGTGACCCGTATCTTTTTTACTGTAATCTCCTAGAGATATAATGAGCTTTCTATGTGCAAAGTTATAAAAAAAAAATCTGTCCGTTAGAAAAATTTGTGATATACGTTGTTAAGTGAAGCCTGTAAGATAAAAAGATTTGTTGGTTTATTTTCGTTCAGTGAAAAAGCCCAATTCATTTGTTTTGCGCCTAAAAATTAATAGGGGTGTTCTGAAAATAGTGTGAGGTATACGGGCTCACTAATGGTACCAAACATATATGAAAAAGTAATGATGAGCGTTGTTCTCACTTATGATTTCGAAAACTGGCCATTTGACTGGCGAACACGGACATGGAACAGCCATTAAGGTGGCTAATCTTGAAATTTAGAAATAAGATGGTGAGTTTAGAATTGTCAGTGAATACGGACCTTCTGCGAGGGCATGTTGGGGATGAGTTTTTTTTTTTCACTAAATTAGACCAAATCACTGTTTTCGCACCTAGTATCTTCTTTGTTGTGAGTCGGTAGTATCTTGTTGTTTTATTATCATAAATCATCCATTACTTCATCTTCTTCACCTACACATAGTCATCTTTTTCGGCGTAGCTGAATGTGCTGGCTTTTGACCTACATTTTGGTACTGATAGCAAATGAATTAATAGAAATTTTTGATTGGTCAAAAATGTAGATATTATTATTCTGAGGGCCCCTGTGATCAAAATATAGATATATCTATCTAAGGGCGCCCCTGCCTATTTGATGGTAAATTTACGCCGTCTATCTTTTTTAAGATATTTCTTGTTATCAGTACCATCATCATTGTCATCCTGGTGTCACGTTTCACTCTACTCTGGGAGGCAACATTGTAAAAAAGGCTTTTTTTGGAATTACTTTAACTTGAAATATTCTGTTAATTTTCTATCTTCCGAAAATAAAGTTGTTGTTGTTGTTGTCAGCTACTTTGTCTCAGTAAAAGAATTACTTTAAGTAAAGATGTAATAAATCGTACGCGGAAATTCTTTCTACTAGTGCTCTTTTATCCAAAAGTAATGCCATGCTGCACTTTGTCGACAAGAGATCAGCTAGAAAAATGGAAACAATGGACTTAAGCCAGGGTTTTTTTGTTTTTGTTTTTGTTTTTGGAAAATTATGTAATAACGCATAATTCACTCATGTTTATGTCGATCTCTCTGGTGTTGAACTTCCGTCGAAATGTTTTAGCCGATGATGCTCCGAGAAAAGGGAGTGTAATGTATCTGCGAAAAGTATCGACCTGTCATCCAATCCATACTTACGTGATGTCATGCTTCGTACAATGCATCACGGAGATGTATTAAACGCCCTTTAACAAGAGCATGGCTGTACTGATGGCAATTTTTTTTTAAGTCTCTTACTGATAGATTAGCACAATTTGTATTTGTACCGAAATCTCCCACCTTCCAAAGACATCAACGATCAATAAGGCCATTTGCCACTGAGGTTTAGGGTATGCGAGAAACGTGATCTAGAGACAAAATTAAGCACAGCGAGGAAATAAGACTGTTCCAATTAACTCTTAACTGCTAGATGAATGAAATAAAAATTTCAAGTCGATTGTAAAAACCAAGATGGTGCTATTTCAAAGTTATTTTTGCTGGAAAAATATCTCCTTACCGGACAGTGTAGATTCAAGATCAGACTGCACGTTCTGTGCAGTCTGATCTTGATCTGCACTGTCTGCAAAAGATCTCTGAGTTGCGCTCAACAGCCTAAGGGCTAAATAGAAATCACAGCTGGCTTTCTAAGTCCAAGATGTCAAGTTTAGGAAGTGATAAATTGTCAACAGTTTCTGTTAGTCAGTTAAGAGGGGTCTTTGAACCTTGAACTCTTTATCTGATGACAAACTTTTAGACTTGTTCATATTTTAAGGAAAATCACAGGCGACAAATGAAATGTGACTCAAATAATGAAATTTGTCTCTTAAAAGACAGAAAACATTTTTGAAAAAGAAGAAAATGCTGGTCACCAACATTTTCTTGTTTTTCAACAATTTCGAAAACCTTGATGAAAAATGATGAAATTTGTATTTTAGGGAATTGAAAACATTGCTGAAAAAGGTGAAAATGCTGGTCAGCAGCATTTTCTCGTTTTTCAACAATTTCAAAACCTTAAAAAAAAACACGGAAACATTTTGTAACCCTGTACAAAAAGAGGCAAAAGGCTTTAGAAAAAGAAAATGAGAACAAGTAGAAAATGCTAGCACTTTCTCCTCTTCCCACAATGTTCTCAGCCATTTCCTTGTTAGTTTTCATCATCTTAACCATATTTCATTTGACGATGAATGTCTCCTGCAAATGCAATCAAAATGAACAGGTCCAATATTTCATGGGCTGAGAATGGGTTAAATAACTAACTGCCCAGACTACAAGACCTAACGCAAATAACTACGGGAATCCTGAAAGTACACAATATATCAATCAAACGGTGTTACCAAAGACACATTGGAGACAGCTACAAGTCGGTAAAGGACCTGTCCAGACGTATTGAATTGTGAAAAAGCTGCGAGAAAGTCATCAAAAATCAATTATGGTGTCTCTTACCATAATCTGAATTACGGAGAAAAGCTCCTTTTACAGGGCTCCATCTTGGCTTCGAATTTGGGATAATGTCTGCAATAGTAATTGTACACTTTAGTGGATCTTCCTTTTTGGGTAGCTTAATGCGCTGGCTTTTGACCTACTTCTAGGTACATGCTACTGTCAAATAAATACATAGCAGTTTGCGATTGGTCAAAAATGAGGACCATATCTATTCTGCGGACCCCTGTAGGCATATTTTTAGTTGATTGATGACGTCGTTACTTTTCACTATTTCTCTTCATCTTGAGTCACATAAGATACTAAATTTTCATATTCCATTACCTCTTATGCCATCTTTCTTTTTTTAAAAGATATTTCTTGTATTCCGTACCAAAATCCATCATTTAGTAATTGTAGGATACTTTCATCAGAAGAACTTTAAAAATATCGACAAGCGAAGACCAGCTATCAGACTGCACGGTCTGCGCAATCTGATCTTAACCTACTGAGTCTGCTACATTAAAGCATCTTTTGTAGTCGTTAGGATCCTGAAAATTAATTGCTTGTTGTTTCTGAAAGTTCACATTCTCTGCAAAACTGTCATGACCTACTTTGTCTACTACACAATCCCGAGTTTTAACGACCCTGAGAGAAGCAGCTTTTTAAAACATTGTGGGAAAAGAAGAAAATGCTGGTAACCAGCATTTTCATCTTTTCCCATAATGTTTTTCTACCCTGTCAGACAGAAATTTCAGTTTTTCAGTTGCATTACGTTTGCAGTCTACGTATGCTTTCAATATGGCCGAATCTAAAATGTCGTAAGGTAACGGATTAAGGACTTTTTGCCGCGAACATGAAAAGATGAAATCAACCAGCTGCTGCAAAATCGTTGAATACTTTAATATTGCTAGGTGGTTGAATGTTCTTTTTAAAAGTCAGTGAACCAATTTGTTTCTGTGTCAATTTGACAGATGCTATATACAACCAGTCAACATCAGACATTCAAATATTCAACAACGATGTAGGTCTACTCGTGATTTGAGGGCCCCTCATTCCTTGCATTTAACTCTTCCATTGCCAGTTGCGACTTCAATACTTTATTCGGATGACGTAGTTTAGGATCACAGTGAACAGAAGGTGCTCTCTGATGTCCGCTAATTGTTGCTAACCTATGACCAAAATCATTTTCGACATCGGTGGAAAATCTACTTTAAGAGCTCGGAAAATATCGAATTCATTTAGATGGCTGCAAAAGTGTTAACCTACGATTTTATCAAGGCTGCAGTGAACTTGTAATGATAAAGTGTAATTCCATACTTTCAAATGATACGATTAAAATTTAAATGCATTTTAACACCCGCTTTGTTTACTTTTGGCTGCTATTGAGGCTGTAAGTGAATAGTCACAGCTATTTGGCTTGCAACACGCGAAAAGGGGCATTCGGACATTTGCGTAAAGTGTCGTCTTGGATCAGCCTGCGCAGGCTAATCCGAGACGGCACTTTACGACTACATTAGATTTTGTTGTACAGTAGACTTGCGCAATACAGAAAATTACATAAAAACGGAAAGTTTCGTTTCAGATTAGTCTGCGCGGTCTGCGCAGGTTGATCCGAGACGACACTTTACGCAAATGTTCCAATGCCCCTCTCAGCGTGTTGCAGGCCATTTGATTTAAATGCTCTTATCTCTTTACTAAACAACAAAATTTTGGATTAGTCCAGGTTGAAAGCATTTGCTGACGACAAAGGTGGGTTAAATGACGATATTTGATAGGGAAGAAAACATTGTGGAAAAAGGAGAAAATGCTGGTTACCAGCATTTTCTCCTTTTCCAACAATGTTTTCAAAGGCTTCTTTCTCAGGGTCGTTAAGACTCGGGATTGTATTGATTGATTGATTGATTGATCGATCGATCGATTGGTTTACTGGTTGGTTGGTTGATTGACTGACTGGCTGACTGACTAGTTGATTGTATGGTGCTTATCGCCGCTTTGAAAATTATTTTAGGCATATCGCGGCGTCCAGTGCACTTATCCATGTTTCGGTTACCAGTACTTCGCACAATATTCTTCCCAAGTCACTAGCTGCTTTCACACATAACCATCGTCGAAACAATGATCAGCGATGAGAGAACAATGAATCCTGTTGCAATGCCTATCACCAATCTTCGGAAAAAAATGGTCGAGCTAGGGATTCAAACCAGCACCCTCCTGTTCTCAAGTTTTTATCCTACATACAGCCCTACCAGAACTCGGTGAAACATCTAATAAACGGTTGAACACCGGGAATTCATACTAGGCTTGGAAATTGAAGAAAAAAAAAAACGAGACCCCAGACTGGCTGTGTTTAGTCTGGAAATTTTGACAACCAGTTTTATTATATTTAAAGGCCAAATAGCGACCAAAAGTAAACAATGCAGTTAAATTTGATTTAGGCCATACCATTTAAAAGTATGGAATTTTCTGTGAAGATGACAATCTGTTATTGTAGGGTTGGTCCAAGTGTTAGTCGCTGGCAGAAAATAGAATTTTATAAAGAGGTCAGAAGTTGCCAGGTCGCTCTATCGTTTTTTTGCATTTTATCTGGTCTTAAAATTCATTTTTCTGCCAGCATCTAACACTTTGACCAACATTTCCATGTTTTTAAAGGGTAGGACTTAAATTTAAATACATTTTAACATCCCATTGTTTTCTTTTGAACGCTGTTGGGCCTTTAAATTACTTATTCCCACAACATGAAATATTTTGAATTAAATTAAGTAAAAGACATTTTTTTTTTTCTTTTGAAATATTGGTTTTTGCAGTAAAAGCTGTTCTTTAATCCGTGTGAAATAACATGGGAAAATTTCGTGCTGGGATCTAAAGCTGTACAATTGCACTTTGTTGTTTCAATTATAAATTGGCTGCATTATTCGCCATTCGCAGTCATCTCCGTTCATTGCATAGAATTCCGACAATTGCTCCTTTTTGCAAGAATGTCTTCCGAAAAGCTGTACCTTATGGTAAGAAGTCGAGAGAATAGAAAATGTTTAATTCGTAATATGGGAGTCGTTGAAAGTGAATATCGTTTCTTACTCATTTGTCCTAAATACTGTAACATAACAGAAAAGTTTTTCAAAAAATATTATTATCGTTGGCCAACTGTGCAAAAGTTTGAGAAACTCATGCGTACGAATAACTCGGAAACTTTATTCACTATATCCAAATATCTTTTCATTGCCATTAGAGAACGTGAGCGAACTTAAACAAATAATTAGCAAATTTCGGCTATGTATGAAAATTAAGAGGCATTTTTTTTTTATTGTAAACTGTGATCATTATGCTTTAATGCATTCTAGTCACTGTATACACTACCTGTGCTACATTATTGTATTTTGATAACCAAATCTTATCATTTTTACCTTACTTTCTATAAATCCGAAATGTCCGATACATTTTGTTCTTTGGCTGGAAGTGTAGACTGTAATCAGTATGCATGTACATGCAAAACTGATCCCGGTGTTAGCTACCCGTCTTTTATTCAGAAAGAGTAAACAACAGATACCTTCTCTGTTAACATTTTTCCATTTTCCCTACTAAATTTTGTATGTGCTACTTACTTTTTGTAGTATATTGTGTTAATCGTTGTTTTACGGATATGTTTGTATTCTATACAAATAAAGATATATGTGTACGTATGTATGTAAAAAATGGTGAAAACTGATTTAAACAAAACGATGCAATCTTTTAAAAAAATAACATTGATTAATAGATCTATTATTATTTCATTGTAATTCTGTTGTAGTGTGTTTGAAATGGTAGGAAACATTGTTGGCAAAACAAAAACATGTTGGTTACCAGAATTTCCTCCTTATTACCGAAAGGTTTTCAGAAGGCTTCGTGTTTAGGGTCATCGAAACACGGGGGTTGTTTTGGCAAAGGTTAACTGCCGCATTTAACCACCCCCAAAAAAATGAAGCAAAAAAGGAGCTCAATCAATAACACCTGTGTATCTCATCAACCCCCGGTGTCCACGACGACTTTTTCACAAGTGTGTAAATATGAGCCATGCTCTGTGATATCAGGGCTTACTGAATCTGCAAAAAGTATCGACCCATGCCAGCATGCGCAGTCCGCGCAGGCTGACATGGACCGAAACATTTTGCTATTTGTAAAATTTCTGCATACCTAAGGACCAAACTACTGTATGATTTAGTTTTGTGCTAGGCAAAAAAAATGTTTTTTTAAATATGGATCCATAATAATGTGCTGACTTGCAAGGTATAATGCATCACGGAGATACAATAAACCACCTTTTGCAAGACCGTGGTTCATTTATTTTCTTGGTTGTAAAATAGCTATATATTCAGATTGCTTCATTATTATAGGGGTCTATTGCTCAGCAATTATCTAACAGTTGGAACAAGAAGTAGACAAGTATCAAATGCGTTTACTTGTACTTAACTTCTTTCTGCGTCAACCTAACGTGTACTTGATCTTACCAATACAAAACGTTGACTTCTTATACGCGTCAATGCTCACACCATTCGGCCATATACGTAGTTCGCGGTAATTTCACACTAGAATTTAGAAATTATATTTTTGTAGTCCAAAAATAAGTTACCAATGAGATAACAAATGAAAATATATCATACAAAATTTGACTGGCCATCCCAAGCACACGAATTTAAAATAGACAGTGAAAAGAAGTGAGATTTGTAAAAAGGGTTTAAATACATCTACTAAAAGTATCGACCCACGCAGTCCACGCAGGCTGATCTGTGTCAAAACTATTGCTGTTGGTAAATTTTTTATATGTCCATTGACCATTCTGCCTCAGAACTCAGCCGGATGATAGACAAATGAATTTCATGGATCCATTATTTAACTCTTAGGCTGCTAAGCGCGACTCAAGGACATTTTGCGGACAGTGTAGATCCAAGATCAGACTGCACAGAACGTCCAGTCTGATCTTGGATCTACACTGTTCGATACGGAGAGAATTTTCCCCAAAGTACATCCTTTGAAACAACAACTTTTGGGCTTTTACTATTGGCTTGAAAGTTCCATCCCCTTTATTCAGCAGGGTAGCGGTTAAGTGACAACTTGATTGGTATGACGCATCCCGGAAATGGATTAAACCCCCTTTGCCTGAGCATGGATCAACAGTATTAGTTGTACGATCAGGTGGCAGGGGACTTGGAAACTTGTTCACGGCTGTGGTGAATCATGTCGTCCCGAGCCGAAGGCGAGGTGACGACATGATTCACCACAGGCGAGGTGACGACATGATTCACCACAGCCGTGAACAAGTTTCCAAGTCCCCTGCCACCTAACCGTACAACGAATTTATTATACTGCAAAGTTTTACCATTACAACGTGCGTTAAGCGAATTTTACCTGTTTTTTGGTTTCAAAAATTGAGTACGCTGACGAAGTAGAATTTCCCTTTTGAGTGCCCCAATTTAATGAAAACTGACGTCACTGGGAAATGACGTCACTGAAACCTTGGTAAAACGTGCTAAAACGTGCAGTTTGGCGCATAATCTTAATGTTAATCTTGATCGAAGCCGCCAGTTTGGATGTTGTGTTGAAAGTGTAGTCATGTATACGGGGCTCCCGAAAGGGAAACTGCTTTTACGTTGGTTTTGCCAGTGAACATGATATATATGTTCGGGGCGTAAAATATTATTGTACTGCAAAGAAATTTCTCGTGATCTTATTGGATAATATGCCCGAACATATATATCATGTACACTGGCCTTCGGCTCGGGGCGACATGATTTAGCACAACCGTGAACAAGTTTCCAAGTCCCCTGCCACCTGACCGTACAACTAATAATGTTACCGAGTTGGCTTTACTATAATTGGCTTGTAACATGCGAAAAGGGGCATTCGGACATTTGCGTAAAGTGTCGTCTCGGATCAGCCTGCGCAGGCTAATCCGAAACGACACTTTCCGTTTTTATGTAATTTTCTGTATTGCGCATGTCTACTTTTGCACAGAATCTAATGTAGTCGTAAAGTGCCGTCTCGGATTAGCCAGCGCGAAGTGCGCAGGCTGATCCGAGACGACACTTTACGCAAATGTCCGAATACCACTTTTCGCGTGTTGCAGGCCATATAACCTATACAAGACAATTTGTGCTTGTTCAAGAATGGTTGGTTGTACTGTTCATATGTAGTTAAGCAGGGAAACAGGACTGGTAATTATGATAGAAACTAAAAATGAAATTATCTACGCTCTGGCAAAAGGGGACTTGATGCATCTCCGTGGTGCGTTATACCAAACAAGTCATCACATAATTATGGATTCTTAAAATCCTTTTGGTCCAACAACACGACTGAATCCTGAGATACAATACTGTATACGTGGATATATACGCGTGTCGAAAAATGTGCGAGTTACCGATTAAGGGCATTTTGTGTACGGAATTGTTTGCGAATTCAAGACACTTGTATTTATTGGTATATTTGTGGTAAAATATGCGAACAGAAAAGTTTGCGAATTTTTTTAAATTTGGGAAATCGCGAAAATTTCCACTTATACAGTAGTTCTTGGACACGCAGTTCTAAAATTCACCAAAAGCAAAAGGTGTCGATACTTTTTGCGGGTGCGTTAAACCCTATTTTCACAGAGCATGGCCTAAATGTTTTATATCTGGAGCTACTTAATTGGTTGTTTGTTTGTCTGTTTGTTTGTTTGTTTGTTGTTTTTGTTTCAATGGTGTTTTACGCCACTTTCACCATTAAATCAGTCATATCACATATTCTTGTTTGTCCTGGGTTTCAACATTACTAGGCTCGGTTTCTGAAGTGGTAGAGCTTTACAAGCGTAATAAACTACTATAATATATAAAATCATGCGTTTTGATGCTACATGTGTGTCAAATGTCGCTCAGCTACAGAAGGATGTTGACAAAGAACAACCTGTTCATAGGTGGGTAATCAGACTGTTACATGACTTTTGATCTTGACAAGAACCCTTTACGATACTAGCCCGAGTTTTAACGACCCTGAAGAGGAGGCATTTGAAAACACTGTGGGAAAAGGAGAAAATGCTGGTAAACAGCATTTTCTCCTTTTCCAACAGTGTTTTCTTCACTGTCAAACATCTTCGGTTCATTTGTACCACTTTCGAATTTTTCGTCTGTAGATGCTTTCAATTTTGAAGAGTCAAGAATTCCTTGTTTGGGAAAGAGTTAACCTACCAAATTATCCGAGTATCTGCGAGCTATACTAGTAAGCTATCATGAGAAAAACCATCACTATATTTTCCCATTTTTCGTATGCCCATGGAATCGATTTACTTCTCTTCTAATACGTAATCTTTTCAGACATGGATTGCTTTTTATGTCTGTCTGCCAAGAGTTTGCTAATCGGGTCAATGTCTTTATACGAACCGAAGTCTCGGAGTTGATTCACTTAACAACAAATGACAAATTTTGCATGAAGTGTGTCACTGGTTCTCAGGCCGTTTTTTTTTTTCGGCGTAGCTGAATTGGCTGATTTCTAATGTACTTTTTTGGTATTATATTCGAATGAATAAATAGAAATTCGTGAGTGGTCAAAAATATAGACTTGTTTATTCTGCGGGCCCAAGCAGACTTCACGACGTCTATCTTTTTTAAAGATATTTCTTGTTTCTTTACATATAACCATTGTGGGTAGGTCTCGTATACCGAACAAGAAATATCCCTAAAAAGATAGACAGCGTAAGAGATAGTGGAATATGAATATTGAAATTCTTTTGTGGCTCAGGATGTAGAAAAAATTATGAAAAGTAACCGCACGATCAATTGCCCTTTTTTCCTTGCTGTTTTCATTTTGTTGAAAGGTAGTATTGGGTTATTGGGTAACACTTGTGAAAATATCAAATTTTAAAATAGTACAAGAAAAGAATCGTTCTCTACTACATTAGTTTGCTATGGTATTAATGAAGCCCCGATGTATCGATTAGCGGTAGCAATGCTTGCTAATAGTGGGTTCCTAAATGTGCGAGTAAATTTGCCAGCAGGGACCCGCCGAATAAACATGTGCACATTTTTTACCAATCGCAAATTACCATCTATTCAATCTTTATCAGTACCAAGAAGTACGAGTCAAAAGCCAGGGCAATCAGCTACGCCGAATAAAAGTGCATAGCCACCATTATAGTGAAAATCCCAATTACAACTACATATATTAATTATTGACACGCTGAGTTAAATTCTTTGCCACAACCTTAAGGATTATTAGGCATCAGAAACGGAAACAAAATGGGATGAAACAAAATAAAACAAGCCACTTTCGCTGTATCCTGTGGTCGATGTACGCAGGACTCCAGCACTTGTCACGATACACTGAACTGCAGTGCCAATTTCCTGGACAAAAATTGACAAATAATTTGTTCCTTTGAATCGCATTTTCCTTGGCTAAAGGAAAATACTGTCACGCAAACACGTACTGAGGTAAACAAATAATAACTGTTTAAAGTGGTTACAAAGAGAAATTCGCCTAAATGAGAATTTTTAGCGGATTTGTATAGCAAGTCCGCTTACTGTGATCAGTCGGACTGGAACCAAATACTGTCATAGGTACTGGCTTCGGCTCTACTCGTTCTACTTTCAGTTTTAGCTATTTCACCCTTTTGTCACTAACGTATATACTGTCCTACACGTGTATACAGTACTAAATCTAATACCAGCACAAAAAAAGCGTCAGATTGGTGGATCAAATTGCTACTCCCTAATAAGTCGCAAAATAAGTTACTGTGCGGTCCGCTTGGCATATCGACTTCTGCTTTTCTTGCCCTTGCTAACTCCACCAATGAATTTAATATACATGCATTACATGTGCTTGAAATTTCATTTTTTATTACATCATATTATAGGTCAATACTCTTCCACAAATCCGCTTTTCAGGACTTTGAGGCCTTTGATTCTAAATTTGCGTAAAGCGTCTGAATATACCGTCCTTGGACAAGCTTGTTCTCCATTAGATATCTACGTGTCCACCTTTTACAGTACACGTGACTGCTCTATTGAGGTGAGAAGCCTAATCAGCCCTCCTGGCCTTTTATAGCCTACTTGATTTTGTATTGGAGTTTAACGCCATTTTAACGGCTTAGGTCATATCATGGCGATCAGTGACGCACCCATGTGTTTCCTGGTTTTCTCACACCAGTACTGACACAACTTTCTTTCCAAAGCCACTGGCTACTTTTCTTACATGCATCAGAGGTGAGAGGCGAAAAATCGCCGGAAAGTTCGCTGCAACTGGGCATCGAACCCTCAACCTCCAGGTCACGAGTCAGATACGCTAACCACTGAGCTACCCGGCCGGGCTATAACCTACTTGAAGCACATCGGGATTTAGGTCGAGTGATGACCGTCAAATTGCCAAACCTTTCAGACCTTTTAAAGACAGATTACCTAATAGAGAATAAAATACTATACTTGACCTTTATAAAGGCCCTATTGACACCAGACACCAATTACATGAGCCAATCTCCGGCAAAAGGGGGCTTTAATACATCTCCGTGATGAATTATATAGGCTACCAAGCAAGTTATCACATGGTTACGGATCCATACAGTCTATTTTGTGATTCAGCCGACTGAAGCATGAGGTAGAATGGTAATTTGACATGGAGAAAGTTTACAAGCATCAAAAGATTTCGACCCAGGTCAGCCTGCGCGGACTGCGCAGGCTGACCTGGGTCGATACCTTGTAGATACATTAAAACCTTTTCACAGAGCACGGTTCATATTCTTCGCCAATTTATTTTTTCAAATCGATCACGTACTTTTCCAGGGGACAAAAAAGAGGTTCGCCTACTGTCGTTTTAGAGCATTAGAGGAAATACAGCTATTTTTAGGCATAAACTGAGTTACAGAACGCCACAAATCTATGACTCCAATTGAATAAAAGCAGATAATCAAATTTACATATCGCATAGATTGTCAAGAGAAGTTCTTATAGATAGTTTCCAGCCTAAAGCTTTTTCGGCGTTGCTGAAAGCTTTTTCGGCTTTGCTGAATGTGCAGGCTTTAGGCCTACCTTTTGGTATTGGTAGCAAATGAATAATTAGAAATTTGTGATTGGTAGAAAATGTAGACATGTTTATTTAAAGGGCCCCTGCCTATTTGCTGGCAAATTTACGCCGTCTATCTTGTTTAAAGATATTTATTGTTTCATTTGTTTACCAGAATAAATAATTTGTTACTACAGAAATTCATCTTTTAACTGACGTCATAGAGGCACTTCGGGAAAGGAGGGAACAAGCAGTATTTGCTTTCCTTCTTATTCAAAACCATTGATCTTTCATTAAATCTTTACCACACAATCCCGAGTTTTAGCGACCTTGAGGAACTAACCTTTTGAAAACATTGTGGGAAAAGGAGAAAATGCTGGTAACCAGCATTTTCTCCTTTTCCCGCAATGTTTTCATTTATTTCAAAGACGAATTCTATCATTTTTTTTATCACATTTAGTTTGTCGTCTGAAAATGCTTTCATTTTGAACACATCTAAAACTTTGTCGTCTGGTTAAAGAATAACCCTTTCAGTTCCATAAACTAAAGTAGGGTCTTTGCGGACGGCATACATTAAGACCAGACTAAAGAGAACGCACTGTCTGATCACAGGCCTTTGAAGCTCTATTAGTCTATCACGGAACACTAAAATTTTCCTTGGTCGATCATCGAACACTTATTGCAAATTGGTAACCTACATCGCCTGTATGTCACGGAATATACTCAAATTTTCAATAACACCGTTTCTATAAATAGCACATTGGCGACTCCATCTATACCGTATATACAATGTAGGAAGACTATATACGATAAAAGGGAATCGCCAATGTGCCTTTTATAGTAACGGTGTCCGATAATGAAAATTTCGTTATCCCTTGATAGACCAGTGGAGTTCCAGAGGCCTATGGTCTGATCCTTGATATACCATAGTGTAAATACGATCCCTGATCCCTTCGTCATTTCTTTAGAGCAGTCTTTAATCACAAAGTTGTGATGCGAAATGGATTTTATGGATCCATAAAACTGTGATGTCTTATTAGGTATAATGCATCACGGACATGAATTAAATCCCCTTTTGCCAGAGCATGGCTCATATCTTGGTCTACACTCACTGCTTTCTTAGTAATACTTTATTAACCCTTTTCCAGACGACAAAATTTTAGACTTGTCCAAATTGAAAGCATTTGCAGACGACAAAATAAATGTTACTCAAAAATTGAAACCTGACTTTAGTAGAGTAGAAAACATTGTGGGAAAAGGAGAAAATGCTGGTTACCAGCATTTTCTCCTTTTCCCACAATGTTTTCAGAAGGCTTCTTCCCTCCCTGGGTCGTAAAAACCAGGGATTGTTTGGTAAAAGGTTAATTAAGTTCTCACAAGAATTGATCAAATCTATTTTGTGACGGTCACATATGTAAAATCTAAAGGACCACGATTAAAGCAAACTGTGGTAACGCCAGGCTTTTTTTCACCGATGTAATAAAAATAAGGCGAAGTTATTTAGGTTTGGATATAATTTCTCTATGGCAACAGACACCCTTAGAAAGTTGTGGCAAAAAGGGAGAATAACTGGAGGGAAAAAAGAAACCGATCCTTTCAAGCAATTTTTTCCTCAATGTTTTCGAAAGCGGCTCCAAGAAGAAAAAAATATCTGGAGAAGACAGTCTTTTTTATCTAGTTAAAAGGTTGGGGTTAGCAATTACTGAGATCCTCCTACGGCATAAAAGATTTTTCTTAACTTTAATTAGAAAAAAAAAGGTAATTTCTGAGATCAAAATACCGCTCCAGACAAAATCGATGAATAACATATAATTTCGATTAGTGAAATTGCACTTTAGTCTCGTTTGTGGAACGCTAAGCCTTACATGTGATCACGTGGAATATTTACCCAATATATCGGAGGCCATTTCTAGGACTCCCAAATGAAGGTCCTACAGAAGCCAAATTGGAACAATTTGGGTGTCAAATTGTAGGCAAAATTAATTCTTACCATTTAAAAGTAAACTGGATATGTTAGAGTCTGTCAATGTTCCAGTCACTTGCAGAAAACTGAATTGTAAAATTAAAATTATAGTTAGCAACCTCTTACCTAACGGCAAAATTTAAGACTTCTGTAAATTCACAGTTTGCATAAAACGAATTATCTGTAGCTCGTTAATGAAAAGTGTTCGTTTGTAAGGGTAGAAAACAATGTAGTCCAATGGAGCAATGCTAGCGGCCAGTTTTTTAGCTGAACTGGCGGAAGGCCAGGGAACTTATATCAAATATAAGTATTTTATACAAACACGTAGGCTATATATGTACATAGTCATAATACATACACAAACATTACAATGAAAATAAATCGAGAATCTACCACAAAAAAGATGAACACCAACAATTTAACAATTTTCTTAATAAACCTAAACTAATTTGTATAATATGATATGCAGAAGTACTTGTGAATGAACTTTATGAGTCATTATTTAAGGTCTACGGCCCCTAACTCTCACATTAAAAGACGGAAGCTGCCGAGATTGGCCGAATAGCCTTTACGAAGAAGTCGATGGTACAAGATATTTACCGATGAGTTAGTGAGTTTACAGCCCCTAACTCTCATCTTAAAAGACGGAAGCTGCCGAGATTGGCCGAATAGACTTTACAAAAACGTCGATGATACACGACATTTACCGTTGAGTTAGGGGTCGTAGAGCTTAAATGTGACTAAGACATTGTTTCTACCAATGCTTACTTTGCATACAACGCAAGGTTAAACAATTCACTTTTATCGTTTGAACAGAGAAGTTGTAACATTTAAATGGTACTTGGATTTTTATAAAAATGCTCTTTTATGTATTGTTTTCTCAGGAATTAATAAAATGGACACCTCAAGATAAAATGGAATTCGCCCTCAATGACACCAGAGTTACATAAAAGACAGATGCGTTGATTTCTATGAATTCTGTTTGGACCGAACCTACCAGTTTGTATACAAGGTGAATGAGATGAAGTTCTTAACTCAAAAATTAACGTACTAAGACTAGATGGCAAAATGTCTAAATATTTTTCATAACTACAGTATTCTTTCATATGCTTATACAAATAGCCCTGTGTCCGTCGTGCGTTCGTGCATTAACTTTTATTTCAAACATCCTTTCTCTGAAACTTCCTATCAAGATTTTATCAGACTTACAGAAATGTTCCTGCCAAGGCCTCTTCGGATTTGTTAAAAGAATTTGATTCCCATAAAAATCTGGTTAGCATGGCAAATTACCTGAGAAATATCAAAAATCTTTGAAAATCTTCTTGTCAAAAACCATAAGGCCCGGAGATACCAAATTTGGCATGTTGCTTTACCTAAAAGATGCAGGTCTGTTTTAATTATAGCCCTCTGGTCAAAATTGGCCCCGTCCCAGTGGTAACAAGTTTTATGTGGGCATATACAGTGAAAATTTAAAAAAACAAACTTTTCGTTCCTAACCATAAGACCTAGGGCTACCAAACTTTGCAATTAAATTTATCAATTTGACTCCTGTCAAGATTGTTCAAAATGTAACCCTGAGGTCAAACTTGGACTGGCTCCAGCGGTCACAAGTTTTACATGGGCTTTTATAGAGAAAACTTTGAAAATCCTCTTGTTCGAAACCATTCGGCCTAGAATTTTAATGTTTGGTATGTACGGTTTGTGTTTATCAGAAAGTGGAGCGATTCAGGGACATCATGACCCTCTTGCTTCTCCTTTTCCCACAGTAGTTTCAAAAGACTCCTTCAGCAGGGATCGTTTTGTGGAGGGTTAAATTTATTTTCATGTGGAGATGCTTACAAGGCAGGCAAAACGTTACAAGTACAAATTACAAAGCTTCTTTTTTTTCAGTATCTCTTATTAAAGTGCATTGCATCAGAAGATACTGCAGTGCATTGTCTGGTTAGCTTTAACAATATGAATTTAATCAAAATTGCCAATTAGGATTGTATGATCCGCAACAAGGGAGTCAACTTGATGCAGTAGAAATGGACTATGTTCTGTGAAAATGGAATTAAATGCATCTGCAAAAAATATCGACCCATGTCAGCTGCGCGGTCCGCGCAGGCTGACATGGATCGATACTTTTTGCCATTGGTAATTTTCTGCATGAAAAAGGACCATTCTACCACATGATCCGCAACAGGGGAGTCAACATGTTGCCATAGAAATAAGCCATGCCCTGATTTAAAAAAAAAAATGCATGTGCAAAAAGCATCGACCCGTATCAGCCTGCGCTATCCGCGCAGGTTGACATTGGTCAATACTTTTTGCCATTGGTAATTTTCTGCATGTCAAAGGACCATTCTACCGCATAATTTAGTGGGTTGCTGGACAAAATGGGTTTTATGGATCTACAATTATGCGATGACTTGCTTTGGTATAATGCTTCACGGAGATATATATAACGCCGTTTTCCAGAGCGCCGCTCAAATCATCAGATTATGCCCGCATTGCTTCCTGCAGTCGACCTTCTCTCGTCTTGCAGACCACTTATAAAACATGTTGGCAAAACAAAAAAGTAAAAGATATCAAATCCCTTGGCTATATACGATGGAGAGTGATATGCGCCTACGCGGTACATTTCTTCTCCGAAAGTATATTATGACATGCGCAGACAACGGGAAATAAAAAATATCTTTAAAGAAGATAGACGGCTTAAATTTGCCTGTAAATAGGCAGGGGGCCTTAGAATAAACATTTCTAGATTTTTGACAAATCACAAGCTTCTATTTATTCATTTTTTATCAATATCAAAAAGTAGGTCAAAAGCTAGGCTATTCAGCTACGCCGAAAGGGGTATCAAACCACCAAATTTGTTAAACGGCACTTAGCTAAATGTAGGTTGATTTCTGTCATCAATTCAAGCTATATACATCCATTATTGCCAACGAAAAGGTTAAGATTTAACTTCGAAAAAGAAGAAGAAAAAGATAATTCTTTTATCAAATTGTCACCACAGAAAAATGGCTGTGTAACGTCAAAATGTCGTTTGATGAAAATTGCACTTTAACTCTTTACCATACGATAGATTTTATACTCGTCCAAATTAAAGGAGATGCAGACGACATTTTGTAGGATGGCTCATAAAATGAGACTGGTCACCGAAAAGGTAGAAAACCATGATTGTGGATAAACAAAAAGGAGAAAATGCTCCATACCAGCATTTTTAAAAGCCTTCTTCCTTGTAGTCGTGTTGAATCAAGGGATTGTTTGTTACAGGGTTAAATTCTTGATTTTAAAACGAGGAGAAAAACATTATTCTTTGATTGAAATACCGCTAGAGACAAATTGCTAAATAACAACTGATTTCTTTTGATGATGACTGCACTTTAACTCTTTACCACACAATCCCCATTTTTAATGACCCTGAAAGAAAAGGCTGTTGAGAATATTCAGGGAAGAGAAAAATATGTTGGTAACCATAATTTTCTCCTTTTCCAAAAATGTTTCCTATCCTTCCCAAAACAAATTTCAGTTTTTGAATCACAATTATTTTGTCGTTTGCAGATGCTTTCAATTCGGACTTGACTGAAATTTTGTCGTTTTGACTGAAATTTTGTCGTTTGTTAAAGAATTCAAATACGAGTAGTCTCGTTGTTTTATGCTCAGACTTGCACGTGATCACACAGAATATCAACCACTTACCATGAAGGTTTTCTTTCACTTACCATGAAGGTTTTCTTTAACTCTTACGAATAACTCTTTACCGGACGAGAGAAGTAAGACTTCCAAATTGACAGCTTTTGCAGACGACAATTTAAATGTGGCTCGAGTGATTGCATTTATCAATGAAACTGTAGAAAACATTGTGGGAAAAGGAGAAAATGCTAACCAGCATTTTCTCCTTTTCCCACAATATTTTCAAAAGCGATCTTCTTTAAGGTCGTTAAAACTCGGGATAGTTTGGTAAAGGGTTAAATGTTAACGGACGATAAAATTGAAGACTTTTTCAATGCAAAACGTTTACAGACGACAGGTTATATGTGGTTCAAATGTTGGAATTCGTTTTAGAAAAGATAGTAAATACTGTTGGAATCAAAAGGATTTCAAAGGAATGGGATTAAGATTCATGAGCGATTGGGAAAACGTTAGAAAGTGCGGCTTATATTTGAACAAAAAAGGAAAAAAAATGATATTGTAAACAACATTATGCAAATTAAATGTGAAAAAGATCCTTTGAAGAAATAACCTGATTGTAGACTTATTTTTACTAAATTACCACAATGTTGTAATGAGTGACACAAATTAAATTGCGTTATATGACTCTACTTGACGGTGTTTGTTTCATGTGGTTTTTACTTAACCATGGTTCAACAGCCTGGGTCGGCTAAAAACACTCTGTCAGTGATATTTCTTTTGCTAAATTTACAACTGTTTAGATAGTTTGACCAACGCAATATTTATAAGCGTTTTCATTGACTATTACCGTTGGAATATGTTGCCAGGGTCTCTGTTCAAAGAATGAGATACATAAACAAAGTGTGTGCACATATATGTTGATTGATTGATTGTATGGTGTTTAACGCCATTTTCAACATTGTTTCATTTGTATCGCGGCGGCCAGTGCACCTATCCATGCTTTCCTGGAGTTTCTTTTACCAGTGCTCCGCACAATATTCTTTCCAAGCAACTGGCTGCTTTCCCACATAACCACCGTCGAAACAATGATCAGCGGTGAGAGGGGAATGAATCCTGTCGCAATGACCATCATAAATCTTCGGAAAGAAATTGGCCAAGTTCGGGGATCGAACCAGCGATCCCCTTGTTCTTGAGTCCTGTACGCTACCGACTGCGCTACCGGGGCTCGGCCGTGCACGTATACTGACGTCCATAAGAAACGCCTCGTCTCCCTCTGTCGCGTCATATTTCATGAATTAAATATCGAATGCATGATTTTGTAATTTAAAAATGGACTTTGTCAATATTTCTACACACATCACATGACACAAGCGTTTAGCTAAACATTACACAAATTTAACAGCCATTTCAACAAACTTACCCCCTTAAATTCATCAATACCGTGTATGGCCTCCTTGACTTGCTATCAGTGCCTGCAGTCGCTGTCCCATGGACCCACACAGATTACGCAGGAGGTAGCGTGGAATGCGAGCCCACTCTTCACGAAGAGCATTTGTCAATTCTTGGACGTTTTGCGGATGTGGGTTACGTCGACGTAAGCGACGTCCAAGGATGTCCCACATGTGTTCGATTGGGTTACAATCGGGAGAGTTAGCAGGCCATGGCAGCACGGCAATATTATTGGCCATGAGAAAGTTACTGGTAAATTTTGCCGTGTGGGGGCGCGCATTGTCATGTTGAAATATAAGGCTACGGCGTTGCCGAAACATGGGAACGACCACAGAACGAAGAACTTGGTTTACATACCGTCTGGCATTTAAATTACCATTAATAACCACTAGGTCAGTTCTAAATGTGTGGTTTATTGCTGCCCAAACCATTATACCACCACCACCAAAACGGTTGTGCTCCAGAACACAACTTTGGGTGTACCGTTCATTACGTCGACGGTAAACACGGACCCGTCCGTCGGCACAGGAGAGGTTAAAACGGGATTCGTCACTGAAGACCACATCACGCCAACGTCTTCCTATGTTGTTTTGAGCCCACTGCCGACGTTCCCGACGCTGGCGGTCAGTTAGCACAACACCACGGTACGGCCGCCTGCACAGTATTCCAGGCTCCCGAAGACGTCGCCTTACTGTATTCCGACTTACATGTCTTCCACGATTCCCTATAACCATCAACGTTGTGGATTGCGCTGTGACAAAACGGTTTCGCAAGTGACGTTGACGGATGAAATTGTCTTGTCGTACAGACGTCACACGCGGAGCACCAGGTCGGGGTCTATCAGACAAGCTCCCTGTTTCGTTTACCCGTCGAACAAGACGCACTATTGTTGATCTTGCAACGTTAAAGCGTCTTGCAACGTGACTTTGTGAAAAACCTCTTTCAAGCATGCCCAAAATGCGGGTTCTTTCTTCATTATTTTGTCTTGGCATTTTCGAAATTGATGTTTTCAAAATATTGCTTGGAGTACTTAATTGTAAATCAAATACTGTATACACATGCGTAATTTTGACCGATGTAACCACGTGGGAAAATGCATGGGGCACCTGGGCAAAACGGTCCAATGAGCCATGGTTGAAGAAAACATAATAGACTGGCACGAAAATTCATGCTTCGGTAGATAAGAGAAGTGAAAATTCTATGGTAGGCAAAAAGTGACATACATATTCTAGGTATGTACAAAGCTATCGCTCTTTTTCGATGAGGCGTTTTTAATGGACGTCAGTATATGTTTAAAAGTTTTTACTGTCTGACTTCAGACCTTATGGGCTTTAATCTTATTCGATGCATGTCATCTGCCAACGGGTGCGGTGGAACCAGCATATGAAAATACTTTACAAATGATTACAGCTAATTAATGGGGGAAGATAGTTAATATTTCAGGAAACGCTCCAGAAGAATAACATCTAAAACTTTATGTTCTAGATAAAGCAAAGTAAGCTGCAAGTTAATCGTTCGCCTGTCACTCAGACAATTAATCCGCTACATAAATGAAACGAAATGGATGCATATCAAGCTAAAATTCGTCAAATCTCGCGTGATTCGTTGATCAAGCCTCTCGGCTGTATCGCGTAGATCGATGTGCATCTACGGATGTGGGTCAAAACGGCCCACTCTCAAAACGGCACGGTACCAAAACGGACTAGCGCCGAAATGGCCCATTTCCACATTTTCGGCACCCATAAAATGAAACTGGGGCGTTTTGGTATAGTTGGCCGTTTTGACCCACTCCCCTCACCTACACCGTACATTTCCACTCGTCACAAATCGGCCGATTCTGTACCTACATGTAACCTCGTCCGTATAAAGGGGTTCCCATTTTGAAATGCTGTCAGTCACATGATATTAAACATTGCAACACCCTGTAAATCGATTAGCAACGGCAACAACAGCCACGGTGATGGGCAACCTACGGCTTAAAAATACAAAGGTGATCGATTTACTGAGTTACAAAATAAAAGTACCAAGCTTTTGTCATGGAAATGTATTTAGAAAGATTCCCATGGGAAATTGTGCGTTGTCTGCGCATGTCATATTCTTCGCAGATTCGACCTGTCTGCTATGACGCATCACCCATCCCCGTATACCTGAAAAAAGTAGGGCTTATACCGAAGCTATTAGCCTATTACCCAAGCATGTAGGGCCTGTTTTAATAAATTGCCGGTGCATTGGTTACATGCTAGCCGATCATAGCTGAATGAATCGCACCAGGTAGCGTTTTATTGAGTAAACGTTTATTTCATTTTGAAATTCAAAGCAACGGTTGTTGTTTTGAAAAGTAGTCCGGTTCTGTACCCAGAATGCCCAAATTAGATAGATGTGTATTTGCAGAATGCCATCTAGCGGGAGATAATGGAAATTGTAACTGGTGTTTGCTTTCTAAGTGGAGTGTTACGATTTTAAGAACGGTGAAGCGGTGGACTTCCTGCGAAAAAAATGTACCGTGTAGGTGCATCTCAAGGTACTTCTTACAGCCGAGGGACTTGTAACGAATCACCAGAGTTTGCCGAATGGGTGAATTTCTTCGCCGTAAATAGACCACTGTACTGATCTTAAATCACAGTACTCCACTTTGAAAAAGAAAACACTAGTCACTGTTTTCCGTCAGTCTTTCTAAATACGTTTCCGTAGACAAGCAATTTGAACCTTCATTTTATAACTTGGTCTATCAATTCCGTAGGCATTTTTCAGCGACAGTTTGCTTATCACCGTAGCTGGTGTTGCCGTTGCTAATCGATATACAAGGGCGCCACCATGTTTAAGATCATATGACTGGCAAAACTTATTTCAAAATGGAAACCTCCTTGATACAGACGAGGTTAGACGTAGGTACGGAATCGGCCGAGTTATGATGAGTGATCAAGCGACTTTTTATGTCCAGCCGTGGGACTTGGTCAACGGATCACCAGAGTTTTGCCGATTGGCATTTAGCTACACTGATGATGACGTCACGGGAACGCCATTAAAAGATACTTATCGGTTTATATTTCGAAGGGGGTGGGAGTTATCTTCTCATAATAGGCATTTTGTCCAAAGTTTTCGTGTGTTTTAGGCAGAAATGTGACCTTTTTTTCCATTATCCTACTAAATTCATACTGTCATATTAGGCTTTATTGTAAGTCACTGGTGAGCTGTTAAGGAGATAGCACGCCCAGAACATGGTTATAATAATATTTAATCTAAACATAAACCTGATAAACCTGTTTTTTTTTTTTTTAATGAGGCAATTCTATAAAATAGTAATCAGTAATATGATAATTGAAACCCTGTCTACCTATGAACAATCAACTGCAAGAAATGTAATATTTTCTTCGAAGACCTGCCATCTATTTGTTTTCCGAGAAAGAAAAAAGTGATGCCATACTATTTCAGGTTCTTTCATGCAAAGTAGATAGATAGCACTGTCTAGATACATTCAAAAATTGTCTTGCTCAAGGTTTCCTCATAGTTGTAGACAGCAATAAAATATAAACCCATATAAAAGTTGGTGGAACTTATAGGTTTCAGTGAAAGACTGAAAAGTGCAAGTGGAAAGATACTTAATTTGATAATATATTGCTATATATAGAATGACAATAAAGGGAACCCTTTACCACACAATACCGAGTTTTAATGACCCTGTGAAAGAGGGCTTTTTGAAAACATTTTGGGAAAAGGAGAAAATGCTGATAACCAGCATTTACTTCTTTTCCTAAATGTTTTCTACCCTATCAAAGACAAATTCTAATGTTTGAGCCACATTTAATTTGTCGTCTGCAAATGCTTTTAATTGGGTTGAAAATTTGTAGTATCATTGCGAAGGTACATATGCAATGGCTTGCAATCAGCGGTTAAGTCTTAACCTAACAACAAAATTTTAACTACGGTAACTTTAAAACTGGAAGCATAACTAGTGGCTTCTTTGATGGCCTCCAGAAAATTAAATGCATTTTCTATTGCTCGTAATCTAAGCAACCATCAGGAGCAACATTTGACATGAAGATACAGGAATGATTATCATTTGATAAAATAAAGATGAAATGGGTTTAAAACTGGCTGAAATCGGGTACAAATGTATCTTTAAGCTATATGATAAAACAGGACTTTGTTGACAATGACTATTCTCTTCTAGATCCTAGTGGACAGAAAATATCTTTTTAGCAGCAAAAGTGTTGGTGGTGAATTTTATATGCAAACATTGAAGTCCAGTAACGATGTCGTTTGGGTGGGGACTTAAAGTCTCAGCCTATTTATGACTGAAATATTAGTGAAAGCAGCATAAATTAAAAGTAAATATACCATTCAAAACATTATATGGAACTTCCATTATGAATGAGCCATGCTCTGTAAAAAGGGGGCTTAAAGCATCTGCGAAAAGTATCGACTCGGGTCAGCCTGCGCAGTCTGCCTGCACAGGCTGTCCTTGGTGGAAACTTTTCGCCATTGGTGAAATTTCTATATGTCCAAGGACCAGTTTACCTCATGATTAAGTTGGTTGATAAAAAAAAAATGGGTATTATGGATCCATAGTTATGTGATGGCTTGATGGGTATAATTGCATCATGGAGATCAATTAAGCCCCCCTTTTGCCAGAGTGTGACTCAAATGTATTTCATCTTTATCATTTCAGATACTTCTTTGGGTCCCTGATCAATCAGTGTGAGTGCCCACCAGGTTTTGCGGGTCCTTATTGCGAGATCTCAGAAATCCCAGAAAGTGCCAATGGGCGCAGCGCAGGTGAGTGCTTTTGTCGTTTACCTCACAATCCCCGAGTTTTAACAACCCAGAGAAAGAAGCCTTTTGAAAACATTGTGGGAAAAGGAGAAAATGCAGATACAAAATGTTTTTCTCCTTTTCCCCCAAAGTTTTCTACCCTTCCACAGCTGAATCAAATCCTAGAAACTGTATAAAATTTGCTGCCTGCAGCGCTTTTAATTTTAACATACCTAAAAATTTGTCATTTGGTAAAGAGTTAACCCTTTACTTGATGATTCTGTGTTTCCATAGCATTAAGATGAAGGATTTTCAAAACATTGAAGAATAGAGAAATGCTTTTACTCAGATGTTTCCTACCCTTTCAGTGCCCGGCTGGGTAGCTCAGTGGTTAGTGTATCTCACTCGTGACCTGGAGGTTGCAGGTTCTATACCAGGTTGCAGCGAACTTTCTTTCCGGCGATTTTTCGCCTCTCACCTCTGATGCATGTGAGAAAAGTAGTCAGTGGCTTTGGAAAGAAAGTTGTGTCAGTACTGGTGTGAGAAAGCCAGGAAACACATGGGTGCTTCACTGACCGCCATGATATGACCTAAGTTGTTAAAATGGCGTTAAACTCCAGTACAAACCAAACCAAACAAATCCTACCCTTTCAAAGACAAATACATCATCAGAGCTAATTTAATTTGTCCTCTGCTTGTTACCAGCATTTTCTCCTTTTCACACAATGTTTTCTACCCCTTCAAAGACAAATCCTATCCTTTGAGTTCATTGCCCTCTGCACTTACTTTCAATTTTTGACAAGTCTTAATTTTGTCCTTTGGTTGAAAACTTAAATGGGTTTTGAGTGCTTTACTTGCCTATGCAGGCAGTGTAGGACAAGATAAGACTGCAAAAAACATATAGGATTTTGTCATTTAACCCTTTACAATACAGTCCCAAGTTTTACCGACCCTGAGGAAGAAGGCTTTTGAAAGCATTGTGGGAAAAGGAGAAAATGCTGGTAACCAGCATTTTCTCCTTTTCCCACAGTGTTTTCTACCCATTCAAGGACAAATATTATTATTTGAAACACATCTGAATTTTTGTCTGTAAATTCCATCAATTATAGTTAATGTTGACAAGTCTAAAATTTTACCATAGGTAGAGGGTTGACAAAAAGTTTGGGGAATCAAAGATCAGCACTGTCTATCCTGAATGGGTGTTCTGCATAGCGCCTCTTCTCAAAGAAAATTTTTAGTCCTTTAATATTTTTAAAAAACTCCAATAATAATGATTATTTCACCTAAATTTTAAGGATTTTTTACTTTGATTTTCAGCCTGCATGGAACTACAGTGTAAACATCTATGTGACATAGATGCTGATGGGAAGGCACACTGTGTGTGTTACGATGGCTACAAAATGCATAAGGATAATGGTACATGCATTCCTATAGGTAAGTTATTGTGGCATGTGCACAAGACCGACTGTCCAATGACTTGTTGCCTGTGAAAAGCAAAACCTTCTTTTCTTTGTGTTGTGAAAAGCAGATGAGCCATGCTCTGGCTAAAGGGGGCTTAATGGATCTTCATGTTGCATTATATCAAGCAAGTCATCACATAATTATGGATCCATAAACTCTGTTTTATCTGACAACCAACTGTATCATGAAGTAGACTGGTCCTTGGACATGCAGAAAATTGACCAATAGAAAAAGTTTTGACCTTGGTCAGCCTGTGGGGACTGCTCAGGTTGACCCAGGTCACTCATTTTTTGCAGATGCGTTAAACCCCTTTTCACAGAGCATGGCTTAAATGCTTGATTTTTGTGGTATTTGTCGAAGACAATACCACTATGAGTTCAATATTGAATTTTGAAGACCATGTATCGTGTTTTGTGCAAAGCCGAAGGAAATAAACCCAATTAAACTCAATTTTTCTCAGAAAAATGAGTTTTTCGGTTGCACTTCGATATGTAATTGGAAATGGCATGTTAAAACACACTGGGTGAGGCCATCAATCGAGGAAATACTAATTTTTTATTGAAAATAGCTTCACTCACTCATAGCCTTCTATTGGCGCAATGATACAAAATTTGTCTACCGATCGCTTGGTCCTGAGCTTTTTCGTTCCAAAACCAGTTCGTCCCATGGCTTGTTCATCCCATGATTTGGCGCTACTCCATTTGATAGGGCATGAATATTTGTAGATCGAAATAATATTGATGGTAATGTTGGGAATTTATTGTTAATGGCCAAAATATATTTCAAAATCATAGTTTTCAGGTACGAACTTAATTCTATATGATATATTTACATGGTTTCTCTCTCTACCCATCATGCATCCTACTGTTAAGGGACATTACTCCTGACTCCTCCTTATGATCAAAGGGAGACAACCAATACACAAATAATCCTAAATTTGTCAAGAGTACTCTCCCTTCAACCAAAGAGTAATTCATTTGCTTAGTAGGTTAACTTTCAAACCAATATTTGAATAATTTTTCTCTTTTTCTTTTAAATTATTAATTTCACACAATGGCTTCCTTGACAAATACCACTTCAGGATTCTCAACGCTTTGATTTTCTCTGTAGTAACAGAGTTGCTCTAAGATTAGCCAAGGGGGTAGCTAAGGCGATAGAGTACAGGACTTGAGACCAGTAGGGTCGCTGGTTCAAATACCCAGCCAATTTCTTTCTGAGTATCAATAATAGTCATTGTTACAGGATTCTTTCTTCTCTCATCGGTGATCTGTGCTTGGACACGGCACAGTAGGTGTAAAACGGGAAAGCCGCAGAGTTACCAGTACATTTTGCAAGGGAGTTAACTCTGTACCAGACAATCTTGAGTTTTAATGACCCGGACAGAGAAAGCCTTTGAAAACTTGGTGGGAAAAGGAGAAAATGCTGGTAACCAGCATTTCCTCCTTTTCCCACAATGTTATGATATTTACTTCAAACTTGGCAAAGGTGTTAACTATCAAAAGGGAAACCTATACAGAAGGGGCAGGTAACTATCAAAGTATCAAAGTATTTTTGACAGTGTAATGCCCCTTTTTCAACTTAGAATTTTCACTGAAAATCAAGTGCTTGCAGCCAAGCATTTGTACCCACATGTGGTGCTCTTGTTGACTCTGTGACCGTCATTGGCAGTTTACATGCTAGGTGGATGGGGGCATCAAAATTCATTTTTGTAATGTATAGGATCAAAGAAGACCTCCTTTTAAAGTAACTTTTGTCAAGATAAACATTCAGTGCTAGACACAGTGATATGGGTTTTTTTAGCTCTACTGGCTGAAAGGTAGCAGAGCTTATGTCATGGCATGTTTCCCATTGTCTGTCCTTTTGTTTGCTAGTCTTTTCTTGTTTACGCAATTATTTTTGCATCTGTGGTCAGACGTTTGTGAAACTTGCACAGTTTGTTTATCGCATCAAAAGTTTGAATCCTATTGATTTTGGACAAAATCTGACTACCAGTATGGGAAAGGTAGCCATTTTCAGTTGAAAATTTACATTTCTTGTTTGTAAGATTAAGTCAGCATTTATGGTCGGATTTTGATGGAACTTGCACAGTTACTTTGTAACAACATTCCCCAGTTGTGTGTGTGTGTGTGTGTTGTTCTCTTTTTCCTTTTTGAATCATGAATACATTAGGTATGCTAGGAAATAAGCAAAATCACTGCTAGTAGAGCAGTGCAGGCCCTCATGGGCCCCTAAGTTTCACATTGCGACCTGCAGCTTTTACTGACACATTACATGAGAGATTGTCATTGATGTACAAAACCAGTTTTGTGCATTATATGTTTAAGAGGACCCTTTATTACTGGTTATCCTTTCCTAAGCTTTAATGACCTTAAAAAAGAAATTGTCGCATTGTGGAAAGAAGGAAAAAATGCTTGAACCAGTGGTAACCCTCAATGATTTCTTCCCTTCTAAAGACAAATTCCATGGTTTGAGCTAGGTTCATTTTGTCCTCTGCAAAAGATTTTAATAGGGCAGATTCTAAAATTTTGCCATCTGGTAAAGAGTCAATTTACATTTGTCAAGGGACTTTTCCAGTGTTAGATACAGTTATATAAGATTCTCATCATATTGTGGCCCTACCGCTTTTATTGACACATTTCGCAAGAGATTGGTGTTTATGTCCAACATTCATCCTGGTTCCTGGTTTCAATTCCCGGGATTTATGATATGAGCTTCCTGCCTGACATAATAAAATTGGTTTCGTAGAACAAACCCTTCGCTACACAATCCTGTGTTTTCAGGACCTTGAGATAGAAGCTGTTGAAAACACTGTGGGCAAAGGAGAAAATGCTGGTAACCAGCATTTTCTCCTTTTCCCACAGTGTTTTCTACCCTTTCAAAGATAAATCCCGTCATTTCAGCCATGTTTGATTTGTGGTCTGCAAATGCTTTGGATTTGGTCGAGTGTAAATTTTGTTATTTGTTACAGAGTAAGTGGATTTGTACTTTTGACATGATGTCTGATTTAGAGATGTGAGAAAAATATTTCCCGCATAATTATGAGCAGAAATATTCTGCAAATGCTTTGGATTTTGTCGAGTGTAAATTTTGTCATTTGTTAAAAGAGTAAGTGGATTTGTACTTTGACATCATGTCTGATTTAGACATTCGAGAAGAACGTTTCGATGCCTTTGAAAAAAATAAGGTTGTAAGTAACACTTACGACCTTATAATGATACATTTATCTGTGGAAACAGCATTTTAAGCTCCACCTTTCCGTAATTTCATCAAAATCAGACCCAGTTATGGTAAGCAGAACAGGCGCTGAAGACAGTCATACATGCATGGGTTACTGAAGTAATAACAGAATTTTTTTTTCCAAGTTTTCTAAAAACAATATTTTTTCATTTACAACCTTGTTATACTAATGCATTGATTCGACTTTAAGATTTTTTTTGTCAACAGAAACATTGCTTATTGTCATAGCTTTTTACCTGCTGACAAAATTATGGACTCCTCCTAATTCAAAGCATTTGCAAAAGACCAGTTACTTCTGACTCTATTCATGTGATTTGTCTATGAAAGGTCACCGGGTTATTAGCCTGTTCTTCTTTTCCCAAAATGTTTTCAAAAGGTTTTATTCCTCAGGCTTGATAAAACAGTGGAGTCTTTGGTAAAAGGTTCCAGTGTTGTGTTAGTTGTGTGATGCTACTTGCGAAATAACGGTATCTTCCTGAGAATCTATCGGTCTCTTACATCCTTTTTATTTTTTCAGTTTGAAGATCTGGGATGAAACAGGAAAATATTCTTTGAACTGGAATGAAATTTACTTTTAATGTTTACCAGATGACAGATTTTTTCAAATTTGTCCATATTGAAAGCATTTGCTAACAAAAATATAACAATGATGCAAATGATGTGAATTGTCTTCGAAAGGGTAGACAAAAATTAATGGAAAAGTGAAAAATACTAGTTGCTAGCAATTTCTCTTGAACTGACAATATTTTCAAAAGGCTTTATCTACAGGGTAGAAATACTGGAATGTTTGGTAAAAAGGACAGATTTTCCAATTTTGTATTTGTTGTGTGAAGCTGATTTGGATATAAACTTATTGTCCCAAAAATCTACTGTCTCTTACATCATTTTCTTTTCTGTTTGAAGATGTTAGATGAAAAAGGAAATATTCTTTGAACTGAAATGGGATTTACTTTTGATCTTTACTAGACAACAAAATTTTAAACTAGTATATGTTGAAAACATTTGCAGACAAAAATATTATGTTGGTGCAAATGATATGATATAACTTTGAAAGGGTAGAAAAAAAATAAAGAAAAAGGAGAAAATTGAAAGGGTAGAAAATTGAAAGTGTAGAAAAAAATAAAGACAAAGGAGAAAATGCTGGTTGCCAGCATTTTCTCCTTTTCTGACAAAGTTTTAGAAAGGTTTTATCCACATGATGGATAAAATACTGGATTATTTGGTAAAAGGTTCAGAGCTTCCTATTTTGTATTTGTTGTGTAGAGCTAATTCGGGAATAACCTTATTTTCCCAATAATCTACTGTCTTGTACATCATTTTCCTTTCTGTTTGAAGATGTTAGATGACAAAGGAATTGCTCTTTGAACTGAAATGAGATTTACTTTCAATCTTTTCCAGACGAAAAAGTTTAAAACTTGACTGTTGAAAACATGTGCAGAAAAAATATTATATTTGTGCAAATGATGTGATATGACTTAGAAAGCAGGGATCGTATATACAGGATCCCTGTTAGAAAGGGTAGAAAAAATTAAAGAAAAAGGAGAAAATTGAAAAGGTGGAAAAAAAAAAATAAAGAAAAAGGAGAAATTGGTGGTTGCCAGCATTTTCTCCTTTCCTGACAATGTTTTCAAAAGGTCCTTTCCACATGATGGATAAAACACTGGAATGTTTTTTGAAAGGTTCAGAGCTTCCAATTTTGTATTTGCTGTTTTAAGTCACTTGGGAAATAAACTTATCTTCCTTGAAATCTATCTGTCTCTTACATCATGTTTTTTTGTCAGTTTGAAGATCTGCGATGATACAGGAACATTTTCTTTGAACTAAAATGAGATTTACTTTTAATGTTTACTAGACAACAGTTTAAACTTGTTCATGTTAAAAGCGTTTTCTGACAACAAATTTATTTTGATGCAGATGAAATGATTGTGTCTTTGAAACAGTAAAATGATGTTGTGGAAAAAACAAAAATGCTGGTTACCTGCATATTTTTCTTTTTTTGGCAGTGTTTTCTAAAAGCTTTTTCCTCGAGGTAGTGTTTTACATATATCATTTTCTTTTCTGTTTGAAGATGTAAGATTGAACAGGAAAATATAAACTTGATTGACAATTAATTCTTACCAGACAACAAATTTGAAACTTGTCCATATTGAAAACATTTGCAGACAACAAATTAATTTTGGTGCAGAAGAAATTATTTGTCTTTGAAAGGATTTAAAAGAAATTGTGGAAAAGGGAGAAAATGCAGGTTACCAGCATATTTCTCCACAGCGTCAGCAGGTCATAAAGGATTAATATTTAATAACTCGATGCAAGTTTTTATGTTCATGAAGAAGAGAATGAGCGTGCAAAAAAAGGACCTTTACTTATAAGCAATGGGTATTTTATCCACAATGCTTTCAATGTGATAAAAAAAAGAATTAATCATTGCGGAAGATAAAGACAAAGATTGCTCTACAATGAGGTTTTCTAAAGCTGCCTTGATTTATTAAATCTTCACCAAATAACAAATTTAGATGTGTCCAATTTAATACCATTTTGCAGATGTTATTGTAATGTGGTTCAAATGATGAGATTTGTATTTGACAAGATAGAAAACATTGTGGGAAAGTAGAAAATGCTGGTAACCAGCATTTTCTCTATTTGCCACACTGTTTTCTTACCTTTCAGAAAATAAATCCAATCATTTCAGCCACATTCAAATTGTTGACTGCAATTTGGACAAGTGAAACATTTTGTTTTTTGGTAATGATTTAAACTGGTACTTCAAGAAAAGTTTCATCTCAAGATCTTCAAGTGGAAAGAAATGTTACCCAGGGATATCTGTTTCAGTGAAATTGTCTCGATCCATTTTAGAATATTAATACCCTTGTTTTAAGTGTTATGATGCCATTACAATTTTTCAGGCTTTATTTTTTACCCTTTACTAAACAATGCTGTTTTAATGACACAGGTTTTAGAAAATAAGGATTTGAAAACATCGTGAGAACATGAGAAAATGCTGATTACCAGCATTTTCTCTGTTTTCCCACAATGTTTTCAAAAACATTTTTACTGAGGATTGATTTTAAACAAAAAATCTTTTGATAATGGGGAAATATGGTTGTTACATTCAGTCTCAACCATGGATATTTCTATATATTCTTGTATAATTGTAGGCTATTTATCATGAAGAGCAGTTATGTTTGATTTTTTTACCAGTCGTCAATAATTTCAGACTTGTTCAAATTGAAAGTATTTGTGGAAGACAAAATATGTATAGTTTTTTTGCAGATCTGTATAGCAAATCTGCTTTCTGTGATTCAACTGGCAGGAACCAAGTTCATCATGAGTAACGATGCATGCGCGTTCACTTTCAGTTTTGAAAAGCTCTTCTGTACTACATGTATGTTATTGATTTGGCCTGAACCAAATACTGCCATATACAGCTTGAGCATTCTACTTTCAGTTTTAGCTAGTCAACCTGACCTCATTTTTGTCACTACCATATATACAGTCCTACATGTTTACATAGTCCTAGACCGACTAAATCATGAGGTCAAATTAGTTTAGTTTAAACATATTTATTTTACATTGATTGAGAAACAAGTTCTTACAACTTATACTAATCTCTCTCAATTCTGCTTCCTGGGAACTTCACCAGTACTCGTGCCGAATGTGTGGGCCAATGAAAAATCCCAAAGTTGACACCCGCTCCTGGGTATCGAACTCGGGACCTTACGGTTACGAGGCTGACGCTCTACCCCACAACCATGGACACCACATCAGGTCAAATAGTCCTTGGACAAGAAGAAACTTTACAAATAGTAAGAAGTTTCAACCCATGTCAGTCTGCGCAGGCTGACATGGGTTGATACTTTGTAGATCTATGCATTAAACCTCCTTTTTGTAGGGCATGGCTCAAGCACATCTAAACTAAGGAATAACTACTTTTGTTATTGTTTCAGCTCGTTACAGAATGGATGTTACCTTGGAATTAGATCCATTTGAACCAATCAGTGATGCTGTTTTAGAGGAGAAGCTTGAAGAGGCTGAACCAGTCGTAAGTCTTAAGTCTTTACCACTCAATCCCAAGTTTTAACGACCTTGAAGAAAAAAGCCCTTTGAAAACCATGTGGGAAAAGGAGAAAATGCTGGTACCAGCATTTTCTCCTTTTTGCACAAGGTTTTCAAAAGGCTTTTTCATCGGATTGTTAAAACTCTGGTAACCTCGGATTGTTAAAACTCTGGTAACCAGCATTTTCTCCTTTTCCCACAAGGTTTTCTATACTTTCACAGACAATCACCATCATTTCAGCTACATGTACATTTAGTTTTTTGTATGCAAATGTTTTCAATTCGGACAAGTCTAAAATTTAATCATTTGGTAAAGAGTTAAATTCTGACCAAATAGTAAAATTCTAGACTTGTTCAAATTGAAAGCATTTGTAGGTGATGACTGTAATGTGGTTGAAGTGATGGGATTTGTCTTTGTAAGGCTTTAAAACATTGTGGGAAAAAAAGAAAATGCTGGTGACCAGCATTTTCTTCTTTTTCCATTATGTTTTCAAAAGCTTTCCACTTCAGTGTCGTTAAATCATAGTACATGTACTGATTAGTCAGTAGTAAAATTTTTTTTTGACATTAATCTAGTTTGAATAAGGCACTTCTATTTCTGGACTTTATGTAAAGAACTAAATTATTCTCCCAGCTTTGAGCCTTGATCTGTCTTAAGTAATGTCAGAATGTCTCACTCTAAGAGGGATTTATGATTTCCAAGGGTGATAGCACCTTTTCCTTCATGTCATCTGAATTTTGTGTAATATCTGGGGAAAAATGGGGAAAAATAGGTCTATATGTGTAGCAAAATTTTTGCACTTACATTATTTTATATTTTTCATGGTTCCTGGTTTGAAATTTAAGTTTAATTCTTCTACCAGAAAATTCCTTGCTTTCATAACCCTGACCATTAAGGCTTTTTAAAATAATGTGGGAATAAAGGTAACAAGCTGGTATCCAGCATTTCCTCCTTTTTCCCAAAAAGTTTTTCTATCCCAACAAAACAGAAAATCACCTTATTTGACCTGCTGAGCCCCGGTTGCGCAGTCTGTAGCGTACAGGACTCAAGAATAGGGGGTCACTGGTTCGATCCCTGGCTGGGCCAATTTCTTTCCGAGGATTGATGATGGTCATTGTGACAGGATTCATTCCTCTCTCACTGCTGATCATTGTTTTGACGATGGTTATTTGGAAAAGCAGCCAGTGGCTTGGAAAGAATATTGTGCGGAGTACTGGTAAAAGAAACTCCAGGAAAGCATGGATAGGTGCAGTGGCCGCCACAATATAACTGAAATAATGTTGAAAACAGCGTTAAACACCATACAATTAATTAACCCTAATTTGAGCTACATTTTATTTGTTGTCTGCAAAAACATTTAATATGGATCAGAGTAAAACATTTGTCATTTGGTGAGAAGATAGAGCCTAATGAACTAATCAACCAATTTCCACATATTCATGATACTGCATTGTCCCAGCCTAGCCCAGAAAACAAACATCACTGCAGTAATTTAACTCAAATACTTTTGAAAGCAGCCAAAAAAAACAAGAAGCAAAATCATACACTGGTTTTACTTTTGTTTCAAAAGTACTTAAAGCCAGCCCTCGAAGCATATTCACTTACCATTTTTAGTTTCATTCTCAGTATTATTTTACATGCAGAAAGTGATACTACTTCTGATTGGCTTAATTAACCATTTGGTTTGGCCAATCAGAAATTTTATTACTTTCAACTTTAGAAAATTTTTAAGAATAATACGAAAAACTTTATGAAAAAGAGTCAGTGAATCCAGACCCTGCTGTTGCGCTAGCTTACGCAGCAATGCAGTGTGCTGCATGTCTCTCCATGATGGTCATGCAGCGTGAGTTATACTAGTGCTTGGATGGGTGATAGTTAAGCAACAAGCATTATGGTTAGTGTTTGGATGGATGACCAAACTGTTGCACATTATAGTTGGGGGCAGAGCTGGGATTGTGACAACTGCCAGACTGGAGTTCCCCAACCCTTTTATATTCCCCTGGCTGATTAGCTCCAAAGGCCAAGAAGCTTACGTCATGGCCCGTTGTGTGTTGTTCATCCATCTGTGCATTCGTTCATGTATTGCATTCACTTTTATTTCAATCATCTTCTCTGAAACTACCCATCCAATTTTGATAAAACTTCACAGAAACGATCCTGCCAAGGCCCTCTTTAGAATTTCTTCAAAAGAATTTGTTTCCAGTAAAAGCCCTGGTTGCCATGGCAACAAAACTAAAAAATACTGAAGTTCTTAAAAAATATTCTTGTCCAAAAGCATCAGGTCTAGGACTACTAAATTTGATATGTTGCTTCGTTTAATAGAATTCTACCTCAATTCTATAGAATATAGGGTCGAAATAGGCTCCACTCCTGGGATCAAAAGTTTTACATGGGTTTATATATTGAAAACTTCAAAAAATCTTCTTGTCCCTAACTGTAAGACCTAGGGCTAACAAATTTGGCATGCAGCTTCATCTAGTACACATTTCAAGAGTGTTCCAATTAAAGTCCCAGGGTCAAAATTGTGTATGGGTCTTGCTGGTAGAATTTTCTTGAGGAGGAAATAAATGCCATTGAAAGTGGTTTACTGTATGAGCATTTAAAACCAGCCTTGCTGTTTAACTAGTTTTTAGCTCCACTGGCCAAAGGCCAGCGGGCTTATGTCATGGCCTGTTGTCCGTCGTCCGTCCGTCCGTCCGTCCGTCCGTCCGTTAACTTTTTTTTAAAACGTCTTCTTCTCTGAAACTACCCATCCAATTTTGATGAAACTTCACAGAAATGATCCTGCCATGGTCCTCTTCAGAATTTCTTGAAAGAATTTAATTCCTTCAAAAACTCTGGTTGCCATGGCAACAAAACTGAAAAATTTTGAAAATCTTTGAAAATCTTCTTGTCTGAAACCGTAAGGCCAAGGGCTACCAAATTTGGCATGTAGCTTTATCTAGTGGACCTCTACCAAGTTTCTTCAATTTATAGCCCTGGGGTCAAAATTGGCCCCGCCCCGGGGGTCACAAGTTTTACATGGGCTTATTTAGGGAGAACTTTAAAATTCCTCTTCTACCTAGCCATAGGGCCTAGAGCTACCAAATTTGGCATGTAGCTTTATGTAGTGGACCTCTGCCAAGATTGTTCAAATTATAGCCCTGGGGTCAAATTAGGCCCTGCCCGGGGGTAACAAGTTTTACATGGGCTTATATAACAAGTTTTACATGGGCTTATATAGGGAGAACTTTAAAATTCTTCTTTGACCTAGCCATGGGGCCTAGGGCTACCAAATTTTGCATGTGGCTTTATCTAGTGGGCCTTTACCAAGAGTGCCCAAATTATAGCCCTTGGGTCAAATTTGACCCCACCCCGGGGGTCACAAGTTTTACATGGGCTTATTTAGGGAAAACTTTAGAAATCTCCCTGTACCTAGCCGTAAGGCCTAGGGCTACCAAATTTTGCATGTGGCTTTATCTAGTGGGTCTCTACCAAGAGTGCTTAAATTATAGCCCTGGGGTCAAAATTGGCCCTGCCCCGGGGGTCACAAGTTTTACATGGGCTTATGTAGAGAAAACTTAAGAAATCTCCCTGTACTTATTCATAAAGCGTAGGGCTACCAAATTTCGCATGTAGCTATATCTAAAGGCCCTTCACCAAGAGTGCGTAAATTATAGCTCTAGGGGGGAATTTGATTCACCCCGAGGGGTCAGAAGTTTTACATGGGCTTATATAGTGAAATCTTTAGAAATCTTCTTGTTACTAACCATATGAACTAGGGCTACCAATTTTAGTCCTGTTTCAGGGGTCTTATGTTCAAAACCAATTGGCCAAGTATTGTAATGTTTGGCATGTAGTGATTTTACGTATTAGCCAGTGGAGCGATACAGGGCCATCATGGCCCTCTTGTTATAGTGATGCGGTTTGGTGCATTTCTCTCTTTGATAGTTAAGCAGTGTGCATTATGGTTAATGCTTGGATGGGTGTTCAAGCCTATGCCAGTTACATATATTCATACTTATTTTAGACCCGCCATGAGCTATTGCAGTTGACATAAATGCAAAAGGTTGGTAAGTACTTGTAATGAATTGGATTGAAGATCAAGTTTTAGAATATAAAACATTGTGGGAAAAGTAGAAAATGCTGGAAACCAGCATTTTCTCCTTTGCCCACAATGTTTGAAAAAGCATTCCTAAGGGTCATGAAAAGATAGAATTATTTGGTAAAGGGTTGAAGCAATAGGTAAGACTGGCTGAAACAAAATAAATTGAAACTCTTGAACACAAGGAACAAAAATAATTGTGGAACAGGGAAAAGGTTTTTAAAACTCCTACGTAATTATAAGTTTATTACCATCCTGATTTATTTTAGACTGTAAAATAGACACTGAGGGTTTTTTTTAATTATGTTATATAAGGCGATTCAATAACCCTTTACAAAAGGATTTCTGGTCTTATTGGAAACACTCTGCTGTCCTTCGAGTGCCTTTGGGCAAGACACTTCAGAGCCTGGACTGAAACCTAGGATATATATGAATTTATTTATTTATTTTATTTAGCACTAAATGTACATGATATGGTTTTAACAGTAGCACACAACATGTTCAAATAAAAAGTCAAATATGGTGGAAATGCATAGAACCATATCAGGCACATCAGCAACAAGGATATCAGTGACCACTGTTTCGACAATGATTATGTGGGAAAGCAGCCAGTGGCTTGGAAAGAAAATTGTGCGGAGTACTGGTAAAAGAGACTCCAGGAAAGCATGAATAGGTGCACTGGCCGCTGCGATATAACTGAAATAATGTTGAAAATGGCATTAAACACCATACACCATACACCACAAGGATATCAAAGAAAAGGGAAAGGATCCCTTATTTCTATTGTGGTCCTTAAGTGTTGACAGTCTGAGATGGAAAGACATGGAAACGAGATATTTCAAAAGACAAACAGTATGCTTTACGCTAAAGTAAATCACAGGAGGGCTGAATAGTATTTTAGGAAAATGACAAATCACAGAGATACTTGTACATATCACAGTTAAGACTTGAGTATCACATTCTAGGACTTAAGGTCTACCGCCTTTAACTTTCATATTAAAAGACAGAAGTTGCAGAGATTGGCCGAATAGCCTTTACAAAAATGTCTATAATAACGTCGAATATCTAAGCTGTCACCATGACTTGACTGAAATAATGTTGGAAGCATGAAAAACATTATGCAATCAATAATTAGTTTACCATAGGAGCTCATGTTGTATTATGGCCCTAGGCTTTTTAAAACATTGTTTGCAAGGAAGAAAGTGCTGTTTTTAAGCATTTCCCCCATTTTCAACAAGGTTAACTATCTTTGTAAAAAAAAAATCTATCATGTACGCCATATTGAATCTCTTGTCTGCAAAGGATTTCAATATAGATGAGGGAAAATACGTTTGTGGGCTGGTAAATTGTATCTCTGGATTAATGTCGTTGGCTGAGAAAAAGCTTACAAAAGTCATAGGAGCCTTGAGGCTTCATAGATCAAACAATTCGTTGTTTTAGTGACATTGGAGAAGAAAGCTTTTGAAAATATTGTGAGAAAAGGAGAAAGTGCTGGTAACCAGCAATTTCTCCTTTTTTCAAGAGTTTTCTACGCTACAAAACCGAAGGTCACTATATGAGCCACCTTTGTTTTCTGTAAAATGCTTTGAATTTTACAAGTCAAACATTTTGTTGTTTGGCGCAGCCAATGGATAGTGCAGATCAAGATGAGACTGCACACAACATGCAGTCTGATCTTTGATCTACATTTTATAGTAAAGAGATATTAAAGAAAAAACTTGAAAACAACAGTTGGGTTTTTACTGTTGGGTTGAAGATGTTATTTAATTTGTTTAGCAGGCTAAAAGTTAATCAGATTAGAGGTAATAATGAAGTTTATAGACAAGCTTTGTTGCTTGTCTGCAACTGACTTAGCATTTGACCCTTTGCACAATCCCGAATTTTAATGATTCAAAAGAAGAAGCCTTTTGAAAACATTGTGGGAAAAGGAGAAAATGCTGATAATCAGCATTTTCTCCTTTTCCCACAATGTTTTATACCCTTTCAAAGATGAACCCAGTCATTTGAGCCAAATGTAATTTTTCGTCTGCAAATGCTTTCAATATGGACTAGATCTAGTCTAAAATTTTGTCAGCTGGTAGAGAGTTAACTCTTTACCAAACAACAAAATTATAGACTGGTCCAAATTGAAAGCATTTGCAGACGACAAAATAAATGTGACTGAAAAATTGAAATTTGGGTTGGGAAGGGTAGAAAACATTGTGGTAAAAGGAGAAAATGCTGGTTACCAGCATTTTCTCCTTTTCCCACAATGTTTTCAAAAGGCTTCTTTCTCAGGGTCGTTAAAAGTCGGGATTGTGTGGTAAAGAGTTAACCCTTTACCACAAAATCCCTACTTTTAACAACCCTTAGGAAGAAGCATTTTGAAAACATCGTGGGAAAAGAGGAAAATGCTAGCAATCAGTATTTTCTACTATTCCCACTTTGTTTTCTACTCTATGAGACACAAGTTTCATGTTTTGAGCTATATTTGATTTTTCGTCTGCAAAATTGCTTTCAATTTGGACAAGTCTAAAGATTTAACCAGACAGTCTTGATTTTTAACAGCCCCATGGAGGAAGGCTTTTGAAAGTATTGTGGCAAAAGGAGGAAATACTGGCTACTTCAAAGGGAAAATGCTAGTAACCAGCCTTTACTCCATTTTCTCCCAGTATTTTCTACCTTTTCAAGGATAGATCCAATTACAGGTATATGAGCCTGTTTGTCATGTCATCTGCAAAATTATGCTTTCAAATTGGACATGTCTAAAATTTTGTTATTTGTTAAAGTCATCATGTCGCTTTTGTTTGATTGTCCAATCAGGGTACATATTCACCAACAATCCTTAAGAACATTCTTAGGCTTATTCTCTGGAATTTTCTAATGTTGAAAGTTACACAACATCTGACTTTCTAAACCATTAGGTTTAGCCGATCAGAAGTTGCAATTTATCCACCTCTCACCCCTGGTGCATATGAGAAAAGTACTGTAGACAATGGCTTTGAAGAAAGTTGCGTCAGTACTGGCAGAACCAACGTAAAAACAGTTTCCTTTTCGGGAGCTCCGACTACACTTTCGACACAACATCCAAAATGGCAGCGTCGATCAAGATTAACATCAAGATTATGCACCAAACTGCACGTTTTACCAAGGTTTAAGTGACGTCAGTCCCCAGTGACGTCAGTTTTGACTGAATTGGGGCACTCAGAAGGGAAATTCTACTTCGTCAGCATACTCAATTTTTGAAACCAAAAAACAGGTAAATTTCGCTCAACACATGTTGGAATGGTTAAACTTTGCAGTATAATAAATTTGTTGTACGGTCAGGTGGCAGGGGACTTGGAAACTTGTTCACGGCTGTGGTGAATAATGTTGCCACCTCGCCTTCGGCTCGGGGCGACATGATTCACCACAGCCATGAACAAGTTTCCAAGTCCTCTGCCACCTGACTGTACAACTAATAATGTGTTACTGCCACATTTAGAAAAACTTGGAGAATGTGGCTAAGAATATTCTTAAAAATGGTGAATACGGACCATACATAATTAATCCTTTACCAGTGACAAATTCTAGTTTCATCGAAGTTGAAAGTGTCTGCAAAGCATTTTATATAAGCAAAATTCTCTAATGAAGCAGAAAACAGTTTGGTAAATGTAGTGAATAGTTGCAAGCAATTTCTCATATTTCTTCATGATTTTCAAAGCCTTGCTTAGTATCAATATGAGTTATGCTTTGGTAAAAGGAGGTTTGATTCATCTTCGTAATGCTGGCAATCCCCCTACAATCATGCTGGAGTTGCCTTAGGCAAGAGACTTCAGATGTCTAGCCTAGCACTTACCACCACTGTAATGACTAAAATGATATTGATGACATTGTTATTCACTACACAAAGAATGAAAGAAAAACATCTATCTTAGTATTAACCCTAATATCCTGCTAAATAACTAAAATGATATTTTCAATTCGATAGTAAAAACAGTTATTGCTGTTTTAAAATCATGTTTTGGGGAATAAGATCTCCTTATCAGACAGTGTAGATCCAAGATAAGACTGCATGTTCTGTGCAGTCTGATCTTGATCTACATGGTCTGCTAAAGGTCAGTGAGTCGCTCTTACCGGCCTAAGAGTTAAAGTAGCATAGAGATACAAAGTGAAAATAGGATTTTCATTTATGACAGAATTAAAAGTAAGACAGCTTGCCATGTCAGTTCAGGTCAAAGTGTTTGTATTTTTTTTTACTTCACCAGATGTTGAGATAAAACTTTATCACTTCTTATCTCCGTACCACAGGACAAACTGTTAGACTTATCCAAATTGATAGCATTTGCAGACGACAAACTGAATGTGTCCGGAATTGTAGGATTTGGCTTTGAAAGGTTAAAAAACACAGTGGAAAAAGGAGAAAATGCTGGTTACCAGCATTTTGTGCTTTTCCAGCAAATTTTTCAAAAGCTTTCTTTGCCTGGGTTTTAAAACAAGAGATCAATCAGTAAAGGGTTATTGACTCTTCACCTAATAACGAAATTCTGGACTAGCCCAAATTGAAAGCATTTGCAGACGACAAAATAATTGTGACTCAGAAATCAAAATTTGTTTTTGGACACATAGAAAACTCTGTTAAAAATAGAGAAGATTCTGGCAATCCAGGATTGTTAAAAGGAGAGATCAATTTGTAAAGAGCTATTAACTCTACCAGATGACAAAATTTTAGACCTGTCCAATTGAAAGCATTTGCAGACGACATAATAAATATGACTCAAAAATTGAAATTAGTTTTGGGAAGAGTAGAAAGTGTTTTTGTAAAAGGAGAAAATGTTAGTGACCAGCACTTTCTCCTGTACCAACAATGTTTTCAAAAGCTTCCTTTCTCGTTTAAAGTTAGGATTGCAGTGTCCGTGGTTGTGAGATAGAGCACTGGCCTCATAACCATGAGTTCCCAAGTCTAATACCCAGGAGTGGGTGTCAACTTTTGGACTGTTCAATGGCCCACACATTCGGCGAGAGTACTGATGTAGTTTCCATGAAGCAGAACCGAGATAGATTAGTATAAGTTGCAAGAATATTGTTTCTCAATCAGTGTAAAATGAGTATGTTTAAACTAAACAAAAAGTCAGGATTGTGTGGTAAAGAGTTCAGTAAATTACACCAGCTGGGGATGTTTTGTAAAATTGGAAGGGGAGAATATCACCGATTTTTATCAGAAAAGCTGTTGTCTTGATGATAGGTCAGAAATATTGGTTTTTGCTGCATTTGATATCTGGAGATAATTGACTCATGACAAAATCTCTATTCTCATCTTTCATAGGTGGAAAAAATTACCCTGTTCTTATCTTCCAGGAAAACAAAATGCCTGTTTCCCTAGAAAACACAAAATTTCATGTCTTTTTGAAATCAGTCCCCTTAACTCTTTATCACACAATCCCGAGTTTTCAACAGGCCTAAAGAAGAGGCCTGTTAAAGAAAATATGGGAAACGGAGAAAATGCTGGTATTAACCGCATTTTCTTCTCTTCCCACAATGTTTTCTACCCATCAAATAAAAGAATCATCATTTGAGCCACATTCATTTTGCCGTCTGTAAATACTTTCAATTTTGTTGAGACTAAAATTTTGTTGTTTGGTAGAGTAAAAAAAACATTTACATTATAAGCACTAAAGCAGATCACACAATTCCAGGCTCATCCTGTAACATTCATTTATAACATAGAAATGGATTTCTGGTTCAGTTTACATGATCTGTGTACCTAAGGTAGAAAACATTGCGTTAAAAGGAAAAATTACTGCTTGTAAGGAGAGAATACTGTTTACCAGCATTTTGCTTTTTTCTCATAATGTGTCCAAACGCGGTTGTAGTCCTCTTTTGCTCTGTGTAAACTCTTAACCTATAGACCAAAACTTGGACTTGTCCAGATTGAAAGCATTTTGCATACAGCAAATTATATGCAACTCAAAAGATGAAATTTGCTTTTGGAAGGGAAAAAAACAATGTGGGGAAAAAGGGAAGCAACAAAATTTTGGATTGGTCCAAAATGAAAGTACATGCAGACATCAAATGTTACTTAAAAACTGAAATTTCTCTTTGAAAGTGTAGAAAATATTGTTGGAAAAGGAGAAAAGGCTAGTTGCCAGCATTTTCTGCTTTTATCACAATGTTTTCAAAAGCCTCCTTCCTCAGGGTTGTTACAAGACTTAACCGCATTATGTTTAGCTGTTTTTTTTTTCAGATTCTTGAGACCATCAAAGAAAATGGTGTGACAACAGCCACAAAATTTGGTATCCAAGAGATCAGGTTTGTCAATATAGACTGTGATCTTATCAGCTGTGTTTTCTCTAGAGCATGTTTTTTTTGCATTTTTGATGCCTTTTTGACTCAATTGTCTTGCTCAAATTCTTTAGTTGCATTTTTTTCTGACAAGCTTTTAAAGATACATCTTTACTCATTTTCATCCAAGTTTTTTGACCAGTTTCATCTTTATTTTGTGAAACTATAATCATGTTTGTATCTTCATGCAAAACGGTGCCCCTGACCGTTGAAGGGTTGCAGAGATTACGACTGATAGAAAATGCGTTTCATTATCTGGAGGCTATCCAAGACATCCCTTGTTGTTTCTGGTTTTTAAATAAAAGACTAATCCCTTGAGTTTCTTTATCCCATACACCTTGTATCGATTTTTTATCTATGCTTACCAAGCTGACTAGATTCTACACACTTTCAAGTTTAATAGCATTTGTTTACTCTCTGGCTGTAAAGATGTATCCTTAACATGTAATTTTTCCGATAATCTGATAGAAAAATATCAGTGACAAATATGAATGATAAATTTAACTGGTTCCTTGATCTAACAAAATTTAGGACAGGTCAACATTAGCAACCAAACAAAGACTTTTACATGGAATAAAATGTCGTTGGCACTGAAGGTACAGTTACTTTTGATGGTGTTTTCTACAAAGACTGTTACTTTTCCATAGTAAATGACAAAGTTCACTGTTTGTATGACTGAACATATAGATATTTGGTGATGACAATTAAATACAAACAAAAGAATAACATAAATGTGTTTATTCATCATTAATTTGAAATTTACATAAAAGGATTTGACCACCAGCTTTGACTTTTGACCCTACAATTCAGGATAGGGCATCAAAAATTGACCTTTAACATTTCATATCTGGAGAAAACACTGAATCTGTAGATATGCATGATATCTGGAGGCTGGATATCACATCATCCCTTATTGGCACTCCTCCGCTATTTAAAGCTCCCCCAGCTTTTATATATCTGAAAACTGGCTAAATACATGTACCAGACTTCCAATCCAACAATAAAGTCCTAATAGTTCAGCTTTTATAAACTTATGGCATGGACATAATCCTAACTACTTCACAAGTCAATGTCATTATAATATGATTATCCGAATATACATACATTTCTGATGACATTATAAACTTCCAGTTACACAAAATTTTTCAACTAATTTGGATAAACTTTAAGAAAATGAAACTATCAAAGACGGGTGACCCATATTAATCTAGAATGCTGTTTAATGTCCAAATGAATCATGATGGGCAGTAAAATTGATATTTAGCATTAAATACAGCAGTTTTCTCAAATGTTGATCGCTTCGCAGCTGGCACTGACTAAAACCTGGATGGTTATGTTATCATCATGATCAGAAAACTCTATGTTGTTCTACCTCTATTAACCCTTTACCACACAATCCCGACTTTTAACGACCATGCGAAAGGAAGCTTTTGAAAACATTGTGGGAAATGAAGAAAATGCTGGTAACCAGCATTTTTGCCTTTTTCCCGCAATGTTTTCTACCTGTCCCTTCACAATTTTCAGTTTTTGAGTTTCATTTATTTTGTCGTCTGCAAATGCTTTGAATTTTGACAAGTCTAAAATTTTGTCGTTTGGTAAAGAGTTAATGCCCCCCGTTTTTCGGAAAATGCAATGCTCCCCCTCCAGGGATGTTAAAAAGTGACAATGTGGTATTATATTATGACACATGTTCACAAGTAGTTTAATTTTTTCTGAAATTTTAAAAACTGTGTTATTTTAGTGTTATTTTTTAATGTGTTTATGCTAGAACTATGCCATATGTTACCATCGTAATCAATGTTTATTTTTAAATTTTAGGTCATGACTCTTTACCAAATTGCGAAACTTTTGACCTATCCAAATTGAAAACCTGAGCAGACAACAAAATTAATGCGATTCAAAAGCTAAAAATTTTTTTTTGTTAAAGGGGAAAACTTCTTGGAAAAGGAGAAAAGCTGATTGCCAATATTTTCTCCTTTTCCTAAAATGTTTTCAAAAGGCTTCTTCAACAGGGTCGTTAAAACTCTCGATTGTGTGGTAAAGGGTTAACTCTCATGTTATAAGTACGTACTGCTCTATTTTCCTCCCTCTTGCCATGAAAGTACATGTACATGTGACTGAATTTAATCATTATCAAACTATAAGTTTGAATGACTCCAGTGCTGGTAAGCGAAACTACAGGAAAGCATGGACTGGTGCACTGACCACTGTGATATAACTGAAATAATGTTGCACGAACAACATTAAACACCATACAAACAAATTTACTGTATGACAAGTTTAAGACTTGTCCCAAATAAAAGCAAATGCGGACAAAGAATTAAACGCAGCTCAATTGATGGGATTTCTTTCAGAAATGGTTAGAAACATTGTGCAAAAAGGAGAAAATGCTGGTAACCAGCATTTTCTTCTTTACCATCAATATTTTCATAAGCTTTCTTTCTTGGGGTTAGTAACACAGGGTATTGTGTTGTAAAGGATTAACCCTTTTCCGCTCAACTCTGAACTTTTATGACCATGAGCAAAAGGCCTTTAGAAAACATTGTGGAAAAAGGAGAAAATGCTGGTAACCAGCATTTTCTCTTTTTCCCACAATGTTTTCTACTCATTCAAGGACAAATACTACCATTTGAAAAAACATTTTGCACCTGTAAATTCTTTCACTATGGATGAGTCTAAAATTCAGCCATGTGGTAAAGGGTTTAGACTTGTCAGTATTGGAAGCATTTGCAGTTGAAAATTTAGACAAGGGCGTAGTGCTGTTAATGCACAATACGCAAGTGAATTATGAAAATAATGGAAAACAAGTGAAAGATGCATTTGTCACTTAGAGAATTCTGTCATTTTTGCCTCAATAAAACTTTGTGGTGTGTAATAATTCCAAAAGCCTCTTAGAAGATACAGTTAAAATTATGTGATTTGTTCGATTAAAATGGTAGAAAACATTGTGGGGAAAGGAGAAAATGCTGATTACCAGCATTTTCTCCTATTCCCACAATGTTTTTAAGAGCCTTTTTCATCAGGCTCATGAAAATATAGGTTTATTTAGTAAAGGGTTAAAATATGCAATCAATATTAAACTTATCAAGTCTCACGCACTGGGTGTGTTTCTCACGCTTTTTTGCTAAAATCTTGGTCACATGCTTAATTAATTCTAAGCATTTGCATTGAGCATATGCATGCCTTCAAAATGCAATGAAAAAAACCTATCAACAATTTGATTTATGTATCTGGTTTATGTCAGTCTTCAGATTCTATTTTATATTTCTTACTCTTCCTCTACAGTTTTTACCGATTTGGCTGAAGTTTAAAGATACACCTTGACTCATTTTCAGCCAGTTTTTTACCCATTTCATCCTTATTTTATGAAACTAATATGAAAAAGGCAAAGCCTCAATATGAGTGACATGAATGATTTGTAAAACAAATATTTATTAATTTGAATGATGACTTAGATTCTAAGTCTTGAAATCAAGGGGTTTTGAGTTGGAATCCTAGCTTTACTTAATTTTGAGTATTGTTAAAATTAGAAAGCATGCTTCTTTCGTGGATGTATATATGTGAAAATGGCGAACGGTCCCGGATTTGCTCAACAAAATTAAGACAGTTCCTGGGCAATTTTCACGTGTTTTAAAAGAAATTTTACAGGGACATTTCCTCACTGCAGGTAGATCTAGATCTATAAGAGAGAGAAAAACAAGAAAAGACAGAAAGGAAGAAATTCACAGTCAAATTTTCACATTGCATGTAAAAAGGAGAAGATGAAAAAAAAAAATCCACTTTTTATAGATCTATATAGATATAGTTCCATGGAACACTGCTGTCTTTCTGCAATACCACCAGTGGCTTTTATCGCCAGGGAATCATGTGACCGCCACATTTTCAAGGGTTTAGTTGGTGATTAAGGTCGACTGGATTGTTTCCATTGCTACCCGGCACTACTTTAGCGACATCTGATCATTCTCAGACCTGGTTCACATCATGATCTCTCTATCTCCAATCCTGATGTTTTTTTCGACTATGATTTTTAACACTTGGACATTACATGTATTTCACTTGTAGATCTGTCAATGGCTGCATGTTTGTCCTCGAGTTTCTTTAAAATGAAAGTGCGTAGATCGCCAAAATTAGATTACTTATAGCTCTCCTTCTTCATCCGATCTGCTTTCCTACACGTCCATCATTGAACCATTGATAAGTATAGAGAGAGAGAGGAATTCTGTGGCAATGACTAGATCTATCATCAATCCTAGGACAGAATTTTGCTGAGTTACCGGATAGATAACCAACTTATGATAAAAAAAAAAACTTTTAAATCTATCAACAAGCTTCTAACGTTATAACATTTGAATAAATATATTTGAGCCATCTTGCAGTAAAAGAAGGTATGCATACTGATCCTTTGACATGCAGAAAATTGATCAATAGATCTAGCATAGAGTTTTGATCCAGGTCAGCTTGCGCGGACTGCACAGGCAGACCTGGGTCAATAGTTTTTGCAGATGCATTAAGCCTCTTTTTCATGGATCATAAATCCGACTTTCTCTGTTACTGTATTTTGAAACTAGTTGCTGAGCCCAAGTAGCACAGTCGGTAGCATAGGCCCATAGGACTCAAGAACGGGTGGTCGCTGGCTCGATCACCAGCTCGGCCAATTTCTGTCTGAGGATTGATTATAGTCATTGCGACAGGTTTCATTCCTCTCTCATCGCTGATCATTGTTTTGACAATGTTTATGTGGGAAAGCAGCCAGTGGCTTGGAAAGAAAATTGTGCAAAGTACTGGTAAAAGAAACTCCAGGAAAGCATGAATAGGTGCATTGGCCACTGTGATATAACTGAAATAATTTTGAAAACAGCGTTAAAAATCATGCAATTAATCAGTCATCAATCAAAAAAACTAGTTTAGTCATGATTTCTTCAACACAATATTTTCCGCGAAAAACCAGCTCATGCATGACATAAAAATAGTATGATTAATGACGTCATCACTTGCTAGCATAGATCAATGCGTATATTTATACAAAAATAGACGTTTAATATACTGAAAGTAAGGAGGAATTTAGATTATTTGTGTAATAGAATCGATAGATCAGAAAACCTTGTGGGGAATGGAGAAAATGCTGGTTACCAGCATTTACTCCTTTTTCCACAATGTTTTCAAAAGGTTTTGTCTCAGGGTCCTTCAAAGTCAGAATTTTGTGGTAAAGGATTATTGGTAGCCTTCCCATTTTGGGATCTTTTATAACTGTTATTTTCATTACGATTAGTGGTACAGAAGGCCCTTTCAGTTTTTTATTCCCTGCTGAAGGCAGAGGGATATAGGTTTTGCATTGTCCATCTGTCTGGACAGATATCTTCCAAAATCCTTGATGAAAGTTGATGAAATTAATACATGCATTCCTTGTGATAGTCACCCGCAATTTATTTTTCCTTTATTTAATGCCTTGTCATGAAAAAAGGGGGCTTGATTTATATTTACATTATCGATCAGTATCTCTTTAACTACTGGACAAAATATTATGGAACTTCTTATTTATGTTAATAATCATATGCCACAGACAATCATTATTTGTTTATATGCCATGTCATGGAAAAAGGGGGAATTAATGTATAATTTCATTATGGACTAATAACAAAAAGGCCACTTGTACATGCAAAACACAACACCTCTTATATGATTCTATAGAAAAAGGTCTTATTTTGCAGGGGATATAATTTCAACGAAATAACTTGAAGCAACTGATGGACTATATTTGTGTTACAGTTCTAAGCTCAGTTTCAAAAAAACTTCAGTAACTTATTTTGCTAAAATCTGCCAATGGACTCAGTTTCTTACTTAAATTGAGTTAGTTATTTGAAATTCATTTCCACGAGCACTAACAGACTTAACTCTTTTCCACATGACAAAAATGTAGACTTGTCAAATTTGAAAGCATTTGCAGACAACAATTTAAATGTGGCTCAAGTGATGGAATTCATATTAGTAAGGATAGAAATCATCGTGGGAAAAGGAGAAAATGCTGGCTACCAGCATTTTCTCCTTTTCCAAGAATGTTTTCAAAGGACTTCCTCCTCGGGGTTGTTAAAACTCGGGATTGTGTGGTAGAGGGTTAAGTAACATCCTCAAGTCCAGAGTTGACTCAATGTCTCAGACTCAACCAAGCAAATATTAACGTTTACAGCTCCCTAACTCATTGGTAAACATCAACATTTTCTTAAAAGCTATTTGGCCAATCTCAGCAGCTTCAGTATTTGAATATGAAAGTAACCGACCGTAGACTCACTAACTCATCCGTAAATATTGTGTAACATGGACGTTTTCGTGAAGGATATTTGGCCAATCTCAGCAACTTCCGTCTTTAATATGAGAGTTAGGGGCCGTAGACCTTAAACAGACCTAATTCAAGTCTTTTGTCCATTATTTTGCTGAGTTATGTCTGAAACATTATGTCAACTCTAAGAATGTATCTTAAATCTTTTAATGTTTAGTCAAATGTGTCTCAAATAAAGAACTTAAGTCAGAAAATGAGTCTGTAAGCGGATTCGAGCATAACAAGAGAATTAAGTTTTTTTCTGAAACCAGGTCCTGATTGGTATATTTAACCCCATACGTCACAATCCTAAGTTTTGACGACCCCAGGGGGAAAGGCTTATGAACACATTGTGGGAAAAGGAGAAAATGCTGGTAAACAGCATTTTCTCCTTTTTCCCATAATGTTTTTTACCCTATCAAAGACAAATTCCATCAGTTGAGCCACAGTCAAATTGCCATCTGCAAATGCTTTCAATTTGGACAAGTGTAAAATTTGCCTTTTTGTAAAGAGTTAAGGAGCTATCAGGGTTCACTCAGTTCTGGTGCATTTAGTGGTACTTTCAAAAGAACTAAATCTAAACAAAGGTATATACTGAAGTAAACTCTAAGTCAAATCTCATAACTAAGGACAGTTCACCTTTGATGGTTATTCAGTGTTTACTTTGTTCTATTTTAGACGGAGGAGAAATGGCGCCAGCTTGAAATTTTTCTTCTACTGCAAAGTGTCAGAGGTCAAATTGATACAGCCAGCCCTGCAGGCCCTGATAGACAGTCGTCAAGTTGGTATATTCAAAATCAAACCACAGGTTCCATCTTATGAGGAAAGTCCAGGTAAGAATGTTACCCTTTAGCAGACAACAAAATTTTGGTCGGGACCAAATCCAGAGTATTTTCAGACGACAAATTAATAATTGCTAAAGTATTAGGATTTTTCTTTGAAAGGGTAGATATCATTTTTAAAAAAAAGGGAGAAAATACTGGTTCCCAGCATTCTCTCTTTGTTTTCCAAAGACAATGTTATTCAAAGCTTTCTTCTTCAAGGTCATTGAAACCAGGGATTGTGTGGCAAAGGGTTAAAGCACTGAAAAAAACCAACAAGCATTTCCAGTTGGGCAGTGTAGACCAAAGATCAGACTGCTTTTTCTTTGAGGTCTGATCTTGATCTACGCTGAGGTAAAAAAAAAAACTTCATGAAGTTTAATGGCATTGATTAATCAATTATGACTGTTAATACCCAATAGAGAAATGCAAAGTTTTGACTAAGATCAGGCTGCATATACCATGTGCTGGCTGATTTTGGTCTAAACCCCTAGCAATATACACCCATTATCATACAGACTTGCCCTTTACAATACAATCCGAGTTTTAATGACCCTGAGAAAGAAAGTTTTTGAAAACATTTTTGAAAACATTGTGCGAAAAGGAGAAAATACTGGTAGCGTTTTCTCCATTTCCGGCTATGTTTTCTACCCTTCTAAAACAAATTTTATTTTTTCAGTCACATTTATATTGTCATCAATTAAATACAGCCACAAAGAAATTTCTTACACAGTTTGAGATAAGCAGATAGTGCTGTGAGGGATGCATTAAGCCCCTTTTTGCCAGGGCATGGATCAAATGAAATGGACATTCTAAAGCAGTATAAAACATGCAGATTTTATCATTGGAAAGCTAAAAAGCAGACCATATGTATTCAAGATCAGACTGCATGTTCTGTGCAATCTAATCTTGATCTACATTGTCTGCATTAAAGACTAAGTCCCTTATTTAGCACTAAGATTAAATCTAATGAGTCTGTGTGCTATTTTTGGGATATCAGCAGTCATTTATTGCCGATAATGTCTAGTTCATACTGCAGACAAATACTGGTATCTCTGTTTCATAAAAGCAATGTAATCTGTAACTACCAAGTCCAAATGTACAAGTTTTAAAAGCATTTGTTCTTGTTTTGTATGTTAAAAAACAATTTACAGATTTTACTGAACAATGTTACAACTGACATGTCACTACAAATAGCTAAGAAGACAAACTCAAGACAAATATGACATAAGCACTCAATAGGGGTACTTAACTCTGCTACACGACGAAATTTTGGACTGGTCAGTGGCAGATGACAAATTCATTGTTTTTGAATGATGAAATTTGTCTCTGAAAAGACAGAAAACATTGTGGGAAAAGGAGAAAATGCTGGTTGCAGGCATTTTCTCCTATTCTTATAATGTTTTCAAAAGTTTTTCTTTCTTTAAAGGTTGTAAAAACATGGGATTGATTTGCAAAGGGATAACTATTTACCAGAGAACAAAATCATAGACCAGTCTAAAATAAAAGCAATTACAGACAAGAAAATAAATGTGGGTCAAATCATGAAATTTGAAAGATAAGAAGACATTGTGGGAAAAGGAGAAAATGAACCAACCAGCATTTTCTCCTTTTAACCATAAAAGGTTTCAAAAGCCTTCTCACTTAGAGCGATTGGAATACAGAATTATTTGGAAAAGACAAATAAGCATATGAAATTTCATTAGAAATGCTGCAGCTTAGGTTCATATATCTACCCAAGCACCTCAGCACTTTGCCTAACTTATCTCATTTGCATTTATTAAAGGGAGGTAATTTTACTAGCCATTACTACAATTTTCATCTTTATTGTCAATACAGAGCTGATGATTGCAGAAGTCAGTAACTTCAACATGAGTCCAGCTATAAGAGGAGAACTCCTGACACTCGTCTGTGCTGCCAAGGGTTCCAGAAACATCCAGTTTCAGTGGTACAAAGATGGCTTTGGAGTTGACACAAGTCTCACACTCAGGAATACGTGGATTTCCACCATCCCTGATACAGTACATGGCATGCAGCTCTCTGTTCTCAATATTGATAATGTTGGACCTCTTGATAAAGGTTAGTTCTGACTCCTTGTTCTTATCTATTTACGCTGTATGAAACAACAAAATATTGTTCTCTACCAAACTGAAAACCTTTGCAGACAACAAATTGAATTTAGCAAGAAAATATTGTGGAAAAAGGAGAAAATGCTGGTAACCTTTTTCCACAATTTTTTCAAAAGCCTTCTTCTTCAGGGTCATTTAAACTCGGGATAGTTTAAATAAAACAATGTTTTCTAGCCTATCAGAGACAAATACCTTGATTTGAGCCTCATGTAGTATGTTGTCTGTAAACTCTATCACTTTGGACCAGTCTGAATTTCCATTGTTTGTTAAAGTTTTACCTCGGATCATGCTGAATTTATGCTCTGGATGCATTTTTCCATGCAAGTCATCACATATTTATGGATCTATGAAATCCATTTTGTTTAACAGCCAGCTGAATCCTGAGAAAGAATGGTCTTCTGGCATGCAGAAAATTTACCAAAAGCAAAAAGTTTTGATCTAGGTCAGCCTGCAGGGATTGTGCAGGCTTACAATGGTCGATACTTTTTGCAGACGAATCACTTATAAATGGTATCATGTAAATCTAAATGTATTTTACCACCTGCTTTGTCTACTTTTGGCAGCTATTGACACTTTAAGGGATGGTTTTTCTGGGTAATAAGCTCAGTAAGATTGCTGTTTATGTGCAGGTGTATTTAAATGTGAGGTGGAGGACTTCGGTGAAACCCAGCACGGGAGTGTGGATGTAACAGTAGACAATTACCCCAGGGTGGAGCTGTCCCCTATGTCCCTTAGTGTCCTTAAAGGGGGCATGATATCTATCAAATGTATGTCACCCGACATTAGCTGGGAGAAAATCTCCTATGAATGGTTCAAGGTATGTATGGGTTTTATCAGACTAAAATACAAATTTGCATGATGGTAGACCTGACTTCTGCTACTTTCATTGGATCTGCTAAAAAATCAGGACCTGTATTCACCAACTATTCTCAAGAGCCTTCCCAGTCTTACTATCCAGAATTTTCTAAATTTGAAAGTAACACAACTTCAGATTGGCTAAACCATTCAGTTTAGCCAATCAGAAGTTGTGTTGCATTCAAATTTAGAAAACCCTGTTGAATAAGAACATTCTTAAGAATAGTTGATGAATTTAAATGATTTACAGTATTATAACAGATAATTATAAATCAGCTGATTGCAAGCTGTTTTTTGAAATCACTTGTTCATCTTTTAGAATGACTGGATTAAATATTGAGATAAATTCTTTACAGTGTAATTGTATCATAAAAATTATAATAATGTCATCTGCATTCTTGATGTACCGTAGTTCTACTTTTGATTTGAAAACTTGAAACCAGGAGTTTGATTGGCTTACAGATAGGTCTACAGAAGGTGACCCTCTTAAACTCTGAGTTTACCACATGACAAAATCTTAGACTTGTCCAAATTGAAAGCATTAATTTTTGCACACAACAATTTGAATGTAGCTCTGCCTTTGAATGGGTAGAAAACATAGTGGAAAAAGGAGAAAATGCTGGTAACCAGCATTTTCTCCCTATCCTACAATGTTTTAAAAGGTTTTTTCCCTCAGGGTCATTAAAACTTGGAATTATGTGGTAATGGGATAATCCCAAGTTTAAACAAATCTGATGAAGAAACCTTTTTGGAACAGTGTGCGAAAAGGAGAAAATTTCGCTGCCCCATGACAGACAAATCCCATCATTTAAGCCAACATTAATTTTTTGTCTGCAAATGATTTCAATTTAGACTAGTCTAAAAAAATTTCTTCATCTATTAACTCTTTACCAAATATCTGAAAAATGTAGACTTGTCCAAATAGAAAGCAACTCTTTAAATATGGCTGGAATGATGGAATATGTTTTTGATAGGGTAGAAAACATTGTGGGAAAAGGAGAAAATGCTGGTTACCAGCATTTTCTCCTTTTCCCACAGTGTTTTCAAAAGGTTTCCTCAGGGTTGTTAAAACTGGGGACTGTATGGTAAATGGTTAAAGAATTAAGCTATTTTCAAATCTGCAAATCAAACAGTTCGATATTAATAACTTTTTACATAACAATCTGCTGTTTCAACAACACTGTGAAAGACTGCTTTCTGGAAGATTGTAAAAATGGATAAATTGCTGGTTACCAGCATATTCTCCTTTTGCTATGATGTTTTCTACTATTTGAAAGACAAATCTTACCTTTTGATTTCTAGTCTTTTCTTATCTACAAATGCTTTGAATTTGGACAAGTCTGAAAATTTTTCTGATGGTAAAGAGTTAAAAATCTAAATTTAACCACAAAAGTACCTTTCACGACTATGGTTGCCTTTACGGCCAGTGTAGATCAAAACATGCAGCCTGATCTGTGATCTGTACTTTCTGCTTCACTGATACGCTGCAAACAAAAACAACCATGATATTGCGAATATTTGTGTCTTATTTCTACGCCGAATATGAATGTAGGGTTTATTCGGCGGTCTACGGGATAACCCTTTACCACACCACCCCGACTTTTAATGACCCTGGATAAGAAGCCTTTTTGAAAACATTGTAGGAAAAGGAGAAAATGCTGGTAACCAGCATTTTCTCCTTTTCCCACAATGTTTTCTATCCTTCCCAAAACAATTTTAAATTTTTAATTCACATATTTTCAATTTGGACTAGTCAAACATTTTGTCGATCGGTAAAGGGTTAACTCTTTACCACACAATCCCTAGTTTTAACGACCCTGAGTAAGAAAGCCTTTTGAAAACATTGTGGGAAAAGAAGAAAATGCTGGTAACCAGCATTTTCTCCTTTTCCCACAATGTTTTCTATCCTATCAAAGACAGAAATCACCATTTGAGCTACATTTAACTGTTTACCACACAATCCTGACTTTTAACGACCCTAAGAAAGAAGCCTTGTGAAAACAGTGTAGGAAAAGGAGAAAATGCTGGTAACCAGCATTTTCTCCTTTTTCCACAATGTTTTCTTCCCTTCCCAAAACAAATTTCAATTTTCCAGTCACATTTATTTTGACGTCTGCAACTCCTTTGAATTTGGACCAGTCTAAAATTTTGTCGTTTGGTAGAGTTAATGTCTCGTCTGTAAATGCTTTCAATTTGGTTGAGTCCAAAATTTCATTTATCGATAAAGGGTTATTAACCCTTTCCCAAACGGCAAATTTTGGACCTGACCAAATTGAAAGCATTTTGCAGATGACAAATTAAGAGTTGCTAAAAAGATGATTTTTCTATATGATAGGGTAGAAAACATTGTGGGAAAAGGAGAAAATGCTGGTTACCAGCATTTTCTCCTTTTCCCACAATGTTTTCAAAAGGCTTCTATTCCTGACCCGTAAAAACCAGGGATTGTTTGGATAAAGGGTTATTAACAATGTTTAGAAAGTAATTTGCTGCGAGTTTGTTTGATGAGGTAATGAGCTGTTTGGATAATTGAAATATTATAGAGAACTTAAAATTCCATATTTACTAGATTATTACCTTTCTTAAAAATGTTAAAGATTTTTTTTTTTGTCCTTTTAGCAAAAGTGCATTAATATGATGAAAATTTTGTATTCAAGTTTGTTATAGATTTACCCCCACCTACAAAGTAGAGGAGAGGTATACTGTTTTCACCATGTCTGTCTGTCTGTCCAGCCATCTGTCCATCAATCCATCTGTGTTTTTGTTTCAGTGCTCTTACCCAAAAGCCGTTTGACCTAGGACCCTGAAATTTTATACAAGTGTTGCTTATGATCCAGCAAGGCACGCTATTGTTTTTTGGGTCACATGGATCTAAGGTCACAAATGAACTTTGTTTGAAAATCGTTTCCGTGCTCTAGCTCAAAAGCTATTTGACTTAGGACCCTGACAATTTATACAGGTGTTGCTCGTGACCCAAGGAGGTGCCCTGTTGTTTTTGGGTCACATGGATTGAAGGTCAAAGGTGAACTTTGTTTTGAAAATCATTTCCAATCTCTGATTATGCTGCTTTAGTGACAAGGTGCTGGGGGGGAAGGGGGGGGCGTGGAGATTTGCCTGCTTTGCGACAGTTGTAGTTATGACCAGTTTGATTATCCCCCTTGACACTGGGCAAAGTGTTGAGCTGCTTTTGTTTGTATATCTGTTGAAATATTGGATGCCTCTTTGTAACAATATCTCTACATACCACACAGTCCTGCATTTTGATGACCATGACAAAAGTATTATGGAAAAAGGAGAAAATGCTGTAAACCACAATGTTTGCTATCTTAACTCATTACTAAACGAGAAATTTTAGACCCGTTCAAATGAAAAGCAATTGCAAACGACAACTCAGTTACTGTAGTTCAAATAGATAAATTTGTCTTTGAAAGGATAGAAAACATTGTGGGAAATGGATAAAATGCTGGTTACCAGCATTTTCTCCATTTCCTACAATGTTTTTAAAAGCTTTCTTCCTCAGGGTTGTTAAACGCTTGGATTGTGTTGTAAACCTAAGGCAAATTTTTAGATTTTGAGTCACGTTTAATTAGTAATCTGCAAATGTTTTAAGTTGGATCTGTCTAAAATTTTGTCTATTGGTAAAAGGTTAAATACCCCAGAAAGGTTAGTCGTATCATAGTCAGGCTTGCCTCCGTTAGTTTTTTGTAAATTACTGGCCAAAACAAATTAAAAACAACTCCATATTACCAACCCTTTTACTGTTTTTCTAGAATGGCATTAAGATTGATTCCAAAGGTCTGTCTGAGTATGCTGAAGATATGAATCCAGCTGGTGTTAGGCTTGTAGCCCCAGCTGTGACTGAGGATGCTGAGTATACGTGCAAGGTCACAAACAATGCAGGCTCAGCTAATGTGTCAGCCTACGTATCAGTAATTTCAGGTTGGTATATTTATGTATTTCATGAAAAATGATCATTAGCTCCACTGGCCGAAGGCCAGCGAGCTATTGTCATGGCGTTGTGTCCGTCATCCGTCCGTCCGTCCGTTCGTTCGTCCGTGCGTGCGTCCGTAAACTTTTTCTTTAAAAAACTTCTCCTCAGAAACTATTGACTGGATTTTTACCAAATTTCACAGGAATGTTCCTTTGGTGGTCCTCTTTTAAATTCCTTCAAATAATTGTGTTCCATGAAGAATTCTGGTTGCCATGGCAACCAAAGTAAAAAACCTTTAAAAATCTTCTCCTCCCAAACCGCTATTTGGATAGCATTATTATTTTGCAGGAATGTTCCTTAGATACAGGTTTACAGAATTCCTTAAAAAAAAATGATCTGTCAAAAAACATGGCTTTTATGGGAGACTCATTTTCCTTTTATGGTATAAAGTAAAATCTTTGAAAAATTTCTTCTCTAAAACTATTCATTGGATTTCATTGTTGTTTTGCAGGTAAGTTCCTATGGTGGTTGTCTACCAAATTGTTTCTATGGTGGTTGTCTACCAAATTCCTTTTAAAATCAAAGTGCTGTAAGCACTGTAATCGGTCGTCACTGAATGATTATTGGTTGGTTGGATGTATTGGAGTTTAACGCCATTTTAACAAGCGAGCTATTGTCATGGCATTGTGTCCGTCGTCCGTCCGTCCATCCGTTCGTCCGTCCCTTCGTCCGTGCGTCCGTAATTTTTTTCTTTAAAAAACTTCTCCTCAGAAACTATTGACTGGATTTTTACCAAATTTCGTAGGAATGTTCCTTTGGTGGTCCTCTTTCAAATTCCTTCAAATAATTGTGTTCCATGAAGAATTCTGGTTGTTGCGTCCGTCCGTCCGTACGTCCGTTCGTTCGTCCGTCCGTTCGTCCGTGCGTGGCTGGTTACCATTTTTTTCTTCTTTTCTCACAAGTTTTTTCCATACCCTTTTTCTTCAGTGAGCTAAAATGCAGGATTGAATGATAATTGTTAAAAACTTCCTTTCGCCATTATAGAAATATCAGGCCTGTGGAGCGATACAGGCGCTCAAGCGCCTCTAGTTTTTAACTCATTGCCTCCTTGGCTTTTCAGAAGACCCTGTCAAAATATTTTGGCAAATAGATTTGCTAAACTGTTTTCAAAGAAGTCATTAAGGTGTTGTTGTAGTCCTGGCGTTGTCTGCGTCGTTTTGTAAAAACTTTGAATTTTTTCATATCTCTGTTATTACTGAAGATATTGACTTCAAACTTGGACAAGTTGTCAGCTATCAAAAGGGGAACCCCTACAACAGGGGCAAGTAACCATCAAAATATTTTTGACACAGTTATGCTCCTTTTTTGACTTAAAATTTTCACTGAAATTCAAGCACTTGCTACGGTGGCACAAAAGTGACATGGAAGATATATTTTATACTACGTGCGCACGCAGTACCTAATACTTGCGCACGTACTAGCTACTGCGTGCACACGTAATAACTATTACGTGCGCACGTATTAGCTAATACGTGCGCACGCAATAGTATTACGTGCGCACGTATTAGTTATTACGTGCGCACGTATTAGCTACTGCATGCGCACGTAATACTACTGCGTGCGCACGTATTAGCTACTGCGTGCGCACGTAGTATATAATATATTTTCCATGTCACTTCTGTGCCACCGTAACTTGCAGCCGAGAGTTGGGAAAAAAGGTACAGGGGCTAGTTTTTCATACTTTTTGAGAGGAAAGGTGTAGTTTATTGCAGGATAGTATATTTTCTCTTCTCAAAAAGCATGATACTAGTCCCTATGCTTGAAGGTGTCACACATTCAAGTAGCTGCCTTACAGACTCCACTCTGAATTTTCAGTCTCGATGATACCACAGAATTAGGATAATCAAGTCTTTTAAATAAAGAAACATCACTATGTCAAATAATGGATTCAATGGTTTCATTTCTCTTTGTTTCAGCCAATGAGACCCACCTTATCTGCCAACATACTTTTGAAGGTCAAATCCACTGGCAGAATACCTCAGGTGGCCATTTTTATATAGAAAGGTGTCCTACAGAACAAGGAGGTATGTAAAGGTGGCCTTTAATTTCAGCATTTGTCTTTTAGAGCTTTTGTTTGCTGTCAGTTTTTGGCAGATTTACATGTAGAAATACAGGAACTGGACTGAAATGAAATGAATCTTATCTTTTTTTTCATTTTTTTCCCCATGAAATAATGAAAATAATTAAATACCTGTCAAGGTGACTTGCAAATTATTTGACTTGCCTCCTGTTGTTTAACTGTCATAAGTGAGGAATTTTTGTCTAGGATTTCATGGAATTCAGCTACATTAGTCGGTACCACCTAAAGATGGCTTTCAATGTCAATTCTTCGTGCAATATCAAAATATAATTATGCAGTACATGCAAACATTATTGGGAAATAATGCAGTTTTTTTGATCCTGTTTTAAATGTACCAATATTCTAGTAACTTGAATAAATGAGTTTGTTAGCTCACCTGAGCAGAAAGTGCTCATAGAGAGCCTTTGTGATTGCTCTCAGTATGTCTGTGCATTCCTCTATTTATCAGTCCGTCCATAAATAATAATTGCTTTACCCCTTACCAGGAATATGGTTTTTGAAATATTGTGGAGAAAAGAAAATGTTTTTTCCCACCATGTTTTTCATGCTTTCAAATGACATTTTCATCATCTGAGCCACATTTGTCATCTGCAAATGCTTTGAATTTAGACTCGCCTAAAATTTGGAAATTTGGTAAAGAGTTAAACAGAAACCGGATGAAATCAGATCAAATTTCATATTCAGACCTCCTGTCCCCTCTGTTCTGCCTTTATCAGCATTTGCAAGTTTTTGACTCGGGTGAGCAATGTGAGACCATAATGGTCCTCTTGTTTTGTCGATAAATTAATTAAACAATTCTTGTTTGTAGATATTAGTGAGACCATGCAGATTGGTAAGGAAATAGTTGCACAGAAAAAGCACTCTTATCCTATTTTCTGCACTGCTTTGTGTCTCTAGAGTTGGGTTTGCTTAGTCTGTCTCACGATTGCTGTACTTTTGATTTTTTTCTTGCGTACATGTAAACAGAGGGATGTATGATTCATGCTTTGTGAAAAGGGGGTTTAATGCATCTGCAAAAAGTATTGACCAAGGCCAGCCTGCACAATCTGCGCAGGCTGACCTGAGTCAAAAATTTTGCTATTGGTAAATTTTCTGCTAGTCAAAGAACCAGTCTATCTCATGATTCAGTTGTTTGTTAGACTAAATGGATTGTATAAATCTGTTATCACGTGATGACTTGCATGGTATAACGCTTCAAGGAGATGCTTTAAACTCCCTTTTGTTAGAGCATGGTTCATATAGTTTTAAGGTGACTAAAAGCATTAAAGAAAAATAGTTGGACTATATCATTAGAACATCACTCTTTACTCTTACTCTGACAGGAGATTGATATTTTTTTTTTTTGAAAACTTGTTGAATCAGACTTTGCTTTCAAGTTTCTCTTAGTCATTTTTCCATTGTCTCTGAATAGTTGCATTCACAAAGAAAAGTCATGAAATTCATGACCCATTGCAAAAAGTAAATTTTGATATTTCCAACACATTTTATTGATGCAAAATTGGTAGTAATCGACAAAAACCTCATTGCATGACTGTATTAGCATTTTAACCCTGTACTTCACAGATACTCATTTTGACGCATCAACAACAGATAGCTTTTGAAAACATTGTGGGAAAAGGAGAAATTGCTCGTAACAAGCAATTTCTCCTTTTCCAACAATGTTTTCCTCTTTATCAGATACATGTATTTCCATTTGTCCACATTTTTGACATCATTGCTGTTGAACTGGAAGAGTCTAAATTGGCATATTAGGTAAAGGGTTAACAGAGGCTGTTCACCACTCCGGATGCACAAATTAACTCAAAAGTACAGTTCTTTTACTCTAAACTCTTAACCAGATGATCACAAGTTAAATGACCCTAGAGAAAAAAGGCTTTTGAAAACATTGTGGAAAAAGGAGAAAATGCTGGTTACCAGCATTTTCTCCTTTTCCCACACTGTTTTCTACCCTTTCACAAAGAAATTTAACTTTTGATTCACGCTTATTTTGCTGTCTGCAAATGCTTCCGATTTGGCCTTGTCTAAAATTTTGTTGTGTGGTAAAGAGTTCATTCTTAACCCTTTACCCACTGACAAAATGTTGGACTCGGTTGTATTGAAAATATTTCCGGACAACAAATTAAATGTGTCTCAAATGATAGGATTTGTCTTTGAAAGGATATAAAACAATGTGGAAAAAGGAGAAAATGCTGCTTACCAGCATTTTCTCCTTTTCTCACAATGTTTTCAAATATCTACTTTTACAGGATTGTTGAAACTCAAGATTGTTTGGTTCAGGGTAAAACCGCTCTTAGTTTCACATTAAACAGGCTTATATGAAACCATTGCAGTCTCTTTTCTTATTTTCTTTGTTCTTTATAGCTTTTTACTGTATCTTTTCTGTTTACACACTAGGCTAACATATTAATTCTACCAGACACCAACATTTTTGCCCTTTTCAACTTAAAACCATTTCAATAATTCAATAAGAACTTGAGTGATAAAATTAAGTGTTGACAGGGAAACATTAAGGAAAATGTAAAAAATGCTGGTGACCAGGATTTTACCTCAATGTTTTCAAAAGCCTATCTTCTCAAGGTCGTGAAAAGTTTGGATTGTTGGCTGAAGGGTTAATTCTTTACCAAACAACAAAATTCTAGAATTGTCCAAATTATAAGCATTTGTTGACGACAAATACGTAGAATAATTGATGACATATTCTTTGAAAGGGTAGAAAACATTGTGGAAAAAAAGGAGAAAATACTGGTTACCAGCATTTTATCCTTTTCTCATGATGTTTTCAAATGTTTATTTTACAGGATTGTTAAAACTTGAGATTGTTTGGTTGAGGGTTAAAACATGCTTGTGTGAAACTATTGCAGCCTGCTGTCTTCTTTTCTTTGTTTTATCATTGATACTGTATCTTCTCTGTCTGTACACTAAAAGCTAACTCTATACAAGAGCCATGCTCTGTGAAAAGGGGGCTTAATGCAACTGCAAAATGTTTCAACTCAGGTCAACCTGTGCAGTTCGCACAGGCTGACCTGAGTTGAAACTTTTTTGCTTTTTGTAAATTTTCTGCATGTTCAAAGACTTCTAGCTCATGATTCGGTCATTTGTTATATGCAATGGATTTTATGGATTTGTGATTATGTGATGACTTAAAAGGTATAGTGTATCACGGAAATGCATTCAACCTCCTTTTGCCAGAGGATGGCTCACTTGTATTAACTCTTTATCAAACACTTGAAATGTAGACTTGTCCAAATTAAAAGCATTTGCATACAACAAATTAAATGGTGCTAGAGTGATGAGATTAGGGTTTGAAAGAGTAAAAAAGTTTGTGAAAAGGAAAAAATGCTTATTACCAAGTCACCAACATTTCCCTCTTTTCCCGTATTGTTTTCAAAAGGCTTTTTTTCCACAAGGTTGTTATAAACATTGGATGGTTTGGTAAAGGTAACTGTAATATAGTTCAAGTATAGAAGCTGTCTTAGCTTTTTCTCATGTGCCTTTCTTGTTTTTTTATCCTAGTGTAATAACTCAGATCTGTTGCATATGTTGCAAAGTAACCTTGTTTAACTCTTTACCAAACGATTAATTTTTGGACTGGTTCAAATTGAAAGCAATCACAGATGACATATCGAATGCTGCTGAAACAATGGTAATTGTTCTATGAAAGTGTAGAAAACCTTGTGGGAAAAGGAGAAAATGCTGGTCACCAGCATTTTCTCCTTTTCCTACAAGGTTTTCAAAAGACTATTTCCTCAGGGTCGTTAAAACTCAGGATTGTGGGGTAAAGAGTTAATCTTTTACCAAACCTTAAAGAGTTTTAATGACCCTGGAGGAATAGACTTTGCATGAAAGTCTTATAAATGTAATACTCTTCCTAGAATAAGTTCTTTAACCCTTTACCAAACAATCCCTGGTTTTTACAACCCTGAGATAGAAGCCTTTTGAAAACATTGTGGGAAAAGGAGAAAATGCTGGTAACCAGCATTTTCTCCTTTTCCCACAATGTTTTCTACCCTGCTGGAAACTAATTTCAATTTTTGAGTTACATTTATTTTTTCGTCTGCAAGTGCTTTCAATTTGGACCAGTCTAAAATTTTGTTGTTTGGTAAAGAGTTAATTTTAGAGCTTTTGTCTATTCTGCATTTGGCATTCAACACGCAAAGAGGGGCATTCAGACATTTGCGTAAAGTGTCGTCTCAGATCAGCCTACACAGTCCACACAGGCTGATCTGGGAGAACACATAACAACTATATTAGACTAAATGTCCTACAGTAGACTTGCACTAAACAGAAAATTACATAAGAACGGAAAGTGTCGTCTCGGATTAGGCTGATAAGAGACAACACTTTATGCAAACATCCGAATGCCCCGAATGCGTGTTGCAGGCCATATTCAAATAGAGCCTTCATTTCAGATTTTCTATCTCTGTAAAGCATTGAACACAAATTTTTGTGAAAATAAGTTGTCCCATGTTCTGGCAAAAGGGGGCTTAATGCATCCCCATGATGCATGATACCGAGCAAGTCATCTCATGATTATGGAACCATAAAATCCATTTTGTATAACAATCAACTGAATCATGAGGCACACTGGTCCTTTGGACATCCAGAAAATTGACCAAATGCAACAAGTTTCGACCCAGGTCAGCCTCCGTGGACTGCGCAGGCTTACCTGGTTGGATGCTTTTTGCAGATGCATTAAGCCCCCTTTTCTCAAAGCATGGCTCATTTTATCTGCTTGCTGCTTATCAGACGACAAATTTTTGACTTGTGTAAATTGAATGAATCTGCAGACATCAAACTAAAGGTGACTCAAACATTGACATTTGTCTTGGAAAGGATATGAAAAACATTGTGGAAAATGGAAAACACTGTTGCAATGTTTGGTACCAACATTTCCTCCTTTTTCTCACGATGTTTTATAAAGCTTACTACTTCAGGGTCCTTATAAGTAAGGATTGTTTGGTATCCAGTAAGGAGCCTTTTGAGACCTTTTTTTTTTGCTGCAAATTAAATTTTTTTGGTAAACAGTAATAAATACGACAAAATATTTCTTTCTCTGCTAATGTGAAGTTATAAAGCGAGTATGGACTCAGTTTAGCATTAAGTTTTATAAACTAGGTCAAGGGTCTAGCTTTTTAAGTTGCTAGAACTGTTAAAAAAATATTTAACCTTAGTTGCTTGTGACGTTGCTAGCTTTACTTACTTTTTCTCATCTTTAAATTTTGTTCTTCGTGACACGGAAAATTTGCATTTAATGCTTAGTAGGAGAAAATGGTGGCTACCAGCATTTTCTCCTTTTCCCACACTTTTTTCAAAATCTGCCTTAAGAGCTGTTAAAACACTGGATTGTTTAGAAAAGGGATAATACGTGAAGTTTTTTATAATAAATTTTTTACACCAGGTTATGCCAGAAGAAACTGTATCTGCGATCCAGTGACCAATGAGTGTGAGTGGGGTGAGCCTAACTTTGCCAAATGTCAGTCACTGGATCTAATAAAAGTCTATGATGAGGTAAGATGTCATCTTCATTATTCAGTTTATAGCCAATTCTAAAGTATTGACATTTAAGTTGACAGTTACAAGCATTATGATCCTTTGAATTATTTTCTGGTCTAGTGGAAAGGCAACATGGTAAAGGGCGGTACTACATGTATTTTGACTGTGACAGTTCTAGTTTACTTTTATTTAGTCCTCTCAATTGGGGCCCATATTCCCCAACCATTCCTAAGAACCTTCATAGTCTTATTCCCCAGAATTTTCTAAATTTGAGAGTAACACAACTTCTCATTGTTAGCCAATCAGAAGTTGTGTTCCTTTCAAATGTAGAAATTATTGAAGAATTAAATTAAGTATGTTCCTAAGAATGGTTGGTGAATACAGACCTTGTATTTTCTTACATCTAAGTTCTATCTGTATTAATTCCACAGCTCCAATTGTTACGAAGTGGTTACCAACAGACAACACTAAAGAGTGTTTTTGACAAGCTGTATTTGTTCACATTCCCTAAGAAGAGCGTTCTGATTTTCTCTGGAGATATGGACATGGTGGCCCACATTCTGAAAGACTTCATGGTTCATCTGAAAAACTTTCCACAACTGGCAAACGAAGATCAACCATTGTTGCTAGAGGTAAAAACAGATACTAGAGATTGTAATAAATTATACAATCTATTTCAACCCTTTACCACAAAACCTCAATAGATAAGGCTTTTGAAAACATTGTGGGAAAAGCAGAAAATGCAGGTAAACAGCATTTTCATCTTTTCTAACTATGTTTTCTACCCTTCCAACAATTAATTTTAATTTTTTGAGTCACATTTATTTCTGCTATATGCAAATGATTTCAGTTTGGACTAGATTAAAATTTTGTCATTTGGTATCTGACTCATGACACGGTGGTGGTGAGTTCGAAACCTGGTAGAGGCAAACTTTCTTTCCGGTGATTTTTCACCTCTCACCTCTGATGCATGTGAGAAAAGTAGTCAGTGACTTGGAAAGAAAGTTTTGTCAGTACTGGTGTGAGAAAACCAGGAAACACATACGTAGGAGCACTGACCACTGCGATATGACCTAAGTTGTTAAGAAGGCGTTCAACTTCAATACAAACAAAATTGATAAAGAGTTAATCCATTACATTCAAACATTTATGAGTTTTTCATCTGTTCTATTTCATTGTTTATTCTATAGGAAGAAAGAACTATGAAAAATTCTTTAGTGTTTTTTCATTGCATAATAATTTAATTGTTGTTTTCATGAATATTGGTGAAATCTGATTGGCTGAAAAAAATTTTTCATAGCTCCATGAAAATAAAAAACACTTGTGCCGGAACTACTTTCACTGAAGATTACACAGTGCGGGTCCTACACACTGCTGTGTTCATTTACTTTCGTTTTATTGGTTAATTTTCAGTATTGGGGATCTGAAAACTGCTTCCTTATTGTATTCTTGCGCTATACAAATATGAGTGGAAGGGGCTTTAGGAACTCCGTTAGATTTAAAAAGAAAGAAAATGAATGCAGTTTGAATTACTTCCGTGGGTGTATGTTGTCTGTAATATTAAATTATAAAGAATGAAGAGAATATTTTTTTTTTTCATGAAGGTATGAAAAAGAAACCTAATCACACTGTATGAAACCGCAAAGCGGTTTCATACAGAAGTGTGATTAGGTTTTTTTTTTCATACCTCCATGAAAAAAAAAATATTCTCTTCATTCCTTAATAAGCAAAAGAATACATTTTGCAGATGCATTAAACCCCTTTTCCACAAATCATGGCTGTCATATTTTTTCATCGTTTACAACATTGCAAAGAAACATATACAGCTGCTACGTATCATCTTTCAGGTTTAATACATTAGCTGTTGATAATGTTGTACTTTTTTTCCAAACTTTTTCTCACCATTTGTTTCTATATTTGCACAGAAACTTATTCAGCTTGTCAGTGGGATCCTGAAACAGTCCCATACAGCTACACCTGAGGAAAAAAAGATCATCCTGGTCGGCCCCTGTATCGTACAGACCCTCAGTACCTTGTTCAGTGGGGCTGTGAAGTCCTTGGAATACACGCCAAAATCTATCTCCACCCCGAATGTTGGTAAGGAAATTTATTATATACCTGTAAAGTTTCTGGCTGTAATACATGTGTCACACACGGATAAAATATCACTCACAACAGGAAAGAAATCGGTATCTTCACAGTGTCAGATACAGTTCCAAATATGGTATGACAACATATCTCACTTGTGGAATATGTACATATTGATTAGGAATTTGATTGGTCAAAATGTTACATTATAATATTCATCCGCCATTCATAAAACAAAGTTACTATGCCTTACACCATTATTTGTTTTATCATACTCACCATTTTTGTTGAATGTCAATAACTGTAAAATTTTGTTGTTGGAAACTGTGGGTATATGATAAAAGGAATATTATGCTGTAGTAACTTTCTGGTGCTTGTATTTACTACTTGCTGCTTAGGAAGATTTTGACATCACACTCAACCTTCAGTCTTGCGATATTTCAAATTTTCTCAGGTTATTCAAATTAAATACAAGCACCAGGAAAGTTACTACAACATAATATTCTGTATTTATCCTCCCTGTCACTATTAACTGCCTCCTTACCCATAGACAACATAAAGGGCTTTTATGGACAGTGTAGATCAAGACTCAGGCTGCACAAAATGTGGAGTTTGATCTCTGATCTTCACTGTCCACTACTCATACTCATTCTAGAGTATGACAGAACTGTTTTGTCATCATTCGGTAGAATGGCAATTCTAGCTGTCGAAGAAAATGTAAATTATTTACTCGTTAGTGAAAGAGTTAAGTCTGCAATGAGCAGATCTTAATCCTGAAAGCCCCTTTTGCAACAATAGTTGCCTTTGTGACTAGTGTAAATCAAGATCAGACTGCACAAAATGCACATTCTGATCTTTGGCCTACACTGTCCACTTTGCTGAAACACTACAGATAAAAAACAATCACAATATTGCTATTATCTGGGTCTTACTCAAGACTGAAAATGCCCAGTGCTTTAACCCTTTACCATTCAATGACGAGTTTTCAACGACCCTGAAGAAGAAGCCTTTTGAAAACATTGTAGGAAAAGGAGAAAATGCTGGTAGCCAGCATTTTCTCCTGTTCCCGCAAGGTTTTCTAACCTATCAAAGATAAATTTAATCATTTGAACCACTTTGAAATTGTCGTCTGCAAACGCTTTCAATGTTGACAAGTCGTGTGGTAAAGGGTTAAAAGTTAAGTTTCTTTCACAGACAGTGTAGACTAAAATCAGACCACAGAATATTCAGTTTGATCTTGGATCTACACTGTCTGATCTCCTGTAAGAAATTCTTTAATAGTCTGTTTAATTTTACATGGGTTGTGAGAAACAGGACCATTGCTTTTAACAGTAGTTGGAAAAGTTGCAATTTTATGCAAAAGATCTATTTACTGTTTTTTCTGTTACTCCGAAAAAAGAGCCCTGCCGGATAGGTCAGAGGTTAGTGTAACTGACCTGTGACCTGGTGCTTGTGAGTTTGACACCCAATTGAGGCATATTTTCTTTCTGGTGATTTTTTGTGCCCCTCACCTCCAATGCATGTGAGAAAAATAGTCAGTATAATGGAAAGAAAGTTGTGTTAGTACTGGTGTGAGAAAGCCAGGAAGCACATACCTAGGCACCCTGATATGATCTAAGCTTCAAAAATGACGTTAAACCCAAATACAAATCCAAAAAAGGAATTTTTTACCTTCCAATCAATGTCCATACTTTGTGTTAGATAGTGTTTGATCTAAGAATAACCTACAATGGTTTGGGTTAGATAGTATTTGATCTAAGAATAACCTACAATGGTTTGGGTTTTTTCACAGACATAAAGTACATGTATTGTATTTCATTTATAAGTGCTTTTGTAACTAATTCTTGACCAGACAACACAATTACATTTGTACTGAAAAGTTTGCAGATGGCAAATCCAGTACATGAGTTAGTGATGGAGTTTAATTTTGAAGGGTAGAAAGGGTTGTGGGAAAAATGGAAAATGCTGATAGCCAGCTGTTAGCAGTATTTTTTCTTCTTTTTTCACAATGTTTTCAGAAGTCTTTATCCTCAGACTCATTATAATAATTATGAGATTCTTTTGCAAAAGGTCAGCCTTTTCAGCTCGCCTGAGCACAAAATGCTTTTATGATGGTGCTGTGTCCATCGTGTGTTGGCTGCTGTTCATCATTTAGGCATCAGCAATTACCGTGTGTGTACACTAGAGGCCACATTTATAGCAATACCCATAAAAGTCAGTCAGAATGTTTGTCTTGATGATATCTCGAACAATTCTGAAAATAGGTCAGGCCAGGTTAAAACAGTAGGTCACTGGAACAAATCTGAGAAAAACCTAGTTTTCACTCTGGAGGCCTAATTTTCTGTAAAATACAAATGAAAGGTTGTAAGAATGTGTAACAATGTTTATCTTGATATTATTTAGAAAATGAGTCATTGTGTAAAAAAGTAGGTCACTGGAACAAATTTTCAAAGAACCTTGCGCCCATCCTAGAGGCCACATTTTCAGTCGAATGCTCATTGAAATAGGTCGGATTCTTTTTCTTGATGGTATCTAGGAAAAGTGTATAAATGGGTCACCTTGCATCACAAAGTAGTCACAGGGACTATCTCGATTACACTCTAGAGGCCACATTTTTAGTCCGCAATTTTATGAATTCTGTATCAGTATACTCAGGTGAGCCCTTTGGGGCAAATGTCCCTCTCTTTTTTGTGGCATTTGTCGAAGACAATGCCACTATGAGTTCAATATTGAATGCTAAATATTGAATTTTGAAGACCATGTATTGTATTTTGTGCAAAACCGAAGAAAATAAACCCAATTAAACTCAATTTTTCTCAGACAAGTGAGTTTTTTCGATAGCACTCAGATATGTAATAGGAAATGGCGTATTAAATTAAACTGGATTAGGTCATCGATCGTGGAAATACTTCTTTTTGATTGAAAATAGATTCACCCACTCATAGCCTTCTATTGGCACAATGATATACACAAAATTTGTCCACTGACCGCTGTGGTTCCAGGCTTGTTCGTTCCAAAACCAGTTTGTCCCTGGGCTTGTTTATCCCATGACTGCACGCTACTCCATTTGATTGTGCATGAATATTTACAGATCAAAATAATTGATTGTAATGTTGGGAATTAAATCTTGACGGCCAAAGATATCTCAAAATCATAGTTTTCAGGTATAAACTTAATTTTATTCGATATATATACATGGTTTCTCTCTGTACCCATCATGCATCCTACCGTCAAGGGACATTACTCCTGACTCCTCCTGTAAATGATCAAAGGGAGACCACCAATACACGAATAATCCAAACTTTGGCACCAGTACTCTCCCTTTAACCAAAAAAAGGAGGTATTAATTTGCTTAGTGGGTTGACTTTCAAGTTACATTTGAATGATATTTCTCCTTTTTTTTTTTTATTTATTAATTCCACAATTCCTTGACAAATGCCACACCAGTGTTTTCAACACTTTGATTTGGTATTGTTAGGGTATGTGAGTATTCATTATATTGCCTTCATTATGAGAATTTTTTGTTGTTGACAAGGTTTTTCTTTATTTCTAATTCTAGAGAAAATTACCCATTGATATTTTTGTAATTATCTGAATTTTGTGCTCACGAGTGACAAAAGATTTCAATTACGGTTTCCTAATCGGGAATTAGTTTCATATTTCGAGAGGAAAGGAACTTTTGTGGTATATAATGAGTTGCTAGGTTTCCTTCAATATTAGTCTGAGACGGTTCAGATTACAATTTCCAATTTAACATCTCGACAGAGACAATATTCAGTATTGTCAACATTTTGTCAATTAGATCTGTCAGAGAACTGATGTGGCATATGATTGTGGAAGATTTTGATTAGCTGTTTATCAAATGATACGGTGTTATTTTAGCTCATAACTCTTTACCACACAATCCAGACTTTTAACGACCCTGTGAAAGAAGCCTTTTGAAAACATTGTAGGAAAAAGGAGAAAATGCTGGTAACCAGCATTTTCTCCTTTTCCCACAATGTTTTCTACCCTATCAAAGATAAATCACATCATTTGAGCCACTTTGAAATTGTCGTCTGTAAATGCTTCAATTTTGACGGGTCTAGAATTTGTCGTGTAATAAAATCCTTTACCAAACAACAGAATTTTAGACTTGTCCAAATTCAAAGCCTTTGAGAGGACAAGGTAGATGTAGCTCAGACTGTAGGATTTTTCTTTGAAAGGATAGAAAATATTGTTTGACTTTGAAAAAACTTAGTTATTTAACTTTTTACTGTATGTCAAAAATTTGGAGTTGTCCAAATCGAAAGTATTTGCAGACGACAATTAAAGTGTGGTTGAAATTTTAAAATTTGGCTGGGAAAAAAGAAGAAAGCATTGTGGGAAAAATGGAAGTGCTGGTTCCTTTTCCCACAATTTTTTCAAAAGCTTTCTTTTTAAGGGTCATTGAAACTTGAGATTGTGTGTTAAAGGGTTAACCTGCCGTAATTGATCTACCTGAGTGTGACCGTGAAAGTGATGACTTCAAAAAGCTTTTGGTATTTGATGGTGATTTATTCATAGAAAGTAATGACAGAGAAGCAGAGAGAGTAGATCAAGATCAGACTGCATGTATGTAAAAGTTGATCTACAGTCTCTCCAAAATTCATCCATGTTTGCAAGAGGCAGAAGAAGAGTTAACCTTTACCACACAATACCTAGTTTGAACAACCCTAAGATAGAAGCCGTATGAAAACATTGTAGGAAAAGGAAAAAACAACAAAAAATGCAAAATGGTTCAAAGTCAAAGCCCCTGCAGATAAAATTTTTTGTCTGAAAGTGTAGAAAGCATTGTGTGAAATGGAGAAAATGCTGGTTAAGACCCTGAAGAAAAAGCATTTCAAAAGATCTTTGGAAAAGGAGAAAATGCTTGTAACCAGTATATCTTCATTTTTCGCAATGTTTTCTACCCTATCAATGACAAAAATCATTATTTGCAGTACATTTAATTTGTCCACTGCAAATGCTTTTAATTCGGTCGGGTCCAAAATTTTGTCATTTGGCAAAGACTTTAATGATTTTGTTTCTTATAGATATGACAGTTCAGCAAGCCAGACTGGTAGCAGCACCTGAAGGTCATCTGGAGATCAAGAAACAGGAATCAAAAGAGTTCACAAGATATCGCAGAGGTAGACCATCATTTTTAGATCAGCTGTTTTTGGAGAAAACTACAAGTTATTGTCATAGCCTTGGCGTCGTCGTCTGTGTCATCGCCGTGGTGCAAAAATGTTGACATTTTGCAATATCTCTGCTAATACTAAAGATATCTACTTCAAATTTGAACAAGTTGTTTACTTGCAAAAGGGAAACCTATGCAATAAGGGCAGGTAACTATCAAAGCAAAGTATTTTTGACACAGTTATGCCTCTTTTTAGACTTAGAATTTTCACTGAAATGAAGCACTTGCAGCCAAGTGTTGGCAACCGCATGAGATGCTTTGTAATCACATAACTATGGTTGTTTTCAGTATGATACAGCCATTACTTATTCTTTTGTCTTACAAACTTTTGAGACAAGCAAAGAAAGAGTGCCATATTTGGTCAACATTCTGTAATCATGTACCTCACTTCTAACACATTGCTGACTGAGATTTCTTTGCAAAATTAATTGTCAAGGTTGGTGATTGTGACAAGCCATGAATTTCATCATCTTTAGATTCAAAACAAAAGCATTATGTCTAATTTCTTTGGAACAGTTTTTCGTCCGTAATGTGCCTGTCAAAAAAAAAAACAGGCTTCATGTAAATTTCAATGCATGTGTACATGTAGGTCATTGGTTTAACATATGATGAACTATGATTCTTGATATATAGTTGATAAAAAGAATATGACTTATTAAACTTGCCAAACAAAAAAGTATTTATTAAGCTCAACAAAGGCTCTTTGGTTAAGATAAAACCCAGACATTTTTTGTCCTCTCTGTAAAAACAGTTAGTGGAGGTATTGAGGCACCTTTCTTGTGTTGAATGTGTTATCAAAATCAGAAAATCCAATAGCTTCTACACCATTTTCTGGCAAGATTCTTTTTCATGTATATCAAGACAAAGAACTTTCTAAATACATTACGATGCTGTCTGGTAATCTTGCGCACCTAAGCAAACGACTGTTGATTATGGCACTAAAAGGAATTGCAAGATCTTCACAACAATTTATCTGTTTATAGAAACAGTTCATCTAGATTTTGACTCAAGATAGTTATAAAAAGATTCCCGGAACAATACAAGAATTCAAGAAGTAAACACTAACCGTGAGGTTTTATCCGGCATACAACTGTCCGGTGATCTTGCGAACTTAAATAACGTCACTGCAAAGGATTTCTAAAGTATTTGTGGCCCATACAAAGAATAATTGTAGACAAGAAAAAGGCATGCTCGATTCGTGACTTTGATGCAGAACTTTGACAAACTGGCGGCAAATACGAAATGAATTTGTCATCTAATAAAGGCTGCAAGTAAATAAAGTAAATAATGTTAAAACTGTTTCTTAGAGTCAAAGTTGTAAAATATGTGTTTAATGGATATGTCTTTGTGATGAGACATGAATTACTAGTTTAACTGATAATAAAAAGTGTTACAGCCAGCCTCATCGGGAATTGGGTCATAGGGCGTGTTTATGAATAATTAATCAGGATGATGTCATAGACAAACTTTAGACTCTCTCAGGTACAAAGTCTAGCCAAAGTTACTTTCTGAAAGTTTCACTGTTATTCCAATTTCGTATGATGTAAAAAATACTGTAGAAACGGTTTGATTTCACAAAACAAACTCGCGGAACAGGAATCTACCAAAGTGCGCAAGATTACTGGACGCGCAAGATTACCGGACATGACGGTAATGTTCATAAATGTTATCTATTCTACTGCATTCAACTATGCACATAAATTTTCTCTGTTCTACTGCACACAACTATGCACATAAATGTTACCAATTCCACTGCATACAACTATGTACATAAATGTTCTCTATTCTACTGCACACAGTTATGTTCATTAATCTTCTCTATTCTACAACTACGTACATAAATGTTCTCTATCCTACTGCACACAACTATGTCCATAAATGTTCTCTATTCTACAGCTATGTACATAAATGTTCTCTATTCCACTGCACACAACTAAGTTCAAACATGTTCTCTATTCTACAACTATGTACATAAATGTTCTATATTCTACTGCACTCAACTTAGTTCAAACATATTCTCTATCCTACAACACAAACTATGCACATAAATGTTCTCTACTCTACTGCACACAACTATGTACATTCTACTGCACACAACTATGTTCATAAATGTTCTCTATTTTACAGCACACAACTATGAACATAATTGTTCTCTATTCTACTGCACACAACTAAGCACATAAATTTTCTCTATTCTACTGCACACATCTATGCACATAAATTTTCCCTATTCTACTGCACACAACTAAGCACATAAATGTTCCCTATTCTACTGCACACAACTAAGCACATAAATGTTCCCTATTCTACTGCACACAACTAAGCACATAAATGTTCTCTATTCTACTGCACACAACTTAGCACATAATCTATCCTACTGCACACAATTTTGTTCATAAATGTTATCTATTTTTCTGCACACAACTATGCACATAGATATTCTCTATTCTGCTGCACACAACTATGCACATAAATGTACATCAATCTTATCTATTCTAATGCAAACAACTATGCATATAGATGTTATCTATTCTACTTGCTGATTACAGCTCAGTGAATAAGTTTTTCTGTTCTAACTGTGTCCCAAACATAACAAAAGTTGTAATTTTGAATCTATTTGTAGATGAGCCTAGGACACATGAGAAAGTGATGCTTGTAAAATCTAGACATCTGTGTGATCTACTCACGTACAGACACATGGTTAACTCCAAAAACACAGTGTAAGTTGAATCGTATTCGATGAACATATTCTATGTGTTTTTTTTTTTACATCTCTGTGGTAGAAAGCATTAGAAAACACTTTGAAAAGAGGAAAAGTGTGGTTTAAACAAATTATCTGATGAAGAAGAGTATATAAAAGGTAGATCTTTTAATCTTTAACTACAAAATTTTGGACTTGCCTATATTGAAAATGAGCCAAGCCCATTTAGCTCAGTTGGTAATGTGCAGTGCTTGAAACCAAGGGGTAACACGTCACAGGAATCACTAGCACTATCTCTCTTATAATATTCATTGAAAATATTGTAGCAAATGGAAAAATTGCTCATTATAAGCCACAGTACACATATTGATTGAAGTGATTTGCTGGAAGTTGGTATTGTGTTGACTCGCAATTAGGCAAGTCTTTTCGACTTATCCAAATAGAAAGCATTTGCAGATGTCATAGTAAACTCTTAACCAAACAGCAAAATATTTTACTTATCCCAGATCCAAAGCGTTTGTGGACGACAAAACAAATTAAGCTGAAATAGCAGAAATTGTCTAGGAAAGGAAATGAAAAGGGTAGAAAACTGTGAGAAAAGGAGAAAGTGCCGGTAACCAACATTTTCTTCTTTTCTCACATTGTTTTCAAAAGCCTCTTTAAAGTTCATTGAAATGCAGGCTTATATGGTAAACAGTTAAACGTGTTATTCATATAAAATATGAAGCTTCTGTAACAAAATGGACATCTTTTTTAGAGCAAATCTTATAAAATAATGTACAGTGTAGATTGGAAACCAGACTGCATTAAAATCTTATCCTGACCTACACTGTCCAAAAGAGCAACAGATGTTTGCCTGGCTATCTAAGAGATAATCATACCGCCACCTACGAAGTAGAGGGGGTATACTGGTTTCACCATGTCTATCTGTTCTTGTTTCCGTGCTCTAACTCAGGTCATTTGACCTAGGACCCGGAAACTTTATAAAAGTGTTGCTCTTGACAAAGGGAGGTGCCCTATTGTTTTTGGGTCACATATATGTAGGTCAAAGGTCAAGGTTACAGGTGAACTTTGTTTCATAAATCATTTCTTTTCTCTGATTGTGTTGCTTTAGTGACAAGGTGCTGGTGGAGGGTATTTGTCTGCTTTGCGACAGTTCTAGTTTTTTCTGTCCAACAGGTATTTTTCTGAGATTGTTTCATCAGTATATTCTGCTGCGTTTTATACCGAGAAGAGTAAAGCGGCAAATAATACTAGAGTAGAGCTGACCATTAGTCATGACAAACCTGTAAGTATGAAAGTAATGTATGGGTACACTGCTTTTGTGTCTATATAGTAGTCATGCTCTATGAAAAGGGAGTTAGATGCATCTGCAAAAAGTATCAACCCATGTCAGCCTGCGCAGTCCGCGCAGGCTGACATGGGTCAATACTTTTTGCTATTGGTCAATTTGCTGTTTGTGACTCCTCAGGGTCATTAAAATTTTGGATTGTGTGGTAAAGGACCTAACCCTCTTTTCCAGAGGTTAGCTAATACTGTTTTGTCTATTTTGGAAGACTACTATAATGGTGCTAATCAGCATGTTCTCCTTTTCCTACACTGTTTTTTAAAGCCTTTCAGGTCATGTTGGTTAAAATGTGGATGGATTGAGAGACTCAATGGCCAAGTATGTTGACAGCTTCCAGCTGGTTACCAGCATTTTCTTCCTTTTCCACAATGTTTCCGTTCCATTCAAAGTAAAGCTCAACTGTTTGAAACACATTTTTATTAGTCATCAATAAATTCTTTCAAAGATGACAAGTTTAAAATGTTGTTGTGTTTTGGCGAGTTGAATGTGGCTAAAATGATGGACTCTGTCTTTAAATGTTATGAAACAATATTTTCAAGAATTCTTCCTCCCAAGTGCAAATAAAAACTTGGAATTGTGAAGTCAAAAGATGTCATATTGAAAAAAGAAAAAACGTTGTTAAGGATTCCAATAAATGAATACTTTAATCCCCTCATTTTCCCTATTTTCATCATTGTTGTATCAAAAGTGAACATGTCAGTTCATAAAAAATACGCTTTTGACATACCTGAAACAAAGGAGTACAAATGAAGAAGATGGTCAGAGAAACAAAAGGGTTTCAGTTTACTCCATGGCATAAAATGCCCTTAAACTCCTTACCAAACGACAGAATTTTTTGACTTGTCCAAATTGAAAGCTTTAGCAAGCAACAAAATAAAGGTGAATCAAAAATTTAGAATCGTCTTTAAAGGTTAGAAAACATTGTGGGAAAAGGAGAAAATGCTGATTACCAGCATTTTCTCTTTTTCCCAAAATGTTTTCAAAAGGCTTCTTCCTCAGGGTCTTTAAAAGCTGGCATTGTGTGGTAAAGGGTTCACTTTGTATGGAAAAAAAATGGTTTTAACATGCTATCATTTGTGTTACAGGTAAATATAGGTAGCCAAAATAAAGCTGTTTGTCTGTCCTGGATATATGATCCATCGTAAGTATAAGACCTTTTTGAAAGTATTTTAAGTATACTAAGCAGCCAGTACAACTCATATAAGCTAAAAAATGCAACTTTTTCTGCATTGTTCTAGTGGATACTTTACACAGTGTTGCCTGATTATATCCACTAGTTACATTCTTTAACTCGTTACCGCACAACAAAATTTCAGACTTGTCAAAATCCACAGCATCTGCTGGTAATGAAATAATTGTGGCTCAGATGGAAGGATTTGCTTTTGAAAATTTAAAAAACATTGTGGGTAAAGGAGAAAATGCTGGTTTCCAGCACTTTCTCCTTTTCCCACTACGTTTTCAAAAGCCTTCCTCAAGATCCTAAAAACTCGGGATTATGTGGTAAAGGATTAAGCATGAGTGTTTGTTATATTTAACAATCCTTGATAAAACTAGTCCATCCCTCTTCGACACAGGTTTCTGCCATTTGAGTCGTGATTTCCTTTCAACATTATTCAGCACTTTCCATCGCTTTTAAAAACCATGAAATTATACCTTCACAAATATTTAATCTTTTAGAAGCTTCACTAGTTCCTAATCCACTCTCAGTCAATACAATTATATCTGATTTAGTTTCACTAGGTAATTCCTTTCCATGATCAGCAATGATTCACACAGGTTTAAATTCGACGGCTGAGAAACTTCTAGAAAGAAAATATCACAACGCCATGTCTATAAATCTACTAAAAATAGATCTCTTACATGAGATAGATATGTATTATAAACTGTGTATTTTGTTTTTTGACCCAGAAAATATTAATCCATAACTTCACGCTCAGCTGTATAGATAGTGACTTCATTATAAAGCCTGACTCATTTAAGGTGCAACACTGTATACATAATTATATATTTGATAGGTGCATTAGCTACACTTTTTGAAGAAAAAGTCAAGGTGTTGTCATAGCGCTGTTGTAGTCTGCATCATTGTCTGTGTCATGCAAAAACTTTGACATTTTATATTTCTGTAATTACTGAAGATATTTACAGGTAACCATCAAAATATTTTTGTCACAATTTTGCCCCCTTTTAAGACTTAAAATTTTCACTGAAAATCAATTTATTTCTTGAAGCAACTGCAGCCGAGCACAGACACCTGCATGTGGTGCTGATATTTTGTCTTGTAGCTCATAACTGTTTAAAATATTCTTCCTTTTGACTTTAGGAATCTTCAAACAGGTATGTGGAGAAATACATCATGTGCTGTGAGATCATCAACAAAGATGGAAACTGTTTGCAACTGTCAGCTTCCAGGCCATTTTGTTGTGGCTGTGATTTCTTCAAACTTTACCGTAAGACATTATAGAGTCCTAAAGTCCTAAACTCTTTGTAAGACCACAAAATTTTAGACTTGTCCACATCGAAAGCATTTGAGCCACGCTCTGGCAAAAGGGGGCTTAATGCATTATACCAAGCAAGCCATCACATAGTTATGGATCCATAATAGGCACTTTCTTTAACAACCGACTTAATCATAAGGTAGACTGGTCTTTGAACATTCAGAAAATTGACCAATAGCGAAAAGTTTTGGCCCAGGTCAGCCTGTGCAGACTGCGCTGGCTGACCTGGGTCGATAATTTTCACAGATGCATTAAGTCCCGTTTTCACAGAGCATGACTTATTTGTAGAATGCAAAGGTTACCCTTTACAACACAGTCCTGACTTTGAATGACCCTGAAGAAGAAGACTTTTAAAAACAATGTAAGTAAAGGACTCCTGTTTCTCTGAGCACTTCCTTTAAAATTTCAAAAACAAATTTTAATTTTTCAGTCAAACTTATTTTGTAAACTGCAAATGCTTTCGATTAGAACAAGTCTGAATCTCTGGCCAGTTAAGAGAAAAACCTAACCAAACTGATCGGATTCGTCACCGAAAAGATAAAAAGCAGTTTTGGAAAAGGAGAACATACTGGGTACTGGTATTTTGTCCTTTTCTCACACAGTCCCTAAAAGCCTACATCCTCAGTCTATCAAACTTTGCATAGTTTGGTACGGGATTATGTTTAGCTCAAAAGATGGAATTTGTCTTTGAAGAGGTAGAAAAAATTGTGGAAAATATTTTCAATGGCTCAAAATTGTAACATCACAGGATCATTTGATGTCCAATTACCTTTCTAAGTGACCTTTAGGAGCCTGCCGTACCAAATGAAACTGTATTTTATAGAAAAAAATATTTTGTAGGATTGGGAAAAGTGATTTTCCAAATAGCCCTGGTTGCATGCCATTTTTGAAAATCTTGTTATATTATTTTTAAGGTGAGCTATTCCAACTGTTAGCCTATTCACTCTTTATCATACAACACTATTTTAGACTTGTCCAAATTTAAGCATTTGCAGATGAAAAATTAACTGTGGCTCAAATTATGGAGTTTGTGTGTGAAAGGGTAAAAAAAGATTGTGGAAAAGCCAAAAATACTGGTTACCAGCATTTTGTCCATTTCCCACGATGTTTTCAAAAGTTTCTTTAGGGTTTTTGTTGTAAGGGTTAAGTGGCCATAGGTTTTGTTCTGTCTCTATGAGGGTTTTTCAGAATACTTTCAAGATTTCCAGGTCAAGTCTGAAAGTATGCAAATTGATTCAATAATGTAGAACTATGTTAACGCTATCACAACTATTGTTGCTTTTGCAGCCAGTGTAGATCAAGATCAGACTGCACATGTCGTGCAGTCTAATCCTGATCTAGGCTGTCCACTTTGCTAGGACATTCTGGATAACAGCAACCGTGAAATTGCCGTGAGTAGTGTCTTATTTCTAGAATGAAAATGTCCCTTGGGTTCAGTGACTTTATTCTTTGCTCAAAGGGTAAAGTCTCTAGTGGCCAAAATTTTTACAGAGCATTGCTCAAATTTATATTTCAGGAGCCAGTCCCATACAGAAGCCTAGATCACACAATCCACATTCCCTTACTTGTTGGTTACATTCTATCTCTGTTCATTCTTATTGTTGCCTGTGTGATATACCTGAAGGCCTGTGGGTAAGGAACGTGTTTGCACATTGCAATATAGGATCAGATATGAGTTTGCATTTGAGATAAAATTTTATGAAGGAGTCTAGAAAAAAATTGGTATTAAGCGAAATTTCCTGCGCTGCGAGAAGCAAATAGTAGCGCCAGGAAAGTCACTACAGTATAATATATTTCTTTTATTATATACCTAAACTTTTCAACAACAAAATATTGCAAATTATTGACATCTTATTCAAGAACAGTAAACAAAATAAAACTAAATAATGGTGTTGTACACAGTAACTTTGTTTTAATGAATGGCTTATGAATATTGCAGCATAAAATTTTCACAAATGAAATTGCTAATGAAAACATACATATTCGGCGAGTGAGTTATATCATCATTACATCATATCATCATTACGTCATCATACCATATTTGAAACCGTATTTCACAGTGTGTAGGTATGGATTTTTTGTCTGTTGGGTGTGATATTTTATCCGCATGCTATGCATGTGTTTGAGCCGGCAAAATTTTCAGGTTTTTAATAAAAGAAAATTCATAATAGCTCTAATACACTAACAAAATATCTATGTGACAAATGGCACTCTTTATATAATGGATACATTCTGTCTTTGATTTTTTTTTTATTGTTGCCTTTGTGGTATACCTTAATCCTTTCCCACACAATCTCGAGTTTTAACGACTGAGAAAGAAACTTTTTGAAAACATTGTGGGAAAAGGAGAAAATACTGGTAACCAGCATTTTCTCCTTTTCTGACAATGTTTTTTATACCATCAAAGACAAATTCTATCTTTTGAGCTATTTTTAAATTGTAGTATGCAAATGCTTTCAGTTTTGACAACTCTTTATTTTACTGGTGTGGTAAAGGGTTAACTCGTTAGCAGATGATAAAATTTTTAGACCAGTCCAAATTAAAAGCATTTGCAGACAACAAATTTAATGTTGGTCAAATGATGAAATTTGTTTTCAATTCCATCTTTTGAGCTCCTTATAAATTTTCGTCTGCAAATGCTTTCAGTTTGGACTGGTCTAATATATTGTCGTTTGGTAAAAAGTTAATGGAGGGATTTACCAGTGTAACTTTGCCTTTTTCAGGACCATGGTTGGAGATATTTACTGTGTGCATTTCAGTTTGATATGGTGTCTTCTAGCCGCAAATGTGACCAGTTTATTGTGTCTACTTAACATTGCTGACCAAGGGGTAAAACAATCTGTTATGAGTCATACTCTGTGAAGAAGTGCTTTAACTCTTTACCACACAATCCTGAGTTTTAACGACCCTGAACAAGAGATCCTTTTGAAAAATTGAGGGAAAAGGAGAAAATGCTGGTAACCCAGCATTTTCTCCTTTTCCCTCAATGTTTTCTATTCTTTCTAGGACAATTTTCTCCATTTTAGCCACTTTACCAGTGTAGTCTGCAAATGCTTTAAGTTTGGACAAGTCAGAATTTTTTTTCTTTTGGTAAAGAATTTATACATCTGCAAAAAGCATCGATCAGTGTTAACTTTGCAGTCCGTGCAAACTGACCTGGATCGAAATATTTTACTATAGGTAAATTTTCTACATGTGCAAGGACCATTCTGCCTCATGGGGTCATGGATGAGTCAACTGTTAGACAGAATGGGTTTTATGGATTTATAGTTACCGGTATGTGATGACTTGCTTGGTATAATGCTTCATAGAGATGCACTAACACCCTGTTTTTCAGAGCAACGCTAATATTATATGGCTTGTAACACATGAAAAGGGGCATTCGGACATTTGCGTAAAGTGTCGTCGCGGATCAGCCTGCGCAGTCCGCGCAGGCTAATCCGGAATGGCACTTTACGACTACATTAGATTTTGTCCTACAGTAGACTTGTGTGAAACAGAAAATTGCATAAAAACGGAAAGTGTCGTTTCGGATTAGCCTGCGTGGACTGCGCAGGCTGATCCGAGGCGACACTTTACGCAAATGTCCGAATGCCCCATTTCATGTGTTGCAGGCCATATTAATGTGTTATATATAATATGATAATATTATCATATGACTTTAATTTGCTGACTTTTTACTATTTTGTAAAATATCAACTTGATGTTTAGTTGATTCTTTATATTTATTCCAATATAAGCTTGTACAGGTCAAGTCATAAAAATGGAAAAGATAAATGGAATAAATACATCACATGCTCAAATAACAAATTGAGTCTCCTATTTGATTACATATTATGTTTTTGGTTGTAACAAAAAATCAGATCATTTTATCTACATTCATTCGCTGTATTATATGTTACCATTTCAAAGAGATGAATGACAGATGAAGGAAGAAACGATGACTTTGTATTTAGTATTTTAACTCTTTATCACACCCTGACACTTTGGAAAACATTACGGAAGAAGGAGAAAATGTTTGTGACCAGCATTTTTTTCCTTTTCCCACAATGTTTTGTTCCCTTCCATTCAAAAATCTCATCATTTGAGCAACATTTAATTCATGGTCTGCAAATGCTTTCAACTTTGGCGTATATGGTTCTCTATTTTCCATTTTCTTTTTTTCAGACCATACAGGGAATTCTACAAATATTTTTATCGCTGTTCTATATGTCTGCCCAGATACACCTGGTGATAGAAATGTTTACGGTATTCACAAAGGCGTACAAAATAGACACCATCCAGTTCGATAAACTGAAATACATTCTAATCTGTTGGGGTAAGTCTTTACAAGGTTTAACGCTTATCCATAACTCTTTCCATACCATAGACAACACCAGGAGCTTTTGTGGACAGTGTAGATCAAGATCAGGCTGCACAGAACATGCAGTCTGATCTCTGATCTACGCTGTCCACTGCTGTTTCCTAGATTATGACCAAACTGTCTCTTGATCTTGTAGCAGAATTGTATTTGTAGCCTTTGAGATAAATACATTTATTTATTGAGTAATGAAAGAGCGAAATAAATTTAATGAAACTTTCAAGATGATAGTAAAAACCCGAACAATGCTATTCAAATTTATTTTGTTGAGAAAAAATCTCTTCATCGAACAGTGTAGATCCAAGATCAGACTGCATGTTCTGTGCAAGAATTTGATTTTAAAGTCACTTTTTGCCAGAAAAGTCTCACCATATCAGATAGTTTAGATCCAAGATCAGACTGTATGTTTCATGCAGTCTAATTATACCCCCGCAAAACGAATGTTTTCGGGGGTATACTGGAATCAGCCTGTCTGTCCGTGTGTTCGTCTGTCCATGTGTCCATGTGTTCGTCCGTGTGTCTGCTGTGTACAAAATACTAGTAATTTTGTGTCGCGAACTCCCCCTACAGTTTTGCTGCTATTGTATTGAAAGTTTGTTTATACATTGATCATATACTGAAGTTGTGCAAGACGCAGTTTTCAATCATCTACTCCCTATGATTCCAGGGTAATCTCCCCTTGAACTTAGAAAATTTTTTGTTAAATTTCCTGTTTCTGTCAAAGTGCTGGCGGGGGTATTAAGTCACATTCAGTGACAGCTCTAGTTTTGTTCTGTGGTGTTGGCGGAAGTTTATCTAATTAGCCTAAATTCTTTTGACTGTCCATGTTTATAGAGCATGTTGTCAAAGTCATCTGCAGCAAATTTGTTTTGATTCATGAATCCTTCTTTACCCCAGAAAATACAGAAAATTATGTTTAATAGTTGTTTATAGCTGTTCCATATCTTGTAAGGATGCTACTTTAGTTGAAATTTTATGTTATTTCAGGTGTACCTTCTTTCATATTGATACCCATTGTGATCTTGTCTAAGACAACAGATCATTCCATTTCATGTAATCTCATGTAAGTGTATCTATTTTATCACATGTATGTATATCTAGTTAAACCTTCACTACCTCATGAAAACTGATCTGCATGCTCTTACGTAAATAAACTTATTGATGTATGTAGTTTTGTTTAAATAAATCTGTACTCAGTTCCATAAATAAGTGTGCACTTATTTTTTTTTATTTCTCGTCGCATGTTTTACTGAAGACCAACAAATTTGGTATCATACTTTAGTTCAGAGTCTGTAGAAAATGCCAGGCTAATCAGATTTTGACTAACAGAAAGTTTAAGTTAGGTTTTTGCAGTTTAAATGAAGGTGGTACTAAAATCAAAGTTGCAAAAGTACTCAAAGACTAAGGTAACATTAAAGTTAGGTTTTGGCCACCGCTCTCGTTCAGGAATGGAATAACATTCCTGATGCAATGATTTTACTTTATGTAAGGTCTATGCGACGTCAAATAATTGCCTGTATTGACAGCAGAGGTGGCTATACAAGATATTGATTGAAAAATTACAAGAACTTTAAGAAAAACCTAACTTTAATATTACCTTAGTCTTTGGGTACTTTGCAACTTTGGTTTTAGTACCACCTTCATTTAAACTGCAAAAACCTAACTTAAACTTTCTGTTAGTCAAAATCTGATTAGCCTAGCATTTTCTACAGACTCGGAACTAAAGTATGATACCAAATTTGTTGGTCTTCAGTAAAACATACGATGAGAAATAAAAGAAAATTAAGTGCACACTTATTTATGGAACTGAGTATATTTTATCTCAGGTATCTAAATCTTTATGTTTTCATAAAAGTAAACCCATGTGATATCATGAAAGGATGCATACATTGTATCATGGAAGTCTTCATATTCTCGTCAAAACTAACTTGTTGATATATGTAATCTTATGAAAGTAAATCTATTTAATTCCATGTAGGTGAACCCTTGTTATGGCTTAGAAGTAAACCTATGTGATCTCATTAAAGTAAACCCGAATTACTGCATGAAAGTAGATTCATTTATGTAATCTCAACTACGTAGCTCCAAAAATCCCTTGAAAGCAAATCTATATACTCTCATGTAAATAAACCTTTTTACTTTCAAGTAAGTAATGGTGAACTTAGTCTCATGAATTAACTCTTTACCACACAATCCCGACTTTTAACAACCCTCAAAAAGAAGCCTTTTGAAAACATTGTGGAAATGGAGAAAATGCTAGTTTTCAGTATTTTCTCCTTTTCCCACAATGTTTTCAAAAACTTGAGGGTCACTAAAACATGGGATGTTTTGTAAAAGGTTAGATTACACATATAAGAAAGGTTTCTTCTGTTATTTTTTACAGATGTTGGTATTCAACAGAAATGAAGCACTTTTATGTTTACATCTTGTCAACTGCATTTTTCACATTGGTAAGTCATCTATATCACAACTTAGTGAAACAAACATTTCCTGGGATAGACTGAAATCACAATCATTCATCTGTCCATCTGCCTGTGTCATGCACACATGTAAAATTGTGTCATGAGTCTTGTCATTTGTTTTGCTGCCATTTTATTAACTCAGCTATTCTCGAATAAAACCATTGTCGCCTGCATCGTCATCTGCATTGTTGTGCAAAAATTAGACATTTTATATCATATTTTTATCATATTATATATTTTTATTTGACATCGCTATCATTACTGAAGATATTTACTTCAAAATGTGAGTAGTTGGTTAATTATTGAAAAGAACACAAACAACAAGGACATGTAACCATCAAAATATTTTTGACATATTTATGCCCCTTTTTCAACTTAAAATTTTCACTGAAAATCAATCTATTTCTAGAAGCAACTGCAGCTGAGCATCGGCACCTGTGTGTGGTGCTTTTTTTGAAGCTCTCTACAGCTAATAGCTTATGAAACTATAGATGTAAAAGACACATTTTTTGGATTGGTTTCTAGTGCATAGAAGAATATTTTTCCTTGAACTGAGATAGTTTTTTATCAGATAACCTCCCTTGTGTATATACTCATCATGACTTTTCTTATCTTATATACACTTGATATCATAATTGTGTGACGTCATTTTTGACGTCATTTTTTATGAATTTCATGGAAGTGAATGATTTTATGGATTTTTACCGCTAAACTGTGTAGATTTATGTAAATTATTTGAGACTGAATATACATGCATGCATCCCTACTTTACCCAAAGGTTTAATCTAGCGTAAAGTTATGCAAATATTTATTCAATTCGTAAAGTTACGCAGTTCAGTGAAACTTGTGTTTTAGACTTAATGCCTGCTAACAAATAATGTGTTCGCAAATAATGTGCATACACAGTTTAGTGAAAGGTACCCCAGGTCTGCAGACCATAATTCTGCAATTTGTGCAATTGAGCTTTAGATAATCTGATATTGTAGATAACATTGTGGGACATGGGGAAAATGCTAGTTGACGGGATTTGTTCATTCTCCCACAATGCTTTCAAAACTCTTCCTTCCCAGGGCACATTAGAACTCGGGTATGTTTGGCAAAGGGTTAAGGACATAATGTAAAACTGTATAATGTTACAGGAGATCACCCCGTCTTTACTGCATAGCTTCATCCCATATAAAATCAAACCTAACAACTGGGTTGGGGGGAATTCCCTTTCACTCAGTGGTTATGGTGTTGGTATTTTAAACCTCAATAAAACGAGATTCTTGTCCGCACAGGTTCGAATCCCGCCAGGTGCGGTTTGTATTTCAGCTATGCAATTGTTACAAACTTTCATTTTCGTAAGAATAATAACACATTTTCATCTTTATCGCAGACTTTCCTTGTGTTCATCGGTTCCAGTATTGTCTCATTTAGAACATGGAATGAAGAGTGGAGATATGTGGACAGAGTTAGATACTTGTAAGTCACAACGTTATGATTCATTTAATCCTTACAACACAGTCTTAAGTTTTATCGACCTTGGGGAAAGAGGGTTTTAGAAAACATTGTGGGAAAAAGGAGAAAATGCTTTTAACAGCATTTTCTCCATTTTACACAATGTTTTCTTCTTTTATGGCCAAGTTCCATAATTTAAAGCCACATTATATTGGCATCTGCATATTGTCCTATTTATATTCTATTTCGATGCATCTGAAATTTTGTCCTCTGGAAAAGACTTCAGTGATTTTTAAGAGATTTGTGATCGTTTATAGTATGAGAAGCGTTTTTGAAAAAGGGGCTCTATGTATCCACATGACGCAAGATACCAAGCGTTTTTTCACTGAATATAATAGATCTATAAAATCTGGTCTGTCTAAGAACAAATAGAATAATGAGGTAGAATGGTCCTTGGACAGACAGAAATTTTACCAAAGGCAAAAAGTTTTGATCCAGGCCAGTGTGCTGTTAGTTCGCAGGCTAACCTAGGTCAATACCGTTTGCAGATGCATTAAACCCCTTTTTCACAGAGAATGGCTCATTTTTTTTTTTTTTTTATCATTGTTGCTAATAAGCAGTCCTTTTTGTAAACTTCAGGAAATCTCCTTGTTAAATGAAAAATGGGAAGTTTAATAGTTTCTACCTGGAAACAGTCCTTCATTTTTGCCTGTTTTTTGCACTCCACATGACAGTCTCTGAAAAGACTAACTGTTATTTTTAGCTCCACAGGCCGAAGGCCAGCGAGCTATTGTCATGGCGTTGTGTCCGTCATACGTGCGTCCGTCCGTCCGTCCGTTCGTTCGTTCGTGCGTGCATGCGTCCGTAAACTTTTTCTTTAAAAAACTTCTCCTCAGAAACTATTGACTGGATTTTTACCAAATTTCACAGGAATGTTCCTTTGGTGGTCCTCTTTCAAATTCCTTCAAATAATTGTGTTCCATGAAGAATTCTGGTTGCCATGGCAACCAAAGTAAAAAACCTTTAAAAATCTTCTCCTCCCAACCCGCTATTTGGATAGCATTATTATTTTGCAGGAATGTTCCTTAGATACAGGTTTACAGAATTCCTTAAAAAAAAAAAGATCTGTCAAAAAACATGGCTTTTATGGGAGACTCATTTTCCTTTTATGGTATAAAGTAAAATCTTTGAAAAATTTCTTCTCTAAAACTATTCATTGGATTTCATTGTTGTTTTGCAGGTAAGTTCCTATGGTGGTTGTCTACCAAATTGTTTCTTCAGTGAGCTAAAATACAGGATTGAATGATAATTGTTAAAAACTTCCTTTCGCCATTATAGAAATATCAGGCCTGTGGAGCGATACAGGCGCTCAAGCGCCTCTAGTTATTACAAGCAACTTCTCTGCCTCAAAATGTTTCCCATATCTGTTGTCATTCAAAAAACCATATACCTTTCATTCAATTATTTATCATTAGAGTGACTTGTTAAAGTTTTCAATATTTCTAAAAATAAATTTGTTATTTTGTCTAAAAATAGTTCTTTCAGCTGATATTTCTAAAAATAGTTCCACTAGTAATGTGGCTAAAAATATGCTATGGATATTGTATAAAGCAAAATAATTCCTGGAAAAATGAATCCTATGAAAACTGTTTATTTATTTTACCAGGAAACAGATTGGAAAGTCATCCATTATATTTTTGTTGCTCATCGTTTCTACAATTACAAGTTTGAATCTCCAGAATTCCAGCCAGTCAGCACAGATAGCCTTACACATGGTGTTCCATATTTGTTTGGTAAGCAACTTTTGTGTTATGTGAAGATGCATAGCTGAAATACCTTCCTCCTGACATTATGACCCGGAGATAGATGGCCAAATAAATATGACTCAAAAATTGATATTTGTTCAGGATGGGGTAGAAATCATCGTGAGAAAAGGAGAAAATGCTGGTAACCAGCATTTTCTCCTTTTCCCACAATGTTTACAAAAGCTTTCAGGGTCATTAAAAGTCAGGATTGTGTAATTAAAGTGAGAAATCTCAGAAAACAGGTGTCTTTTGCATACAGATATGAGTTAAATTTCCTTTTCTATCAGACTTTGAAAGAAAATCGATACAGTGGAACCCCATTAAAACGAACTTCGCTAAAACGCTGACCCTGTTATAATGCGGGTGTCCTATGGCTCCCAAAATTTCGAGGGGTTGACCATTTTGGAGTCTGATCCGAATTCACTGACCCGCTGATACGAGTCCTCAATGTAAAAACATAACTACCTATAGACCTAATACTGGTGTAAAATCGATATCGTGCACATAATGTGACAATTTTTCACACCTTTACCTTGTTGATTACTTCTATCAACTACGGCTGTGCCCAATTGCTTTGTTTGACAAATACACGCACAGTTGAATACAAAAGGACCTCAGTCCATAATTGTCTTCACATAAAATACACACTCTTACATTAGGCAGACTTAACATCAATAAATTTCTGTATGTGGACCGTTAGTAGCGATGTCGGATGTACCGTAATTCGCCCATGTATTCAGACACACTTGATGTTTGGACACGTTAAATTTACTGTCAAAAATATTTTATGTCTAGTCCTAACTCCAGAGAGTCAAAATATTCAAGAATACTAAATACTGAAAATATATTTTCCAAAACATCTGACTTAATTTTTGGAAAATATTTCTGATAGGATGGTCGGCTGCATAATGAAAGCAGAATTGTACATCTTGCATAAAACCCTAATGAGAATGAATCCTTCAAGAGCCGAGTCCACCAATAGTAATTCTCAGTCATGAAATTACACACAAAAAATGAAAGATAGTTTTTTTTTTTTTGTTTGTAACAAATGCCTCTTCACAGCGGACAGAGAAGTTTACGAGATCAGAGATCAGACAAGACGTGGTCTGCAGTCTGATCTTGATCTACAGAGGCCGCAACAGCAACTTTAGCCCTGAAAGATTAGTAAGGGTAATTCTTTCACGGCTTCTGGATGTTCTGTCAGCAGTTTCGCCATTTTTCACAACTTTTTCGAAAGGAATCTTCAGCAGAAGCATGAATAGTCGGTCTATAAGAGGGAAATGCCCTGTGTTGTCCCCATAATTACAAAAATAAAGCATTGTTGAATACAAAACCTTGTTTCTCTTATTCATCGGTAATTAATCCATTTAACTTATGCTTCAAGTCTTATGCTTCAAGTTAGCATATGCATATTTTTCTTTCGGTCACGACAAAATTTTCAGAAAATGGCCGAATGACTTTTTTTTTTTTTCCTGCCGACTACACAATGTACATGTGACACGACTGGGGTGTTCTAGCAATTTTCATTACGATACGCAAAAAGGCTGTATCATATCATTATAAGCTAGCGAGATATTGGCTTATATCGTTTGTTTTGATTGGAGGTCAGCCCATAACCAGGTGTATATTCTTTCGGGCGAAACAGTTGTAAGTGTGTACGACAAATGCTGACAATACAACTCTCTCCCTTTGAATTATTGGTGCGTTATGTCATACCCCTAATGCAAACTTTACTGCAAACATTAATTTTGTGGATACACGACTGGTGTTAAATTAACAGATGGAAAGTTAAATGTTTATGGTCGTATTTAATCGTTCACTGCCCATGGCAGGATGACAATTTTTTAACTCTTTACCAAACTACAAAATTTTAGACATGTCCGAATTCAGAGTATTTGCAGATGAAAAAAAAAAAACTGTGTACCAAATTTGAAATCCGTTCATCATAGGGTAGAAAAAATGTGGTGAAAGAAGAAAATGCTGATTTCCAGAATTTTCTCCTCTTTTCCACATGCTTTTCAAAAGCTGTCTTTCTTAGGGTCTTGAGAGTGTGGTAAAGGGTTAAAGTCTTGCGGCTGGTGTAGATAGACATCAGACTTCAAAGAATGTGCAGTCTGATCTTGGATCTATACCATCTGCAGCTGAACTATGACCCAAAGCGTTTTCATAGAAAGCTACTTCTGTTATGCCTAAACAAGGTAAGAGCATATTTAAGATCCGTTTATTTCAAGACTGACAACCCTTCCACGCAGGATCTATATTACAAACTGTTTAGATCCCTCCACCATAGTCTAATTTATAGACCTGGTGCACGTTTTTCATTTTGACTTTCATGTACGATGGGTCTGATCTCTGATTATTAAAAAAGATTTCATTAGTCATAGTCGATTTGGGCTTGTTATGCAATCGTCAGTATGATTGAAAAACATGGCGGCGGCACTGTCTGCATTCCAACATGATAACGTTTTATTTGATTCCTGAATGAACAAGGCTGTAATTCAGCTGAACAGCGGCCGAATAATTTCTAATAAACATGGTCCTAAAGGTAAACGAAGTTCTTTACGTACCTGTACCGATGTTTGAATGACCAGTTTTGGTAATAGAACTAATTGGGAATCGTTTAAAAAAAAAAAGAATTGTAAAATCCTCGATAAATAAATGCTTCGACGTAAATATGCATGTCTATGTTTAGGTATTTGAACTAGATCTAGCTCCACCGCTAAACATGTATGAATTTGCAAGACACACTCCCCAAATTAAAACTTATTATTTTGGCTACCTTGACTCGTTCAAAATGTTGATTTCCATAGTAACTAGGAAATTACTATTTTATTTTCGTCTGAATATATTGGTGAATAACGGCAATTAATTGATGCCATAGTTCCTGCAATGGTCAGCGGATGGATCGCGCGCGGGGGGGGGGGGGGGGATGTCAGCGTTATATACTTCACCCCGGATATAACACTGTTGTAGATCATGGCTCCCGACGACAGCGTTATAGCGGGGTTCCACTGTATGTACTTTCTTGTTCTTTAAATTTTATTTATTTTCATACAAGATGAGAAATTCTATAGAAATATTTAGTAACTTTCTATCGTACAACAATATACTAGACTTGTCCAAATTGAATGCGGTTTCAGATGACAAATAAAGTATGGCTTATATGATAAGATTTGTCTTTGTAAGGAAAGGAAACATTGTTGGAAAAGGAGAAAATGCTGGTTACCATTATTTTGTCCTATTTTGTACAATGTTTTCAAGTGCCTTCTTTTTTGTGGTTGTTAACCCTTTCCCACAAAACCACAAGTTTTACAGACCTTGTGGAAGAAGGCTTTTGAAAACATTGTCTGCAAAGGAGAAAATGCTTGTAACTAGCATTTTCTCCTTTCCCCACAAAGTTACTTCCCTTCCAAAGGCAAATTTCAGTCTTTGCTTTTGATTTGGACTGGTCTAAAATTTTGTTGTTTTTATAAGAGTTTTAAGGCTAGATTATGTTGTAAAGGGTGAGGGAAAATCTAATTTGTAATGATAATCAGTGATGTTTTTTTCTCTTTCAGTGCTTATCCGTCCTTCTATTTAGATGTATATTTGATAAACAGGTAAGTTTATGTATCCCCATAGTTTTGTCAGTTTCACTACTTTTGTTCATAGAGCATCTCACCATCATATTTTTTGCCTGTCACCTCTGATGCATGTAAGAAAAGTAGTCAGTGACTTGGAAAGTTGTGTCAGTACTGGTGTGAGAAAGCCAGGAAACACATGTGTAGGTGCACTGACCACTGCGATATTCTAAACTGTCAACACAGTGTTAAACTCCAATACAAACAAATTCACCATCACCTACACATGCCTAGGTGCACTGACTACTTCGATGTCTTAGACTGTTAAAACAGGGTTCACCTCTAATACAGACAAATTCACTATCACAAAAATATATCTTAACACCATACAGTTAGAACTCTATACAGATGCAGCAGTTGGCTTTCATGGAAGCTAGCAGAGAAGTTCCTTGCAAGGAATAGACCCTTTTCCCACTCAAGGAAAACATGAGGTGGTGCATCGGCTGCATTGATATAACTGAAATTCTTTTGAAAGAAGCATTATACATTTATGAAACTTTTGATCCTTTACCACACAATCTCAAGTTTTAATGACCCAGAGAAAGAAGGCTTTTCTAAACATTTTTGGAAAAGGAGAATATGCTGGTAATCAGCATTTTCTCCTTTTTCCACAATGTTCTCTACCTATTGAAGAACCAATACTTTCATTTGTAAAATATTTGACTTGTCGTCCGTAAATACCTTCAGTTTGAACGAGCGTAAAATTTTGCTGTGTGTTAAAACGTTAAATAGTTACAATACAAGAGTCATGCTCTGGCAAAAGGGGGCTTGATGCATCTCTGTGATGCATGATACCAAGCAAACAATTACATACTTATAGATCCATAATGACCACATTCTTTAACAAACCTACTGAATCATGAGGTAGACAGGCCTTGGACACACAAAAAATTGATCAGTAGCGAAAAGTTTCGGCCCAGGTCATCCTGAGCGGACTGCGCAGGCTGACCTGGGTCGAAATTTTTCGCAGATGCATTATGCCCCTTTTCACAGAACATTGCTCAAATGTGATTGGGATTTATCTTAATTTCTGACAATGTGCATGTGAGTTATATAACAATTTAAAAAAGTAGCCATTATATTTGGATTTTTTTTTTTTATCCAGATACGATATATATTGGAGAGAATGTGTTTCACGTGGGAAAGAAATCCAGACCAACAATCGGTATGTATATACAATTATTATCTGCCTTCAACATGCTTTTTTTCTTTATTCTCCTGCAAAAGAAATGAGCCCTGCTCTGTTGTAAGGGGGCTTAATACATCTGCAAAAAGTATCTGCTCTGGTCAGCCTGTACAGGCCGACGGATTTCATAGCAACCAATACGGAACTTTAGTATGAAACAGAGTAAATATTCTTAAATTGTGTATTATTAATTCTCTTGGGAATATTAAGTGGATTTAACATACAGTATGGAACTTTCTTTAGTAAAACGGTCCATGGGGTACCTGTTGTTTTACTAACAATTCTCAAGTTTTTTCGTAAGAATTTTTGTAACTTTATACCTACATTCAGATTATGAAATTTGTAAATCTGTTTTATGGAACTTTCATAACTTTTTTTATTTTTCGTTAGTAAATATATTTCTGTAACTCTTCAACTGAAGGCAGAAACAGTAGTTTCCACACGCTAGATACCTAGATTAACAGTGCATGCCATTCAACCAGAGGAAAATATGACATAATTTACGCAAATATACCCTACATTTCTCATACTTTACATCTTATTGTAATGTGTTTTTATGTAAATGTGTGTGTGTGTGTGTGTGGGGGGGGGGGGGAGGGGGGGGGTATGCCAAGGGGAAATACTGAAAACAACTGTACTGGATTTTGATAAAGTCCCAACAAGAAAGGGGTTAGAAGCACGAAATACATAGAATATTTGGGGGGTTTTTTTTTTCAGTGAAAGATTGAAATCTTTTATCTCATGAACATAATTGATAATATTTTCACTCCTGGCCACACCACTGGTGAATGTATTACCGATGATATTCACTTGATTAAATAAATTTCAATCGTTCACAAAAAAAAACAAATATTATCCTCTATATATTTGCATACAGGAATTTAAAAATGATGACATGACAGTTTTTGTAAACCAATTTTTGTTTCTTTGCAGGAGAAAAACAGTAGGTCTTTTCGTGGTAAGTATAGATGCTGTTTCTCATATCATTGACTTGTTGTAATCTTTCAACGTACAACCTTTTGGTATACAGTTCATCTTGTGATACCAAAAATCACCTTTGTAAAAAGAAGGAATTTGCTAGATAACAGCTTTTTTAGTTCAATGGTTTTCAAAGACAGTGTTGAGGTATTGTCATAGCCCTGGCATTGTCTGCGTTGGCTAGCAAAAACTTTTACATTTTATGATATCTGTGTCATAACTTAAGATATTGACTTCAAACCTGGACTAATTGTTAACTATCAAAAGGGAAACCCCATGCAACAGGGGTAGGCAACCATCAAAATATTTTTGACACAGTTATGCCCCCTTTTCAAGTTGAAATTTTTACGAAAAGTAACTGCAGCTTGGCGCTGGCACCCACTCGCAATGCTTTTTTTGCTCTTTGCCACAATGTTGTCTCATGCATTTATGTTTGATTGTCCCTTGCTGCTCAGCCCTATACTAAACCATACTGTTTTTAAGAAGGCTTTTGAAAACATCCTCCGAAAAGAAGAAAATGCCAATACCCAATGTAACCCTAACCCCCATGTTTGATTTGTGGTCTTTGATGAGGTAGAAAACATTGGGGTAAAAGGGAAAAAAATGCTGGTTACCAGCATTTTTTCCTTTTCCCTCAATGTTATCAAAAGCCTTCTCCATCATGGTCGTTAAAATTCAGGACTGTGTGGTAAAAAGTTAAACTGTATTTATACATTTCTTTTTGCACAGCCTTTATGAAACCTGAGAAAGTGTCCAATGTTCAGTTGTCACAAGAGGAGTACAATGTCTCAAAATACTACGACGAAGTGAACAGGACCAAATACACGGCAGAACGAAAAAGACATCTCTCACTTTTGTTAGGCAGTTCAGTGGGTGGGGAATCAGGTTATGCTTCTGTTGACAGAAACAGTGCATCAGTCAGTAACAGTAATGCAAGCTCTAAAGAAAGTGCCCTTTCTCCTGTAACTACAGAAGACAAAAGTAGTGAAAATGGAGGAAATGACAGTGGGATATATGATTTCCAGGAAGTTACTAACACTGTTCCAGACGAAGTTGAAGGTCAAGATGGAGGTCATTCCAAAAATGCAGACAGTAGGTCTAGGTTGGTTGGTGGGCCTGGGGTTTCATCACCCCACAGGGTGAGGATATTGGACAATGGGGCTTCAAATGCCGATAGAAGTGCTGGACTCAAGCCCGTTATGTTTCAGTGCTATGATGTACATAGTGAGAACCAATCCAAAAATCAAGAAAAACGAGAACAAAGTGTTGATGAAAAATTGTCCAAAGAGCATTCAACACATGTTCAGGAATCTCAAGCATCTTATGATCTGGATCAAGTCATTTATTATCCATATTATAAGAAGCCTTCCAAATCTAAAACTGAAAAAGCTTTAAGTCCTTCAAAACAGGTACAATCAACAGAACAAGATGGTCCCAGTGAAGTTGCAGCTCTCATTCACGTGGGGGCAGAACAGGATGATGCAGATGACAATATGTCTACCACATCACAATTGTTACCATCAGCTTAATATACATGTACTTTTTCATCCATCATTTATGTATTTTATGTAAAGAGGTCAAGTGTGGGTTTTGGGTGTTGTTAAGTTCAACCTTTTACCAAATAATAACATGTTGCAACTCTTTGCAGAATGAAAGAATTTTAGACTTGTCTAAATTGAAAACATTTGCAGATCATGCATAGAATGTAGTTCAGATTATGGAATTTGTCTCTCAGAAAAAGTCTTCTATTTTTTTGGTTGTTAACACATGGGTTTTTTTTTTTTTTGGTAAAGGGTTAATTACCTATAGGCAAAAGGGTTTTGAAAACATTTTCTTCGCAATTAGGCCTTTTCAGAACCCATGAAAGTGTGCCGTTTTGGACTGTTTTGTATTGGAAGTTGGCCGTTTTGACCCACTCCCATACTGAACAAAGAACTGCAGTATGCTCTGTCTGCTTATCTCTGATCCAGTCCTATATGTTTGATTTTATTTACCGAGTGCTAAACTCAACAATTTTAGACTTGTCCATTTGAAAGCATTTGCAAATGACAAATTAGATACAGCTCAAATGATGAGATTTGTCTTTGAAAAGGTTGAAAGCATTATTGGAAAACAAGAACATGCTAGTTAATAGAATTTGTTATCTGCAAATGCTGTAATTTTGGACAACTCTAGATTTTGTTCTAGAGTAAAGAATAAAATGCTGTTTAACCCTTTACCACACAATTCTGATGTTTAACAACCCTAACCAAGGGGACTTTTGAAAACATAGCGGTAAAAGGAGAAAATGATGGTAACCAGCGTTTTCTCCTTTTCCCCAAATGTTTTCAACCTTTTCACCAACAAATTTCAATATTTGGGTCATGTTTATTTTGTCATTTGCAAATGCTTTCAATTTGGACAAGTCCGAAATTTTGTTGTTGTGTAAAAAGTTAAAGACATACAAATATGTAGCAAATCTACTTCTAACCAGAAATTGCCCCATTTTTCACAATATTTTCAAAAGTTGTGTACTGAGAGATGCAAAGAATGCTGTATTTATTTTTTCTGTCCTAAAGTGAAAGTATTCATCATGTAGATTATAATGTTGCTTTGTTGCACTGTGATAAATAAGTATCTTTGCTCAAGTTCATAGGGAAGATTATTACTTTAGCTGTTTCCAGTTAACCTTCAGCAAAATCGCATATGTTAAGAAGCCCTAACTCATTATCCCCCGCCGAAGGCAGAGGAATATAGTTTTAGCGTTGTCTGTCCGTCCGTCCTTCCATCCATCCGTGTGTCCGTCCGGGACAATATCTCCAATACTATTGGACAGAATTTCGTGAAACTTTATACATATGTACAATAACCTATTCCGCCAATATAGTTTTTTTCTTTTTTTGATTCGATGCAAAATGGCAAACTGGGAGCAATTTTGAGTTTCGCAGTCGTGTAAATTTTTGAAAAGGTCTTTTTCGGCGGGGTATATCATTTCAACAAAATTGCTTGTTACCACATAATTTCGACTTTTTAATAACGACCTTGTGACTTTTGAAAACATTGTGGGAAAAGGACAAAATGCTGGAGACCAGCATTTTCTCCTTTTCCCACAATGTTTTCTACCCTATTAAAGACAACTTCTATTTGAGCAACTTTTTATTTGTCATCTTTAAGTGCTTTTGATTTGGACAAGTCTAAAATTTTGTCTTGTGGTAAAAGGTTAAGAAAAAGGCTTGTAAGAACCTTATTGGAAAAGGAGATAATGCTAGCAGCCAGCATTTTCTCCTTTTCCAAAAATAATTTCTTCTCCGTCAACAATAAATCCAATTATTTGATCCATATTTAATTCATCTGCAAATGCTTTCTATACCGACAAGTCTAATAGTTTTTGTGCGGTAAAGAATAAACCTTTTACGACAGAATCCCGAGTTTGAACGACCCTGAGGAAGAAGGCCTTTAAAAACATTGTGGGAAAAGAAGAAAATGCTGGTCACCAGCATTTTCTTCTTTCTCCACAATGTTTTCACATGTTGTTTTTCCACACGGCAATGAAAAGATGGGATGATTTTGGTAAAGGCTTAAACCTTATCTCATGACAGTAATCCATAAAAGGATGTTTTCAAAGCCGTATTCTTCAGATTGTTTTACTGAAGATTAGTGTTTAGCTTTTGACTATCTATACCATTTTTGGAAAAGAAATATTTGAAAGAAATGTTGTTATAAAATATAATAATGTTATAAGATTTATAAAGCTTGTTAAAGGCTTTTAGAGTCTATGCTTTTATCAGTGTCTTTCCAAAGAGATGTACTATTTTCTATATCTGTCTGTCTATTGTTGCAATGTTTGCACAATACATTTGACTGTTATCTGCAGGATTCAATGATTTAAGCTTTTATTAACCCTTTACCAAACAGTCCCGTGCTTTCATGACCCTGGGGAAGAGGCCTTTTGAAAACATTGTGGGAAAAGGATTGATTGATTGTATAGTGTTTAATACCACTTTTTACATTTCAGTTATATCGCGGTGGCCACTGCACCTGTCCATGCTTTCTTGGATTTCCTTTTACCAGTACTCCACACAATATTCTTTCCAAGCCACTGTCTGCTTTCTCTCATAACTATTGTTGAAACAATAGTCAGCACTTAGAGAGGAATGAATCCTGTTGCAATGACTATCATCAATCCTCGGAAAGAAATTGGCAGAGCCTCTGTCCTTGAATTGGTAGAAAAAAATTGTGGGGAAAAGCATTTTCTCCTTTTCCCACAGTTTTTTCAAAAGCCTTCTTTCTCAGGGTTGTTAAAACTTGGGATTATGTTGTCTAGGGTTGAAAGTGGCACATTATTTTGACCAGAAATTTCGAAGCTTTACAGAAATGATATGCATACAGTATTTAAGGTCTAGGGCCCCTGACTCTCATATTAAAAGACGGAAGCTGCCAAAATTGGCCGAATAGCCTTTACAAAAACATCAATGTTACACGATATTCACTGATGAGTTAGTGAGTCTACAGCCCCTAATTCTCATATTAAAAGACGGACGCTGCTGAGATTGGCCGAATAGCCTTTACGAAAACATTGATGTTTACTGATGAGTTAGGGGCCGTAGACCTTAATTTGTGTGTACTTTTAATCTATGAGTGCTTGAATGGCAACATTCATTACTGTTTGTTATTTGTGAGTCTGTTGAACTGTGATATAACATGTTATTTCTTGTGATTGTAAATTCATGTGATATTTTTAGCTTTCACATTCGTGAATGGTTGTGTGTGGCATTGTATTTAAATATGAGTGATGCTCTAAGAAAAGGGGGTTTAATGCATCTTTGAAATACAATGTACATTATACCAGGCAAGTTTTCACATGAGTAATATGGATCCATTTTGTCTCAAATTAGGCTGAATTCTAAGGTAGAATGGTTTTTTGAAATACAGAAAATTTTCACCAGCGGCAAACAGCTGTGACACGAAACTTTCTTTCTTGGGGTTGTTAAAACTCAGTAGTGTTGGGTTTAGGTTCATCTCTTTATCAGATAACAAACTTTAGACTTGTCCATATGGAAAGCACAATATTGTTTCCAAGCCAGTGCGTGCTTTCCCACATAACTCATCTTCAAAACAATGGTCATCAATGAGGGAGGAATAAATTCTGTTGCAGTGACGATCATCAATCCTCGGAAAGAAATTTGCTTAGCCGTGGATTAAACCAGCAACCCCATGTTCTCAAGTCTGTACGCTACAGGCTAAGCTACTGAGGCTTGGCTCATATATATGGAAACATTGTCAAAAAAGGAGCATTTGCTTATCAAAAGTAATTATTCCTTTGCCAATATTTTGGAAGGCTGTATGATTTCATAAATTGTCTGTAATCTTTTGTAACAAAAGGTATTGGAGAAATATGTATATTTGCCCTTTACCACACAATCCTGAGTTTTAGTGACCATGAGGAAGAAGGCTTTTGAAAACATTGTGGAAAAAGGAGAAAATGCTGGTAACCAGCGTTTTTTCCTTTTTTCAACAATGTTTTCTTCTCTTTCAAAGACAAATCCTGTTAATTAAGCAACATTAAATTCGTTGTCTGCAAATGCTTTCAATTTTGACAAGTCCAAACTATTGTCAACTGGCAAAGGATTTCAGCTTTCAATGTTGTCCAAAGTCATTAACTGCAGGGGCATTAAAAGTTGCAATTTGTACTGTTGAAAAACACTTTTATGGTCACACTTTTGTATTTTGTTGTACAAATAACAGTTCATGTATATATATGGTAAGCTAGTGGAGCCATACAGGGCCATTATGGCCCTCATGTCAGTTATAATCCTATGGTAAATTACTATATAATGAATCTCTTTATTGCATATTTTATTGATTTTGTTTTCCAATTACTGTTTTGTTTTATTATTTCCATATGTATTATTATCATAACTTACAGTTTGCTTGAGTTCCATTCTGAACATTGCTCATGAAGATAAGTGCTTTTTACAGTTTATGTTTATAGCCATACATGCAAAGAAGCGTAACTGGTTCTCCATTATTTAAATGTTTCCAAACATAAGTAGAGTTTTATGTTTCAATTTTTTGTTATTCTTGGTAAATGTTAGATATTTTAAAGTTTTGTTTTTTTTATTTTGATTGCTTAAACTCTTTACCAAAGAACAAAATTTTAGGCTTGTACAATTTGAAAGCACTTGCAGATGACAAATGTGGTGCAAATAAAGAAATTTTCCTTTGAAAGAGTAGAAAACTCTGTGGAAAGAGGAGAAAATGCTGCTTACTAGCATTTTCTCCTTTTTCCACAATGATTTCAAAAGCTTTCTCTTTTAGGATATTGTTGGAAAAGGGATCAAAAGCTGGTAGCCAGCATTATTTTTTCCTTTTCCAACAATGTTTTCCACAAAATTCTTCTTCAGAGTCATCAAAATTCATGTGTTTTCTGGGTTTCACTAATACACAAGGTTGGGTCTCTGAAGCACCTTGCCTCATAACAAAAAGGACAAAAAATCCATTTCTTTGGGTGAGGATTGAACACAAGACGTTTGGATTACAAGTCCAACACTCCACTCACTGAACCATGCAAGGAACCTCAATGCTATAATTTGTTCATTTACATGTACAAAATTTTTCATTTACATGCACAATATTGTTCATTTACATTCACAAAGTTCTATTTGATTATGTATTTTTAAGAATTTATTTATGTCTACATCAGTTTGAGCCTTGTTCTATATAAAGGGGTTTTTTTATGCACCTGCAAAAAGTATTGACCCATGTCAGCCTGCGCAGTTCCCGCAGGCTGACGTGGGTCAAAACTTTTTGCTATCTTTAGTTTTTCTGCATGTCAAAGGACCATCCTTCCTCCACATTCAGTTGGTTATTGGTGAAAAGTATTTATGGATTCATAATTATGTGATATGGTATATTGCATCATGGATATGCATTAAACCACGCCCTCTTTTCACAGATCATGGCTTATTTGTATTATTTCCTGATAAAAGCTTTCAATTGATATGTTGATTGTACATAACAGGTAAAATTCTTCATTGAAAACAATTTTTGTGACAATACATTGCTTTCTGGTCATTTAAAGGCCCAGTAAAGGCCAAAATATCAGAGCAGATGTCATAATACATTTAAATCATACCATTTAATAGTATGGAATATATTGTGGAGATGACAGTCTGTTATCATGTAGCCTGGCCATATGATAGTCGCTGGCAGAAAAAAGAAAATTTAAAATCAGGCAAAACGTAAACAAAAGACACAGCTACTTGGCAGGTTTTAACCTAGTTTTGAAATTAATTTCTCTGTCAGCAACTAACACTTGGACTGACCGTACATCGACAGATTGTCATCTTCACAATAATTTCCATACTTTTAAATGGTATGATACTAATTCAAATGCATTTAAACACCCACTTTGTTTACATTTGGCCTTTATTGTTACTTTAAACCTATACTATACAATACAGTCTTTTAGAAGCTTGACAAAGGCTTTTGAAAATGTTTTTGAAAAGGGAAAAATGGTGGGAACCAGCATTTAATCCTTTTCCCAAACAGTTTTCTATCCCTAGGCCTAGTGGCCCACTCAGATGAAATTCCTTCATTTGAGTTACAGTTAAATTTGCTGACTGCAGATGTTTCAGATTTGAGCATAACTGATATTTTGTTGCCTGGTAAAGTCTTAACAGAATTTGTTAATGTTTACATCTATCTTGTATTATACCAAGACTGCAATATGGCCAGCAAAATGTGAAAAAGGGTCATTCAGACAGTTGCGTAAAGATTCGCCTCGGATCAGCCTGCGCACTCTGTGCAGACTGATCCAAAAGAACACATTACGTTTTATGTAATTTCTGTTTTGTGCAAGTCTACTGAAGTCGTAAAGTGCCGTCTCGGATTAGCCTGTGTGGACTCCGCAGGCTGATCCAGGACAACGCTTTAGGCAAATGTCCGAATGCCCCTTCTGGCATGTTGCAGGCCATATTGTGGCACTTGTACATGGACAAAGGTCTAATACAAAAATATTGTATGGGTGTGAAAGACTTTGTAACACTTGCATCTACATATTTCGGATGTAATATATCGTTAAGAAGAAAACTTTTATGCACCGTTTTATACCTGCTCTTTCATAAGTCCAACTGGTTTAACCCTTTACCACACAATTCTAATGACCCTGTGGTAGAAAGCCTTTGAAAACATTGTGGGAAAAGGAGAAAATGCTGATAACCAGCATTTTCTCCTTTTCTCACAATGTTTTCTAGCCTCTCTAAGAAAAATTCTATAAATTGAGCCACATCTAATTTGTTATTTGCATGTGATTTCAATTTGGGCGTAAATTTTATAATCTGAAGAATGTTACTGCTCACCAAACAATAGAATTTTAGATTTCTCCAACTTGAAAAGATTTCTAGATGACAAATTACATATTTCTCACCAGCATTTTCTCCTTATCCCACAATGTTTTCAAAGGCCTTTTTGTTATAGGTTATTAATTTAAAACTTGGGATTGTGTGGTAAAGGGTTTAACCATGCCAGGTGACAACTTATCGACGTAACTTTATATTTTCTGACAAGACACAGTATTGTCGTTACACTATACTTTCTGACGAAGCCTTTCAGTTTACTGGTTGGTTGTACATAAAAGGTAAAATTATTTGTTAAAAAATACATGGTTTGTACAAGTGCATTGTTTTAATACTGGTCATTTATTTGAACAAGATGGTTATTCTTTTTTTTTTTCGTTATAAATTAAATATTTATTGAAAATGAGTTTGTTTTTATTTTTCTTTTCAATCTTTCCTCTATCAAATTATAGCTTAGCCATGTTTTGGCAAAAGGGGGCTTGATGCATCTCTATGATATATTTTTCCAAGCAAGACATTACATTATTAGGGATCCATAAACACCATTTTGTCTAACAACCACATGAATCATTAGGTACATTGGTCCTTTGACATGCAGAAAAATTGACCAATAGCAAAGCGTTTTGGCCTAAATCAGCCTGTGCCAGCTGCGCAGGCTGACCTGGGTATATACTTTTTCCAGATGCATTAAGCCCCCATTTCACAGAGCATGGTTCAGCTATTTGTTGTCTAAACTCATTGCCATAACCCTCTACCACACAATCACAATTTTAAACGACATTGAAGAAAAAAACCTTTGAAAAAATTCTGGGAAAAGAAAATGCTAGCAACCAGCATTTTCTCCTTTTTCAACAATTGTTGAAAAAGGAGAAAATGCTGGTTGCTAGCATTTTCTTTTCCCAGAATTTTTTCAAAGGTTTTTTTCTTCAATGTCGTTTAAAATTGTGATTGTGTGGTAGAGGGTTATGGATTCATTTTTTAAGTCACGTTTATTTTGTCATCTGCGAATACTTTGAATTTGGAATAGTCTATAGTTTTGTAATTTGGGAAAGAGTTAAACCCTTGTCAAACAACAAAAAAGATAGACGGCGTAAATTTGCCCGCAAATAGGCATGGGACCTTAAAATAAACATGTTAACATATTTTTTACGAATCACGAATTTCTATTTATTAATTTTTTATCAGAACCAAAAAGTAAGTTAAAAGCCAGCACATTCACCCACGCCGATAAAAAAAACGCAGAGAAGAAAAAGGTGGGGAATTACCCGAAATGAAGCCGTTTGCAGTACAAAAAAAGGACCCGAAGACAGACGTAAGCAGATGCGTTTCAAGAAAAAGATCCCTTTTCTGGTGTGTCGACTGTTTCGTGTGTGCTGAACTGTAGAAAAACTTTGGCAGCACCGAAACAGGTACCAAGTAGAAAATTTGGATTTTATACCTAGATAACATGCAAGTTCATTCTTTTTTTAATGTCGTACAAGTGGGTGAAAACCGTTCCGGTGTTCTTGGAAAGCTTTTGAAGCACACAAATTACTTCTAAATAGCAGAAATAAACTTTTGAAACTTCAGGTCCCCTTTTGTGGTGGCGCGATAAATTTGTCCAAAAACGCTCGGATGTCTCGTGCAAAACTAACTGCGGCATTTCAATAGGTACCCGATAAAGAGGTAAACAGATGCGTTACAACGTAAAGTCCCCTTTTCAGGTGCTGCGAAAGTTTTAGCCGACATCCGGCCATTTTGAAGGAAAACTTTCGCAGCACGAGAACAGGGACCACGTAGAAAAATCTCAATTTTAAAGCACACGACACTCATTTCTTGAAATTTTATGCTGCCAAAAGTTAGTTAGCATTGCTCTGGATCTCACAGCAAGCTTTTAAAGCACGAAAAACGGTTCCAAATAGTAGAAATAATCTGTCAAAGTTTAGGTCCCCTTTTCTCATGGCGCGTGAAATGTGTTTCAAATCAAGAAAATTTTGTGAAACCTGTTCGGCCCCTTATTAATTGTACCCGAAAACAGGAGTAGAGTCCTTTTACATAAATAAAACTCCTTTTAGGTCTTTTTTGTTGGTTCGTGTGGTGTTAAACAACCTTTTGAACAATTTTTCAATGTCACGGCGACCAGTGCACCTTTATAAGTGTTTCTAATGTTTCTTTACCTGCACAACGCACGACATTTTTTTTGCACCGTCAATGGCTAATTCTTATCAAAGAACGAAGTCAACACAATGTTCACAATTTTTTTCCTGATATCCACCAAAATCTCTGATAGCTTCTGATATAATTGACCCTTTTCCACAATCTGCATACTACCTTCAGGAAGAAAGTTTTTCTAAACATTGTGAGAAAAGGAGAAACTGTCCTTTAACTCTTTCCCAAACAACAGAATTCTAGACTCGTCCAAATTGAAAGCATTTGTAGACGACAGTTCCAGTGTAATTCAACAGATCATTTCTGTCTTTGAAATGGTGGAAAACATTGTGGAAAAAGGAGAAAATGCTGGTTACCAGCATTTTCTCCTTTTCCCACGATGTTTTCAAAAGGCTTCACCGTCAAAGTCGTAAAAACCAGGGATTGTTTGGTACAGAGTTAATTAAGCTGTATTTGTCACCTGCAAATGTTTTTAAATTGACCAGTCAAATTGTTATATCGTCTGGTAAATAGCTGAAAATTGTGTGGTTGTGTGCGATCAAGTTGGTGACACCATGGAAACAAAGTAATAGGTGAGCTGTCGCCCCGATGTTCCTGGAATGCCGTTGGAAAGCGGCGAAAACAAAATAAGTTCACAGTCAGTACGTTGCTTAATTGTGGGCGTAGCAAATGTGACTGAAATTTCTTTTTTAAGGAAAGAAAACATCGTGGGAAAAGGTTACTACTATATCCTCCTTTTTTTCCACAAAATTTTCAGAAGACTTTTACCTCAGGGTCGTAAAAATACGGGATTGCGTGGTAAAGGGTTAATTGTGGCCAAAGACCATCGCAGCACCAAGAGAGGGGCTTGAACATTGAACGCAAAAGGCTGTCAACCTGGGGGTTGTGAGTTAACACTGTCGACCGGCATGAATTCTTTGCCACTATAAACGGCATTTATGTATCACTGCTTAGTCTTGTCTCAACTTTTTTTATGCTCGAAAAGCAGCCATTGACTTGAATGGAATGATGTGCTTTGTGATATGTAAAGGGGCACTGACCTTCAACCGTTATATAACTGAAATATTGTTGAAAATGACATTTAAACTCCAAGAATCAATTCGCAGCACATACGTTTTCTCTTTTTATGACAAAAAAAAAACACGCTAATTTCTGCCACGGGTACGACTAAATAGGGGCCGAACAGGTTTCACAAAATTTTCTTGATTTGGAACACTTTTAACGCGCCATGAGAAAAGGGGACTCAAACTTTGACGGATTATTTCTACTATTTGGAACCGTTTTTCGTGCTTTAAAAGCTTGCTGTGAGATCCAGAGCAATGTTAACTAACTTTTGGCAACATAAAAGTACAAGAATTACAACATATGTGCGTGCAAATTGAGATTTTTCCACGTGGTCCCTGTTCTCGTGCTGCAAAAGTTTTCCTTTAAAATGGCCGGAAGTCGGCTGAAACTTTTGCAGCACCATAAAAGGGGACTTTGCGTTGAAATGCATCTGTTTACCTGTTTATCGGGTACCCATTGTCATGACGCAATTGGTTTTGCACGAAACACACGAGCGCTTTTGGAAAAAATTGATCGCAACACCACAAAAGCGGACCTCAATTTTGAATGATTATTTCTCACATTTAGGCTCATCTTTCGTACTTGCTAGGGCATTGGGAAAGGTTTTCAGCATCTGTGACCAACATCAGAAAGGTGAATTTGTAATTTGTGAGCGATAATTTGGGTGCCGCGAACGTTTTTTTTTTTTTATATTCCAGCAAGCTGAAAACAGTAAAGACACCAGAAAAAAAATTTTTTTTTTCTCTGGTTACCGCATTTCTCCGATCAATTTTGTTGTGTTGCGACAATTGTTGATCAAATTTCCGTAGATAATATATCCCCCCTCCCAGAATTACAACTGGTGTTTCGATCAATACTGTCATTCATTACTGTCCGTGGCAAAAACGTCCTGGCCAAAATGTACTGGCCCAAAGGTCCATGGCAAAAAGGTACTGGCCCAGATATCCATAGCCAAAATGTACTGGCCCAAAGGTCAATGGCCAGAACATCCTGGCCAAAATAAACTGGCCCAAGATCCATGGCGGAAACGTCTTGGTCAAAATGTACTGCCCAAAGGTCTATGGCCACAACATTCTGGCCAAAATATACTGGCCTAAAAGTCTATGGCAAAAACATCCTGGCCCACTGGCCCAAAGGTCCATGGCTAAAACATCCTGGCCAAAATGAACAGCCTAGGGTCCTTGGCCAACACATCTTGGCCAAAATGTACTGGCCCAAAGGTCCATGACCAAAACATCCTGGCCAAAATGTACTGGTCCAAAGGTATATGGCCAAAACATCCTGGCCAAAATATACTGGCCCAAAGGTCCATGACCAAAATGTACTGGCCCAAAGGTCCATGGCCGAAACACCCTGGCCAAAATGTACTGGCCCAAAGGCCCATGGCAAAAAAAAGTCCCGGCCCAAAGGTCCCTGGCCAAAACATTCATGGCCTGAACATCCTGGCCTAAATGTACTGGCCCAAAAGTCCTTGGCCGAAACATCCTAACCAAAATATACCGACGCAAAGGTCCATGGCCAAAATGTACTGGCCCAAAGGTCCATGGCCTAAAAATCCTGGCCGAAATGTACTGGCCCAAAGATCCATGGTCAAAACATCCTGGCCAAAATGTCCTGGCTCAAAGGTCCCTGGCCAAAACATTCATGGCCTGAACATCCTGGCCTAAATGTACTGGCCCAAAGGTCCATGGCCGAAACATCCTAACCAAAATGTACCGACCCAAAGGTCCATGGCTAAACTGTCCTGGCTCAAAGGTCCCTGACCAAAACATTCGTGGCCTGAACATCCTTGATACAATGTACTGGCCCAAAGATCCATGGCCAAAACATCCTGGCCGAAATGTACTGGCCCAAAGATCCATGGCAAAATTGTACTGGCCCAAATGTACTGGCCCAAAGGTCCATGGCCAAAATGTCCTAGCCCTAAAGTCTGTGGCAAAAGGATCCTGGCCACAAAGTACTGGCTTAAAGGGCAAATCCTAAAATATTTTGACCAGACTGTTATTTTCCTTTAATCAGCTGCAAATGATGTCAGTTAAACATGTGTCCGCCATTTTTCATAAATACCACCCTGTAACATGAGATAAACCACGGCCGAATTGTCACGCTGATATACGGCCCTAAAAATGGTACATGGCTTACTACCCCTGATTCGCTTATCTCCCGTGCATGTGTGACGTCATTGTCGAGTCAGTCTGTGTATACCGTCAGTAGACATAAAGTAGGAACGCGGATGATTGTATGCAGATATCTGAGTATTAACTGAGAATTGAGCCGAAAAAATGGTAAATTGTGCAGCCTATGGCTGCAACGTCGATTTGGGAACTCATAGAATTAGTATCTTCAAATTTCCGAAGGAATTAAAAAGGAGGAAGCTATGGATTCAACGTTTAAACCGAGGCCGGACAGTAGCGACGGATTTTTTGCCATTGGTTAATTCGAAATTGTGTCTGAAATACTTCGATGACAATCAGTTCTTAATAAGTCCAAAACTCGCAAAAGAAGTTGGTTATAGGAATTTTAGGCTGTGGTTAAAACCTGACGCTGTGCCGACATTATTCGAAACTCCGAGTCGAAAGGAGATAGGCCTTGAACCGAAACTCTGAAAGACAGACATTTCGCAAGGGCAATTTCCAAAAAGAAAATCCAACATGAAGTAGGTAATTTCTTTTTTTCTTGAAATTGGAATACATGAATTGTTATTCGTACTATTTTACCCTATTTTCTTTCCCTACAATATTTTCAAACTTTTCAAAGACAAATCCTGTTATAGCCAATATTTTTTTGCTGTCTGAAAATGCCTTCGATAAAAAAAAGTCTAAATCTTTGTCACATGGTGAAGAGTTAAGTCCCCCTTCAGTAAAACTGGTGAGATTGATTGAATGTTTTTTACGCCACATTCAACATTATTTCAGCCATATCAAAGCTACAGCTCACATAATAATGTATGTCTTGGGTTACACAAGTACAATGCTTGGGCTTTGATGAGTCTTTGAAGTGTCATGCCCTAGAGTACTCCCAAGAACCACCAATTGCTTCAAGTGAGGGTCAATGAGCCCTGGTAGCTTAGTCTGTAGTGTACAGGACTTGAGAACAGGTTGCTGGTTTGATTCTCGGCTCAGTGAATTTATGAGGATTGTTGATAGTCATTGCGACAGAATTCATTCCTCTCTCACAGCTGACCATTGTTTCAATGACGGTAAAGTGGGAAAGCAGCCAGTGGCTTGGAAGAATATTGTGCAAAGTACTGGTAAAAGAAACTCCAGGTCAGCATGGATGGGTGCAGTGGTCACTGCAATATAACTGAAATAATGTTGAAAACAGGGTTAAACACCATACAATCAATCAATCAATCAATTCAAGTGAGGCTCAAACCCAAGGTCTCAAGGTTACGAGTCCAACTGATACAAACGGGTCCCCTTAGACAGGATCTAAAAAAACTATAAAACAACTTAACTCTTGATTTGTTTTAACAATTTAATTACTTTTTTTTTTTTCAATATGAAACAAAAGGATACTGACTTTACAATGTAGATTGGGATAATGTATATAAAATAATTGTGCTGACACGATTCAAAAGCAAAAGACAGCATGAAATTGTTTATATATAAAAATAATTTATTCATCAACATTGTCTTTTTTGTCTCAATGTGCTGGAAAAACAAGCAGGTGTCTCCTTTACCCTCTACCACACAATCTAGAGTTTCAATGACTCTGACAGATAAGGCTTTTGAAAACATGGTGGAAAAAGGAGAAAATGCTGGTAATCCAGGATTTTCTCCTTTTTCAACAATGTTTTCTACTCTTTCCAGACAAGTTTTAACCACATTAAATTTGTCGTCTGCAAATGTTTTTAGCTCTTTACCACACAATCCTAACTTTTAACAACCCTGAAAAAGAAGCCTTTTGAAAACACTGTGGGAAAGAGAGAAAATGCTGGTAACTAGTATTTTTCTCCTTTTCCCACAATGTTTTCTACCCTTCCCAAAACAATCTTCAAAATTTGAGTCACATTTATATTGTCATCTGCAATTGCTTTCAATTTGGACTAGTCTTCAATTGTGTCATTTGGTAAAGAGTTAACATGGACCAGTTCAAAACTATGTCGACTGGGATAGAGTTAATAATTATCTTTTGGTGCTAAATAAATGGAACAGATACTTTCAGTCAGTTCTAAAGAACACACAAAAAAAAATCAGTACCTTAACTTTAACCACTTATAGTACAAATCTGACTATTTGACTCTTTACCAAACAACAAAATTTTAGACTATTCCACAGTGAAAACATTTGCAGACAACAAATTGGATATGGATCAAATGGAAATTTGTCTGTGATAGGATACAAAATATCATGGGAAAAGTAGAAAATGCCTGGGTACCATTATTTTCTTCTTTTCCAACAATGTTTTCAAAGAAAGTAACAACTGTTTAGTAAAGTATTAAACTAATGCAATTCACTTGTCAGGAAAATAATTGTGGAAATAGGAGGAATGGCTAGTAACAACCAACTAGTCTTGTTCCCACAATTTTTTCCCCCATACTACTGAAAAAGTGAGTTTTCCTTTCTTTCACATATTTTCTGCCTTGTGTAATTTGTTACACTTTTTGGTGGGTCTCAAAATAGCTTATACTGTGATGATGAATTGATTTAACTCTACCAACGACAAAAATGTAGACTTGTCCAATTTCAAAGCATTTGCAGATTACAATTTAAATATCGCTCAAATGATGGAAGTTGTGTAGAAAACATTGTGAAAAAAGAAGAATATGCTGGTTACCAAATCCAAAAGTTTGTCATTTGATACAGGGTTAACAATTAACTTCAACTTTCAGTTTCTGATAACCATTTACAATGTCTTCTGCAAATGCTTTCAATTTGGACAAGTCGAAAATGTTGTTATCTGACAGAATTCAAGAATATAAAAGATTGCCATATAAAGTTATGATCTAGTAAAAGTAGGTTTCTGCATTATCATATTTTCTTGTGCAATGAACATGATGAAATGTTTCAACCCTTTACCAGACCACACAATTTTAGACTTGTCCAAATTGAAAGCATTTGCAGACGACAAATTTGTTGTAGCTCAAAAGATGGGATATGTCTTTCATATGGTGGAAAACAGTGTGGGAAAAAAGGAGAAATTGCTAGTTAACAGCATTTTCTCCTTTTTCCCCACAATGTTTTCAAAAGTTTTGTTCTTCAGGGTTGTTAAAACTCTTGATTGTGTGGTAAAGGGTTAAGTTTAAAAATGATATAGTGAAGTAATAGGAAATCAGTGGGGAAAAAGTAGAAAAATCACATCACTAGTACACCACGTAACAATTCCTGTACAAAATTTGAAAAAAAAAATTACTCAAGTTTGAAAATAAAGGAATCTTTATGATAGAAAAAAAAAAAAGAAAAATAACCATATAAATTGTCGACACTTGAACACTCAAAGACAACATACATGTTTTACAACAATGGTAAAAAAGTTTGTATGTACATGTATGTGGAAATTTAATTTTGACACTTTACCAAAAAAAGTTTTTTTTTAAGACTTTACCACACAGTCCCGATCTTTCGCTACCATTTCTCCTTTTCCCACAATGTTTTGAAATGCTTTCTCTTATAGGAACTTTCCCCGGGATTGTGTGGTAAATAGTTAGGAGAGTCAGTTTCCAAAGTTCTTATAAAATCTAAAAAGCTTAAAACCCTTTACCAAACAATCCTATGTTTACAACCCTGAGGAAGGAGGTGTGTGAAAACATTACTGGTAAAGGACGTATTGCTGGCAACCAGGATTTTCTCCTTTTACCACAATGTTTTCTACCCTTTAAGAGATAAATTTCATTGTCTAAGGCACATTCAAGTTGTTGTCTACAAATGCTTTTGTTTGGATGAGAGTTAGCTGATTTCAACCATTACTATACATGCCATTTTTTGACCTACCCAAAACTATGATATTCATAGAAAAACAGAAAGTTATTAACAAAATGGAATATTGTTTTGGATAGTATGGTACAGCCTTTAACAAACAAATCCATGTATTAATAACCCTGAGGAAAAAGCATTTTCTCCTTTTCTGACATTTCCTATCCTATCCAAGTCCAATCTCACCATTTGAGCAAGAATTATTTTATCATCTGCAAATCCTTTGAGTTTGCATCAGTCTAAATTTTTGTCCTTTGTTAACACTTTACCACAAAATTCTAGTCTAGCCCAAATTGAAAGCATTTGCAGACAACAAAATAAATGTGCCTCAAAATTGAAGTTTGTTTATGGAAGGGTCGAATTACCAGCATTTTCTCCTTTTCCCACAATGTTTTTAAAAGGCTTTTTTTCCAAGGGTTGTTAACAGTTGGCATTGTGTGGTAAAGCGTTAGTGGGTAAAACACAGTAGGAAAAAAATGGCAAGTTCTTTTTACAAGCAATCACTCCTTTTCCCACACTGCTTTAACTCTTTACCAAACGACAAAATTTTGGACTCCACTAAATTGATTGAATTTGCAGACGACGAAATAGATCTAGCCTAAGTGATGATTCCTGTCTTTGATAGGGCAGACAACATGGTGGGAAAAGGAGAAAATGCTGCTTACCAGCATTTTCTCCTTTTCCCACAATGTTTTCAAAAGCCTTCTTCTTCAGGGTTGTTAAAACTCATGATTGTGTGGTACAGGGTTAAATAAACAGTCGACTGTAAGCAGTTTGGCAGTTAAAAATTGTATTTGTACAGTAATAAGTTTATCTTTAGCCATGGGCCTGTGTTTACCAAACATTCAAAACTGTATTCTCTATCTAATTCTAGATTTAGAGTGTAACAATTTATGATATGCTAAATTATTTAAGCCATGAAAAGGGGGTTTCATGCATCTGCCAAAAGTACCAATACTTGTCATTATTATATACTTTGATATTGTCCCCATGTATTTGCACTGGATGAACGTATGCAATATTTTTCCATATTGCATACTTTGATATTACATACTTTAGAGCTTTTTTCACGTGTATTGCTAAGTACGGAACTATTCTAAAACCCGCCATTTCTCCAAAAATCAAAATACGAACGGCCACCATTATCAAAAATTTTATCTGTAGACATCACATTTTACAAACTTTTCAATGCATAGTACTTAATAAAAGCATGAAAAATGAGCAGAATGTTCGCTTCCCGAATAACAGTCCCTACAAAGTTATGAAAAATTTGTCTATCAAACATGTTTATCAATGACGAAATTATTAAGTGATGAAAAAGGATCCTCGGTCGCCATCTTGTTTGTTTACATACCTTTAGCAACAGTGACGTCATCAAAAGCCAAAATTGAAAATTCTGCGAAAGCACAGTATGGCGACGAAACAAATTTCTCGTCGCTTTTTTAATAAATAAGACTGTTTTTAGAAAGATAAATCAACGAATTCGATGAAAACACTGTTAAATCATGGAAAATTATGTAAACAATATCAAAGTATATAATAAAAAGGTTACTGCACTTGTTTGGAAATATATTGTGTTGAACTCGTCTTTTGGCGTAGTTGCCCTCGCAAGCTCGGGCAACTCTACCAAAAGAACTCGTTCAACACAATATATTCCCATACAAGTGCAATAATCTATAATGTGCAAAGTCCACACAGGCTGATATGGGTTGAAACTTTCTGATATTTATAAATTTTATGACTGTCCAAGGACCAGTCTACCTCATGAAGATGGGTTAACTCTTTACCACGTGACAATAATGTAGACTTGTCCGAATTAAAAGCATTTACAAATCACAATTTAAATGTGGCTCAAATCATGGATATTTGTCTTTGATAGGAAAGAAAAATGTTCTGGGAAAAGGAGGAAATGCTGGTTACCACCAGCATTTTCTCCTTTTTCTGAAATGTTTTCAAAAGTCTTCTCCATCAGGGTTGTTAAAAGTCTGGATTGTGTGGTAAAGGGTTAAACCCCCCCCCCTTTGCCAGAGTGTGGTGCATTTGTTTCAGATAATCAGAAATTTCAATATTTGAAATTTAGAAAATTCTAGAGAATTAGAATTAGGATGTAATTAAGAATTCTTGATGAGTACAGGACCCCTGGTTGACCGAAGCTTTAACCTAGGTGACCAGCCCAAGGTGGATTTATACGTAAAATTATACACACAAAGGTCTAGGACATATATCACTATGACAGTAACATAATTTTTATACAAGTCATACTCTCTGAAAGGAGGGTTTAATGCATCTACAAAAAGTATCAACCCATGTCAGCCTGCGCAGAATGCGTAGACTGACATGGGTCGAAAATTTTAACTATTTATAGTTTTTTTGTATGTCCAAGGAACAGTCTACCTCAAGATTCAGAAGCTGTTAGACAAAATTTATTTTACAGATCCATAATTACATGATAACTTGCACTGTTTAACTCTTTTACCAAACAATCCAGAGTTTAAACGACGCTGTGAAAGAAGCCTTTTAAAAACATTGTGGGAAAAGGAGAAAATGCTGGAAACCAGCATTTTCTCCTTTGTCCACAATGTTTTCTATCCTTTGAAAGACCAATTTCTACTTTTGAGTCAAAATAATCGTGTCATTTGCAAATGATTTCAATTTGGACAATTCTAACATTTTGTCGTTTGGTAAAATTTAATGTGTCACTGAGATGCATTAAACCCCCTTTTCCAATAGCATGACTCAAATACAATATATTATTATATAAAAAAAAAATGCTGTTTCACACCAGCTACCACAGATAAAAAGATCCAGTCGAAATGTAAAGCTCTGTTTTCCAGCACTTCAAGTATGTCAAAGACATACATATATGTTGAACATTTTACACTACACACTTCTGCGTGTTGTCTATTCTCTACACACACAATATGTGTTGGCCTCTATCACTGTATATATCTGTTCATGGTCATGTGACATATCATGTGACCTGCTATCATTTCACGTCTAATCCGAAGTATAGCTCCTCTCCTCATTGCTCAAGCCAATCCCCCTTTTGTTTTTCTATCCAATTTATTTTACCCCTAAACTGGTTGGCCACACACCAAAGTTTTAGGCAAGTCCGAATTGAAAGCGTTGGCAGACAATATATTCAAAGTAGCTTCATTGAGGGGATTTGTCTTTTGATAGGGTGGAAAACATTAAGGGGAAAGGAGAAAGTGCTGGTAACCAGCATTTTCTCCATTTCCCACAATATTTTCTACCTTGTCAGAGAACTTGAGCTCATTTGTGCCAATTTCAAATTTGTTGTCTGCATATGTTTTGAATTTGGAAGAGTCTAAAACTTGAGGCATATTACAGGCCAACTTTTTACTGAATGGCAAAATTTTGGACTCTCCAAATCAAAACCATTTGCAGACAACAAATTCAATGCGGAACTAATGGAATATTTGTTTGTGATACGGATAGAAAACACTGTTGGACAAGGACAAAATGCTGGTCAACAGCATTTTCTCCTTTTCCCACAATGTTTTCAAAAACCTTTTTCCTCGGGGCTGTTAAAACACTAGATTGTTCAGTAAAGGGTTAAAATTCTTTCGATCTGTTGTGTTTTTTTGACCCACACCATATTGAATCCATTCACAATTTTACCACACGTCATTAAAACACATGTACCCAGAATATTTAGATGCGTACAACATATTCTGTCTCTTCACATCTTTTAGAATGAAAGCAGCTCTGTCTTCACAGAGATGCACATTCACACGAAAATGATTCCATTCCAGAGAGTGATTGATTTGTGTAAATGGGGGGAAAAGTAGCTAAAAATGATCTTTAAGACCAGTTCACAGTCTGGGGTTTATATATATACTAGTTTTTGTATAGCTCTGTACAACTTTCGCAGTGATTCAATTATGCCTTGTTTTTAACATGGACATTCACTCTGTACAAAATGTTCCATGGAAGGTATAGAAAAACTTGCACTTTTTGGAAACTGTAAAACTTTTTCATGGTCGGTGGAACCTGAAAAGAAGAGTAAAATTTAATAATAACTTGAAGCGCTGAAGAAACCTAGAAGACATAATTCTAGAAACCCAAATAATGGCAATTACAGGGTTGCTTTGTCAAGAATGTCACGTTTTGTGCAGTCTGATCTTGATCTACATTGGCCACAGAAACAACTGTAGTTGTGATAGGCTCTTAAAGCGTTACGAGAAAAGGTGAACTAGTTCAATACAGTTCTAAAAATAGTCCAACCTATATTCATTCTTAACTCTTTACCACACAATCCCGACTTTAACGACCCTGAGAAAGAAGCCTATAGAAAACATTGTGGGAAAAGGAGAAAATGCTGGTAACCAGCATTTTCTCCTTTTCCCACAATATTTTCTACCCTATCAAAGTCAGAAATCATCATATTACCAAGATTTAATTTGTTGTCTGCAGATGTTTTGAATTTGGTCCAGTACAAAAATTTGTCTTTTGGTAAAGAGTTAAACCTTAACTCTTTTCCACACAACAAATTTTGGACTTGCCCAAATTCCAAACATCTTCAGACAACAAATTCAAAATTGGTACAACACACAAAATTACTCTGATAGGACAGAAAGCAATGTCGAACAAGGAGAAAATGCTGGTTACTAGCATTTTCTTTTTTTCCCACAATGTTTTCAAAGGCTTTCTCCTACAGACTCGTTAAAAGTCTGGATTATTTGGTAAAGGGTAAAGGCCCTTTTCACAACTGTTGTTGCTTTTGAGATAGATTAAGATCAAACTGCACAAAATGTGCAACAAATTGTTGTCTAGAATTTAGACAAATTTTCTAGCATCCAGCAACATCTGTCAAAAACCTAGCAGAAGTTGCCCAGAAAGTAGTAATAAGAGCACTGCAAGCTGGTGTCAACCCTTGGCTGCAACTGCTGTTAGAAACAGATTACCAAACAACAAATTTCGAGACCTGTCCAAATTTGCAGACGACAAAATAAATGTGACTCAAAAATTGAAATTTGTTTTGGGAAGGGTAAAAACATTGTGGGAAAAGGAGAAAATGCTGGTTACCAGCATTTTCTTCTTTTCCCACATTGTTTTCAGAAGCCTCTTTGCTCGGGGTCGTTAAAAATTGGGATTGTGTGGTAAAGGGTTAAAGTTATATGGGGAAAGAGGGGCATTACTGTGTTATAAATATTTTGATGGTTACCTGCTGTACCGGCATGGGTTCCCCTTTTTAAAATTAACAACTAGTCCGAGTTTGAAATAGATACCTTCAATGATGACAGAGCTATCATAAAATGTCAAAGTTTTGCACCACCATAAGGATGACACAGACGATAACTAGGCTATGACAATACCTATAAGTCTTCTTTGAAAAGAGCTGAGGTAAAAATTATCATATGCGGAATATTTGTGAACAATATCAGAGAAACTTTACCTGGTAAGATGGCGACTGTCGTCATGGACCTCCATTTCTGTGCTTTTAAACTGATTTAATTCTTTCCTTATTACAGCCTGAAATATAAAAATGATAACTGATTAACTCTTTACCAAAGGACAAAATTTTAGACTGGTCCAAATTGAAAGCATTTACAGACGACATAATTATTTTGGCTCAAATAAGGGGATTTGTCATTGAAAAAGAAGAAAACATTTTGGGAAAAAGAGAAAATGCTGGTAACCAGCATTTTCTCCTTTTCATACAATGTTTTCAGAAGCTTTAAATCACATTTATTGTTTGAAAAACGATTCCAGGTTAGGACCCAGAGGAAGATGGCTTTTTCTCCTCTAACCACAATTTTTTCTACCTTTTCAAAGACAACTCCCATTCTTTCAGTCAAGCCAATCTTTGAAATTTTCCAAGTACATAATCTATGTAATACATTGGACTATTTTTGAGCATTTCCATTTCTGGTGTATATCAGCCTTGGTGGCCAGTGTAGATCTGGGTAAGACTGCACTAAATGTGTAGTCTGATCTTTGATCTACACTGTTCAGTTTGCTGAGACATTCTTGACAAAAACAAACTTAAACCCTTTACCACACAATCCCAAGTTTAAACAACCCTGACAGAGAAGGCTTTCTAGTAAACATTATAAGGAAAGGAGAAAATGCTGGTAATCCAACATTTTCTCCTTTTCCCACGATAGTTTTTACCCTGTAACAGAAAAAATCAAATAATATCAGCCAAATTCATATTGTTGTCTGCAACTGCTCAGAATATGGACGAGTCTAAAATTTTGTTGTTTGGTAAAGCGTTAAATTGCTGCTATTTAGGTCTAACTTCAAAACTGAAAATGTACCTTGATTTACTCTTGCATCAAGACTTGTATTCTGTCTGATGTCAAAAAATAATATATGAGGATATGCATTCATCAGATTTTTTATTAATGAACCCTGCACCACACAATCCCAACTTTTAAGCAACCTTGAGAAAGACGACTTTTGAAAACATTGTGGAAAAAGGAGACAAGAGGGCCATGATGGCCCTGAAGTCGCTCACCTGAGCCTTTTGATCAAACATGAACCATTTCCAATCTCTTCAGAGATATCAAGACAAACATTCTGACAAACACTCATTAGTACTGGACTTACAAATATGGCCTCTAGAGTGCAAACAAGCTTTTTCTAGAATTTGTCTCAGCGGCCTACTTGACATGTAGAAATTATCCAGACATACATTCTGACAAACTTTCATGAGTATATGAGAGAAAATGTGGCCTGTAGGGTGAACAATAGGTTTTTCCGAGATTTGACCAAATGACTTAGTTTTTTTTATCCAACATGACCCATATTCATACTAGTCTAAGATATTATCAAGACAAACATTCTAAGCAAATTTCAAGATTATTGGACTGAAAATGTGGCCTCTAGAGCGTACACCAGATTTAAACTTGGTGACCTAGTTTTTGACCAGACATGGCCCATTTTCAAACTCATGCAAGATATCATCAAGACAAACATTCTGACCAAGTTTAAAGAATATTGGACTGAAAATGTAACCTTTAGTGAGTACAAAAGGTTTTTCAGAGATTTGACCTAGTGACCTAGTTTTTAATCCAACATGACCCATTTTCATACAAGTCTAAGATATTATCAAGACAAACATTCTGACCAACTTTCAAGATTATTGGAATGAAAATGTGGCCTCTAGAACGTACACAAGGTTTTTCTAAGATTTGACCTAGTGACCTAGTTTTTGACCTAACATGACCCATTTTCCAACTCATCCAAGCTATCATAATAACAAACATTCTGACTAACTTACAAGAGCATTGGACTGAAAATGTGGCCTCTGAAGTGTACACAAGGTTTTTCTAAGATTTGACCTAGTGACCTAGTTTTTGACCTGACATGGCCCATTTTCAAACTCATCTGCGGTATTATCAAGAAAAACATTCTGAGCAACTTTCAAGAGTATTGGACAGAAAATGTGGCTTCTTGAGCGTACACAAGGTTTTTTTAAGATTCGACCTAGTTTTTGACCAGACATGGCCCATTTTCGAACTCATTTCAGATATCATCAAGACAAACATTCTGACCAACTTTCAAAAGTATTGGACAGAAAATGTGGCCTCTAGAGCGTAAACAAGGTTTTTGTAAGATCTGACCTGGTGACCTAGTTTTTGACCCAACATGGCTCATTTTCGAACTCGTCCAAGATATCATCAAGACAAACATTCTGACCATCTTTCAGGAGTACTGGACTGAAAATGTGGCATCTAGAGCGTACACAAGATTTTTCTAAGATTTGACCTAGTGACCTAGTTTTTGACCCGACATGACCCGACATGACCCGACATGACTCGTCTGAGATTTCATCAAGGCAAACATTCTGACCAATTTTCATGAGTATCGGACTGAAAAAGTGTCCTCTAGAGCATACACAAGGTAAAAAGTTGACGACGGACGATGCACACAGCATGATCACAATACCTCCCCATGAGCACTTCGTGCTCAGATGAGCTAAAAATGCTGGTAACCAGCTTTTTCTCCTTTTCCCACAAAATTTTCTACCCAGTCAAAGACAACTTCAACGATTTGAGCCACATTTGCCATCTGTAAATGCTTTCAATTTGGTCCAGACACAAATTTTATTGTGTAGTTCAGAGTTAACCCTTTACCACATAATCCTGACTTTTAACAAGCCCGAGAAAAAAGCTTTTTGAAAACATTGTGAGAAAAGGAGAAAATGCTGGTAACCACCATTTTCTGCTTTTTCTACAATGTTTTCTACTCTTCCCAAAACAAAGGTCAATTTTTGAGTCACATCTATTTTGTCGTCTGCAAATGATTTCAATTTGATCCAGACACAAATTTTGATACAAAGTTAAGAAGTTCTTGCATTAATTTTTTCACTAAATGTCAAAATGTTAGACTGATCTAAATCTAAAAGCATTCGCAGAAGACAAAATCAATGATACTCAAAAATTGAAATTTGTTTTGGGATGGGTAGAAAATATTGTGGGAAAAGGAGAAAATGCTGGTAACCAGCATTATCTCCTTTTCCCACAATGTTTTCAAAAGACTTCTTTTTCAGGCTCGTTAAAAGTTGGGATTGTATGCTAAAGGGTTAAGGGTTGTAAAGATACTCTTACCTTATCTTTTGGTGTAAGTCTTGTCCAGGGCTTATCAGCACGTCTGTCATAATCACTTGCATCTGTGACTTCTATATATTCATTAAATTTTATAATCTTCTTTTCTCGCAGTTCCTCTATAGTAGGCCTAAAGCTTAACTGAAAACAGAGGTAAAAATTTACAATACTAAACCATTCACAAGACATGTAATCCTGGGATTGCGAGTTTGAACCCTTGCTTGGACAGAATGAGAGCGCCGCATGAGGGTGCCAAGGCTCGGCTGCAGTTGCTTGATTTTCAGTTAAAATTTTAAGTCAAAAGAGGTGTAACTGTTTCAAAAATACTTTGACAGTTATCTGCCCTTGTTGTATGGGATACCCTTTTGATATTTAACAATTTGTCCAAGTTTGAAGTAAGTATCTTCAGTTATAAGAGTGATATTACAAAATATCAGTTTTCGCATCATGGCAACGATGCAGATGCAGAGGCAGACAATTACACTGAAGCTACAATACCTCAACCTTTTCTTTGAAAACAATCCAGCTAAAAAAAATCAAGCAAACATCCTGACAAAAGCAGATTTTTTTCATTTTGAGTGAACTCCTTAATCAATTTTTTTTCACATTGTTTTCAAAGGCCTCTATTGCAGAAAAACCTATAGGCAATGCAGAAAATGTAGATCCTAAATAAAAATTGTACATAATTAGATTGATTTATTGAATAGTATTTTACACCACTTTCAGCATTATTTCAGTTATGTCACAGTGACAGCTTACTTATTCCATTATGTCCTGGGTTTCACCAGTACTAGGCCTCCAGATTGCAAATCCTACACTCCACCACAGGGCTATGCTAAACTCCACATAATGTAAAGACTGTACCTATAACTTATATAAAGAATTTTTAGGCAGATCAGCATAGGAAATGCAATGTCTGGGTCCTTCTTCAACACTGAAAGTGATTGTTTTATTCAGTTAGCACGTAACTCTATACCAAACGACAAAATTTTAGACTTGTCTAAAATAAAAGCGTTTGCAAACGACAAAGCGACTCAAAATTTGAAATTTCTTTCTGGGAGAGTAGAAAACATTTTTTCCCCAAAATGTTTTCAAATATTTTCTTCTCCACGACTTGTGAAAACTTGTCATTGTTTTGGTAAATATTTAAACAGACAATCAACAATACAATGGTAACGCAGAGTACATACTTTTCTAATAAGCAACTTTTTCTTTTCTTCTTTCTCTTTACTAGCTGCATCTTCACTACGATCTGTAAAAATGATAATCATGTAACTGTTTATCATACAACAGAATTGTGAACTTGTCAATATTAAAGGTATGCACAGACAAAAAGGTATATGTGGCTCAAATGATTGCCTTTTATCAGGGTAATAAATATTAAGGGAAAAGGAGAAAATGTTGGTTGCCAGCATTTTCTCATTCTCCAACAATGTTTTTTTTTTTTAAAGCCAATTGCTCAGGGCTGTTAAAATAATTTCTATCTAATAAACTTGAATAGCTAACACCAATCATGTAAAAGTGCTGTTTGATAATCAAAAGAGGTAAATGCTAACAATCTACATATACCTGCTATGAGTGAACATGAGTTATTTCCCTTGCTCACTATTTATAAGCAATTGAAATCAAAATGGTTTCATATACTAATAGGTTTTTGAAGTTTTCACAGTATAAGCCTTTGTTCTTTTTTCACTCTTTACCACACAACAAAATTTTAGACTCGTCCAAATTGAAAGCATTTGCAGACGACAATTTAAATGGGGCAAAAAAAAATTAAATTTCTTTTGGGAAGGATTGAAAACATTGTGGGAAAAGGACAAAATGCTGGTTACCAGCATTTTCTCCTTTTCCCACAGTGTTTTCAAAAGGCTTCTTCCTGAGGGTCTTTAAAACTCGGGATTGTGTGGTAAAGAGCTAAACGTCTTATCCCCAGGGATGAACCCAAGGTTCTAGTTTTAACAGTCTTGCTATAGTTCCACTAGATGAAGCTGCATGCAAACCTTAGGGTTAGGAACAAGAAAATTTTTATAGTTTCACAATACAAGCCCATGTAAAACGTGAAACCCTAGGGCAGGGTCAATTTTGACCTCATAGCTATAATTTGAATAGACTTAGTAGAGGTCCAAGAGATATAATTACATGCCAAATTTGGTAGCCCTATGAAACGGGGAAATTCTTAAAGTTTTCACAATATAAGCCTATGTAAAACTTGACCCCCAGGGCAAGGCCAATTTTGAACCCTGGGCTATAATTTGAAGAATTTCGGTAGATGTCTATTAAATGAAGCTACATGCCATATTTGGAAGCCCTAGGCCTAATAGTTTCGGGCAAGAAGATTTTTTAAGATTTCTAACAATTTTTAGTTAAATTGCCATGACAAGAGTTTTTACTGGAATCAATTTCTTTTGAGAAATTCTGAAATGGGCCACAGCAGAATCATTTCTGTGAAGTTTTGCCAAACTTGGGTAGATAGTTCCACAGAAAAAAATGTTTGAAATAAAAGTTATCTAATGCACACATGTACAGAGGTCTGACATAAGGCCATGACATAAGCTTGCTCCCTTTTGGCCAGTGGAGCTAAAAATACCATCAGGCCATTAACATCTCCATTTGTCATACTTTCGACAGATTGTAATTCTATCATTAAATCCTCTAATTCCATACATGCATAAATACTTGAGCAAGCGCTACAATTAAAAGCAGATACCAGTTTTATTCCCAAGACTGACATGAAACCTTTTAGAAAAGGAGAAAAAGTTCATATCAATCTACTTGGCACACTTTTTTGTCAAAAATAAAGCGCACAGCATGCCGGTTGCTTTTTCAGTAAAACCAAAGCACTGCATGCGGGTGCCAACGCTCAACTGCAGTTGCTTGATTTTCAGAGAAAGTTTTAAGTCGAAAAAGGGGCATAACTGTCAAAAATATTTTGATGATTACCTGCCCCTGTTGTACATATTTCCTTTTAATAGTTAACAACTAGTCCAAGTTTGAAGTAAATATTTTCAGTAAGTACAGAGATATTACAAAATGTCAAAGTTATTGCACGACAACAATGCAATCAGAGACACCAGGGCTACAACAAACACCTCAACGTTTTCTTCAAAATATGCCAAGCTAGAAACAGAAATAACAGTGTAAAAAGAGAGTTATCTACCTCTCTGACATTGGTTTCCATTTTGATAGTACACAACTAGCCCAAGTTTGAAGGAAATATCTTCAGTAATAACAGAAATATGAAAAAATCTCAGTTAAGCACAACAATGACGCACACAATGACAACGCTATGGAAAGACTCCAACATTGTCTTTGAAAACAGCCAAGCTCAAAACTCGGTCTGTTATGCACATGGCTTAAACAATTTCCTCTACTTACAATGTAAAATATTCCGCTGTTCCAATTCTTCTTGTGAAGGTCTAAGGCTTAGGCGTCTGTAAATGTAAATAACACAATTACACGATGAATTCCTCTGGGAAGGAATGAAACACTCTGAAAAACAATGCTGAATTGTTTGATATTTCGGCTTTTGCCTTTTTCCAGAGTTCGAAACACTTTTTCCTCTTTTAAAAAAAAAGAAAAAAAAAAAAACGTTCCACTGGAAAAATTTTTTCGAACTCTTGAAAAAGGCTATAGCCGAAATATCAAACAACAGAGCCTTGCTTTTCATAGTGTAAATGTAAAGTTACCTCAGAAATAAAATAATTTCAATTAATCAATTATCAAAACAGTGAATTCATCATTTACCTATTTACCAAAAGACAAAACTTTTGACTTGTCCATATCTAAAGCATTAGCAGACGACAAATCAAATGTGATTCAAATTGTGGGGTTTCACTTTGAACATGTAGAAAACACTGAGGAAAAAGGCAAAAATGCTGGATATAATTCCCTACAAAAGCATTCCTCCCTTGGACAGTTAAAATTGGGGATTGTTTGGTAAAGGGTCAACCCTTTACCACAAACCTCGATTTTTCATGATCTTGAGAAAAAAAGCTTTTGAAAACATTTTGGGAAAAGGAGTAAATGCTGGTTAACAGCATTTTCAACTTTTCTCACAATGTTTAAAAAAAAAATTTGCCCTGAAGCCTCAATGTTATTTTACGCAGAAATTTCAAAGACTTCTTGAATGCAGCCTAAATTTCTTTTTATGCAGTGTTTTAAAAGACTTCTTCCCCACGGTCGTAAAACCACCAAATTGTTTGGTTGAGGGCTTTTAAGGAAATTTGTATGTTAAAATAAACATAACTACTTTTTCGCCATACTACTAACTCTGCTATGTACTGTATATACGACTGTAATACTTACCGTATCAACTTTGAACCGATTTCCTGCCTATCATGATGTATTTGATCTTCACTTTTGTTTGGTATAATGTTTTTATCGACTAGTTCCTGCCGTGACGGTCGGTTACTTAAAAACCTTGCTAAACTATCTTGACGAGCTACTTTCGCTGCCAATGTACCTAAAATAGAGTAAAACAGGGACTTTTTTTAAAAACCATTCTTTAACTCTTTACTACACAAGCAAAATATAGACTTGCCCAAATTGAAAGCATTTGCAGGCAACAACTAAAATGCAGCTCAAATGATGGAATTTTGTCTTCGATAGAGTAGAAAACACTTGGGGAAAGGGGGAAAATGCTGGTTACTAACATTTTCTCCTTTTGTCACAATGTTTTCAAAAAGCTTCTTCCTTAGGGTCATTAAAACTTGGATTGTGGTAAAGAGTTAAACCATTACCAAACAATCCTAAGTTTTAATGACCCTCAGGAAGTTGGCTTTCAAAAACATTGTGGAGAAAGGAGAAAATGCTGGTTACCAGCATTTTCTCTTTTTCCCACAAGGTTTTCTATAACTTTTTCTTTACCAAAACAACATTTTTGACTTGTCCATACTAAAAAGTATTTGCAGACAACAAATTACACATGATCAAAAATTGGAAATTGTTTTTGGAAGGGTAGAAAACATTATATGAAAAGGAGAAAATGCTGGTTTCAAGGAGTTAAAGTTATTTTTCAAAATTAAGAGACAAACCAGCTACACTGGCCCAGACCTTCTGTGTCAGCCAGTCAACATTTCAGACTTGTCTAAGTTGGAAGCATTTGCAGCAACAAATTAAATGCGACCCAAGAATTGAAATTTGATTTTGAAAGGTTAGAAAAATATCATTGGAAAAGGAGAAAATGCTGGTTTCCTACCTTTTCTCCCCTTTTTTCCCCCAGTGTTTCCCAGAGCTTCTTTCTAAGGTCCCAAAAAGTTGATAATATATGGTAAGGGGTTAAACTTATTGTTCAAATAAATGAGACAAAGCAGCCAAATTTGCTGAGGTGTTCTGCCTTCTCCAATCAGATGGTTAGTTTTTATCATTTTAAAACTAGATAAAGATATAGTACGGTGGGATATGCTTTGTATTCATAACATCGGGAGATGACAAATTAAAAATTGGTACAAAATTAAATGAGCTTTAAGCTCTCTGATGGGTTAGAAAACATTGTGGGAATACGAGAAAATGCTGGTTACCAGCATTTTCTTCTTTTCCCACAATGTTTTAAAAAGCCCAAAAAAGATTGGTATGATAAGGTCTTACTAGTATCCACGTCATCCCTGTAGTGAATTTCTCCGTCATCGTCTGATGAGGAATCATCAGCGTTGACTGAATGTGTCGGCGGATGATACGGAGGTGGGGGATGTTCTGGCACTGACGGGGAATGATAAGCTGGGGGAGCTGGTAGGCTGTCCGGATCACTAGCCGTGACACCCCTAAAACGTAATAATGATACTAGTAATATCAAAAATTAACTTGAAAAATAGACTCAAATAATAATTACCATCATTACTCTCATTTTCATTCTTTACCAGATGACAAAATTTTACACTTGTCCAAATTGAAAGCATTTGCAGATGACAAATTAAATGTGACACAAAGTATTGACTTTGTTTTGGAAAGGGTAGAAAAGATTGTGGGAAAAGGAGAAATCGATGGTTACCAGCATTTTCTCCTGTTTCCACGTGGTTTTCAAAAGCTTTCTTTCTCAGGGTCATTATAATTCGGGATTGTACTATAAAGAGTGAACCTTTATTAAGTAATCATGAGTTTTACAAACCTTGAGGAAGAAGCCCTTTGAAAACATTATGAAAACAGGACAATGTGGGTAATCACAATTTATCTTTTTCCTTTGATTTTTTTCTGTCTTTCAGGGGCAAATTCCATCATTTAACCCTATTCCAAACAATCCCGACTTTTAACAACCCTGACGAAGAAAGCTTTTGAAAACAATTTGGGAAAAGGAGAAATGTTGTGTACCAGCATTTTCTCCTTTACCCACAATGTTTTATACCCTTTAAATGACAAATCCACTCAAGTGAGCCAGAATCAAATTGTCGTCTGCAAAAGCTTTCAATTTGGACCAGTCTAGAATTTTGCCGTTTGGTAACCCGTTAAACCACATTCAATTTGTTTTCTACAATTATCCCTTAACCCTTTACCAAACGACAAGATTATGGACTTCTCCGTCCAAATTTAAAGCATTTGAAGGCGACAATTTAAAATGTTGCTCAAAAGGGAAAAGCTGTCTCAGAAGGGGTAGAAACCATTGTGGTTAACAGCATTTTCTCCGTTTCCTGTAACATTTTCAAAATTCAGGTTTGTTGAAACTCGGGATTGTGTGGCAAAGGGTTAATTACACAATCCTTGGTTTTTACAAGCATGAAAAGGAAGCCTTTAAAAAACACTGTGGGAAAAGGAGAAAATGCTGGTTACCAGCATTTTCTCCTTTTCCCACAATGTTTTCTACCCTATCCAATCTGAGAAGGCTTTTGAAAACATACGGGGAACCATTGAAAGTCTTAGATTTTGTTAGATTTTAGTACAGTAAATTTCTATGTAAAAGTCTAAAAGGTTTCTTATCTGGTCAAGAGTTCACCCTTTACTACACAGCAAAAATTTCAGACTTGTCCTCGTTGAAAATGTAGTTCAAATGCTAGGATTTATGCTTGGTAGAATTGGGAACATTGTGGGTAACGGGTAAAAAGAGAAAATGTTGCCTACCAGCATTATACTTTTTCCAAAACGTTTTCTACCCTATCAAAGACAGAAATCATAATTTGAGCTACATTTAATGTCATCTGCAAATGCTTTCAATTTGGTCTAGTGCAAAATTTTGTCGGTTGGTAAAGAGTTAATGACTGGTGCAAAATTTTGTCAGTTGGTAAAGAGTTAATGACTGGTCAACTGACTCCAAAAACTTCCATGGTAGATCAGTAAGTGCATACCTGAGAAGTGTGACCCTTGGCTTCGGTCGCGGAGGTCCATGATTCACTGGTGTAGCTTTCGGTGAAGGCATAACATTACTTGCTGTGGGCGGAGTTTCAACCGCCTGCGTGTCTGCACAGTCTACGACTCCGTTATCACTAGAGTTCATAGTGTTTTGTGTATTTTGTGAATTGGACCCTATAGGCTTCTTTAAAGCACTTTTTTTAGGTTGTAAACTTAAGTCTGGTTCTTTAGCTACTTTTTCATACACCCTTGGGGTCCCGTTTCGGCAGCTTGTAGCCTGAAGTTCTGGTTCTGATTCTTCCTCTTCTTCCTCTTCACTTTCTTCTTCCTCTTCTTCATCACCTGAAAATGACGCATTTAGTTATTATCTTTGTCAACAAAAAAATCTTTGTGTGTATACATGCAAGTGTGCCTATAAATATGTTTGAATGTGTGTGTATTTGGTAGTCAATTTCGAAAATTTCATCAACAATAGCACAGCATGCAGCTGCCACCGCTCCAGTTGCTTTTAGACATATATTCTGTCAGAACTAGGCATATACTTGATGGTTACCTGCCCTTGTTGTGTGGGTTACCCTTTTGACAGTTTCAAAATAGTCCAAGTTTGGTCTGAACCCATCAAGCCTTTCAAACCGAAAAGATATTTTCTTCATGTAAAATTATTTTTTCTAATTTTTTTTTTAGACTCATTACCGAACGACAAAATTTTTTACATGTCTGAATTGAAAGCAATTGCAGACTACAAATGTGACTGAAAAATTAAAACTTGATTTTGGAAGGGTAGATAACAGTGAGGGCAATGGAGACAACGCTGGTTACTTTTTCTCTTTTTTTCCCCACAATGTTTTCAAAAGTCTTTTTTTCAAGGTAATAAAACCCTGGATTTCTTGGTAAAGGGTTAACTCTTTGCCTCACAATACAGTTTTAACAACCCTGAGAAAGAAGCCTTTTGTGGGAAAAGAAGAAAATGCTGGTTACCAGCATTTTCTCCTTTTACCACAATGATTTCAACCTATTGCGATATGCCATATTGGCATATGCTAAAGGATTAAACAATATAGGTAATAAAGTGATAATATGCATACTGTCTTCAAATCTGGTTTGATATCTTGGTTTACTCTCCATTATGGTAACTGTGTCAGCAAAGCTGGTCTTCACAACATAGGGCTTCTCACTGGGCTCCTTGCTCTCTGATTGGTCATGAGAATTTGGCTCCGCCTCTGTGGGTGTGGTTGAGTCTGGAATGGTTTTTGAAGTGAGTGAGGAGATGATGATAGGCCTGGCTTGTGATGCTGAGGCTGAGAAAGAGAGGGAAAAATGATCCATTACTGTCATACTGATCTTGATCTACACTGTCTGCGAAAGCAAATGAGCCATATTCTGGCAAAAGAGGGTTCAATGCATTTTGTGATGCATCGTATTATGCAAATCATCATATGATTATAGATCAATAAAATCCATTTCGTCGAACAACCAACTGGGTTATGAAGTTGAATGATCCTTAAACATTGCAGAAAATTGACCAATAGCAAACAGTTTCCACCTATGTCAGCCTGCAAGGACTGCAGAGACCGACACGGGTCTATACATTTTTGGAAATACAATAAAACCCTTTTCACAGAGCGTGAGTCAATTAAAATTGTATCTATTATTTTATGAATAACAAATTATGTTTCAGCAATTCCAATCCTGGTTTTGGTTATATGGTGTTTTATGTCATTTCCAACATTATTTCAGTTATATCTTGGGGGCCAATGCACCCATCCATGCTTTCATGAACTTTCCTTTTATTCCCATTTTTATTTTCCAGGTACTTCGAAGAATATTCTTCTCAAACCAATGGCTTCTTTCCCACATAACCATAATCAAATCAACAGCATGCCTAAATCCTTGTGTCTACTACCTTGATTGCTGTGGCCAGTTCATTAGTTTTGACAGTTTCTCACTTTGTCAACAATATTTCAACAGTTATCAGGCAGCCAGTGCACCTATCCATGTATTCTCTTTTACTCTTTACCAGACAACACACTTTTAGCCTTGTACATTTTGAAAGCATTTGGAGACAAATTAAATGAAACTCAAAACATGAAATTTGTCCTTCATAAGGTTAAAAACACTGTGGGAAAAGGAGAAAATACTGGTCACCAGCATTTTCTCCTTTTCCCACAATGTTTTCAAAAGCCTTCTCCCTCTGGATTGTTAAAATTCAAAACTGTTTGGTAAAGGGTTCAGTCAAGCCTGTCAGATAAACCGCAATTCCAATGCTACTTTTGGCCATACATAAAAAAAGTGGCAGACACTGACAGTATAGATCCAGTACCAGACTGCATGTTCTGTTCAGTCTGATCTTGATCTACACTGTCTGCAGAAGCAACATTCTAAGGATTTAGATTTGGGTTATACTCACTGAGTGGCGTAGATGTTCCAGCAGATTGGTCTTGTGTTGAGACTGACAATGTGGGTAAATCTGAAGCATAGAACCAGGCAATGTTAACTCTTAACCAAATGACAAATTTTTAGAATACTCCAAATTGAAAGCATTTGCAGACAACAAAATAAATGTGACTCAAAAATTTAACTTTGTTTTGAAAAGGGTAGAAAACATTATGGGAAAAGAAGAACATGCTGGTTACCAGCATTTTCTCCTTTTCCCACAATGTTTTCAAATGGCTTCTTTCTCAGGGTCATTAAAAATTGTTAGGTAAAGGGTTAAATGGTGAAAATCAAGATCCATATATTGCGCACTGAATGGTACAGACCATGATCAGATGGCACAGATATGTAGTTTGATCTGAGTCTACTCTTTTCTCAATGGACATCTGAACTTCCTACTTGGAGAAAAGCTACTGACTTACTGTTTTTTTACACTTTTTTATGCCCCCCCCCCACCTTTAAAATGCAAGGGGGGGGGGGGGGGGAAATATAGTGTTTTATTTCATGCTTTCTGGTAGTTTATCGAGAAATAACTGTGGAATATTTTTTTTTATATTTCATGGTTATGACCAGTGGAAAAAATACTGATTTTCTTTTCTAACTCTTCAATTGAAGGTGGAAACAGTAGTTCCCATACACTTGTTACCTAGGTAAAATGCGCATGCAACCCAACTATATAGAAATATGACGTAATTTACCCTACACTTCTTGCGCTTTACGTAATATTTTAATTCCTTGTTATGCGAAGAGGGTACGCCACGGGGAATATCCTAAAAGGATTTACTGGATTTTGATGTAAGTCTCCCCCCCCCCCCCCCCCCCCCCCCCAAAAAAAAAGTGTTAGAAGTGTTGTAAGTGTTGTGGGGTTTTTTTTGTGCCACTCGTGAAAATATTACCGATGTTGTTCACTCGATGAAAAAAATTTTGATCCTTAACCGAAAAAAAAAATATCGCCTATATCCCTGTCCGTGTGTTTGTGTGTGTGTATGTATGTGTTTATGTCCAGCCAATAACAAATGCTCTCAATTTGGACAAGTCTAAACTTTGATCGCCTGGTGAATATTTAAGGATGAAAAGTAACATTTGGGAAATTTTTGTAAGTGACAATCTTCATATCTAGGGAAAGAAGAGTATGGGAATATAGTAACAAAATTGTAGCCGAAGAAATTAAGGCAATTCACTCCTTAACAAATGACAGGATTCTAGTGACTGATTACTTGTATGGTGCTTAACGCGGTTTTCAACATTATTTCAGTTATACCGTGGCAGCCAGTGCACCTATCAATGCTTTCCTGGAGTTTCTTTTACCAGTACTCCACAAAATATTCTTTCCAAGCCAAATTGGCCGAGCCAGGAATCGTACCAGTGACCCCCTGTTCTCAAGTCCTGTATGCTAACGACTGAGCAACCATGGCTCGGCAACAGGATTCTAGACAGGCCCATATTGAAAGCATTCATTTTGCAGACAACAAATCAAAAGTGGGTCAAATGATGGGATTTTTATTGAAATGGTAGAAAACATTGTGGAAAAAGGAGAAAATGCTAGTTACCAGCATTTTCTCCTTTTTCCACAATGGTTTCGAAAGCCTTCTCTTTCAGGATCATTTAAACTCAGAATCTTGTGGTAAAGCGTAAAAAAAATATAATTATAAGAAAAAAATGATCACCTATAGAACCAGTGTGAGCAGGCACTATTTCTGCCTTAGTAACTATCACAGTTGCAGAGTTATTGTCGTCCCTGTCATTGGTTGCCGTGGAAACCATTCCATTCTCAGTCGCTTTGACAACAGCAGCATCATGGCTATCTTCTACTGTCTTACTGGAATCTGTAATGATACAAGACAGAAAAAAAATTGAATAACCCTTTACAGCATGATCACGAGTTTTAATGACCTTAGAGGGTTAGGTTTTTGAAAACATTATGGGCGTATTCCATTCACCTGTTCTGGCACAATGTTCTGTATTCTGGAATACTCTTCTGGAATGTGCGAATGGAATATTTCAGATCACATACACTGTTCTGGGATTATGTTCCGAATGGAGCATTTTCGGAACATTGTTCTAATCAATACCGAAATGAATGTACATTGCCATGATGGCTGTTGCAAGAGCTACTGTCTTAGCTGTGTTAGTGGAGGATATGATTAGCTGCGGAAAGGGAGTAGAGACGAGTCTACAATGCTCGTATTTATGGCATTCATATCGTAAAAAAGACAATAGCAAGTTTCGCCATGAAGAATTGTCTGTCTTTCAGCCATCTTGTATCACCTAGCAACCGTTCAGCAGGTTGGCTGCACCTCGATTGAATTAGAACAGTCAGAACATGTTCTGAAGAACACAGCACAGTGTTCCGAAATACTCCGTTGATCTAGAACATGTTCGGAGTGTTCGAAGTAGCGAAAGGAATACGCCCTATATGTATAAAGTATTGAGTGTCTTCCTTCTCTATTAAATTAGAAGCATTATTAAATTTAGAACTCAGTAATACGCAGACATTCCACTCATTATTTTCTATTCTAATTATTGCAATAAAAAACCAACAGTAATGACTTAGCCTACACAATGTTAGATAATCATTCATCTTTAGAGGCCCAGATTAATGAAATTTATCAGAGCTCCATACAGAGGAAGTGATTTTGATTTCAAAATTGAAAATATAAATAATTTTCCACTAAACCCTATGTTATGTATACTCATCAGAATCATCTCATCGAGACGATTCTAATGAGTACCCACAACATAGGGTTTGGAAGAGAAATAATGGATTTAGAATACCATCACTCCCTCTTATCGAGAGCTCCGATTTATTTCCATTTGGATTGATTGAAAGTATTGTGTTTCAGTGCCGTTTTAAATATTATTTCAGTTATGTCGCAGTGGCCAGTACACATATCCATGCTTTCCTGAAGTTTCTTTCACCAGTACTCAGCACAATAATTCTTTTCAAGCCACTGGTTGCTTTCTCACATAACCATTGTAAACAGTGAGTGTGGCAATGACTATCATCAATCCTCAGAGAGAAATTGGCCAGGCTACCCACTGAGGTACTGGGGCTTGGCCCCTTCAATCTAGAAAAAACAGGAGAAATACTACTATCTCAAGGTTGTATTCTCCAGAATATGTAGAAAAGAAGCGGACAGTATAGATCAAAGATCAGACTGCATGTTCTGTGCAGTCTGATTTTGATCTACACTGTCCGCAAAAGCAAATTGATCTAGATCTGGTGGTTTAACTCTTTTACCAAATGACAAAATTTTAGACTGGTCCAAATTGAAAGCATTTGCAGACGACAAACGTGGCTCAAAAATTGAAACTTGACTTTAGAAAAGAAGAAAACATTGTGGGAAAAGGAGAATATGCTGGTTACCAGCATTTTCTCCTTTTCCCACAATGTTTTCAGAAGGCTTTTTCCTCTGGGTCATAAAAACCAGGGATTGTTTGGTCAAGGGTTAAGGATTTACAGCCTCCGGCAACTTTATCTTCATAATCAGAGACAAACTGATATAGGATTATTCACCCTTTATCACACAATCCTTCTTCCTATTTTCTACTTAATTATATCCAAACAAAAAACATGGCATACTTATTATCCCCAGTCTGATAGAGTTATCTCTCCTTGCCAACTCTGGTGAATATATGATAAGAAAATTAACAAGTTTCATGAGAAAGCATTTTATTACATAACTCCCCTTGCTTTCAATGTAATACAGTCATTACACATTATACATGTATGCCTATGTTTTAATACATTATGGACTATAATTCTTGTTATAAAGTTATGTGATAAAAAGAATCCAACAACCGTTGGCTTTTGAGGTAAAAATTTATTAAACTCGTCCACAAAAAATGTTATTAAGCTGCCAAAGGCTTGCTTAAGGTCTACTGCCCCTAACTCTCATGTTAAAAGACGAAAGCTGCCGAGATTGGCCGAATAGCCTTTACGAAAACGTCGATCTTACATGATATTTACCAATGAGTTAGTAAGTCTACCGCTCCTAACTCTCATATTAAAAGACGGAAGCTGCCGAAATTGGCTAAATAGCCTTTACAAAAACGTCAATGTTTATTGATGAGTTAGGGGCAGTAGACTATAATAACACTTTTTGTAGATTCATTTAATAAAATTTTATCTCAAACACCAACTCATGTCAGATCATAATTATATATCTGTAACATAGACAAATTATTAACTAATCCATTGTGAGAAAAGAAAAGGAGTTGGTTGGTTGGTTGTATTGGGGTTTAACGCCACTTTAACAGCTAAGGTCATATTATGGCGGTCGGTGACGCACATGTGTTTCCTGGCTTTCTCACACGAGTACTAACACAACTTTCTTTCCAAAGCCACCGACTACTTTTCTCACATGCTTCAGCAGAGGTGAGAGGCGAAAATACGCCGGAAAGAAAGTTTGCCTCAACCGGGTATCGAACTCACAACCACCAGGTCATGAGTCCGACACGCTCACCACTGAGCCACCCGGGCGGGCTAAAAGAAAAGGAGAAATGAAAGCGTAAAAGTAGTTTTGCGTTTGATTGTACTTAAATATGTTGCCAGTGATTTTTATTTACATGTGGTCCCAGTAGTAGGTCTAAACGCACCTTCAACTAGAAGAGTAAGAAAAAGGGAGTACTTGAAACCGTCTACACAAAGTTAGATAATCATTTAAACTCTTTATCACACAATCACGAGTTTTAACGACCCTGAAAGAAAAGCCTTTTGAAAACATTGTGGGGGAAAAGGAGAAAATGCTAGTAGCCCAAATTGAAAGCATTTACAGACGAAAAATAAATTGCACCTTAAATGAAGATTCCTGTATTTGATAGGGTAGAAAAACATTGTGGGGAAAAGAGAAAGTCCTGATTGCCAGCATTTTCTCCTTTTCCTGCAATGGTTTCAAAAGCCTACTCTCTTAGGGTCCTTAAAACTTGGGATTGTGTGGTAAAGGGTTAAGCTTATAACAAACAATCCTACTTTCTATTTTGTCCCTTATAATTTTCATTAACCCTTTACCAAACGACAAAATAATAGACGTCTAAATTCAAAGCATGTGCAGACGACAAATTAAATTTGTTGCAATTGATAACATTTTTCTTGAAAGAGTATAAAACGTTGTGGGAAAAGGAGAAAATGCTGGTTACCAGCATTTTCTCCTTTTCCGACAATGTTTTCGAGAGGCCTCTTTCTCACGGTCGTTGAAACTCGGGATTGTGTGGTAAAGGGTTAAAAACATGGTAATTACACAGCCCACACGATGTTAGACAATCAGTACCTATGTACCAGACGACCAAGTTTGTTTGTTTGAATGTAATGGAGTTTAACGCAGTTTTAACAACTTAGGTCACATCACAACAGTCAGTACACCTACACATATGTTTTCTTGGATTTCTCATACCAGCACTGAAACAGCTTTCCTTCCAAGCTACTAATTTTGGCACATGCATCAGAGGTGAGAGGCCAAAACTTAAGAGAAAGAAAGTTTACTGCAACCGGGTGTCCAACTTGCACCCACAAGTCAGATATACTAACCACTGACCTGTAACTAGCTAGACAACCAAATTTTTGACATTTTCAGCTACTCAGCCCGGCTAGACAACCAAATTTTTTACATTTTCAGCTACTTGGCCTGGCTAGACAACCAATTTTGACATCTTCTGCTACTCAGCCTGGTTAGACAACCAAATTTATGACATTTTCAAATTCAAAGGACTAGCAGACGATAAATGTAGCTCAAGTGGTGACATCAGTGTTCAAAAGGTTATAAAAGATTATTTGAAATGAAGAAGATGCTTTTTGTTGAATGTCAGCACTGTGTAGTAAAGGGTTATTTGGTAACAGCAGGGTCCAAAAAATCCACTCGTCCGCTCGTCCTTACTAGTAAAAATTTGGCAAGGGCAAGTGGATTATCCTTCTTTGTCTAACTGTAGGACGAGTGCAAATGGCAGGAGGACAAGTAAGAATTCTGAAATTTTTTGGACCCTGGACAGGTTAACTGCATTTGCCCTTTTTGTCTTTGAAGCAGTCATGAATATAATTACCAGTCTGTAAATATTCAGATGATTTCAATAAACAAGAGCATGCATGTGGGTGCCAATGCTTGACTGCAAGTGCTTGATTTTCAGTAAAAATTCTGAGTCGAAAAATGGGCATAACTGTGTCAAAAATATTTTGATGGTTTTCTGTTGTATCAGTTACCCTTTTGATAGTTAATAACTTATCCATATTTGAAGTAAATATATTCTGTAATAACAGAGATATTACAAAATGTCAAAGTTTTTGCACAACAACATCACAGACAACAACGCCAGGGCTATGTCAATAACTTGTCATTTTCTTTGACAATAGCTGGGCTAAAAAAAAAATCATGTTTTTAATAGAAATAAGAAAATAGGACAAACGTTAGTAAAAGTACAAAGATAGTTATGAGAAGATGAACTTTGAGAGTACAATGACTTGGGGTTTCATTTACAGATTTTCAAGAAATAAATTCCCTGTAATTAAAGGTCAAAAGATGCTTCCCTATAAAACCTGTCCCCCTAAGAGAAATTCTAGCACTTATGCAGAGGCGGTCTTGCCAATAAATCAAGCCTTCTAAGGCAGTATTTCTGTCACCGACTGTGGTTTCTTTGCAATTATCAAGATAACTTTTCCAGGAAACTTTTTTTGCATTGGTTGCTCTTTACTGTATGACAAAATTGTAGACTTGTCCTAGTTTAACCATTTACCAGACAACATAATTTTAGCCATGTCTAAACTGAAAACATTTGCAGACGACACTTTCAATGCAGCTCAAATGGTGCAATTTTCCTTTGATAGGTTTGAAAGCATTGTGGGAAAAGGAGAAAATGCTGGTTACCAGCATTTTCTCCTTTTCCCACAATGTTTTCAAAAGGCTTCCTTCCTAGGGTCGTGAAAAGTCAGCATTGTGTGGTAACGGGTTAAAAGAATTTGCAGACGACCAATTATACCTTTACCAAATCACAAAATTTTAGACTGGTCCAAATTGAAGGATTGTGTAGATAATAATTTTAATGTGATTTAAATGATGGGATATGACAATGAAGGCTAAAATCATTGTAGGAAAAGGAGAAAATGCTGGTTACCTTTTTTCCCCACAATGTTTTCTAAAGCCTTCTTTCTCAGGGTTGTCATAACTCATGAGTTTCGTAAAGGGTGATTCAAAGGATGATTTGTCTTTGAAGACTTTACCAGCATTTTTTTCTTTTCCAACGATGTTTTCAAAAGCTCTTGCCAAGAGTCATTAAGACAAAGGCTTACTTGGAAAAGGTTATTATTACCTGACTTTGGAAGCAAGCTTTCTGATTGGCCAAGACACTTTGTTTTAGTTCGCTGGAAAGTCAGTCTAGAACACTTAATGATACATCTACACTTGTTTTCAGCCTGTTTTTAGCCAGTTTTCAACCCATTTCATCCTTATTTTATGAAACTTTAATTATTCTTCTATCTTCAAGCTAAATGTTGTCCCTAATGGCTGCAAGGTTGCACAGATTACAACAGACACCCTTACACCATAGGAATTGAAGACGGACTTTTGGAAACATTGTCAGAAATGAACAACATGCTGTTTCCAGCATTTTCTCTATTTCCCATAATGGATTCAAAAGCCCCTTTTTCCGAGAACTGTTACAACAGAGGATTGTTGGTAAAGCCTTCAGGAATGACCTAACAATGACAATCCTGATTTAAACAACCCAGACCAAGAAGCCTTCTGAAAACATGGTGGGAAAAGGAGAAAATGCTGGTAACCAGCGTTTTCTCCTTTTCCTACCATGTTTTCTACCCCATTAAAAAACAAATTTCAATTTTAAACCCTTTCCCAAACAATCACACATTTTCATGACACAGAGGATAAACCCTTCTGAAAACATGGTGGGAAAAGTAGAAAATGCTGGTATGCAGCATTTTCTCCTTTTCCTACTATGTTTTCAACCCTCCCACCCACAGATTTCAATTTTGAAGGGACAATCATACTGTTGTCTGCAAATGCTTTCAATTTGGACATATCTAAAATTCTGTCACTGGGTAGAAAGTTAAAAATAACCTCATAGTAACAACAGCCAAGATACAAGCTCCAGAGACCACTATCAAATGTTCATCAATCCTGAAGGAAACATTTATTATGCTTTATCTTTGGATAGTTGCAATATTTCCTGAAAGGTAAACAAAGTTATTGCCATGGAAACAATAAGACGTAATTAAGTAAAAAGGGTCCATCAGTAATTGAAATTATCTTCACATATCAATTCTCTTTGGCCATCCTTACAATAGAAAATCAATGATATCTCATCAGATGCCTTGTCTTGTCTTCACCCTTTACCACACACTTCTGAGTGTCAACAACCCTAAAGGCCCATATACACCACCAAACACCATGTTTGCTGTTGTTTGTAAACAAAAGTTTACTAGTGTAGACCAGTCAGCAATCACAAGCTAGTAGTGTTTGGTGATGTTTGGACATGTTAACTTTTGTTTTCTCTGTTTGGTGGCGTCAAAATATACCAACCAGTCAGAAGCCATCTTTTTATCATGTGATGAATGCACATGATCTTCAAACACCAACAAACGTTGTATGCCATTATTTGTTGTATTGTAGACAAGACCAAACAATACCAAACAAAAGTTTGGTGGTGTTTGCAAAGAAGTGTTTGCTAGTGTAGACGGGCCTTCAATACTGAGCCACTCATGATTAATCCTTTCCTGAACGATTCTGAGTTTAAACGACCATGAGAAAAAGGCCTTCAGAAAAAATTATGGGAAATGGGGAAAATGCAGGTAACCAGCATTTTCTTCTCAGAGGGCATCTGTTTTTTTTTTGTACCAATATTGAATGTGTTGTCCACAGATGCATTTAATTCTGTGGGTTCTAAAATTTCCTTTTGAAAAAGGTCTAATGCACTGACTCAGATGCATAACACATGCAACATGCAATCTTCAGCTGTATTTGATTGGATGAATAGTGATCGAAATGGTGATTGGATTCGTATTGGTAGGGATACCTTTATACAAATCAATCCCATGTGTTAATGACTCAGGAGAGGAAGGCTTTTGAAAACACTGTGAGAAATGCAGTTACTGAAAACATTCAACTCGCTCTTCAAAGGGTAGAAAACATACATGGGAAAAGGAGAAAATGCTGGTAACCAGCATTTTCTCCTTTTCCCACAGTGTTTTCTACCCTGTTTAAGAATGCTAGCCCCTTTGTGCAATACTCAAGTTTGTCGTCCGCAGATCTTTTCGATTCAATTTTGACAGGTCTAAAATTTTGTTGTATGGGAAAAAGTTTTAACAGTTTTTGTCATTACATCCAGAAATAAAATCTACAGCTGACAACTTTGAAACATGCATAATCAATATGAATGAAAATGAAAAAGTGAAAACATTTACTCCTTTTGCCACAATTTTCTCAACTTTCATAGACAAATTCCATTATTTCAGCCGCATCTACTTTGTTGTCTGAAAATGCTTTGAATTTGGAGGAGTTCAATGTCATCTGGTAAAGTTAAAGCTTAAGTTAAATATTCAAGTGAAAAATTTGTGGCAAAAAGAGAAACACAGGCCATTTATCCTTTGACCACATTATTTTCAAAAATGACTGTCTGCAAAAAAATAAGAGAACCGCATCAGCTGCAGTTGCTTTTAGAAATAGACTGATTTTTGGTGAAAATTTTCAGTTGAAAAAGGGGCATAACTGTGTCAAAATATTTCTATGGTTTACTGGTGTGCTGGTATGAGTTCCCCTTTGAAAAGTGACTAGCCTGAGATTGAAGTAAATATCTTTGGAAATGATAGAGATTTTATGAAATGTCAAAGCTTTTGCATGAAGATGCAGACGGTAATGTCTACAGGGCTATAACAATACCCTAAACGTTTTCTCCAAAAACAGCCGAGCTTAAAATGTTGTCTGCGTGAGGTACAGATATTTGTGAAAAGCCAGGATTTCCATCAAACAAGATGTCCAGAAACAAGGATTCATTCCATCTAGTAATGTTGTTAACAGAAATGCGGAGCGACAGTAATCAACATTCAACTCTATACCACATTACAGAATTGCAGACTTGTCCGAATTGAAAGCTTTTGCAGACAACAATTCAGAAGTGGCTCAGGTGATGGAATGTGTCTCTGATAGGGTAGAAACCATTGTGGGAAAAGGAGAAAATGCTGGTCACCAGCATTTTCTCCTTTTCTGACAATGTTTTCAAAAGGCTCTTTTCTTTGGGTTGTTAAAACTCTCAGGATTATGTGGGAATGAGTTAAACTCTATAACAAACAATGAAATGTTGGACTTGTCTGAATCCAATGCAGTTGCAAGCGACATATCAAATTTGACTCAAAATTTAATGGTAACCTGGTAGAAAACATTGTGGGAACAGGAGAAAATGCTGGTTACCAGCATTTTCTCCTTTTTCCACCATGTTTTCAAAAGTCTTCTTCTTCAAGGTTGTTTCAAACTTGAGATTCTATGGGAAAGGGCTGAAGTGCTGTCATTCTATTAATTGTTCAGTTTTGTCCTGTTTTTCAATCAAAGCCCACTCCCAGACAATGATTTGTGTAATAACCTATCTATCGTGAGATAAATAAAAAATTGCAGTCAGTGATGAAGTTACCAAATGAGGTTCGTAGAATAAAAACTCACAGTACAGTCATTACCAACCATTCTAAATTTCTTTTTACCAGATTCTAAATGTAGAAAGTTAACACAATTTTTTATTGGCTGATATAAATAATTAAGCCAATCAGAATTTGTCTTACTTTGCTTGATTGACTGATTATATGGTGTTTAACACCCTTTTCAACATCATGTCACTTATATTGCGGCAGCCAGTGCACCTATCCATGCTTTTCGTGGAAAAAGTAGTCAGCGGTGGGTGAGGAATGAATCCTGTAGCAATGACTATCATCAATCCTCAGAAAGAAATTGGCCAAGCCAGGGATCAAACCCACGACCCCCTGTTCTCAAGTCATACAAGCTACCGACTGAGCTACTTGGGTTCTGCGTCTTCCTTTGCATTATAGAAAATTGATGAAAATTAAAATAAGAAAGCATTTTAAATCTTTATGAGACAACAAAACAAAGGACTGGTCAGCTTAAAAGCATTTTGTTGACAACATATTAAGTCTTTCCTGTCAACTAAATGGATTCAACATTTCTCAAGGTCTTTAGATATCTTTTGTTTCAACTGAACCTGTTTTTCGCTAAATATTAGTATCAGATAGCTGACATTGTAGATCCACTGACATTGTAGATCCAATCTCAGACTGTATAATTAAGGTTTGGTCGATTCCAAAATTTTGTCATGAGGTAAAGAGTTAAAAATTCCACTCAATATGAGAAGTGATTCTTGGAAACACATATAGTTACTATGATACACAAAACCGTCAATTAATCATCCTGTGCCAAAAAACAGTACACAGCAGCTTATTTTCCTTAGTGTGATGTGTATAATGACGAAGTACAAGGAAATTTGCGCTTATCTAAAATATAGCAAGAAAATGAGCTTCAATGGTATGAAGATCAGTTATTTACTCTTTATCAAACAACAAAATTTTAGATATGTCCAAATTGAAAGTTTTTGCTGATGACAAATTGAATGTTACTCAAAACATAAAATTTGCTTTTCAAAGGTTAGAAAAACATTGTGGGAAAAGAAGAAAATGCTAATTACCAGCATCTCCTTCTTTTCCCACAATGTTTTCAAAAGCCTTCTTCCTCAGGATTGTTCAAAGTCAGGAATGGGTTAAGCCCCTTTACAAAACAATCCTTTATTATTTTTTTAACAAAAGTGAAAACGAGACAAAAAAAAAAAATTATGGAGGAAAAGAGAAAAAAAAAAGATTGAAAAACATTTTCTCTTTTCACACAATGTTTTCTACCCTTTCACAGACATGATAAATCAACAGAACCACACTTGTCATCTGCTATAACTGCTTTCAGTATGAAAGCAAAATTTTAAAACTTTGTTGTTTTTTTAAGTCAATGTTCTTCAGAATAACAGTAAATCATACCAATATGAATTGTCGAGAGGTAAAAAAAATACCCTCCCACATGTCACTACTTCAAGATAATTTTTCTTAAATCGATTATTTTTGCAGCCTGTATAGATCAAGATCAGACTGCACAAAACGTGCAGTCTGATCTTTGATCTACACTGTCTACTTTGCTGAGACATTCTACACAGAGCAAACCTAAAACTGCAATTATTTAGGTCTTATTTCTAGACTAAAAGTGTCTGTTAGATTAATTCTGCGCTCTACTGTTTAATTTTCTCTGGGAAAAAACAAAATTGTGAAAGAAATAAATTAAGTTCTACCTGTATCAATTATTCCGCCTATAAGAAGCTAGATTTTCCAGTAATTGTCATGCTATCCAGAAAACTAATGAGTGGGAGCAGATACTGTGTGGATCTTGTCTCAAACAGGGACAGCCGTTCCTTGTCATTGATTATTCAATACTTGGAAAATGCATGTGAGAAGGCAAGCAGTTGTCTCATAATTTACCTTATGGCATGCATTCTTGGTTATTCCAAGTAAACAAAGAGCACTATGTTTTGTAAAATAGAAGTTAAGAAGTGTTTTCAACAATAATTTTGGTTATAACCGTAGGCACTTGGTTTCCATGACTAAGTTTCACAACTGTGTATCATAAATACTAGGTTTTGCAGCTTTCAACTGTTTTAAAGCAACAGAAGTTCCTTCAATGGTTTCAAATTATGCTGGTTCCCAAATTGTCGCATAGCATACATGGACAATACGGGTCCTACAGTTATGTCATACTTTTAAATAAGCTCACTTAATCTTAGCTGTTTGTTATTCATACCAAATTGTAAAGTTAAAGTGAACAGAGCATTTAAACTACCCTGGTACCCGTTTTTGCAATGTTTGCTATGCCACAATTCAGGAACCAGTGCAGTTTGAAACCAGTGAACATACTTTCGTTGCTTTAAAACATGGCAGCTGCAAAACCTTCTAGTATTTATAATTTAGGCCTACAGAAATAAATGTAAGATGTGAAACTGGAAGTCATGGAAACCAAGTGCCTATGGTTATAACAAGGAAGAAAAGTGACCTTGTGTATCTGACTTCAAACAGGGACAGCCTTTCCTAGTCACTGATTATACATACTTGAGAAAAGCAAGCAAGATAGCAACCAGTTGTCCCATAATTTGCCCTATGGCATTCTAAGTATTTCTAAGTAAACAACGGACTCTCTGTTTGCAACATGAATGTTTACTTGTGTTTTCAACAGTATTTCATTCATATTGAGGGAAAGAGTACTCTGACTAACACATGAACAAGAGATTGCCCTTCCAAGTGAAGGATGATTCAATAATGTACTTGGAAAATGCAAGAAAGATGTCAACCAGTTGTCTCATAATTAGTCTCATGGTATTCTTAGGATTTCTCGGTAAACAACAAGCTTTCTGTTTCGCAAAATGAAAGTTCAACAATGTTTTTAACCCATTACCACACAATCCCAAGTTTTAACAGCCCTGTAGGAGAAGGCTTTTGAAAACATTGTGGCAAAAGGAGAAAATGATGGTTACCAGCATTTTTTCCTTTTCCCACAATGTTTTCTACCATTCCCAAATCAAATTTCAATTTTTGAGTCACTTTTATTTTATCGTCTGCAACTGCTTTCAATTTGGACTAATCCAAAATTTTTGTCGTTTGGTAAAGAGTTAACAATATGTCAGTTATATCAGAGAGAAAAGTAATTGTTTGGATTTCTACCAAACGACAAAATCTTAGACTTGTTCAAATTGACAGCACTTGCAGATGACCATTTAAATGCTACTTAACTCTTTACCACACAATCCCCACTTTTAACGAGCCCGAGAAAGAAGCCTTTTGAAAACATTGTAGGAAAATGAGAAAATGCTGATAACCAGCATTTTCTCCTTTTCCCACAATGTTTTCTACCCTTCCCAAAGCAAATTCAAATTTTTGAGCTACATTTTATTTTGTCGTCTGCAAATGCTTTCAATTTGAACAAGTCTACAATTTTGTTGTTTGGTAAAGACTTAAAGGTTAAGTTTAGTCTTAAGAAGGGTGGAAAACAATATGGGAAAAGAAGATGCTAGTTAACCAGTGTTTTCAGCAATGTTTCAGTTATCACGAGGAAGAAGAGTTACTTTGTGGTTCTGAATAACAAAGCGATCACCTTCCCAGTCACTGATTATTACATACTTGGAACATGCACTCAAGATAGTTATCTGTGTCCTATAATTTGCTTTATAGAATTTTCTGGTAATTCCAAGGAACAAAGTTACAGACTGTTTGCAACATGAAAGAGAATATTTGGGTTTTTTTTTCAGTGAATGATTGAAATTTATTTCTTTGAGTGAACATCGCTGGTAATATTTTCATGAATGGCGGTGCTGCACCATTTGTGAAAATATTGCCGATGATATTCACTCAGTGATAGTATTTGTCTGTAAAAGAGAAGACACTGTGGGAAAAGGAGAGAGTCCTGGTTACGAGCATTTTCTCCTTTTTCCAGAATGGTTTCTTCCATAGGCTTCTTCCTCAAGATTGTTAAAAGTTGGGACTGCGTGGTAAAAATCCTTAACCAGACAATCCCAACTTTTGACCAGTGTTTTCAAAAGGCTTCTTCTTCAGGGTCGTTAAAACTCTGGATTGTGTGAAGCAGAGTATAACACCAAAACAAACAAACAAAACTTGACGATAGTCATTGCAACAGGATTCATTCCTCTCCCATTTGCTGATCATTGACTCGACGATGGTTCTGTGGGAAAGCAACCAGTGGCTTGGAAAGAAAATTGTGAGCAGTGCTGGTAAAAGAGACTCCAGGAAAGCATGGATAGGTGCACTGGCCGCCGAGATATAACTGAAATAATGTTGAAAACGGCGTTAAACACCATACAATCATTCAACAAACAAAACGAAAGGTAAAAAAAAATAAGACAAAAAAACTATGAACAACCTTTCTCCATCCCTTGCAGATTTACATCCTGGTTATACATGAGTAGACAGTCTATTTACAAGCCCAGGAAATTGAACTTGTATCTACTAAACCCTCGTCCTGCTAAATAAGTCAAATTAAATTTTTGAGCCCATAGTAAAAACCCAAATTTTTCCATTTCAAAGGGATCTTTTGGGGGACTATATGTCCTTATAGGACAGTGTAGATCAAAGATCAGACTGCACGTTCTGTGCAGTCTGATCTTGATCTACACTGTCTGCAAAAGGTCAGTATATTGTGCTTAGCAGCCTAAGGGTTAACTCTTAGATTGCTAAGCTTGACTCCAGCACTTTTTGTGGACAGAGTAGAACAAGATCAGACTGCACAGAATAAGCAATTTGATATTGGATCTACACTGTTTGATAAGGAGATATTTTATCCCAAAAAATACCTTTGAAATAGTAAAATTTGAGTTTTATACCATTGGCTTGAAAGTTTCATCTCGCTTATTGAGCATGTTTAACCCTTTACCATACAATGCCGACTTTAAATGACCCTGGGAAAGAAGCCTTTTGAAAACATTGGGAGAAAAGGAGAAAATGCTGTTAACCAGCATTTTCTCCTTTTCCTACATTGTTTTCTACACTATCAAAGAAAAATTGCACCACTTGAGCAACACTGAAATTGTCGTCTGCAAATGCTTTCATTTTGGACAAAGCTAAAATTTTGTCGTCTGGTAAAGGGCTAATCCTTTGCCATACAGTTGTTTTAACGATTGTTTTAACAACACTGAAGAAATTCTTGAAAACCTTATTGGAGAGGAGAAAATGCTGGTAACCAGCATTTCCTCCTTTTCCCACGATGTTTTCTATCCTATCAGAGTACTTAAGCTTATATGAATTAATTTTGAATCTATTGTCTGCAAATGTTTTAAATTTGGTAGAGTCTAAAATTTGTCATGTGGGAAAGAGTTAACCCTTTACCAAACAACACAGTTTTTGGACATGTGCTACCTAATGGCATTTACAGACAACACAACTAAAATGGGTTAAAGATGCCCATCTACAGCCGGTGAGCAAAAGCGCTGTTAAATTTCAAACAATTTAGAATGGTACAGAAATCGGTCCTTTGTGTAAACATGGATAAAATAATGACATATATGGTGTACTTGAAAAAAAGAAACACAGAGATTTGTATTAGAAACCGAACATTGGTCAGAAGAAAACTGGCTGACGATCGGAGCTGTAAACAATGGCGGTGCGTCACGGAAATTTATCATTGGTTTCCGCCTAGAGTCGGATACGGTGTAATTTGCATATATACTGAACCAAAAAAGAAACTTCCCCTGTGTTTAAGTGCAGATATACACAAATATGAAAATCAGGATTAAACTAGATTTATATGCGTTGAAAGAGTATTTTATTGCGACTTTGTGTGAAAAAAATTATTGCTGAGGGTTTATCCAAAAGTAGTGAAACGGTAGTTAAAATGCGGAAGGGGTCGCTCACCAAAATCACAAATTAATACCGGGTATGACCACCGTCAGCATGAAGGACTGCCTGGCATCGTTGGCGCATAGAACGGATAAGTGTATTGATTTCAGCTTGTGGAATGTTGTTCCATTCCTGAATTAAGGCTTGTCTTAGCTGAATGACGTTTGACGGTGGAATAGGGCAACGTCTAACACGCTGGTCCAAATTATCCCAAAGGTGTTCAATGGGATTCAGATCAGGGCTTTTGGCAGGCCAGTCATTTATAAATGCAATGTTATTCGCCCTGAGGAAATTCACATTGTCCCTAGCTGTATGGCTTGTGGCATTATCATGCTGAAAAAGAGTGATATTGGCATTATTTTGAAACAGTGGGATAACGTGCCTCGCAAGAATTTCATCTCGGTAGTGTTGGGCATTTAAATTCCCTTCGATAACGACGAGATTAGTGCGAAAGCCATGTGCAGTGCCCGCCCAGACCAAGACAGAACCCCCACCCCCAAAACGATCTCGTCGGCATAACGTTCATTTCTCCTACGGTATACTCGAACCCTGCCATCACCTCGATGAATGGAAAACCTGGACTCGTCAGAGAAAAGAACACTATTCCATTGTTGTCTAAGCCAGCGTTGGTGTGTACGTGCCCAATTAACACGATTTACGTGGTGACGTCGGGTCAAAACACAACCAACGTATGGACGACGTGCACGTAGCCCACCCTCGCGCAAGCGATTGCGCACAGTTTGGGCAGATATACGGTTGTTATGTGTACCAGGGGTGTTAGCAGCAGTGGCTGTTGCAGTTTGGAAGCGATTGCGCAGGTGGGTGTTCCGAATATAGCGGTCTTGGCAGTGCGTCGTGACCCGAGAACGTCCACTACGTGGTCGATCTTCCGTATGCCCTGTTGCTTGAAAACGTTGCCTAAGGTGTCGAATAGCACGAGTAGAACATCCAATATTCATAGCAAAAGCATTCATGGTCATACCAGCATTAAGCATGCCAATGGCACGTTCGTGTAAATTTTGCGGAATTCTAGGCATATCAAAAATAAAGAAAACTAAAAAGAATTTAATTTTTTTCAACGTCTTTTTCTTATTGACATGAAAGTCTATAAAATTAGACTGAAAAGGTTTTAAAAAATATACACGAATTATACTGGTCCGTGTATGCACGTGAAAATCGCTTTCATCAGGTTTCTTCTGCAAAATGCTTTCAATCGAGTTAAAATTTGTTTTATTAGACACAGGGCGAAGGTCAAATATAGTCACGTGACAGAATGCATGATCATCATACGAATCTACCCGTGTGTATAACGGACATATCAAAATCTTCGATTCGAAAACCGGAAACGACAAGTCTGTTTACATGGAAGGCCGCAACTCAGCGAAATGCATTTTCTATCGACCATAATCTAAGCAACCTTGCAACCGTGAGGCGCAATATTTGGCATGAAGATATGAGAATGACTGTAGTTTGATAAAATAAAGACAAAATGAGTTAAAACTGGCTGAAATTTGAGTATCAGGGCCTCTTTAAAATAATTATGGAATCTGGCTTTGATAGGAAGGAAAACATTGTGTGAAAAAGCAGAAATGCTGGTTACCAGCATTTTCTCCTATTCCCATATTTTCTCTCAGGGTCCTTAAAAGCCAGGATTGTGTGGTAAAAGATTAACCCATAGAGTCCGGAATAAACCCAAGAAACATTTCAGGCTAGACACAGGATCTCAATAATTGCAGCCAAGTCCTGGTAGCTCAGTCTGTAGCGTACAGGACTTGAGAACAGGGGGTGGCTGGTTTGATCTCTGGCTCAGCCAATTTCTTTCCACGTTGATGATAGTCATTGAGATATGATTCATTCCTCTTTGACTGCTGACCTTTGTTTTGATGATGGTTGTGTAGGAAAGAAGCCGGTGGCTTGGAAAGAATATAGTGCAGAGTACTAGTACATTTAAAAAAAAAAACTCCAGGAAAGCATTGATAGGTGCACTGGCTGCCACAATATAACTGACATAATGTTGAAAAGGGCGCTAAACACCACACAATCAATCAATCAACCAAATCATTGCAATATCAAGGTTGATCTTGTACAGAGTGCCTCAGCAAAGTGGACAGAGTAGCTCAAAGATCAGACTGCATATTTTGTACAGTCAGATCTTGATCTATACTGTCAGCAAAGGAAATATTAACCCTTTATCATACAATCCCAGGGTTTTAATGACCCTGAGGAAGAAGTCTTTTGAAAAAGTAAAGATGGTGGGAAAAGGAGAAAATGCTGGTTACCAGCATTTTCTCCTTTTCCTACGATGTTTTTCACCCTTTCAAAGACATTCCCTATTAACTGAGGCATGTTTTATTTGTCGTTTGCTAATGCTTTCAATTTGGACAAGTGCAAAAATTTTGTCATTTGGTAAAGAATTAAGTTGTGAATGGCTCTTCAACCCTTCATGAAACAATCCCCTGTATAAACGAACCAGGGAAAGAAGGCTTTTGAAAACACTGTAGGAAAAGGAGAAAATGCTGGTAACAATGTTTACTACCTGTCCTAAGAAAATTTTTTCAGTCCCAAAATTTTAATCAAATTCAGTGAGTAGCCTTTTGACTTGGACAATTCCAAAATCTTGTTCTTTTGAAAAGAGTTGAGAGTTACAACTGCTTGTCACATGCCATGGCTCATTTTCCCTTGATAAATTTAAAACTTGTCTTCTCCTCATTATGTAAAGTAGTCGCATAAAACCTACCTCACCATGTATAAGAATACCAACAGGATATCTATTTATAGATAGATCTATCTTTTTGCCTGTAATTAAAGTGTAAGGAGACAGTTTCCTCAATAAATCATCTGATTATAATTCCATATTCACTGATACACTAGAATGGTTCACACAATAATTAGCACAATCAAATATCCTGGAAACCTGTTGATGAAAACTTGGCACAGTCTCCCAATGTTTACTAGAAGTTCCTGTTTCCTTTCCCTCATAACTCATTTCTTGTTTTTCTCCCTACTGCTGAAGCTATCTCAAAACAAGAGGACCACTTGTGGGTGCCAACGCTTGGCTGCAGTTGCTTAATTTTTTATGAAAATTCTAAGTTGACAAAGGGGCATAAGTATGTCTAAAATACTTTGATGGTAAACTGCCCTTTTTGTATGGGTACCCTTTTTGATAGTGAACACCTTGTCAACGTTTGAAGTAAATATAACAGAGATGTCTAAAAATGTCAAAGTTTTTGCATCAAACCAAGCAGAAAATGACTACCGTGCTACAACAATACCTCAAAATTTTCTTCTAAAAACAGGCCAGCTGAAAATAGACCCTGAAAATATGCCGAACTGTTGACTTTTTAAATATCAGAGTAGATGCAACATTGAAATAGTTATTCATGCAGTCTGATCTGAATCTACATAGACTCGCCTTGACTCTTTATGACAAAATCCTGACTTTCAACGATTATGAGGAAGAAGTCTTTAAAAAACAATGTGAAAAAAGGTGAAAATGCTGGTAACTAGCATTCTCTCCTTAACCCCCACCACCCCGCATGTTTTCTACTCTGTAACTGGAAAAATTCCTGCTTTTGTTGATTGATTGATTGTTTGGTGTTTAACGCCGTTTTCAACATTATTTCAGTTATATCGCGGCGGCCAGTGCACCTATCCATGCTTTCCTGGAGTCTCTTTTACCAGTACTCTGCACAATTTTCTTTCCAAGCCACTGGCTGCTTTCCCACATAATCATTGTCGTAACAATGGTCAGCAGTGGGAGAAGAATGAATCCTGTCGCAATGACTATCATCAATCCTCGGAAAGAAATTGGCCGAGCCAGGGATCGAATCCTGCTTTTGTCAAAATGCTTTGAAGTTGGGCAAGGCTTGAATTTGTCTTGGTAAATCGTTAAAAATTCTTACTAACATGAAAGTTCGCAACAAATGCATAGCTCAAATACAAACCGCATCTGGCGGGATTCGAACCCGTGCGGACAAATATCCTCTTTTTTCGAGGTTTAAAAGACCAATACCCTAACCACTGAGCCAAAGAGAATTCTCTTTAGCTCAGTGGTTATGGTATTGGCCTTTCGTCCGGGCGTTCAAGGTTCAAATCCTGCCCGGTCCCTGTATTTCTGCCATGCATTTGTTCATTTGTTTCTTTGTTACAGACTTTGTTCGTAAGAAAATGACCAGTCATACTTGGCACTCAATGCAAGTGGGTGCCTACATTTTGCTGCTGAGGCTTTTCAGTGAAAATTCGTCATCAAAAAGGAGCATAACTGTGTCAATATTGTACTTAACTACACAATACTGTCATTGAACTACACAATGTTGAACTGGTCTTCAACTTCACAGTTTTTCTCAAAACTACAAAATGTTGTACTTGACATACACAATATTGTACTTAAACTAACAACATTGTTTTTAAACTACACAATTCTGTACTTGTCTTCAACTACACAATAGTGTATATGAACTACACAATACTGTACTTGTCTTTTACACATGTTGAACTTGAACTACACAAAGTTATACTTCAACTACACCATGTTGTATTTGAAAACACATTGCTGTACTTAAACAATACAATGTTATGCTCCTGGTACAAAAAGTACTTGAACTACAAAAAGTTATACTTGAACTACTCAATGTTGTAAAACTATAAAATGTTGTACTTGAACTTTATTGTTGTAATTGAAACACGCTATTTTGTACTCAAACTGCACAAAAATCGTACTTAAACTACACAATGTTGTTCTTTAACTATAAAATTTTTGTCTTGTCTTCAACTACATAATGTTATACTCAAACTACACAATATACTTGAACGTTAAGTGTATGCTACATAGATCAGTTCTCAGAAACTAGGTTTTCTTTTTCTCTTTGCTATACAAAATAACTTGAGACTCGTCCACTCTGAAAGCATCTGCATTGGACAAATTAAATGTGATTTGAATGACAGGACCTGTCTTTGAAAGATGAAAGGGCAGAAAACAAGGTAGAGTAGAAAATGCTAGTTACAAGCCTTTTCTTCTTTTAACACAGTATTTTCAAAGACGTTCTGCCTTAGGGTTGCAAAAAAAAAGGTGTAACCTATTAGCAAGTTGATTACATCAATGTATAAACAGTCTGCAAAAAGAATGCAGCATCCGACAATAAAACATTATGTATACCTTTTTGAAACCTCCAGAGTGTATCAAACAATCAGGGCTCTACAATATGGTAAATTTTTAGACCTGTTAAAATTGAAAGCAAAGGCAGACAACAAAATTAATGTGACCCACTGAAAATTGCTTGTGGAAGGGTACAAAACATTGTGGAAATGGAGAAAATGCTGGATACAAGCACTTTTTCCTTTTCCCACAATGTTTTCTCAAGGCCTTTTATTCTAGTTATTAAATCTTGGGGATGTGACATAAAGAGTTAAACAGATTCTAAACATTCCTAAGTTTTGACAACACTAAGCATGGCAGCTGTCAAATACATTGTTTGAAAGGAACCAATGTAGATAACCAGCATTTTGTTCTTCTCCTCACAATGTTTGCTATCCTTTCACAGACAAATCCCACTAAATGAATGACAATAAATTTGATTTTTTGGCGTAGCCCAGAGTGCTGGCTTTTGACCCACTTTTTGGTTTTGATAACAAATGAATAAATAAAGATTTGAGATTGGTCAAAAATGTAGGTACATGTTCTTTCTATGGGCTCTGAACTGTCTTGCCCAAGGACTCTCCCACGAAAGGTCCAGTGGATCCAGTGCGGCTCAAACCCGGGGCCTCTAGGACCAAAGAACAAAATTTTAGACTTTTCCAAAATGTAAGTCTTTGCAGACAACTAATCAGATTCAACCAAAAAGGATGGAATTGTCCTTGAAAACACAGAAGGAAAAAGATGCTGAATAAAAACATATAACAACCTTGTGGGGAAAAGGAGGAAATGCTCAGGTTACCAGCATTTCATTTTTTGACAAGGTTTTCAAAAGTTTTCTATCTCAAGGTAGCTAAAACATAGAATTGTTTGGTTAACAGCGTTTCCTCCTTTTCCAACAAGGTTGTAAAAAGACCTCCATCTCAGGGTCACTAAAACTTGGAATTTGTGTGGGAAAGGTTAACTCTATAAACCACAAAAGTTTGGACTGGACCAAATTGAAAGCATTTGCAGACGACAAATTAATTGTTGCTAAAATGACGATTTCTGTCCTAGATACAGTACAAAACATTGTCGGAAAAGGAGAAAATGCTGATTACAAGCATTTTCTCCTTTTCCAGCAATGTTTTCAGAAGGCTTCATCCTCCCAGGCATTAAATTTCGGGATTGTGTGGTAAAGGGTTAAGGGGAAAAAGAAGCCTGTAAGTTCTGAACGTCTTGGAACAGTAAGTTCATCAGGTGATGCACTGGCAATGATTTTTTCTGGAGATAAAATTCTTTGAAATAACAAACCTTTGCAGATGGTGAAAATGTACTAGTTCACATAAATCCTTGCATTTGCTTAACTCATTACCAAACGACAAAATTTTAGGCTTGTCCAAATCGAAAGCATTTGCAGACGACAAAATAAAGGTGACTGAAAATTTGAAAGTTGTTTTGTGAAGAGTAGAAAACATTGTGGGAAAAGGAGAAAATGCTGGTTACCAGCATTTTCTCCTTTTCCCACAATGTTTTCTAAAGGCTTCTTTCTCAGGGTCGTCAAAAGTAGGGATTGTGTGGTAATGGGTTAACCTTTATCCTGCTAAATAACTAAAATGAAATTTTTAATTTGATAGTAAGAACCCAAATAATGCTATTTCAAAGTTATGTTTTGCGGAATATTATCTCCATATCAGACAGAGTAGATTCAAGGTCAGACTGCAGGTTCTGTGCAGTCTGATCTTGATCTACAGTGTCCACAAAAGGTCAGTGAGTTGCGCTTAGCAGCCTTAGGGTTAATTTCAAGGCCGCAGTTGCTACAGTATCTCAGAAAATATTGGACAGTGTAGATCCTTTCTTTGACCATTTTCCAAAACAATTCCTCTGCTGTATTCCTCTGATTAAAAGGCTTTTGAAACTATTGTGTGAAAAGAAAAAAATGCTGGAAACCAGCATTTTCTCTCTTTCCCACAAGGTTTTCTACTCTTTCAGAGACAAATTCCATTATTTGAGGTATACTTAAGCTCTACAACCCAAACTCATTGGTAATTGTCGTGCAACATCAACGTTTTTGTAAAGGCTATTCTGCCAATGTCGGCAGCTTCCGTCTTTTAATATGAGAGTGAGGGGATGTACACCTTAATTGAATTTTGTGGTCTGCAAATGCTTTAAATTGGGACTGGTCTAAAATTTTGGTGTTTGGCAGAAAGCTAACTATTTTCCTAACAACCCTGTGTTCTAACAACCCTGACAACGAAAGCTTTTAAAAATATTGTTTAAAAAGGAGAAAGTGCATGTAATCATATTTTTTTCCTTTTCCAGAAATGTTTTCTACCCTTTCAAAGACAGATTTATTTCTTTTTTAAGCCTTGCACATGCTTTCAATTTGGACAAGTCTAAAATTCTGTTGTATGGTAAAGGGTTTACTAGCCCGGCAACTTTTGACCTACTTTTAAAATTCATTTTTCTGCCAGTGACTAACACTTGGACCAACCGTACAATAAAAGATTATCATCTTCACAAAAATATCCATAAATTTCAATGGTGTTATTTAAATTTAAGTACATTTGAACACCCACATTGTTTACTTTTAGCCACTCTTGGAACTTTAAGTTAATTGGCTGGGTGACTATCTGTTAAAAATACTTCAGTACTTCTACAGTTCTTGATTAATAGAGAAATGGATTAAGCTTGGAACAGCCTGCCAAATATTTATCCAAGACCTCTATTTGTTTACACAAATACTGAGTAAGAATTAGCAGACAAAGTCCAAGAATTTTTCAGGACAGGTAAATAGCCATCTAGACTTTCTTTCTTAGTTTTCACAAAAAAATATCTTTTAACACTTTACCACACAATGCCGACTTTTGACTACCCTGGGAAAGAAGCCTTTTGAAAACATTGTGGGAAAAGGAGAAAATGCTGGTAACCAGCATTTTCTCCTTTTTCCACAATGTTTTCTACCCTATCAAAGAAAAATCACACCACATGAGCCACAATGATATAGTTGTCTGCAAATGCTTTCAATTTGGACAAGGCTAAAATTTTGTCGTCTGGTAATGGGTTAAAAAAGATAAACAGTGTAAGAGATACTGTAATATGAATATTGAAACTATTTTTTGGCTCAATATGAATCAAAAAAACAAAAAGTAATCTCACTAGCAAATGCCTCTTTTTCCTCACTGTTTTCCACTTTGTTGAAAAGTAGTCGAAGGTTATAAGGAAACAGTTATGAAAATAGTGAATTTCCAAATACCACAAGAAAAGAAACATTCTCTACTAGATCTACATTGTTCTGTCAAGGTATGAATCAAGGCCCCAGGGTATCGATACATGCTAGCAACGCTTGCTAGTAGTTGTTTCATAAATGTGCAAGCAAATAATACCAGTAGGGACCTGCCAAATAAACATGTGCACATTTTTGACCAATCACAAATGACCATCTATTCATTCTTTATCAGTACAAAGAAGTAGGTCAAAAGCCAGTGTAATAAGCTACGCCAGAAAAACTGCAATAATTCCCTTCACAATTCAGGTCAGCAACTGGCATGCACAAACATACATCAAACTGCATTATCAAATTGCATCACAAGAGCACCACATGCAGCTCCCAATGCTCAGCTTCAGTTGCTTTTAACATTTTACCACACAATCCCAAGTTTTAAGGACCCTGAGAAAGATGAAATTTTGATAACAATGTGGGAAAAGGAGAAAATGCTGGTAACCAGCATTTTCACCTTTTCCCAAAATATTTTCTACCTTTCCCAAAATGAATTTCAGATTTACAGTTACATTTATTTTGTTGTTTGCAAATGCTTTCAATTCCAACTAGTCTCACATTTTGTTGTTTGGTATTTAAGAGCTAAGGGTAGAAGGGACACAACTGTGTCAAATATATTCTCAGGGTTGCCTGTCCTTCCAGTATAGGTTCCCCTTTTGAGAGTTGACAACCAGCCCAAGTTTGAAGCATATATCCACAGACAACAACAGGGCTATGATAAAACTTAAATATTTTCTTCAAAAACAGCCAGGTTTAAAATAATTTCACAGAATTAAGTGCCCTAATCATATTTGGAAAGGACCTCAGACAGAAATAATTAGAAGACAGTCTGGCTTTAATACCCAGGGCTTTCCATGACCCCCTATTTCTTTGAATTTTTACTTCCAAATTTTCTAAATGACCCCCAAATTTTCAATGTTTGCCTTCTGTCCTTCATTTGAAGGGGGTCATTTTTGGGTCAAATGACTCCCATATAAGAGAGTCAACGGAAAATCCTGAATACCCATACTCTTCTTTGGATAGACGCTTGGTTCTTTTAGGCACTAGGGATAGAAAAGCACCATGTTACTGCTGGGTTTCTTACCCATACTTCACCTCTAGTAGGATGGGAGGAAGCAAGTCTCTCCTAGAATCTCTTCCAAGGCCCTCCTTCAGCCCCTTCCCTGGCCAAGAATCAAACTTGACATTAAGGTTGGCAGCCATGTGTTTTATTCCTACACAATCAATAAGCCATGTTGCTTAAGACACCCTACACCAGTGTTCAATCTAGCTTTACTTGTATGGGGGCCTATCGGGCCCACAGACTTTGAAATAGGTTGCCATTTTGGAAAACTGGGGGCCACACTTAAAAAATCGTACTTTATTACTGTAATGTTAACCTTTTTATTGAACAAGTGTTGCCTTTTTATTTAACAAGTATATTCTCATTCATTTATCGATGAATATCATGCTAATAAAACTGCAACTGTACAGAAATTATCATTGTTACTGACGCAACCTTGTTTCCACCATTAACTTAATCCTAAAAGAAAAGAAAAATGACGAAATATGTCTGTCAGTGGTAAACTTTGGAAAATTCTGATATCCCGTCATAGAGGGATTTAACGTTCCTGTCGATCACTCAAAGAAGAGTTAAATTTTCATATCATAAAGTAATCGACTTTCCAAGCAATTGTCAGGGTGCAATTTTGGTTGAAACTTGCGTTTCAGTGGGGTATTATTATCGTCGCTTGAAGGGGTAGGTACTGCAGTGACCCACTAGCTTTTTATTTCAAGGGTACACTTACGCACTTGGCTGAAAATCTGGGGGTAAGATTTCATATTAGAGGGTATGACAATAATGGTCCCCAACTAGAGGTAAATCAATTCATATTGACGATTTGCAGCAAAAAAGTCTGCTTTATTAAGATATCTATGTAAATTTACTGCTTAAAGTCATTAAAAAGCTGAATAGGCAGTCTGAAGTGACTCTGATAGGGCAATGTCAAAAAGACATTTTGTTGTGTCATGGGTTTCCGCGTTTTTTGCTCCGAGTGATTTTTCATGTCTATTAATTTCTGGATATGTATTTCCGCATGATTTCACATAAATTTGTCAATAAGGATAACAAGTTACTTAAAAACCTGTCATTTTACACAAGCGGATAATGGCCTTTTTGTCCGAGTATTATCTTAACGTGAGGTCTCGCGTGTAACCAATATTTGTTACGTGAATTTCAATTCTATAACCTGACTTACACAATAATTTGCGCAGGTGGAATACTGGGAAATGGACCGGCTGTGCTTTCTGAAGTAATATTTTTAACAGCTTTTGCCTTTTATCGCACCTTTAAGGCTTCCAAAATACTCAGAAAATCGCTTCATTTCGATATTGAATGATCAGAGGATGCTCAGAGAATCGTAACCTCTGGTACCCGTTATTCTGCCGAAACGGTCCGACACGGAGATCGAGGTGAAGATCAATAACAGTTTATCCGTCACTAGAAAGCTCGGCATTATGTTTATCGAGCGGAAAAAATAAAGTAGAAACAGACGAAAGGACCCAATTCGTGGAATGACACTTTTAAGATCGAGTGCGCCCGACAGGCCCGAGGTTGGTTTAGAATTGTGCCATCTAGGACTTTAGGGGGCCTATGACGCAATGGCGCGCTCTAGATTGAACACTGCCTAAACTCTATAGGTCAGAAGCTTGTTCACCTTTTAGCCTCAACCAATCAAATGAATCCAAAAACATTTCTGTCTCAGCTAGTCAGGTGACCATCTTGCTTCAGCCAATCAGGTGACTAGCTTTGAAATTAAAACTCAATAGAGTACTTGAACTTGTTTTTCTACAAAAAAAAAAAACAGATGTCTCCCCCCTTTTTGGTGTCAGAAGGATTAATAATCTATGATAGAGTAAATAACATTTTCTCCCAGATTTCTATTGTGGACACGAAATTGTACGTAAAATGAGTAAGGAAAATAATCAAAGGGAAATAACTCGAAAAATATACAAGCAAGAGTTATGGTTCATGTGCATCACACTTCGTCTCACAGTGCTTTACAAATTTGTGAAGTTTTATCAAAATATCTTAAAAGGTTTTCGAGTTATAGAGCGGACATGATTTGTGACGGACAGACAGATGGACAGATGGACAGACAGGGAAAAACAATATGTCTCCCGACCCTGACAGGGGAGACATAATCACAGATTGTGATCAGTAATGTTGAGTTTGCCATGAACTATTTTTGATACCTAGAGGTCTGCACAGACAGTAATTACAGGTAGTGACCTAGTTATGGGGAAACTGTAACATTACTGGTAAATAAACATATCAAGTTAGCTGGCCTAAAATCATATTAGACTTGTACATAGACATTTATAGCCTGTGCTATTTATAACACATATACTTCATTATCATGGTAAGTCTTTACAAAATGACAAAAATATAGACCTGTACAAGATGAAAGTATTTGCAAGCACTAAAATAAATATGACTCAAAAATTGAAGTTTGTTTTTGAAATGGTGTAAGACATTTTAGGAAAAGGAGAAAACAAAGAAAGGTCTTTCTTCTCCACAGTCATCAAAACTCAGGATTTTTTGGTAAAGGCTTAATACCACATAATAGTTTACATAATGTTACTGTACTATCATGTTTTGGTTAGATTTTCTGTTCAACTCTTTACCGCACAATCCCAACTCTTAACGACCCTGAGAAAGAAAGCTTTTGAAAACATTGTGGGAAAAGGAGAAAATGCTGGTAACCAGCATTTTCTCCTTTTCCCACAATGTTTTCTACCCTTCCCAAATCAGATTTCAATTTTTGAGTCACATCTATTTTGTTGTCTGCAAATGCTTTCAATTTGGACTAGTCCAAAATTTTGTCGTTTGGTAAAGAGTTAAACCCTCAGAGCATCAAACCATCTAAGTGTCTGCGCAGGTGATGGGGTGGTTATTTCAGGGAGGTCTAAAACCGTTACTTCTGTACTAAAAACCCATGTTGTGAGGCCCTGTACATTCCCAACTAAGTTACCTTGCCCAGCTAATCCTGAAGAAATTTGGTACATGTACCAGTCTTTACAAACCGGACAAACAATTCCATGTAGATCATCATCCCTGCTAATTCTAAACATGTTAACAATGACAGCTAACCTCATCAACTCGTTATCCGTTGCAAGCCACAATATCAATTTTGCTATAAGCCACTGTTGAAAACATTGTGGCAAAAGGAGAAATAGTTCAAAGAGGGAGGATGCTCAGTTGACCTCACCAAACAAACAGTAATTAGTATTTCTGAAGAAATGTGGTACATTTTACCTATTTACCAACTGGTCAAACAATTCCAGGTAGATAATGATCTTTGCTAACTCTGCACATGTTAACAATTGTAATTATCTCTTTAACCCATTACGAAATGACATGTTCAACTTAAAAGATTTTACAGACTACAAATGAATTCTTACTCAAATGGTGAGATTTGTCTTTGATAGGATGGAAAACATTGTGGGTTACCAGCATTTTCTCCTTTTTCCACAATGTTTTTTTTGCATATTTTTCATGTATCATTAATGTAGCTCAAATGATAGAATCTGTCTTTGAAAGGGTAGAAAACATTGTGCGAAAGGGGAAAAAATGCTGGATACCGAAAGGTCTCAACCTTTTCAAAAGGTCTCTTCCTTGTTGTCTTTACAACACAGGATTGTTCGGTAAAGGGTTAACTCACTATCTCCTGAAGACAATATTGATTGTCTTGCAGTAAGCAAGGTTTTCTTGTTGTACAACTGATCACCTTTGATTGATTGATAGGTTGGTTGTTTGGTTGATTGATTGGTTGGCCGGCCTGCCAGCCGAGTGACTGACAGACAGACGGACCGACCGACTGACTGATTGAATGGTGTTTTAAGCTGCTTCCAACATTATTTCAGCCTCATAATGGCTGCCACTCACATATTCCTTTAAGTCCTGGATCTCTACAGAACTAAGCAATGGCTCTGAAGTATCTAGTCATGACACTCCTATAGATAATCTAGTGCCTTTGGTGACAATTGAACCTGAAGCCTCAAAGCTAAGAATCCTACACTTTACCACTAAGCCACGCAGGACCCCATGAATCACTTTGACAACATTGTACAAAAGGACTGAGGAAGTCTTTCATTTGAGCCTGGTAACCAGCATTTTCTCCTTTTCCCAGAATGTTTTCTAGCCTTTTAAAAATAATTCTACCACTTGAGCAACAATCAACTTGCAAAGGCTTTGAATTTAGATTGATTGAATGGTGCTTTTTATGCCGCTTTTAACATTATTTAATTTACAAATAAAACTCGCATATGCATGTTTTTCCTAGATTTCACCAGTATTAGGCTAGGGCTCTGAGGTGTCTTGCTCAAAGACACTCCCACAAAAGTCCAGTTGGATCTGGTGAGGCTCGAACCTGGGGCCTCCTGGTCACAAGTCCAATGCTTTACCACTGAGCCACACAGGACCCCTGCTCTGAATTTAGAAAAATTCCAAAAATTTGTTGTTTGGAAAATGCATAGGGTAAAGTGTATATAAACAGGGATCTTATCAAATCATCAAAACAAAATTCTTTTCCATTCTCTATCTGATATGTAAAACAGATTTCAAATAAAACAATCAATCTTAGCAGCCATTTTACCCTTGCACTGTAAAAACAATGCTGGATTCCAACATCATATGATAACACGTCTGAAAACATCATAAGACTTTTGACAACATAGTGGCAAACAGACAAAATTACTCATTTACAATGACCATCTCTCTTGCCCATTTCCCCTCCTGAAAATTCACATTTTCAGCTTTTGTGACAATGTTTGCAAATGTAATCATGTAACAATAACTCACAAGTAACTCTTTACCACACAATCCAGAGCTGTAACGACCCCATGAAAGAGATGGATTTCAAAAACATCGTGGGAAAAGGAGAAAATGCTGGTAACCAGCATTTTCTCCTTTTTCCACAATGTTTTCTACCCTATCAATGACAGAAAATCATCATTTGAGCCTCATTTAATTTGTTGTCTGCAAATCCTTTCAATTTTGAAAATTCTACAAATTTGTCGCTTGGTAGACAGTTAAACCCTTTACTACACAATCCCAAGTTTTAATGACCCCTTAGGAAGTCTTTCAAGCCTTTTGAAAACATTGATGGAAAAGGAAACAAGGCTAGTAACCAGCATTTTCTCCTTTTCCCACCATGTTTTTGGCCTTTTATAGCAGGTTTCATTAACTGAGCCACACTTAATTTGCTGTTTGCAAAAGCTATGAAATTGGACAAGTGTAAAATTTTGTCATTTTGTGAAGGAGATAACCATATTCTGATGCAAACTGCTGCTGGAAAATTTGTTTCTGAAAAGTAGTTAGCCGCAAAACTATTTGCAAAGACACCTGAACTTAACGAATTCACATACCTATCCTGAAACAGGGACACCTCCAATTAAAGGTAAACACAGGCCTTCTTTTTCTTGTATTCCTCATCGTAAAATTACCCGTCTGTTCGATTATTTTTAATTATCTCCATGTTTCGTTCACAGTTTCACTTCACGAAAATAACACCTGTGGAATCAGGCCTGACGAAAAAAACTCCTCACAACCCATCTGCCATGTTTCATAGTACACATCTTTCTAATCTTAGAATTGTTAACATTTTACAACACTATCCCAAATTTTTCACCAGCCTCTTATGAAAAACTACGACTTTTTCAATTTTTAGCCCCACAATCCTAAGTTTGAGGAAGACAGCTTCTAAAAACATTGTGGATAAAGGAGAAAATGCTGGTTACCAGCATTTTATCGTTTTTCCACAATGTTTTTCACCATTTCAAAAGTAATTTCCACAAACTGAGCCACATTTAATTTGTCGTCTGCAAATGCTGTGAATTTGGACAAGTCAGAAATTCTGTTGTTTGGTAAAGGTTGAAAACATTTGCTTGTAACCTTATTTTCTCCTTTTCCCAAAATGTTTTCTACTAAATCAAAGACAAATCTCATCATTTTGGACCATATTCAATGTCGTCTGCAAATGCGTTTGATTGGGACAAGTGTAAAATTTTGTCGTCTGGTAAAGAGTTAAAACTTCACCATGTGATCCCAAATTTTTCTCTGGGCACTATGGAAGAAGGCTTTTGAAAACATCAATTTAAAAGGAGAAAATGCTGGTTATGCAGTGAACACAAGATAGATCCAATTGTTGTATATACAGACTATTCTGGGAAAAACAAAGTACTGGACAGAGTAGATCGAAGATCAGACTTAAACCTCGGTACTGCCTGATCTGAATCTACAAAATGCCCACAAAAAGCACCAATCACTCTCAACAGACAGCCAAATAAGAATTAACAACACACTAAAGTCCATCACAGATCAGACTACAAACTCTGTGCAGTCTGATCTTAATCCGGATCTCCCAAAAAAGCTTAAATTACTCTCCACAGATAGCCCACTATGAGTTAACACAAATTCCATCACTGTTGAAAAAAAAAGAAAAAAAATATACATTATATACAGTGTAGGTATTTTCACCTATGTTTTATACATAGGTAGAAGAAACACCTTGAGGGCAGTCTCCTTTATAACTACATAATAATGTATTATCTCCTTATAACCCATCACGATGCTAACATGACTTTTTATGCCCCTGCTGTTTGAAAACTGCTTTAAAACTGTTTCGAGAGCATAGACCAAAGAAGGAGCAACGGTACCGTCAAATCATTTTGTTATTATTCATGTTAATTGCTCCTTATCTCTCAATGTTTCCCAAACCAATCTCTTTCACATCTTTTTTCTTTTGTACCCAATTAGACACATTATGGTCAGTCCACTAATAGCCCCTAGGGGTAATGAGTTAACCCTTTACCATGCAACCCCAAGGTTTAACAACCCTGGCAGATAATGCTTCAGAAAACATTGTGGGAAAAGGAGAAAATGCTGGTTACCAGCATTTTCTCCTTTTCCCACAATGGTTTTTTTTTCTTTCAGTAGCAAATTCCACCATTTGAGCCATATATGATTTGTTGTTGGCAAATGCTTTTGATGTGGACAAGTTGAAGAATTTTGTCATTTGTTAAAAAGGTAACTCTTTCCCTTATTAACTCCTTACCTGAAGACAAAATTTTGCCAAGTCAAAATCGACAGCATTTTGAAGATGTCAAATTAACCATAGCAAAACTGATGGGATTCGTCTATGAAACAGTAGGAAACATTGTATGAAAAAGAGAAAATGCTGGTTACCAGCATTTTCTCCTTTTCCCATTAAGTTTTAAAAGTCTCTTTCCTCTTTAAAAACTGAGATGGTGCAATAAAGTATTAGGGTAAAATCCACATAATATTTTGTGTTGTTGGGTTTATGTCTAATTGTGCTTTAGCCCCCCCATGGCTTTTGATGGGTTTTTGGGATGGAATAGATTAAGATCAAACTGTACAAAACATGCAGTCAGATCTTGGTTCAGGATCCCTTACCTGGTGCTGATGATGGAAGAAGTATATTCATTTGTAATGAAAAAGTATGGTCTAAACCATAAACAAAACATTTTAATTAACTCTTTTCTTTACCACACCACACAAAAAAATGTACACTTGTACAAATTTGATGCATTTTGCAGTGGACCTTTTAAATGAGGCTCAAAACATGGATTATGACCTTTGACAAAAGGTGGAAAATATGGTGAGAAAAGGAGAAAATGCTGTTTCTCTTTTCATCAAAATGTTCTCTTAAGTCTTCTAATCCTCATGGTTGTTTAATTCTGTACCAAACAACAAAATTTTGGACTTGTCCAAATTGAATGCATTTGCAGACAACAGAACAAACATAACTGATAAGTTTAAATTTGTTTTTGGAAGGACAGAAAACATTGTGGGAAAAGGAGAAAATGCTGATTACCAGCATTTTCTTCTTTACCCATGATATTTTCAAAAGCTTTCTCAAGCTTCTCTCAAGGTCAGTAAAATTTGGCATTGAGTGGTAAAGGGTTAAACTCCAAAGAAAAAAAATCTTAATAGTTATCTGTTGCTTAAGATGTCATGCTAGCTGTGTGTCTGAGGCAAACAGCAGTGAAAAAATGTAGAGAACATGGCTCCTACAGAGAAATTTGGGATGACATGTATCTTGTACTTATTTTAAAAAAAATCTTACAAATATTATCTGAAATCACAATTTATGTAATAAATTTTAGGGCCCTGCCAATCTTCATGTCACCATGACCTTGACCGTTTTTTTTTTTCCTCCTTTTCACATACAGCTTTTCACACTTCAAAACAAGAGGGTCATTGGCCCTAAAGCTCTCACCTGAGCAAAGTCATCTAGGATTGACAAAGCTGAAGAGATCCTAGTTGTAATGATGTAAAAGATGTGAGTATTCGTGACCTATTGTTAGACTGACTTCATCCTATTTTTGACCCCTTATCAGAGATATCATCAAAACAAACATTCTGACCAAGTTTCATGAGTATAGAGCTAAAAACATAGCCTGTAAGAATGCAAACAAGGTTTTACTAAGACATGGCCCAGTGACCTAATTTTTGACCCAACAAGACCCAACTTCATACCTGTCCGAGATATGATCTAGACAAACATTCTGACCAAGTTTCATGAGTATCTGACGGCAAATGTAGCCTCTAGATTGCACACAAGATTTTTCTAAGATTAGGTCAAGTGATTAGGCCAAGTTTGGTCAGATGTGACCCTGTTTCAAAGTAGTCAGAGAGATCAAGACAAAGATTCAGACCAAGTTTCAAGAGTTTTTGGCTAAAAATGTGGCCTCTAGAGTGCACACAAGGTTTTCTAAGATTTGGCCTGGTGACCTACTTTTTGAACTGACATGACCCAATTTTGATTTTCCCAAAGATATTATCAAGACAAACATTTTGATCAAGTTTCTTGAGCATTAGGCTTTAAATGTGGCCTCTAGGAGTGCAACAATGTTTTTCTGAGATATGGTTAAGTGACCTACTTATTGATATGACATGACCCAATTTCGATCTTACCTGAGATTTTATCAAGACAAACTTTCTTACAAAGTTTCATTAGTATTGGACTGAAAGTGTGACCTCTAGAGTGCAGGCAAGGTAATTGATGACGCACAGAAAACGGACGACATACGACAGATGATGTACAATGGACATAGCATAATCACAATAGCTCACCTTGAGCACAGTTGAGCTAAAAACAATTCACTTAGGTTTAAACACATCTAATTTGGCCTATGTAAACTCCTTCATCATTGACTTTTCTAAAAAAATTTTCTTACCAGTAAAGAATTACAGAGTTCATCTCCACAAATGAAACAAAGCTGGTTTCTTTGCAATTCAAATTTCTGTACTTCAAAACATTTAACTCTTTAGCAAACGACAAAATTTCAGACTGAACCAAATTGGAAGCATAAGTATTTAACATAACAGAAAATGAATTTCAAATAGAATACTTGCTCAGTTTAACCCTCTTCCAAAGTATCACTTTTTTAACGAAGAGGAGTTCTTAAGTCAGTGTGGGAGAAAAATAAAATGGTAACCAGCATTTCGAATTTTGCCCTTTCATAGACATATCACATCAATTTCCCTGATCTTCTCAGCAAACTGCAAAGAAAGCACTCCAATACTATGCATATGACTGGTAAAAGAAACTCCAGGAAAGCATGGCTAGGTATACTGGCCGCAGCTATATAACTGAAATCATGTTGTAAACATACAAACAAACATTTAGCATTATTCTCTTCATATCAAGGTAAAGAGTCATTCCATTCATGTGTCTCTGATTTTTTCAATACGATGCTGGGGGTCTTGTGTGTCTTGCCCAAGGACACTCCAGTGCAATCTGTCCCAAAAGTAGGAATCATACACCGACCCTTTTGATAGTAATCAACTTGTTCAAGTTTGAAGTAAATATCTATAAAGTCCTAGACTAGGCCAAATTAAAAGCATTTGCAGACGACAAAAGAAAGTGACTCAAAAATTAAAATTTGTTTAGAGAGGGATAGAAAACATTGTGGGAAAAGGAGATAATGCTGGTTACCAGCATTTTCTCCTTTTCCCTCAATGTTTTCAACAGGTATTTTACCGTAGTCGTTAAAAGTCGGGACTGTGTGGTAAAGGGTTAAGTAATAATAGAGATATTATAAAATGTCCCAAGTTCTTGAAAATATCAAAAATTCTAAAATACTAATAAGCAAGATCACAAGAAAACAGGTGTGCTATCCTTAACCCTCTATCAAATGACAAAATTTTAGACTGGTCCAAATTCAAAGCATTTGCAGACGAAAATTTAAATGTTCAAATGATGGAATTTGTCTTCTGATTGGTTTAGAAAACATAGCGAGAAAAGGAGAAAATGTTGGTTACCAGCATTTTCTCCTTTTCCCACTATGTTTTCAAAAGCCTTCTTGTTTAGATAGTTAAAACTCAGGATTGTGTTGATTGATTGATTGATTGTAACGGCGTTTTCAACATTATCTCTGTTATATCACATCAGCCAGTGCACCTATCCATGCTTTCCTGGAGTTTCTTTCAACCAGTACTCCGCACAATATTCTTTAAAAGCCACTGGCTGCTTTCCCACATAACCATTGTTGAAACAATGGTCAGCAATAAGAGAGGAATGAATCCTGTCGCAATGAATATCATCAATCCTCGGAAAGAAATTGCCGAGCCAGGTATCAAACCCGCAACCCCATCTTCTCAAGTCCTGCACCCTACCAACTGAGCTAAAGGGGCTTGGCAAATAAAACAAGAAAAATTTATGATGCATAGCATCATAGAAGCCGCAATCTTTTGGTGGACAATTTCAGAAATATTGACTCTCTTGAGAAATTGTGATTACATTTTTTGTATCTGTTTTTACCCCCACCAACGGAAAATCATGACAAATGGTACTAAAATGCAAGGAAAAAAGAAAAAGAAAATAATATCTACATGTATTCTAATTCTATATAAAAAAAAAAAGAAGTTTAGAGAGGAATCTTAAATAATCTTGTTATTATATTTTAAAAAAAAAAACGTAAAAGCATCGGAAATTTTAAGTTTCTACTCGAAATTTGAAAATGGAGAAATTGCGCATTCAAATACACCATTTTCCATTTATCAAATGATTTTAGAAAGGAAACTTCTGTAGCGGCATCAAAGGCAATACTACGGAATTATTTAAGTTACCAATTATTCAAAGTGATAATAAGATTGTTATTCACATATGATGTTTACATGTATTTACAATATTTATCAGTGATCTCTTCTTTGTGTTTCATTTTTCAAAAAAAAAAACTTAACTTTTTCTAAAAGATGATCTTCTTGCTTCTCAAAAAGTATCTTAGCATGCTTGTAACACAGTGAATTTTTACGTTTCTACTGTAGAAACAAAAAACTTTTGCATGGCATCTCCAAAATTATTCTGATCATAGTCTGTACAGTTGGCACAAACCACGTTTCTATTATTCCTGAATGGCAGCCACACACACACACACACACACACACACACACAAAAAAACATTTAAGTCTTTAAAGATCTGAATCTATTCAACCACAACATAATAACTATTACTATACATATTTCGTTTACTAAACAGTAGTTTGAACAATTTTTGCATAGGCCTTGTACAAACCTAGTGTAAAACTTCTAATGTAAATTTCAAGAGCTATTCTAAACCTTTGACCAGCAGCGACGTAAAAAGTTATATATTCACAGTAATAGGTTTTGTAATAACTTTAACCCTTCGACTACATAACGAAATAGATACACTGAATAACGAAAACAAACAAGATTTTTTTTAATGTTTACGAAATATCTTATAGAATATTAAAGAAATACTATACGGGCTATGTGCTGTCTGATCTTCATCTATTTCCGTCATTTTCGAGCAGCTTCAACCCTTACAGCACCAGGCACCACCATGATAATTACTGTAGTCAATGTACATCATGATCCATACGTCATGTTTCAAGGGTTTTGTAGATCAGGACTATACCGTACAGCACGTACAGTCTGATCATAAAAGCTTCGACACACAATACAGTAAATGCTAACTTTCACAGGTCTCATAAGGTAGATGTTCCGTGTAACAAAAATCCATTTGGCTAAAGTGTCGACGAAGGGAAAAAAAAGGGTTATCTTTCCGCAAGTATTCTATAAATAGCTGACGTAGACGCCTCTTGTGTAGGGAGGTTAACCAGTCTCTACCTTGATCAAAGGTTAACCGCCGTTTTATCCTTTACAGATTAAAATTTGGACGAAAAAATTGTACATAAAATTGTTTCTGATTATCATATTCTAAGATGCTCTCTATATCATAATCATCATTATTTTGTTTTGTAAAAAAGTAGACAAATGCGAAAACCTTTGAGAGGTGGGAAAGCTTGTGATAAACGGAAAGCATAACAACTTCGTTTGGGAAAATAGAAGGAATCCTATATGTTTGAAAACTTCGGGGGACTATCCAATTAAAGGATGTTTATCTTTCTGTATTTTTTATTGTTATTTGGGAATGAACTATCTATTGCAAGAAAACCAGGCTTGAATTTCATGTAGGTCTGTTGGAATATTTAAGAAAGAGTCATGTGGAGTAATTCCGTCACAACAACACAACATTATTAGAAATTTTACAAAAATAATGACCAATCGAATAATTACTGATCATCTACATAGTAAATAGTTTAGGTACATTCCTACTGGAAGCCGCTTTCGAGCAGCTTCCAATAAAGACATGCAGAGTGTCTAGAAAATGTTATCACATGTAAAGATCCTTCACAATTTTTCCAATTGTTGCAATGTTAAAGTAGTCATAAGCTTTTTATGGGATAAGTTCAACTATGAATGAGAGAACAGGCCTAACTGGCCAAAGATCACAGAAATCAAATTGGGGCTATGAATTAGATTATGTTTGTTATCTCGCTTTGATTTCTTTTAGGACCTAACCTTTTATAGCAGTCCCTAAAACTGAAAATGTATTTAAGTCATTTTAATTTCTAACATAATCATAATCATCCCCTTAAGGGCCCCGTGGTGGCCAAAGGTGAACAATACGTGTTCAAATGCATTTAAAGGTGGGTATTTAGATTTATCACATCTCACCAAACTAAAAAATATATAAAACACTGAAATTTATATGAAAAAACAATACAAATCATCAATAATTCAGATTCATAGAATTACAAAAAAAATTTTTTCTGATGGTGTTCCCTTAAAAGGCTATGTAGCCTCTTAAGGTATTTTTAGATTTCGCGCCAGAAATCAAATAAGCATTGTGGGAATGTCAAGTGACTGGCACGTGACTAATGACGCTTAAATTCCATAACATAACAAACATGTAATTATTTTCCATAATGTCTTCTTCGGACGCTATGTTTGAAGCTTCGTCTGTGTATTTCCGGCATGTAAATGAGCGAGTTGCTCATGTAAAAATAGACCGTGTTTCCCGTCTGTGTCGACCTGGGCCGTAGTAAATCTCTAATTTCTCTTGTTGTCGGATGGTTTTCGACTACTCGGGTTTTATGAATGAAAATTTAAGGGCTTTGGGAGTATAAGGATGATTTTTTTGTATTTTTGTAAAATTTTCGTCCCAAAATCTGAAGGGCCACCTTTAAGTTTAAACCATACCACTTAAAAGTAGGGTCCTTAGAACTCCTGATTGTGTGGTAAAAGGTGCATTTATAAAGCCTCTTTTGTTGACCTTTAACCCTTATGCTGTTTTGCCATCACAATTGTTATTTGTGGAGAATGTAAAGTAAGATCAGCCTGCACATATGTGCAGTCTGATCTTGCTCTACACTCTCCACTGCTCTATCAGTAGTTTCTGTTATATAAACCCAGTTCAATGCAAATAAACGCAACAGAATCTATTTGTGAAACAGCCATCAAATTGAATTCTACAAGACAGGGGTTAAAGCACATATCACAACTTTAGTTGTCTTTACAGCCATTGTAGATCAAGATCAGACAGCAAATAGTGTGGAGTCTGATCTCTGATTTACACTGTCCACTCTGCTCTGACATTCCTGACAAAAGCAACCTTAACCCTTAAAATACCTTATAAAACTACAGTTGCCTTTGCAGCCAGTATAGATCAAGATCAGACTGCACAAAACATGCAGTCTTATCTTTGATCTACACTGTCTGCATAGCCTCAACAGTATAGACAAAAACAACCATCAAATTGAAATTATTTGGATCTTATTTACATGCTAAAAATATCCTTTGGGTCCATTTAGCACTCTAGGGGTTAAAACTGTTATCATTTAGGTCTTATTTCCATAGTTTAGTTAGTTTAGGTTTAGATATCCAGTCTGATTTATGATCTATCATCAAATTTGGTGAAACACATTTTTCATGTCCCAGCCATAGACGCCATCTGAAAACACTGTGGGAAAAGGAGATAATTACTACAAGATAAAGGACTAATACACAGACAGGTACATTAACAAATCCTCTAATATTAATTTACCCTGCTAGATTTATGACACATCATATAAATAGGAGCCATGCTCTGGCAAAAGGGGTATAATACATCTACCAAGCAAGTCATCATACAGATCCATAAGATCTCTACAGTCTAACAGCCAGCAGGATTATCCCTATAGTCTAACAACCAGCATAATCCTGAGTTAAAATGGTCCTTGGGCATGCAGAAAATTTACCGACAACAAAAGGTTTCAACCAAGATCAGCCTACATGGACTGCCTCGCAGGTTGACCTGGGTCGAGACCTTTTCCAGATGCACCCCTTTTCAGTGAGTATAACTCCAATATTTTTTCATATCCTTAATAGCTACTGAAAGCATTTGAAAGCACTGTGGTAAAAGGCCAATTAACTAACTCTTTAACAGATGATAAAATAAACTTGTCCAACTTATGAGCTTTAAAGGTGACAGTGTAAATATGGCTAGAGTGACTACAAAGCACAAGTGGCTAAAGAGGGAGATTTGTTTTTGAAAAGGTAAATAACATTGTGGGATAAAATGCTGATTACCAGCATTTTCTCCTTTCCCATAACTTTTTCAGAAGTTTTTCCTCAAGGTTTCTAAAACATTTCTGATCGAATTCCATGTCAGTTTCAGATGGTAACACTTTGCTGAAAACTTATTGCATCTTTTTCCGACAACTTATTTCATTTCCTGCCAACTTATTAAATCTTGACTGCAAACCATGTTTGAAAAATATACTATTAAGGGTAGGGCACCCTAATGTGGATTCCTTTATCATCGCCTTTCATCGCCGAAAAACGTACAGATTCCATTAGGGTGACCTATCCTTAAAGGAGACCATGCCCATAACAAGTAATTTTGCCACAATGTTTTCAGCTGTATCTCTCTATTTCACTTTATTTCATGTTTATCACCTATATTCTACAAAGACGCCTTCAGAGCAAATTATCTTAGATTTTGTCATTCATCCTTAACCATTTACCACACAATCCCAAGTTTTAACATCCCTTAGAAAGGAAGCTTTTGAAAAAATTGTGGAAAAAAGGAGAAAATGCTCGTAGCCAGCATTTTCTCCTTTTCCCAGTGTTTTCTACCCTTTTACAGCCAAAAATCATAATTCTAGCCACATTTAAACTGTTGTCTGCAACTGCTTTCAATTTGGAGGGCTCAAAATTTTTGTCGTTTTGGTAAAGAGTCAAGGTATCGATAATTTCAAAGGGAACATTTTTCTTTTTGTTTACATCCCTGTCAAAATATCAAGACCTGTTCATGCATAGTAATTGCTCAAGAACAAAGTTCACGGATGATTTATAATGTGCATTAACTACAAAACGGACAAATAGATCATGAGAAATGGTCTTCACTGACCTTCCTCCTTTAACTGTACATCGCTAGATTCCGTCGTGACAGCCGTAACTGTGACAGTAGTTTCTGTTTGGTTTTGACTAGTATCAACATCTGTGATGTTAGATTGTTCCTCCTTACTCTCTTCTATCGTCTCCTCCGATCTCTCCTTTATGAGACCTTTCTTGATTAACTCCTCTCTTGTAGAACGAATTGAAATCTTTCTTTCCAACTCTGAAATCGTAGAAAGAAAATTATGTTCATTTCACAATGAACTCTTTACCAGATGACAAAATTTTTAGACGTGTACAATTTGAAAGCATTTTGCAAATGATAAATTGAATGAGGCTCAAACAAAGGAACTTGTCTCTGGAAGGGTTGAAAACATTACTGGAAAAGGAGAAAATGAAGCTAATCTGCATTTATTCCTTTTCCCACAATTTTTTCAAAAGCCTTCCACCTAAGGGCTGTTAAAACTTAGGATTGTTTGGTTTCTAGTTTTAACAACCTTGAAGAAGAAGCCTTTTGAAAACATAGTGGGAAAAGGAGAAAATGTTGGTAACCATTCTTGTCTTTTCCCACAACTTTTCTACTAAACAAGAAAATGTTTGTAGCCAGCTTTTTTTCCTTTTTCCACAATGTTTTCTATCCTATCAAAGACAAAAATTATCATACCAGTTACATTCAATTTGTCATCTGCAAATGCTTTTAATTCGGACGAATCTAAATTTTTGTCGTCTGGTAAAGAGTTAAAGACATATTATTGTATAAGTGGAAATTTTTGCCATGTTGAAATTTTTGCCATTTCGCGAATTTGAAAACTTCACAAACTTTTCTGGTTGTTTATCTCAAGTACACCAACAAATAACAAGTGTCTTGAATTTGCAAGCATTTCCTTACGTAAAATGTCTGTAATCGGTAATTCTCGAATTTTTCGACACTCATTTATATCCACGTATACAGTATATTTACATACGTGAACAGGTTTCTTGTGTTCAATATTCCTGATGCATGAAAAATGCAACATGCGTTGCACAATTTGTTTATCTGTAATGCGTGACAAATGATATTTTAAAATCCCTTGAACCATTACTATAGTATAACGCCAATAATGGTTCACTTTGATAATGGTAAACCAAAAACAATTTTGTTTGTAGACTGAATTTGTGTTTATTTATCATTGCCACCGGTTGCCCATATAGGCGACGCCCCCTAAAGGCTGTTACTTATGTCAAAGGGAATAGCTCAAGATACAGGAGGAAACCCCTCCTATGTTAGGCCTGGTTCTTTAAAATGCTCGGTGTATAGCACCATCACACAGAACTTTAGTTTAACATCTCATCCGAAAGACTCAAAAAGACCCATTGTTGTGAAAGGAGAAAATACTGGTTACCTCCTTTTCTTACACTGTTTTCAAAAGCCTTTCTCTACAGGACTTTTAAAACTCAGGATCCTTTGGTAAGGTTTTACAAGGTAGAAGACTGCCTTAGTTTTAAAGAATTTTTAATATGTCAACCAAAATTGATTTAAAGCTTGTCTTTTTCATTACAAACTGTGGTCTACCATAATTATGATTATTGGTTATCCATATTTTCCAAATGTACTTTCAAAGGTATAGAGTTACAGGGTAGAAAACACTGTGAGAAAAGGAGAAAATGCTGGTAACGAGTATTTTCTCCTTTTTCCCCACTACAAGGGTAGTCTTTGTCCTACCCTATCAAAGACAAATTCCATCATTTGAGCCACATTAAAATTGTGTCATAAAAATGCTTTTTCTCCTTTTCCCACAAGACCCTTTCTCTATAGGGCTGTTAGAACTCAGGATCCTTTGACAAAGGATTTACAAGGAAGAGAAATGTCTTAGAATTACAGAATTTTCAAAATGTCACCAAAAATCAATAATATTATGAAACTTATTCATATTTAGGTCTACCATAATTATGCTTAATGATTTACCAAAGATAATTTCAAGATCATTCACTCTAACTGGGTAGAAAACACTGTTGAACAAGAGCAGCAAATTGTCGCAAGATACGCCCGTCCCACCGCCAGTTGTCAAGGGGGTATAATAATCGTAAAGGGCAGGTAATGCAACAAACATGTTTACCAAGTCTCAAGTCAATTTGACTTGAGGTGACAAAATTCTGTTCCAGACAAGCAAGAAATACTGTAAAAATGAAGATCAAAGTGGAATTACTCGAAATCCGCACTAGGTAGAGTTATTGTTCTAGCTCACTGTACTCCGTAATATTGCAACAAACATGCATACAAAGTTTCAAGTCAATCGGACTGGAGATGACAAAATTATGCTCCAGACAAGCAGAAAATGCTGTAAAAATGACGATCAAAGGGAAATAACTCAAAGACAGCATGAGGTAGAGTTATGGTTCTTTTGCACTGCAATCCATATTATTGCAACTAACACACATGCCAAGTTTCAAGTCAATCGGACTGGAGATGACAAGTTATGCTCCGGACAAGCAGAAAATGCTGTAAAAATGATGATCAAAGGGAAATAACTCAAAGACAGCACGAGGTAGAGTTATGGTTCTTTCGCACTGCACTCCGTATTATCCACCCATGAAGTTTCATAACCGTAGGTAGTATAGTTTTGGAGATATGCTCCGGACAAAGAATGGGGACGCCGCCACCCGTCCGCCCGCCACGGGTAATCCCATAATACGTCCCGTCTTTGATGGGCGTATAAAAAGGAGAAAATGCTGGTTACCAGCATTTTCTCCTTTTTCCACAATGCTTTCAAAACCCTTTCTTTTCAGGGCTGTTAAAACTCAGAATCCTTTGATAAAGGATTTATAAGGAAGAGAACTGTCTTAGAATTACAGAATTTTCAAAATGTCACCAAAAATCAATAATTATGAAGCTTAATTTTTATCACAAACTGAGGTCTACCATTATTATGTTTAATGGTTATCCAGATTTATCAAAGATACTTTCAAGATCATTCACTCTAACTTTGGAGAAAATGGAGTTACAGCATAGAAAACATTGTGGGAAAAGGAGAAAATGTTGGTTACCAGCATTTTCTCCTTTTCCCACAATGTTTTCAAAAAGCCTTCCTCTACAGGGCTGTTAAAAGTCAGGATTGTTTGGCAAAGGATTTACAAGGAAGAGAACTGTCTTAGATTTACAAAATTTTCAAAATGTCACAAAAAAACATTACGAAGCTTAAACTCTTTTTATCACAAACTGTGGTCTACAATCATTATGTTTAACAGTTATCCAGATTTTACGAACAAACATTGAAAGTTATCTGCTGTTAACTTAACTCTACCGCACAAAACTTTGAGATTTTCCAAACTGAAAGACGACAAATCAAATTTAACTCAAAACATGAAATTTGTCTTTCATAGAGCAGGAAACATTGTGGGAAAAGGAGAAAATGCTGGTTACCAGCATTTTCTACTTTCCCACGTTTCAATAGACTTCTTCCTCAGGGTCGTTAAAAGTCGGTATAGTGTGGTAAAGGGTTAAAGGTATGGAGTTACTGTATAAGTGGAAATTTTTGCGATTCCCGAATTTGGAACATTTGCAAACTTTTCTGTTCGCATATTTTACCACAAGTATACTACCAAAAAGCAAGTCCCTTGAATTTGCAAACATTTCCATATGCAACATGTCCATAATCAGTAGTTCGCAAAATTTTCGTCACACGTATACATTTATCCACCAATACAGCACTAACGAAGAAAACTGTCCTAGATTTTCAGTCAAGCACAGTAGCGCAGTCAGTAACATACAGGACTTCAAACCAGGCGGTCACTGATTCGAATCCCAAGCTCGGCCAATTTCTTTCCAAGGGTGGATTATAACATTTTTGACAGGATTCATTCCTCCCTCACTGCTGATCATGGTTTTCACCATCGTTATGTAGGAAAGCAGCCAGTGGTTTTGGAAGAATGTTGTGCTAGGTTAAAAGAAAGTCTAGGAAACCACGGGTAGGTGCACTGGCTGCCATTCATATGCTGTTTGTTTTAAGGTATGGGAGCTACTATAAAGGAGAACCTTCCTAGGTTTGTAAAATTTTCAAGATAACACCAAAAATCAATATGAAGCTTCTTCATAACAAACTGCCACAATTTCACCATTACAGTTTGAAATTGACAAAGTAACTGAAATCTGATCTTCAGGCGGCTACAGTGACACAAAGAATAACTCTTTACCAAACAATCCTGTCACAGAAGGCTTTTGAAAACATTGTGGGAAAAGGAGAAAATGCTGGTAACCAACATTTTCTCCTTTTCCAACAATGTTTACTACCTTTTCAAGGCCTGATTACAGCATGCAAGCCACGTTTAATTAAGTTCTTACCTGCAAATGCTTTCAATTTGGTTTGTTTGTATTGGAATTTAACTACTTTTAACAGCTTAGGTTATATGACCGCGGTCAGTTCACCTACCCGTGTGTTTCCTTGCTTTTTCACACTGGTACTGACCTAACTTTCTTTCTCAGCCACTGACTATTTTCTTACATGCAACAGAGGTGAGAGGCGAAAAATCGACGGAAAGAAAGTTTGCCTCAACTCACAACCACCGGGTCACAAGTCAGATACGCTAACCACTGAGCTCCCGGCGCTGGGCTCTTCAATTTAGACAAGTCTAAAAGTATGGTGGAGAGTCAATCTTTCAACAGCTTTCACTACAGCTACTTTTGAAACAGTGCCGCATGAGATTTGTGTGTGTGTGTGGTGTTTTATGTCATTTTCAACAATATTTCAGTAATAGGGTGGCAGGCTCTGCACCTATCCATGCTTTCCTGGAGTTTCTCTTCACCAGTACTTCATTCAGTATTCTTTCCAAGCCACTTGCATCAAATGATGAGATTTTGTCTTTGGACTTCTAATTTTTCCTATTCCCTACAATGTTCTCAAAAGCCTTATTTCCTAGGATGGTAAATAAACTCAGTTTGCTTATGGGTTAAACACATATATGAGCCATGCTCTGTGAAAAGGGGGCTTAATGCATCTGCAAAAAGTATCGACCCAGGTCAGCCTGCGCAGTCCCCGCAGGCTGACCTGGGCCGAAACTTTTCGCTATTGGTCAATTTTCTGTATGTCAAATGACCAGTGTACCTTATGATACAGTTGGTTGTTAGACACAGATTAGTTTTATGGATCCCTTATTATGTGATGTCTTGCTTGGTACGATGCATCACGAAGATGCATTAAGCCCCCTTTTGCCAGAGCAGCGCTCATATGTATATAAACTCATGACAGATGGTAATGGGAGATAAATACTGTATGATTACTATCTTGTTAACTAATAGTGGTCTCCCTTGAAAGAAAAATTTTCTCTCTCCTCTTCAAACACACTTGACACCATGTTTAGCAGTGAGAGGAATGAATCGTATCTCAATATACATAATCAATCTTTAGAAAGAATTGGCTGACCTAGGAGTCAAACAAGTGACCCCTGGGTTTCAAGCCAAGCATATCACCAACCAAGCAACCAGGCTTTGCACAAAATAGCAACAAATTTTGGATTGTACACAGAAAAAGGGATGTAATAATGATAAATATATATTTCCATAAAACCTCAGTTCAAAGAAACCAGGAGTCACCTAGGACAATGTTTGTTTCTGTTTTATAGGAGACTTCAAAAGCTGTTAGTGTTCCAATTGATCTGAGTTTGTTGTTGCAGGTCGCGATGATGAAAGAAATTCATTGCCCCATGAAACAATTATATCCTTCTCTTCCTATTATATTTATTATCTCAGACTTGGGCATTTTCCATACTTCATTAAAACATTGTGGCAAAAAGATTTATTACTCATCATGAGCAATTTCTCTTTTAACCACAATGCTTTCATACTGTGTGCTTTATTTATAGCTGGAATCTTATTAACTTCAGAATAATCAATAGTTTTGGAAGGATGATTTCAAATTCATGTGCCACAAAGTTGCTTCAGGAAGTTGCATGCTAAGCAAACAAGCATTTACTAAAAACATTTGAAAATATTGTGGGGAAAGGAGAAAATGCTGGTAACCAGCATTTTCTCCTTATTCCACAATGTTTTCTAACCTTCTTGAAACAAATTCAATCATTCGAGCCACATTTACTTTGTCGTCTGCAAATGTTTTCAATTTGGATAAGCCTTCATTTTTGTCAGTCCATGTAGAGTTAACTAGACAAGCATTCACTGCAGTGTAACCCCAGTTGCTTTTCAGGTCAGTGCAGATCATGATCAGACAGTGCAAAACATATAATCTGACCTGAGATCAACTTTAAAAGAATTAGTTCGTGCGAAAGTCCAGACCAAAACAGTGTTCAGACTGTACTATAAAGGATTTTTTTCCTCAATGCTTTTAACCCTCTCACACACAAACCCGGCTTTTAAATTTGACAGTAACCCAACCTCTTTGGTTTAGCCAATTTAAGTCATGTTACTTTCAAATTAGAAAATCTTGAAGAAAATGACTACAAACATTCTTAAGAATGATTGGTCAATACAGACCCAGGACTCTATTGTGAGTCACAATCTTATCTGGACACCAGCTGAAAATCTGTCAAGTTTAATCTCTTGGCTACCAGGATGGGTCATCGAGCTGACCAATTTGAAAATATTATGACAAGAATTTGCCCAAAATGAGCGACTTCACAGTGTAGGACTGGAAGGACTGGCTACCAGCATTTTCTCCTTTTCACACAATGTTTTCAAAAGTCCTCTCCTTCACAATCATACCATCACAGGATCATTTTTAAACAGTTAATGTAACTTTTATGCCTATTCTGATTGTTTGGTCTGGTACTACATGAATAGCCCTTAAATGGTAAAATTATAGGTTCCAGCAATTACCCTATATAGTAATTGGACTAATAGAGCGTTTTAGGTTAATTGCTTCTATTAACTGGCCGTAACTTTATCTCCTTTCCACTTGGGAATCAATGTTGTCTAACCCCGTGCCACACAAGTCCATGTACTAACAACCCTGAAGAGGAAACCTGATGAAAACATTGTGGAAGGAAGAGAAAATGCTGATAATCCCATGACTTCTGTTAACATCTCTGAATAGGAAACCCTCTGGAAACACTGTGGAAAGAGGAGAAAATGCTAGAAACCAGCATTTTCTCTTAATCCCACTATGTTTTCTATTATTTAATCATTTACTAAACAATCCAGAGTTTTAACCACCAAATGAAAGAAGGCTTTTGAAAACATTGTGGGAAAAGGAGAAAAGCTGGCAACCAGCATTTTCTCCTTTTTCCACAATGTTTTCTACCCTATCAAAGACCTCAAACATTATTTGAGCTTCATTAAAATTGTCGTCTGCAAATGCTGTCATTTTGGTTGAGTCTAAATTTTTGTCGTTTGGTACAGACTTAAGTCACAAATGCCATAATTTGGACCATATCTACTTTGTCAAATTCAACTTCACATTCAATTTGTACGAGTGTAAAATTTTGTTGTTGGGTAAAAAGTTAAATAAATCAATTACTACACAAGCAAATACTAGATAATAATTGATTAAACTGTTTTTTAATGCTGCCTCCAAAGCCATTATCTCTTTACCACAAAGTCCAAAGTTTCAGCGACACTGAGAAAGAAAACACTGTGGGAAAAGAAGAAAATGCTGGTAACCACTGAGAAAGAAAATATTGTGGGAAAAGAAGAAAATGCGGGTAACCAGCATTTCCTTCTTCCCACAATATTTTCTACCCTATCAAAGACAAATTTCATCATTTAAGCTAAATTTGAATTGTCTGCTGGAAATGCTTTAATTTGGACAAGTCTAAAATGTTGTTGTTTGGTACAGAGTTTGGTCATATCACAGTGACAGCTCACTTATCCAAGGTTCTACCGGTAACTTAGCTGGAGCTGTGAAGTGCCTTATCCAAGGACACTCATACAAAAACCCTTGCCTCAGACTGGGATGAAACCTGAGACTTCTGAACTACTAATCCTAAACCTGAATCAGTTGCAAAATTGGGACCAATCAAAATTTAATACAAGTTTACAAATAAGAACAGTTACTGTCATCTGACAGAGCAGCTGCCCTGAAAAAGTTAATTGTTTAGGGACACAGTGCCTTGAAAGAGCAACAGGGTCTCAGCTAAGGACAGATAACCCAACATCAACTCTGATGCCAGGGTTAGTGTAATAGCTCAACCTTGAACTGATGGTCACAGGCATGGCCAGGAGTATAGCTGAATGAAACTGTGGACCTACATCTATCATCATATAAAATATGAACCATATCAATCACTTGTTCTGGAAAATAGGTGCATTAGAAAAACTTTTCCATGAAATTTTAAAATCTGTGACCTTGACCTTTAGATCATTGGCATGGCTCGGGTATTTCTCAATCAAAGTTTGGGCATGCATCTGTCATTAGGCCAAATCCATCAATTAGGTTGGAAAATTTAAGCTCTTGAAAAACTTTAACATAAAACTTTGGTGTAAAATATTCAAGTGTATGACCTTGACCTTAAGATAATGGGCATGGGCTTGGGTATTACCAAAAGAAACTTTGGACTCATAATTATCATCAATCCAAATATGAATCAAATCAATCATTTAATGGTTTGGACATTGTGAGCTCTTGAAAAACTTGAACGTAACGGTGGATGCTGACTCCAAAGCAGTCACACTGACTCTAAAAGACGACGCCAAGGTTAAAGCATGTGGCTTCTAGAAAGCATACAAGATTTTTGTAGGAGTTGTCCTAGAGATCTACTTTTTGACCTGATGTGGCAATGTTTTATACCCTAGAATTTTCTGAGGTTTGTCCCAGTGACCTATTTTTTGACCCCAATTTCATGCTTATCCAAGATATTAGGAAGACAAACATTCTGACAGACTTTCATAGGTATCCAACTGAAAATGTGGCTTCAATAGAACACACAAGGTAATTGTTGACGACTGGACGACGGATGACCCACGACATAATTAAAATGGATACAGCGCCATCACAGAAGCTCACCTTTAGCACTTTGTGCTCAGGTGAGCTAAAAATGCTTGACACTTCCACAAAATTCTTTGTTTAAACATGCTCTACGTACTTACCATTTACTTTTTGCTCTATTTTCTCACTTTTCTTTTTTCTCATCCATTTCCAGGGTTTAAATATTTTGCCAATGCCTGAGAATTTCGACTTTCTCTCTGGAGGCGGTGTGGCCGTAACGGATGTGTTATTTCCCATTGAGCTTGATTTTAAGTCACCATTTTTCTTTTTATCTGTAAATAGAAGTGTGGCAGAATATAACGACAACAATATTAAAAATTCATCCATAACGGAATGTTTGCAATTTCATGGTTGCTTTTTGTCGACAGTGCTTCAGCAGTCTGATCTTGATCTACACTGGCCGCAAAGGCAACTATAGTCAGGAAAGGCACTTTAATGTTATCAGCATTACCATCTTTTTCCCACAATGTTTTCAGAAGTCTTCTTGCTCACTTTACAAAGAAGTGAAACTATTTGGTAAAGTTTAACTACCAAACAATCCCAATTTTCAACGACCCTGAGGAAGAAGGCTTCTGAAAACATTGTGGGAAAAGGAGAAAATGCTGGTAACCTGCATTTTCTCCTTTTTTCCACAATGCTTTCTAGCCTATCAATGACCACAGTCATCTTTTGAACAACATTTAAGATGTTGTCTTGTTATAGTATGCTTTCAATTTGATTGAGTCTGTAGCTGGTAATTATCTTAATTACTGGAAAGTACAGAATTTGTCAACAAAAATCGCATAAACTCTGAATTTTGAGTTGCAATTTAATAACATGAACCAAGCTAATCTTACAACTGCTCTAATTTTCCCTTTAGCTACTATATTTTTACATGCATTTTAACCCTTTACCAGACGACAAAATTTTAGCCTTGTTAAAATTGAAACGTTTGCAGACAATACTTTCAATGTTGCTCAAATGGTGGATTTTTTCTTTGGTAAGATAGAAAACATTGTGGGAAAAGGAGAAAATGCTGGTCACCAGCATTTTCTCCTTTTCCCACAATGTTTTCTAAAGGCTCTGTTTCTTAGGGTCGTTAAAAGTCCGGATTATGTGGTAAAGAGTTAATTACTGGAAAGTACACAATTTGTCAATGAATTCACATAAACACTCTAAATTTAGAGGTAGGTATTGTGATTCAGTAACATGAACCAAACTAATCTTACAACTGCTCTGATTTCCCCTTTTGCCACAATATTTTTATATGCATTGATAATTCAACCTAAACTTAATTATCTTGATGATCCATAAAAAATATTCAAAGCATCCCCTGTAAATTGGTTTCTAGACATAATGAGATAACAGAGGTATAGAATGACCTCTCTGGGAGATAAAAAAGTAGAATTGCTGCAAGCATAGGTTGACACAATACTTGCATAAATTTACCTCAATATTTTGTTACTTTTATAAAGACCATAATTATCATACAATTTTCAAGGAAATCTCTCCTTATAAGGCAATCTTTAATGCTACTACATGGCAATATTTGTATTCAGTGTTACTCTTATTGTTGGATTTTTCTTTGAAAGGTTAGAAAGCATTGTGGGCAAAGGAGAAGATGCTGGTTACTAGCCTTTTCTCCTTACACCACAATGGTTTCAAATGGTTTATTCTTCAGGGTCGTTAAAACTCCAGATTATGTGGTAAAGGGTTAACTCTTTAACACACAACAGAAAATTTTGACTCACCCAAATTAAAAGCTTCTGTAGATGACCAATCAAATGTTGCTAAAAACATTAAATTTGTCCTTGGAAGAGAGGAAAACATTGTTGAAAAAGGAGAAAATGCTGGAAACCAGCATTTTCTCCTTTTCCCACAATGTTTTTAAAAGCTTTGCTTGTCAGGGTCGTTAACATGTTTACTGCAAATTGGTTTCGGAACATAATAGGTTTACATTTTACTAGATGGCAAAATTTTAGACTCGTCCGTTTTGAAAGTGTTTGCAGACAACCAATTCAGCGTGGCACACTTGATGGATTTGTCTTTGAAAGGGTAGAAAACATTGTGGGAAAAGGAGAAAATGCTCGTTACCAGCATGTTCTCCTTTTCAAACTTATGTTTTCAAAAGCTTTCTATCTAAGGATTTATAAAACTCTGAATTGTTCAGTAACAATTTAACTCTCTCCCACACAACAAAATTTGACTTGTTCAAACTGAAAGCATTTGCAGAAGGCAAATTACATGTGGTTCAAATGTTGTCTTTGAAAGGATAGGAAATGATATGAGAAAAGTAGAAAGTGCTGGTAACTAGCATTTTCTACTTTTCTGACAATGTTTTCAAAGGCCTTATATCTCCGAGTATTAAAAATCTGGATTGTGTATTTAAAGGGCAAATCAACAAGTTTCAGATATGGTTAATTTTCAAATCTACACTTATCAAATGGTAACCTGGTAATGTTGTAATTAGAAAAAAAAAAATTAGTAAAAGTACTTTTTTTCAATTCATATTTCTGCTTATTAATTTTTATTGCATCGCTTATCTCCCTTACTTATTGTTGCGTCCCTTGATTTGTGACGTCATAGGAGAGCTTGTTTCAATATGGACGTTGTTTACGATAGTGAACTGAGCGATATTGAAGACGAAGAAATAGACGATTCTGGGCCGGTAAGGCCATACATGTACGAACCAATTTTTAAGGAAACTTATTAAGTTTCTGATGATGAAGATAAAAGTAACTTTTCGCCCACTGATGACGAAAATGACGATGCTGTGCCGGACTTTTCAACGTGTTGAGTATTGCGCTCTATTGAAATACGTCTATTAGGGGCAAACATTGCTTACAGAAATATTATTCTATACATGATAAAATTAAGTGTATGGCATAAACTTTGTTTCACGTGAAGCAATTTCAGTAGATTAACGGGCGGAATTAAACAAAAAAAAAAAAAAGGACGGTTTCAAGACAGTTCCACGACAAGACAGTTCCCCGACACTTTTGAGGACATTTCCCCGACACTTTAGTTTCATGTCAAATAACCTTTTTCTTGACTTTTACGATTGATAATCGTGAGATGTTAGTTCTAACTATTTGTTGATGGGTCCTTGTTGATATTTGTACCTTGTAAAGAATTCTGTAAACATTGACGGGTACAAGTTTATTCTCTCGTGGGTGAAGGGTTACACAATAAGTCACGATTTTCATGAGAATAAGAATATTTTGAAATGCTGTTAACCAGCATGAAATTTGATAAAAGAATATGTTCCGAGATTATTAAGAGTTAATTCTCAAAATTATTTTGAAAATTATTTTAGTTGTATTTCTTACCATACAGAAATACATGAACATCAGAGAGAGGGAGAGGGGATCTACCAGTGTGAAATACTTTTTTGCTGTTTACCTTGTCCACATGATCCATTCAGTGCAAAAATTTATCATACATGTATAGCTATTTTATGTTCCATATAGAGCTTGTCTGTGGAAGTCTTAAACTCTGAATCGTAATTTGTTCAGTTCTTGTTTGTCTTATGCAAATTGTTTCAATTTGGGTAAGTCTCAAATTGGTCTACCATCTGCTAGGGAATGAGCGGTTAATACTGACATTCCGGTCAAATTGCAGTATAGACGACTTCAGATTCATTTTAAAACATAGAAAGAGCTGGTAACTATCAGTTGGTCCTTTATCCACAATATTTTCTATTTTTAACTCTTTACCAAACGACAAAATATTAAACAGGTCCAAATTGAAATCACTTGCAGACGACAAGATAAAGTTAAATATTTCAAAAATTGAACGTCAAATTTATTGATTTAACCGAATTGAAAGCATTTGGAGTCAACAAAATAATTTTTACTCACATGTTTGGACTTGTCTTTGATGGGGTAGAAAACATTGTAGAAGAAGGAGAAAATACTGGTTACCAGCATTTTCTCCTTTACCTACAATGTTTTCAAAAGGTTTTTCTTTCTTCACAAGGGTCGTTAAAACAAAGGATTGTTTGGTAAAGGGTTAAACTAAGTTAAACTAAATTCCAATATACAATCACATTTTATCGGTCATATTTATATGCTGTGGGTTTGAATTATTCTAATTTTTTATCATTTGGGTTAGGGTTAGGCTCCTTACACAGATGGCAAAACTTTAGACTTGTCCACTCCACACAGAAAGTATTTGCAGACCACAGATCAAATGTGGCCTTGACAATAGGTTTGAGGGTAGAAAATATTGTAGGAAAAGAAGATTACTCTGGGTATCAAGATTTATTCCTTTTTTCACCCTGTCCTCAAAAGCCTTCTCCATTAGGGTGGTTGAAGATCAGAATTTTGAGGTAAAAGAATTGGTGTGTGAGACTGGTCAAAAACATTCTATTTCCTAATTTTAAAAAAAAAAATGTGTTATTTTTAATTTTCTCACTTTTGTCTGATTATCAGAGAAAATGACTTGTGTCAAATGTGCATTTTCAATAGTTTCATACTGACATGTTCAAAACATTTTTCTCAGTAGCCTGTCTAGAAGACATAATATGGATAGGAAAAGGAAATATCCACAAATCAAAATTGTATTGATATAATTCAAAATTTGTTCAAAATGCATGTAAGTTGTCAAATAATTTTTAAGAGTGAAATGTCAAAGAGAAGTAGTGTATGGGATAAAAGATGTAACATGGGTTTACTGTCACAAACAAACATTACAGTGTAAAGAGGTGAGATATGCAAATGTTATATAATCATTTCCTGTATTGTTTCAACTGGTTTGTGATGGATTAACATTTATGACAGTGACTTGGGGTAGCCAGATACTGACTTCACCCTTTACCATACAAACCCTAGATCTAGTTTCCAATATGCAAAGAAAGAGTGTTTGAAAAACAGTGTGGGAAGAAAATGATGTTTGCTGTTCAAAGAATGATTATTATCCCTTGAAAGTTTACATCATTTGAGCAATGTCGACTTTGTTATTTGCAAAATTTATGTTATGAATTTGGATGAATCTATAATTTTGTTAAGTATCTCCTTTCGACTCGGAGTTTCGAATAATGTCGGCACAGCGTCAGGTTTTAACCGCAGCCTAAAATTCCTATAACCAACTTCTTTTGCGAGTTTTGGACTTACTAAGAACTGACTGTCATCGAAGTATTTCAGACACGATTTCGAATGAACTGAGGGCAAAAAATCCGTCGCTACTGTCCAGCCCCGGTTTAAACATTGAATCCATAGTTTCCTCCTTATTGATTCCTTCGGAAATTTGAAAATACTAATTCTATGAGTTCCCGAATCGACGTTGCAGCCATAGGCTGCACAATTTACCATTTTTCGGCTGAATTCTCAGTTAATACTCTGATATCTGCATACAATCATCCGCGTTCCTACTTTATGTCTACTGACGGTATACACAGAATGACTTGACAATGACGTCACACATGCACGGGAGATAAGCGAATCAGGGGAAGTAAGCCATGTACCATTTTTAGGGCCGTATATCAGCATGACAATTCGGCCGTGGTTTATGGCATGTTGCAGGGTGGTATTTATGAAAAATGACGGACACATGTTTAACTGACATCATTTGCAGCTGATTAAAGGAAAAAAACAGTCTGGTCAAAATATTTAAGGATTTGCCCTTTAAAGACTAATAGCGAAGATTGCATGACCTGTTTGCCACACAAAATTGACTGCAATTAAAAGTCACCACAAAACTTGCATAAAATTACCTGTGTTTTTAGTACCATACACTTCATGAAATAGAAATACATTGTAAATTCCATCCTAGAATAAAAATAACATCCATGGACAAAATCTCTGAAGTTTCATTTGAACTGCAATTTTCAAATGCCAAATATGATAACTTGCACAGGTCAAACTATGCAAAATGCTTTTCACCATTCACCAAAGAGGCAAAGATGCTCACAGTAAGTCCTGTTACACTGCAGTGCCCCAGATAATTTTTTGAGCCAAGGAGTATTTAAGCATCATTTTGCTTATGAAAGGGGTAAATTGAAACCACTTTGCTTAAGAAGCAAATTTTTAAGCAACGAAATTCTAATGGTAGAGTAAAAACCAAGTTTCATTTCAGTTTGGAACTGGAGTATGTTTCAATTACATCATTTTTATCTCATATTATAGATACTGTCCAGTTAGTAAGATTGATTGAAAAGTAACAGAATCATTTTATTATTTTTATCAGTTTTGAGCAGGACACTTTTAATGAAAGACTGTTTTCATGCGATATGCGCAAACAAGATTTTATAGATAGATCTACATGTTCACAATTAAAAGCTCTTCAAACACTTTAGGAACCTTTCCTAAAATGTGCAAACATTTTTGGCAAAATCAATTCTAATGTTTGCTAAAAAAAGCAGGTAAGTGATATACCATGGAACTGGTCCAATTCCTGTAAAAAATCTATCAAATTGGTAGTGTTGGGCAATCAGTTTAAATTCACAAATGATTATCACTTTGTAATCAAAAGAGTAAACCAACTAGCTATCTGTTGTACAATCATTATAAAGATGTTGTGTTTTGTACTTTAAAAATCAATGGAAATACAATACCATTATTTTTTTGCTTTATTTAATATCATTTATTTTGATCTTTAAATTTTAATTTCCAAACCAGTTAAAAAATTCAGACATATTTCAAGCATTTGCAGACGACCCCACCCCATCCCCCCCCCCTTTAGATCTATATTTTCATTTCATAAAACAACAATTTTTTTCACTCATGACAGAATTTTAGCTTCCACTTATTGTTTTATTTAGAGATTTGTGTAAATTCACTGTTTAAATTCATTATTAAAGATGAGAAGATAGTTTGAAGTCCCTCTGATCGGACGATGCCTCGCTAATCATTGTAGTGTCATGGGTTTTCACGTTTTTATTTGCGATCAACTTTTTGTGTCAGTTAATTTCTGGAGAAGTATTACCACATGATCTGACATCAGTTAGTCATTTTGAATAGCATGTAACTTTAAAATCTGTCACTTTACACTAGATAAGAGGATTAACACCTTTATTAGGTTCTCATAAATGACTCGCCAGCTTCATTAGATCACGCGCGTGTCCTTCGCATTTTATACTGATCGTGTTTAGCCCATATTTCTACCGGATGCATACAAGCTAGGTTATATGAAGCTCCTGGACCATAATTTCATGCGTCAGATTGACAATTAGGCAGATATTTTTCAACGGCAACGACATGTCATTTCAAATTTCCAAGCATCAAAACCAGGGCTCAGGGATCAAATGAGAAACTTGTCGAGTTGTCAAGTTTTGCCAAGACATCCATGGACAAAAATTTCTTTCTCATTTTTCCGGCCAATTTTCGTGTTTGTTATCACTATGTTGAATCCTAGAGTGATAAAAACCAGTATTCACGTTTAGCGACCGAGCGAGCTTCGGTACCGACTACAATCGATTCCAGGATTTCTCAATAGCTTATCGCAATCGGAAGCCAAAACCAACTGACTTTCAACTATAGTCAATCATTGGCCCACCACTACAAATCGGATTACAGTGCATAAATGAACTTTTTCCCCCTTTTCGGTTGCATGGGCGTTTGAATAGCACGTACTGTCAACTTCGAAGATAGATCTAGTTGCCGATCCACAGCTCTGACATTCTATTGTTATTGAAAAGAACAAAGGTCATTTAAATTGAGCCATCTTTCGCTAGCAAATAATCAAATTGCAGCCTAATTCGTCCGCTAAAACAAACGGCTTTGTTAATGCTTTATTTTATTTTACAATCCTAGTGGCAAAAATGTTAAAGTTGGCAAACCGATCAAAACAGAGCCGCAACATTTTGGACACGAACAATATAACATCATATGATAACCTTAGAACGTTCCGGTTCAGTATCTATATTTAGAATCGGGAAACCCTAAGCTAGAGTGAGTGTCTGTAAACATTTCGGTGCAAATTATCCCCGAAATTACTAAGTTCTATGAATTTCATTGTTTTTAGGGCGAATTTCTTGTACGTTCTGGTATATATAGCAGAGAAAAATTGTTCGTGATTTTTCTATTTTATACGTGAATCACGTACATATATACGTGATCGCACACACTGCCTTTTTCATAAAACGGTTTCGGGGATTCCATGATTCCATACCGTACCGAACTCCAAAATATAACCAAGTTACATAAAAGGTTTTAATTCGTTCAGAAGGTGATACGTAAGCGTTTCAGTGACAATAAAGCCGATCAAGATCCCAAGTTCGCCTTGAAATTCAGATGAATTGTGTATCCTAGACTGCATTTGCGTATTTAATACGCTTCAAAATAAGTTTCGCTGTGTATTTCCTATTCCAACTTACATAAAATAAGCAAATACGCAGCTTATCTGGCTCTCTGTACACTGATCGTCCTGCGTGGCTCAGTGGTAAATGTAAGATTCATAACCTAGGATTATGCTTGGGCAAGACACTTCAGAGCCCGAGCCTATTACTAGTGAATCCCAGGACATAAAACCCAGGACATGAATATGTAAGCTGTTGCCATGATATGACTGAAATAACGTTGAAAGTGGCGTAAAACAACATTCAATCAATTAATCAACTTAATCACACTTAGCCCCTCTTAACAATTGTTTAACTCTTCACTACACAATCCCAAGTTTTATCAAATCTGAGGATGGAAGCTTTTGAAAACATTTTGGGAAAATGAGAAAATGCTGGTAACCAGCATTTTCTCCTTTTCCCAAAATGTTTTTATCTATTCAATGACATATCCCCCTGTTTCAGCCATTATTATTTATTGTCTGCAAATGTTTTCAATTTGGAGCAGACTACAATTTTGTCCTTTGATACGCAGTTAACTCTTTACCACACAATCCTGACTTTTAACAACCCTGAGAAAGAAGCCTTTTGAAAACACTGTAGAAAAAGGAGAAAATGCTGGTAACCAGCATTTTCTCCATTTCCCACAATGTTTTCTACCCTTCCCAAAACAAATTTCAATTTTTGACCCACACTTATTTTGTCGTCTGCAAATGCTTTCATTTTGGACAAGTTTACAATTTTGTTGTTTGGTGAAGAGTTAACTCATCAAATTAGGTTAAGATTAGACCATATTGAAAGAAACTGCAGACCACAAATCATAATTATGCAGCTTAACTCATTACCTCACAATCACGAGTTTTAACGTTCCTGAAGAAGAAGGCTTTTGAAAACAAGAGGGCCATGATGGCCCTGTATCGCTCCACTGGCTTTTTAACCCTTTACTACACAAATCAAAGTGTTAATGACCCTGAAAGAGAAGGCTTTCAAAAACATCGTAAGAATAGGACATGTTGTCATCCAGTATTTACTCCTTTTCCCACAACGTTTCCTAACTATCAAGGACAGAAATAGTCATTTAAGCTACATTCAATTTGTCTTTTTGCAATGGCTTTAAACTTGGTACAGTAAAAAAAAATACAGTTAAAAAAAACTCTCTCTTAAAACAGAACATTTCCTCTCCAAAAAACTTGAATACCAAACTCCAATAACGTATAACTGCAGTTTGATAATCAAGGGAGGTAAATAGTAACAAACTTTATCTTGTATAACAGGAGTTATTTCCCTTGATTACTATTCTAAATTACAGTCACCCTATAAGCCCATGTTAAACTTGTGATCTCCAAGGCAGAGCCAATTTTGACCCCAGGGCTATAATATGAAGGAATATGATAGAGGACCATTAGATAAAGCTACATGCCAAATTTGGTAGCCCTGGGCCTTATGGTTTCAGACAAGAAGATTTTAAAATTCTCCACCATACTTTGAAGCAAGGAAAAAAGATGTAGACTATAAATTATAATGTACTGGAACAGCAATGTTTTGAGTGCATTTATATTTGCATGGACAGAACAAGAGTTATTTCCTTTTATCAGTATGTAAACTTAAATCATATAACCAGTTATAATCTTTAATAAAGCCAAGCCCACAGCAGCCACGTCCATTGCCAGATCAAATTTTTAGCAAAGAATCTGAAATATGTAACCCACAACATAGGGTTTGAACGAGAAATAATGGATTTAGAATATGATCACTCTCTCTTATCTGGAGCTGTGCTTTCATTTTGAATTTCTTTTTGTGACTGAGCATATCATTGTATTTTTAAGGGCAGTATCTTTGTTTGTTATGTAGCAGACCTCTGAATCCTTATTCTGCTAAATAAATTAAATGAAACTTTCATGTAAATAATAAAAACCTAAACATTGCCATTTCATAAAGCTACATGCCAAATTTGGTCGCCCTAGGCCCCATGGCTAGGTCAAAGAAGAATTTTAAAGTTCTCCTTATATAAGCCCATGTAAAACTTGTTATATAAGCCAATGTAAAACTTGTTACCCCCGGGCAGGGCCTAATTTGACCCCAGGGCTATAATTTGAACAATCTTGGCAAAGGTCCACTAGATAAAGCTACATGCCAAATTTGGTAGCTCTAGGCCCTATGGCTAGGTAGAAGAGGAATTTTAAAGTTCTCCCTAAATAAGCCCATGTATAACTTGTAACCCCCGGGGCAGGGCCAATTTTGACCCCAGGGCTATAAATTGAAGAAACTTGGTAGAGGTCCACTAGATAAAGCTACATGCCAAATTTGGTAGCCCTTGGCCTTACGGTTTCAGACAAGAAGATTTTCAAAGATTTTCAAAATTTTTCAGTTTTGTTGCCATGGCAACCAGAGTTTTTGAAGGAATTAAATTCTTTCAAGAAATTCTGAAGAGGACCATGGCAGGATCATTTCTGTGAAGTTTCATCAAAATTGGATGGGTAGTTTCAGAGAAGACGTTTTAAAAAAAAGTTAACGCACGGACGGACGGACGGACGCACGGACGGATGGACGGACGGACGGACGGACGGACGCACGACGGACAACAGGCCATGACATAAGCCCGCTGGCCTTCGGCCAGTGGAGCTAACAAAATGGGAAAAGGTGAAAATGCTGGTTACCAGCATTTTCTCCTTTTCCCACTACATTTTCTTCCCAATCAAAGTTGGAAATCATCACTTGAACTACATTTATTTTGTCATCTGCAAATGCTTTCAATTTGGTCAAATCCAAACGTTTGTTGTTTTGATACAATTAAATGATAGTGTCCATCATTTAAATGGTAGAAAACATTTACTCCTACAGTATTCTAAAGCCTTTTTCCTGAGGGTTGTTAAAAATTGGGAGTGTGTGCTAAAGGGTTAAAAAGTATATTTTTTTTCAAAAGAAATGCATGTATCTTTAGTTTTTGTGATTATATATATATAAATATAAACAAAGAACTCAAACTTTAATTTCTGCATAATTACTGATACGATAACCTACTGGTCAAACTATGTTTAAATCTTTTATCATTAGCATTGATGAATACACATAAGTCTATACTTGACTCCACAATAGTTTCATCTTATTAAATCATTATTTTTTTCCCAACAAGGTAATGCTAAAATTCTTTCTGGTTTTTATTTCTACCAATAGAATTTTAAAATCCAAACACAAATTGTAATTTTTACACAGTAAGTATGGTGACCCCACTTGTCATAATTATTACTGAAGATGAATTCACAATGATCTATATCACACTTTGCCGCAAACTAATTTCTTTAGGGGGGGGGGGGGGGGGGCTTTTTCAACAAGGTAAAAAATGTACGCAGAATCCAATTAAAAAGACAATTACTTTATTTTTCTAAAAAAGTCTATCATCAACTTGTTTTTGTATAGAGACAGCATAGGTTGTTTGAGAACTGTAAGCATCTGATCATGGTTCTGCAGATATCAAAACTTCCGGCACACCTTTTTTCTAGCCTTACAGCTCATTACTTGTAAAAAGATTGAGGCAAAAGGAGAAACTTAACTCATAAGACCAATGTCTCCTTTTGCCTCAATATTTTTACATGTACCAGTGCATTACACCTCAGGTCTCTTCCATTCTCCCCACTTCAAAGGGGGAATTTTTAATATTTAAGAGCTTAGAAACTTTTCATAGCGAAGAGTAAGGGCACACACATATCTTATCAGCTTTGAACCATGTAAAAATTTTATCCCAATCATAGCCCATCCTTTCTTTTCACCTCCAGTATTTTTATCATTATTTTGTTTACACACACAAACCACCTGAATAAGAAAGAAAAATGTCTATTTTAGTCTCAATGAATTAGCATAACCCTTAAACTCGTTATCATACAACAAAATTTTAGACTGGTTCAAATCAAAAGTATTTGCAGACAACAAATAAAGCCTTTACCACATGACAAAATTTTAGACTTGTCAAATTTCAAAGCATTTACAGACAAGAAATTAAAGGTTTCTCAAATGATGGAACTTGCCTTAGATTGGGTAGAAAACATTGTGGGAAAAGAAGAAAATGTTGGTTTAAAATACCAGTATTTTCTATGCTGGCTTCCAGCACATTCTCCTTTTTCCACAATGTTTTCAAAAGCTTTCTTCCTCAGTATCATTAAAACTCAGGACTGTGTGGTAAAGGGTTAACTCATTAACAAATAATTAAATTTTAAACTGGTCTAAATCGAAGACATTTGCAGACAACAAATTAAATGACGCATAAATTAATAAATCTGTCTTTGAAAGGGTAGAAAACAATGTGGAAAAAGGACAAAATGCTGGTTAAAAACACTTTCTTCTTTTCCAACAATGTTTTCAAAAGTCCTTTTCCTTAGGGTTGTTAAAACTGCGAACCCTCTTAAGACACCTTTCACAAAAGATATAACAGTTGCCTTTGCAGCAAGTGTAAATCAAGATCTGGCTGCATTAGTAAACAAAATTCAACTTGACCTCTATTTACTTTCACAATGGTTATCAGCTAAACTGGATTATAGCATATCGTTGGTTTACTTCGAAAACCTTGTAACTACAGGCTGTTACAAGCTGTAGTTATGAGGTTTTTGAAGTAAACCGACGATATGGAGATAACTGAATGTGCACCAAGGGTATGTCCAACTGTCTCATGATACAAACATGCGTTTGGATCCTTAAAGCCTGCCCGGGTAGGGCAGTGGTAAGAATATCTGACTTGTGACCTGGTGGTTGTGAATTCCATACCAAGTTGAGGCAAACTTTCTTTCCGGTGATTTTTCGCCTCTCATTTCTGATACATGTGAGGAAAGTAGTCAGTGACTTGGAAAAGAAGCTGTGTCAGTACTGGTGCCAGGAAAAACATGCCTAGGTGCACTGAAAGCCAAGATAGTGACTTAAACTGTTAAAATGGCGTTAAACACCAATACAATCAATAAACTGGATCTTTCATCGACACTGTCTGCATTGCCAATGCAATCTTGATAAAAAGATTTTTGAAATTCTAGACTAGTCCAAATTCAAAGTATCTACGAGAGAAAAATTCAGTGTGGCTCTACTGATTGGGTCTGTCTGTGAACAATAAGAAAAAACTGTGGTAAGAGAGGGAAATGCTGGTTAACTAGCATTTTCTCCTTTTCCCATAATGTTTTCAAAAACTCTTTTTCTGGGTAGTTCAATCTCAGCATTGTGTGGTAAAGGGTAAATCCCCCTTTTTCAGAGTCTTATCAAAGCAGTGCAAATCAAAGCCAGTGCACCTTTCCCTGCAATTTCAGTGTTTCTTTACTTGTACCTAGCATAACACTCTTTCAAAGTTGCTTTGAAAAATAAACACATCAAAGTCATGTTTAGCTGCGGACGAGGAACGAGTCCTTTAGCAATGGCCATCATAATCCTCTAAATAAAGTTGGCCGGAATGGGATACAATCTGACAACTGCCAGCTTTAACACACGTGGAATCGCAGCATATTCTAAACAGCCCAAACATAGATAGTATACCATATTTCACCTAATTAACGCACACTCTATAAAAGTAGCGCCCACGCTATATTTCTTACTCCAGAGGCCTACGGACAATCTCCACCCACACCTGACTTCACCTTAACATCAAAGACCTGATCAAAGTGCCATACTCACTCTAAGTAAAAGCACCAAAATTTTTGGAAATTAAGTATGAAGTAAGAGCGCCCTGTCAGTGCTTTGCATGGTGCCCCGGAGCGTTAATGAGGTGAAATATGTTAAATAATATTTGCCTATCTATGGGAAGACTATGCATCAACACCCTATGGTCTAACATAGATAAAACTTCAGAATACTCTAGTGAGAAATTCTGGCCCTCTCGATTCATTCTCATTCCAACTCATTCTGCCACAAACCCTTTACCAAACAATCCCGAATCTTACTGACCTCAAGGAAGAAGCCTTTTGAAAACAATGTAGGAGAAGGGAGAAAATGCTGGTTACCAGTATTTCTTCTTATTCCCGCAATGTTTTCTTCCCTTTCAGAGAAAAATCCATTCGCATGCAATTGTTCTAATATTGGACCAGACTAAAATTTGGTAAAGAGCTGAGGTCTGGAAGCAGCTACAGATATCATAATCACAGCTATTGAAAGCAATTCAGCAATAATTCTATATGGACATAATCAGTGTTCATAAACCTTTTCCTTACCCTGGGAGTCACCCACACAAAATGGCCATTGAAAATATTGTAACACATGGAGAAATTGCATGTAGGCCATTCTGTCTTTGATAGTGTAGTAAACATTGTCAGAAAAGGAGAAAATGTTGGTTACTGGCATTTTCTCCTTTTCTCACAATGTTTTCAAAAGCCACTGATTTAGGGCTTGTTATAATTTGGGATTGCCTGGTAAAGAGCCAAAGGGTCAGATAACTCTCTATCAGCAACAGTATTTTTAGACTGTTACGAATTCAAAGCATTTAGTTTAAACATATTTATTTTACATCGATTGAGAAACAAGTTCCTGGAAACTACACCAGTACTCGCGCCGAATGTGTGGGCCTATGAAAAATCCCAAAGTTGAAACCCGCTCCCGGGACGACAAATCAAAGTTGACTCCAATAACAGAATTTGTCCATGGAAGGGTAGAAAACATTTAAGGTCTACGGCCCCTAACTCTTAAGTTAAAAGATGGAAGCTGCCGAGATTGGGCGAATAGCCTTTACAAAAATGTCGAAGTTACATGATTTTTACCAGTGAGTTAGTGAGTCTACGGTCCTAACTCTTATATTAAAAGACAGAAATTGCCAAGGTTGGCCGAATAGCCTCCAAAAACTAATATTTGTCCTTGAAAGGGTAGAAAACACTGTGGAAAAAGGAGAAATTGCTGGTAACCAGTATTTTCTCCTTTTTCCACAATGTTTTCAAAAGGCTTCTTTCTCAAAGGCTTCTTTCTCAAGGTCATGAAAACCCAGAATTGTTTGGTAAAGGGTCACAAACACTTTTTCCTCAGGGTCTTGTAAACATGGATTGTTTGGTATAGGGGTTTATTCCTGAATCAATGAGAACTTGTTTACTAATTGTGGTCATTCAACATATTGTGACAGAGGTCATTCGATATCTCTGTAGCCTCATTCCCAAACAAATAATTTTAGACCCTTTCAAACTCTAAACATGTACAGAGCACAAATTCAACATTGGTACAAATGAGCTTTAGCTCTTTGACAGCGCAGAAAACATTGTGGGGAAAAGGAGAAAATGCTGGTTACAAGCATTTTCTCCTTTTCCCACAATGTTTTCAAAAGACATCTTTTCCAGGGTCATGAAAACCAGAGGTCATTTGATATCTCTGTTAACCTTTTCCCCAACAATCCTGTGTTTAAATGACCATGAGAAAAAAGGCTTTAAAAAAATTGTGGGAAAAGGAGAAAATGCTGGTAACCAGCATTTTGTCCTTTACCAACAATATTTTCTACCTTTTAAAGTGCAAATCGAATCATTTAAGCCCAATCAAATTTGTCATCTGTAAATCGTTTTGATTTGGGTCATCCTGAAATTTTGTCGTCTGGTAAAGTGTTAAAGGACCCATATTCAATTATGTAAGTTTGCAAAAAACCATCAGGAGACAGGCCTTTAAAAACATTTCTGGATAAGGATCAACTGCTAATAAACAGTATCTTTGCCTTCTTCCACAATGTTTCTACCCTTTCAAAGACTAATCCCAGTCAATTATTTGGTACTGAGTTAACTCAATATAATGTAACAGCAATTATTGTGTCATTTTAATTTTTTTCACTTTTTCCTACTTTTAGACAAGCGACCACTAGTCTACTACCATCGAGACTGACCCAGATTCAAATGTAACCAAAAAAGAAAACAAGAGTAGACAAATACAGCCCAATAGAAAAAAATTTTTTTTATTAAAAATCATAATTTTGTTAAATATGGCACTGTTGACATGAACTTAAAAATCTTTAACATTCCAGTTCGAACAATGTCTACTCACAAAGTCAAAGACTGAACAAGATGTCATCTACGAGATGTTTGCTTATATGTAAATTAGTCAGTGACCTTTGCAAGTCAGGTTCCTCTTTACAAATCCTAATGCAACCTTTCTATCCCTTTAAGTTTTTCACTGGTGTTACAGGTCTCATCTACTTACGAGTTCGTCCAACCAATAAGAAAGAGAAAAAGCTTCAAAAGTTCCCCTAAAAGTGAACTCTAGAAAGCATTCAATGCATTTTTGCTTTTTCTTGTTTCAAAGAACAACAATAGGATTTTTTAATTGCATTTCTTATTTTGACAAGTAAATGACCATGAGCGATTGGTAAGATCAACAGATTTAACCAAATTGAACCCTAAGACTGGATTGGACCCAGTCGAACTAGATTGCACTTAACTGGATTTTACTGGAACAGATTTAATAAGTGGATTTGGCAATTTTTCAGCAATTTTGTATGGACCAATCAGGTTTTACCTTCACCAATGCCACTTATTCCACATTCCCTAGTCTGTCAGTACTTTCAGTACTTTGATATAGAAAATCTAGTCAGAGGATATTCAAGAACATTGAAACGTCAAGTCATTTTTCAACATTCAAAATAGCAAAGTGATATGCATAATGATATTCCTAAATGTCAAAAAGTGTACTCGTTTTTGGAACAAGTTTTGAACGCAATTTGTCATTTCAATCTCATGTTAACTCTACCAAACAACAAAACTTTAGACCTATCAAAATTGAAAGCAGTTGCAGACGACAAATCTAATGTGACTAAACAACAGAAATTTCTCTTGGGAAGTGTAGAAAAAAGCTGTGGGAAAAGGAGAAAATGCTGGTTACCAGCATTTTCTCCTTTTCCCACAATGTTTTTAAAAGCCTTCTTTCTAAGGATCGTTAAAACTTCGGAGTGTGTGGTAAAGGGTTGGACGAACCTGACAAAGAAGGCAATCTTCAACAATGTGTGAAAAGGAGAAAATGCTGATAAACAGCATATTCTCCTTTTCCAAGCATGTTTTCTACTCTTGAAAAGACAAATCTAACCATTTGAGCTAATTTAATTTGTTGTCTGCTACTACTTTGACCCGGTCTAAAATTTTGTCGTCTGGTAAAGGGCTGTCTTGTCTTCATTGACAGTTTGTCATGCATATTAAAGACACAATTATACCTTCATTGTATCTGATCTTTTGAAATTTTAACCTTTTTCTTTCTAATTTTCTCCTAGAAATACCATTAGTTTTCTTTGAAAACAATGGATTGATTGATTGATTGTACTGGAGTTTAATGCCGTTTTAACAGCTTAGGTCATATCACAGCAGTCAGAGCACCTATGCGAGTGTATCCTGGCTTTCTCACATCAGTACTGACACAACTTTCTTTCCAAGCCACTGACTACTTTTCTCGCTTGCATCAGAGATGAGAGGCGAAAAATCGCCTCAAAGAAAGTTTGCCTCAACTGGGTATCAAACTCACAACCACCAGTTCATGAGTCCTATACACTAACCACTGAGCTACCTGGCCGGGCTGAAAACAGTGGAGCTAAAATTTGTTGGTTTTTTTTGTGTCGAGTTGAACACCGCTTTTTCAACATTATTTCCGTTATACCATTGCAACTATAGCATCCATCCATGCTTTCCGTGAGTTTATTTTGCAGGCACAATATTCTTCCCAAGCCATTGGCTGCTTTCCCACATGTCTGTGTTCTCAGTGTCATGCTAAAACTTTTGTCTACTCACATTTATGAAGATATTTACTTCCAATTTGGAAGCTGTCAACTATTAAAATGGAGAGGCCATACAAAAAGGGAAGGTAACCCTACAATATCTTTGTTGACACAGTTATGTCCCCTTTTCTACAGATTTTTTACCAAAATTGCCACCAGCATGCATTGCCCTTGTTTATTGAAATGGTAACATTTCTTTTAGAACTGCTTCATTCAAGATTATGTTGTGGGTACTCACTTAAATGTCTTTTCAGCCTAATCCTCTCTGGAGATAATTACTTGTATAACTGTCACAATTGGTGCTTTGAGAAAACCGAAGTTAAACCTTACATGGATAACAAAATAATAATGTCAAAGTTCTACAGGATATTACTCTTCATTGCTAGAAGAATGTATTCGTTTTCTGTGGGGGTGTAACTTATAAAATGTATAAATTTGGGTGGGGTCTAAAAAGACATTCAACTCTTTACTAAAGGACAAAATTTTATACCTATCTAAATTGAAAGCTTTTGCAGACAACAAAATAAATGTTACTCAACAATAGAAGTTTGCCTTGTGGAAAGTAGAAAACATTGCTGGAAAAGGAGAATCTCCTTTTCCCACAATGTTTTCAAAAGGCTCCTTTTCCATGGTATTTAAAACTCTGGATTTTGTGGTAAAGGGTTAACTCAGATACATGGTTTAATCCTTTACCACCCAGTCCGGAGTTTTAACGACTCTGAAAGAGAAGGCTTTTGAAAACATTTTTTCACAATGTTTTCTGTCCTATCAAAGACAGAAATCATAATTTTAGCAACATTAAATTTGTCTTCTGCAAAATTAATGCTTTCAATTTAGTCCAATCCAACATTTTGTTGTTTAGTAATGCATTAGCTACGGATACCGAGGATAAAACTGGCATCAAAACAGTGCTGGTCAAGACGAATTTTATATTTCACTCACTGTTAGAGACTGTGTTTGAAAATTTGGCAAAGTCTTAGTTGAAAGACAACATGTAGCAATATTTTGGCTCCATTTACAAACTGAAGACCCCCATCTAGGTAGCAATAGGGGGTCCTGTGTGGCTAAATGGTAGAGTATGGACAGACTTAACCTGGGGGCCCCAGGTTTGAGCCACATTTGATCCACTGGGTTTTTTGTGGGAGTATCCTTTGGCAAGACACTTCAGAGCCCTAGCCTAGTACTGGTACAACCCAGGAAATACATGAATATGTGAGCTGTCGCCGTGAATACCATTCAGTCAATCAATTAATCAACTAGGTATCACTAACAGTTTATTTATAACACCATAAATGGCTTTAAACTTAATGCTGGATCAAGCACAGGATGGAACTTGGCAGTGATCAAAGGTAATTGTTCATGTTTGATATCTGTAGCATGTTTGAACTATGAAATTCATTAAAGTCAAGCTGAAAAGATGTTTCACAATTTCACAGTATAAAGTTCATAAAAGACTTATTACGTAGCAAGTCATGTGGGAATGCAGGTAAAAACTTCACGGATAAAAATAAATGTTCATGTTGCAGCCATCAGGAAGTTTATAGAGATGTACACGATACTCCAGAACTGATAAAAACAATGTAAATAATCTAAAACCTCAAAACACAAAACTATTCTCACCTTCTTGTCTTGAATCAGCCCGACTACAACCACAAAGTAATGATTTGTATGAATTCCCTGACATTTTTGTCCTTTTCGACACTTTCACCGTACAAATATGGTACTTTAAAAGTCGCAATATCTCAAATTTACGTGTATGACTAATGTAGTAAGTCTAGGGTACGTGAATTATATTTTGCAACCAATAAACATGGGGGACAATTGTGTATGACGAATAGACCCTTATAGCCCCAAGCAAAACTTTTAATTACTTCTTCAGACAATGTAGATCCAAGATCAGACTGCACATTCTGTGCAGTCTGATCTTGAATCTACACTGTCTGTTATTCTGTGAGACATTTAGAATAAAATCTGCATAAAATACAATACTTAGATCCCATTTATTCACTGGGAATGTCCCCGTCACAGTTTTATGCATCTTAAGAGTTAACCACTTTACCCTATGTAAACAAATATACCTGCTGATGACATACACTGCATTAAATTGTCTAATACCTGACTTCAGTGTTTTCAACTGCATCAGCCATGTTTTCTCATATATCAAACAATATTGTCCTATATAAAAGCAATAACATACCATTTACTTGATAATATTTACTTTTGATTGTACCTTTCTGGAGATCAAAACCTGTAAAGGGTTTTTCGAGATGATAAAAATAGAATATGTCTATACAGGTAACCAGTCACCCACATTCTACTTAAAGGTACAGATTCATCCTCATTATAGGGACTGAATTTGGGCAAAACTTGAATATAATTTTTTCTTTTATTCCCGTTTCTCCTTATGTCCGACCACATTTGAAAAACTGGAGAAGTTGCCTGTATCAGTTTTCATATGAACCAACTGGTATATAAAACATACCATTCACTGTTATTTAACTGTCACTTTATTTTACATAATTTGAAAAATATCTTTCTGCTGTACATTTTGGCCTGTTTACTTGACATAATTATTGCAACCAATTGTAAACCTTTAAGGTTTGCTTTTTAGCTAATTTATTATCCCTTAAAGAGCCTTTCACTACTTTAGTTGCCTTGGCAGTCAGTGTAGATCAAGATCAGACTGCACGTAATGTGATCTACACTGTCCACCTTGCCAAGACAATTTTGACAATAGCAACCTTGAAATTCGCTCTTAAAAGGGTTTTATTTCTAGAATGGAAATGTTCGATGGATTCATTCAGTGCTCTAAGGGCAATGTAAACTTCAGGACAGCGAAGGACAAAACTGAGAGGCCTTTGGTAAATATGCACTATTCCCCTTCTTGAATTTCAATAGCTAAATTCATTACTCAGACACACTTTTGTAACATTTTGCAACAAATTTGGGGGAAAAATGAGGAAAATTGGACCTAGACAAGATAACAAGTTTGTCAAGCTGAATGGTGTTTTATGCCACTATAGCCTTTTACCGTTTAACACTTCACCAAACATTCCCAGCTTTTGACGATCCCGGGAAAGAAGCCTTTTGAAAACATTGTGGGAAAAAAGAAAATGCTGATAACCAGCATTTTCTCCTATTCCCACAATGTTTTCTACTCTATCAAGAACAAACTGTGCCATTTGAGCCACTTTTAATTTGTTACCTGCCAATGCTGTAAATTTGGACAAGTCTAAAATTTTGTTGTGGTAAAGAGTTAAGAATCCAAAGTCTTTACGACCCCAGGGAAGATTAACTAAGCATTTGGAAACATTGTGGAAAAGGAGAAAATGCTGGTTACCAGGTAGCTGTATGTCAGGTAAAAAACAAGCTACATGTATACTGTTATGGGTTTGCTTTGCTTTACCAAATGACAAATTTTTAGACTTGTCCAAATTGAAAGCATCTGTAATCAACAGATTTAATGTGGTGCACCTGATGAAATTTTTCTTTGAAACAAAATAAACTAGAGCTGTCACTGAATGTGACTTAATACCACCGCCAGCGCTTTAAAGAAAAAAGTGTCAAGTTCAAGGGGAGATAATTCCTCCACCAGGAGGAGTTGACACTTGAAAATTGCGTCTTGCAAATCTTCAATATATGATCAATATATGTGCAAAGTTTCAATACAATTGAAGGAAAACTGTAGGAGGAGTTTGCGACACAAAATTACTAGTATTTTGTACACAGACGGACGGACAGACAGGCTGATTCCAGTATACCCCGGAAAACATTCGTTTTGCGGGGGTATAAATATTGTTGGAAAAAGGAGAAAATACTGGTCAGTTACACTTTGACTTTTTGCCAGTAGGTTTCAAAGGGTTGTTATACTCTGAACAGTGAGGTAAAGAGTTAAACTGAGAAGAAAATAATATGGTATTTATAAATAGATGGAGAACAAAATTTTAATTTACTTATAATTTGGAAGCTTATCTCTTTCCCAAACGACTATATTTTAGACGGATCCAATTTGAAAGCACTTGCAGACTACAAAATTTAAATGATTGAATTTGAATCAGTCTAGAAAACATTGTGGGAAAAGGAGAAAATGCTGGTTACCAGCATTTTCTCCTTTTCCCACAATGTTTTCAAAAGACCTACTTCTCAGGGTCGTTAAAACTCGGGATTGTGTGGTAAAGAGTTAAAATTTGAACAAATCAATCAAAGCCCCAACTAGAATAATGACATCATCTAATTTATTTATCGTAGATATTTAGTTATTTACTATAATGCTCCATAGATCAGTGACCTGCCCCGTAATTCCTTTATGCTTTATTTTCCTTGTTTATAATATGAAACTCTTTATCACAGCACAGACTTTTGGACTTTTGGTCCATTATAGAAAGCATTTTGAAGATGACAAGATGAGTTTGGCTAAATTAACCCTTTACCAAACGACAAAATTTTAGACTCGTCCAAATTGAAAGCATTTGCAGACGACAAAATAAATGTGACTCAAAAATTGAAACTTGACTTTAGAAGAGTAGAAAACATTGTGGGAAAAGGAGAAAATGCTGGTTACCAGCATTTTCTCCTTTTCCCACAATGTTTTCAGAGGGCTTCTTCATCTGGGTCACAAAAACCAGGGATTGTTTGGTAAAGGGTTAACCCTTTACAAACAATCCCATGTTTTACCAATCCTTGCGTAGAACGCTTCTGAAAACATCATGGGAAATGGAGAAAATGCTGGTAACCAGCATACTCTCCTTTTCCAACAATGTTTTCTATTCTTTTATTCTTTTTAAGGACAAAATTCATCATGTGACCCACTTTCAAATTGTTGTCTGAAATTGTTGTCAATTTGGACGAGTCTAGAATTATGTCATTCGGTAGAGTAAATGGGAGCTGTTTTTGAAAGAGTAGAAAACATTGTGGAGAAAAGAGAAAATTCTAATTACCTAGGGTTTGACAATACTAAGCTAAGGCCCTGCAGGGCTTTGCCAAAGGAAACACCCACATGAACAATGCTACCAAGGCAAAAGAATCTCATGATTTAAACTCATTAAGTTAATAGGTATAACATTTTGACAACTTTTTTCCACTTGAAGCAGACTCTGATGAAAAACATTGTGGCAAAGGGTGAAATTGCTAATAGTGAACAGTTCCTCCTTTGTCATGATGTATTCACATGTAGTACACTATAATTTACCACGGTTTTCCATACTTCTACCCAATTAATTCTTGATTTCTTGAAAGTAACCTGCTACAATTTTTTGCAACCAAGCCCTAGTAGCTCAGTCGGTAGCGTACAGGACTTGAAAACAGGGGGTCACTTGTTCAATGCTACAGGATTCATTCCTCTCTCACCACTGACCATTGTTTAGAAGATGGTTATGTGGGAAAGCAGCCAGAGGCTCGGAAAGAATGTTTTGCAGAGTACCAGTATATAAAAGTCCAGGAAAGCATGGATTGGTGCACTGGCCATCACAATACAACTGAAATAATGTTAACAAGATGTCTGTTTGTAAAACAGTCATGCCCCCCTACTGCCACATTGATACAGGAAGTGGCACAGTTCATAAACTGATATCAAAAGAATTGATTGGGAAATATCGATGTCATCTTTTTGATTTATAGCCAACTTCAATTGTTAAATGTGATAATCTGTCAACAGTTCGCATAATTATACACACAGCCGTGTGTATACATACAAGATTGTAAACAGTCGCCAATACACAGACTGGGTTATTGATTTTCTTTTCGGCACGCGCCTTCGACTTCTGCTTTTTCCCAGTCGACTTCGATGCTTACTACGTCCCCGATAATACGCGAATAAAATGTTGGAGCCACAAGTTGAGCCACGTATGATGATTTTTGAGACACTTTAATTTTTCTTTAACAAATGGATCAAGTGGCAAACGGCTGCATGGGCCCTGAATCATCTGGGGGTCACTGTGACTTTGACCTTTCACAGATTAACCTTAAAATCGATAGGGATCATTTACACTCCAAGATGAATATCTGTACAGAATTTGAAGGACCTAGGTCAATTCTGTGAGTAGTTATCATCTGGACAAGGTTTGGTCTATATATCATTAAGTTGAAGGCCACTGTGACCTTGACCTTTGATGGATTAATCTCAAAATCGATAGGGATCATCTGCACTCCAAGACGCATGTCTGTGCCAAATTTGACGAACCTAGGTCAATTCTGTGTCTAGTTATCATCCGGACAAGGTTTGGTCTATATATCAACATGCTGATGGTCACTGTGACCTTGACCATTGACCGATTGACCTCAAAATCAATAGGGATCATCTACACTCCGAGACGCATGTCTGTGCCAAATTTGAGGAACCTAGGTCAATTCTGTGTCTAGTTATCATCCAGACAAGGTAAGGTCTACCGACCGACGGACGGATGGATGGACCGAACGACGGACGGACCGACATTAGCAAAGCAATATACCTCCACTTCGTTGAAGGGGGGCATAATAATGGTGTTAAACACCATACAATCAATCAATCAATCAAACCAATCTTTTGCAAGGAGGTTTAGAGTTGTGTACAAACAGTATAAGAACTTGGGCATTATTGGACTGTCTTATCCCTTTACAAAATAATCCTATGTTTCAATGTCCACGAGGAAGCCTTCTAAAAACATAGTGCGAAAAGGAGAAAATGCTGGTAACCAGGATTTTCTCCTTTTCCAACAATGTTTTCTAACCTTTCTAAAATAAATTTCATCATTTGAAGTGGACCACAGTCATTTTGTTGTCAGCAAATGTGAAACTTTCAACTCTACAACTATGTCTTGAGGAAAAGAGAAAAGACAAAATACCTGCAAGCTTTTAGATAGATAGAAGTCCACATTGCAAACAAAGTAACTTATAATTATGTAGTTCCTTTTTCCACCCTAAAGATCACACATTTCTTAGCCTTGGCTTTAAGTACATTAACTTAAACTACAGTTTACAAAGTGTCAGATATAGCATTGTATTTACACTGTAATCTATGTTGGACATACCATAACTTTACAATATAAATATTGACCAGAGGATATGGTAGTATCTGGTAACTTCTTCCTAATGTACAGGCATTTTGACATTTATCCTTGAAGGCCCTTTCATGACTATAGTTGCCTTTGCGGCCAGTGTAGATCAAGATCAGACTGCACAAAATGTGCAGTCTGATCTTTGATCCACACTATGCACTTTACTTAATCTTTAAAGACAAAAGCAACCATAAAAGTGAAATCATTTGAGTTTTATCTTTTTTACTAAAAATATCCAGTGGGTTTCTTTTATGCCCAAAGGGTTTAAGATTCACTGGCCCTGTAGCTCAGTGGTTGGCGTATCTGACTCATGATCTGGTGGTTGGGGGTTCGATATGTCTTGGTTACGCCAAACTTTCTTTATGGCGATTTTTATGATTCTTTGAGCTTCTGCTAATCATTCAACATAGCAATTAAGCAATTATCTGAATATTTCGGAAGCCTCAATGGGGCGAGAAAAGGCAAAACATGTTGAAACTATTACCTCGGAAAGCACAATCGGGCCAGTAATTACCCCTAGTTCAAGCCATGATAATAAAACAGAAACGCGAGTTACAACCAAAATGGCCCCCGAACGATGATCGGTTTAAAAATTGGTTAGTTTATGACGAGAAAATTTAAAACTCTAGTTTGAGTGATTGACGGGAAAGTTAAATCCCTCTTTGACAGGATATCAGAATTTTCGAAAGTTTACCACTGACAGACATAGTTTGTAATTTCTTTTTTCTTTCAGGATGACATTAATGGTGGAAATAGGATTGTGTCAATAACTGATAATTTCTGCAGTGTTGAAGTTTTATTAGCATAGTATTCATAGAATATGTGAGTGAAAATACAGTTATTTAATTAAAAGGCAACACTTGTTAAATAAGTAGATGTGGCCCCCAGTTTTCCAAAATGGTCCTCTATTTCAATGCCTGTAGGCCCGATGGGCCCCCCCTTACAAGCAAAGCTTGATTGAAGACTGGAAACCCCCATCATCTCAGCTTAACCCTTTACCACACAATCCTGACTTTTAAGGACCCTAAAAAAGAAGCCTTTAGAAAACACTGTGGGAAAAGGAGAAAATGCTGGTAACCAGCATTTTCTCCTTTTCCAACAATGTTTTCTTCCCGTCCCAATACAATCTTCTAAATTTGTACCAAATTTATTTTTTCAACTGCAATTTCAATTTGGACGAGTCGTACATTTTGTTGTTTGGTAAAGAGTTAAAATTCGCTTTCTACAAAATTTAATGTTCTCACAATAAAATTTTGTCATTTGGTGAAAAGTAAATGCACTCTTTACCGCATAATCTCTTATTTAAATGACATTCAGGAAAAATGCTTTTGAAATCAATGAGGGAAAAGGAGAAAATGCTAGTAACAAGTATTTTTTACTTTTCCCATGTTTTCAAAACACAAATTTCATTATTTAAGCCATGTTTTATTTGTTGTCTGCAAATCCTTTCAATTTGGACAAGTCTAAATATTTTCGTTTGGTAAAGAGTATGTTTCACTGGGATGATTCAAAACTAACCTACACCTATTTGTTTCAGGTTGATTGATCAATTGATTGATTGATTGATTGAATGGTACTTTACACCGCTTTCATCATTATTTCGGGCATATCATGGCAACAGCTCACAGTCATATTCATGTATTTCCTGGGTTTTAACCAGTACTAGGCTTGGGCTTTAAAGTGTCTTACCACTCCCACAAAAAACCCAGCGGATCCAGTGAGGCTCGAACCCAGGACCTCCAGGTTACGATTTCTACACTAAACCACTAAGCCACGCAGGACCCACACTTGATTGAGAAGGTAACAATAAAAAGTGGAAAATGTAAATAGACCCCTGTCTGTTTATGGCACAATGATGAGGTAATTTCTCCTTTGAAAAATCAACTTGACATTATGACAACATAAATATTTACAAACATGACAAAATATAAACTGTGTTTGATAGCTGGCAGCATCCCTTTTAATAATATAGGAGCCATGCTTTGTAAAAAGGTGGTCTGATGCATCTGCAGGAAAGTATTGACCCATGTCAGCTTGCACATACTGCACTGGCTTGCACTTACTGGGCAGGCTGACCTCGGTTGAAGCTCTTTGGTCTGAGTAAAATTTCTGTATGTCAAAGGTCTGCCCAGGCTGTACTAGGTTGGAATTTTTTGCTGTTGGTAAAATTTCTGCATGTCATAGGGCCATTATAATTCTACTTGTCACAAAATAGGATATTTTTCCTAAGAAGGCCATCCAATGCGGCAATATCGAAACTAAATCATTTAATTGATTAAATAAATTTTACGCCACTTTCCACATTTTTTCAGTCATATCATGGAAACAGGTAACATATTCATGTATGTTCTGGGTTTCACCATGTACTAGACTAGGGCTCTTAAGTGTCTTGCCCAAGGACACTCCAACGAAAAACCCAGTGCTTCGAAAGAGGCTCAAATCTGGGGCTACCTGGTTAAGAGTCCTACTCTCCACCACTGAGTCATGCAGGACCCTGAAACTAAATCAAGGACACAAAGAGATTGTTCTCTTATCAAGACATCAATTTCAAAGTTTCCCAAATAGAAACAGCAAACCTAATTAGTAATTCAATTAACTCTTTAACAAACAATCCCAGGTTTTCACGACTCTGAGAAAGATGCCTTCTGAAACATTGTGGGAAAAGGAGAAAATGCTGGTTACCAGCATTTTCTCCTTTTCCCACAATGTTTTCTCCCCTTCCCAAAACATATTTCAGTTTTTGAGTCACATCACTTTTCTTGTCTGCAAATGTTTTCAATTTGGACCAGCCTAAAAGTTTGTTGTTTCGTAAAGTGTTAAACCTTCACAAAAATTTCCCATGGTTTAACAATTCTGAGGAAGCGGCTTTTTAAAACACCTAGTGTGAAAAGGAGAAAATGCTGCTAACTTGCAATTTCTTTTCTGCCAACAAGGTTTTCTACACTACTTTGCAAACAGGTTTCCTTCAGTTTAGCCAGTTGTAATTTTAAAGCTACTTACCTCTATCAAACAACAAAACTTGAGACTAGTCCAAATGGAAAGCATTTGCAGACAACAAAAATAATGCGACTTAAACACTGAAATTTGTTTTGAGAAGGGTAGAAAACATTGTGGGTAAAGGAGAAAATGCTGTTTACCCACAGTGTTTTCTGCCCTGTTAAAAACAGCAATTACCATTTAAGTAACATTTGTCATCTGCAAAATGCTTTCAATTTGATCCAGTCTAAAATTTTGTTGTTTGGTACAGGATTAACCCTTTACCACACAGAAAACTTTCTGACTCATCCATATATTGATTGATTGTATGGTGTTTAACGCCGTTTTCAACATTATTTCAGTTATATCGCGGCGGCCAGTGCACCCATCCATGCTTTCCTTGACTTTCTGTTACCTGTACTCTGTACAGTTTTCATTCCAAGCCACTGGCTGCTTTCCCACATAACAATCGTCAAAACAATGGTCAGCGGTGAGAGAGGAATGAATCCTGTCGCAATGACTATCATCAATCCTCGGAAAGAAATTGGCTGAGCCAGGAATTGAACCCACGACCCCCTGTTCTCAAGTCCTGAATGCTACCGACTGAGCTACCAGGACTTGACATCCATATATTGAAGAAATTTACAGACAACAGTTGATATGTGATTCAAATGATAGTATTTAGCCTTTAATACGGCAAAAACATTGTGGGAAAAGGACAAAATGCTGGTTACCAGCATTTTGTCTTTTTACCACAATGTTTTCAAAAGCCTTCTTTCTCAGGGTCCGAAATTGTGTAGTAAAGGGTTAAATCTTGGTTCAGCCCTACAGGGGTTAATAGAGTAAGATGTGTCTATAAATAACTTGTATGTAAATGAGTTAATCATTAAAATACCAGTCATGACACTGCCTAAAGATGACCCAACCTTTTACATTGGTTAACCACACACTTTTATGCGACACTTTTTTCCTCTCCACAGAAAACTGGTATCTACACTAGCAAACATAATTGTATGTTCCGAGTCCGTATGTATCAACCATTCTTAAAAACAATTTTAGTCTTAAACTGGTACCCTGTTATCAATCATCGTATCAACAACAGGTAACAGTTACAAGGCAGGTATCTGCCCAGTTCGAGACTTCGTAAGATAATAACCCTGAGAAAGGAAACTTTTAAAAGAAGCATTTTCTCCTTTTCCCACAATGTTTTCCACCCTTCCCAAAGCAAATTTCAATTTTTCAGTCACATTTATTTGTTGTCTGCAAAATGCTTCCAATTTGGACTAATCTAAAACTTTGTCAGTTGGCAAAGACATATATTGTGATGTGACTTATGCACAAAAATAGTTCTTATCACGAAAGGTTTAATTCTTTAGTGAGTTTATCAAATTGTTCCTGGTCAGAATAATTGTTGTCAGCAATGAAAATTTTAGCAGAAGATAAAATGAATTCTTGTTTCTGAAACAGAAAGAAAGGCATTCTGTTACGAAATGTCTTATTGGTGCATATATCAAGATTGACAACCAACAGCTGCCATCAATACATTGGGTGTTTCCAGGTGTCTATGGGACAGTTACTGGAGATACAACTGGTACCTGTTTATTATAGTCTTATTCTCATGAATTTTCTAAATTTGAAAGCAACACAGGTTTTGATATTCGGTTTAGCAAATCAGAAGATGTGTTATTTGTGTTACTGTGTTTCAGAGTGGAATTAAAGGCCCAAAAGAGGCCAAAAGTAAAGAATGAGGGTATTAAAATACTTTTAAATTTAAATCATACCATTAAAATTTTACAAGTACGGAAATAATGTGAAGATGTGAATGTGTTATTGTACTATCTAGCTAAGTGTTAGTCTCTAGCAGAAAAATGAATTTTAAAACTAGGTAAAAAGTTGCCAAGTTGCTCTATCATTGTTTACTTTTGCAGACAGCACTGATCAAAATCAGACTGTACAGAAGAAGAGGTCTGATCTTGGATCTATCTTTATTAAATTTTGTAAGATACATGTAGAACACTTTCTGGGTTTCAGTGTATTGTATTTTCCGCCATAGAAAAATATTGAGATACATTTGGCACTTATTAAGTTAACCCTTTATCACATAATGCCGACTTTTAACAACCCTGGGAAAGAAGCCTTTTGAAAACATTGTGGGAAAAGGAGAAGGTGCTGGTTACCAGCATTTTCTCCTTTTTCCGCAATGTTTTCAAAAGCTGTCTTCCTCGGGGTCATTCATGATTGTGTGGTATAGGTATGAAACTAGAAATAGGTGTGTCAGAGACACGGATGCCCCCGCTAAATGGTATTGGTCACAGATGTCATATGAGAGAATCAGAAGGTATCACAGAAAATTGTTGTTTTGGATAACAGCTTTGACAGGGTTAAGAAGGTTTGTTATATATATAGCCAAGCAGATAACAGATTATTTATACCTGATAACAAAATTGAGGACTGGTCCAAGTTGAAAGCAATATGCAGACAATAAATTATATAGTTTGTATTGCATATGGTAGAAAACTTTGTGAGAAAAAGAAGAAAATGCTGGTTTTGAGCATTAACTTCTTTTTATTCAGCGTTTTCCTTAATCTTTCAACTGAGGGTTACTTATACTCAGGATTATGAAGATCTTAACTTGAGGAATGAGAGTGAGAAATATTAGCAATAATAATTACTTTGTTGGACTTCCTCTATGAGACAGGAACAAATTGGATTGAATATTATCACACTGGACTATAGTTGAAGGGTAGGTTGCAGCCTCAATATTCTCTGGCATAGTTCTTTGGATGAGTCTTTTTAAAAACCAAAACTGTATCTTCATATCACAATTCTGCTGAGCAGGTTGTAAAACTGGGTTGAACAGTCAATTTAAACGTTTGACCTTCAACTGTGACCTTGACCTTGGGCGTATCGAAACAAACTTTTCGCATGACACTAGTACTTGTTAAGGAGAACAAATGTGTGAAGTTTTTTTGAAATCCATTGATAAATGTAGAAGTTATGCTCCGGACAAGGTCATTTTAAACATTTGACCTTCAACTGGGACCTTGACCTTGGGCGTATCGAAACAAACTTTTCGCATGACACTAGTACTTGTTTAGGAGAACAAGTGTGCGAAGTTTTTTTGAAATCCATTGATAAATGTAGAAGTTATGCTCCGGACAAGGTCAATTTAAACATTTGACCTTCAACTGTGACCTTGACCTTGGGCGTATTGAAACAAACTTTTCGCATGACACTAGTACTTGTTAAGGAGAACAAGTGTGCAAAGTTTTTTCGAAATCCATTCATAAATGTAGAAGTTATGCTCCGGACAAGGTCAATTTAAACATTTGACCTTCAACTGTGACCTTGACCATGGGCGTATCGAAACAAACTTTTCGCATGACACTAGTACTTGTTAAGGAGAACAAGCGTGCAAAATTATTTTGAAATCCATTGATAAATGTAGAAGTTATGCTCCGGACAAAAATGGGACACACACACTAACGCACACACACTAACACACACACACAGAGACGGACACAGGTAACACTATATGCCCTTCCGCTTTTTCATGGCGGGGGCATAAAAAGTCTGTCTACATCAGGGAGAAAAAAGTTGTGTTTGTTTGGGAATGAGTTTAACAACCAAATCTGGAGCAACTATATGTAAATTAATATAAATTGAAACATTTTGGAAAACTTAACATTCACACAACACCAAACATTCAAATCAGACCAGTTTGTATCAAAACCTGCATTGTGCTGTCCAAATATCAATGAGAAAGAAGCCAGAGGCTTTGAAAAAGTGTGTCAGTCCATATTGAATCATAAAGAAACAAATCATGTCACAGCCTAAGGAATTTCTAACACTTCCACCCACTCCCTTTCTCATGGATTGCCTTGTTACAGGATCTCAGTAAAGATAATCAATCAAAGGGCTGTCACTCCTGTTATAAGTGACAAATTGTAATGAAAATTGCAGGAGCACAAGATTCAATGGTAGGAATTAGGGCTCTATTATCCCTTAGAAAGCCTAATAACTCTCTAGCAAACAACAAAATTAAAGACATGACTACCCTGAAAACATTTGCAAATGACAATTTTAATGTAGTGCTAAAATTCATTTCTTTATCTAAAATGGTAGAAAACTGTCTGAAAAGGAGAAAATGCTGGTTACCGATGTTTTCAAAGCCTTTTCCTCTGGGTTGTTATAACTTGTGATTGTGTAGCAAGGGGATAAACCCAAGTGATATTTTCATCCTAGAAAAAAAGACTCAAATAACTGTTCTTTCCAGGTTGCTCCTCTCCATAATGTTTCAGCAAAGCAGACAGTGTAGATCAGGGATCAGATTGTATGTCTTGTGTTGCCTGATCTTCATGTACACTGCCAAGGCTGCAATGGCAACTACAGTCAGGAAAGACCCTTTAATGGTTAAAATTACCGGTACAGCCATTTGGTTTACAGCAAAATTTTGTTGATGGTAGGATGGACGGACAAAGTGATTCCAGTATACCCCACGCACACAGACTTCTTTGTGGATGGCATAATTAAAATCGTGATTGAAGCATAAATCTCTAAATCTAAATTCATTTTTCTACATGACCTTCCTTAATCTTACATGTGCCTTGAAAAGTAACCTTTTTAGGAAGGAAACACTTACGAAACAATAATTAATCTAACTCGATCAGGAAATTACTGTCGGACGAAACACTTACTAATACCTTTGACATGTAAAACAACCCTTACAAAATAAACCATAACTCTTTCCCAAATGACAATATTTTAGACGGGGCCAATTTGAAAGCACTTGCAGACGACAACATTTATATGGCACAAATGCAAGGAATTTAATCAGATAGTCCAGAAAACATTGTGGGAAAAGGAGAAAATGCTGGCTACCAGCATTTTCTTCTTTTCCTACAGCGTTTTCAAAAGGTCTACTTCTCAGAGTCATTAAAACTTGGGATTGTGTGGTAAAGGGTTAAAGTGCCATGAAAGTACTGAAGTTGCTTTTGAAGCCACTGCAGATCCAGATCAGACTGCACAAAACATGCAATCTTATCATGTGTCTACACTGTCAGCTATGTTGAGCAACTCTAGACAAAAGAAACCTTGAAATGTTACATTAATTTACCATAGGCGAACACAAAATTCAGAGACAGGAATGATAATAATATCACCTTAGATCTTCAATTAAACCTGTGTTGTGGGCACTCAATAAAGTCTCAGTGAGACAATTCTAGTAAGTACCCACAACAGTAGGATTCCCAGTCGATTAAGGGATATTTAACACCACTTTCAACATCAATGTAGAAATATCACAGCAACAGCTCACTTTCTCATGTATGTCCTGGGTTCAACCAGTACTAGGCTCAGGGCTCTGAAGAGTCTCATCCAAATACACTCCCACTAAAAGACCCAGAGCCTGAACTGGGGATTGAACCCTAGACCTCCAGGTTTCAAATCATACACTTACATCATTGAGCCATACAGTACCACTTGAGTTACCAAGGCTTTCCAGACCTCTGATGTTTTGTGGCACAATCCCGAGTTTTAATGACCCTGATAAAGAGAGATTTTGAAAACGTTGTGGAAACAGGAGAAAATGCTGGTAACCAGCATTTTCTCCTTTTCCCACAATGTTTTCTTCACTTTCACAATTTCCATCATTTCAGCTAACTTTAATACTGGTATGTTGTCCACAAAGGCTTTCAATTCAGACCAGTCAAAAGTTTTGTCGTACTAGTCTAAAATTTTGTCATTTGGAAAAGAATGAAATCACAGGGTTGTTTGTAAAGGGTTAAAGAGGTCATACAGCCCTTAAATTACAAATAAAGAAGAGAGTTTTGGTTAGAGAGAGACAATTGAACATAGAATGAATTTAATGAATTTGATAAAGCATATCCAATTTTTGCTCCCTGTATGTTTCTGTATGAAGTGGCAGACTAATTTTGCAACACATAGGTACCAGCATCAATGCAGACATACCTCAAGTTTCTAAAGACAGAAATATAACCCCAGCTTCTTTGACATTTACCTAATAAGGCCACAGCCTCTCATAATAGGGTCCTTTGGCTCTTAACAATGTACCACACACCAAAATTTTACTTGGGCCTAACAAAAAAATACCTGTGTTTAGGGTTTCGGTCCAAGATGCTGTAGGTGGGGTAGGTAGGGATTTTTTTTTTTCCCTGAAACTTTTTACATGGACCATGTACCAAAATCACACCCAACAGATTTCTTTTTTTTTCGATCGAAGCATAAAAAGTTTAGGGTGTGCAGCATTTTCTAGGTTGGGTCAGGAAACCCTAAACACAGATATTTGTTTGATAGGCCTTGTCCAAATCAAAAGCCTTTGGACAGTGTGGAGACCAGATATCAAATATAAAGTTCAAACAATAGGAAATAGCTTTGAAAGGATAGAAATCATTGTGGGTAAAGGGGAAACTGCTGGTTACCAGATTATTTAGACATGCAAATTCATCACCTCAAGGGCCTTGTATACAACTACATCTTTACCACAGGATCTTGTTGTATTACAACCCTGGGGAGGAAAAGTTTTGAAAAACATTGTAGGGAAAAACGAAAATACTGGTAACCAGCATTTTCTCCTTTTGCTACATTGATTTCTAACTTTTCTAAAGACAAAGGCATGTACCATCAATTAAGCCTCATAAGTTTTGTGTCTCCAAATGCTTTAAAGATAGAGTATTTTATTGCATCTAAAATTTTATCATGTATCAGAGAGATAAGGATATAATGCTTCTGGTAAAAATAAAATATTCATGGAGGAAAGAACTCTTTATCAAAAAACAAAAATATGAGACTGGTCCAAATTCAAAGCATTTGCAGACAATAAATCAAATGTGCTAAATTGGTGATATTTGTCCATGAAAGGACAGAAAGCATTGTGGGAAACGGACAAAATGCTGGTAACCAGCATTTTCTCCTTTTCCCAAAATGTTTTCAAAAGTCTCTTTCCTCAGGGTCATCAAAACTCCCATTTTGTGGTGAAGGGTTAAAATATGTATGTCCAACAACGAACAAAAACAATGTGACAAATTATTGCCCAGTTTGGATCCCATTTGTCACAACATTTTCCAAATCCGCCTACAACTCAGTCACATTCCATCATGTGTCACTATAATACACAACATCCCTGGTAAAATAGGCCACAGCAAACATTTGTCAGACTGGTTTAGCCCTTTACAACACAATCCCCAGTTTTAACAACCCTGATGGAGATGGCTTTAGAAAACATTGAGGGGAAAGGAGAAACTGCTGCTCAGCAGCATTTTCTCATTTTCCCACAATGTTTTCTATCTTTCCTCAAACATTTTTTCAATTCTGTTAATTTTGTCATCAGCAAAATTTTAATGCTTTGAATTTGAATCTGTCTAAAATTTTGTCCTTTGGTAAAGATATAAACCTTGCAGCCCTGAATAAATACATGGCAAAGAAAGGGTGCAATGTAGATCCAAGATCAGACTGCTCAGAACACTGAGTCTGATCTTGGATCTACATACTTTTGGATCAAGCAGACTCCATGGTCTGGGCAATCTGATCCTGACTTATGCTGACAGCACAAGTAATCAAACCCAGTTTGCTACAAGAATTAATGCAAGGGCACGGCATGCTGGTGCCAACACTTGGCTGCAAGTTCTTAACTGTTAATGAAAATTCTACATCAAAAAAGGGGCATAACTGTGTCAAAAATATTTTGATGTATACCTGTCTCTGTTGTATGGGTTCCCCTTTTGATAATTAACAGCTTGTCCAAGTTTGAACCGAATATCTTCCATAATAACAGAGATATTACAAACTTGTTTTTGCATGACGACACAAACAAAAATGCCAGGGCTATGACAATAAAAGGAGAAAATGCTGTTTTTCAACAGCATTTTCTCCGTTTCCCACAGTGTTTTCTACCCTTCCAAAGTCAAATCTCATCATTATGCGACACATCTAATCAGTTGTCTGCAAATGATTGTGTTCAATTAAATTGAACCAAACCTAAAATTCTGTCATCTGGTAGAGCATTAACTCTTTACAGACACCAACTGTCGAAATGGTGCTTCACACCACTATCAACAGACATTCAGTTACATTTCAGGAAAAGTTAATTTGTTCATACATAGCCCTTGTTACAACAGGGTTTTCCCTGACCCCGTTTTTTTTTTTTTAATTTGGACCCTTTAAATTTTCCAAACGCCCCTGAAAATTTAATTGTTTGCCTTCTTTTATTACTTACAGAGGGTCAAGTGACCCCTTTTGGATAAAGTCGAGGGAAAACCCTGTTACACTTATAATAGAGTGAGGTTCTAAACTCAACCTTGCCCTATCGGAAATATTCCTGTTGAAAAATAGGGGCCATGCTCTGACAAAAGGGGGCTAAATGAATCTCTGTGATCCATGGTACCAAGCAAGCCATCACATACTTATGGATCCATAATATCCCCTTTCTTTAACAACCAACTTAATCATGAGGTAGACTTGTCCTTGAACATACAGGAAATCGACCTATAGCGAAAAGTTATGGTCCAGGTCAGCCTGCATGGATTGCGCAGGCTGACCTGAGTCAATACTTTTCGCAGATGCATAAAGCCCCCTTTTCACAGAGCATGGCTCATTCATTTTTTTGGTTGCTTACAGGATTCAACCACTATTAACATATACCAGTTTTCCATCCTTCGAAGAAAGAGTAACAGCGTTTCTTACATGTGATTTCTCCTTTTTGCACAATATTATCCTTGTAAATGGGTGGTCTAAAAATAACTTTTGCTTGTTAGAAAGTTGAAAAATGAATAATTTATTTTTTATGTATGTAAGTTTTAATATTTTTATCTCGAAAATTTCTTACCTGTAATACAAGATCCATCCTCACACAACGTTCAACATCCGTAACTGTCACATAGCAGTGAGAAAAATAAAACTGTAAAGTTGACATTAAAACATACAAATCTCAAGTTCTGACACCTCCACAGGAGGGAATCTTTTTGAATACATTGTGGAAAAAGGAGGAACTGTTTGTGACAAGCAATTTCTTCTTTTTCCTGACAATATTTTCTACTCTATCAGAAAACTTCAGCTTATTTTTTTTTCCAATTTGGCAATTGTCGTCTACAGATGCTTTCAGTTTGGATGAGTCTAAAATTTCACCATTTGAGGAAGGGTTTCACACCACTAAAACATACATTTTAAACTGTTCACTTCCAGTCTACTATTATCACTGAATACTACTGAATTACATCCCTAATTTTTCAAGTGAAACTGATACTAAACCCTTTACAACAAATTCCCCGCATTTTTTACAACCCAGAAGGAAAAAAGCTCTACAAAACATTGTGGAAAAAGGAAAAAATGCTGGTAACCAGCATTTACTCCTTTTCCTCTAATATTTTCTGCCCTTGTCAAGACAAATCCCAGCAATTGAGTCAAATCTAATTTGTCGTCTGCAAATGTTTTGAATTTGGACAAACCTAAAATTTTGTCGTCTAGTAAAAAGAGTTTACCCAATTTTTCAAGTGAAACTGATACTTTAGACAGTAACTGTTGGCTACACTATACTTTTATTTCTCAGTTAACCCACAACTCTTTCTACCAAACGATAGAATTTAAGACTTGTCAAAACTGAAAGCATTTGCAGATGACAAAATAAATGTGACTCATGGATTTGTTTTTGAAAGTGTAAAAAACATTTTGGAAAAAAGAGAAGAACTGTTATCAGCATTATCTCCTTGTCCCACAATATTTACAATGATCTCCTTCCTTGGGGTCCTTAAAACCCGGGATTGTTTGGTAAAAGGTTATTCAAACAACCCAAAGTTTTATCTACCCCAAGGAAGAATGCTTTTGAAAACATTGTGGGAAAAGGAGAAAATGCTGGCAACCAGCATTTTCTCCTTTTCTCACAATGTTTTCCAGTTTGAAAGACAAATCTTACATTTTAAGAAACATTTGATATTTGAAACATTGATATGTCGTCTGCAAATGCTTTCAATTTTCACAAGCCTAAAACTTTGCCATCTGGTGAGGAGTAATTCCTTTACCACATAGCCTCTGACCCTGAAAGAAAAGGCTTTTGAAATCGCCATTTTAGTGACGCCTTATTAGTTTTGTCTGCAAATGCTTTCGATTTGGTAGAGTCCAAAATTTTGTTGTTTGGTGAAGAGTTAACCGGATGACAGAGTTTTGGGCTTCCTCCATATTGTAAACATCTGTCGAGAAATTTACTTGGGCTCTAATAATGAGATCTGTCTATTGAATGATTGTATGGTGTATAATGTTGTTTTCAACATTATTTCAGATACATTGCAGTGGCCAGTGCACCTATCCACGCCTTCCAGGAGTTTTTTTACCAGTACTCTGCACAATATATGCTTTCCAAGCCAATGGCTGCTTTCCATCATAACTATTGTCGAAACAATGGTCAGCGGTGAGAGAGGAATGAATCCTGTTGCAACGACTATCATCAATCCTTGGGAAAGAAAGTGGCTGAGCCAGGGATCAAACCAGCGACCCCCTATTCTCAAGTCCCGTACTCTACTGACTGAGCTACCAGGGCTCAGAGGGGTTTGTCTAGAAAAGAAAAAACAAACCATTCTGGGAAAAGGAGATGGAAAATGCTTGCTATCAGCCTTTTCCTACAATGTTTCCTCTTGACAAGTTTTCTGTGTCTTGCAGCAGACCACCTTTGAAACAATGCAGGAGGACATATTGCTCCTTTTGCCATAATATTTTCACATGTGTTCAAGTATCAACCCTTTACCAAACAATCCCATGTTCTAACAACCTTAGGGAAGAAGCCTTTTGAAAACATTGTTGGAAAAGGCTCAGAAAATGCTGATTAGCTGATCCAAAAGAGAACACCTCCGAGATGATCCTGTTTTTTGGCAATGACATTTGGTTACTTCCCTTTGTTACTTTCAATTTGTGAAAGGCACAAGAAATTTTTGTATTTTTTTTTCAATTCCATAATTATACTTTTTTTTTTCTCTCCCTTTCATATTTTCCCCCATAAATTATGTGTGCATGTTTTGTGGCACATTTCTTAGCAATAATGGGATGATCTAGGAAAATTTTGCATTAATCCTGTTTAGTAAAAACAATGCACTTTAGTAATTACTTACCAAGAATTTTGCCCAAAATTAATTGCAGAACCAAGAGGTAGAATGTTCTTTGATATGCAGAGAATACACCAATGGCAAAAAGTTTTTACCAAGATCAGTCTACACCACTACCCAGGCTGAACACGTAGGCTGACCTTTGGTTGATACTTTTGATGCATTTAGTCACATTTTCAGAATTTTAAAAAAAAATACTATTGATTGCTTTTTTCCTCTCTTTCTCCAAAAGCAAGAGGGGCAAAACAAGTCACTGCAAAAAGCTTTCTGGATATTGCCAGCTTTCCTTTTTTTTAACAAAGTAAGGTAGTCCATTTCGTATACTGTGTTTATTATTCTATAGCTGAAATGTTTACCAAAATGAAATTCAGTGATACCTATCAAATGTTATATCCTTTCTGTATTCACATATCACTCTCTCTCTCACTAACCAAAAAGAATTCTCTTATTTTCAATTTGAGAGCTGTTTCATCTCTTAACTCTTTACCACACAATCCCAAGTTTTAACGACCCTGAGAAAGAAGGCCTTTTGAAAACATTGTGGAACAAGAGCGGCAAATTGTCGCAAGATACACCCGTCGCAAGATACAGCCAGTTGTCAAGGGGGTATAATAATCGTAAAGGGCAGGTAATGCAACAAACATGTTTACCAAGTCTCAAGTCAATTTGACTTGAGGTGACAAAGTTCCGTTCCAGACAAGCAAGAAATACTGTAAAAATGAAGATCAAAGTGGAATTACTCGAAATCTGCACTAGGTAGAGTTATTGTTCTTGCGCACTGTACTCCGTAATATTGCAACAAACATGCATACCAAGTTTCAAGTCAATCGGACTGGAGATGACAAAATTATGCTCCAGACAAGCAGAAAATGCTGTAAAAATGATGATCAAAGGGAAATAACTCAAAGACAGCATGAGGTAGAGTTATGGTTCTTTTGCACTGCAATCCGTATTATTGCAACTAACACACATGCCAAATTTCAAGTCAATCGGACTGGAGATGACAAAGTTATGCTGCGGACAAGCAGAAAATGCTGTAAAAATGACGATCAAAGGGAAATAACTCAAAGACAGCACGAGTTAGAGTTATGATTCTTTTGCAATGCACTCCGTATTATTGCAACAAACACACATGCCAAGTTTCAAGTCAATCTGACTGGAGATGACAAAGTTATGCTCCGGACAAGCAGAAAATGCTGTAAAAATGACGATCAAAGGGAAATAACTCAAATACAGCATGAGGTAGAGTTATGGTTCTTTCGCACTGCACCCCGTATTATTGCAACAAACACAAATGTCAAGTTTCAAGTCAATCGGACTGGAGATGACAAAGTTATGCTCGGACAAGCAGAAAATGCTGTAAAAAATGACGATCCAAGGGAAATAACTCAGACAGCACGAGGTAGAGTTATGGTTCTTTCGCATTGCACTTCCCCTTAATGAGATCTATCCACCCATGAAGTTTCATAACCGTAGCTAGCATAGTTTTGGAGATATGCTTTGGACAAAATTCAAGTATGAATATAAACAAAGGGAAATAACTCAAAAATTAAGTAAGCAAGAGTTATGATTCCTGTGCACTGCACTCCCCCTTGATAAGATCTATCCACCCATGAAGTTTCATAACCTTAGCTAGTATAGTCTTGGAGATATGCTCCGGACAAAATTCAAGTATGAAAAACAACAAAGGGCAATAACTCAAAAATTAAGGAAGCAAGAGTTTTGATTCCTGTGCACTGCACTCCCCCTTGATGAGATCTATCCACCCATGAAGTTTCATAACCGTAGCTAGCATAGTTTTGGAGATATGCTCCGGACAAAATTCAAGTATGAAAAACAACAAAGGGCAATAACTCAAAAATTAAGCAAGCGAGAGTTATGATTCCTGTGCACTGCACTCCCCCTTGATGAGATCTATCCACCCATGAAGTTTCATAACCTTAGCTAGTATAGTTTTGGAGATATGCTCCGGACAAAATTCAAGTATGAAAAACAACAAAGGGCAATAACTCAAAAATTAAGGAAGCAAGAGTTATGATTCCTGTGCCTGCACTCCCCCTTGATGAGATCTGTCCACCCATGAAATTTCATAACCGTAGCTAGCATAGTTTTGGAGATATGCTCCGGACAAAATTGAAGTATGAAAAACAACAAAGGGCAATAACTCAAAAATTAAGCAAGCGTGAGTTACGATTTCTGTGCACTGCATTCCGCCTTGATGAGATCTGTCCACCCATGAAATTTCATAACCGTAGCTAGCATAGTTTTGGAAATATGCTCCGGACAAAGAATGGGGACGCCGCCCGCCCGCCCGCCACGGGTGATCCCATAATACGTCCCGTCTTCGACAGGCATATAAAAAGGAGAAAATGCTGGTAATCAGCATTTTCTCCTTTTCCCATAATGTTTTCTACCCTATCGAAGACAGAAATCCTCTTTTGAGCTACATTTAATGTGTCGTCTGCAAATGCTTTCAATTTGGTTGGGTCCAAAATTTTGTCGTCTGGTAAAGGGTTAAACCCTTTACAAAACAACCTTGTGATTCAACTCTTTACCAAATAACAAATTTTTAGACTGGTCCAAATTGAAAGCATTTGCAGAAGACAAAATTAATGTGACTCAAAAATTGAAATTTGTTCTAGGAAGGGTGGAAAACATTGTGGGAAAAGGAGAAAATGCTGGTTACCAGCATTTTCTCCTTTTCCCACAATGTTTTCAAAAGGCTTCTCTCTCAGAGTCGTGAAAACCCGGCATTGTTTTGTAAAGAGTTAACTCATTTTAGACAGGTAGTACATAATTTTAGACTAGTCCAAATTGAAAGCATTTGCAAATGACAAATTACATTTAGCTGAAATGATGGTAATTGTCGGTGAAAAGCACAGAAAACCTTGTGGGAAAAGGAGTAAATGCTGGTTACTAGCAATTTCTTCTTTACCCACAAGGTTTTCCAAAGTCTTGATATCTTTGATGAAAAAGTTGAAAAATGGACGGAAATTGGATTTGTCATCTCTAATTCTGATGAAATTTGATACAATTACAGCAAAGAACATTTTTACACCAAAACAGGAAACCAGAGCAAAAATTGCATTCATGATCCTTCAACAAACAATACAGGTATTTTAACAACCACAAGGTATGAAAGCTTTTTAAACCATTGTGGAAAAAAGAGAAAATGCAGGTATCCAGTATTTCCTTTTTTCCCTGAAAATGTTTTCTACCATTTTAACCCTTTACCTCAGAATCCTGAGTTTTAATGACCCTTAAAAAGGCTTTTGGTAACCAGCATTTTCTCCTTTTCCCACAATGTTTTCTACCCGATCAATGACAAAGCTCGTTGTTTGAACTGCATTAATTTATTTCGTCATCTGCAAATGCTTTCAATTTGTTCCACTCCAAAATTTTGTCATTTGGTAAAGATTTAAATATAAATCTCATCATTGTATTTGTCGTCTGCAACTGCTTTGAATTTGGACCAGTCTAAAATTTTGTTGTGTGGTAAAGGATCAAAAGACATTGCCAGTCTTGATTCTAGAAGTTCTCGTCTAAATTGATGAAGCTGTGCCCCTGTAGCTCTTTTGGTAGAGTATAGGACTTGAAAACAGGAGATCGCTGGTTCAATCCCCGGCACGGCCAATTTCTCTCCGAGGACTGATGATAGTCATCGCAACAGGATTCAGTCTTCTCTCACCATTGACCATTGTTTCGACAACGGTGGGAAAGCAGCCAGTGGTTTGGAATACTGTAGTACAGGTAAAAGAAACTCCAGGAAAGCATAGATAGGTGCACTGGGCACCGCAATAATTGAATGTTGAAAATGGCGTTAAACACCATAAAATTATAATCATCTGCAACTGCTTTGAATTTGGACCAGTCTAAAATTTTGTTATGTTAACTCTTTACCAAACGACAAAATTCTGGACTCAACCAAATTCAAAGCATTAGAAGACGACACATTCAGTGTAGCTAAATTGATGATTTCTATCTATGACAGGGTAATACACATTGTAAGACTAGAGGCGCTTGAGCGCCTGTATCGCTCCACAGGCCTGATATTTCTATAATGGCGAAAGGAAGTTTTTAACAATTATCATTCAATCCTGCATTTTAGCTCACTGAAGAAACAATTTGGTAGACAACCACCATAGGAACTTGCCTGCAAAACAACAATGAAATCCAATGAATAGTTTTAGAGAAGAAATTTTTCAAAGATTTTACTTTATACCATAAAAGGAAAATGAATCTCCCATAAAAGCCATGTTTTTTGACAGATCTTTTTTTTTTTTTTTAAGGAATTATGTAAACCTGTATCTAAGGAACATTCCTGCAAAATAATAATGCTATCCAAATAGCGGTTTGGGAGGAGAAGATTTTTAAAGGTTTTTTACTTTGGTTGCCATGGCAACCAGAATTCTTCATGGAACACAATTATTTGAAGGAATTTGAAAGAGGACCACCAAAGGAACATTCCTGTGAAATTTGGTAAAAATCCAGTCAATAGTTTCTGAGGAGAAGTTTTTTAAAGAAAAAGTTTACGGACGCACGCACGGACGAACGAACGGACAGACGGACGGACGCATGACGGACACAACGCCATGACAATAGCTCGCTGGCCTTCGGCCAGTGGAGCTAAAAAGGAGAAAATGCTGATTACCAGCATTTTCTCCTTTTCCCACAATGTTTTCAAAAGGTTTCTTCTTCAGGGTCGTTAAAACTGGGGATTGTGTGGAAAAGAGTTAAGTAAGCTTGTATGCCTTGATTTTAGAAGTTTTCCGTTAAATTGATTAGACTAGAGCCAAATACAATTTAGAGAAGCCTCATTAGCAGACACAAATTTCTGCTATTGAAAACCTTGTCTAACAAACTGACATCTTCATGAATTCTTTTGAAAATCTGAAATCTTTGTCTTATAAAAACCCCGAGTACCAATACAAATTAAAGCACTGCAAAAGACAGCTTTCGAATTCATTCATTCTAAAAAGGATTTGTTAGTTTGTTTGTATTGGAGTTTATAACTCTGTTTCAACAGCTTAGGTCATACCACGGCAGTCAGTGAACCTACTCATGTTTTTCCTGGCTTTCTCACACCAGTACCAACACACTGACAACTTTCTTTCCAAGGCACTGACTACTTTTCACACATGCATGACAGTTGAGAGGCAAAAAAATCACCAGAAAGAAAGTTTGTCTCAACCCCGCAACCACCAGATCACTAGTTCGAGATGCTAACCACTGGACTACCCGGCTGGAATGTGGGAAAAGGAGCAATTGCTCTTCACCCTTTACCACACATTCCCGCTTTTTCACAACCCTGAGGGCAAAGCCTTCTGAAAACATTGTGGGCAATGGAGAAAATGCTGGTCCTGGTTTTCTACCCTATCAGAGACAACTTCCACAATTTCAGCCACATTTTATGTATCATGGGTTTGGATAAATCTAAAATTTTAAAGTATGATAAAGGGTTAAAATACCAAATAAACCCAGCAGACATTTTTAGTCAAGAATAAGACTACGATAATTGCAATTCTAGCAAAGTGGACAGTATAGATCAAAGATCAGACTGCACGCTCTGTGCAGTCTGATCTTGATCTACAATGGCCGCAGAGGTAACTGTTGCTGCGAAAAGCACTGTTATAGTTAACCCTTCACCACACAGTCCTGAGTTTTAATGACCCTGGGCTGTAAGCCTTTTGAAAACATTGTGGGAAAAGGAGAAAATGCTGGTTACCAGCATTTTCTCCTTTTCCCACCATGTTTTCTATCCTTTTTGAGACAAATTCCATCAAATGAGCCACATTTAATTTGTCCTATGCTGCAGCTTTGAATTTGGACAAATCTAAAGAGTTCAGTTTATAAAATTGTCTCTAAAAGCGTTAACCCTTTAAAGCACCAAACACACCAGCAGACATTTTCATTTAAGAATAAGACTACGATAAATTGCAATCCTAGGAAAGCTGACAGTGTAGATCAAAGATCAGACTGCACATTCTGTGCAGTCTGATCTTAATCTACACTAGCCATACAGATAACTGTAGCTGTAAAAAAAACACTTTTATAGTTAAGGATAAATACCTGTGAAGTTTTAACCCAGAGTAATCTCAGATACATCCATGCAAATATATTACCACCTAATAAGCAACCAAGATATTGCCCTTCTAATCTGCAACTTCATACCAGTGACCCCAAAACTTTGACCGCCCACTATCTACACCCATCTACACACAATCCCCAATTTAAACAACCCTGGGAAATTAGACTTCTGAAAACAATGCAGAAAAGGAGAAAATGCTGGTAAACAGCATTTTTCTCCTTTTCCCATCATGTTTTCTACCCTATCAAAGACAAATTTCCTCACTTGAGTCATATTTGAATTGTAGTTTGCAAATGCTTTCAATTTGGACACATCTTTATTTTTCTCATGTGGTAAAGAGTTAACTCTTTAAATGATAAAATTTCAGACTTGTCCAAATTGAAAGGATTTGCAGACGACAAAATAAATATGACTCAAAAATTGAAATCTTTTTTGAGAAGGGTAGAAAACATTGTGCAAAAAGGAGAAATTGCTGGTTATCAGTATTTTCTCCTTTTCCAACAATGTTTTCAAAAGGCTTCTTTCTCAAGGTCGTTAAAAGTCGGGTTTGTGTTGGAAATTAGACATTGCAGAATCAGGAGAAAATGCTGGTAACTAGCATTTTCTCCTTTCCCCACAATGTTTTCTATTCCGTTACATACAAATACCATCATTTCAGTCGCTTTTTATTTGTCGTCTGCAATAGCTTTCAATTTGGCCAAGACTAAAATTTCCACAATCTTTTCTATCCTTTCTACATCAAATTCATAATCTGAGATATATTACTTTATAATGACTGTGTAAATGCTTTCAATTTAGACATGTCTAAAATTCTTGCAACATGGTGTGAAAAAAACAACATTTAAAAGCTATAAACCTGCTACTTCACATAAATATCTTTGGACCTACCTGCAGCAAATAATTGCCTTTTGAAAACAATAAGACAAATGAAGCCCTTTGGCATCATAAGTACAAATTTTGTTCAACATCAGTAATCAAAGCTGAAGTTACATCTGTAAAGAGTGTCTAACAATCTTTTACAACACAATGCAGTTTTAATGACCCTGAGGAAGAAACCTTTTGAAAACATTGTGGGAAAAGGAGAAAATGCTGGTAACCATTATGTTTTCTGCCTTTCTGTAAAAAAATTCCATAAGTTAAGCCATATTCAAGTTGTTGTCTGAAATGCTTCAACTTGTAATGGACATGTACAGAATTTTGTTATGTAGTAAGAATTAGGTAATCCATTACCACCCAATTCAGAGTTTTAACAACCCTGATGAAGAAGGCTTTTGAAAACATTGTGGTTACCAGCATTTTCTCCATTTCCCACAATGTTTTCTACTCCTCCAAAGACAAATTTTATGAGCTGACTTATTTTTAATTTGACATCTGCAAAAGCTTTCAATTTGGGCAAGTGTAAAATTGTAAATCAGCCAAGCCCCAGACTTGAGAACAAGAGGTGGCTCCTTCTATCCCCGGCCTGGCCAATTTCTTTCCAAGGATTGATGATAGTCATCGTGACAGGATTCATTCCTCTCTCACAGCTGACCATTGTTTTGACAATGATTATGTGGGAAAGCAGCCAGTGGCTTGGAAAGAATATTGTGCGGAGTACAGGTAGCAGAAAGTCCAGGAAAGCATGGATGGGTGCACTGGCCGCCACGATATAACTGAAACTAGAGGCGCTTGAGCGCCTGTATCGCTCCACAGGCCTGATATTTCTATAATGGCGAAAGGAAGTTTTTAACAATTATCATTCAATCCTGCATTTTAGCTCACTGAAGAAACAATTTGGTAGACAACCACCATAGGAACTTACCTGCAAAACAACAATGAAATCCAATGAATAGTTTTAGAGAAGAAATTTTTCAAAGATTTTACTTTATACCATAAAAGGAAAATGAGTCTCCCATAAAAGCCATGTTTTTTGACAGATCTTTTTTTTTTTAAGGAATTCTGTAAACCTGTATCTAAGGAACATTCCTGCAAAATAATAATGCTATCCAAATAGCAGTTTGGGAGGAGAAGATTTTTAAAGGTTTTTTACTTTGGTTGCCATGGCAACCAGAATTCTTCATGGAACACAATTATTTGAAGGAATTTGAAAGAGGACCACCAAAGGAACATTCCTGTGAAATTTGGAAAAAATCCAGTCAATAGTTTCTGAGGAGAAGTTTTTTAAAGAAAAAGTTTACGGACGCACGCACGGACGAACGAACGGACGGACGCACGACGGACACAACACCATGACAATAGCTCGCTGGCCTTCGGCCAGTGGAGCTAACAACAATGAAATCCAATGAATAGTTTTAGAGAAGAAATTTTTCAAAGATTTTACTTTATACCATAAAAGGAAAATGAGTCTCCCATAAAAGCCATGTTTTTTGACAGATCTTTTTTTTTTAAAGGAATTCTGTAAACCTGTATCTAAGGAACATTCCTGCAAAATAATAATGCTATCCAAATAGCGGTTTGGGAGGAGAAGATTTTTAAAGGTTTTTTACTTTGGTTGCCATGGCAACCAGAATTCTTCATGGAACACAATTATTTGAAGGAATTTGAAAGAGGACCACCAAAGGAACATTCCTGTGAAATTTGGTAAAAATCCAGTCAATAGTTTCTGAGGAGAAGTTTTTTAAAGAAAAAGTTTACGGACGCACGAACGGACGGACGGACGGACGGACGGACATACGACGGACACAACGCCATGACAATAGCTCTCTGGCCTTCGGCCAGTGGAGCTAATAATGTTGAAAACGGCATTAAACACCATACAATCAATCAAACAACTGTAGGTCATTTGATGGTCATGAATCTACTATGGGAATATAGCAAAAGTTCTATGCACCCAATTAGTACATGGTATTCATTATTAACCCTTTACCACACAATCCTGACTTTTAAGAAAGAAAACTTTCGAAAACATTGAGGGAAAAGGAGAAAATGCTGGTAACCAGCATTTTCTCCTTTTCCCTCAATGCTTTCGACCCTTTCCAAGAAAAATTTCAATATTTGAATCATATTTATTTTGTTGTCTGCAAATGCTTTCAATTTGGCCTAGTGTAAAATTTTGTCGTTTTGTAAAGAGTTAAAAGGTGTAAAACCCCAACAAATAAGTTATTTTTTTTATTTAAGGTAGCAGATTATAATTATAATATACCAGGCATCTTACTACAGTACAATAACACAAGAAGCTTTTCAAATGCAAAATTTATTCATATTTGTATCTGCACTGTAGGCCAAAATTTAACATTTTATCAAGGATTCCCATATTAAACTCTTTACCTAGGTACAAAATTCTGGACAGGACCAAATTGAAAGCATTGGTAGATGACAACTTATATGTGGCTGAACTCTTTCCATACCATAGACAACACCCAAAGCTTTTGTGGACAGTGTAGATCAAGATCAGACTGCACAGAACGTGCAGTCTGATCTCTGATCTACACTGTCAACTGCTTTATTCTAGATTAGGAACAAACTGTCTCTTGATCTTGCAGCCGAAATGTATTTGTAGCTGTTGAGAAAATGCAATTTATTTATTCAGTAGTGAAAGAGTTAGATGAGGGGGAAAATGTTTGGGAAAGGGTGAAAAACACTGAGGGTTCTTTTTGAAAATTGTGGTTGCAACATGCAACATTGATCAGCGGTGAGACAGGACTGAATCCTGCCTCAAAGACTATCATCAATCCTTGAAAAGTTGGCAGAGCTGGGGAACCCAACCAGCGACCTCAGGTTTCAAGTCATGTATGTTACTGACTGCACAACTGGGCTCAACTCACAATTTTCTTTTAAAACTTTTGAAGGCCAAATTGAAACCAAAAAAAAAAAAAAAAACAACAGGGCCATGATGGCCCTGTATCGCTCCACTGGCTAATATGTAAAATCCCTACATGCCAAACATTACAATACTTGGCCAATTGGTTTTGAACCTAAGACCCCTGAGACAGGACTAAAATTGGTAGCCCTAGTTCATATGGTTAGTAACAAGAAGATTTCTAAAGATTTCACTATATAAGCCCATGTCAAACTTCTGACCCCTCGGGATGAATCAAATTCCACCCTAGGGCTATAATTTACACCCTGTTGGTGAAGGCCCTCTAGATATAGCTACATGCGAAATTTGGTAGCCCTACGCTTTATGAATAAGTACAGGGAGATTTCTTAAGTTTTCTCTATATAAGCCCTTATAAAACTTGTGACCCCCGGGGCAGGGCCAATTTTGACCCCAGGGCTATAATTTGGGTACCCTTGGTAGAGGCCCACAAGATAAAGCCACATGCAAAATTTGGTAGCCCTAGGCCTTATGGCTAGGTACAGGGAGATTTCTAAAGTTTTCCCTAAATAAGCCCATGTAAAACTTGTGACCCCCGGGGTGGGGTCAAATTTGACCCAAGGGCTATAATTTGGGCACTCTTGGTAGAGGCCCACTAGATAAAGCCACATGCAAAATTTGGTAGCCCTAGGCCTTATGGCTAAGTACAGGGAGATTTCTAAAGTTTTCCCTACATAAGCCCATGTAAAACTTGTGACCCCCGGGGCGGGTCAAATTTGACCCAGGGCTATAATTTGAAGAAAACTGATAGAGGCCCACTAGACAAAGCTACATACCAAATTTGGTAGCCCTAGGCCTTATGGTTTCAGACAAGAAGATTTCAAAGATTTTCAATATTTTTAAGTTTTGTTGCTATGGCAACCAGAGTTTTTGAAGGAATCAAATTCTTTCAAGAAATTCTGAAGAGGACCATGGCAGGATCATTTCTGTGAAGTTTCATCAAAATTGGATGGGTAGTTTCAGAGAAGAAGATGTTTAAAATAAAAGTTAACGGACGGATGGACGCACGGATGCACGACAGACAACGGGCCATGACATAAGCCCGCTGGCCTTCGGCCAGTGGAGCTAAAAACAAGAGGGCCATGATGGCCCTGTATCGCTCCACTGGCTAAAAAGTAAAAACCCTACAAGCCAAACATTACAATACTTTGCCAATTGGTTTCAAACTAGAAAACATACAAATTTTTTTTTATAAAATCTTATGAGAAAGTTATGACCCCAGGGCAAAGCCATTTTTGACCACAAAGCTATAATTACTTGAATCCTGGTGGAGGTCCACATGATAAAGCTCCATACCAAATAATACAGGTCTAGAATGTGTGGTTATAAACAAGAAGACTTTCAAAGTTTCCTCAATAAAAGGACCTGTAAAACATGAGACCCCTGAGACAGGGCTAAATTTAGTAGCTCTAGGTCTTATGGTTAGTTATAAGAAGATTTATAAAATTTTCACAATAAAAGCCCATGTAAAACTTGAGACCCCTGGGGTGGGGCCAAACATGACCCCAAGGCTATGATTTGGGCCCTCTTGGTAGAGACCCTCTAGATAAAGCTACATGCAAAATTTGGTATCCCTAGGCCTTATGGCTAGGTACGTGTAGATTTTTTTGAAGTTTTCCCTGTATAAGCCTATGTAAAAATTGTAACCCGCCAGGGCGGGGCCAAATTTGACCCCAGAGCAATAATTTGGGTACCCTTGGAAGACACCCACTAGACAAAGCTATATGCCAAATTTGGTAGCCCTAGGCCTTATGGCTAGGTACCAGAAGATTTTTAAAGTTTTCCCTATATAAGCCCATAAAAAAATAGTGACCCCCGGGCGGGGCCAAATTTGACTCCAGGGCTATAATTTGGGCACTCTTGGTAGAGGCTAACTTGATAAAGCTACATGCCAAATTTGGTAGCCCTACGCCCTATGGCTAGGTACCAGAAGAATGGCTAGGTACCAGAAGAATTTTAAAGTTTTCCCTATATAAGCCCATATAAAACTTGTGACCCCCGGGGCGGGGCCAAATTTGACCCCAAGGCTATAATTTGAAGAAACTTGGTAGAGATAAAGCTACATGCCAAATTTGGTAGCCGTAGGTCTTATGGTTTCAGACAAGAAGATTTTCAAAGATTTTCAATATTTTTCAGTTTTGTTGCCATGGCAACCAGAATTTTTGAAGGAATCAAATTCTTTCAAAAAAATTCTGAAGAGGACCATGGCAGGATCATTTCTGCGAAGTTTCATCAAAATTGGATGGGTAGTTTCAGAGAAGATGTTTGAAATAAAAGTAGACGGACAGACGGACGCATGAATGCATGACAGACACCGGGCCATGACATAAAAATAATAATGCTGGTGGTGAAATCCATTTAAAAGTTTGGAAAATATTATGAAGATCACAATTTGTTTTTGTGGTCAGTTCAAGTGTACATCACTGGCAGAAATATTAATTTTAAAATCAGGCAAAATGTAATCAAAAGATAGAGTGACATAGCAAGTTCTAAACTAGTTTTGAAATTAATTTCTCTGCCAGCAAAAGTTAAAGACTTAGACTGACCATACAGTAACAGACTGTCACCTTCACAATAATTTCCGTACTTTTACATGATATTTAAAAGTACGGAAATTTAAATTTAAATACAATTGTACACCCACTTTGTTTACTTTTGGCAGCTATTGTTACTTTACAGTATCGAATCTCAGCAGTAAAATGATTAGTAAGTATAAGATTATCAATATTAGATGATTGTTTTCTAAGTACATCAAATTTGATTCAAATATGTTTCAGGATATGACAAGATTTCTATAAATAAATTTGGTCTGTATAGATCAACAATCAGAATGTACATTCTGTGTTATCTGATCTTGATCTACACTATCCACAAACCTAATGCACTTCCTTCACCACACAAATCCTTAACTCTATACCAACGACAAATTTCAAGATGACAAATTAAAGTAGGCCCAAATGACAAGATCTCTCTCTGAAAGGATGGAAAACATTGTGGGAAAAGATGAAAACACCGATAACCAGCATTTTCTCCTTTTCCCAAAATGTTTCAATAGGCTTCTTCTTCAGGGTGGTAAAACATGGAATAGTTTTGTAAAGGGTTATAGTGCTTTTTACGACTAAAGTTGCTTTTTCAAATTGTGAAGATCAAGACCATACTGCACAAAACATGCAGTCTGATCCTTGATCTACACTGTTCACTCTGCTAAGATCATTCTGGTTCATGAGCAGCCTTGAAGCCACAGTTAATCATGTGTTTTTCCATGACTAAAAATGTCAATTTTGCACTCTAGGGATCATCAGTTAACCCTTTACCACACAATCCAGAGTTTTAATGACCCTATAAAAGAAAGCTTTTGAAAACATTGTGGGAAAAGGAGAAAATGCTGGTATCCAGCATTTTCTTCTTTTCCTACAATGTTTTCAACTCTATCTAAGACAGAAATTAACATTTGAACAACATTTAACTCTTTACCAAACGACATAATTTTGGTGACGTCCAAATTGAAAGCATTTGCAGATGACAATTTAAATATGGCCAAGATTATGAGATTTTGCTGTAAAAGGGTAGAAAACATTGTGGGAAATGGAGAAAATGCTGGCTACCAGCATTGTCTCCTTTTCCCACAATGTTTCCAAAAGGCTTTTTTATCAGTGTCGTTAAAAGTGGGGATTGTGTGGTAAAGAGTTAATTTGTCACCTGCAAAATCTTCCAATTTGGTTGAGTCCAAAATTTTGTCATTTGGAAAAGAGGTGCCAAATAAAACCCAACAAACATTGTGAGTCTGGAAATAAGATCCCAAATAATTGCAATATTAACTCATTACTGAATAAATAAATTGCATTTTCTCAAAGGCTAAATATACATTTCCTCTGCAAGATCAAGAGACAGTTCGGTCATAATCTGGAATATGGCAGTGGACTGTAAATCAGAGATCAGACTGCACAGAATGTACAGTCTGATTTTGATCTACCCTCTTCACAAAAGCTTCTTGTGTTGTCTATGGTATTTCCCGGAATGTGTTAGAGTTGCTTTAGCCTAGGATGTGTCAGCGAAGTTGACAGTGTGGATAGATGATCAGACTATGTTTTGTGAAGTCTGATCTTGATCTATATTGGCCACATAGACAGTGAAGCAGGCACTTTATTGGTTAACCCTTTACCACACAATCCCAAATTTTAATAGAACCTGTGGTAGAAGCCTTTTGAAAACATTGCAGAAAAAGGAGTAAATGCTGGTAAGTGTTTTTTTGCCTTTTCAAACACAAATCATTCCAAGACAAATCTCAGCATTTGAGTCAAATCTAATTTGTTAACTATAAATGCTTTCATTTCGTACAAACCCAAAATTTTGTCGTCTTCGGCAAAGAGTTGAGAGTTAAATTTATGCAAAGCTCAGTCTTACATCTTGCATCTAGACAGTAATTTATGCAGATATATTTCTGCATCATTCACCTTGGTTATATATTTATGTTGGGAAAATAAATGTTCTCACAAACTAAAAGACTGTTTCAAGTTTACAACCAGTTTTGTAGTATGATCCTGGTTGTAAAAAGTACATCTATGCTCTTGTGTACTTTTTTTAACCATTTACCGCACAATCACGAGTTTTATCAACCCCAAGATAAAAGCCTTTTGAAAACATTGTGGGAAAAGAAGAAAATGCTGGTTACCAGCATTTTCTCCTTTTCCAACAATGTTTTCTACCATACCAAAGACAAACTCCACCATTGAGCCACAGTTAAATTGTCGTCTGCAAATGCTTCCATTTTGGACAAGTCTATTTATTTGTCATGTCGAGTTATAGTGGGGTCCTGTGAGGTAAGCTTGAAGTAATAGCTTCAGTTATAATAGAGATATGAGAACATTTCGAAGTTTTTATAGGAAGATGAATATGACTATGGCCAGACACAGCTTTCACAATACCTCAACATTTTCTCTGAACACAGCCACCGTTTGATTGATTGAATGGTGTTTACACCGCTTTCAACATTATTTCAGTCATACCACGGCAACAGCTCACAAATACATGCATTTCTACGTTTCACCAGTACTAGGCTAGGGCTCTGAAGTGTCTTGCCCAAGAACACTCCTACGAAAAACCAAGTGGATCCAGTGAGACTCGATTTCCTGAGGCTTCCAGGTCATGAGTCCTACACTTTACCACTGAGCAACCCAGGACCCCTACGGCCATGGACACACTTACAAAATGTTAATCCAGGTTGAGCATGATTGACAGAGAATGGCCAACTCTGTGAACGGCCAACTTGGTTCTGTTACAAAATGATAGCAATTGAAGTGTTTATAAAATCTCTAGAGTCTGTCTGAATCTATAAGCTGATTATGATACAGAATCTGACAAACCAATCAATACTTAGATACTGGACAATGAACACTTAACATTTTATCAAAACAGTCCCAAGCTTTAACAAGCTTGAGGAAAAATGGCCTTTGAAAAGACTGTGAGAGAAGAAGAAGCATTTTCTTCTTTTTCCACAATGTTTTGTACTCTTTAACCCTTTACTACACAACGACCCTGAAAAAAAAAGCTCTTGAAAGCATTGTGGGAAAAGGAGAAAATGCTGGTAACCAGCATTTTCTCCTTTTTCCACAATGTTTTCTATCCTTTCCCCAAACAAATTTCAAATTGTGAGTCACATTTATTTTGTCGTCTGCAAGTGCTTTCAGTTTCTATAAGTTTAAAATTTTGTTTGGTATAGAGTTTACTGGACCATATTGAAAGCATGTGTAGTTGACAAAATAAATGTAGCTCAAATGGTGATTTCAGTCTTTAATACCATAGAAACATTGTGGGGAAAGGAGAAAATGCTGGTTACCAGCATTTTCTCCTTTTGCTACAATGCTTTCAAAAGCCTTCTTTCTACAGGGTCATTAAAATTCGGGATTGTGTCGAAAAGAGTTAAGACACCAATTCCATGGCTAAGCCAAGAAGCTTTGGCCATCACATACAGGGCTTGAAACCAGGTCCTGGGTTTTAATCCTCAGTACATCTAAGTTCTTTCCAAGGAATGATGATACTCATTGCAAATAAAGACATTGTTCTCCCACCACTTTTCGTGCTACGACAAAGGTTATGTGCTTTAGCAGCCAGTAGCTTTGGAAGAATATTGTCAAAACTACTGGGAAGAGAAGTGCCAGGAAACTATGGACAGTATGGATGGGTGCACTGACCGTCCTGGTAACATTAAATAATGTTCTTTCATCATTAATATAATGTTCATTTACCAACACTTTGCATAATATTCTTCCTACTCCACTTGCTGCTTTCCCACATAATCACTGTCAAACCCATATTCAGCTAAGAGAGAAGAATGAATTACTGTCTATGCTGACATGGGTCAATACTTTTTACAAATGCATTAAACCCCCTTTTCACAGAGCATGGTTCAATGGTTTGGCAGATTGGAATGACCATTATACAGACACAGTCACCATAATAACCAACCCTTTGGCACCCTCAAGCACCTTTTGCGGACAGTGTAGATCACGATCAGACTGCACAGAACATGCAGTCTGATCTTGGTTCTACACTGTTCGATAAGGAGATTATCTTTCCCCCACAAATACCTTTCAAAAAGCAAAATTGGGGTTTTTACTAAAGGTTTGAAAGTTTCATTTCACTTATCTAGCAGGATAATAGTTAAAATGATACAAGATCATGAACCATGTACATCCACTGGGGTCAGATATCAATACCACTAACTCTTTACAAAACAACCCAATGTTGTAACGGCCTTGAGGGAAAGGGTTTTTGAAAACGTACGAATAAGATAAAACACTGGTTATCCGCATTTTCTCCTTTTCCTACAATGTTTACTATTCTATTTGAAAGACAAATTTTACTATTTGAGCTAGACATAATTTATAGCAAATGGTTTCAATTTGGACAAATCTATAATGCTGGCATCTTGTACACACATAGCACATTACAAAACATGAAAATTTTTAGAGTCATCTAATTTGAACATTTGCCCAGGTGGTATATTAAATGTAGCCAAAATTATGGAATTTGTGTTAGACAGGGAAGAAAATATTGAGAAATACAGATACAAGAGGACCATGATGGTCCTATATCGCTCACCTGTGTAGGCCCTGATCTATCGATGTGGGGCAGAAAATGCAACAATTTGAAATTTGATCAGTCTTGAATTTTGTCATTATTACCATGGATACAAGTTACAGACTAATCTAAATGGAAAGTTGTAGCAATAGCTGATCATATCATCAAAAGGGAAACATAAATCTAATTTGAGTAAAAAAGGGTACAAAACATTGATTGTAATTGATTATATTACCAGCATTTACAACTTTTTCTTTTACTTTATTTCCATACTATGGCCAAAATTTGAAGTATTTTGGTAAAGGGCCACTAGATGATTCTACATGCCAAATATGAAAGCTCTAGCCCTTACGGTTTGGGACAAGGAGATTTTTAAAGATTTCCTTCTTTATCTCTATGTGAAATCCGAGAACCCAAAACATAGGGCCAAATTCATCACTAGGGCCATAATTTGAAGTATTTTGGTAAAGGGCCACTAGATGATGCTACATGCCAAATATGAAAGCTCTAGCCCTTCCAGTTTGGGACAAGGCGATTTTTAAAGATTTCCTTCTTTATCTCTATGTGAAATCCGAGAACCCACAGCATAGGGCCAATTTCCACACTAGGGCCATAATTTGAAGTATTTTGGTAAAGGGCCACTAGATGATGCTACATGCCAAATATGAAAGCTCTAGCCCTTACAGTTTGGGACAAGAAGATTTTTAAAGTTTTTTCTTTCGGTTGCCATGGCAACCAGAGTTCTTCATGGAATTCAAATCTTTGAAGTATTCTGAAAGTGAATCACCTAAGGATCATTTCTGTGAAGTTTCATTAAAATCTGATTGGCGGTTTAGGAGGAGAAGATTTTTTTGTAATTGTGAACGGACGGACGGACGGACAGACGGACGGACGACGGACATTGACCGATCACAATAGCTCACCTTGAGCACTTCGTGCTCAGGTGAGCTAAAAAGCTGTCTACTAATATAGTTCCACATTCTCTTGAAAAGCCTCTTCCTACAGTTCATACAAAGATACAGCATTGTTTGGTAATGGGTCAATTTGAATGAACATTAATACAATGAAATTAACCACTATCCTACTAAATAAATGAAAGCAACATTTAAGCCGATAGTAAAACCCATGGTTTTCCTATTTCATTGGTATTTTCGGGGAAAAATATCTTTATATCGGATAGTGTAGATCCAAGATCAGACTGCACCTTCTGTGCAGTCTGATCTTGATCTACACTGTCCTCAGAAGGTCCTTGAGTCGCTCTTAGCAGCCTAGGGGTAAGGGTTGATACAAGATCATGGACCATGTACATTTACTGGGGTCAAATATCAGTGCCATATGAATCATTTAATAGTGGTAGTGGCCTTCGGCAAGGCTTCTAATATGAGCATTACAGAGTTAGTTTGTGTGACCATTACATGAATACTGTCACCATGATGTTAATTAGGATAATATAAAATCATGCACCCAACCAACAGGTCAAATATTTATACTATTCATAAATTATTTAACTCTTTACCAAACAACAAAATTTTACACTGGTCCAAATTCTAGCATTTTCTCCCCTTCCACAATGTTTTCAAAAGTAGGGCTGACTATCGGCCTGAAAAGTGACTATCACGATATTTTTACTATCGCAGCATTAATATCATGATACTATCACTATCGAGAGAACCATATCGTGATGCATCACGATACTATCGGGTTATATAAGATTTTCCTTAATACCCGGTCTCCGGCAGTTGTTTGCGCCAAATTCTGGGGCTCGACAGCAAATGTCAGATGTTTGCTCTGCAAATTTGTCGTGTTCCCATCGTGTTTCAGTATCATATAACATAATCTACATGCTACTCGCTTTTTATCAACATTCTCTCCCTCTTTAAGAAATCCGGAATGGGCTCAAAACACTGGCCTTTCCAACTTCACGATCTCAAAATTAGCAGCCAACACAGACGACATAAACACGTATATAGACGCGCTCGATTAGTAAGTACGAAAAAGTCATGCTAAATCGATCGTGGACAATAAATAACATTTCCTATCATTTCCCAATTATTCCAGCTATTGAGTACGTAAATATGAAAATTAACCCAAATTTAAGACAATAGTTAACACACGTGAAAAAGATAAGAAATTTTTAATGTCTTCTCGAACATATGGAATCGATTTTTAATGTCAAAAAGGCATATACTAAAAACTGAAATCGAGCATGCCTTATAGTTACCATGAACGTAGCTTTGAATCAATCGTTATTCACTCTTTCATTCTTTAAGGAAGAAACCCAATCAAACATCATATTAGATCAAGCTAGCAAGCTAACAATAATTTCATGTATTGACTATCGAAACTATCGATTGTTGAACAAACTGTCGGCGATTGTTATCGATGTCGGACATAGCAATCGATGCATCACTATCGGGACAGTCACAATCGCGATACATCGATGCATTGATGGTAAAGGGTTACACACCCACATTGTTGACATATGGCTGCTATTGTGCCTTTAACTCTTTACCAAACAACATAATTTAGACTTCTCCAAATTGAAAGCATTTGCAGATGACAAAATAAATGCAACTCAAATATTGACATTTGTTTTGGGAAGAGCAGAAAACATTGTAGGAAAAGGAGAAAATGCTGGTTACCAGCATTTTCTCCTTTTCCCAAAATGTTTTATTCCCCAGGGTCGTTAAAAGTCAGGATTGTGTGATAAAGTGTTAAAGTCCTGATAAAACTGATGGAACTCAATTTTTCCCAATAATTTCAATCCCAATAATTTCAACTTGTATAAGGTTCTGTAGGGTAAAGGGTTCAAGCATGCTACACAAATAAATATTCGAGTCATGCTCTGTGAAAAGGGGTTTTGATGCATTTTCAAAAAGTATCAACTGAGGCCAGGCTGCACAGACTGCGCATGCTGACCTAACTGAAAACTTTTTGCTAATGGTAAACTTTCTGCACGTCAAAGGACAAGTTTATTTCATGATTCAGTCGGTTGTTAGACAAAATAGATTTTATGGGTCCATGATTATGAGATGACGTGCTTGGTATAACTCTTTACCACACAATCCCAACTTTTAACGACCCTTAGAAAGAAGCCTATAGAAAACATTGTGGGAAAAGGAGAAAATGTTGGTAACCAGCATTTTCTCCTTTTTCCACAATATTTTCTACCCTATCAAAGTCAGAAATCATCATATTAACAAGATTTAATTTGTTGTCTGCAGATGCTTTGAATTTTGTCCAGTCCAAAAATTTGTCTTCTGGTAGAGATAATGTATCTTGGAAATGCATTTAAACCTCTTTTGCCAGAGCATGGCTCATTTCTATTCAACTCTTTACAAAAACAACACAATTTCAGACTTATAGAAATTTAAAGCATTCTGTAGATGAAAAATTAATTGTTGTTCAAGTGATGGGATATGTATTTGAAATGGTAGAAAAAAAGATGGACAAAAGGAGAAAATGCTAGCTACCAGCCTTTCTCTTTTTTCCACAATGTTTTAAAAAGCCTTCTTAACAAAGTTTATCAAGACAGGGAATCTTACTGTAAAGGGGTAAATGCATGTTAGATGATATAGTGCCATATCTGCATCGATATTTAAATATATTTACATCTTTCAGGAAGTTACAAAGGCTTGATACAAAGTACTCACCACATAGTTTTCTAGAGAATCTAAGGTGATATTACTTCACACAACCAAAAGTACTCAAAAAATCTGTTACTTGTGGTAAAATTGTTGTATTAAAATAATCATAAACTTGACTATATTTGTAATCATTCTATACAAATACATAAGATATGTCCGACAGTAAAACCTTACTCCCAAGGTACCCACTACATAATTTTCTTGAAAATCTAAGGTGATATTACTTCACACGACCAAAAGTACTCACAAAATCTGTTACTTGCGGTAAATGTTGTATTGTATTAAAATAATCATAAACTTGACTATATTCGTATTATAATATCATTCTATACAAATATATAAGATACATCAGATAGCAAAACCTTACTCCGAAAGTTTAACCCTTTACCACACAATGCATGTTTCATCAACCCAAATAAAAATGGCTTTTGAAAATAGTGTGGGAAAAGGAGAAAATGCTGGGTAACCTTTTCCTTTTCCCACAATATTTTCAACCCTTTCTATTTCAAAGTCCATCATTTGAGCCAAAATTAATTTGCCATCTGTTAATGCTTTGAATTTGGGTAAAGTCTAAAATACTGTCGCATGCTAAAGAGTCTGTATCACATACACAATATACTGGTATGATATAAGTAATATAATACAACCAACATGAAACCTTACCCCCATAGTTTCAAGCCCACTAACCACATATAGACACAATATTCTCATCTTCCTGTCATATCCAGTCATGTGACATAAAAATAAAAGCAATAACGTATCAATTTACAGAACTCGAGATGTCATCACTGACATGAAAATTGATAATTTAAGTAAACCGACTGACAGCTTTTTTTTTTATTTCCTGCCTGCAGCAAAACTGACCATAGTCATATAAAAAGATATGTAGAATTATACATGTATATAAATCACAATAATATACATGTATAATTCAGATAGTGTACATGTATAATTCAGATATATACATGTATAATTCAACTATTATATACATGTATACATCAGACTTTAATCCACAAACAATTCACTTTTTGCCTAACTGTGGTGTATTTTTCTGGGAATTCACTACTTTTATAACCAATTTCAAGAACATGACTTTGAAAAAAAATTTTTATCTAAGGTATGGGTAATCAGTGTTATCCTTTACCAAACAATACCATGTTTTAATGACCATCAAATAAAAATGACTATTGAAAACATTGTGGGGAAAGGAGAAAATGCTGGTAACCAGCATTTTCTCCTTTCTCCACAATGTTTTCATTGCCTTTCACAAGTTTGTAATAACATCAGATAATAGGGTTATGGGTTTTATTAAAATTCACAGAAAAAACCCAAGCTAACTGTACCACAGTTTCAAAGCAGTTTGGTGAGCTTATCCCACAAAAATTTAGATAGCATAGTAAAAAGATAGGACTAGCTATGACCTTGATCAACTTCCTCATCCTAAACGCTCAACATTTCTCTAGCTCCCCCACCCTCCTTCTTTTTTTAAACTCATCAAGGAGACACTAACATTATCCAAACTTTCCAAAATCCAAATTATGAGGATATGAAGAAACTGGGTAAAAACCATAGCAATTGGTGCAGAACCTGATATGAACTGGTTATTTATGGAATGTATTTACCTGTACAAAATGGAGGAATCAGGTTGCAATGCATGGTATCGGCCTTGAATTTTTCAACTGATAATCTATCTGTACCATTTTTTTCTGAGGAATTTGGTAGCTGCTTTGCAATTTTGTAGCAGCTTTGCAGTTTTATCTCTTTACCCGTCAATAATTGACACCAATTGTTTTGCTGGTTTAGCCTTATCTTTTCTCCATTCTGTCCTTCATAAATTTCCAAAAAGTTGCACATATAATGTTACCTAGAGCCCTGAATACAAGAAACAAAATGCCCAAAGTAGAAATAGGACTCAAATAATAGCAATTTCATGATTGCTTTTGTCTACAGTGTTTCAGCAGACAGTGTAGATCAAAGATCAGGCTGCACATTTTGTGCAGCCTGATCTTGATCTACACTGGCTGCAAAAGCAACATTAGTCATGAAAGGCCCTATAAAGGTTAAAGAAAGTTTTCTACATAGGCTAATTAGGTTGTCTAGATTAATATTTAATAACAAAGTCATAAACTGTTACGCAACACAAACATCTCAAGAAAACAATCACAAATCCTTAAGATCGATATGATTGACTGAATGCTCCTAAAATGGTCAATAAAAGTGGCTTAGTGTTTTTAAAATCATGCCAACTTAAAAGCACTGCATGCAGGTGCCAAGACTTGGCTCCAGTTGCTTATAGTCACAAATCAGAGTCAAAAAGGGGCATAACTGTGTTTGATGTAAGTACTTTCGGTAATGATGGAGATAATACAAAATGTCAGAAGTTTTTGCACACCAAAGCAAACGACAAATATTATTCTTTTTTGAAAAAAAGGGACATACCTGTGTTTGAAGTAAATATTTGTCACTAAAGACAGAGATGTTACTAAATGTCACAGTTTTTGCACAACAAAGCAGACAACAATATTATGAAAATGCAAGGGCTATGACGATACCTTGATATTTTCTGCAAAAACAGCTGAGCTAATGAAATTGACATTTTCAGTGAATACCAAAGATGCAGATATTCCAAAGCTATTTTTTCTCTGAATATCTCAGAAAAATGCATGCAGTGTAGATCTATGATCAGATTGCATGTTCTATGTGGTCTGATCTTCATCTACATTGTCTGCATTAGCAATTAAATCCTAGCTCAGCCCTACATGAGTTAACTTTTTCTCTATCTTTGAAGACACATTAGTTTCAACAAAACTCATTTTAATACTCTTTCAAGAATTATCATGATGTACCATTATTTCTTATCACAGACCTTTTCTTTTTTCCGTCTTCTCAAATTCTGATTTCTCTTTTTTTATGTAATGTCAATTTATAAATCCAAATTGTTACATGATTATATGTTTGTAAAAGGATATGAATGCTAACATGAAAGTAAAAACAAATCACTATTTTTGTGTAACAATAGAAGACATGATTACATGTATCTGGTTACATCAATTACAGCTGTTAATTCCTTATCACACAATGCCATGTTTTTAACAACCTCGAGAAAGAAGGCCTTTTGAAAACATTGTGGGAAAAGGAGAAAATGCTGGTAACCAGCATTTTCTCCTTTTCCAACAATGTTTTCTACAACTGTATCAAGAACAAATTATTCCCTCAGAGCCAACTTTGTCTTCTGCAAAATGCTTTCGATTTGGACATGTCAAAAATTCTGTCTTTTTGTAAAGAATTAACTACAAAAGGACGCAGGAAGTACTGTTACAATGACCCTTGTGGCTCTGGAACCGGGATTAAATTGTTGATGCAGGCAGTGTAGATCAAGACCATACTGCACAGAATGTGCAGTCTGATCTTCGACCTTCACTGTCTGCTACATTCTTCCATATAGACCTGCCAAAAGAAGCTTGAAATAAAAATAGTTTGGCTGTTTTTCTCATCAACTAGAGGCGCTTGAGCGCCTGTATCGCTCCATAGGCCTGATATTTCTATAATGGCGAAAGGAAGTTTTTAACAATTATCATTCAATCCTGCATTTTAGCTCACTGAAGAAACAATTTGGTAGACAACCACCATAGGAACTTACCTGCAAAACAACAATGAAATCCAATTAATAGTTTTAGAGAAGAAACTTTTCAAAGATTTTACTTTATACCATAAAAGGAAAATGAGTCTCCCATAAAAGCCATGTTTTTTGACAGATCTTTTTTTTTTTAAGGAATTCTGTAAACCTGTATCTAAGGAACATTCCTGCAAAATAATAATGCTATCCAAATAGCGGTTTGGGAGAAGATTTTTAAAGGTTTTTTACTTTGGTTGCCATGGCAACCAGAATTCTTCATGGAACACAATTATTTGAAGGAATTTGAAAGAGGACCACCAAAGGAACATTCCTGTGAAATTTGGTAAAAATCCAGTCAATAGTTTCTGAGGAGAAGTTTTTTAAAGAAAAAGTTTACGGACGCACGGACGGACGCACGGACGGACGACAGACACAACGCCATGACAATAGCTCGCTGGCCTTCGGCCAGTGGAGCTAAAAATGGGCGTTTCATTAAATCTTTATCAAACGACAAAATTTCAGACTTGTCTAAATTGAAAGCATTTGCAGACAACAAATAAGATGTATCTCAAAATATGGTTTTTGTCTTTAAAATTGGAGAAAACATTGTGGGAAAAGGAGAAAATGCTGGTGACCAGCATTTTCTCCTTTTCCTACTATGTTTTTAAATAGGGTTACTAAAACACAGGATCGTGCAGTAAAGGGTTGATTAAGCCCTCTTAGAACTAAAAGGATTTCAAAGTAACAATCAATATGAATACATATGAAACCATTGTTGTAGATGGATAAAGTGCATAATATAATGATCAGTTTCTGCTTTTGCCATATTGTTTTTAAAAGCCATTTATGATAGATGCAATATGATTAGTATGCCTTCATAAAAATAGAAAGTATAATTATAAACGCTCTGGCAAAGCAGATTTAACACATCTTCATAGAGCTGAGCAGCCTGTCTAGACTGCTCAGGTTGACATGGGTCAATGCTTTTTGCAGATGTATCAACCCATTACCACACAATGACGATTTTTGACGACCCTTGGAAAGAAGCCTTTTGAAAACATGGTGGGAAAAGGAGAAAATGCTGGTTACCAGCATTTTCTCCTTTTCCCACAATGTTTTCTACCCTGTCAATAAACATTTGCACCATTTGAGCCACACTGAAAATGTCGTCTGCAAATGCTTTCAATTTGGACTGGGCTAAAATTTTGTCGTCTGGTAAAGGGTTAAGGTAGTAGACCCTTAATGGAAAACAGGTATTTCCACTATAATATTATCCTACAAAATTTGCTATGATTAAAAATGAGAATTATTGTACTACTTTAACCAAGCCACTTTTTCCTTTTTTTTCTTCTAAGAATTATCATTTATAAATCTAATACCACTCTATTCTCATTACAAAGGGAGATAATAATTACCTCCCTTTTCAGGAAACCAACAAAAGTATCAACAAATAATTTCAAGATAGACATCAAAGGAATTTCTGGTGGGTTAAAAATGTGCAGAAGTATTATATTAGTATAAATCCTTATTTATCAACTAACAAGAAATTTTATTCCATGTTGCACTAGAAGCATTAGGGGTCTATTACCTTACCTCTTTACTACACAATCCCGACTTTTAATGACCCTGACAAAGAAGCCTTTTGAAAACATTGTAGGAAAAGGAGAAAATGCTGGTAACCAGCATTTTCTCCTTTTCCCACAATGTTTTCTGCTCTATCAAGGAAAACTTGTGTCATTTTTGCCACATTTACTTTGTCGTCTGCTAATGCTTTCAGTTTGGACAAGTCCAAAATTTTGTTGTTTGGTAACGAGTTAAACCACCTTTTCCAAGAACGTGACTCAAATGCATCATCACTATTTCATTTCTGTAAACAGCAAATTTGTTTCAGTGGGTTGAGTTACAGAGTTATATATAGGACTGTTAACGAATGGGTAAGGTCTATAGAAAGCATGTTAACCCTTATCCGGACAAATAAATTAAATGAAACTTTCAAGCTGGTAGTAAAAACCTTTATTTGTATTGGAGTTTAACCCTTTACCACACGGCAAAATCTAAGACCTATCCAAATTGAAAGCATTTGCAGACGACAATTTCATAGTGGCTCAAATGACACAACTTTTCTTTGATAGGGTAGAAAACTTTGTGGGAAAAGGAGAAAATGCTGGTTACCAGCATTTTCTCCTTTTCCCACAATGTTTTCAAAAGGCCTTCTTCAAGGGCGTTAAAAGGCGTCATTGTGTGGTAAAGGGTTAAAGCCATTTTAACAGCTTAGGTCATATCATAGCTGTCAGTGACGCACCAATGTGTTTCCCGGCTTTCTCACACCAGTACTGCCACAACTTTCTTTCCAAAGCCACTGACTACTTTTCTCACATGCATCAGAGGTGAGAGGCTAAAAATTGCCGGAAAAAAAGTTCGCCGCAATCAGGTATCAAACCCGCAGCCTCCAGGTCACGAGTCAGATATGTTAACCACTGAGCTACCTGGCCGGGTAGTAGAAACCAACATTTCGCTTTTTCAAAGGTATTTTTTGCAGAAAAAAATATTTCCTAATGGGACAGTGTTTATCAAAGATCAGAATGCATGTTCTGTGCAGTCTGATCTTGATCAACACTGTCCGCAAAAGGTCAGTGAGTTGTGCTTAGCAACCTAAGGGTTAACATAATTTATTTCCCTTGTCCTGGTTATATGTTATTATCCCTGTCCAGGGTCCACATTCAGCAAACATTCCTAATTTCATATTTAGTCTTATTCTAGATTTAGAAAGTAACACAACTTCAGGTTTGCTAAACCATTCGATTTGGCCAATCAGAGGTTGTGTTACTTTCAAATTTGGAAAATCCTTGAGAACAAAAATATTCTTAACTCTTTACCACACAATCCCGACTTTTAACGACCCTGAGGAAGAAAGCTTTTGAAAACCTTGTGAGAAAAGGAGAATGTTTTCTACCCTATCAAAGAAATATTGTACCATTTAAGCTACATTGAAATTGTCATCTGCAAATGCTTTCAATTTGGACAAGGCTAAAATTTTGTCATCTGGTAAAGGGTTAAGAAAGTTGGTGAATACGGTACGTACCCTGAATGCACTACCTGTGCAGTCCATTCTTGATTTAACCTAGCCAATTTAAGTCTTTGCCTAACGACAAAAATTTAGTCTTGTCCAAATTGAAAGGATTTGCAGATGGCAGGCATATTAAATATAACTCAAAACATGTAAACTGCCTTTCCAAGAGTTGAAAACATTGTGGTAAAAGGAGAAAATGCTGGTTACCAACTTACCAGCATTTTCTCCTTTTCGCTCAATGTTTTCAAAAGACTTCTTTGAAAGGGTTTAGGGTAAAACTTCACTTAATTAACCCTTTACCAAACAATCCCTGGTTTTAATGACCCAAAGGAAGGTGCCTTCTGAAAACACCGTGGGAAAAGGAGAAAATGCTGGTAATCAGCATTTCCTCCTTTTCCCACACTGTTTTCTACTCTTCCAAAGTCAAGTTTCAATTTTTGAGTCATGTTTATTTTGTTGTCTGCAAATGCTTTCAATTTGGAAGAGTCTGAAATTTTGTCATTTGGTAAAAAGTTATGGTCAACATCCACATTCCACAAGGATATTTTTCAAAGCAATCATTGCCAAATTTGTTTCAGGAAGAACATCAGTTAAACCTAGAGGCTTACATCAACAGAATATGTCGCAGAATGATCTAACCCTTTAGCAAACAATCCAGTTTTTTCAACACCCTGAGAAGGAAGCCTTTTGGAAACATTGTGGGGAAACAAAATGCTGGTATTATGAGATAAGGTTGAACGTGCCCTCTGTACATACTCAGTCATCTCCACACACTTATATTATTATAGCCTATGCCCATTACAAAAGTAAATGAAGGGCAAGGTGAATTTTGTTAACTAATTAGCAGCATTTTCTCCTTTCCCTGCAAGGTTTTCTGCCATATAAAAGACAACATAGGAGTTTGACCATCAAAATATTCACTGTGAAAATATGAAAATATCTTTTCCAGGAAAAAGCAATCATTAACTTAACCCTTTACCACACAATCCTGTCTTTAAATAGCCCTTAGAAGGAAGCCGTTTGAAAACGTTGTGAGAAAAGGAGAAAATGCTGGTTACCAGCACTTTCTCCCTTTCCCAGAGTGTTTTCAACCCTCTCAAAGACTATTTCCAACCTTTGAGCCAGATTTAATACTTTGTCATCTGCAAGTGCTGTAGACTTAGGGAGGTTAAAAATATGGTCATATGGTGAAGTTAACTCTTAACCACATCGAAAATTTTAACTCACCTGAGGAAGACGCTTTATGAAAACAAGGGAAAAAGAGATAAAGCTGGTAACGAGCAATTTCTCTTTTGCCCATGATCTTTTATGCTCTTCCCAAATTGAAATTTAATTTTTGAGTCACATTTACTTTGATGTCTACAAAGGCTTTCAATTTGGACCCAACTAAAATTTTATGTGATATAAAGTTAAACTAAAGTTATTCCTGTCTACATATAGTAGGGTAAGTAAAATAATGAATAAGTGTGTGTTACAAGGGAGGGAACTCTGGACAAATTTCACCAAATATACTATAATTATGATTGTTTCTTGGAGAGACATTCCACTAACCTGATTTTTGACTGCTTAATTTGAACATGTCTAGTAGAACTCTCGTGCCAGAATCTCTACAAAGCAAAAACATAAAAGCAAAGCAAATTGAGAGAAAGATCAGAAGTTGCTCTTTTATGAAAATAACCATCACCAAAATGAAGAAGAGAAGTGAAATGGTGCTCTAAACATGCGAGAAAAGTGCATAACCTGACAAATGAGCTGCATGCGTGTTTGACCTTATTGCAATGAATTCCTTTTTAATGAGTGGTATTTCCTTGAAACATGATTACATTCAAGTACTTTTAAAACTTTACTCCTTTAACTTTCTACCAGACGACAAAGTTTTAGCCTTGTCCAAATTGAAAGCATTTGCAGACGATAATTTCTATGTGGTGCAATTATTCTTTGATTCGGTTGTAAATGTTGTGGGAAAAGGAGAAAATGCTGGTTTCCAGCATTTTCTTCTTTTCTCTCAACATTTTCTAAAGGCTTCTTTCCCAGGGTCGTTAAAAGTTAGCATTGTGTGGTAAAGGGTTAACCTTTAACCCCACAATCCTGCGTCATAACCCTTTACCACACAATCCTGAGTTTTAACAAACCAGCATTTTCTCCTATTCCTACAATGTTTTCAAAAGCTTTCTTTCTCAGGATCGTTAGTGAAAATGATGGGATGTTTCTATGAAACGGCCGGAAGAAATTTTGGGGAAATAAAGAAATATACTGGTTACCAACATTTTCTTATTTTCCCAAAAAGTTTTTAAATACTTTCTACCTCAGATCCATGAAACTTGAGATAGTGTGGAATAGGGTTAGGGCCTCTTACACAACTAGAGTTGCCTTTGCTACATGTGTACATCAAGATCAGACTACACAAAAATTACATACTGATCTTTGATGTACACTTTTAATTTTACTGAGACTTCAGTGTTGAAACTGGAAATTGGGTTTTATTTCTAGTTTGTAAATGTCCGAGTCTGTTAGATTTATTCGACGCTCTATCAGCCAACTAATAAGTCACGGCCAAATCAGTTATTTTACTTTTCCTACATTAATTTAGTTTTACCCTTTACCAAGCGACAAAAAATAAGATATGACCAAATCGAATGCATTAACTCATTACCAAGCGACAAAATAATAGACATGTCCAAATTGAAAGTATTTGCAGATGACAAAATAAAAGTGACTGAAAATTTGAAATTTGTTTTGTGAAGGGTAGAAAACATTGTGGGAAAAGGAGAAAATGCTGGTTACCAGCATTTTCTCCTTTTCCCACAATGTTTTCTAAAGGCTTCTTTCTCAGGGTCGTCAAAAGTAGGGATTGACTGGTAATGGGTTAAATTTTGCAAACAACAAATTACCAGTTAATGTAGCGCAAACAATGAATTCTGTTTTTCATAGGACAAAAAAAAATTGTGGGAAAAGGTGAAAATGCTGGTTTCCAGAATTTTCTCCTTTTCCCACGACGTTTTCAAAAGCCCTCTTTCTTCAGGGTCATTAAAACCCGGGGTTGCAGGGTAAAGGGTTTGTGACAATGATACCAATGTTTAAAAGGAGGAAAAGAGTTTCTTTAGCCAAGTTTCTTGATTTTCCTTTGTTTTCCAACAGTCAAAGGTGCAGACTGAGTCTCATTAAAAGAAGAATAAATCAATCAAGGTAAACTACAAAAATTGTGCAGCATTTAACATTTATCAGGTCTCTACCTATTGATCTACCACATGTGCAAAACTACAGTGCAAGGATTAACCCTTTATCAGACAACAAAATTTTAGCCTTGTCCAAACTGAAAATGTATGCAGTCGACAATTTCATTGTGACTTTAATGGGGCAATTTTTCTTTGATTGGGTAGAAAACATTTTAGGAAAAGGAGAAAATGCTGGTTACCAGCACTTTCTCTTTTTCCCAAATTGTTTTCATAAGGCTTCTTTCCTAAGGTTGTTAAAAGTTGGCCTTGTGCAGTAAAGGGTTAACCCTCTACCACATAATCCTGAGTTTTAACGACCCTGAGAAAGAAGCCTTTTGAAAACATTGTGGGAAAAGGAGAAAATGCTGGTAACCAGCATTTTCTCCCTTTACCACAATGTTTCCTATCCTTTCAGAGACGAATTCCATCATTTGAGCCACTTTTGAATTTTTGTCTGCAAAATTCTTTCAAATTGGACTAGTCTATATTTTTGTCGTAAGGTAAAGAGTTAAAGAAACTTGAAATAAAAAATCTACTGTTAACGCTTTACCACACTATCCCGACTTTTAACATCCAGGAGAAAGAAGCCCTTTAGAAAATATTGCTTGAAAAACAGAAAATGCTGGTAACTCTAGACCACAATATTTCCTACCCGTTCTAAAACAAATTTCAACTTTTCAGTCACGTTTAATTTGTCGTCTGTAAATGCTTTCAATTTAAAAAATTTTGGTTGTTTGGTAAAGAGTTAAGCTAATCTATTTTCCAGTGACTGATAAGTCAGTCAATTGTCAACAGTAACATTCGAACATGCAAGTTAGAAAAGAGATAACCTAAAATGCATAAGAAGGACATTTAAGAATTCTTTATGAGAAATTTTGTTTTTCTGCAACAGTACATTACAATACAATACAAATTTTTATTTAATGTCGATTACAACAACAAAAATCAAAGCGTTGAGAACCCTGAAGTGGTATTTGTCAAGGAAACCATTGTGTGGAATTAATAATTTGAAAGAAAAAGAAAAATATTATTCAAATACTGGCTTGAAAGTCAACCTACTAAGCAAATGAATACCTTTTTTTGGTTGAAGGGAGAGTACTCATGACAAAGTTAGGATTATTTGTGTATTGGTGGTCTCCCTTTGATAATTCAGGAGGAGTCAGGAGTAACGTCCCTTGACAGTAGGATGCATGATGGATAGAGAGAGAAACCATGTGAATATATCGAATAGAATTAAGTTTGTACCTGAAAACTATGATTTTGAAATATCTTTGGCCATCAATATTTAATTCCCAACATTACAGTCAATTATTTCGATCTATAAATATTCATGCCCAATCAAATGGAGTAGCGCGCAATCATTGGATGAACAAACCATGGGACGAACTGGTTTTGGAACGAAAAAGCCCAGGACCAAGTGATTGGTAGACAAATTTTGTATCATTGCGCCAATAGAAGGCTATGAGCTAGTGAAGCTATTTTCAATCAAAAATTAGTATTTCCACGATTGATTGCCTCACCTAGTGTATTTTAACATGCCATTTCCAATTACATATCTGAGTGCTACCGAAAAACTCATTTGTCTGAGAAAAATTGAGTTTAATTGGGTTTATTTCCTTCGGCTTTGGACAAAATACGATACATGGTCTTCAAAATTCAATATTGAACTCATAGTGGTATTGTCTTCGACAAATACCACAACAAGAGGGCCATGATGGCCCTGTATTGCTCCACTGGCTATTAAGTCAATCATGTATCACTGCAGCTTGATAATCAAGGGAGGTAAATAGTAACGAACTTTATCTTTCATAAAAAGAGTTATTTCCCTTGATTAATGTTTAAATTGAAGTGACAATATTTTGAAGCCCATGTTAAACTTGCGATCCCTGGAATGAAGGCAATTTTGACCCCAGACCTACAATATGAAACTAGAATGTGTGGTTATAAACAAAAAGATTTTTTAATCTTGCCCAATAAAAAGTCATGTAAAACAAGTTTGCTGAATAAAAGGCCCTGTAAAATATGTGATCCATGACACAGGTTTATCAAGTTTTCACTATAAAAACCAATGTAAAACTTGTGACCCCTGGTGTGGAGTCAAACTTGACCCCCAAAGTTAAAATTTGGGCCCTCTTGGTAGAGGCCCATTATATAAAGTTACATGCAAAATTTGGTAGCCCTAGGCCTAAATATGGCTATGTACAAGTAGATTATTAAAGTTTCCTTATATAAGACCATGTAGAACTTGTGACCCCCTGGGGTGGGGCTACATTTGACCCCTGGGCTATAATTTGGGCACCCTTGATAGAGACCCCCTAGATAAAGCTAAATGCAAAATTTGATAGCCCTAGCCCTTATAGCTAGATGCGAAAGATTTTCCTATATAAGCCCGCCCATGTAAAACATGTTACCCCCCGGAGCGAAGTCAAATTTGACCCTCGGCTATAATTTGGACACCCTTGGTACAGGTCCACTAGATAAAGCTACATGCCAAATTTGGTCGCCCTAGGCCCCATGGCTAGGTCAAAGAAGAATTTTAAAGTTCTCCCTATATAAGCCCATATAAAACTTGTTATATAAGCCCATGTAAAACTTGTTACCCCCGGGCAGGGCCTAATTTGACCCCAGGGCTATAATTTGAACAATCTTGGCAGAGGTCCACTAGATAAAGCTACATGCCAAATTTGGTAGCTCTAGGCCCCATGGCTAGGTAGAAGAGGAATTTTAAAGTTCTCCCTAAATAAGCCCATGTATAACTTGTGACCCCCGGGGCGGGGCCAATTTTGACCCCAGGGCTATAAATTGAAGAAACTTGGTAGAGGTCCACTAGATAAAGCTACATGCCAAATTTGGTAGCCCTTGGCCTTACGGTTTCAGACAAGAAGATTTTCAAAGATTTTCAAAATTTTTCAGTTTTGTTGCCATGGCAACCAGAGTTTTTGAAGGAATTAAATTCTTTCAAGAAATTCTGAAGAGGACCATGGCAGGATCATTTCTGTGAAGTTTCATCAAAATTGGATGGGTAGTTTCAGAGAAGAAGACGTTTTAAAAAAAAGTTAACGCACGGACGGACGGACTGACGGACGGACAACAGGCCATGACATAAGCCCGCTGGCCTTCGGCCAGTGAAGCTAATAACATTAGCAATTTATCGCTATTTTCCGACATATAACAAAATATGATATCTGTCTATCACAGAAAAAGCTATTTTCCGACTTACAACAAAATATGATATCTGTCTATCACAGAAAAGAAAACATTGTGGGAAAAGGAGAAAATGCTGGCAACCAGCATTTTCTCCTTTTTCCGCAACTTTTCCAAATGCCTTTCTCCCTATGGATCATTAAAACCCATGATTGTATGGTAAAGGGCCAATATCCGTAATTTACAAAGATATTTTCGAAGCCATCAGATGTAAATTCTTTTGGACCTTAATTTTACCAGGAGACAAAGGAGTTTAGGAGGAATCTATAGTGCCATGTGACGTGAATGACAGATGACATTTATAATGAGGAAAATGTAGAACAATAAACAAAAAATTGAACATAAATTTGCTCATAAATGAGAAGCCTATCCATCATAAAAATTAAAATTAAAAATTAAAAAAAAAGGCCTTTCACAACTAAATTTTTTTTTGTGGCTAATGTAAATAAAAATAAGAGTACACAAAACTTGCAGTCTGATCTTTGATCTCCACAGCTTTGCCCAAACATTCTGTTTCAATCCTGAAACTAAAATTATTCAGGTCTTATTTCTAGACTGAAAGTGTCCATTTGATCATGGCCTAACAAGAAAATATCTGTGTTGAGGGTTTCTGTCCGAGATGCTGTAGGTAGGGATTTTTTTTCCAGAAATTTTTTACATGGACCATGTACCAAAATCACACCTGACAGATTTGCTTTTTTTTTTTCAATCGTATCGTAAAAGGTTTAGGGTTGGCAGTATTTGCGAGGTAGGGTTGGGAAACCCTAAAAACAGATGTTTGTTTCATAGGCCTAATTCAGTGCTATAGGGGTTGAAACAAGGACAGGCTTGTAAACTTCAGGCAATGAAAATAGCACATGCAATAAAAAAAAAACACTTTTGCTGCCATGTATGTCAAATTGTCTTGAAGCTTTAATCACTCCTGTACCAAACAATCCTGTGTTATAATGACACCTGAGGAAGCCAGCTTTAGAAATCATTATGAGAAAAGGAGAAAATGCTGAAACTAGCATTTTATACTTTTTCCACTGCATTCCTCCTAACCTTTTGAAAATCAATTATTGTGTTATTTACATCGCAATTAATTTGGCATCTGAAAATGCTTTCAATATGTCTATGATGGTGTTTGGGTTACTCTTAACATGCAATTCTACTAAAATAAAATGATTACTTTATGTAAGTTTACAAAACAAAATACTGAATGGTGTACAGTCTGTAGACATATCATTAGACTGCTCGTTTTCTCTATAAACAAAAGCCACTTATGTTGACAATAGCAAAAAATTATATCTATTATGAATAAAGGTACATGTATGTATCATACACACTACAATCTCTTAATTAGGCGAATTTCAGATAAACATATCTTCATCAGAGGCAAACTCTTACAACCACTAAAACAAGAGGGCCATGATGGCCCTGTATCGCTCCACTGGCTATTAAGTAAAAACACTACAAGCAAACATTACAATATTCAGCAAATTGATTTCAAACACAAGGACATGCAAACACTTTTCTATCTAATCCTACGAGAAAGTTGTGATCCATGGGCAAAGCCAATTTTGATCGCAAAGCTATAATTATTTGAATCCTGGTGGAGGTCCACAATATAAAGCTCAATACCAAATAATTCAGTTCTTGAATGTTATAAACAAGAAGATTTTCAAATTTTTCTCAATGAAAAGCCCTGTAAAACATGAAACCCATGAGAGGAGAAGATTTTTAAAGAATTCCTTCATTTCTGTATAGTGCAAGAAGCCCCCATTCACCAGAGCCACGTTTTTTGACAGATCAAAATTTTATGAACAGTTTTTGAAAAGGGTCACCCAAGGAACAATCCTGTGAAATTATTTCGAAATCTGACCAGCGGTTTCAGAGAAGAAGAATTTTGAAGAATTCCTTCATTTCTATATGGTGCAAGAAGCCCCCATTCACCAGAGCCACATTTTTTGACGGATCAAAATTTTACGAACAAATTTTAAAAAGGGTCACCCAAAGAGCATATCTGTGAAATTATTTCAAAATCTGACCCGTGGTTTCAGAGGAGAAGATTTTTAAAGAATTCCCTAAAAAATTCCATTTGGTTGCAATGGCAACCAGAGTTTTTGATGGAATCAAATTCTGTGAACAGTTTTTAAAGAGGACCTTCCAAGGAACATTCCAGCCAAGTTTGGTCCAAATCCGCCCAGTAGTTTAGGAGGAGTTGATGTTTAAAGAATTGTTGACGACACACGACGCACGACGGACACCAGGTGATCCTAAAAGCTCCCCTTGAGCATCTTGTGCTCAAGTGAGCTAAAAAGTTAACATACGGATGGACGCACAACGGACAACGGGCCATAACATAAGCCTGCTGGCCTTCGGCCAGTGGAGCTAAAAAACTTGTCTAGCACCAATCATGTATCACTGCAGCTTGATAATCAAGGGAGGTAAATAGTAACCAACTTTATCTTTCATAAAAATTGAAGTGACAATATTTTGAAGCCCATGTTAAACTTGCGATCCCTGGAATGAAGGCAATTTTGACCCCAGACCTACAATATGAAACTAGAATGTGTGGTTATAAACAAAAAGATTTTTTAATCTTGCCCAACAAAAAGTCATGTAAAACAAGTTTGCTGAATAAAAGGCCCTGTAAAATATGTGATCCATGACACAGGTTTATCAAGTTTTCACTATAAAAGCCAATGTAAAACTTGTGACCCCTGGTGTGGAGTCAAACTTGACCCCCAAAGTTAAAATTTGGGCCCTCTTGGTAAAGGCCCATTATATAAAGTTACATGCAAAATTTGGTAGCCCTAGGCCTAAATATGGCTATGTACAAGTAGATTATTAAAGTTTCCTTATATAAGACCATGTAGAACTTGTGACCCCCTGGGGTGGGGCTACATTTGACCCCCTGGGCTATAATTTGGGCACCCTTGATAGAGACCCCCTAGATAAAGCTAAATGCAAAATTTGATAGCCCTAGCCCTTATAGCTAGATGCGAAAGATTTTCCTATATAAGCCCGCCCATGTAAAACATGTTACCCCCCGGGGCGAAGTCAAATTTGACCCTCGGCTATAATTTGGACACCCTTGGTACAGGTCCACTAGATAAAGCTACATGCCAAATTTGGTCGCCCTAGGCCCCATGGCTAGGTAGAAGAGGAATTTTAAAGTTCTCCCTAAATAAGCCCATGTAAAACTTGTGACCCCCGGGGCGGGGCCAATTTTGACCCCAGGGCTATAAATTGAAGAAACTTGGTAGAGGTCCACTAGATAAAGCTACATGCCAAATTTGGTAGCCCTTGGCCTTACGGTTTCAGACAAGAAGATTTTCAAAGATTTTCAAAATTTTTCAGTTTTGTTGCCATGGCAACCAGAGTTTTTGAAGGAATTAAATTCTTTCAAGAAATTCTGAAGAGGACCATGGCAGGATCATTTCTGTGAAGTTTCATCAAAATTGGATGGGTAGTTTCAGAGGAGAAGACGTTTTAAAAAAAAGTTAACGCACGGACGGACGGACGGACGCACGGACGGACGCACGACAGACAACAGGCCATGACATAAGCCCGCTGGCCTTCGGCCAGTGGAGCTAAAAAAAAGGAAGGAATTTAAAAAGAAAAAGCGGGAGGAAAGGGGAATTTCTGGAAAAATACAACAAAATATTCAATGAATTTAGTCCTTAATTTTGTCACTAACCTAGCTGTAATAGTGAAAGATCTGCATCACACAAAACCCCCATTAACCATGTCAAATTGGTGTTATATACTTAACACTAACTTCTAGCAAGTAATCTCCAATGCTTTCTACCTATCATTTTGAAGAAAGCAAAATGATTGACATTTTAAGCAAATATTCTTATATCACATTATTAATATAAAAAAATATATCTCCAATTGTTGTCTAGACCATAGTATTGCAAAACTGAAAAAAAAAATGCAATCATATAAAACAAATTATCGGATTTATCCATGCAAGGTTAGTCTGCGCAATCTAAGAAGTCTGATCTTGATATATACCTATGGGAAAGAGTTAAGCATATTTTATATTCCTTGAAAAAGAGGTAAACAAAGACCAACATAACATGACATATGACTTTATTTGGTCTGGTGCATTTCTTCCATTCACTTAAATATAATTAAATGCTAAACAGAGATACTAAAGAAAACAATACATTTAGGCAAAAGGAATTATTTTAACTGTATGAGATGGAATATGCTTAACTTTTTCCCATAGGTATATATTCATTGTCTGATGTACAGTTTATGATGCTCTTAATCAACTCTTAACTCTTTACAACACAATCCCAACTTTTAACAACCCTGAGAAAGAAGCCTATAGAAAACATTGTGGGAAAAGGAAAAAATGCTGGTAACCAGCATTTTCTCCTTTTCCCACAATATTTTCTACCCTATCAAAGTCAGAAATCATCATATTAACAAGATTTGTTGTCTGCAGGTGCTTTGAATTTGGTCCAATCCAAAAATTTGTCGTTTGGTAAAGAGTTAACCAACCAGAAATTTAGACTTGTCAAAATTCAAAGCATTTGCAACCGATAAATAAAATGTAGAAAAAAATGATTTCTGTCTTTGAAATGGTTGAAAACATGGCGGAATAGGGAGAAAATGCTGGTTACAAGCATTTTCTCAATACAAGCGAAAATTACATCTCTTTACCAAGCAAGAAAACTATACACATGTCCAAATTTAAAGCTGAAGCAGACAACAATCTGAATGTAGCTCAAATTATGGAATTAGCCTTTAACAGGTTAGACAACATTGTTGGAAAAGGTATTTTCTCCTCTTTCCATCATGTTTTCTAACGGCTTCTTCCTAGGGGTCATTTAAACTCATAACTGTGTGGTAAAAGAATAAATTTTACAGAAACCCCTGTAGTATCCACTGCCAAGCATGACCCATAATGATATGAGGTGGGAGATACTTTTTTACATGAGTACCGTATTTTGCGTATGTTTTGGAACATCCAAAGAATTGGGACACCATAAAATATCGTGAAAATAATTATTTTTCATGACCCAAAGATTTGGGACATACTAAAAATTGCGAAGCAAGATTGGTATTTTTTTGTTCCAAAGAATTGGGACAGTGAATATCTATTTAAAAAAAAAAATCTTTCAATCCGTTTGATACCCTTTGTTTGCAACTATTTATTTCGCGCAGTTTTATTTCTACACACGTAATGTGTCTAATTTAAACCCCAATTCAAAAAGAAATACGACGTAAGTGTAAAAAGGGTGTGATAAACTTGTATCCAAGATACATAACGTGTATTTGTACACCCGAAGTTGACAGAGTTGACACGCATGTATTTCACGGTCAATCGAGTTCGTTGTTTATAAATAGAAATCAAGGTAGAGCATTCTAGTTTACCCATGTTTATCAATCGAAGATCGACGAACCAATCAAATTTGAGAACGGTCTGAGCAGGTACTTGTCAAGGTTCAAATTTAACGGTCGCAAACTCGCAAAATGCGAGCTGAAATGAAAAAATGCGAGTGCCAAATTCTAGCACTCGAAATAATTTGCGAGTGCGCCGTAAAATGGGCAAACCTACCGCTTAAAAATCTGAATTAATCCATAAACGCGATTGTACACTGAATTGCCGTATGCGGTGTAGAACTATCCTTTGAGAGTATCACCGACCACGTGACCGGTATTCGTAGAGACGCTTGTTGCGATATTGTAAATACATGTATCCGATATTTAAAGCGCGTAGACGATTCTGACGTTGTTTACACGTCTGCATTGCCTCGCTGAGAGTATGGAGCGGAAAATATCCAGTTTTTTCGGCAATAGGCTGGATTCCGCGACATCGCCAGAATATTTATTTGATATATATTAATGATCAAACAGTTTGTCCAAACAAAGGATATTTCTTTGCCATGCAGAATGTGTAGAGTCTGAGCTATAATATTGTATGGGCAAACAGAGGAGACCCACTCAACAATATTTAGACTCTCCCAAATTGAAAGCGTCTGCATTTGGTACAAAGGAAAGTTAATTCTCTAATAATGTAGAAAACACTGTGGGAAATGGAAAAATTGCTCATTATGAGCAATTTCTCCTTTTGCCACAATGTTTTCATAAGTTTCTCATTTCAGAGTCGTTAAAACATGGGACTGAGTGGCAATGGGTTAAAATATTGCTAGTACAAAATTGATTTTGGCTAGTAGAAAAAATGGTCACTAGCACATTTTTGCTAGTTGAAAAAAAAGTTAAATTTGACCCCTGCTTGTCATAGTGGAATCAATGTCGTTCACCTCACGTACATGTAAGCAGGTAAAATATATTGTGAATTTATCTACAAACGCAAAATAACATCCTCACTGCGATCCCAGGACGCAGACAACAATGAGTGACAAGTTAATCATCAACAACAACAATGAGAAAAAGCGAAGTTTTAAGCTCTTAGTGCTAAAATTGATCGGTGAAATTCCAATCTGTCTAAAAATAGACCAACCTGCATATGATTGGATGTTTATCGACATCAATGACGTAGCAATATTTTAACATCGGCAATATTCGAAGGGTTAGCGCCATTGACTTTCAGTATGACAGATTGTCTTGTTTGACCATAAGTTTTGGGACAGCTGACAAAATAATTATTTTTTGTAGACCAAAGTATTGGGACACGAAAAAAATTAATTATTTTTTACTGTCCCAAAACTTAAGCAAATTACGGTATGCATTCAGATATTTCCTGTCCAATTAAACTACATTTTACTATATGAGACTTTTTTGTCTACGCAATCAATAGAAATCACTCTCCTCACCATAGATAATCTTTGATCAATGAAATGTCCAAATCTCACAGTTGATGCGGAACCAAGTTTAGGATAAATTATTACATGACATAACAGTATTTTGCAAGAACAACATGAGGCAAGAAACACTTGTCACTGAACCTCTGCCTCCTGATTTATCTTTTGACCATCAATCAACTTGAGATATCTTAGCAATAAAATCTCTTCAGAGAAAATGCTGAATATAAGTTATCTAGAACAGATTTCCTTGATTTATATCACACACCCAGTATTTAACTTTTTTCAGGTCTTCATTAAAAGAATCCCTGTTTTGATCCTGTGGATGATCAGTTTTGACAACATTATGCAGTATTTCTACCTTTTAACTCTTTATCACATAACTGAATTTTTGACTTGTCCAAAAGCATTTGCAGACGACAAAATAAATGTGACTGAAAAATCTAAATTGGTTTTGGGAAGTGTAGAAAACATTGTGGGAAAAGTAGAAAATGCTGGTTACCAGCATTTTCTCCTTTTCCCACAGTATTTTCAAAAGGCTTCTCTGTCTGGGTTGTTAAAAGTTGGGATTGTGAATCCCATTTGATGTGTCACTTGTAAATGCTGATGATTTCGACAAGTCTGAATATTCTTGTTTATGGTAACCAGCATTTTCTTCTTTTCCCACATGGTTTTTTACACTTTCACCAACAATAACCATTCTTTCAGCTAAATTTAATATGTCGTCTGCCAATGTTTTCAATTTGGACCAGTCTCAAATTTTGTAGTTTGGTAAAGAGTGAAGGAAAAATTAAAAGAAAAAGCCATGTCGCTTAATAAACAATTCAAGGCATTTTTTAATTCACGATGCATTGAATAACATGTGCATTCTGTAAAGATAATTAGTTTTCATGGTTAACATTGCCTCTGCGGAACGTCATTCTACAAAAAACTTAATTTCAAGATTTTTGTACAGGACACTTAGCGAACAACAATCAGAGGGAAAAATGGGGTGTGTAATTGCAGAGTTACAGGCAGACAGATTAGACAGTATAAGAAGAATATGGTGCAATTCTCACTGTTTTCGGAAGCCGAAGATTCTGTCTTGTAACCCTTTGTCTCGCTATCACCGATGTTTTTCTGTGTTATCGTATTTTCTTTCACGGTTTCTGTTTTGGTGGCCATTTCTTGCTAAAAGTAAACACTAACTTCCGGTTTGGACTAAACCCAACACCAACTACATATCGGTGGAACGGAATGCACAGTTGAGATAGATTTGATGAGAATTGAAAATTAAAAGTGGAAGATTTGCCCTTTATTATCACTAATAGATGACGCTCCTGTTTTCTTTATTTGTAGAGAACCCGTTCAAGTGATAGTTTGGATGTTTTTCATACGTACCTTTCACTGTTACAATGCAATAAAATTTAATTCTTTAGCAATGAGCTACAGTAGTGATTGCAGAACCATCTCATTATAAAATTTCAATCCCCACTGGCCACGTAAATTATGCTTGTGGTGCTGCATAAAGGGAAATTTGATTCTTTTTAAACCGCTACCATACTTATCATGAATATTTAGCAGAACAGCGACTGCTTAAATATTTGAAGAGAACAGAGCAAGAGAGATGGGGGGGGGGGGGGGGGCGTGCAAGGGAGGTAACACCAATTTAATTGCTACAGATATAATCGAGTTCTTCCCCCTTAACTCCATATCAACGTTTCAGATCAGTCAATTTTGAAAGTTTTTGAAGATGTCAAGTTAAACTTGGCTCAAATGACGGGATTTGTATTTTAAAGGGTAGAAAACTAACTTGCTTGTTAACCAGCATTTTCTGCTGTTCCCAAAATGTTTTCAAAAACCTTTCCCATGGGTAAAGAGTGAACAATTTATTGAAACTGGTAGAATGGCTTTTTTTATGGTGTTTTATGCCATTTTCAACAATTCGTTGGTCATATCACACTTCCCTCACTCTCACTGCACAAAGACCAGGCAAAGACCACTGAGGTCCCCTAGAAATGTTGCTGAAGTACCAATACAATGGCCCAAAAAGGCCACTTCAAAGGTCCCAATAAGCAAAAACCCTGGTGCCCAAAGCTAGTACTATAGCACCCAACAATGATACCAAAGGTGCAAAGCAATGGCACCCAGTGGTCAATACAAAGGTGCACGAAGGTTACTAACAGTGTTTTCAAAGGCGACTGAGGTCTCAAAAGCAACGGCAATTGTGTCCCAAGGCCACAACAATGGAATTGAAAAGCCACTACAAATGCCTCCATAACCTCAGAACCCCTCAGCCTAGTACTGGTGAAACCCAAGAAATGCATGAATATGCGAGCTGTAGCTGTGATCTGACTGAAATAATGATGAAAGTGGCATAAAACACCATTCACTCAATCGATCAAAAGCCACTTCAAATGCCTCCATAAACTAATACAATGGTCTCCTATGGCCATTACAGTGTTCTCCAGAGCCTGCTAGAACAGCAGTCAAAGGTGACTACAATAATACCAAAAGGACGCTACAACAGCACTTGAAGGCCAGTACAAAGATCTCCAGAGGATACACATGGTGCCCATAAGCCACTACAGTGGTGCTCAAAGATTACTGCAAGGTCACCAAGTGCTACTACAATTGTGGAAGAAAGGCCCCTACAATAGCATCCGAAGGCAACAATTGTGCCATTAAGGTCACTGTAATGTCACGAGCACTGCATGCCAGTGCTAACGTTCAGCTGCAGTTGGTTTTGGAAATAGATTTTCTAAGTCAACAAAGGGGTATAACTGTATCAAAAATATTTTGCTGATTACCTGCCATACTGGTATGGATTCTCTTTTTTATTGTTAACAAGTTTCAAATAAATACATGTATCTTCAATAATGATAGAGATATTATAAAATGTCTATGTGCATGTATTTGCATATCGATGCAGACAAAAATGACAACATAAGGGCTATGACAATACCTGAACAATTTTTCAAAAACAACCAAGCTAAAAATGCCACCAGAATGACCTTCAAGGTTAGTACACTGGCACCAAAATGCCACCACGGTCCGACAGAATGGTGCCCAATGCTACTACAGCTGTCCCAAATATTACATCAATGGTACCATAATGCCAGTACATAGGCCATGTTAGGTTCTCATAATCAACAGAAACACCGCTCTAAGGCCTGAACAGAGACTTCCAAAGTTCACATTGTGCCTAAAGGCAAAAAATTGGTGCCCAATGGTGATTTCAATGCCCTATGACCACTGCAATGGCCACTTTAGTGGCATCTAAAAGCCATTTCAATAGTGCAAAAAATTCTTACCTCTTAACCAAATGACAAAGTTTAAATGACCACTGCAATGGTGCCAACAGGTCACTTCAGTGGCATCTAAAAGCCATTTCAATAGTGCAAAAAATTCTTAACTCTCTACCAAATGACAAATTTTAATGACCACTGCAATTATGCCAACAGGTCACTTCAGTGGCATCTGAAAGCCATTTCAATAGTGCAAAAAATTCTTAACTCTTTACAAAATGACAAAGTTTAGTCTAGTCCAAGTTGAAGGTATTTGCAGACAACGAATAAAAAGTATCTGAAATGATGGCGCTGGTCTGTAATTGAGTAGTAAAAAACATTGTGGGAAAAGGTGAAAATGCTGGTTAATAGTATTTTCTCCTTTTCCCAAAATATTTTCAAGTCTTTTTTCCCTAGGCTCTTCAAAAATCAGGATTGTGGGGTAATGGGTTAAACAAATGCATCCAAAGGCCACCAAATCCTGCTAATAGGCCACTACTATGATGCCCAAAGACCACCACAATAATGCCCAAAACCAACTTTAATGGCACCGAAAATCCAATATAATGGCAAAAAAACCCCAACAATAATGGCACCAAAAAACCACAGGAGTGCAAAAAAAAGTCACTACAATGGCATTCAAGATCACTACTATGGTATATCGAGGCCACCACAATGGCACCAAAAGGCCACAACAATGGCCCCAAAGGCAGCTACAATGGCATAACAGGCTGTCACTATTGTGCCATCTCGCAACTGAAAAGGTGCTGAGAGGCCACTACTATTGATGTTAAAATGGAACTGCTATGGTCAAATGGCACTACTGATTGATGTTAAAATGGAACTGCTATGGTCAAATGGCACTTCAGTAGTGCTGTCATCAAAAGGCCATTAAAATTGCATCCAAGTCCACACCAAAGGCATTCAAAGGTAACCCCGATGGCATCGATAGGCTCCATCAACAATGCCCAAAGGCTACCTCAATGGTGTTTGAAGGCCACTTCAGTGGACACCACTAATCTAGCAATGGTTTTCAAAGGGCTAATTAAATAGTGTCTGATGGCATAAAACCCTAGTTGAAGGTCATCCAAAGACCGCTTTTAATTGGACTGAATGCCCAACACAATCACCTCCAAAGGCAACTACAACAGTGGCCCAAGATCAACAATGGCACAAAAAGGCCACTACAAGAATATTATGCTCAAAGGCCACTACAATTTTGCCAAAAGGCCAAAGTTGCTTCAAAAGCAACTACAGTGGCATACAAAGGCCACCACAATGGCATCCTAGGGCAACTACTTTGGCATCTAAAACCAATTACAATTGCCGACAAAGCCACAACAATGGCATCCAAAAGGCCACTGCAATGATCTCTAGAGACAAATTGCAATGGCTTCCAAAGAAAACTACGATGCCCAACGACAATTATAATGGTGTCCACAGCAAACTGTTTAGTGAAAAGGGTTAATTTTTGGGAGGGTCTTTGGGCTATGGTAAGAATTGATGATGACAGCTAATACAATAGGGGAAATAACATGTTCCATTTGTGGCATTCCCAAAACAACTAATTCAGCTTGTGAAAGTTAAAGCGCTTTAATGTTTCAAACATTTGAATACAATCTTTCTGAAGTTCTAAAAGAAGATTTTGTTGTTCTGTGCTACTTTAACCCTTTACAAAACAATCTTGACTTTCAACAACCCAGATAAAAAGGCTTTAGGAAACATTGTGGAAAAAGGAAAAAATGCTGGTAATCAGCATTTTCTCCTTTTCCCACGATATTTTCTACACTTTCAACCATAAATTTTCATTATTATCTAATTTGGTGCCCACAAATACCCTTAATTTTGATGTCTAAAATTTTGTTGTGTGGTAAAGGGTTAAGCAGTAATTTTGTTATACAAAAGCTTTTTCAAGTGTTTCTTCAGTTTCAACTGTACATGGTACAAATTTGATCTTGATCTACATTGTCCACAAAAGCTTTTATTTTGTTGACTGTAAACTGCTGACAGGTAACTAACATTCCTCTTGAGGTTTTCTTTCACCCAGATGCTTCCTTTTTGAATGTTTTCAGGAGGCACAATGGTGGCCTCACTTTAACTCTTTACCACACAATTCTAACTTTTAACAACCCTGAGAGAGAGGGCTTTTGAAAACAATGTGGAAAAAGGAGAAAATGCTGGTAACCAGCATTTTCTACTTTTTCCACAATGACTTCTACCCTGTCAAAGACAGAAATCATCATTTTAGCAATATTTAATCTACTGTCTGCAAATACTGTCAGTTTGGTCCATTCCAAAGTTTTGTCGTTTGGTAAAGGGTTAACTCTTTACCAAATGATAAAACTGTAGACTTGTCTAAATTGGAAGTATTTGCAGACGACAAATTAAATGTAACTAAAATAATGGTAATTGTCTGTGAAAAAGTAAAAAACCTTCTGGGATAAGGAGAAAAAGCTAGTTACCAGCATTTTTTCTCCTGTTCCCACAAGGTTTTCTAAAAGCTGTGTCCTCAGGGTTGTTAAAACTTGGAATTGTTCGGTAAAGAGTTTCGTCAAATCTTCACAAATCTTTCGATTTTTTTTCAACATAATATTGGTCAATTTACAAAGGAATAAAAAATAATTTAATGATAAAATCTGAATATATTAAGACATTTTTAAAAAAACATGAAAAAGACTGTAAATAAACATGAGAAACATTTGTTTCATATAAAGGCAATACCCTCCAAATACTCTGTATCAGTACTTTGTGATTTTCTAAATTTCAAAAGATTTGAAGAGGCAATATAATTTGGGAACTGTGAATTTTTTTCCTGTATTCAGATATAGGACTTTTACACTGAAACCATTTCAGTCATGCTCTGTGCAAAAGGGACTTAATGTATCTGCAAAAAGTATTGATCCATGTCAGCCTGCGCAGTCCGCGCAGGCTGACATGGGTCGATACTTTTTGCTATTTGTTACTTGTTTGTATTCACATTACTTGTTTGTATTCACAAATCAATTGGTTGTTGTACAAAATGGGATTTTATGGATCCATCATGGGATCATGTGATGACTTGCTTTGAACCATGCATCACAGAGACGCATTAAACCCTCTTTTCACAGAGCATGGCTCATTTTTTTCTTCATTACACTTGATAGCAAATCTTTCCACCATGCGGACAAAAAGCAATCTTTAGCACAGAATCACATTTTCTATTCTTGTCTTTCAAGGAAACTTGTTATATATCTTTTTCTATCTTAAGATGATGAATTAACTTTTCATTTCTATATTTCCTGTTGGTGTTGTTTTATCTTACATTGTCATGTTCCTAGAGTACCTAAATCTTTGATTCATAGTGGGTTTATTAACCCTTTACCACATGGCAAAATTTTAGACTCACCCATATTGAATGAATTAATTGATGACAATTCAAATGTTTTAAAAATGATAATACTTGTCCTTGATTAGGAAGAAAATACTGTGGGAAAAGGAGATAGTGCTGGTTACCAGCATTTTCTCTTTTTCCAACAATGTTTGCAAAAGTCTTCTTTCTCAGGGTCGTTAAAACTCAGGATTGTAGGGTAAAGGGTTAAGTAGTTATCATCCTTTGTAAGCACAAAAAACAAAAAAAACTCACAGATCAACCTGTGTTTCTTTTTACAGAACAAAAGGCTTAATATATTATTAAGCAAGCCAGACTAACTTTGTTTTGATTGGAGGTTATTGCCTTTAGTTACCAAAGGAAATTGGTGATGTTACTAACTAGAGGCGCTTGAGCGCCTGTATCGCTCCACAGGCCTGATATTTCTATAATGGTGAAAGGAAGTTTTTAACAATTATCATTCAATCCTGCATTTTAGCTCACTGAAGAAACAATTTGGTAGACAACCACCATAGGAACTTACCTGCAAAACAACAATGAAATCCAATGAATAGTTTTAGAGAAGAAATTTTTCAAAGATTTTACTTTATACCATAAAAGGAAAATGAGTCTCCCATAAAAGCCATGTTTTTTGACAGATCTTTTTTTTTTTTTTTAAGGAATTCTGTTAACCTGTATCTAAGGAACATTCCTGCAAAATAATAATGCTATCCAAATAGCGGTTTGGGAGGAGAAGATTTTTAAAGGTTTTTTACTTTGGTTGCCATGGCAACCAGAATTCTTCATGGAACACAATTATTTGAAGGAATTTGAAAGAGGACCACCAAAGGAACATTCCTGTGAAATTTGGTAAAAATCCAGTCAATAGTTTCTGAGGAGAAGTTTTTTTAAAGAAAAAGTTTACGGACGCACGCATGGACGCACGCACGACGGACACAACGCCATGACAATAGCTCTCTGGCCTTCGGCCAGTGGAGCTAAAAAATAGCTAAAATGTTTCCTTGTCATCTTAAAAATCTTAAAAATTACCGTAAATAAAGTCAATGGCATTTCATTTGTTTTTACTCGATCAGCAAATACTAGTACCTAACACAAAATTTGACTAGAGGCTTGTTTTAGATGAGTATTGTATCAGATATTTATAAGTATTCTGGATTTCTTCGATGTTTTCAGTGTTGTACGAGCAAGAATAAATTTAACCCTTACAGCAATCAAATGGACTTTCTCAGTCAGACCAAAATTTTGCCTTTTTGTGTATGGTAAAGCCAGAATCTTTCACAAAGTAGAGGATAGTGTGGATCCCAGATTAGACAGCACATTCTGTGACATCTAGTCTTGATCTACACAGTTCGCAAAAGGCACTTTGATCTTGCACTAGGTATGTTGTAAAACCTCCAACTCAACACTGTACAAGGGTTTTAATACAAAAATGGCACGCACCAAAAATGTGGCAAGTATCATTTTCTAAGTTTTTTAAGTCTTTGGATTTTAAAATCAGCATACATGTATGCTTTTAAATGTGTCTTTACTTTTGACTATATCGACATAAAAAGTCATTGCCAACAAGTTTTTCTAACTCTTTACCAAAACAATCCCGACTTTTAACGATCCCGAGAAAGAAGGCTTTTGAAAACATTGTGGGAAAAGAACATACTGGTTACCAGCATCTTCTTCTTTTCCCACAATGTTTTCTACCTTTTGAAAGACAAATTTTATGTTTTGAGTAACATTTCAAATGTCATCTGCAAATGTTTTCAATGTCAACATGTCTTAAATTTTGTTGTTTTGTAGAGAATTCACTCTTTACGTGGTGGTAATATTTTATATTTGTCCAAATTGAAAGCATTTGCAGATGACAAATTATGATATATGTAACTCAAATGACAGGATTGTCTCAGGAAGTGTAGTAAACATCATGAGAAAAGGAGAAACCCTTGGTTACCAGCATTTTCTTCTTTCAGACATATAAACATTACAAAAACAATAATAATGGCAAGCATTATACAAGTTTAAAATTTCGCAAAATTCTTAATACATGTACTTATTTGTGTTATTACAAAACCGCCATGAAAAAAAAAACAAAAAAACTACAGAATATCTTTATCAAAAAATATCAAAGTAAAATTTGTTCAATACTGGCCATAAAAATTTTACTGAATCTTGAATATATAGAGGATATTTGTTTTTTACGGTGAAAGATCAAAATTTATTTCATCGAGTGAACATCATTGGATATATTTTCACGAGTGGTGCAGCCACGAGTGAAAATATTACCAATAATGTTCGCGAGATGAAATAAATTTCGATCTTTCACAGAAAAAACCAAGTATTCTATTTATTTCATGCTTTTAACCCTTTTTGGCAGGGAACTCACATCAAAGTCCAGTACAGTTCTTTTCTGTTATTCCCTGTGGCGTACCCCCTCTGCATAGCAACGCATTACAATATTACGTAAAGCGCAAGAAATGTAGGATAAATTACGTCATATTTCCATTTTACCTAGGTAATTAGTGCACGGGAACAACTGTTTCCGCCTTCAATTGAAGAGTTAGAACATAAAATCGGTATTTTTCACTGGTCGTAACTATGAAATATCGAAAAATATTTCACCATTATTTCTCGATAACCAGTAAGCATGAAATAAATCCTATATCGTTGTCTGTCCTTTGAGGACATTTTGAAGAAATTTAACAGATCTTTCAGTAAGAGCTGACAAAAAAATCGAACGATGGATTAACTCTACAATGGACAACAAAAGTATAGACCGGCTAAAATTGAATGCATTTGTAGAAGACAAATAAGATGGGTCAAAAATGATCCAATTTGGATCAGAAAGGCTGAAAAACATTGTGGGAAAAGGAGAAAATGCTGGTAACCAGCATTTTCTTCTTTTCCCACCATGTTTTCCAAAGATGTCTCCCTCGGGGCCATAAAAAAACTCAGGATTGTTTGGTAAAGAGTTAACTCTATGAGATGAAAGAGGTTTTGACTCTCCTTTTGAAAACATGTGCAGACATCAAGTAAGATGCGGCTCAAATTGTGGGACCTGTATTGCAAGGGTAAAAAAAAAAATGAAGAGAAAAGGTGAAAATGGTAGTAACCACCGTTTTCATCTCTTCCAAAAGATGCTTTCAAGAGCCATCTCACGATGGACTGTAAAATCAAGGGGTCTTTCAGTAAAGGTTTAAGTTCTGCATCAAAGTTGTTAAAACATTCATTTTCAATAATTGTCCATATACAAAAGTAAACACAAACAAAAAAGACAAGTCCTAATTTGAACATTTCATCAGTTGACTGGGCAACCATCCATAGTAACATCGTTGAAGACGATGCCTGTAGCAAGATAAGCTCTGTCTCCGTTAATGACTAGATTACGTAGACATCCCAGATAATCTCCCTTGGCTTTGATACCCTTTGTGATAGAATCTGAAAATAAAAAAAAATTGATTATCGGATGATTATGTCGTTTTTAAAATTTTTTTAGTCATGTCAGGCAACTGCTCAATTATCTAAGCATTTCTAAGATTTAAATCTTCATCAGATAATCCTGAGTTTCAACATCCCAAAGAAAGGCTTCAGAAAACATTGTCGGAAACTGAGAAAATGCTGGTAACCAGCATTTTCTCCTTTTCCAATGATGTTTTCTACTGTATCAAAGATAGAATTCATCATTTGAGCCTCATTCATATTATTGTCTGCAACTGCTTTCGATTTTGATAAGCCTATGATTTTGCTGTTTGGTAACAATTTAACAAATACTACAGATAAGTGTGAACATGGAAATAACACAGTACGCTCTATAACTGGAGAGACAGTAAGATGCATCAAAATTATCTCAATAGCAATCAAGAGTTAACCCTTTACTACACAATCCCAAGTTTTAACTCATTACTGTAAAAAAAAATCCACAATCCTGACTTTAAAAGCTCTCATAAACATTCTGGTAAAAAGATAGTTTCATTTTCTTTGGGGATTCTTCATACCAATTTGCAGCACAGGATTTTGAAAACATCTTTGTAAGGCTGGGTTGATCACTAAGGAATATGATTTGATACATGAATAATTTGGAATGCAGCATGACAAAAGGTGAAACATTTGTAATGCAGCATGACAAAAGGTGAAACTGCTATTGTGGAAAAATACCTCCTACAGGCACAAAATTTTCAAAAGATGATTGCTACATGTTGCAAAAAGTGATCAGCAGGTAAAAGGGGTAACTTACCTGGTTTTCCACCGATATAGAAGGGATTATTTGTGTCTGCCGAAGTGGCTGCTTTCTGACTGACTGTCGTTATGGGATCATTGTTGTCAACTGTCAGAGTCACAATGTTCTTGTTCTTCACAGCTATGGAGAAAACCAGAAATAAATATTTTAGAACTTTAACAGAAATTCTGCTAAATATATATTTGTTGACTATCACAATGTTGAATCTTTAGCAAAAAACAAACTTTTAGATATATTATGCATACTGAAAGACTTTGCACACATGATAGTGAGTAGAATGGTTCAGAATTTGGTCAGCTGTGAAAACATAGATAAATTAATGATTTATGGTGTTAGGGATACAAAAACTCAAGGGACTTGTCTTTGATTTAAAATTGGATACAACAACAGTGCACCTATCCATGCTTTCCTGGAGTCTCTTTTACCAGTTCTCCGCACAATTTTCATTTCAAGCCACTGGCTGCTTTCCCACATAACCATCATCGAAACAATGGTCAGCGGTGAGAGAGGAATGAATCCTGTCTCAATGACTATCATCAATCCTTGGAAAGAAATTGGCCAAGCCAGGGATCGAACCCACCACCCCCTGTTCTCAAGTCCTGAACGCTACCGACTGTGCTACCAGGGCTCGGCTTAACTGAATTAACTTACCAGTGATGCTATGCCACATTCCATCACAGAGTTTGTTGTTCATCTCTGGGATATATCTAGCAATGATGTCCCCATTTCCATTATCTGCCGTGAAGCGTAGCTGAAAGATAAGGAAATAAAACAGTACATGCACTCTTTACCTAACAAAACAACTACATGTATGTGACAAAGACAGCACAACAAGAAAGCACAAAAAGGATTATCAAATCCAATGAAGGTTTATTCTAAGACTCATAATATTAATAGAAACTACAACAATTTTCTTAACAACTGGCATTCAAAAGGCAACTGAAATTTAAAAAGAAAAAGCTCTCTTTACCTCATAAAACAAATGTGCAATAAAGGACTTTGAAAATTTTTGTGCACAATAGTGGTTAAGTTTTTCACTGCCCATCCTGAAATTCAACTAATCCACAACCCCCAAGTTCTAAAAGTGGATTTCCATTGCTTTTGAAGAGGACTTTGACAAGAGTTAAGATTGATTGATTGAACGGTGTAAAATGCCGTTTTCAACATTTTTTCAGTTATATTGCTGCGGGCAGTGCACCTATCCATGCTTTCCTGGAGTTTCTCTTATCAGCACTATGCACAGTATTCTTTCCAAGCCACTACCTGTTTTCCCACATAACCATCATCAATACAATGGTCAGCATTGAGAGAATGATGAATCCTGTCACAATGACTAACATCGATCCTTGCAAAGAAACTGACCGAGCCTTGGATTGAACCAGCAACCCCCTGTTCTCAAATCCTGTAAGGTGCGACTGCGCTACCAGGGCTTGGCAGGGTTTAGAAACAGTGGACAGAGTAGATCAAGATCAAATGGCATAGAACGTGCCATTTGATCTTGAATCTAAACTGTCCACAAAAGCCACTCATATCATCACTAAAAATGGAAAATATCCTAGAAGCATTTGTAGGCAACAAATTTATTGTGGCTCAGATGATGCAGTATGTTTTAGAAAGGGTTAAAACATGATAGGAACAGGGAAAATGCTGGTAATTGGCATTTTCTCTTTTAGCAAAATATTTTAAAAAGCTTTTTTCCCCACTATCATTGAAACACAGAATGGTTAGAGTTAAAACATACCTCTCCTTCTACCATCTGTAACACAACGTAGTCGCCTTTACTGCCATGAACAGAGAAAATAACACCATCTAGGCTTCTCGGGCGCACCTCAACATTGACAGTAAGGTCAAGGCCAACTTTAAAGTCATCCACTGAAATACATGAACAGCTTGCATGTGGATGGGTGTCCCATATAAGAAACATTAATATACATTTCATGAAAGAAATCTAGATTAGTGGCCATCCTTTCTAGCTTTTCTATCAACTTTCAGCATGTGATCTTTTTCATTTCTAGTAAGAAAAAATTTGACAAAGTTTTAGAAAAAGTCTCCTACAAATACTGTTAATTTGTATACAAATGTACTGATTGCCCTACATAAAAGACACTGATTCAGTGTCAGGTGTCCCAATTTTCTTTCAATAATTCTTAGTCTGTAGCTCAGGTAACTTCTAATGAATAACACCTTATGAAAACATCTATCACCCTCATGGTTTATTCATTGTGCCTCATAACTCACAATCTTGGTTTATTGATCATTCTAACATGACACGTGAATTCAGCTCTATAAACACAGTGCAACGAAAGCGTGGTAAAATCTATGTCATTCTATATAGAGTGACGTCATTCTGTATAAAGTAAGTAAGTTATTCAATGGAATATAATCTGCATCCGCGTTTTTACTCTAAGTATGAACTTGTTTTCCTTTCATTAAGAGTTGGTCATGTTAGAATTGAAATAATCTTTTATCGTGGTTTATCGTTCAATAAACCACGTTGTGAGTTATGAGGCGCAATGAACAAACCACTCCGGCTATCGCCCTCGTGGATTATTTATTGTGCCTCATAACTCACAACTGTGGTTTATTGAACGATAAACCACGATAGAAAGAAGATTATTTCTTAAATAACTACAATAGAAAAAAGACTAGTTCTTAAATAACCTGCATTATCATTTTGTCGCAACCTAGAGCTAAGTAGATTTAACTCCGCCATCTTTTTAATGGCACACTTTGCTCAAATGATGAACTTTGTTGAAAGGTAAAAACATTGTGAGATTAGGAGAAAATGCTGGTTACCAGTATTTTCTCCTTTTCTCACCTCACAATGCTCTCATAAGCCTTTATCTTCAGGGTGCTTTGAAAGTGTGACTGTTTGATAAGATGTAAAGCACTCACTCAGTTTGATATAACCACCATTGTTAAAGAAATATGCTCCATTTTCCGTAAGATCAGAACAAGATAATGTCCCATTTAGTACAGGAGTCTCTGGAATGTCATCGTTGTTCAGCTTAATACCAGCGATGCAACCATAGAAACTGTCTGTTACATACTGAAACCAGAGATGAAATACATAGAGGATATTTGATTTGCGGTGAAAGATCAAAATTTATTTTATCGAGTGAAAAAATTATTTTATCGAGTGAACATCATCAGTAATACTTTCATGAGTGGCACAGCCACTTGTGAAAATATTACCGATGATGTTCACAAGATGAAATAAATTTTGATCTTTCACCAAAAAAAAAAAAAAAAAACCAAAAAAAACAAGAGGGCCATGATGGCCCTGTATCGCTCCACTGGCTAATACGTAAAATCCCTACATGCCAAACATTACAATACTTGGCCAATTGGTTTTGAACATCAGACCCCTGAGACAGGACTAAAATTGGTAGCCCTAGTTCATATGGTTAGTAACAAGAAGATTTCTAAAGATTTCACTATATAAGCCCATGTAAAACTTCTGACCCCTCGGGATGAATCAAGTTCCACCCTAGGGCTATAATTTACGCACTCTTGGTGAAGGCCCTCTAGATATAGCTACATGCAAAATTTGGTAGCCCTGCGCTTTATGAATAAGTGCAGGGAGATTTCTTAAGTTTTCTCTATATAAGCCCATGTAAAACTTGTGACTCCCGGGGCAGGGCCAATTTTGACCCCAGGGCTATAATTTGGGCACTCTTGGTAGAGGCCCACTAGATAAAGCCACATGCAAAATTTGGTAGCACTAGGCCTTATGGCTAGGTACAGGGAGATTTCTAAAGTTTTCCCTAAATAAGCCCATGTAAAACTTGTGACCCCCTGGTTGGGGTCAAATTTGACCCCAGGGCTATAATTTGGGCACTCTTGGTAGAGGCCCACTAGATAAAGCCACATGCAAAATTTGGTAGCACTAGGCCTTATGGCTAGGTACAGGGAAATTTCTAAAGTTTTCCCAATATAAGCCCATGTAAAACTTGTGACCCCCATGGCGGGGTCAAATTTGACCCCAGGGCTATAATTTGAAGAAACTTGAAAGAGGCCCACTAGATAAAGCTACATGCCAAATTTGGTAGCCCTAGGCCTTATGGTTTCAGACAAGAAGATTTTCAAAGATTTCCAATATTTTTAAGTTTTGTTGCCATGGCAACCAGAGTTTTTGAAGGAATCAAATTCTTTCAAAATATTCTGAAGAGGACCATGGCAGGATCATTTCTGTGAAGTTTCATCAAAATTGGATGGGTAGTTTCAGAGAAGATGTTTAAAATAAAAGTTAACGCATGGACGGACGGACGGACGGACACACGAAGGACAATGGGCCATGACATAAGCCAGCTGGCCTTCGGCCAGTGGAGCTAAAAAAACCAACAAATATTCTATTTATATCATGCTTCTAAACCCTTTTTAGTTGGGACTTTTGTCAAAATCCAGTACATTTGTTTTCAGTACTTCCCCATAACCCCCTCCACATTACATTGCAATAGTACATAAAGTGCAAGAAATGTAGGGTAAATGTGCATAAATTACATCATATCTCCCTCTGGTTGAATGGCACGCACTGTTTACGTAGGTAACTAGTGCGCAAGAGCTAATGCTTCCGCCTTAAATGGGAGAGTTAGAAAATATGACTTTGGCATTTTTCAAAGTTCACAACCATAAAATATCAAACCATAATCGACCATTATTCTCAATATACTAACGAAAAGCATGATATAGATAAAATTCTTGGTGATAATTCAAAATACAGTAAACCTCTAACAATAATTCAAACATAATACACGAATATGCTTATTGTCTGTATTTCACTCTTTTCCACACAACAGTATTTTTAACTTCTCAAAGTTAAAACCACTTCCAGACAAAGAAGAAAATGTTGGTGACCAGCATTTTCTCCTTTTCCCACAATGGATGCATCTGATGTGAAAAAAATTTCTGAATTTGACTTTGAACGATGTTTTCAACAGTGTTTCAGTCATTTAGTTGACATATCTTTCTTAGGCTTCACACAGACTTGACTGGGGTTCTGTAGTGTCTTGCCATAGGACTTTTGGCTTTTTGCCACCAGCAAAGATCAAATCAGGAATTTTCAACCACATCTGCAATGGATTAATCCTTTTCCACATCATCCCAAAGTTCAACAACCTTTGAAAACATTGTGGGAAAAGGCCTTTGAAAACTTTGTGAGAACACAAGAAAATGCTAGATACTCATTTGAGTAACATTTATCCCTTGTGACTTGAGCCGCAATGAGGAATTGCGATTACAGGTCCTTTACCTTAAATCTTTACCAAACAATCCCTGGTTTTCACGACCGTGGAAAGGAAGACTTTTGAAAACATTGTGGGAAAAGGAGAAAATGCTGGTAACCAGCATTTTCTCCTTTTCCCACAATGTTTTCTTCCTATCGAAGACAGATATCAACATCTGAGCTACATTTAAATATTTGACTGCAAATGCATCCCATTAGATCAGTTCCAAAAATTTGGTCATTTGGTTAAGGGTTAAATCTTTTTAGAACATGACAAAAATGTAGACTCTAAACAGGTTCTTTCTCAGAGTTCTTGAAAGTTGAAATAGTGTGGTACCGGTATATGGTTAATATAAAATTCCTTATTAGACCTTTCCATTTCATGCAAAGTAATGATCTGTTATCATGGATTTAGCCAGTGGTATGAAAGTAAATAAACCAAACAAACATCCTGACAAGATAACAAATAAAACAAGAGGGCCATGATGGCCCTGTATCACTCCACTGGCTAATACGTAAAATCCCTACATGCCAAACATTACAATACTTGGTCAGTTGGTTTTGAACATAAGACCCCTGAGACAGGACTAAAATTGGTAGCCCTAGTTCTTATAGTTAGTAACAAGAAGATTTCTAAAGATTTCACTATATAAGCCCATGTAAAACTTCTGACCCCTCGGGATGAATCAAGTTCCACCCTAAAGCTATAATTTACACACTCTTGGTGAAGGCCCACTAGATAAAGCTACATGCGAAATTTGGTAGCCCTGTGCTTTATGACTAAGTACAGGGAGATTTCTTAAGTTTTCTCTATATAAGCCCATGTAAAACTTGTGACTCCCGGGGCGGGGCCAATTTTGACCCCAGGGCTAAAAATTGGGCACTCTTGGTAGAGGCCCACTAGATAAAGCCACATGCAAAATTTGGTAGCACTAGGCCTTATGGCTAGGTACAGGGAGATTTCTAAAGTTTTCCCTATATAAGCCCAAGTAAAACTTATGACCCCTGGTTGGGGTCAAATTTGACCCAAGGGCTATAATTTGGGCACTCTTGGTAGAGGCCCACTAGATAAAACCATATGCAAAATTTGGTAACCCTAGGCCTCATGGCTAGGTACAGGAAGATTTCTAAGTTTTCTCTATATAAGCCCAAACTTGTGGCCCCCGGGGCGGGGTCAAATTTGACCCCAGGGTTATAAATTGAAGAAAGTTGATAGAGGCCCACTAGATAAAGCTACATGCCAAATTTGGTAGCCCTAGGCCTTATGGTTTCAGACAAGAAGATTTTCAAAGATTTCCAATATTTTTAAGTTTTGTTGCCATGGCAACCAGAGTTTTTGAAGGAATCAAATTCTTTCAAAATATTCTGAAGAGGACCATGGCAGGATCATTTCTGTGAAGTTTAATCAAAATTGGATGGGTAGTTTCAGAGAAGAAGATGTTTAAAATAAAAGTTAACACACGGACGCACGCACGCACGCACGATGGACACTGGGCCATGACATAAGCCAGCTGGCCTTTGGCCAGTGGAGCTAAAAAGCCAGTATCTTACATCCAGATTTTTTAAAGCTGCCTCAGGAAGCTCAGCTCCACTGAGACCACCGAAGTAAAATGGTGGCCTTCCGTTGATTGACCTTGCACGACCTTTGGAAGTTGTTGTACCTATCATGACGCCATCAATTTGTAGGCTTCCCTCTTTGAAGTATCGGCCAGCCTCAACCTAAAATGATACTAGAGCTATCACTAAGAGTGATTATACCCACCCTTGTCACAAAACAGCTCTTTGTCACAGAATGCAGAATGCTTTAGTACAAAAGTAAGAGTTGTAAAAAAAAAAAAGAAACTTCAGACAAAGGGTTTGCACTCATTAAAGGGTTATGTTAATTTGTCACCGTTAAAACACAGAGACCAAAGGTATATAATAAATCTTTAGCAATATACACAGGCAGTAATTTGAACTATTGGAGTGATATAGAGGTAACATTACCATTAATATTTACAGAACATGTTTTTCCATGGAATTGCAACTGTAATCAAACTGTGGTCACTGTAGTAATTCATGGTGTGAGTGTTGTTATCCACACATACTAAATTAAACACGGAATTCACGTTGTGAAACACATTATTAAATAGTTTTGTATATTAAAAATTGTAGGAGTATTTCACTGGACAAATTGTAAATTTAAGCGATGTAATTTAGCAAAAATTGCACAGTTCAAGGGGAGACAATTCTGCAAACACATCGCAGCAGGGTCATGAAAATTGCACATGCAGAACTTCACATATATAGAAACACTGTGTGTAAATTTCAGTTCAGTACCTGAAAAACTGTAGGAGTATTTAGGTGGACAAATCTGTGTCTACAGACAGACGGACAGATTATATTAAACACGGAATTCACAGTAAGAAACACATTATTAATCAGTTTTTTACATTAAAAATTGAAGGAGTATTACACTGGACAGTGTTACGGGAGACCACTCCTTCATGCATGGCTTGGTCCCGATTTAAATACAATACCTAACAACTGCGTTAGGGAGATGTCTCTTTAGCTCAGTGGTTATGGTATTGGCCTTTCATCCAGGCATTCTAGGGTTCGAATCCTGCCCGATTCCTTTATTTCTGCCATGCATTTGTTCATTTGTTTCTCTGTTATGGACTTTGTTCGTAAGATGGGGGCTCATCCGGGATTGGCCATTGAGCCATTAATCCCATTTGTTGTCCAATAACGGACATTTGTTGTCTAAATAATAGACTTACTGCCTAATAAGGCTTTGAGTCATCAATAAATGATGATTTTCAGAGGGGGTGTGTTACGGGAGACCACTCCTTCATGCATGGCTTCGTCCCGATTTAAATACAATACCTAACAACTGCGTTAGGGAGATGTCTCTTTAGCTCAGTGGTTATGGTATTGGCCTTTTGTCCGGGCGTTCTAGGGTTCGAATCCTCCCGGTTCCTTTATTTCTGCCATGCATTTGTTCATTTGTTTCTCTGTTACGGACTTTGTTTGTAAGAACAATAACACTGTGAATTAAAGTGATATAATTTAGCAAAAATTGCAAAGTTCAAAGGAAGATGATTCTGCAACACATCGCAGAAGGGTCATGAAAATTGCACATGCACAACTTCATATATAGAACACTGTGTGTAAATTTGAGTTCAGTACCTGAAAAACCGTAAGAGTACTTCGCTGGACAAATTTGTGTCTACAGACAGACAGACGGATGGACAGACAGCCATTGCGATTCCAATATACCCCCCCCCCACTTCGTTGTGGCGGGTATAATAAATTTCTTTAATTCTTTACCATACAATCCTGACCCTGAGACTATGCTGGGCACTTTTCTACAATGTTTTCTAGCCTTTCATATTATACATGTACAAATTTCAATGTCTGAGTCACAATTATTTCTAGGAAAGATATAATGTCCTTTTATAATTTCATAAAAAGCAAAAATTTAGTAACCAACAGAAAGGTAGCAAAATATATTTCAACAATTTTAACATTAAAGGATGCTACTCAAAGGAATTAAAGCCTTGGTCACACCGAGCTAACGGACGAGTAACGGATAAAAAATCATTTTATCCGTTCGTATCTGTTTTATGTCCGTTTCTTATCCGGTGAATCCGCTACTTGTACGGCGATGTCCGGCGATGTCCGTTCCGTCCGGTGGGAAGTTTTGAGCATGTTCAAAACTTTCCACCAGACTAAACGGACAGAGACATGCAAATGATAGACTTTGGATGCATCTGACAATTTATACCCTCGGCATGTCACGTGACCGGTACGTTCCTCGTACGTTGGTGTTCGGTACATTTCCGTTCATTGTACGTTTTGTCCGGTTCTCATGCGTTGCACTTCCATTTTATCCGGTACAAGTCCCTTACTCGTACGGTGATATCCGTTAATAGACTGTTTATTATCCTGTACATATCCGTTAAACGTGCGTTTTTTTCCGTTACACATGCGGTACTCGTGCGGTCATTGTGTGGCTTCCTCGCTCCACACGCCGATCGCGTGAGCCTCGAGTGGCTGAGAGATGAATTTTGTCACCGGATAACCAAATTCTGCATGTTTTTGTCCGTTTCCCCCCCGTTACATATCCGTTAGCTGGTCTGACCAAGCCATAACACTTAGGCTGCTAAGCACGACTCACTGACTTTGTGCAGACAGTGTAAATCAAGATCAGACTGCACAGAACGTGCAGTCTGATCTTGGATCAACACTGTTCGATGAGGAGATATTATCCCCCCCCCCCCCCCCATAAATAACTATAAAATAGCAATATTTGAGTTTTAATTATCAGCTGGAAAGTTTCATTTATGTAGCAGGAAAAAGGTTAAAGTGATTCTATTTTGCATGTAAATGAACCATGCTCTGACAAAGGGGGCTTAATGTATCTCCGTAATCCATCATATCAGGCTAGCCATCACATACTTATGGACTTTTTTTTTTTTTAAACAATCGACTAAATCATTAGGTAGACAGGTCCTTAGACATACAGAATATTGACCAATACTGAAAAGTTTCAGCCGAGGTCAGCCTGCGTGGACTGCGCAGGCTGGCCTGGGTCAATACTTTTCGCAGATGCATGAAGCCTCCTTTTCGCAGATCAGGGCTCAAATGTAATTTGCAGCTCTTCATTGTTGTTTGTTATGATTGTATATGAAATTTTGTATTATGGGCCGGTGGCCTTAGTTTACAAATAAAAATCTTTGTATTGTATTTGTATTTGTCATCTGCAAAAACTTTCAGTTTGGGCAAGTCTTAAATTTTGTTGTTTGGTAAAGAGCTAATCCTAAGTTGTTTCTCACCAAAGGTCTATCAGTATTAGCTTTAACTTTTTACCACACAATGAAGGTTTAGACTTTTCCAAATTGAAGGCATTTGCAGATGGCAATTTTAATGTGGTTAAAAAAAATGGAACTTGTATATGATAGGGTAGAAAACATTGTGGGGAAAAAGGAGAAAATGCTGGTTACCAGCATTTTCTCCTTTTTCCGCAATGTTTTGAAAAGGCTCCTTCCTTAAGGTCATTAAAACTTGGGATTGTGTGGTAAAGAGTTATGCAACTGTTCCAAACGGTTCCGTTTTTAAATACTTTTACTAAACAGGTAAATGACTTTCTTTCTTGAATCTAATACCTGGACTAAATCTACAGCTCACACACTGGTTAGCTATCAACCCTTTACCACAAAATCCAGAGTTTTGAAAACCTCAGGAAGAACCCTTATGAAAATGTTGTGTGAAAAGAAGAAAAAGTTGTTAATATTTTCTCCTTCATCAAAGTCAAAGTCCATCATTCAACCCTTTACCACACAAGCCCAAGTTTAAATGACCCTGAAAAAGCAGGCTTTAGAAAAGGAGAAAATGCTAGTAACCAACATTCCAACATCTCCAATTCCTGCTGTTATCTACCCTCTCAGAGACAAATCTCTCATCATTTTAGCCATATTAAGGTTATTGTTTGGACATGCTTTCTATTTGGACAAGTCTGAAAACTTTGTGTGGGAATGAATTAAGTCACATTTTAATTGTTGTGTGCAAATGTTTTCAATTTGGACAGGTCTCAATTTTTGTCACTGAGAATTGAGAGGCAGGCAAATAAATCACAGGAATGCAAAATACGGTAAAAATTGGAAATGTTTGTGTCGTGGAGATCTTTGCAGTTTTTGCGTATTGATAAAAATCGTAAAGATATCCACTAACCAGACATGGGCTGCAAAACACAACAATACACTAGTGTATTTTCAAAGATAAATCATGGGTTTTAGTTCTTTTCCACACAATCCCGACTTTTAACGACCCCTAGAAAGAAGCCTTTTCAAATTATTGTGGGAAAAGGAGAAAATGCTGGTAACCAGCATTTTCTCCTTTTCCCACAATGTTTTCTACCCTTCACAAAACAAATTTCAATTTTTCAGTCACATTTATATCGTCACCTGCCAATGCTTTCAATTTGGACAAGTCTAAAATTTTGTTGTGTGGTAAAGAGTTAATACTCAGCTAAGGTGGTTTTTCTACGATTAAAAACAGTTTTACCATATGCCATTTTCCATCATTGTAAGTGTCATCTGTCACAATGATGCCCTCTCCTGTGCCACTGTCAAACGAGAATCGGATCTTTCCATCTTTCATCACCAGGGAAATATGATCCACATGATTGTTGTCAGCAAAGTAGAAAATCACGCCGTCTGGTGCAAGTGTCCTTATTTCAAACATGAAGGCAGATCTGTAATAAACAAGAGGGCTATGATGGCCCTGTATTGCTCCACTGGCTTATAAGTACAAACCATACATACCAAATATTACATTTCTAGGCCAAATGGTTTCAAGCAAGGAGATTTAAAGAAATTCTCTATAAAAGCCCATGAGAAAGTTGGGACCCAAGGGTGAGGCCATTTCTGAAAACAGAGCACTGATTTTTTGAACAATGATAGAGGTCCACAAGATGAAGCCACATATCAAATATTACAGGTCTAGGCCATATGATTATAAAAAAGAAGATTTTCAAAGTTTCCTCAATATAAAGCCCCGGTTAAATATGAGAACCCCGAGGCGGGCCGATTTCAATCCCAGGGCTAAATTTTGCATAAATTCAGAAATGATCCACAAGATGAAACTATGAGCCAAATTTTGTAGCCCTAGGATTTATGGTTGAGATAAAAGATTGATTGATTGTATGGTGTTTAACACCATTTTCAACATTATTTCAGTTATATCACAGTGGCCAGTGCACCTATCCATGTTTTCCTGGAGTCTCTTTTACCAGTACTTCGCACAATTTTCTTTCATAGCCACCGGCTGCTTTCCCACATATAATTGACAAGACAATGGTCAGCGCTGGGAGAGGAATAAATCCAGTCGCATCATAAATTCTCAGAAAGAAATTGGCCCAGCCAGGGATGGAACCCACGACCTCCTGTTCTCAAGTCCTGCAAGCTACCAACTGAGCTACCTGGGCTCGGCATGGTCAAGATAAAAGATTTTTAGAACTTTCACTGTATAAGCACATGTCCAATTTTTACACCAGGGCTTTAATTTGAAAACCTTGGGAAGAGGCCTACTAGATGATAACACCCACAAATATTACAGCTGTAGCTCACAGTCAGAAACAAAAAGACCTTAATCCTTAGACTGCTAAGTGTGACTCAAGCACCTTTTGCGGACAGTGTAGATCAAGATCAGACTGCACAGAATGTGCAGTCTGATCTTGGATCTACACTGTCCGATAAGGAGATATCTTCCCCCAAAAATATCTTTGAAATAGCAAAATTTTGGTTTTTGACTATCGGCTTGAAAGTTTCAGTTCATTTTTACAGCAGGATAAGGGTTAAAACTTATTACTAGTGGGGCGGGGCTAGTTTTAGCAATAGGACTACAATTTGAAGAATCTTGGAAGAGGTCCGCTAGATAATTATAGAGGCAAAATTTGGTAGCCCTAGGTCCTATTGATAGGAATGAGAAGATTTTTGAAGTTTTCACTTTATAATATTATGCCCATGTAATAAAAAATTGTGACTTTCCGAGTGGGACCAAATTTGACACCAGGGCTATACTTTGAGTTATTTTGGTAGATGCCCACTAGATTAAGCTACAAGCAATATTTGGTAGCCCTATATCTAACACTAGGAACAAGAAGATTTTTAAAGCTTACACTGTATGATGCCACTCTAAAAGCTTGTCACCCCAGAGGCAGGGCCAATTTTGGCCCAAGGGCTTTAATCTGAAGAATCTTAGTAGAGGTCCATTAGATGAAGCTACATGCCCAATTTGGTAGCCCTAAGTCTTATGACTTAGAACAAGAAGATTTTTAAAGTTTTTGTAATATAAGCCAATATAAAACCTGTGATTTCCTGCAGCGGGGCCAATTTTGACACCCGCGCTGTAATTTGAAAATTCTTGGTAGAGGTCCATCAGATGAAGATAAATACCAAATTTGGTAGCCTGAAGCCATAGAGCTCCACAGGAGAAGATTTTCAAAATTGTTCAGTTTTGTTGCCATGGCAACCATAGTTTTTAAAGAAATTATATTCTTTCAGGAAATTCCGAAGAGGACTATGCAAGGATCATTTCTGTTAAGTTTGATCAAAATTGGATGAGTAGTTTTTGAGAAGATGTTTGAAATAAAAGTTAGCCCACTGATGGAAACACAGATTGACAGACGGATCCACTAACACACAAAAGACACAGGTCCATAACATAAGTTCGCTGGACTTCAGCCAGTAGAGCTAAAACATTATAATAATGAAAGAGATATAGTCGGAAAGGTGAATGGTTAATTCTAAAATAAAATACATTAATTCATAAACCTATGCTGTTGGTACACATAAGAAAATCATACCATCATCAGTGTCCTTATTTGAAACATAAAAATTGACTTGTTTACAAAAAATGAATACATACTTTACTCCTTTGCTTCAAAAATCTATTATTTCATACATCAGAGCCATGCTCTGTACAAAGGGGGCTTAATGCATCTGCGAAAAGTATCGACCCAGGTCAGCCTGCGCAGGCTGACCTGGGCCGAAACTTTTCGCTATTGGTCAATTTTCTGTTTGTCAAAGGACCAGTTTACCTCATGATTAAGTTGATTATTTAAAAAAGTGGCTCTTATGGATCCATAATTATGTCATGACTTGGGCTGGTATAATGTATCACTGAGATGCATTAAGCCCCCTTTTGCCAGAGCGTGGCTCATCTGTTCAGAACACACTTTTGAAAGGGTGAAAAACATTGTGACATACGAAGAAAATGCTGGCTATCTGCATTTTCTTCTTTCCCACCAATATTTTTCAGAAACCTCCTTCTGCGCGGTAGTTAAAGGATGAAACAATTTATCACAGGGCTATAGGTTAATAAATGGCCATTCCAACAGGTACATTGAGCCTGCAGAACAGAGCTTCTCACCTAATTCTAAGATATCTTGACAATGTACTATATTCCATGCGGCTGTTAGGATAGGCCCCAAAGTAGGTTCCACGTATATCATCCTCCGTCAGCTCTACTGGATCCTTGGATTCCAGTGCACATTTACCTGGTGGGAAGGTCGGGAATGGTGGAAGAACCGGCACTGCAAAAGAAGAACAGGCAATCATGCTTCTAGTAATGGCTTTTCTTCCGTTATGTTACTGCAGCCAGTTCACCTATCCATGCTTTCCTGGAACTTCTTTTACCAGTACTTCACACAATATTTTTCCAAGCAGGCTGGTAATTTCCCATATAACCATGGTCAAAACATCAGCTGGTTGTAAGAGAGGAATGTGCAATGACTATGGTCAATCCTAAGACAGAAACTGCCAAGCCAGGGATTCAAACCAGCATCCCTCTTGTTTCAAGGTTATGATTACTGTTTAACTCTTTAACATCATTTAAAATCTCAAGTTTCAACAACCCTAAAGAGTATAGCTTTGAAAACATTGTGGCAAAAGGAGAAAACTAGAGGCGCTTGAGCGCCTGTATCGCTCCACAGGCCTGATATTTCTATAATGGCGAAAGGAAGTTTTTAACAATTATCATTCAATCCTGCATTTTAGCTCACTGAAGAAACAATTTGGTAGACAACCACCATAGGAACTTACCTGCAAAACAACAATGAAATCCAATGAATAGTTTTAGAGAAGAAATTTTTCAAAGATTTTACTTTATACCATAAAAGGAAAATGAGTCTCCCATAAAAGCCATGTTTTTTGACGATCATTTTTTTTTTTTAAGGAATTCTGTAAACCTGTATATAAGGAACATTCCTGCAAAATAATAATGCTATCCAAATAGCGGTTTGGGAGGAGAAGATTTTTAAAGGTTTTTTACTTTGGTTGCCATGGCAACCAGAATTCTTCATGGAACACAATTATTTGAAGGAATTTGAAAGAGGACCACCAAAGGAACATTCCTGTGAAATTTGGTAAAAATCCAGTCAATAGTTTCTGAGGAGAAGTTTTTTAAAGAAAAAGTTTACGGACGCACGCACGGACGAACGGACGGACGGACGCACAACGGACACAACGCCATGACAATAGCTCGCTGGCCTTCGGCCAGTGGAGCTAATGACTGGCATTTTCTGCCCTTCCCACAATGTTTTATATCCTTCCTAAAGCAAATCCAACAAATTCAGCCACATTCAATATGCCATCTTCCCTCAATGTTTTCTACCCTATCACAAACAAATTTTATCATTGGAGCCAAATTTAAATTGTCGTCTGCAAATGCTTTGAATTTGGACAAGTCCAAATAAAGGGTTAAAGTTTTGTTTCACAATTAGAATGGATGATGAAATGTTTTCATACCTGTAAGGTTTGGTCTCTCATAGTCACTATCTGGGTCTACAATTGGGCACCCAGACAAGGATATACCTGGCCGTGCTTCAGGTCTCATTATGGCAAAGTTCAAAAACCTGAAAGTACATATACATTAATGTACATTTTAACTCCTTGCCACACCATCCTATGTTTGAATGACTTATGAAGTAGACTTTTGAAAACATTGTAGGAAAAGGAGAAAATGCTGGTAACCAGCATTTTCTCCTTTTCCTTCAATGTTTTCTACCCAATCAAAGACAAATTGAGAGCCACACTTAATTTGTTGTCTGCAATAGCTTTCAGTCCTAACATGTCTACATTTCTGTAAGGAGTGAACCCTCAGAGTTAACTCTAGAGGCTCAAAGGAACCCAACAGAGATTTTACATCTAGAAATACTGTGTTGTCTCTCTTTAAACCCCCCCCCCCCCCCCCCCGGGCGTTACATTTTCCAATGGGGGGCCATTAATACAGGTAAAACAACAAAGAATTTTAGGAGGACAACTATAATATTACCTTCAAGGTTTTTGTCAGTACCATCTGCAAAGTGATCATCATTTGAGAAACCCGCTGAATTAATGCAGAATATCAATTTTACTGCCAATCATGATCAGGTGTTTATAACATCAATTTGTGAAGTAATAAGGATTATGTCGATGCCATAAGTTTATTTCAGTTGATTTACTTCAACTTTATCGAAGGACTGGATGTCTGGTAGCCTATTTCTGGTTAGGAAAAAGCTGGGGGAGCACTGATCAGAAGGGCAACAATAATTCATTAGAGGGGGAACAATAATAAGAGATGATACGGTAAGACCCAAATAACTGTAATACTCAGGTTACCTTTCACCAGAATGTCTCAGCAAAGTGGACAGTGTAGATCATAATAAAACTCAAATACTGTTGAAAAATGGCCTAAAAGCTTAACCTTTAACCCTGCACATTGTATTACATGAAATTTTCCACCCAAGAGCAAAAACTCAAATATGTTGACCTTAAAGGTCTCATAAACATAATAATTTCACCATATGTGACTGTGATCTGCACTGTCTCCAACAGAGCCTTGATTCATGCTTTGCAGCTGCAAGGGCTGGAAACACTAAGGAGACAAACCACACACTTACTCTCCATAAATAGTTACATCCCCGATACAAACTTTGGGATGTTCAGTGGTTGCCACTAAGTCCTTGTTCATGTCACCGTGTTGTGACCAAAATACAAGTTCACATGAACATCCACAGTATGATAGTGAGCTTAAAAGCTCCAAAGCAACAAGGGAACAAACCACGAACTTACTCTCCATTGATTGTAACATCCCCGATACAACCTTCCAGGGGTACAGTGGTTGCCACCAAGCCCTCGTTCATATCACTGTCAGTGTTACCAAAGTACAGGTTCACTTGTGTATCAATAGTATTCTTCTCTCCTTCTACATCACCGATGATCTGTTCTGAATCATCAATGTTCATCATTAACCTAGAATATAAGTACATTATAACATGCATAATATGTGCAACATTTTACCCTATACTGGATGATAGAACTTTAGACATGTCCAAATCATAACCATATGCAGTCAATGAGTACAAAAGTAGCTCAAATGATGGGATTTGTAGTTCATAGGATAGAAAACATTGTCAATAGCCTGCCTCTATAGAATGGTTGAAACACGGAATAGCTTGGTAAATGGTTGATAAAAGATTCAAAATGTCAACTGTAACAATCTCTTTACCAAACAGCAAAATTTTGAATTCTCTAAATGCAAACATTTGCAAACAACAAAAACTCAAATGACTCAAGTGACTCAAATGATGAGATTTGTCTTCAAATTGGTACAGATATTTTGGGAAAAGGAGAAAATGCTGGTTGCTCTCAGAATGCTTAAAATAAAGACTATTTCTGAAGGAGCATTAAACCATAGGATTATTTGGTTAACTCTTTACCACACAATCCAGACTTTTAACGACCCTGGGAGAGAAGCCTATTGAAAACATGGTGGGAAAAGGAGAAAATGCTGGTAACCAGCATTTTCTCCTTTTCCCACAATGTTTTCTACCCTTCCCAAAACTAATTCCAATTTTTCAGTCACATTCATTTTGTTGTCTGCAAGTGGTTTCAATTTGGACAGGTCTAAAATTTTGTCATTTGGTAAAGAGTTAAGAGTTACGTTAGTTGACAATGAAAACCACTTCACATGACAGGACACAACAGACAAACAGAAAGGAGGCCAGGTGTACAACATTGATCCTTTAATTACAGTGCATTCTCAACATCAACTTGAAATGATAATAACAGGCATGTTTAAAAAATAAAACTTCAAAATGAAACAAAATAAAACTAGAGCTGTCACTAAATGTGACTTAATACCCCCGCCAGCGTTTTGACAGAAACAGGCAATTGAACAAAAAATTTTCTAAGTTCAAGGGGAGATTACCCTTGAATCATAGGGATTAGATGATTGAAAACTGCGTCTTGCACAACTTCAATATATGATTAATATATGTGCAAAGTTTCAATACAATTGAAGGAAAACTATAGGAGGAGTTTGCGACACAAAATTACTAGTATTGTATAGACAGATGGATGTTAAGAAAAAAAAAGTGTCAAGTTCAAGGGGAGATAATTCCTCAACCAGGAGGAGTTGACACTTGAAAATTGCGTCTTGCAAACCTTCAATATATGATTAATATATGTGCAAAGTTTCAATACAATTGAAGGAAAACTGTAGGAGGAGTTTGCGACACAAAATTACTAGTATTTTGTACACAGACAGACACACAGACGGACACACGGACGGACACACGGACGCACGCACTGACGGACAGACAGGCTGATTCCAGTATACCCCCGAAAACATTTGTTTTGCGGGGGTATAAGATGTAAGATGTAAGGATTAGTTCATATAATGACTGCTTTAATTCAAAAAGAAAATTGGACAAATCAAACTATCAATGAATGACAATAAAGAAATCATGTTGCTTAAACAACATGCACTTTGGGAAAACATGCATCAGATGGGATAATGGGGTTGATAGGTGGTATATGCTGTATTTTAACTCTTTACCAAATGACAAACTTATAGACTGGTCCAAATTGAAAGTATTTGCCAGTGACAAATTAAATATTGCTCAAAAAGCAAGATTTGTCTGAGATAGGAAAGAAAACATTGGGAAAAGGAGAAAATGATGGCTTCCAGCGTTCCCTCCTTTTCCCACAGTGTTTTCAAAAGCCTGTTTTTCCCTCAGTCGTTAAAAGCTGGGATTGTTTTGTAAAGGCTTTAATGATAAGAAAAGATGAATGACTGAGGGAAGATTAAAGAAGACACTTTAAGTTCAATACCATGCCTTTCGTGTAGCTGAATTAGCATGCAGGTTAACCCTTTATTACACAAAACTGAGTTTTAACAACCCCTCAAAAGATGTCTTTTGAAAACAGTGTTGGGAAAGGAGAAAGAAAATAATGTTGGGAAAGGAGAAAATTCACCTTTTCCCACAATGCTTTCAACCCTATCAAGGACAAATGCCATCATTTGAGCCACATTTGAATTGTTGTGTGCAAATACTTTGAATTTGGACATTTCTACATTTTTATCGTTTGGTAAAGAATTAACAGTTTACCAGACAACAAAAGGTTACACCTGTCCAAACTGAAAACATTTGCAAACGGAAAATTCAGTGTGCTCAAATGGTATAATTTGTTTCTTGAAGAGTAGAAAATATTGTTGAAAATGGAGTAAATGCTGTTTACCAGCATTTACTCCTTTTCCCGCAATGTTTTCAAAAGGCTTCTCCCCCAAGATTGTTAAAACACGGGATTGTTTGCCACAGTGTTTTCAAAAGGCGTCTTCCCTAGGGTTGTTAAAACATGGGATTGTTTGGTAATGAGTTAATATGTAGATAAAATGCAAGATTCAACAAAGTTCTACAAAGGCATAGTGCAGGACTGGATAGCCATATTACAATATGGCTTGCAACACACAAAAAGGGGCAATAGGATATTTGCATAAAGTGTCGTCTCAGATCACCCTGTGCAGTCTATGCAGGCTAATCCGAGACGACACTTTACGACTACATTAGATTTTGTGCTACCGTAGACTTGCACAAAACAGAAATTTACATAAAAACGGAAAGTGTCGATTCGGATTTGCCTGTGCGGGATGCGCAGGCTGATCCGAGACGACACTTTACACAAATGTCCGAATCCCCCCTTTCGCGAGTTGCAGGCCATATAATACTACAGCTGTAATAAAGAGTGACTTAATACCCCATCAAAGTGCTTTGATTGAGAAGAGAAATGTTAAAACCCTGTCCTGCAATGTCAAAGTTGAAGGAGAGATGACATGTCACCACTCTTTACTACACGACAAAGTGCTTTCAATTTGGACAAGTCTAAGATTTTTCGCCTCACAAAACGTAAAGGGATAAATGTAAACATCTTGAAATCTTTCTCTTTTAATTTTTTTGATAATTAAGGGTACAAAGCTTTACACTATGAAAAACTTAACCAGGGATGAATAGAGAAATACGTACATAGTGTTGTTGTATATCAAAAATATCTAATGAGATTGGGAGAACTGATAACTGTGGAGCCTTGGTAAGGTAATTATCAATTCTCACAACCTTTTTAGATATTTTTGATATATGACAACACTATGTATGTATAGTATTTATTATTTAACATCTAATTTTTAATATTCATGAAAAAGGTGTGGAAAGTATGTGCATTATTTCAAGTAAAGTAGATCTTTTCAGTTTAGTCTGATATGGATGATGACATCATGAATGATGTTGACCCAATGAAAATTAATTCATGTTCTATAAATATCTGTGGTATATCAGTTCTGTTTATATATCCATGGTTTATCAAAAATAAATATAGCATAGGTGTTATTGCATGGATATTTGGTTAGTTGAAAGATAACAACGAAATCACTCCTGCTAATGGACAGTCATATGGACAGACTGATCCCAGAATACACAGAAAAACATTCCTTTTCCTTGGTAACAGAAATGGTCCAATAGCAACAATCATTACTTTCAAAAAAGAAAAATCTATTCTTCAAGTGACAAAGAAAGTCCATAACTGAACTCTGATCTTAACAGAGAGGTGGTAAATCCTGTACATCTTGGATGTGGGATGTCTAATCATCTGGTATAATTTTGGGATGTTTGGTTGTTTACATTGGATTGTGGCATTTTGTCCTTTACTCCATTGTTTGTCAAATGACATAAAGCATTATTAGTTTGTATACATTTGATTCAATACAAGTTATAAGTTATTTGTCAAAAGGATTTCAAAGACAGTCTGCACTGGATGAGTAACAAGAGACCATAACATGTTTAGTGATTATTCACAATATCTATACTTCTTACTTCCTGACTCTTTTCAAAGGACAAATACAAAAAATGAAAAATGAGGATGCTTAAAATGAATTAAATTTTGAAATAGTGACAGGGTTCCCTCTGGCTTCTTCTTTTCTTACGCCATCACTTTCGCCAAATGAGAAAAGTTTGCGCCAAATTGAAATAATTAGAGCCAGTTGGTGCCTATTTTAAAATGAAAGTACCTGGGGTCAGGCATAATCAAGAATTGGTCTATAAATTTTCATCGCATGGCTGTGTCAATAAAAAAAACAAGAAAACATTTGTTTTCATTAGATTTCATAACTCATATCTATGTCTTTTACATGAATATAGTAAAATATTTATTTTTGTGAACAATGGAAAAAACAACATCTATTAAGTTTAAGTAGATCTATCTTTAATGTTTGTAAAACCACTGTGACAAAAGCATAAATAGGTCATTGAGAGCAATTTCTACTTTTGTAACAAAGTTTTAAAGAAAGACTTTTTGAAACATATAGAAGTTTAAATTGTACAAACCAAATAACAAAGTCAATATGTAAAAAAAAAAAAAGTTAAAAAAAAAAAGAAGAAATTTCTCCCTTAGAAAGAAATTGCTTCTGTAGGGACTTTTAAAAAAACCAAACAAGTTTTCCGAAAAGGTGGGTGATTAACGGAGGAAGAAGGACATAGAAAATGCCGAGGACGACGATAACGTTACGGTCCGGGTTTAAGTCAACGGCGACACCGTCGCCATTTTGGAAACCCTCTGTATTTTACCTGCGATCATGATTCATTTGGACATTTAGTAACATTCACGATTGATATAGGCCACTGGTCTTCGATACTTTCACTCTCTGACAGTTTTCCAAAATAAATTTACAATTTTTTTCTAGCCGGATGTTTATGTTATCGAAAGTGTATGTATATTCGGATAGACAGGTGTAAATGACATCGATTTGTGAAGTAATTTTGATTACTTCGATGCCGTTGTTTATTCCAGCTGATTTATTTACTTTTATCGATGGATTGGCGGTCATGCATCCATGCATTGCAGTGAAGGGGGCCAATTTTAAAATGTTCGGCATCCCGATATGAAAAATATCGGCGCCAGTCATTTCCGCCTATCGGCATTTTTTGGCGCCACATTAAAAAATGTATCGCAAATGGCGCCAAATGCGAAGCCCAGCGGGAACCCTGATTGATATGTCCAAAATATCTTGGCAAAAGAAATAGCTCATTTTGAGCGATTTCTTCTATTACCACAATGTTTATAGAAATAGTTTGCTTCAAATACAAGTTATTCTCAGAAGGTTAATCAGTTTATGTTCATTTTGATCACAACTCACTGATGAGACTGAAGTTATTTCGCAAGACTTCTTGATGATACATGTAACCATTTTACTGGAGTAAAGGACATAATCAGTCTTACCTAGTGTTTGTTTGTGTTTCCACAGAATTAGGACTCAGCCAAGCTGAGAGCGGAGTCAGCTCAACATCATAGTCACAATCATTGGCCCACATGTGGCGCCGGTAACAAAACATGAGAACAATCAGTCACTTTGTTATTGAGACATTTTACACAGCAGCTTTAGAAAAGTATCCAAGTTATATCATGGCAACATGCCTATTCTTGTCTTTCCTGTGGTGGGGCTCTGCAGTGTCCTGCCCATAGACAATCAGTCACAAGACAAGCTGTACCATCAAATTTATAATTGAATTGGCTTTCTCAAATAGTTTCAAACATGTATATTAACACAATATGTTAAAACAGAAATCACAGGTGACTTCATACTCCCACCATGTGCTTCAACTATAAAGTGGATCAAACCAAATGTGCATTAGTTACAAGACTGTCGAAGGTCAATGGAAGATAACTCTCAACCCCTTTACACACATCACAAGTTTCATGGAACTTTATGGAAGAACGCTTTTCAAAAACAGCATTTTCTCCTTTTTCACGTGTTCAAAAACTAGAACTAAGTTTCAGTTTTTGATTCAAATTTATTTTGTACTCTGCAAATACTTTCAATATGGACAAGTCAAAAACTGTAAGTTGTTCAACAGTTTAACATTTAAAAGCAGTCATCCAAAATTTTAGTCTCTGGTTATTAGTTGTATAATGTTCAAAAATATGACTACACAACTAAGGGTACACTTTGTGACACAAAATACCAATGCTGTGTATTATATTCGTTCATGCTTAAGTTCAAAGGTTCACCATTCTTTAACATAAATTCAGACATGTGAAAATTGCATTTTGCACATTTACAGAAACTGTCAAAAGTTTCTCATGAAAAAATTTAATGTGAAAGGTGTCAAAGCAATGTCAGCAAAACTGACAAAAGAGTTCATGACACTAAATAAGAGACAAGTTTATTCATATAAAAAAAACATGGAAAAAAAATTTTGCAAAGAAATAAAAATCTATCCACATTCATAATAATCCTGTCAAATGACACAAATTTCAACACTTTACACCCAACATATTTCCTAGAAACTCATACCAGATGTCCAGACAAGTCAGGCCTGGAGGGTTTTAAATATAATGGTACTCTTTGATAGTGTTTCAACACATTCAACAGACATTACTTGTTTACTAAAAGCTATTTTGTGGGTACTTATCAGAAATGACTCAATGAGATAATTCTTCTAGTTTATCAAAAAAAAAAAACCCTTACTGAATCTGACTTTTGCTATCAAACTTATCAATTTAACTCTTTACCAAACAACAAAATTTTAGACTTGTCCAAACTGAAAGCATTTGCAGATGACAAATCAAACATGGCTCAAATGGTGGAATTTGTCCTTCATAGGATAAAAAACATTGTTGGAAAAGGAGAAAATGCTGGTTACCAGCATTTTCTCCTTTTTCAACAGTGTTTTCAAAAGGCTTCTTTCCCAGGGTTGTTAAAACCAGGGCTTGTTTGGTAAAGAGTTAACTGGTTGCTGCCAAGCTAATAATCACAAATTTCATTGACAACATGTAAACAAGCACCACATGCTGGCCAACACTCAGCTGCAGCTGTTTGATTTTCAGTGAAAATTCTAATTAAAAAAGAGGCATCAAAAATACTTTGATGAAGTTGGAAGTAAATATCTTCAGTAATGACAGAGGAATTATAAAATGTCGAAGCTCAACTCTATAGCAAATGACAAAATTTTAGACTTGTCCAAAATGAAAGTACCTGCAGATGATGAATTTAATGTAGCTCAAATGATGGTTTCTGTCTTTGATAGAGTAGAAAACATTGTGGGGAAAGGAGAAAATGCTGGTTACCGGCATTTCCTTTTTTTTTTCCAATAATGTTTTTAAAAGCCTTCTTTGTCAAGGTCATAAAAACTCAGAATTATGAGGTATAGGCTTAAATACTCACTTATTGATGACCTTCATGATAGAGATGTAGTGCCATCTTCCGTCGTTGTATGTGTTGACTCGTGTCTTCATTTCTGTGACCATACCATCACCAAAGTCACTAATAACTTCAATCATGCCATCCTTGATCGATACAGACATGCCCGCGTCCTGTAACACAGTATGCTATACTCTATACGGTACTATCCAGTGTTTTTACAACTTTTGTACAAGAGGGCTTTTAACTCTTTACCTAACAAAAAAATTTTAGATTTATCCAAGTTGAAATCACTTGCAGATGATTGTTGATTGTATGGTTTTTAACACATTGATTGATTGTATGGTATTTAGCAACATTTTCAATATTATTTCAGTTATATTGCTGTGGCCAGAGCACCTGGAGTTTCTTTTTACCAGTACTCCACACAATATTCTTTCCAATCCACTGGCTGCTTTCCCACATACCCCTTGTCGAAACAAGGTGTTGAACACAGTTTTCAACATTATTTCAGTTATATCACAACAGCCAGTATACCTATCCATGCTTACCTGAGTTTTCTTCTACTAGTACTCTGCACGATATTCTTCCCAAGCCACTAGCTGCTTTCCTACATAACCATCGTTGAAACAATGGTCAGGGATGAGGGAGAAATGAATCCTGTTCCAACGATTATCATCAATCCTCAGAAAGAAAGCTGAGGATCGAAATAGCAAGCCCCTGTACACTACCAACTAAGCTTCCCGGGCTTGGCTTTTTGCAGATGACTAATTCAATGTGGCTCTTATGATGGTATTTATCTTTGGTGAGGTAGAAGACACTGACCATCTATTCTATTTATGCTATTACTCGTTTATAATCCATATCATACTTAATTTGAATATTTGGCGCTAAAAAAAAAAAAGACATATTGTCATCTTTTTCTTCAGGAATAAAGCATCCTTAAACTGAAAAATATCTCTTTTTTTTTTATCTTTTCACTATGAAAGAAAGTGAAAAAAGTGGGTTTACATAGTGAAACTATTACAACATATATCTAACATTCAGCCACAATTCTTGCTACACAAACTTTCATTCAATGGGATCCTCATTTAAAAGTAGTCCGAGTTGGCAATTCTTTGGTCACATGACCAACTTAGGGATTAACAAAATAAATACATGTATAATCATGACATCCTTTTATGGGTTCAAAATTATCGCAAGTGATAGGATAAATACTTAAGCTATGCTGTGTGAAAAGGACGCTTAATGCATCTGCAAAAAGTATAGACCCACATCAACCTGCGCAGTCCACGAAGCCTGACACGAGTTGAAACTTTTTGCTATTGGTTAATTTTCAGCATATCCAAGCACCACCCTTCCTCCAGATTCAGTCATTCATTAAACTATATGGGTTTTGTGGTTCCCCAATTATGTGATGACTAGCTTGGTATAATGCATCAGAGATGAATTAAGCCTCCATTTACCAGAGCATGGCTCACTTATCAGTAACTTACCCCAGCTATATTGGCCACATACAACAGCAGTGCCTCTGTCTGCAGAGTCTTCATTTTGAAGGAAATATCAAATGAAGCGCCAATATTTTCTAATGGATTCCTTACATAGGACAGTTCCTCACTGGTGAATGTAGCGATTCTTGCAATCTGTAAAATAATTGAATTAAGTCTGTGAAATAATTGAACAAAGACATTTTACCAAACGATATAATGTTTTATCATATACCCAAAAATTTTCGAAAATAAATGTGTTGCACACAGATAAATATCACACACGACAGAAAAAAAGTCTGTATCTACACACTGAGAAATATAGTTCCAAATATGGTATGATGACGTAACTCAGACATGGAATATGTATTTACTGATTTGCAATTTAATTGATCAATATTTTATGATATAATATTCATCTGCCTTTCACAAAAGCGCAGTAAATGGCTACTACACCATTATTTGTTTCATTTTGCTTTATACCATTTTCGAATAAAATGTCAGTAAGTGCAAAATTTTGTCATTGAAAAGTAGTAGGTATATAATGAAAGGAACATTTTGTTGTAGTAACTTTCCTGGTGCTTGTATTTACTTCTCGCTGCATAATGTATTTAACCTTCTGTCTCACGCCATATCAAATTTTCTTACGCTGCTCAAATCAATCTCAAGCACCAGGAAGTTTACTACTACTAATGTTTTCAAAAAGTCCTTTGTCTTTAGGTCTTTGTCTCCAGATTATGTGATAAAGGATTAATAGAGTAACGTATAAACAATAAAATGAGTACATAAAAAAATTCCAAATATGTAAGTATCAGTTACCTGTTCTGGACATCCTGGTATCACTCCCTTGGCCTTCACATTCTCATTAAGGTCAAGGTTACCCAACTGGATGGCCATATCCTCAATACAACCTTCAAAACCCTGTTTTGTCACATCTCTGAAAAAACAAAAATTCAATAAATAGTCCAGAAGAGCATGGCATACATGGGCCAATGCTTAGCTGCAGTTGCTTTTAGAAATATATTGATTTTAAGTGATAATTCTAAGTTGAAAAAGGGCATAACTGTGTCAAAAATATTTTGATGCTAACCTACTCCTTTTGTATGGGTTCCCATTTTCATACTTAACAACTAATCCAACTTTGGTCTTCAGTTCTGATAACAGCAGAGCAAGTAATTCATAGACTAACCTAATTGGTAGAATAATTTCCTGGTAACCTCCGACAGATATATCCTCTGAGATAGACAGTTTTGACAATGTACCCGGAGACTCTACTGGACCAACTGAAAATAAAAGAGGATATAGAGGACATCAGTTTTTTTAGTGAAAGATCGAAATTTATTTCATCCAGTGAACATCATCTGTAATATTTTCACAGGTGGCAAAATCCAGTACAGTTGTTTTCAGTTACTCCCTGTGGCGTACCCCTTCCACATAAGAATGCAATACAATATTACGTAAAGCCCAAGAAATGTATAGTAAATGCCCATAAATTACTTTATATTTCCCTCTGGTTGAATGGCACACGCTGTTTACCTAGGTGACAAGTGTGCATGAACTGTTGTTTCTGCCTTCAATCAAAGAGTTAGAAAATACCAAACTAGTATTTTTCACTGATCGCAACTTACGCAAATCACATTTGAAATATTGTGGCAAAGGACTCCAAGGGGCCAACAGGAAACAAAAGTGTGCAGAACATTTGTAGAAACAGGAGCAGTTGCCTAAAACAGTAATTGCTCTGTATCTCTTTACCAGATGACAGAATTAATTCTAGACTTGTCCAACTTAACTCTTCATCAATGGCAAAATTTTAAACTGGTCGAAATTGAAAGCCTTTGCAGACAACAGATTAAATGTGGCAAAAATGATGAAATTTGTGTCTGAAAGACTAATAGACATTTTGGGAAAAGTCTGATCTTGGATCTATTCCCTCCGCTTGTTTAGTCATGCCTATGAGACAATAATCCTTCTGCATCTCAGTGGATTCTATTTTCAGGCATCGAAAAAGGATCAATTTTATATATTTGGCGACAAAAGAGTTAAAGAAAACATTTGCAGATGACAAACCAAATGTCACATGATTTATCTTTGATATGGGTTAAAGATTACGAGACAAGAAGAAAACGTTTGTCGCCGACAACTTCTCCATTTTCAAAAAAGTTTCTCTTGGCCTACTTCCTATGGGCAGGGCTATTTAATAAAAGATTTAACTCTTTACCAAACGACAAAATTTCTGACTTGACCAAATTGAAAGCATTTGTAAACAATAAATCAAATGTGGCAAAAAAAAACTTATGTCTTTGATTGGGTAGAAAACAATATGGGAAAAGGAAAAAATGCTGGTTACCAGCATTTTCTCCTTTTCCTGCAATGTTTTCAAAAGCCCTTTTCCTTGGGGATGGTTAAAGTGTTTATTGTGTAGTAAAGGGTTAAAAAGTACACACCCATTTCTTCGTCCACATACATCACGCCTGTTCTTTCTCTTCTGTTGACCTGCACGCTATGCCATTCTCCGTCATTCACCATAGTTGGGTGCGTAATATTGGCACGGCCTCCTCCAAGGTCATATTGGTACAGTACCATTCCATTCTTAACTTCGATCGAGATGAAATCTCTCTTTCCGTCACTTGCAAAGAAGACGAGGCCATTGTCTGCGTAAGTTTTCATTCGTAACGAGATTTGAGATGACACGCCCGGTTCCCACCCAGTCTCTTTCTTGCTCAGGACAACATAGCCACTTCCGTCAAACCTGAATCCATTAGAGGCCACTTCCTGGAATATGTCCCTGTAAAACACAAAAATATGAACTGATCATCCTTGTACAATATAATGGAGCTATGCTCTGTGGAAAAGGGGGTTTACTGCATCTCAGTAAAGCATTATACCAAGCAAGTCATCACATAATTATGGATCCATAAAATCCATTTTGTCTAACACTCTACTGAATCACTGAGTAGACTGGCCCTTTGACACACAGAAAATTGACTGCTAGCAAAAAGTTTTGACCCAGGTCAGCCTACATGGACTGCACAGGCTGACATTAGTCAATACTGTCTGCCGATGCATTGAACTTCCTTTTCACAGCGCATATCACAATGATATGAACAGATCATCCCTTGGACAAGGGATTCTATCTAAACTTTCTTGCAATGTCCTTCAATTTATGCCATTTTAAAGTTCTAACGTATCTATGAACAAGTGAAGGTTTTCTGTTCATTCTTTCTCAAATCAATCACATGTTTTAACAACCCTAATGAAGAGGCCTCTGGAAAACATAGTGAAGAAAAGAGTAAAAGCTGATTATAAACATTTCTTCCATTTCCCACAACATTTTGTATCTTTTCACACCATCGTTTCTATCCTTTTAACCCTTTATCCGCAAAATGCTGACTTTCAATGACCCTGGGAAACAAGCCTTTTGAAAACATTTAGGAAAAAGGAGAAAATGCTGGTAACCAGCATTTTCTCCTTTTTCCACAATGTTGTCTACCCTGCCAAAGAAAAAGTGCACCATTTGAGACAAATTGATATTGTTGTCTGCAAATGCTTTCAATTTGCACAAGGCTAAAATTTTGTCATCTGGTAAAGGGTTAAAGACATATCTTCTCGCTAAATCATGGTATCATACATCATATACAAATGCTTTATATACAGGCAAGTCTAAAATTTTGCCATCTGATAAAGAAATAACCCTTTTTCACACAATCCTGACTTTTAACGACTCTGAGAGAGAAGGCTTTTGAAAACATGGAGGGAAAAGGAGAAAATGCTGTTAAACAGCATTTTCACCTTTTGCCACTATGTTTTCTACCACTCCAAAACAACTTATTTTAGCAACATGTAATTTGTAGTTTACAAATGCTTCCAATTTTGTCCCATATAAAATTTTGTTGTCTGGTGAAGAGTAACGATAACAGGACAAGTCACGAACCTTTCTTTTGCACCAAGGACATTACTTTCACCTGCCTCAAAGTTCCAAAGCCCAACAGGCTTATCATCAAACTCAATACTTTCCATGTCACCAGTAAACGGCTCTCTTGTTATATCATCTGCAATCTGGAAAAAACAGTTTACATGTAAACACTTTCACTTCAAAAATAGCTTAAAAATCTGCTAATTTCAGCTGCTGAAAATACCATTTGACCTCATATGAAGAGAATATTTGGTCATATTATAGTGATGAAAAGTTTTGAAGACCTTTGACTTTTACAAGATGATCATTTAGCCTTTCACCACACAAACCCGAGTTTTAATGATCTTTAAAGAGATGGGCTTTGAAAACATTGTGGGAGAAGGAGAAAATGCTGGTAACCAGCATTTTTTCCTTTCTCCACAATGTTTTCTACCTTTCCAAGGTCAAATTTCAGTTCCTGAGTCACATTATAACTGTCTCCTGCAAAATGGATGCTTTCAATTTTGAACAATCTAAAACTTGGTAGAGAGTAAAACTTAATATTATGCATAACTATCATCCTTACCAAGTTATCTGGGGGCAATCCACCAGCGTAGAACTTAGTTGTGTACGGTAACATGTCCAGGACAGAGTTAAGTCCTTCCGCCGTTGCTGATACTTCAGCCAGTTCATCCACATCAGGCAACCCATGTTCTACCATCAGTGTACCTGTCTTACCAATCCTAGATAAACATGGAGAAAACAAAATAAACAAGAGCATCGCATGGGGATGCACACGCTCGGCTCACGTGTTACTTGAGTTACTCTGTTGCATGCGGTGGCCTTGATTTTTTACATTACGGGTACTTCCAACTAGGACAATGATTTTACATCCGAGTGATGCAAGTTTGAAAAAGGGATATAATTATGTCAAAAATATTTTGATGGTTACCTGCCCTTGTTAAGTGGGTTCCCCTTTTGATAGTTAACACATAATCCAAGTTTCAAGAAAATATTTCTAGTAATGGCTGAGAAATAATAAAATGTCAAAGTTTCGCATGACGACACACATGACGACGGGGCTATGACAAGACCTGGACATTTTCTTTGAAACCAGCCAAGGTAACGAGGAACAAACATTGCCATCATAACCAAATATGGCCAGTAACCCTTTTATCACACAATCCAAAGTTTTAACAGAGAAATAGCTGTTTAAAAACCTTTTGGGGTAAGAAGAAAATGCTTGTAACCAGCATTTTCTCCTTTTTCCATATTTTCTACTCTTCCAAAAATAAATTTCATCATTTTTGCGAGGTTTTGTAAGTCGCCTGCAATTGCTTTCAATTTGGACAAGCCTAATATTTGTCATCTGGAATAGGGCTAAATCAAGGGCCATATAAACCAGTCATTCTTAATTGGTCTGTCAGTCCAATTCTATGTGTATTTTAACACTCAATCCCAACTTTTAATGACCCTTGGAAAAAAAGGCTTTAAAAACATTGTGGAAAATGCTGGTAACCAGCGTTTTCTTCTTTTCCCACAATGTTTATTATCTAATTGAAGACAAATCTCACCATGTTAGCTATATCTAATTTGTCATCTGCAAAAGCTTTCAATTTGGACCAGTCTAAAAGTTGTCTTTTGGTAAAAAGTAAAGCCTAATAAGGAATTTCAGTATTTAAGTGTAGAGATGGAATCTTCAAGAATCAAGTTGTTAAGCTTACCTCTTCACAATGACCTTGTACCACTTTCCATCAGCAACATACTGGGGATGGGTCATAGAGGTCAATTTGAAGCCCAGATTATACTTGAATACAACATAACCATCTTTTACTTCAATGGCCATATAGTCCTGAAACATACAAGGGTTCTTCTTTTTGTAATCCTATCAATATACAAGAATGTTATTCAGCTAAATAACAATTTTCTAGAATTGTTTAACTCTTTACCACACAACAGAATTTTAGACCAGTCCATTTTGAAAGCATTTACAGACAACAAATTAAAGGTGACTTAAATTATGAAATTTGTCCTAGATAGGGTAGAAAACATAGTGGGAAAGGGAGAAAATGCTGGTTACCAGCATTTTCTCCTTTTCCCACAATGTTTTCAAAAGCCATCTTCTTCAGGGTCATTAAAACTTGTGATTGTGTGGTACAGAGTTAAAAAAGAAAATTATCTAAAAAATTGTCATACCTGATGAGCTTTACCGGTTCCTGACCTCTCACTTCCAACATACAGCAGGAGACCATTCTCTGAGGTGGTTTTGAAATACAGAGAGACTTTGTTGTAGGAACCAGCCTGAGCCAGATTTGGTGGATTGCGCAATGTCACGGTTGTGTTGCTTGTGAATTTCAAACCAACTCGGATCTGCAATCAGTAAGACATGTAATATATAAAATATGTTGGGATTTTTTTTACCTTTATTTCAAATATCTTTTCATAAATTATTCAATTTTCATAAGCCTGTTGAGCACCAAATAAGTGACATATTGTTATTCAAATGATTGTCTAAATTTCTGAACACTTCAAAAACTCTTAACTAGAAGAAAAGGCTGCAATCAACAAGTAAGATTATGATTGATTGATTAATCATATGGGAGTTTAACACTCTTTTAATGGCTCAGGTCTTATCACAGTGGTCAGTGTACCTATGTATGTGTTTCCTACCTTTCTCACACCAATACTGACACAACTTTCTTTCCAAGCAACTGACTACTTTTCTCACATGCATCAAAAGTGAGAGGCGAAAATACAGAAAGTTTGCCTCCACCTGGGATCGAACTCGCAACCACCAGATCACAAGGAAGATACGCTAACCACTGAGCTACCCAGCTGGCAGTCAGATCATGAAGCTGCTTCAGAAATACCTATAACATGGGATGCTAGAATTGGTATTAACCTCAAATCAAGACAGGTATTTAATGACAAGAATAAAATAAAGCTTCACTGATTTATCCACATTTGTTTATTGTACATTAACCTTTTACCACACAATCATGAGTTTTAACGACCCGCAAGAAAAAGGACTTTTGAAAACACTGTGGGAAAAGGAGAAAATTCTGTAACCAGCATTTTCTCCTTTTCCTACAATGTTTTCTATCCTTTCAAAGATAGATTTCATAATTTGTATAACATATAATTTGCCCCCTGAAAATGCTTTCAATTTGGACCTGTCTAAAATTTTGTCACAAAGGTAAAGCATTCAGACAGCAAGTTTTACTTACAAGATTGGCTTGATTCCTTGCAATGGCGATCTTCTCTTTCAATGAAGAAATACTGGTGGTAACCTCACGCTGGAGTTTCTTCACTTGGTCTGATTTCTCTGTCAGGTTCGTCATGAGAACACTAATGTCGGGTATCACTTTCTGGACATTGTTCACTGGATATGATAAAAACTTTGTATAATTATTTCATCATCTCCTCACTTCCTGACACAAACTTGTTGCACATAATTCTGGAAACAACCTTGTAAAAGAAGATAATTCACAATAACTCCTTACCAAAGACAAGATTTTAGACTTGTCCGAATTGAAAGCTTTTTGCAGATTACAAAATAGAATTGACAGAAAACTTGATATTGATATTTGAAAGGTTAAAACAAAATTTGGGCAAACAGGAAAAAGCTGGTTACTAGCATTTTCTGCTTTTTCCACAGTGATTTCAAAAAACCTCTTTCTCCTGGCTGTTAAAAGTTAAGATGGTATGGTAAAGGGTTTATAAACCTTTTACCATACAATCCCAAGTTTAACAACCCTAAAGAAGAAGACTTTGTGGAGGAAGGAGAAAATGCTGGTAACAAGCGTTTTCTCCTTTTCCCACAATGTTTTCTACCTTTCCAAAGAAATTTCATTATGTGAGTCACATTTATTTTGTTGTCTGCAAATATTTTCAATCTGGACCAGTCTTAAATTTGGTCACTTGGCAAAAAGTATTTTCCATTCTGTCATGGACTGAATCAAAATTAATGGGGTAAAACAACACTGCTTATCAATCAATAATATCAGTGTAAAAATGTTTTTGTCAATGGAAATACTGTGTAAGTGGAAATCTTTGCTATGTGGAAATTATCGCAATTTTATGAATTTGAAAAATTCGCAAACTTTTCTGTTTGTGTATTTTACAACGACAATACCAACCATACAAGAGTCTTGAATTCGCCAACATTTCCAACGCAAAATGACAGTAATCTGTATTTTGTAAATTTTTTGACACACATATATATCCACGTATACAGTATGTACCAACAATTATACTTGTACCTTGTGTTTTGGCAACAGAAATAGACTTTTCACTGTTTGCAACTTCATCTTTCAGAGGCATGACCTTGTCTATCTGCTGTGGAAGGTCATCTAAGATATCCTGAATTCGGGCTTTAGTTTCCTCGGATTTTACGGCAGTGTTATTGACACTTGTCACAACGTCATTTGACTTGGCTGCTACTTTGCCTGAAAGCAACACAATGAGTCATGTGATTTGATTAAAACTTTACCAAACAATCCCAAGTTTTAACAATCCTTACAGAAATTATATTTTGAAAACATTGTGGAAAAAGGAGAAAATGCTGGTTACCAGCATTTTCTCCTTTTCCCACAATGTTTTCTACCATATCACAGACAAATGTAGTTATTTGAGCCACCTTTAATTTGTCGACTGCAAATGCAGGGGTAAAAGTTAAAAAATCTGAAAATACTGAAAATTGAGCTGGGGGCCTGGGGGCCACTAGGGCCCCCGGTGGGTCCAGGGCAACGCCCTGGCCAGGGGTCCAGGGGGCCGGAGGCCCCTGGAAGCTCCTGAGATTTAGCTATTTTATAAGCATCAAATACCTCTAATGAGATCCAGTTTTAGCATTTTAAAGTTGAAAAAATCTTGAAACGAATGAAAGATATGATATGCTAAAACCTAAGAAAATCTCAAAGTTTTTAGCACCCATGTTATTTTTGTTCTCTTTTATCTCCATTTTGTACACAGGACCTAATCAGATTAGCCCTACATCAGTTTTGTATTTGAAAGTACAACAAGTATGAGAAAGGACATATCCAGTATTTAATATTTGATTCATTAAAATGCAATCACATGTGCTAAATTTCTGTCAAAAGAATAAAATCAAATCTGTCAAATAGGAAAAGAACACTCTCTTTAAGAATGGCTAATTTATAAGGGAGAATGTGACAGAGTGTGCTGTGCATTTTCTAGCTTGAGGTTTTTGCACCCTTTGGTAACTGGAGTTTGGGGTACACAAACAAGGATGGGGGTTCAGATCTAAACTACATATTAATTTCATTAAAATATCAAGTTTTAATGACAGCCCATTAAAAGATAGACTGTTTTCATGCAACATGCCCAAACAAGATTTTATAGATACATCTACATGTTCACTGTTAAAAGCTCTTCAAACACTTTAAGAACCTTTCCTAAAATGTGCAAACATTTTTGGCAAAATCAATTCTAATGTTTGCTAAAACAAGCAGGTAAGTGATATACCATGGAACTGGTCCAATTCCTGTAAAAAATCTATCAAATCGGCAGTGTGGGGCAATCAGTTTAAATGCAAAAATGATTATCACTTTGTAACCGGAAGAGCAAACCAACTAGCTATTGGTTGTACAATCGGTTTCTCCATTGAACTCGGAATGCCTTTTTGCTTTAAATACTTTGACAATTTGTCTACATGATATCAAGTTTATAAATATGTGATGTTTTGTACTTTAAATTTTTTTTACTTTATTTAATATCATTTATTTTGATCTTTAAATTTTTATTTCCAAACCAGTTAAAAAAAATTCACATATTTCAAGCATTTGCAGACGACCCCCCCCCCCCCTTTAGATCTATATTTTCATTTCATAAAACAATTTTTTCACTCATGACAGAATTTTAGATTCCACTTATTGTTTTAATCAGAGATTTGTGTAAATTCAATGTTTAAATTCATTATTAAAGTCGAGAAGATAGTTTGAAGTCCGTCTGATCTGACGATGTCACGCTGATCATGGTAGTGTCATGGGTTTTCACGTTTTTTTTGGCAATCAATTTTTCGTGTAAATTAATTTCTGGAGAAGTATTACATGATTTGACATCAGTTAGTCATTTTGAATAGCAGGTAACTTTAAAATCTGTCACTTTACACTAGATCAGAGGATTAACACCGTTATTACGTTCTCGTAAATGACTCGTCAGCTTCATTAGATCACGCGCGTGTCCTTCACATTTTATACTGATCGTGTTTAGCCCATATTTCTGCCGGATGCGCACAAGCTAGGTTATATGAAGCTCTTGATGATAATTTCATGCGTCAGATTGACAATTAAGCAAATATTTTTCAGCGTCAAAGACATGTCATTTCAAATTTCCAAGCGTCAAAACCCGGTCTCAGGGATCAAATAAGAAACTTGCCGAGTTGTCGAGTTTTGACAACACATCCATGGACAAAAATTTCTTTCTCATTTTTCCAGCCAATTTTCGTGTTTGTTATCACTATATTGAATCCTAGAGTGTGATTAATATCAGTCACAAAACCAAGCGCTACAAACCAGTATTCACGTTTCACGACCGAGCGAGCTTCGGTACCGACTGCAATCGTTTCCTGGATTTCTCAAGAGCTAATCGCAATCGGAAGCCAAAACCAACTGACTTTCGACTATAGTCAATCATTGGCCCACCACTACAAATCGGACTACAGTGTATGAATGAAACTTTTCCCCCTTTTTCGGTCGCTTCGGCATTTGAGTAGCACGTACTGTCAACTTCGGAAGATAGTTGCCGATCCCCAGCTCTGACATCCATTTGTTATTGAAAAGAACAAAGATAATTTAAACTGTGCCATCTTTCGCTAGCAAATAATCAAATTGTAGCCAATATTTGTCCCCTAGAACGAAGGGCTTTGTTAATGCTTTATTTTGTTTTACAATCCTAGCGGCAAAAATGTTAAAGTCGGCAAACCGATCAAAACACAGCCGCAACATTTTGGACACGAACAATATAACATCATACGATAACCTTAGAACGTTCCGGTTCAGCATCTATATTTAGAATCAGGAAACCCTAAGCAAGAGTGAGTGACTGTAAACATTTCGGTGCAAGTTATCCCCGAAATTACAAAATTCTTTGAATTTCATTGTTTTTAAGGCGAGTGCGTTTGACGGGAGACATTAATGACCGAGATCAGCCCCGGACAAAGCAAATGCAGTGGGGTAATAAATTTTATTGATACGGCATCTGGAAATCTATTGACTTGCAACAGATACGAGATAAGGGGGTACCCCCCCCCCCAAAGAAAATTTCTCCTCAGATTTAAACGATTTGGAAAAATGACCTAGTCGGCCCCTGAAAATACGGAATTCCGTCACAATACAGAAAACTTTTACCCCTGCAAATGCTTTCAATTTGGACAAATCTCAAATTTAACTGTGTGGTATTACGTTTAAGTTATCTGACACTTCTTATTTCAGGAAGAAGTTGATCCTTTACCTTTTCACCTTTTCCAGCAATGTTTTCTACCCTTTCAAAGACAAATTTCATCATGTTAATTGCATATACTTTGTCATCTGTAAATGCTTTCAAATTGGACTAATCTAAAATTTTGTAATTTTGTTAAAGAGTTACTCTGTACCTGGTAACAAAAATTTGTACTTGAAAGAACCAATCACTATGTCTCTCAACTGATGGTGTTAGTTTTTGAAAAGCTAGAAAACAGTGCAGAAAAGAGAAAAATTGTAAGCAGCTAGGGCCTTTTCCCTCCGCCTTGTTTAAAAAAAGCATCAGTGATCAGAACGAGCAACTGCTCCTCTCTTTAATGTCAATCAAATAAGCTTTCAACAAATCTAAAAGATTTCTCGAAACCAAATGTCTAAAAGTTTTGACAAGTAGATTTCCACAGACTGTATAGCTGAAAATCACCCAAAAGTTTAACCTCACTGCTGAATACACAATGAAAAAAAAAAACTTGCCAGCTTGTGTGGTATAAAACTTAAAGATACAACCATACTTGTTTTCAGCCAGACTTTAACCCATTTCAACCTTATTTTATGAAACTATAATCATTCTTGTCTCTTTATGCCATATGTTGCCCATGTGGCTGCAAAGTTGCACAGATTATGATGGATAGAAAAAGAATTTCATGCATTAGAGGCCTTCCAAGCTATTGCTGTTGTTGTTTCATGTTTTAATTGAGGATAAATCCCATGAGTTTCTTTATCCTGTATGCCATATTTATCAGTTATTTACCTGTTTTCACAGCTAAAAATTATCTGAACTAGTATATACACTATCAAGTTTTAATTGCGTTTTTTCTCTCTGGCTGTAAGGATGTATCTTTAATGTCTGAAGGTAAATAAAAAGGTCCTTACCAGTATTCAATCCATCCATCTTGTTATCAAATCTTGTTTTGGCACTTTCAGCATCTTCATGCACAGCTTTAACCATCATGGTATCATTAACAGCACTTTCCAGTCTGCCTTTCAATACTAAAACATGAAACACAAACATTAATATAAATAAGTGTTCATTAACCCCTTACCGCACGATGCCGACTTTAACGACCCTGGGCAAGAAGCCTTTTGAAAACATTGTGGGAAAAGGAGAAAATACTGGTAACCAGCATTTTCTCCTTTTCTCACAATGTTTTCAACCCTATCAAAGAAAAATTGCACCAGTTAAGCCCCAGTGACATTGTCGTCTGCAAATGCTTTTAATTTGGACAAGGCTAAAATTTTCTCGTCCGGTAAAGAGTTAATTAAACTGTTTTATTGCAATTTTAATGATGAAAACGGTGCATTCTATACCAAATGACAGACTCAGCCAATATCAGCAAACTCAGCAAATAAAAGAAAACTTAACCAACATCAAACAAAACAAGGCCGATATGATTCAGTCAATATCAAATCAAAAACAGACAACAAAATCCCTGCTGTTAATGTTTAGAAGCTTTACTTTCAGTTAGTAAAGATTTATCGAAATACTCTACAAGAGTATTTTCAAAGTTTGGACCAAGCAAACTCTGTAACAGGAGAAAAAAACCTAAAACGATGCTTTACAAGAATCTTTTCCAAGTTTTTTTCTATTTTGGGTAAGCAACTTTGTTTTTAAGAAGTAAACTTTTATAAAAATGCTTTACAAAGATGTCTTCAAAGTTTTGTCTATTCAACTTTCTTTTGCAAAGTTAAAAAAAATGCTTTACAACAATGTTTTCAAAGTTTTGCCCAAGCAAACTTATTTATATGAGGTAAGTTTATAAAAATGTTTTATAAGAATATTTGAAACAAAAAAAATTTTCAGATTTGTCAACATTGAAAGCATTTGCAGATGACAAATAAATTTTACTCAAAAATTGAAATTTAAAAAAAAAAAAAAAAATTGAAATTAGTTTCAGGAAGGGTAAAAAAACATTGTGGGAAAAGGAAAAAATGCTGGTTACCAGCATTTTTTCCTTTTCCCACTATGTTTTCAAAATGCTTATTCCTCAGAGTCATTAAAACTCAAGATTGTGTGGTAAAAGGGTTAAAAGATGCTTTACAAGAATGTTTTCAAAGTATTATCAAAGCAATTTGTTTAAAATGATGCTTTACCTATCTGTGTTGTATTAAATCTTGACTCGGCATCCATCAGTAACTCCTTGCTGGAATTGGTCAAAGCTTTAGAATCCTCTCCAACTCCACTTGACTGTTTGAAGAAAATGAATGAAAGAAAGAATTCTTGTTTTATGGCTCATCAACAGGTATGGTCATTTAGAACATAATTATGACAGGTAATACAATTGTAAATATGAGTACAAAAGTATGATGCAAGACTTTGGTACAGCTACAGAGAAAAGAAGTAAAAGATAGAAATATGTGCATAATTTCTTTGGCCTGAACCCATCTCCTATTCAACAACAGCACTATGAGTATGCACAACAAAAAAATAAAGAGGTAAATTCAAAGATTAGCCCTTACAGCATTAAATCCATGAATTGGGCTTTCTCATTCAGGTTGATTGATTGATTGATTGTATGGTGTTTAACGCCATATTCAACATTATTTTGGTTATCGCGGCGGCCAGTGCACCTATCCATGCTTTCCTGGAGTCTCTTTTACCAGTATTCACACAATTTTCTTTCAAAGCCACTGGCTGCTTTCACACATAATCATCGTTGAGACAATGATTAGCGGTGGGAGAGGAATGAAACCTGTCGCAATGACTATCATCAATCCTCAGAAAGAAATTGGCCGAGCCAGGGATCGAATCCACAAGCCCCTGTTCTCAAGTCCTGCACACTACCGACTCAGCCACCGGGGCTTGGTTTTCTCATTCAGGAAAACAGACAGAAAGATAGCAATTTCAAAGATGTTTTTGCTAGAGTATTTAATGCAATAGCAAACAGCATGGATCCAACACCAAACAGCATGGACTGTGAACAAAAACAACAAAAGTTGTGCATGGTGCTTTTAGGGTGCATTAAAACAAATAAACATTCTGTGCAGTCTGATCTCCATCTCCACTTGCAAAAAGGCAGTCTGATCTTGATCTACACCATCTAATTAATCTTAGCCTGCTCAGGGTTTTAGCCCTTTACTACACAATTCAAAGTTTTAACAAGCCTGAAGGCTTTCAAAAACATTGTGGAAAAAGGAGAAAATGCTGTTTACAACAACACTGATGTTTACTACCCTTTCAAAGACAAAGCGCTCCATTTCAGCCAAGTTGAATTGGTCATCTGCAAAGGTTTTGATTGTGGACAAGTCGAAAATTTTGTCGATCTGTAAGGAGTTAACATATTCACTGGGATTGCAACTAGTCCCAGTTTCAAACTTTCCTACCTTATTAAGGGCTGACTCTGCTGCTACTACTGCCATTTTAGAAGCATTTTCCGCATTTTCAATCGCTTTAACAATATTTTCGTATGCTGTTCCAGCCATGAGAGCATTGGAGGCAATATCCCTGGTGTCTGTGTACATCCTGAATTATAAAATAAGCAATTTTGTCATTCAGCAATGGGTTTAACTTTCCTTTGATAAGAGACTATGTTTGAACTGCTGAAACATTCTGACACTAATTCAGGGGATATTAATATTCTTCTATGTCATTTTTTTTTAATCAAAATAAAAACTGATGCAAACAAAAAAGCAACATTCGAAAGTGACACACAAATTCTAGACAGTTCTAAATTGCAGGTAAGCCAATTTACTGATTAAGCTTATGGTGTTTAATACCATTTTCAATATCATTTCAGTTATATTGCAGCAGCCAGTGCACCAATCCATGCTTTTCTGGAGTTTGTTTTTCCAGTCCTTTACACAATATTCTTTCTAAGCCACAGGCTACTTTTCCATATCCTCCATACAATGATCAGTGGTGAGAGAGGAATGATACCTGTTGCTATGACTGTCATCAATCCTTGGAAAGAAATTGGCCGAGCTGGAGATATTAACCAACAATCCCCTGTTTTCAAGTTCTGTATGCTACCAACTGCACTGTCAGGGCTCAGAATACAAGTTCTAGATAATTCAACATTGTACGAAAGCCAACCAACTAACCTTTCCAAATTGTCTGCCTGTTCCTCCAACACTTCAGCATGGCCGAAACTTTCATTGACAAGAAGTGCAGTGCGCTCTGGGTTCTCTGTAAAGATCTGATTGTTTTGTTCCAAGACAGCAATTGCCTGCAACATACTGCCTGCCAACCCTTCCAAAGTCTGTAAATAACAAGCAATTTTGTTGAAATGATATCCCCTGCAAAAAAAGACCTTTTCAAAAATTTACACGACAGCGTAACTCAAATTGCTCCCAGTCGGCCATTTGCATCAAATCAAAAAAAAAAAAAAAAAGCTATATCGACAGAATAGGTTATTGTAGTTACGTATAAAGTTTCACGAAATTCCGTCCAATGGTATTGGAGATATCCCGGACGGACACATGAACGGACGGACAACACTAAAACTATATCCCTCCATCTTCGGCAGAGGATAAAAATTTATGTAAAATCAGTAACTTTTAGTTTAGTTTAGGTACAATCCTAATCCCTAATTAACCCTTTACCATACGACAAAATTTTGGACTTGACCAAATTGGAAGTATTTTGCAGGTGACAGATTGAATGTAGCTCAAATAACAATGTCTATCTTATATAGGGTAGAAACCATTGTGGGAAAAGGAGAAAATGCTGGTTACAAGCATTTTCTCCTTTTCCCACAATGTTTTCAAAAGGCTTCTCTCTCAGGGTCGTTGAAACTCAGGATTGTTTGGTAAAGAGTTAACTACCTGTCCATCTATCAAACAAGCCTGTGTTCAATCCTTTACCACACGATCATGACTTTATGACCTTGAGGAAGAAGACTTTTGAAAATATCGTGGGAAAAGGACAAAATGCTGGTAACCAGCATTTTCTCCTTTTCCCACAATATTTTCTACCCTATGATAGACGGACAGCATATTGTGAGTAACTTTCAATTTGTAGTCTGCAAATGCTTTCAATTTGGACAAGTCTACAATATTTGTTGTTTGGTAGAAAAGTTTGTGAACACTATTTTGTATGGGTGTTAGGAGGTAATTGTTGCAAATTCATTTCAAAAGTAACAAGTAAAATTGTTTCCTTCTCTCCCCTCCCCACCCCCCCTTCTCTTTATAAAATCATCCAATGTGTCAAACAAATGGATGTCATCAACAAGCCTTCTTTCAGGCTGAACCATTTATCACCACTATAGAGAGAGACTAGACCTGCAACTTTAAGTTGAATACCCCAACCCCCTCCCTTTCCTGCTAACTACTTTGAAGAAGAAGTAGGCTAAAAATTTCAAGCACTAAACGACCCTGAGGAAGAAAGCTTTTGAAAACATGGTGGAAAAGGGAGAAAATGCCGATTACCAGCATTTTCTTCTTTTTCCAATGTTTTCTACTCTTCCCAATGCAAATTTCAATTTTTGAGTCACATGTACAGTGTTCTCCGTAATTTCAATTCCCCCTCCCCAAAGATAATTGTGTTGGTTTTGCAGGGGTACCAGGATACAAAAACACTGACCTTGAACTCTTGCTCGCTTGTTTCTAAGTCATCCCTTGATGCATTAAGACTTTTATCAGCTGACGTAAGGGTTTCCATGGTAACTTCCTCTTCCATCATAATTCCATTTATATGAGCAAGTATGACCACCATGTTTTCATCTTTTAAACGATTAATCAAGTTGGTTGCTCTAGTGGACACGGCCTCGGAGGTCTGACTGTTGTTTTGCAGGTCCATCAATCGTTTAATGATAGTGTTCATGTCGTCCATGATCTTCTGTGCAGCCGCCTCTTGTTCTTTTGGGACAATCTGGTGGTTTCTGATGACGTCAGTGACTGAAACAGATACGCTAACTCTTTACTGGATGACGAAATTTTAGACTGGTCCAAATTAAAAGAATTTATATACAACAATGGAGATACTGCTAAAATGGTGAGATTTAGGATAGAAACAATTGTAGGAAAAGCAGAAAATGCTGGTGACCAGCATTCAGCAGCATATTGTTTAACTCTTTACCACACAATCCTGACTTTTAACGACCCTGAGAAAGAAGCCTTTTGAAAACATTGTGGGAAAAGGAAACTAGAGGCGCTTGAGCGCCTGTATCGCTCCACAGGCCTGATATTTCTATAATGGCGAAAGGAAGTTTTTAACAATTATCATTCAATCCTGCATTTTAGCTCACTGAAGAAACAATTTGGTAGACAACCACCATAGGAACTTACCTGCAAAACAACAATGAAATCCAATGAATAGTTTTAGAGAAGAAATTTTTCAAAGATTTTACTTTATACCATAAAAGGAAAATAAGTCTCCCATAAAAGCCATGTTTTTTGACAGATCTTTTTTTTTTTAAGGAATTCTGTAAACCGGTATCTAAGGAACATTCCTGCAAAATAATAATGCTATCCAAATAGCGGTTTGGGAGGAGAAGATTTTTAAAGGTTTTTTACTTTGGTTGCCATGGCAACCAGAATTCTTCATGGAACACAATTATTTGAAAGAATTTGAAAGAGGACCACCAAAGGAACATTCCTGTGAAATTTGGTAAAAATCCAGTCAATACTTTCTGAGGAGAAGTTTTTTAAAGAAAAAGTTTACGGACGCACGCACGGACGAACGGACGAACGAACAGACGGACGCACGGACGCACGACGGACACAACGCCATGACAATAGCTCGCTGGCCTTCGGCCAGTGGAGCTAACAACAATGAAATCCAATGAATAGTTTTAGAGAAGAAATTTTTCAAAGATTTTACTTTATACCATAAAAGGAAAATAAGTCTCCCATAAAAGCCATGTTTTTTGACAGATCTTTTTTTTTTTTAAGGAATTCTGTAAACCTGTATCTAAGGAACATTCCTGCAAAATAATAATGCTATCCAAATAGCGGTTTGGGAGTAGAAGATTTTTAAAGGTTTTTTACTTTGGTTGCCATGGCAACCAGAATTCTTCATGGAACACAATTATTTGAAGGAATTTGAAAGAGGACCACCAAAGGAACATTCCTGTGAAATTTGGTAAAAATCCAGTCAATAGTTTCTGAGGAGAAGTTTTTTAAAGAAAAAGTTTACGGACGCACGCACGAACGGACGGACGGACAGACGGACGGACGCACGGACGCACGACGGACACAACGCCATGACAATAGCTCTCTGGCCTTTGGCCAGTGGAGCTAAAAATGCTGGTAACCAGCATTTTCCCCTTTTCCCACACTGTTTTCTACCCTTCCCAAACAAAATTTCTATTTTTCAGTCACGTTTATTTTGTCGTCCGCAAATGCTTTCAATTTGGACCGGTCTAAAATTTTCTCGTGTGGTAAAGAGTTAAGGGTCTTTAAAAGTAGGAATTGTTTGGTAAATGGTTAACTCTTTACCAGATGTCAAAATTTTAGACGTGTCTATATTGAAAACATTTGCAGACAACAAAGTCAATGCTGCTATAACGATGAAATTTGTATGTTCGAAAATTGAGAAAACATAATGGGAAAAGAAGAAAATGATCAGTAGTGAGAGAGGAACAAATCCTGTCACAATGACTATCATCAACACTTGGAAAGAAATAGGCTAAGCTGGGGATTGCAACCAGCAACCCCCCTAGTCTAAAGTCCTGTACAATACCAACTGTGCTACCCAGGCTCGGCACAGATGTTTAGAAACTGATCTTAAATTTTACATACCGTTTTCTGCATCTGATTGTTCAATTGTGGCATTCTGAATGGCCTCTGAGAAATTTCTCATCCTTATCTCATCCATGACTTTTTCCGACTCCATGATGTATGTTTCAATGTTGGTGACACGGATTCCTTCGTTGATTTGTTGTAAAACATCACGGACGTGCATAATGGCAGCTGAAAAGTATTTGTATTTTAAATCTGTCATATACATGTAGATGTTTTGGAACTGTTCCATGTATTCCTGCATTTAATTCCTTCACTACTGAATAAATAACCTTCACTTTTTAGTGACTACAAATACAGTCTCACCACAAGATGCAGAGACAGTTCAGTTATGATCTAAAACAAAAAAGTGGACAGTGTAGATCAGAGATCAGACTGCACATTCTTGATCTACACTGTCCACAAAAGCTAATTGTGTCGTAAACAGTAAGGAAAGAGTTAAGGCAACTTGTTAAACAAGCTTATTGAATCTTTCCCAACTGACAAAATTTTACACTGGTCCAAATGATTATTTGCAGACTATTAATCAAATATGTCTCAAATGATTAAATGTACCATAGAAAGAGCAGAAAATATTATGGAAAAAGGAGAAAATGCTGGTTCCTGGTATTTTCTCTTTTTCCCACATGGTCTTTAAGCATCATCTAATCTTGGAATTGTTTGGTAAAGGGCTAAATTCTTTATTAGTCTCCTTTTGAAACTTTTGTCCTGTTAATAACATGTTGAGTATTTGAACACCATACAGTGTTCTAAGTAAAATCATTATTCAAAGCAAGAGTCATTCTCACTGTCTGCGCATGTCATATTCTTCAAAGATTTACACCGAAGCTATTAAACAAGAGGGCCATGATGGCCCTGTATCGCTCCACTGGCTAATACATAAAATCCCTACATGCCAAACATTACAATACTTGGCCCATTGGTTTTGAACATAAGGCCCCTGAGACAGGACTAAAATTGGTAGCTCTAGTTCTTATGGTAAGTAACAAGAAGATTTCTAAAGATTTCATTACATAAGCCCATGTAAAACTTCTGACCCCTGGGGTGGGATTAAATTCGACCCTAGGGCTATAATTTGGGTACTCTTGGTGAAGGCCCACTAGATAAAGCCACATGCAAAATTTGGTAACCCTAGGCCTTATAACTGAGTACAGGGAGATTTCTAAAGTTTTGTCTATATAAGCCAATATAAAAATTGTGAACCCTGGGGCAGGGCCAATTTTGATCCCAGGGCTATAAGTTGGGCACTCTTGGTAGAGGCCCACTAGATAAAGCCACATGCAAAATTTGGTAGCACTAGGCCTTATGGCTAGGTGCAGGGAGATTTCTAAAGTTTTCTCTATATAAGCCTATATAAAACTTGTGACCACCCGGGTGGGGTTAAATTTGACCCCGGGACTATAAGTTGGGCACTCCTGGTAGAGGCCCACTAGATAAAGCCACATGCAAAATTTGGTAACCCTAGGCCTTATGGCTAGGTACAGGAAGATTTCTAAAGTTTTCTCTATATAAGCCTATGTAAAACTTGTGACCCCCGGGGCGGGGTCAAATTTGACCCCAGGGCTATAATTTGAAGAAACTTGATAGAGATCTACTAGATAAAGCTACATGCCAAATTTGGTAGCCCTAGGCCTTATGGTTTCAGACAAGAAGATTTTCAAAGATTTCCAATATTTTTAAGTTTTGTTGCCATGGCAACCAGAGTTTTTGAAGGAATTAAATTCTTTCAAGAAATTCTAAAGACGACCATGGCAGGATCATTTCTGTGAAGTTTCATCCAAATTGGCTGGGTAGTTTCAGAGAAGAAGATGTTTAAAATAAAAGTTAACGCACGGACGGACGGACGCACGACGGACAACGGGCCATGACCTAAGCCCGCTGGCCTTCGGCCAATGAAGCTAAAAAGCCTGTAGGAGGCTGTTTTAATAAATGGCCGGTGCAAAGGTTACATGCTAGCTGATCGTAGCTGAATGAATCGTACCAGGTGGCATTTTATTGAGTACACGTTTATTTTATTTTGAAATTCAAAGTAACACTTGTTGTTTTAAAAAGTAGTCTGGCTCTGTACCCAGAATGCCCAAATTAGATAGATGTGTATTTGTAAAATGCCATCTAAGGGGAGATAATGGAGTCATTCTTTGCTTAAAGGTTTGCTTGATGAGATTTGACAGGAACTTAAAATTTTGAAAATAAATAATATTATTAATTAATTCTATCTAAATTCGGTAAAAACACTTAAGATGAAATAAGCAGACAAACTTTATTTGCAACTGTACCTTTTCCTCTCCCCGTTTCTCAAAAAAACTTGAGCTGTCACTGAATGTGACTTAGTATCCCCGCCAGCACTTTGATTTTGTACACAGACGGACACATGGACGGACGGACACACAGACACACTGACAGACAGGCTGATTCCAGTATACCCCCAAAAACATTTGTTTTGCGGGGGTATAATAATGATTTGATACAACAAAATGATTATCAATGACATTAGAGAAGAAAAACTGTTCTAATCTTAATCCAGCATTAACTCTTTACCACATGAACTATATCTTAAATTAGTCCAAATTTAAAGCATTTGCAGACGACAAATCAAATTTGGCTCAAATTATTGGATTTCTTACTAAAAGGTTAGAAACTATTGTGAAAAAAGGAGAAAATGCTGGTTACCAGCATTTTCTCCTTTTACCACAATATTTTCAAGAATCTAATTTCCAAGAATTGTTAAAACTCGGGATTTTGTGGTAACTGGTTAAAACAAAACTTACAGTTTGCTTCTTGCTCACTTTCACTACCCAGCTCAACAGCCTCGGAACTTCTGTTCAACAATAGTTCACCCTCTTGTAACAAGCCTTTGGCATCATCAATACTCTCTGTCGTCTACAAAAGCAATCAAACGTCTCAAACGTTTACTCTGATGAAACAGAAGCTGGACACTTACTGTTTGCAACAATGACCTTAAAATTCATTTTTAGTACCACAACAAGGTATGTATATGATCTGCACATACAGATCTATCAAACTGCAAAGTATCATAAAAGTTGCTCATAGGCTGTTGTACTAATTGTACATTCCATTTCTAATTAACGATTTGCCAAACAGCAAAATTATAGACTTGTCCAAATTGAAAGTATTTACAGCCAACAAATTAAATGCTACTCAAAACATTAATTTCTTTTTCAAAGGGTAGAAAGTATTGTGGGAAATGGAGAAAATGCTGGTTACCAGCTTGTAGGGAGTATTTTCTCCTTTCCCACAATATTTTGTATTCCTTCAAAGACGGAACTCAACATTTGAACATTTGATTTGTCTGGAAATCCTTTCACTGTGGAAGACTAACAGTTCATCATCTTATAAAGAATTACGCAATTCTTCTTTGTCTTTGGAATGTCTTGAAAAAGCCTGAACAGCAATCATTTATATGAGCCATGCTCTGTGAAAAAGGGGTTCAATGCATCTACAAAAAGTATCAACGCATGTTAGAATGTGCAGTCTGCACAGGCTGATTTTGGTCAAAACAATTTGCAATTGGTCAACTTTCTGCATGTCAAAGGACCAGTGTACCGCAGGATGCAGTCAGCAAAAAGGATCTTATGAATCCATAAATATGTGATGACTTGTTCAGTGTTCTGCATTACGGAGATGCATTGAACCTCCTTTTTCCAGAGTATGGCTCATACAGATTAGACACAAATCAACTTACAGCTGTTAGTGGATTGGCCAGAATTTGGTCAATTTGTTTGATCTCTGACTCCACCTCATCCAGTGTGATATTCTCTGATTCATACAGAATCGAGTAGATCTTTGGCTGAAAGAAGATTTTAAGAAATAATTATGTAAAAAAATCAAACAAAACTCCAAAAAGAGTTAGTACAGCTATTTTTCCTACGTTGTTCAAGCACAATTTATATAGAATGTACCATCAAGAGTGACCATATTGTCTTAGAATTCTGAATGGGGGGTTATTCTTTAATATTTGATAGAATTTCAATAGCAAATCTGCACGTATCACTGATGTTCTTAGAGCATAAGCAAATTTATCATACTTGATTAAAGAGTTATGCAACCCAATATAAAGTGCTTTCGTTTTTAATACTGAAGCATTTGGTATAAATGCTTTTATTCCTTTACAAAACAATAGGGAAATTAAAGGACCCTGAGGAAGAAGCCCTCTTAAAACCTTGTGGCAATATTAGAAAATGCTAGAGAAATCAGTCATAGCAAGAAACATTTTTTCTGCAACAACATTTTCAAGTATGTACAAGTAAGAAAACTCAATTCCTTTTGTTCATCCTTATTTTACAAGAATATTTTCAAAGTTGTCTGCTGCAACTTTGTTTCCGCAGGTTGTGAGCTTACCTTCATTTCTGCAACAGACTGGTTTGCTCTATCTAGACGTTTCATTGCCTCAACACCAATAGAAACTGTAGCCAGTCCATCTCTCACTTCATCCATTTCTCTGTCTAACACATCCATGTCGTCCAATAGATGGTGTATACAGGATTCACATTCTAAATATAAACAGCTTATGAACATCATAAAAGTACATTTAAATTGAGAGTCAGATTAATGGTTAAATGAGTTTTAAGCATAGGAAGTATACAAAACATATAGATCTAAGCCTTGAAAACTCTCCATTACAGGTGCCCCCTAGAGAAGTCTACTTTCAGGGGAATCATTTCATAAAGAATTTACTACAACAGCCTAAATATTTCTATTCAGGTTTTGACAGTAATTCTAATTCAACTCCACTTATGGACGATAGATTGGTTTTAACAGCCTGACTAGCTTATCAGTCATTGAGAAAGCCCACATTCAGTTAGAAAAAATGAAAATGGCAGGTTAAAGAAGCTGGAAACTGTAACTGAAGAACATTTTTATCTTGAATCCTTTCAGGCAAAAAGTACCTGAACAGTAGATAGTAGAGTAAATAAAAATGACATGATAAACAGATTACAATGATTGATTGTATTGATTGACTGTATTGGAGTTTAACACCCTTTTGACAGCTTAGGTCATATCACGGCGGTTAATGCACCTATGCATGTGTTTTCTGGCTTTCTCACACCAGTACTTACATAACATTCTTTCCAAGTCACTGACTACTTTTCTGACATACATCAGAGGTGAGAGGAGAAAAATCGCCTGAAAGAAAGTTTGTGTCAACTGGGTATTGAACTCACTACCACCAGGTAATGAGTTAGATACGCTAACCAATGAGCTACCATTGGCAGATAGATTGCAATGGAGTTAAGATTAAAATTCAACAAGTAAAAATAAAACAAAATACCCTGACATCCTCTCTGTGGCACTAAAATCCATCTGTCGAGACAAGTGTCGCATCTCTCGCCTGTGACACCTGGCAAACACTGACAACTTCCATCTGTCGGATCACATGTCACAGCACCGTCATACTCGCAGTTACATTCTGAAAATATCAGACATAATGATATACCCTGAGTAAGCTTCTTGCATTCTGATAGAAAACTTAAGCATGCTGCTTTTAAATTATCCTTCTAGATACCCAACATTTTTACCTTTTACCACACAATTCCAAGTTTTAACAACTCTCAAAAGACTGCTTTTGAAAACATTGTGGGAAAATGAGAAAATGCTGGTAACCAGCATTTTCTCCTTTTCCCTCAATGTTTTCAACCCTTTCAGAGACAATTTCCATCACATGAGCTTTAATGAATTTGTCGTCTACAAATCCTTTCAAATTGAATGAATCTAATTTTTTGTCCTTTGGTAAAGAGTTAAGATAGTAATAGCTGCTACAGTTGGATTGATCACACAATATTTTTGGAACTCTTTAAAACTAAATGATTGACAAAAATACAAATTTGGTATGCAAGCTATGGGATAAGACACAGCATTGCATGTACATACTGATAGACAGACCAACAGCTTGACCCCCACTTTGTTGGAGGGGTGGGGTGGACCCATTTCCAACGGAAGTAAAGCAATTCTCTGACCCAAGACCAGGGCCATGAAGAAGACATAAGACAATTACCTGTACATCCAGTCTCCTGATAGTTCCAGTATCCAGGTATGCACTGGTCACACCTTCTACCCGTCACACCTGGCTGACAGAAACATGTTCCATTCTGAAGGTCACACTGTGTAGACACGGAAGCTTCGGCGCAGTCACAGCTGGTACAACCATTACAGCTCTCAAATCCATATGTGTCAGGCTGGAAAATTGAAAGCGTTTCTCTTGATATTTGTTACGGTCAAGGATCTAAACTCCTATGCACTATGTGTTAGCAGCAACCACTAGTAACATAAATATAATCATGTACTGTATACCAACAATGTCCAAGTTCTAGCCAAATGAAATGAACTTTTTCTGTTAAGACATACAACCAAATATTGCAATTTCTAGATTATTTTGGTCAGAATATGTCAATAAATAGTCAACTGGGTAGATTCAAAATCACACAACATGATCTGTGCAGTCTGATCTTGATCTATATTTTCTAAAAGAGCAATGCAAGTTTTTCATTTAAGTTTTTCATCAACTTCTTGATAATATGAATATAAATACCGATAGTTAAAAATAAATTCTTGGTCCTAAACACAATTAAGTCATACTCTTGAAAATGGGAGTTTGATCCATCTTCGTGATGCATTATACAAAGCAAGTCATCAGATAATCATGGATCCATAAAAACCATTTTGTGCAACAACCAACTGAATCATGAGGTACACTAGTCCATCGAAATTCAGAAAACTTAACAATAACAAAAAGTTTCAACCAAGGTCAGCCTGCGCGGACTGTGCAGGCTGACCTGGTTGACACTTTTTGCAGATGCATTTAGCCCGCTTTTGACAGAGTATGGGTCATTATTTATTGTACTTACAGCACATCTATCACAGTTGATTCCAATCACATTGGGTTTACATGTACACTGTCCGTTCTTGTTGTCACAGGTCAAAGAGCCACACTGCTCACAGGAACATGCTGAAAATAGAAATAGCCATCACACAGCACTGCATTAAAATGTGTACATAAACTTCCCAAAACAAATTTGCAGCAAAAAACTGCAAAGGAATACAGTCATATATATTTAACAATACTTCTTATTTCCATTGACTCTTCCACTTAATGGCAAATTTGACCTGCTACCAGGACCATATGTAAACAAAAATCAATGGCATTGTATAAATGATGTATGATAAAACACAGACATGTCTGAGAATTGCTAAGTTTATGTACTTACGGTAACAATCTTTTGCAATGATAGCGTCTCCGTACCACCAATCCTTACATCTCTCACAATTCCGTCCAGTCGAGTTATTGATACAGATCATGCAGTCTCCCGTCTCAAAGTCACACGAATCTGGGTTTGTCATGTCAATGTTTTCATTACACTGACATCTTTCGCAGGTTTCTCCAGGAATTCTGGGGTTACCATAGTAACCAGGGGAGCATCTTTCAAAAAATGATAAAAGACAATTATGTGAATCTTCTTTTAAAGAGTGCCATACAAAATTTCAACTGTTTTTGCAACAGTAGATTTCAAACAAGACTGCAGAGAATTTGAAATATGATCTTAGATCTGCACTAACCATTACATTGAAACACCGTGACATACCAACAGGGTCCTTTTCTCAAAAGGAAGTTGTTTATTTCATTTATTTAGAACATGAACAATTAACTCTTTACCTATCTTTTAACAACCCTACAAAGATGATATTTGAAAACTTTATGAGGAAAGGACAAAATACTGGTAAATTGCACTTTCTATTTTTCAAAAGACTGACAATGACACATGGACGAACAACACACACAGGCCCATGACATCAACTTGCTGGCCTTTGGCCAGTGGAGCCAAAAACAAAATTGTACAAGCTCACCTCCACCACCACATAATACATACACGCTTATGTGAAACAAGAATACCTGTCACCCCATTCCCTAGTATACATGTCTCACACACCTCTGTCACACACCCCAACCACACACTTATGTAAAGTAATACCTTCACACATCCCAGTCAAACACTTATGTGAAATAAGAATACCTGATCCACACTGCACTCACACACGTATGTGAAATCAGAAAACCTGTCATACACTCCACACAAATTTATGTGAAACAAGAGAGCATGTCACACTCCACCCACATACTTATGTGAAATGAAAATACACGTCACACAATCAACCCACACTTATGTGAAACAACATGTCACATACTCAACCCCCACATATGTGAAACAATAATTTGTCACACACTCCACCAAAACACTTATGTGAAACAAGAATACCTGTCACACTTATCTCCCATGTAGCCTTCATAACAGTCACATGACAGAACATAACCATCTCCACTCACAGAGCAAGTATCTGCAAAGCTGCAAGAAATTCAAGATATTAAATTAGTACTAGATACGCGGGTTAGTCAAAAATAATTGAGCCCTCCCTCATAGCTTTTTCATTATTTAACACACGGTAATTATATTTGGCACAATTTTTTACCAATATCTCGTGCGTTGTTTGTGCGGGAAAAGCTAATGTTTCATGACGTCATATAAATGTAATGTCATTTATGGTTACATGGAGGACGGTGTGTTCACGCTGACGCGCAAAGAACAGATTGCGTACATTAAGATTGAAGCCAGACAGGGAAAAAGCGCATCTGAAATTCTAAAAGCTCTTGAGGAAGTTGCTTCAGAGTCTATACTCAGATACAGTACTATCAAGCGATGGGCGCAAGAATTTAATAATGGACAAACTGTCGTTAGCAACAAGCACCTATGCTGAAGGACTCTGTCAGAGACGAATGACGAAAATGTTGAAAATGTAGCAAAATTACTTGAGGCTGATAGAAGATACACATGTGATGAGATAGCATATGAGTTGGACATAAGTCACGGGTTGGCATATAACATTCTGACTGAACATTTGCAAATGAGGAAGATCGCCGCTAGATGGGTACCCCACATGCTCTCGGAAACGCCAACATGTGAATATTGCCCAATCACTCCTACAAAGGTACGATGCAGAAGGTGATGAAATGCTGCAAAGAATCATTGCTACTGATGAAACTTGGATGCGATCATTTGAACCTGAATTGAAGCGACAGAGTAGCAAATGGCACACCAAAAACTTGCCGCAACCGGTAAAATTCTGCCGAAGTCAGAACTGTCCCAAGATGATGATGATATTTGCGTATGATTACCGTGGCGTACTGACCTCACATAGGGTACCGACAGGTGAAACAGTCAACAAAGAGTACTACAAAGATGTATCTTAGGACAATACTTCGTCCAGCATTACGCCGAAAGCGCCCAGAGCTGATTGACTGCACGCCGCTCATTTTGCAAGACAACGCATCACCCCACAAAAGTAACGTTGTCAAGGAGCTGTTGGAGGGATATGGCTGGGAAATGCATGATCACCCCCAGTATTCTCCAGATCTTTCTCCCCCAGACTTTGATCTGTTCCCGAAGTTGAAAGAACCCCTACGAGGAATCCTTTATGATAGTTTAGACGAGTTAGAGTGTGCTGTGAACGGGGAGGTCCGATGAATCAACTTCAGTTGCCTACCAACAGGTATCCAGGCGTTGCCGAGAAGATGGAAATCAGTCCTTCGGTCCAAGGGGGATTACTTCGAGGGATGATAAACAAATATGACGTCTGTTGAACTTATATAAAAAGTTATGAGGTAGGGCTCAGTTACTTTTGACTAACCCTCGTACTTTAAACACATGTGTCTTTTTGCCACTATGCTTTTCAAAATTTGTCTCCTGAAAGACAAATCATTCGTTCAGAAGAAAATGAATTAAAAAAGGTTGTAAAACTGGTCTCAATATTAGTCTCCCTGGAACAAAAACATACAGCAAGATGGCCAAGATAGATTTCTCAAACAGCTGGGTCAAAGGCCAATCTACTGTGAAAATCTGAATAATTTCAGTAGAATCCCTGAAGATCATATTCCAATAATCTCAGTAGAACTCCTGATATTCATGATCCATGCTAAGTTTCAAAACAGTGATGTCTGATTTCTGACTTTCGTGAGTTCTAAAAGTCTTATCCATTTCAGTACTACGGGTCACGTAGGTCACATGACTAAATAGTTTGAACAACCTCTTTTCAACTCAGAAAGAAACACTCCAATAAGACAGCTGAACACTGATTTGCCTCCTATATTGAAATTATTAGACTGCATTATCTAGTTATTCACTGATGTGTAGGGAAGTTGTTGCATATTTGTACATAATATGGTATTGGGTTGAAGCCAACTACTACAACATACTTATTTGAGTCAATTTCCAAAGGACATCCACAGATAAAACAGCCTCCTGTGTAGGGATCGCCGTAGTAACCAGGCAAACACTGCTCACAATTATTACCCATTGTATTGTTTTGACAGTCCTGCAGAAAAAAAAATATAGCATTAACCCCTGTAGGGCTGAACCTGTATTCAACTGTTTATGCAGACAGTGTAGATTCAAGATCAGACTGCAGGGAATATGTAGTCTGATCTTAGATCTACACTGTCCACTTTTTCTTTCAATAAGAGAGTCAATTTAACTGCTTTAGTTTAAATCAAAAATACTTATTAATGCAATGTAAAACTATTGTAACCACAGACAGAAACCAAAAATCAAAATTACCATATAGTTAAGATAAATGTGCTATATGAAACAGGGACTTAATGCATCTGCACAAAGTATCAGCCCAGGTCCACCTGCACATATGGCACAGGCTGAAATGGATCATAACCTTTTGCTATTGTAATTTTTTGCATGCCCAAGGATTATTCTACCTCAAGATTCAGTCAATTGATATTAAATGGATTTTATGGATCAGTAATATTGGGACAACTTGCTGGGTATAAAGCATTACAGAGATGCAACTGACCCCCTTTTAGTAGAGCATAGCTCATAATGTGTATTGACTAAAGGTCAATCATATTTATCCTTACCAAACATTGGCCCGTGTTCATATCACAAGTCTCTGCATGTCCATAACACTGACATGGCACACATACACCAAGGTATGGGAATGTCCTGGCTCTGTAATACCCCTCATCACAATTCTCACATGATGTGCCGATATATCCCGCTGGGCATGCACATTCTTCAACAGTTTTTGCAGAAGCACCTGTGCCTTCCTCTACAGCATAGTCCATCTCAAACTCAATTAATCTGGATTTGGATGAAAAACAAAAACTGAAATTAGTTTGTAGTTTTTTAAAGTCTGAATTATTCTTAGCAGCTTTTGGCTTTTGTCAGAGTGTACATTTCCATTTGAGCAAAAAATCCCATTATGGCTAACATCAAGGTTCTTTTCCTCCAAAAAAAAATGTCAAATTCATTTGTTTCAGCAGTTTTAGGGCTACAAGTTTATCCGAAGTTCAAGATTTGCGGTGAGGGTTATCAAATTCTTTACTAATTTTTAAATCTGAAGACAAAATTTTAGACTCATCCAAATTTCAAAGCATTTGCTAAACAAAAATTAAATTCATTTCAAATGATGGGATTTGTCTGTGAAAGGGTTAGAAAAATTATGGAAAAAAGGAGATAATGCATTTTCTCCTTTTCTCACAATAATTTCACTATGATCTCTTTCTCAGCGTTGTGAAACATGGACTGTTTGGCAAAGGGTTCAGACTAGCAGAGCTCCTGTAAGGCAACATACAAAACATGCATGTTGTTGAAACAAGAGTGTCATTAAAGCGGTACAGATACCTTATTTCCCGCACAACTGTGTAATAATTGGCCCGGATATGTAGAGCTTGCAGGTTCACTAAAATCATCATGAATTCGTCTCTGCTAACTCTCTTTCCAGTTTCAGCATATTCAAAGTTGTACTGAAAATGTATACAATAAATCATCATTCGATCTGACAGTCTGATATTCATTCTGGGGTCCGTATTTACTATCATTTCTTAAGAACCTTCTCAAGAATTTTCTGAATTTGAAAGTAACACAATTTCTGATTGAATAAACGAATGTAGCCATGCAAAAAACTTGAAACATTTTCTCATATGTCTGTTATTACTTAAGATATTTACTTCGAACTTCAAACAAAATTTACTGAAAAACCCCCTGCAGTCGAGCGGACACCAGTATACAGCAAATTAAATGTTGGTAAAACAAGGATTTTTAAGGTGGAAAACATTGTGGGTAAAGGAGAAAATGCTGGGTTCCAACTTTTTCTCCTTTTCCACTATGCTTTCAAAGGCTATCTCTTTCATGGTCAACATAGACAGCATGAAGGCTATGACAATCTCTTGACCTTTACTTCCAATCAACTGTGATAGAAAAAAACCCTTTTGTCCTTTGGTCTGACACCTTAATAAGTGTGTTTCCAACTTTAAAGAATCTAAACCCATTTACCATTTCTCATACTAATACAAATATTCATGAAAGAAGAACTAGCTTCTGACCAACAATTTCTTCTCTTTCCACAATATTTGTTTACTATAATGGTCTGCTGCATGACCAAAAGATATAAGTTGTGCTATCAAATCAAAGGGTTACAAAAAGGGCATAAAAACCCTTTACCACGCAATCCAAACTTTCCAGGGTTACAGGGTTAACAGAGGACTAACAGAGAAGACAATTGTTTAACCCCTTACCACACGATATTTGACCTTAAGAATTAAGGTTTTTGAAAACATTGTGGGAAAAGGAGAAAATGCTGGAAACCAGCATTTTCTCCATTTCCCACAATGTTTTCTACCTTTTCAAAAACAAATTTTATATTTGGAGTCACATTCATTTTGTCATGTACAAATGCATTCAATTTGGACAGGCCTAAAATTGTGTCGTTTGGTAAAGAGTTAAAAAAATGTTTTTACCTCAAGCAGCTGGACTCCCATTGCAGTGACTCGGCTTATTTCTGGTTGGCTGGGTGACACATGCACGATGGTCTGGTTGTTTCCAACCATGATAACATCTGGCTCAAAGAAGGCTTCTGTCTGGATGGAATCGTTTCTTGGCAGAACGTAGAGGACATTATAGCTCAAATATCCACCATAGCTTCTCACCTACAATAACAATCAAAACAATTTGCTTTACAAACAGCTGTTGCTTTCCACTATTAAAACATCAACCATTCTTAATTCTATTCTTATACTCATTCTAGATTAAGAAAGTAACACAACTTCTGACTGGCTAAACCATTTGGCTAAACCACTGGCCAGCCAGTCAAAAGTTGTGTTACTGTAAAATTTAGAAAATTCTTGAGAATAAGATGAAGCATGGTCTTATCGATACATGTAGTTGGTGAATACGGACCCCATTTTGAAGAACACTTCTGTTTGAGTAAAAGCAATTTTTGGCAGAATACTGAACATACAAATGCTGCAAATGCTTTGAATTTGGACTATCTAACAAGAGGGCCATGATGGCCCTGTATCTTACTTTAAAAACATAACCTCTACCCTGCCTGCCAAACAAAAACAGTCATATCTTTTTAAATGCAAAGATAATGTCAGTGAATACAAGCAGGTGTATTCATTAGCATGAAAGGTCAAGTTCTGAAAAATTTGAGTGATAGAAACCTTACTTTAAATTAAACATTCCATTCATGTGAGCATAACCATTAGCATCAAAATAAATCACTCTCCCTTAAAACAGAACATTTCCTCTCCAAAAAACTTGAATACCAAACTCCAATAATGTACAAGACAAATTTATGATGCATGGCATCATAGAAGCTGCAATCTTTTGGTGGACAATTTCAGAAATATTGACTTTCTAGAAAAAATGTGATGACATTTTTGTATCTGTTTTTTCCCCACAAACGGAAGATCATTACAAATGATACTAAAATGCAGGAAAAAAGGCAGGAGTTAAGAGAGGAATCTTAACTTATCTTGTACCATTATTATCATCATAATCACCACTATCATTTAAAGTGATAATGTGTATGTGAGAAAACATGTAAAAGCATGGGAATTTTCAAATTTCTACTCAAAGCTTGAAAATGGAGAAACTGCGCATTCAAGTACAGCATTTTTCATTATTAAATGATTTTAAAAAGCACACTTCTGTAGGGGGATAAAAGGCGACACTGCGGAATTATGTAAGTAATTATTCAAAATGATATATAGATCATTATTCACGTAGATCTACGTGTATTTACGATTTCTAGGTGATATTTTATTTGTGTTTCATTTTTTACAAAAAGAAAAAAGAAAAAAATATTAAACAACTTTCTTCTAAAACATTTTCTTTTTGCTTGTTAAAAAGTATCTTAGCCTGCTTGTAACAAAGTGAATGTTTACATTTCTACTACAGAATTAGAGACTTTCGCATAGTATCTCCAAAATTCTTCTGATCATAGCCTTCACAGTTGGCGTGAACCACTTAAAAAAAATTTTTTTTTAAGTCTTTAAGGATCTGAATCTATTCAACAACAACATAGTAACTATTTAATAGTAGAGGGCCATGATGGCCCTGTATCGCTCCACTGGCTAATACGTAAAATCCCTACATGCCATGGCAACCAGAGTTTTTAAAAGGAATCAAATTCTTTCACGAAATTCTGAAGAGGACCACGGCAGGATCATTTCTGTGAAGTTTCATCAAAATTGGATGGGTAGTTTCAGAAAAGAAGATGTTTAAAATAAAAGTTAACACACGGACGGACTGACGGAAGGATGCATGGCGGACAACGGGCCATGACGTAAGCCCGCTGGCCTTTGGCCAGTGGAGCTAAAAATCATGTCCTTTAGTAAAAAGTTGAACAGTGTCAGCAGATATGTCAAATATAGCTTTACAACAACTTGAAAATTATCTTGTAAAGCTGTATCTGAACAAAAAACAACAACAACAACAATGTAACAGTTGGAGAATGAGTAATTGCTTGTAAAAAGCCCTATTGATCCTTTAACAACAATGTTTTTTGTTTCCCTGAAAAAAGACAGTTTGTTTCCTTCAAAGGCTTATCTCTTTGTGAAACATCAAAGTTTTCCATTGGGCGAAGTTCAGCTGGTGCAAACAGAAACACTGCCGATAAACTCTCTATCAGATGACAGAATTTTAGTAATGTCCAACAAATCAATCCTTTACCACAAAGTCCTGAGTTTTAACGACCTTGAAATGGAAGTCTTTTGAAAACATTGTGGGGACAGTGTTTTCTACCCATTCAAAGACAAATTGCATCATTTGAGCCACACTTAATTTGTCATCTGCAAAATTAATGCTTTGAATTTGGATGAGTCCGAACTTTTGTCCTTCGGTAAAGAGTTAAATGTGACTCAAAAAACTGGATTTAGCTTTGGAATGGTTGAGAAGATTAGGCAAATAAGAGAAAATGCTGGTTATGAGCATTTTCTCCTCTTCCTACAATTTTTCAAAACCCTCCTTCCTCGGGGCAATTGAAACAGGGGATTACTTAGCAATGGATCATGAGGAATATCTTCTATACTCTCAATACCTTGATAAACCTCGGTGATGGGAAATGCATTAAGTATGTTCAAACTCACCTTATTGCCAAGGTAGGAACTTGGAGCTGTCCAATACATGGAGGTATTAGTATTTACGATTTTATCTTCTTCCTCGATGTCTAGTACAGCTATTGTTGTTCCAGCGTCTCTCACAGCTCCGTCTACAGTGTTTGTGATACCCCAGTCTAACATGTCCATTACCTGGTAAATATAGATTCTTCCAACACTAAAGCTGACCCAGTGGCTCAGCAAGCAGAATACAGGGCTTCAAACCTGTGGGTTGCTAGCTAGAATCCCCAACTCAGCCAATTTCTTTTAGCAGACAGATGATAGTCATTGCAACAAGATTTATTCCTCTCTCTGTACTGATCAATGTTTCAATGATGGCTATGTGGGAAAGCAGCTAGCGGTTTGGGAAGAATATTGTGTGAAGTACTGGCAAAAGAAATGCAAGGAAAGCATGGATATGTGAACGAACCCCTGCAGTATGAGTGAAATAAACTTGAAAAACAGTACAGTATTAACTACCATAGAAACAAACTCTTTGCAACATTAAACTTCGTTATAAATAATTTGTGGCCAAAAATTAAAAGCCCTTTTTTATCAAACTCATCTAAAACAATGTATTCTAGCTTTCAAAATATTTCTACACTCTTTTCATACAATCTTTTATCACATAACCTCCCTTGTTTTCAGTGTAATATACCAATTATGAATTTTCTTATCTTATACATGTTTGATATCTCAATTGTGAGACATCATTTTTAACGTCATTTTGTACATATTTCAAAGTTCTAGTGAATGGGTTTTATAGATATTACCATGGGTGCATAGAGTGGTTCCGCATCTTCTGATCAATAATTTGTGAAATACCATTATGTGATAAAAAGAATCTTCCATTTCCTTGGCGTTTGAGATAAAATTTTATTAAACTCATCAAGAAAAAATTTTATCAAGCTCATCGAAGGCTCACTAAATAACATTTTCCCTAGCAACTCGTTTAATCAAATTTCATCTCAACGCCAATTCATGTCAGATCCTTTATATCTCAAATACCAACTTATTTTATCACTCCCACAAATTCTTTCATTATGGACGAGTCTAAAATTCTCCTTTTTGGTAACGACTTAAAGTCAGCATCAACCAATGAACAAGGCACCAAGATATACTTGTTTAATTTCTACCAAACAATAGAAATTTAGACTCAACAAAATTACAAGAGGGCCATGATGGCCCTGGATCACTCACCTGAGTCCATTGGCAAAATTCACTCCATGTGTATAATTCAATTTCTGACCATCTGTCAGGTCAATTGAGCAAGAAATGTGGCCTCTAGAGCGTCCATAATGAATTTCTGTAAGTTGACCTAGTGACCTAATTTATCACTCCACGTGACCCAATTTAGAACTCATCAAAAAATTTATCAAGACAAACATTCTGAACAGTTTTCAAGTTAATTGAGCAATAAATGTGACCTCTAGAGTACCCACAAGGTATTTCTTAAATTTGACCAAGTGACCTAGTTTATGACCCCAGGTGACCCTATTTCAAACTCGCCCAATATTTCATCAAGACAAACATTCTGACCAATTTTCAAGTCAATTGAGCAAGAAATGTGGCATCTAGAGTGTCCTCAAGGTATTTCTTTAATAGGACCTTGTGACCTAGATTATGACCCCAGGTGACCCAAATCCAAACCCATTCGAAATTTTATCAAGACAAACATTCTGACCAAATTTCAGGTCATTTGAGCAATAAATGTGGTCTCTCAAGTGCCCACAAGGTATTTCTTTAATTTGACAAAGTGACCTAGTTTATGACCCTAGGTGACCCAATTTCAAAATCATCCGATATTTCATCAAAACAAACATTCTGACCAATTTTCAAGTCAATTGAGCAAGAAATGTAGCCTCTAGAGTGCCCTCAAGGTATTTCTTTAATTTGACCTAGTGACCTAGATTATGACCCCAGGGTAGCCAAATTTTGAACTCATCCTAGATTTCATCAAGACAAACATTTTAACCAATTTTCAAATCAATTGAACAATAAATGTGGCCTCTAGAGTGCCCACAAGGTATTTCTTTTATTTGACCTAGTGACCTAATTTGACCCCACATGACCCAAATTTAAACTCATGTAAGATTTTATTAAGACAAACATTCTGACCAATTTTCAAGTCAATTGAGCAAAAAATGTGGCCTCTAGAGTGCCCACTAGGTATTACAAACATTTTAACCAATTTTCAAATCAACTGAAAAATAAATGTGGCCTCTAGAGTGCCCACAAGGTATTTCTTTAATTTGACCTAGTGACCTAATTTAAGACCCCACATGACCCAAATTTAGATTCATGTTAGATTTTATCAAGACAAACATTCTGACCAAATTTCAGGTCATTTGAGCAATAGATGTGGCCTCTAGAGTGCCCACAAGGTATTACTTTAATTTTGACCTAGTGACCTAGTTTATGACCCAAGGTGACCCAATTTCAAACTGACTGAACACACTGTGCTCAGGTGGGCTAACAAACTTAGAACAGGTTCACTACATAGCAAATAACAAAGCTCTATGCCTTCAAGATTTAGAAAAGAAGAATTTTAAAGTTTTCCTTTTTTGTTCCTTCGTTAGAATTTGTGACCCCCGAGGCGGGGCCTGTTTTGACCCCAGCGGCATCATTTGAACAAACTTGGTAGAGGTCCACTAGGAATTGCTACATGCCAAATATCAAAGCTCTACACCTTCCAGTTTTAGAGAAGAAGAATTTTAAAGTTTTCCTTCTTTGTTCCTATGTTAGAACTTGTGACCCCCGGGGTGGGGCCAGTTTTGACCCCAGGGGCATCATATGAACAAACTTGGTAGAGGTCCACTAGGAGATGTTACATACCAAATATCAAAGCTCTACGCCTTCCAGTTTCAGAGGAGGAGAATTTTAAAATTTTCCTTCTTTGTTCCTATGTTCGAACTTGTGACCCCAGGGCTAGGGCCAGTTTTGACCTCAGGGGCATCATATGAACAAACTTGGTAGAGGTCCACTAGGACATGCTACATACCAAATATCAAAGCTCTATGCCTTCAAATTTCAGAGAAGAAGAATTTTAAAGTTTTCCTTCTTTGTTCCTATGTTAGAACTTGTGACCCCCGGGGCAGGGCCAGTTTTGACCCCAGGGGCATCATATGAACAAACTTGGTAGAGGTCCACTAGGAGATGCTACATACCAAATATCAAAGCTCTATGCCTTCTAGTTTCAGAGAAGAAGATTTTCAAAGATTTTGCTATTTTTTTCCTTTCTGTTGCCATGGCAACCAGAGTTATGGTTGGATTCAATCTCTTGAACAACTTTGGTAGAGCTTCACCCAAGAACAACCCTGCCAAGTTTCATCAAGATTGGCCAAGCAGTTTAGGAGGAGAAGATGTTTAAAGGAATTGTGGACAGATGTACTCCGGACAACGACCGATCACAATACCTCACCTTAGCACTTCGTGCTCAGGTGAGCTAAAAAGCATTTGCAGACGACAAAGTCAATGTTGCTCAATCAACTTTGTCTGTCTTTGTAATGGTTCAAACCATTGTGGGAAAACTAGAAAATGCTTGTTCCCAGCATTTTTTCATTTTCCCACATTGTTTTTGAAAGCCTTCTTCTATAAGATTATTAAAGCAAAGGCTTGTTTGATAGATTTGTGTAACCTTTACCACACAGTCCTGAGAAAGCTTTTGTAAACATTGTGGTAAATGGAGAAAATGCTGATAACCAGCATTTTCTCCTTTTACCACAATGTTTTCAATTCTTTCAGAGGCAAATTTCATAATTTTAGCCAAATTTAATTTGATGTCTGCAAATGCTTTCAATTTGGACCAGTGTAAAAATTTGTTGTTTTTAACAGAGTTAAATATGGAAAGACTACTCACAGAGGTCCAGACCATGCTGGACTCCCTACAGTTCTGTGAATTACCAAAACAGAAGCCACATTTGTTGTCTGCAAATACTCTGAATTTGGACCAGTCCAAGACTTTTTTGTTCGGTAAAGAGTTACATAAAGAAAGACTACTTACAGAGGACCATACCATGCCAGCCTCCCTGCAGTTGTGTGTGTTGCCAAAACAGAAGCCACATTTAATTTGTCGTCTGCAAACGCTTTCAATTTGGACCAGTCCAAAATTTTGTTGTTTTATACAGAGTTAAATAAAGAAAAACTACTCACAGAGGACCACACCATGCCAGACTCCCTGCAGTTCTGTGTGTTGCCAAAACAGAAGCAGTTTGTACATCCTAGTGGGTTTTCTGGGTTAAGGTTGTATGTGAATACATCACACTGGTCACATCTTGATCCAACCACATTGTCCTGAAAGTACATAGAAACTCATTGTCTTCAACTTAATTTCAAGAAGTGTAAATACCTGTGTCTTGATCACAGACCTCTCCATTGTACCATTTCTATCACACCTGCACACCTGACATCCCTGCTTACCTCACATTAAGTGTCTACCTTACACAGATAGTATGCAGTGTCATGATTAATGTGTATAATTGATAAAATGTGAGAGGTCAGAAAACTGCTCTGACCCCCCTCACATACTGTATACGTAGATTCATATGCGTGTTGAAAAATTTGCGAATTACCGATCGAGGGCATTTTGCATACAAAAACGTTTGCGAATTCAAGACACTCGTTATTTGTTGGTATACATGTGGTAAAATATGCACGCAAAATCGCAAAAATTTCCACGTTGCAAAAATTTCAACTTATACAGTACATCAGTAAATACATCATTTCTGAGCAGATCCTCATGATTTCTTGTTTACCTATTTTATGTCAATCTAAAATGCAGTGAACTTTTACAAAGCTCTGGCCTGCCAGGTAAATTTTTACAGCATGTACCTTAAAATCATACCAGCATCTCTTTACCTAACCTTTAGTAGCTACATTACATAGACAGTACCCTGTGCCTAGATCACAGATTTTCTCTATGGTACCACTTCTGTCACAATCACATTCTCAACAACTGTATACCTAAAGTTCAGAACCTGCCTTACAATCATGCACACACCTGTACACCTTACATGTAGTGCCTATCTTTCAATCAGACACACACCTGTATACCTGAAGAAAATGCCTACCATACCCAGATTGGTTGCAATGTCAGGATCACATAATTATCTCCATTGCACAACTTTTATCAGAGTCACACTCTCCACACCTGTATACCTGACAATTAGCCCTTACTTTTCAATCACATCAACAGTTGTATACCTGACATTTAGTACATGTACATACCTTACATAGACAGTGTGCAGTATCTTGATCTCAAATCTTCTCTTTTGTACCACTTCTGATAGTTTGTACCTTCCTTAGAATCACACACCTGTATACCTGACATCTAGTACTTACCTTACACAGACAGTATGCTGTGTCAGGATCACAGATTTCCTCTATGGTACCACTTCTATCACAGTCACATTCTCGACACTGCGGGAAGGCATAAAAGCCAGCCAGACAGTAATCACACTTCCTTCCTCCAATGCCAGGTAAACACCTGCAAACAAAATCATACAAATGATCTAATCTTATTCTGTGTCTTTGCCAATTAGTTGACTAATCCTGGAGTTTAGAATTAGAATTGAATCTAAAGAGGCAGGTGAATACAGAATACAACTAAGTAAACCTTTACTAGATGACAAAATTTCAGATTTATCCAAATTAAAAGCACTAGCAGACGACATATCAGATGTGGCCCACATGATGGAATTTGTCTTTGAAAGGATGGAAAATATTGTGGAAAAGGAGGAAATGCTGGTTTGTTTTCAAAAACGTTATTTTTCAAGCTCATTAAAACACAGGATTGTTAAGTAAGGGGTTAAATATCTCATCAACCTAAGAGGAAATAAACCCAACAGACATTTTCAGTCCAGAAATAAGACCTACACAGATGCTTTTGACTGCTTTTGTATAGAATGTCTTGGAACAGCAGGCAGTGTAGATCAAAGATCTGACTGCACATTCTAAGCAGTCTGATCTTTGATCTACACTGGCCTCAAAGGCAACTACAGTGATGAAACGGGCTTTAAGGTTTAATAGATGGTGACTTACTCGCACTGTCCTGTATTTTCATCACAATTCATATTTCCATCAACAACCCCCTGTGGATTACACTGGCATTCCTGGAGGAAGAAATTTAAAAATAGTTGTGGAACAAGAGCTGAACTGTTGCTAGGCAGGGTTCCCTGTGGCTGCTTTTTTTCTTGCGCCATCACTTTCGCCAAATGAGAAAAGTTTGCACCAGATTGAAATAATTGGAGCCAGTTGGTGCCAATTTTAAAATGAACATACAGTAGGTCAGGCATAATCAAGAATTTGGTCAATAAATTATCATTGCATGGTTGTGTCATGAGCAATAATATAAACAAGAAAAGATTTGTTTTTATCCAATTAAATTATTGTACCTATGTTTACTGTGTGAATATATTCCAAAAATTAGTTTTGTTCACAAAAATCATGTTGTATTAAGTTTAAGTAGATCTGTCATTAATGTTTGTAAAACCACTGTGACAAAAGCCGAACTAGGTCATTGATAACCATTTCTTCTATTGTAACAAAGTTTTAAAGAGAGACTTCTAAGTTTTATGAAACAGATAGAGGTTTAAATGGTACAAACCAAACAAAAAAGTCAGTATGAGAAAAATTGTTACAAAAGTTGGAAGTGCTCATTTAGAAAAATTTCTAAATCTAGAATTTTTTTCCTGTGGGGACTATTTACATTTTGAAACATACAGAAGTTAAAATGTTAAAAACCAAACAAGTTTTCCAAATGTTGGGCAATTAATGCAGGAAAAACGACATAGAAAATTTCGAGGATGACGATAACATAACTGTTCGAGTTTTAGTCAATGCCGACGTGGTCGACATTTTGGAAACCCGCTGTATATTAATTTAATACAGAATCTATCGATTTTGCCTGCGTTTCTGATTGATTTCGATATTTAGTAACATTCACTATTTATATGGGACACTGCTCTTCGATACTTTCACTTTCTTACAGTTTCCCCAAGTTAACTGACAAGTTTTGTATGAAGCGGGCCGTCCTGACCCGTTTTTGCCGGAAGTTTATGTTATCGGAAGCGTATGTGTATTCGGATAGTCAGGTGTAAACGGTACCAAGGTGTAAATGACATCGATTTGTAAAGTAATTTGGATTATGTCGATGGCGTAGTTTATTCCTGCTGATTTATTTGAACTTTATCGATGAATTGGTGGTCATGCATCCACGCATTGCGGTGAAGAGGACCAGTATCAAAATGTACGGCATCCCGATATGAGAAATATCGGCGCCAGTCATTTTCACCAATCGGCATTTTCTTGCGCCACATTTAAAAATCTATCGCAAATGGCGCCAAATCCAAAGCCCAGCGGGAACCCTGCTAGGTAACAGGAAAGTCCTGCACCATTTCACAGTCTTTATCTTTCTTTTACAATTTCTAGTAACAATGACCTTGTAAATTACTTGCATCACAAGATCTATCACAATGTTAAGTTTCAAAGACATAGTTTTTACAACAAGCTGAAATGACTGTGAAACCAGTAATCTATGTTTGGCACTAATTTACGATGATTTCAAATTCAATTTTTTCCAATTTTTAGCAGCAGTGACCTTTACCTTATCCATAAAATGGAGGTATGTGCATAAACAGCATATCACAATCTCTCATGATGTCAAGTTTCATTGAACTATCTCATAGGTTTTTTCATTTTTTGCAAATTCTGATTTTTAAATATTTTATAAATAGTGATCTTGACATTATCCGAGTGCTGAAGAATGTGTATCATCATACTGTTATCTATCCCAAGGTCAGGTTTCATCAATATGTTTCTTCCTCCGATTTTCTGATAACAGGAGGGTCTGACATGAGTCTATCAGGTTTAAAAAGAAATGATCCACTGTCTTTCAAAAAAGGGGCTTAATGCATCTGCAAAAGTATTGATCCATGTCAGCCTCCACAGTCCATACAGACTGACATGGGTCAAAACTTTTTGCTGATTGTCAATTTTTTGCACGTCAAAGGTCTATTTAACTCCAGATTCAGTCGATTGTTAGACTAAATGGATTTTATGGATCCATAATTATGTGATAATTTGCTTGGTTTAATGCATCAGAAGATCCTTTAAACATCCTTTTGCCATAGCTTGACTCAAATGTAAAGTGTTCCGTTTTCTTCATTTATATATTTTTTTTATTAGAGAGGAAGAAAGGTTGTATATGACTAAGTATGTGACAAATAAATCACAGGTACTAACCTGACACCCAATGAGGTCATCAAATCCATATGTACCTGGCTGACAGGTATCACACCTGTCTCCAGTGACCCTCGGTGGACATATACACTGGCCAGTCACCTGATGGCACAGCCCAAAAGGACAGTTGCAAGCTGAAACAAGGGTGAGGAATTTCATTTATTATATTCTTAACAGTGAATTACTGAGATTTCACAGTGAAGAACACCATTTGTGATGATAATTATGATATCATAACTAGTGACGATATAGTTTTAGAATGTGTGCCTCAACTACTTTTTTCTCATATTGCTCATATTATACCATCCTAATTATAATCATTAGAATAAAAATGGTTGAATTAGGAATATAATGAATAGGAAAATCAACTGGTTGTGTGTGATATTAAAAATCTGTCACTCGAATGCGGTATGATGCGGTTAAAAAACTGTCCTTCGGATTTGTTTTATCAACAGCATCACACCCCATTCTTGTGACAGATTTTTAATATCACACATGACCAGTTGATTATCCTCTATATCTACCATTTTCTAGTCATTCAAGGTATTTTCAGGTTCACTGGTTATTGTATTCAATAAAACATGTCCATTTCTCTTTGGTGCTTAATGCTGTTTCTAGCAGTAGTACCATTATATAAAAGCTGCCAGTGCACCTATCCATGCATTCCTGAAGTATTCCTACCTAGTACAATGAACATTACCTGTAAAACAACTAGCTGCTTTCCAACGGTACCCTTTATCACACAATTCCATTTTCTTGAAAATTTTGTTGGAAAGGAAGAAAACGCTAGCAAGAAAAAGGTTTTGAAAATATTGTAGAAAAAGGAGAAAATGCTGGTAACCAGTATTTTTTCCTTTTCCCACAATGTTTGCTACAACTTCACAGACAATTCCAACACTTGAGCCATATCTGCAAATTATTTAAAATTAAATATGGCAGCTAGTAGGCTTTTAATGGAAGCATAAATACTTACGCTGACATCTTGGAAAGCCATAGTAACCAACTCTACAGGCTGAACACTTTCTGCCAATCACATTGGGTCTACACTCACACTGCCCTCCATACGGCTCACAAGTAAAACTAAGGGAACCATCTACATTACATTCACACTCCAGGGCACCGTTATTGAAGTCTGTGGTCACGGTGAAGAGACTCTTCTCACAGAAGTCGGTGATAGGTGTTCTGAAATAAATGCTCCAAGGTACATCGTATTGCACAAAGGGAAATTTTGAATAATATGTGAAAACAGTAAGAGACAAGGAAAAAGTGCTAGTATGCAGCTGATCCCTTTTTCAAAAGCTGTCAAGTCAGGTGTTATTTTCAGACAATAAAAAAGACCTATAAACCACATTTTGGCCCTTTTTGGTAACAATTTCTCGATATAGTGGACAATGTAGATTCAAGACAAGACTGCATGTCTTGCGCAGTCTGATCTTCATCTAAAATGGCCACAATAGCACCTAATGCTAAAGTCACACATACATATATGAATACTGCGGATCTAACAGATAGCCTATCTATGTCTGTCTTTTGCATCCGTTGTAATAGGTTTCACATTAGGGAGAAAATTTACTTTTTAACATTAACACAATGAGAAAAGAAAACAACAACATCAGATTCCCTCATCAAGAAATTCTTCTATTGCTGACCTAAAGTTGATACATGCTGGACACATTTTGCACAGTCTGAACTCTAGCTTGATATTCACTAGCCACAAGAGTAAATATTGACTTTCAGGGTTAAATTGCAAGTTTAAAATATAGAAAACGTGAAACCAAACTATATCAGTTTCCAGATCACCTTTATTACGGTTAATCCTGCATCCAGACTTTCATAAATACATTACCTAGAATTGTCTACTGGCTGGAGAGTATAGGTTCAAGATCAGACTCCACATTTTGTGCAGTCCAATCTTGATCTACACTGACCTAAAAGCAAGGTATTTTTGCATTCAAACTGACCTTTTAACTCTTTACCAAACGACAAAGTTTTAAATTTGAAAGCACTGGCAGATGACAAATCAAATGTTGGACAAATGATGAATCCTGTCTTTGATAAGGCAGAAAACTTTGTGGGAAAAGGAGAAAATGCTGGTTACCGGTACTTTCTTCTTTTCCCTCAATGTTTTCTCATGTTTTTTCTCAAGGTCATTGAAACTCATGATAGTGTGGTAAAAGGGTTAGGATTTACTGTATACAGTCGAACCTCGTTAATCCGGATGCTTCTGTTGCCTACGAATGTTTCCGGATAAGCCGTATTTCCGGACCAGTGAACTGGGATCGCCACAACTTCCATGTTGATAAGGGACACTATGCATCGTAGGAATTACAATAGCGTATGATTTACACAAGCACTTGTATTTTTCCTACGATTGTTCAGATATATAATAAAATAAAATGTCATAAATTTGCATTTTGCCATTTTTTTTAATGTGTTTTTGTATACGAACTTCCCCTTATACCTTATTGCATACACATGTACATGTATACCTTTTGTACAAACGGGTGAGCTTGTAAAGCTTGTAAAGCTCGGCACATTATGACTTTTAAAAACGCCACGAAAAAGGGGGGCGAAACACAAGTACAATTTTTTTTTTTTTTTTGTTACAGTATTACTGTTAATTTTTCATTTCGAGAGACTTGTATGGAATGTGTATCCGAAATAATAAGGGTAATATCCGACAAAATTTTGTTCTATTTTTACAACCGGTGACGGGATCATAACTATAGCTGATCAACAGATTCGGCGTGTTTTCAGTTTTGAAATAATCTACACGTTTTAAGTATTTTCTTACCACTTTTGGCCCACAAGAAGTTGCTTTCCGATACGAGTTAAGTCATAGTTCAGCTGTGGATGGTGTAGATCCAAGATCAGACAGCGCGTTCTGTTTAGTCTGATGTCTATCCACACCGTCCGCCATCTTGCAATCGGCAGAGTAATTTTGAATAACCAAAAATGTATTTAACAAGCCATCTGTCAACGATTTCACGCCTGTTGCGGGTAGACAAGTGTTAACCCTTTACCACACAATGTTGAGTTTTAAAGACCCTGAGGAAAAGGCCTTTCAAAAACATTGTTGGAAAAGGAGAAAGTGATGGTAACCAGCATTTTCTCCTTTTCCAATAATGTTTTCTACGCAATTAAAGACAAATTCTGTCATTTTAACTACATTTAAATTGTCTTCTGCAAATACTTTGCATTTAGACCAGTCATTTCTCTTTTTGTAATGTGGTAAAGAGTTAAAATCAAGATCATGGGTCTGATGTAATGAGCAAATCATTCGAAGCCAGATGGTTGTAGTGCAAGCGTTTGTTGTACATATTTACAACTGTTTAGCTCCAAGAAATTTACACCCTGCTACAAGCAGACTGCCAGTCAATACAAAATGACCACACAATAAACTAATATCATGCCTGCTTTACATAAGCTGCTAATGCTTTTTTGCATCTAGTAAAGGTTGTTACTTGAACACCTGGGCTGTCATGTCACGTGTTTTGTGTAGTCAGCAGAAAAAAAAGTTTGGCTGTTTTCATATAAAAATCGCTCGCAGCCAAAACAAAAAAAAAAAATGCATACGATAATTAATGCTTTGGTGTTATATATAAACGGATTACTGATAAATAAAAAAAAAGGAATACGAGGTTGCATATTTTTTTATTTTTGTTTTAGATCTATTTTTCTGAGGGAGAACACAGTTACCACTTAAGCCATTTCCCTCACAGTCAGAGTTTCACACTTCTGCAGAAGGTGACCTTTGAAAATATTACGAAAAAAGGAGAAATTGCTTGTATAGCATCAAAGAGCCAGAAAAGATTAAGCCCTTCAAGAACCTTTCAAAACATAAGTTGCTTATACGTGGCCTGTGTAGATCAAGATCAGTCTGTAGACAGAATATTTGGTCTGATCTTTGATCTGAAAAGGTATTGATAATCTGTCAAACTGACACTTAACGATGGCATGTGTATGTCTATTAACACTTTTCCCAAACAACATCTAATTAAAACGTTTGTTTTCAAATGTGTGAAAACCATCAGAAATAAATTGATACTAGACTGATACTCGTGTTACAAATGCATAATATGGACCAGTCCAAAATCACGTACCGGGGAAATTGTGTGATACACAGTCAGGCCACGTCCGGTTCATCTGATAAGAGTTACATTGTTTTTTAACCCTTCGTTCCCGATTTTTCTGCTCCGGTTCCGGGACACGGATTTCCAGAACAAAAAGTACAATTTGTACAGAAAATATTCGTTCCCTGATGTTTCTTTCCGAATCTTGAGATTTCCGGAAATTTGGAGCCCGGATTAACGCGGCTCGACTGTACATGAAAATATACGTGTGTTGAAAAATTTGCAAATTACAGATTACAGACATTTTGCACAAGGAAATGTCCGCAAATTCAAGACTCTTAATTTGTAGGTATAATTGTGGTACAATATGCGAACATGAAAGTTTGCCAATTTTTCAAATTCGCAAAATCACGAAAAATTCCTACGTTGCAAAAATTTCTACTTGTACAGTATACACAAAGGAGTATAATAACATCTACCAAGATACCTACATGATATGGAACCTGTCATCCAGGCATTCATCGATAAATGACCTTGAGTTGTCGACTGGTTGGAGAATGATGTCTTCGGCCGTATACTGATTGGCTGGTATCAATAACAGGTAATCCTAGATGACAGAAAAAAAAAACCCAGAAAAATCTAGAATGAAAAGCATCTTGGTCACCTAAAACTATTTATTATCTCTTTCTTAGGCTATTGTCTTTGAAATTTTCTTGTCCTCTTAATACATTTTCATCATGAAGTACAACAGAAATGAATTTAGAGCTAGCTTGATTTCCACTAAACATGGAACAAGTTTAACATTTTTTAACACTGTGTCTGTGTGATTATAACCATAATCATGATGTAAATTTGTTCTCATGAATAATCTTGCAAATCATTCATAACAATCTGAACTAATGTGAGGGCTAGAGAGTATCTAAAGCCACAAAAAATTAGGCTCCATCATATTGAAAGCGTTTGAACTTGACAAATCAAACGTGACTCAAACTATGGCCTTTATTATTTTAATTGTTGAAAGCATTGTGGGAAAAGGAGAAAATGCTGGTTACCATACCTCAGAACTGTTAAAATGTGAGATTGTTTGACAAAAGGTTATGACTTTCAGAACACCAATGAATTGCATGAAGGATACATATACAAACAGACCAACAGAGAGGAAAAGCACAGTTCCCTTCCCTGAATTGATTGACTGATTGTATGGTGTCTGATGCCATTTTCAACATTATTTAAGTAGCTACTGTACTGATTCATGCTTCCCTGGGGTTTCCCCGCTAGACAACCATCAATCCTTGGAAACAAGCTGGCTGTGTTGGTGATTCGAACCAGAGACCCCCTGTTCTCAAGTCCTATACACTACCTATTGCTCTACCACAGCTTGGCTCTCTCCCCTGAAACAAGTCCATGTAAATGTCTCTTACCAGCCATATTTCCTTATCTCCAGTATTGTTAAAGACAATTTTCACATCCAAGTCTGTCAGATTCATGTTACCAGTTTCTCCTGTTAGATCAAAGAAGATCCTTTCTCTGCAGCCATTGTAACCAGGGCAATAGCTTGGCCGGAATGTGCCTGAGATAAAAAAGTTATTAGTTAAAAAAAACCATCCTTCAAAAAAGAAATCAGGTAGAATTACCTTTTACAAAAATTTAACGTTGTACTACATTGGTTTCTTTTGTTTAAAAATCAGAAACTTATATGCAGTCACATGGGATTAACTTTTGTTGCGTTTTCAGTCAAAAACTAAGTACTGTACAGGATTTTAGTTGCTTTTTTGGTTGGTTCACTCAGTTTTCAGTAATGTCTCTGCGATCAGTGCAACTATTAATCAGTTTCTACAGTTTCTTTTTACCAGTACTTTTTTAAGTAATAGGCAGCTTTCCCACACAATCAAACTCCTTACAACCTTCAACTGACAGAAAGCAATGAATCCATTTAAGTAACAGGTTCATTGCAACAACTATCATCAGTCCCAAGAAAACCACAGGAAGATTCAAACTCATATGCCCTGAATTGCATGTGTATTGACATAGCACAAAATCATTCAAAGTGATAATGATATTACCTTTATATTCCTGTCCATTGGCAAACAGTGTAACAGGCATACTGTATCCTGTATCATACGGCAGGTAGTAGTGAACCAGGAACTTGTGGGAACCAGGGGATCTTGCCTTACCCAACAATACTATCAGGTTCTATAAAAAGACATGGTTGTGCAATCAGAGGTCAGATATCCACAAACAATTAAAAAATCATTGTAGTTCTGAACACAGAGATACACTATCTGTTTGACAGAGACAAGCCATTTCAGCAAATAGTTTGTCTTACAATTCAGAGCATTCAGATCCGTTGATCAAGTCACTTGGCTATATCATGTAGCTTGATATGTACCTACACAGTACATTTCTTTGTCAAAAGTACACCGCTTCACCATTCTTACAACTGTAACACTAGAACTTGTTTTTCTACAAAAAAACAGATGTCTCCCCCCTTTTTGGTATCAGAAGGATTAATAATCCATGATAAAGTTAATAACATTTTGTCCCAGATTTCTATTGCGGACACAAAATTGTATGTAAAATGAGTAAGGAAAATAATCAAAGGGAAATAACTCCAAAAATATACAAGCCAGAGTTATGGTTCTTGTGCATGACACTTTGTCTCATGGTGCTTTACAATTGTGTGAAGTTTTATCAAAATATCTTAAAAGGTTTTCGAGTTACGGAGCGGACACGATTTGTGACGGACAGACAGAGACGGACACATGGGGAAAAACAATGTGTCTCACGACACCAACGGGGGGGGAGACATAATTATACTTAGAAAGCAAACACTAGTCAAAATTCTCTGTGGGAATCTTTCTAAATACATTTCTGATGACAAACAGTTTGTACATTTATTTTCTAAATCAGTCTATGAATTACATTGGCATTTTTCAGTGATAGGTTGCATATCACCATGACGGTTGTTGCCGCCGCTAATCAATCACATGGGCACCACCATGTATAAGTTCATGTGACTGGCAAAATTTTTTGACCAAGGTTTACAAGCTCATCAAAAAGTCAATGAAAAATTCTCAATCTTCTGTACTTAAACAATGAAAAAAGAAAGCCAAACTATATCAACCATTCTGGACACCATTTTGAATCTATCACAATGTATACATACCAGAGTGTCATTAAGTCTGACAAGTTCTATCTCCGTATCCTCAAATCCTGGGGGCTTTTCCATGGCAACCAGGTGATCATTGGGTAAAGTTTCAAAGTCAATTCTCACTGATCCAATAGGAAGCATGTACCTTGAGCTGATGCAACTGTAGAAAAAAAAAATTCTCATAGTTCTTATGATTATACGAGGGCTGTTCGGAAATTTTTGAGACAACGCTTATAATATGAGAATGATACGACTTACAAACGTAGTATCTCATCACAATTAACATATACTTTATTACTTTATACAAGCCAAATATCAGGCCGCTGGGACTTCTGTATAAGTGTTGGGGCCCATCGGAAATATACCACCTCGCTCGGTCTGGAGCACAACGGTGTTTAGAACGTGACATCCTATCAACATTATCATGCATTTCACCATTGCATGTCATTCCTTTTTAAAAATAAAACCATTCAATCTAACTTCATATCTCCTGCACCCATTTGTTGTACAGTTTTACATCATTCACTATCTAATTACCTCACCACACTTAGTGCCGCAGTCTTCAATTCATTGAATTATTGAATCTCATACCTCTCAACTGAAACTTGACATGTGGAAAGACGTCGATGATCGTCAGTCCCCACCTCCTTTTGTGACGTACGGAGATGATGCATCTTTGACAAACCGATTGTGCCACCGATAAACAAGAGCCCAAGACATGCCTCTTCCGCTCTGTGTCATGTTTTAACATCTTTTTTTGTTTCAATTGGGGTTTGTCCAAGCTCGACGCAAAACTTGATGTAAGCGTGCTGCTCCGCCTTTACGTCATTATCCATTTTGTCGTTGTTTCTTTGGTAGCACGAACTTCCAGAAAATGGTCAAAACTTGCTTATCTATTACATGAACTTTGTGAAATTTCACTGGAAATTCGATCGAATAACGTAGTGTACATGGCATCATTTTAATTGACTTTTCGCCGCTATTTTAGTATTATTCAAGCTTTTATTCAAGTTTGATTTATTTGAACCAACTCATTTTTACGGCATGCTCCGGTTACTCACGCCTCTTGTTGATTTGAGATGATATACGATTATAACGTGTAACTAATAGTGATTTCATTTAGGTCTTTCAATTTATTAAAGATTACTTCATGTTTATTGAAAACTTTATGTACATATGTTAAGTTTCGCTCTCAAAACACACGTTGTCTCAATAATTTCCGAACAGCCCTCGTACATACTTTTCTGTTTGTAAAGGTTTTACACAGAATTTCAAAAATATCAGCAAGCAAAATAATCAAGAAACGATTCAGTTTTTGCAATGTGTCTTGATGTCCACAACCTACCATGTTAAAAATCCCACCAAAATTTTAAATATTGTGCTGCTAGGTGGAATTACAAGGGAATCTATCTACATGACCAAAAATGAAACATTTAGTTAGGACTTACACTCCATTTACTCTGATGCACACAATGCTGGGACGTATGTAGTTTATGGCCCAGGTGGAGTATGGGATAGCAGCGATGGATTCCTGAAACAGAGGTAAAGTTTCTATTAACTCTTTAACAAACAGCCAAATTTTAGAATTGTCCACATTGAAAGCAATTGTAGAAGACAATTCAAATATTAATCATTTTTAGGCTTCTTATTTAACATGTCCTTTCTTTTATATGGTAGATTGAATGATTAAACAGACCTCATTATTGCTGATAAAACTTTAATGAAAAAACAAAAAAAATATGTAGGAAATGTAAACTCACTATTCCAGCACTGACGTCAGTTCCACCAGTGACCTCCACGTTGATCACCCCTTGTTCCAGGTCAAACACACCCTCCCTCTCATCTAGACCAAGTAACACTTGACGGCATAGAGAGCTTAAAGAGACAGAAATGCATCAGATTTTAGCAGGCTATTTTGATCAAATGAACACTTGATGAGAATAGTTGGGAAAAAAAAAAAAAAATGACAGCAACGGTAACACATTTGATTCTAGAGTGCTTATTTACTCTAATGAACATTTATTGTTAAGAGAGTAAGACCTGAACATAGCAATTTATACAGAATTTTTAGCAGAATTTCAGAAGCAAATTCCATTTGTTCAGCAACATTTTATTTGATCTCTATAAATATTTTCCACTGGAAAAGTCTAAAATTTTGTTGTCATGTAAAGAATTAAGCAGGACAACTTTGTTTACCTGTAATCACATCTGTAGAGGACAGCAGTGGCTGTGTTGTTACCAATTTTAAAAAGGAGATCCTGGGTACCAGTAGCGTTGGAGAAATAGTTCAATACCAAAATATACTTGTCTGTCTTTGGTATGTATAAGTCCAGATTGAAGAAGTTCTGAAATGAATTAATCATTATTATAAATATCCAAATGTAAACCCTTTACCAAAAATATGTGTTTTGAAAAGCACGAGGACGAAGGCTTTTGAAAACACTGAGGAAAAGGAGAAAATGTTGTTAACAAGCTTTTTCTCCTTTCGCCAGAGTTATAAAGACAATGTTACGGGAATGACAGGTAGAAAATATTATGTTTGGCAATAGCACTAGGCACAGAAGATATGATGGTTGTGGAAAAGGATACTTCCCATGCTACTTTGATTTCTTTATAAAATACAAAACAAGTTTGAACACAACATGAGTCGGTTGAATCTCTCATTCTCAACCACACTACAACTTTAACTCTATAGAGAAAATTGACAATATTTGAGACATAACAGATATGTCATCTCAAAATGTTTTCAAATTGAACAAACTCAGAATTTTGTTTTTGGATAAAGTAAAATCAGTCACGTGATAGATGAAATATAAGAGAGGAGGCGAATGTCCTTACCCCCTCTCCAAACACACTTCACCAAATATATCATGCTGAAAAGATCCTTTATATTTGTGCCTGTTTTTCATTGTTGTCATAAGCACATTGTATAGCATCTAGTATTTAACCCTTTACCACACAATCTCATGTTTCAACAATATTGAAGAAAAGAGGGCATTTTTAAAACACTGAGCGAAAAGGAGAAGATGCTGGTAACCATCATTATCTATTTTTCACACAATGTCTTTTATCTCTCAAAAGACAAATTCCATCATTTGAGCTACATTTAATATGTTGACTGAAAATGCTCTGAATATGGACAAGACTAAAATATGGTAAAGGGATAAAGACTATAATTATGAAGCCGTTAGCTACCTGTTCAGGATCTAGAACTCCCATCGAGTTGATTTTGAGCTCATCGAGTATCTGCATATCGATAAACAGTCTGATAGAAACATTATCTGTGCCATTGAAGATGTAACCTGTATCCCCTTTAACTTGCGGGAAGTCAACCAGATCTGGGTAGCTGTAGTGAATACACCTGAAAATACAGATAGGACATACATACTATAGATAGATTCATTGATGCATGTACAGTCGACTCTCGTTATCTCGAATCCCTCAGGACAACAAAAATAATTTGACATAACAGGAGTTCAATATAAGAATTCGAAGACAGACGTACCGAAAACCGAAAGTAAACATAAAATAGGACGGGGTCGTCGTGGGTTTGTGGGACCAGCCCGCATAGCTCAATAGGTAGAGCGTAGGACTCGTGAACGTGATGTTTCGAGTCACTTGAGGGTGTGGGTTCGATCCCCACGGCTGGCCATCTAATATTACTAAAAGTCTTTCAGATGAGACTTTAAACCGAGGTCCCGTGTGACGGTGCTATACACCGAGCACGTAAAAGAACCAGGCGTAACTTAAGATGGGTTTTGTCCTGTATCTGCACTATCCCCCATAACAATACTAACAGCCTTCAGGGGGCGTCGCCCATATGGGCAACCAGTGGCGACGATAAATAAACGCAAATTCAATCAATCAATTGTGGGTTTGTGGAACAACCTGCAAAATGGCTTTTTATTTTGACTGTATGACTTCATATCTAGCTTACGCATCATTCCTCCGTTTTAATTAAACGACCTAACCAGTTCTCCCCCGGAAATTTAATGGTGCCCTGCTGGTTTGCTCAGCCATAGCAAACGCTCAATCAAGTTTCATTTCTGATGACATTATAAACAATCAAGAAATGTATTAGCTGCATTCGTGCAGACCGACTTAATACACGACAATGTTGACAACGTGTTCACCCCCCAAAAATATGAGCAAGAGAGACAAACTAACAAGCCTTATCGTTCAGTGTATTTTTCACGATGTGTATAAGTCTTACATGAACCGCTGTTTACAATGCTGCAAACTTATTCACACCTTTTATAATCCGATACCTAATGAATCAATTAAGATAATATCGTATTGTGTGAATTGGCTCCCTATTATCTACAAACAATGGCTGATTTTGAATGACAAAATGATCCAAAGTACGAAATTGCTCTCAAAAGTACTTCGACATAACGGTTTTTTGGATGAAATGGTTTTGAGATAAAAATCAACATAAAATAAAGAGGAACGAAGTTTGGGCATAGCTTTGACTTTGACATAACAGGAGTTTTGAGATAAGTGATTTGGACATAATGAGAGTCGACTGTATTTGTTTATTTATCGCCCCAATGTTTGCCCATATGGGCATTGCTCCATTTACCCAAAACAAGAGCACCACATGAGTGTTCCAATGCTTCGCTGCAAGTGCTTGATTTCCATTGAAAATTTTAACAAGAAAAAATACTTTGACGGTTAACTGCCCTTGTTGTATAAGTTCCCCTTTTGATATCTAAAAACTTGTCCAAGTTCAAAGTAAATATCTTCAGTAATAACAGAGATATTGCAAAATGTCAAAGTTTTAGCACAAGACAACAACGACTAAGACGACCCCAGGGCTATGACAATAACTTGTCGTTTTCTCCAGAAACAGCCGAGCTTAAAATCCAATGTTTCAACTACACTGAGTAAAATAGAATTTTTCATTTTGGTTGTTATTTTGTTAACTTCTGATACTGATTATCACTTATAACTTTCAACAACAGACTTTCTTTCCTTGTCATATCACCAGCCCAATTTGAAAACTTCTTTCTACATACAAAAAAATCTGTATAACTTTATTTCATTTAGTCCAGTCTTTCAGGAAATGACAACATACCAGAATTAATCATAAAGCACAACTCAGTGCATTGTAATTAAGCTTTTGTCGCTTAAATTTGACATTTCAAATACATTATGTCTTAGCATGAAAGTAAAGCACAAGTTGTTCAATAGGCCTAGCCATTCTGCCTTTTGATACATCTGTGCGAGACCTTTTGATGAATTTGAAGTTAAAATGTCAAATACTCTCAAGTAGAACGATCTCTCTCCATGCCAAAATGTTTTTATTCCCTGACTGCATTTCCAGGGTTTACCTTTTCCATTATGTTGAAAATTGGACCATGCTCTGTGAAAAGAGGGATTAATGCATCTGCAAACAGTATCGACAGTCTGTGCAGGCTGACCTGGTTGAGACTTTTGCTATACCTCAATTTTCAGCATGTCCACGGACCATTCTACCTCAGGGTTCACTCAGTCATTAGACAAAACAAATTTTATGCATCTATAATTTTGTGATGTCTAGCTTGGTATAATGCATCACAAAGATGCATTTCACCCCATTTGGCCAGAAAATGGCTCATATTTACTTGAGTAAATGTTTGGGAATTTTCAAAGAGATCATTATTCTCCCTCTTTGATTCAACATTCCAACCAATCAACCCACCTTGCCATTTAGTGTTGTGTTACGGGAGACCACTCCTTCATGCATGGCTTCATCCCGATTTAAATACAATACCTAACAACTGCCTTAGGGAGAATTCTCTTTAGCTCAGTGGTTATGGTGTTGGCCTTTTGTCCGGGCGTTCTAGGTTCAAATCCTGCCTGGTCTCTGTATTTCTGCCATGCATTTGTTCATTTGTGTCTTTGTTACGGACTTTGTTCGTAAGATTGGGGCTCATCCGGGATTGGCCAGTGAGCCATTAATCCCATTTGTTGTCCAAAAAAGGACTTTCTGCCTAATAAGGCTTTGAGTCATCAATAAATGATGACTTCAAGAGGGGGTGTGTTACGGGAGACCAATCCTTCATGCATGGCTTCATCCCGATTTAAATACAATACCTAACAACTGCCTTAGGGAGAATTCTCTTTAGCTCAGTGGTTATGGTGTTGGCCTTTTGTCCGGGCATTCTAGGTTCAAATCCTGCCCGGTCCCTGTATTTCTGCCATGCATTTGTTCATTTGTTTCTTTGTTACGGACTTTTTTCGTAAGAGTGGTAAATGACTAGAACAAAGAATGAGCTATGAGTACAAAGTTACATACGGTCCTGAATCCTCTGGTACGGTACATGGTCTCTGTACTCTGTTTTGTAATACACCTGCTTCAAAGTAAGCTTGTGGAATCAAAATGAAGAAATCCTGAAAAATATGATATGGTACCGTAAAGATGAAGGTTTTCTTAAAAACATATTCTATGTCATAGTACCCATGAAGGTTTTCGTAAAAATATATTCTATATACCATAGTGCCTATGAAGGTTTTCATAAAAACATATTCTACAACAACACAGTTTGTCGCCACAAGATGCTAACATGGGCGATGCCCCAAGACAGTTATAAGTAATTTCAGTAAGACATAGAGCAAGATACAGGACGAAACCCATCCTAAGGTATGTCTGGTTCCTTAAAGAGCTAGGTTTCTGGCACCATTGCACAGAACCTAAATTTTAATTCTCATCCAATAGACAAGAAGCAAATTTAGTTATTTAAATGGCCAGCTGGGAATTGCTGTTTATGAGTTTAACTTTTGCAGAAAAATATGAATTTTAAGTACCTGCAGCGAATAACTTAAAACAAAAAACTCAGTATGAAAAGGAGCTCTTTTTACGAACAATGTTTTTTTTTTCAGTATGGTGCAAAATTTTTTTTTTTCTTCAAATGTATTTTGACTCATATACTGTTATTATGGTCTGAAATTAACCACTTAACTAAATTTTAGACTTTTCCAAATTGAAAATATTTTGCAGACGACAAATTAAGCAAGGCTCAAATGATGAGGTTTGTCTTTAAAAAGGTAGAAAACAATGGAAAAAGGAGAAAATGCTGGTTACCAGCATTTTCTCCTTTTTCCACAATGTTTTCAAAAGCTTTCTTTCCAAGGGTCATTTAAATATTGAAATGTATGGTAAAAGGTTGAAAACTATGAGTATCTCACCAAAAACACACTATCATCCGTTTGAATAGCAACAGTCCATCGTCCAGGATTCAACACAAAGCCTATATTTCCCACACTGGCAAAGTCAGGAACTTCACTCGGTTGAAAGACAACATCACTTCGTTGTGTGGTATCCAGGGCAGACTCTGGGTTAAAGGTCACCTTGCCATTTACTGCCCCCTCATTTAATTTCACATATCTGTATAACATTCGGTACAGGCTAGGTTTGTCAATTTCAATATCCATCCTTACTTCAGGCTGAAAACAGTTGCAAAAGTTCACATAAATTGTCTGTATTTTTAATACACAATATACAAACCATCTTAAATTTTAACTCAATTATCCCTATGATAAAAATTAAGACAAGAGGGCCATGATGACCATGTATCATTCCACTGCCTTTTAAAATTAATGTGTAATGCACTTAATTGGCACTGACAAATCATTAACTCTTAATGTGCTGGAACCAAATTAAGTTGATTTTCTGGACAATGTAGATCAAGATCACACTACACAGAACACGCAGTCTGATCTTGGATCTACACTCTCCACTACTTTGTTGCATATTCTGGCCAAAACAACAATAAAATGAGAATAATTTGGATGTTTATTCTATTGAAAAGGTCGATTTCATAATTTAGTGCTATAAGGATTAAGACATTATGAAGTCTGTATGGCAAAAATAAACTTTCATAAAGAAAATAGCCTAGCCCTCTACTTTTTAACTCCCCCCCCCCCCCCCCCCATAAGTCATATTTTTATCAAATGCAAAGATGACGTCAAAGAATGGCTGCTTTCCAAAATAACCATCATCACAACAATGTTTATCTGTGAGAGAGAAATGAATCCTGTCCCAATGACTGTAATCAAGCCTCAGAAAGAAATTGGCCAACCTGGAAATACAAACCAGCAACCCCTGGATTCTGACTGAGCTACCAGATTCAGCAAACCTACCTGAACTTCACTAAGAATAGCGTATCCTTTCCATGAAAAATTTGGAAACAATCTCTCGTCGTAACCATATCGGACTTGCGTGCGGTCTGGCGTATAGCCATCTTCAATTTCATATCTCAGCTGGTCTAACCGTGGGATAAAATGCTGTCTAAGTGGTCTGAAATAAGAATGTGAGCATGCATGTTTACTCTTAACTAGACGACAAAATTTTAGCCTTGTCCAAATTGAAAGCCTTAGCAGATGACATATTAAATGTTGCTCATAACATATGATTTGTCTTTCACAGGGTAGAAACCATTGTGGGAAAAGGAGAAAATGCTGGTTATCAGTCGACACTGTGCGGTAAAGGGTTAAAATGACATAACTGTGGGATACAAAGAAGCCAGAAGAGGAAGTTTCGAAAACAATGTGGAACAAGACAAATTCCCATAATGTTTTCTAACATTTTAGAAACAAATTCAAGCATCTGAGCCACATTTAATTTGTTATCTACATATGCCTTGAATTTGGACCAGTCTAAAATACTGTCTGGTATTTTTTTGTTATTCCAAAACTTTTTCTTCAATAACTTCAATAAAAATAACAAGAGCACCGCATGTGGGTGCCAACAATTCACTGTTGGGTGCTGGATAGTAAATTAAAATTTTAAGTCTAAAAAGGGGCATAATTTGGCACCAAAGGATCATTTCTGTGAAATCATTTCAAAATCTGACCAGTGGTTTCACAGAAAAAGAATTTTTTCATGTCAGTATAGTGCAAATAGCGCCCCCCCCCCAGCCTTGTTTCCCGAAATATTTTTTCAAAAGGGGCATTTACGGGACATTTCTGTGAAATTATTTCAAAATCTGACCTGTTTTTTAAGAGAAGAAGCATTTCAAAGAATTTCTTTTAAGTCCATACAGTGCAAAGAGCCCCCCCCACGGCCCAGTTTTTCGATGGATCAAAATTTCGCAAACATGTTTTGAAAAAGGTCACCCAAGGAACATTTCAGTAAAATTATTTCAAAATCTGACAAGCAGTTTCAGAGGAGAAGATTTTTAAAGAATTTCTTAGAAAATTCCATTTGGTTGCCATGGCAACCAGAGTTTTTGATGGAATCAAATTCTGTGAACAAATTTGAAAGAGGACCTCCCAAGGAACATTCCAGCCAAGTTGGTCCAAATTGGCCCAGCCGTTTAGGAGGAGAAGATGTTTAAAGAATTGTTGACAACAGACGACGCACGACGGACACAGGGTGATCCTAAAAGCTCCCCTTGAGCACGTTGTGCTCAGGTGAGCTAAAAATTGACAGAAAAATCTTACTGATCACATCTTCTTCCTTCCACTCTGGCTTTACAAGGACACTGTCCAGTCTCACGGTCACAGACCAATGACATTGAGCCACCAGGATCACAATCACACTCTGGAAGGTAAAAAACATTTGGGCCTTACTCTGGCAAAAGCGGGTTTAATGCATCTGCATGATCCAATTCAATTTGTGATCAGTATTAGTATTTGAACTCCAGTGAACAGAGAAGAAGTGTCACTTATCAAGATGGCTTCCAAACATGCATAAGACTCACACTTTTTTTGGGCCACCGGGTAAGATTCAAAAAATAAATTCTCCCAGAAATTTTAAAGACTCTTGGAAAGTAGGAAATGAATGGCTAGTCTATGATTCTAAGTCTAGACAAATGACTGGATGTACTGTACTGAAGAAATAAAATGTCTTGACACATGCCAAATGAAAGGGTATGTGAGAGATCATAACATTACATCCTTCTCATCTGTTTCATTGTATTTACAATTAATGTTCAAAACAAGTTTCTAGTTTCTTTCAAATGGAAGAAGCTAAATTTTTGCACTTCTTTCCAGAAAAATTATGTATTTAATAACAGTTTGAAATTGAGTGTTAGTATCCGAAAATGTTGGTGAGAAGAATGAAATAATCCAGGGAAGGCCCTGAGTTGTCCCCTCATTTTGGAAATTGTTTGAGATTAAGGGTGGGAAAATCCCCTCAATTTTCAGGTTCTAGAATAGTCACTGGGTAAAACAACCCATTTTTAACCAAACAGCCCACTTACCAATACAGCCAAAGAGGTTAGTTTTATGCAGCCCATAGAAACCATCCTTACACCTGTCACAGTTCCTGCCCATAACATCCACCTTACAAATACACTGTCCTGTGATCATGTTACATTCATTGATACCAGCAATTGTTCCTGCATCCGAGCATGCACACTCTGAAAATATCGCAAACATAGACAGTGTTTATAATTCCTTTACTGTGCAGTCCTGTATTGTCACAACCCTGACCAAGACCATTTTTGAAACAATGTGGGAAAAAAAGAAAATGCTAATAATTGGCTTTTTCTCCTTCTCCCAGTGTTTTCAAATGTCTTTTACCATAGGGTCGTTGAAACATGTGATAGTGTGGTAAAATCTAAGCCCTTTACCACACAATACTGGGTTTTAACAAACCAAGCAGGGATAGCTTTTCAAAAGATTGTGAACAAAGGACAAAATACTTTGCCATCATGTAAAGAATTAAGTAAGTAGTTGTGATGGTTGCTTGGTTAAGTCAAGTTATACACAGTAACAGCGTATTCAATCTTTTATCTTCAAATGCTTTTAACTTAGAAAAGTCTAAAATATTGCCATCCTGCAAATGGTTTCCGAGTTCAAGCCTCACTGGGAGCACTGGGATTTTCCTGGGAATGTCCTTGGGTAAGACACTTCAAAGCCTCAACCTAGTACTTGTGAAACCAAGGCCATACATGAATATGTGGGCTGTCCCTGTGATATGACTGAAATACTGGTTAAAGCTGCGTAAAACACCATTCAATCAATCACAGATGGTTAAAACTTCTCGAAATAATTCAACTATAGTGAAGCAAACACAAAACATGGTGATCAAATACAAACCTTCACATCCTTGTAGGTTATTTCTATTGAGGTTCCAATAGCCAGGTAAACACTGGTCACAAAATCGTCCGGTGACCTTCTCTTTACATTCACACAGGGTACCAGCCACCACTTCACCACAACCACCAAGACGGAAACCAGGAATTTCTTTGGCACCAGCTGGGTTACAGTTACATTCTGCAAAAATAGAAGGTCATGAGGAGAAAGAGCTTTGAAAACACTATTGGAAAAGGAGATAATACATGTACTATAAGACAAAATGGTGGTAAACTGTTTTTTCTTTCTTTCCCAGTTTTTTTTTTTTCAAACCTTTCTGAATAAGAAGACCAGTCATACACAAAAAAGGAGTTGAATGCATCTCCGAGATGCATTATATCCAAGTCAGTTGCCATACATTTATGGATCCATACAATCCATTTTGTCTGACAACCTGCAGAATCTGGATTTGTCACTGAAAAACTTTAAAAGAAACTGATGGATACACGCATTTTGTCTGTAAGAAAATGTTTTCGAAAGCTTCCTTTCTCAGTGTCGTTAAAGCTTGGGATTGTTTAGTAAAGGGTTAACAACTTTTTCATACTGCACAGGAATTTAACTTTTTACTAAAATGACAAAATGAATATAGCTCAAATGATGATTCTTGTCTTTTAAAGGGTCAAAAACACTGTGGGAAAAGGAGAAAATGCTGGTTACCAGCATTTTCTCCTTTTCCCACAATGTTTTCAAAAGCCATCTTTTTTGGGGTCATTAAAACTTAGGATTGTGAGGTAAATATTTTAAACATTCATGAAAAATACCTTCACAGTTTGGGTAGTTATACAGTCCCTCTTTACACTGGTCACAATTGAGGCCTTGGAAATTGTATCTACAGTCACATTGTCCCGTATCCTGGTCACATGACTGTCCAAAGGAACCATACAGGTCACAGTCACAACCTGTGTAGAAATTAGAACATGTCTGAACAGAAACTATTATAATGCTCCTCACAAATTCAACTGATTTTATGGACAGAGCAGATCACGATCAGGATGTGATTGTATTTTACTAGATATTCTAGTGAAAAAAACAAACAAACAATATTTGGCTCATTTTCTCTGCCTGGAGGACTGATTTAATGGACAGAGACAAAGAAATGCTCTTAACTTCAGAAGTGACTCCACTCAGTTTATCAAATTACATTCTAACATGACACATGAATTCGGCTCTATAAACACACTGCAACGAAAGCGTAGTAAAATCTACATTATTCTATGTAGAGTGACCTAATTCTATATAAAGTGACGTCATTCTGTATAAAGTATGTAAGTAAGTTATTCAATGGAATATAATCTGCATCCGTATTTTTACTCTAAGTATGAACTTATTTTCCTTTCATTAAGATTTGGTCATGTTAGATTCGAAATAATCTTCTTTCTATCGTGGTTCATCATTCAATAAACCAGGTTGTGAGTTATGAGGCGCAATGAATAAACCACTCGGGCTATCGCCCTCGTGGATTATTTATTGTGCCTCATAACTCACAACTGTGGTTTATTGAACGATAAACCACGATAGAAAGAAGATTATTTCTTAATTATACAACTTTTAAATTTCATGCTCGGTTGAGCATGAAAAAATTTTCATGAGCACTGACCCTCATTATCGATTTTTCAGAACGAGGCTAAACTCAAGAAATGGATTCTTCTGAACAAGACTACCGTCCCAAATATCAATGTTTATTAAAATCTGTTGTTACAAATCATTATTCACTTAAAACCCCTTTATTGTTTTGTTTCAATTATGCACATATTTGTTGTTTAGTCACAAAATAAAAGTGAAATAGAAGTCATTTAACATGATTTGGTACAATACTCAATAAAATTGGATTTGTGCGCTGCTGAACCAGTGTTTATTTTATACTTGGCTATTGCCTTGTCCTAGATATAGACTGATTCTGCTGTGTACTCATCCAGTATAATTCAGCATTGTATCCAAGCATGTTAAATTACCAAATAACATTAAGCTAACTTACGAATACAATCAGGATATCTGTAGAAACCAGAGGCACATCGTTCACAGTTTTGTCCCGCATAGTTAAATCTACACTGACACTGGCCTGTTTGGTCTTCACACACATTGCTGGTGGACCCAGGCTCCCGACACTCACAAGCCATACAGTCTGGGTAACCATAGTAACCTCGGGCACAAGCATCACAACGGTCTCCATTGAAGGTCTGCTTACAAAGACAGTCTCCGGTCTCCTTATCACAGATTTCCTCCTCGGCTCCAGTTGGATCACAGGCACACACTATTGGATTCAAGAAAAAAAATTTGCTTGTTTGAATGGAGTTTAATGTTGCTTAAAACCTTTTCCACAAAAATCTCCTGTTTTAATAACCCTGTGGAAGAAAGCTTTTGAAAACATTTTGGAAAAAAAGGAGAAAATGCTTGTAACCAGCATTTTCTCCTTTTTTCCAAAATGTTTTTTAACTTCTTAATACAAATCCTAAAATTTATTACACTGAAGTTGCTTTCAAAATCGACCAGCTTGAGATTATTTCATGGGATAAAGGTTAGCCCTTTACCATACAATCCAGCTACCCTGACAAAGAAGGCTTTTTGAAAACAGTGTGGGAAAAGGAGAGAGTGCTGGTAACAAGCATTTACTCCTTTTCCCTCAATGTTTTCTACCCTTCCCAAATTGAATTTCAAGCTCTGAGTCAATATTTATTTTGATGCCGGCAAATACTTTCAGTTTCAACAAGTCTAAGATTGTGTCATGTGGTATGAGGATAAACAGTATTTCAAAATCATATCACATGACAGCTCACTTACTTATAGCATTCCTTGGTTTCACATGTATAGGCCTGGACACTGCAGTGCAGACTAAAAACAACGTGCAATCTGTTCTTGGATCATGTACTTCAAGATTGAAAACACGCCGAAACTGTAGATCAGCTACAGTTTTGATCCTGTCAACGGTGCTATAAATAGACTGAAATTTGTCGGCTATAACCCTTATTATTTCGGTCAAACATTTGGACAACACGGTAATACCTATTATTTCGGCCATCCCCTTTTTTCCCAAATGATCATTTCCTAAAGATTCGGACACTAAAAAAAAAAAAAATTTGTTTGTCCGAATACATTGGCGAATTACAGTAATATCCAAGTGCACACTGACCACAGTTCCTACTTTAGTAGTTAAAGTGTGAACTTTATCAAAATTAACTTTGATGGGTAAGAAGTTACTTGACAGTCAAGTAGAGTTATTGACCAATACTTACATGAACAGTCTGGGAAGTTGTAATATCCATGAGCACATTGACTGCAGTTCCTACTTCCATAGTTCAGATTACATCTACACTGACCATCATCCACATCACAGAAGTCATCCAGGGAACCAGTCAGGTCACATTCACAGGCTGGAAACATCAGAATACCAGTCCATTATCAAGATGTTTAGTTATGAAATTTTCAAAGAGGAAACAAGTTAATGGAAAACACATGCATGCATTTTTGCATGACACTCTGAATCAGGATCAATTCAGAATCACAATTCATCGATGTTGCCCTTTAACTCTTTACCAAACGACATAAATTTTGGACTTGTCCAAATTCAAAGCATTTGCAGACAACAAATAAAATGATACATGAACAATTGCATTTTCATTAGAAAGGGTAGAAAACATTGTGGGAAAAGGAGAAAATGCTGGTTACCAGCATTTTCTCCTTTTCCCACTATTATCTTCAAAAACTTTCTTTGTGAGAGTTGTTAAAACTCCAGATTGTGTGGTAAGGAATTAACACTTTACCAAAAGACAAAATTTTTGAGTTGTCCAAATTTGAAACATTTGCAAACAACAAAATTAAATATGGCTAAAATGATAGAATTTGTCTATCAGTTTCACACAGTAAAACACTGACGCTGGTAACCAGCATTTTCTCCTTTTACCATAATGTTTTCAGAAGTCTTTTGCCTTAAGGTCATTAAATCACAGGATTGTTTGGTAAAGCGTTGAGGTATTTTAAGATATCGAGCCAGAATTTTGCAAAGGATTGTGATAATGCCACATGATACACCACCATTACATGGGATCGTATTCAAATAAGTACAATGATGTCATATCACAACCTCATATATAGACGGAGTTACCAGCTGCAAAACAACCATTCTATGTATACAAAACACAAAAATCAGTGTTTTAACAGAAAATTTGATTTACTGCATGACTATCTAATTGTACCCCTTTAAATCTATGAGGTTACATTTACATACGTGAGCATTCTGGGAAGTTGTAGTAGCCTTTTTGACACATGTCACACTTTTTCCCCACATAGTTCTCCTTGCATGGACACTGTCCTCCGTCCACATAGCATACATTACCTTCTGTACCATTTACATCACAGTCACATGGTATACAGTCAGGGTAACCATAGTAACCAACAGCACACCTAAACAGATTTATTTAGTGCTTTTATCAGAAATGCTTGATAATAACATGAAACATGTAAAAGATCTATATGGGCATTATTTTAAGTCTTTGGACAATGATAGTTACCAGCATATTTTCTCTTTTACCCAAATATTTTCAAAGGGGTTCTTTCTCAGGATTGTAAAAACATGGGATCATTGGTTGTAAAAAAATTCAAAGCCTGAAAGCATTTGCGAATGACAAATTTAATTGTTGCGCAAAAATGGGCTTTATTTTAGAAAGGGGTACAAAAGCATTATATCAAAAGTTGAAAATACTCATTAGCAACAGAAAATGATGGTAACCAGTATTTATTTCTTTTTCCAACAACATTTTCTACCTTTCCAAAGACAATTTCTATCATTTGAACCATGTTTAATTTGTTGCATGCAAATGCTTTGAATTGCAACCAGTCTAAGATTTTGTCATCTGGTAAGGAGTTAACTCCTCAAAACCACAAAATATTAGACTAGCCCAAATTCAATACGTTTGCAGCAGATGGTAATTTAAATGTCACTTTTAATTGATGAAGTAGAAAATATAGTGGGAAAAGGACAAAATGCTGGTTACCTGCATTTTCTCCTTTTCCCACCATGTTTTCAAAAGCCCTCTTTGTTAGATTCCCTAAAACTCCGGATTGTGAGGTAAAGCATTAAATACAATGAGGAATACCTATCACATCTAAATCCAGCATACTCAGGTCGACATTTACATCGCCCTGTCTCTTCCTCACACTCGTTTATGTGGTATCTCGGGTCACACTGACAGGGTGTGCACATGTACAACTCTGTGAGAGCAGTGCCAAACGGGCGATAGTAACCTGGGAGACATTTCTCACAATTTATTCCTGTAGAGTTGTACTGCAAAGGAAATAACAGATTTACAGACTTAAACATGTCACTTCTGGAAAATTGATTTTCTTTTGTAGAATGCTTTAATTCGGAATTTCTTGTTAAACACTGATAATACGATAAAAAATAAAGTTTCTTTCCAAGTGGAAGAAACTGAATGCTTTCATTCAGTAAAATTTACTGACATTTTGGTATGCAAATAACATGATAATGCTTAACCCAAATAATTCAAATGTTAGAGTGTAGGGCTCGTAAACATCAAGTCTTCGGCCACTTGTGTGGGTTCGAGCCTCACGGCTGGCCATCTAAAATTACAAAAGTCTATTGGGTGAGACATTAAACCTAGGCCCAGTCTGATGGTGCTATAGACCATGCATGTCTGCAAAAGCTTTCAATATAGACCACTCTAAATTTTTGTCATTTGGTAAAGAGTTAAATCCATCATCAAATCATATTAACCCCTTATCATCACACAATAGTGAGTTTTCATGACCCTGAGAAAGAAAGCTTTTAAAAAAAAATGTCAGAAACAGGAAGAAATGCTGGTTACCAGCATTTTCTTCTTTTGTTTTAATGTTTTCAGCCATAATGATGAATTCTATCAATTAACTCTTTACCACACAATCCCGAGTTTTAACGACCCTGAGGAAGAAGCCTTTTGAAAACATTGTAGGAAAATGAGAAAATGCTGGTAACCAGCATTTTCTCCTTTTCCCACAATGTTTTCTACCTTTCTCACAACATATTTTAATTTTTGAGTCATATTTATTGTCGTCTGCAAGTGCTTTCAATTTGGTATAGCCTAAAATTTTGTCCTTTGGTAAAGAGTTAAACCACTTCCAATAAGTCATCTGCAAATGCTTTCAATCTGCACAAGTCCAAAATCTTGTCATGTAGTAAAGAGTTAAGATTTCATCTCAGCCGGTCTTATGGGTAGTGTTGGAATTAAGGATTTATACCATATTAAGAGTGGTTGATGAAAATGGCTTATGATACCCCATCAATACAAATCAATTACCTTTACAACAACTGACAACATTTGCAAGAACCAAAGTTTAAATCCACTGGGCTCATACTTCTCACACAGTTCTGAAATGCACCAGCTTCACAGAGATTAGAAACCTTGTACACCAACCATTCTGAATATTGTTCCAATTTTAAATTCCTACACCCTCTATCAAATTGCCAGATGTAATTGTAAATGAACTTATAAGCAAGAACCCAAGTGAAAATCCACTGGGCCCTGAACTTACCCCACAGTTCTGGCATACACCACCCCCACTGTAGAAGCCATGAATATCTATACTGAGACCTTGGGCGTCAACTTCTGGGTCGTATTTACAACCAGTGGCTCTGTTATAACACTGACATGCTGTGGGAAAGTAAAACAAATAGATCTAATTAAAAGATATATCTTTCTAAATCAAAAAGGATTCATTTTGAGCCTGCTTTCCCACATAATCCCAAGTTTTAACTATCCTGAGGAAGAGGCGTTTTGAAAGCATTGCGGGAAAAGGAGAAAATGACAGTAGCCAGAACTTTCTCCTTTTCCCTTAATGTTTTCTACCCTCTTTAAGACAGAAATCATCAACTGAGCAACATTTAATATGTTGTCTACAATGCTACCAATTTCATCCCGTCTAAAATTTTGTCGTTTAGTAAAGAATTATGTGGAGAAAGGTAAATCTATTAATTTTAGACTATGTGCTAGTATTATGAATTACAGACAAAAGTATTCAGAGGGAAGGAGAATTTTCTTTTTCAAACAGTGAGAAAAACATTCAGGAATAAAGAGAAATTGCTCATTTACTTACAATATTTTCTAAATCAGTCAGCTGCAAGGGTGCAAATGTCATATTCCTTCAGTAATGCATGTACATAAAACATGAGTATCTGAAACAAGTCTTTCCTCACAATGTTTTCTAAATCAGTCAACTGCAGAGGTGAACAAGGTAATATTCAATTTACTTATAGAGGAAAAAAAATGCATGTATCTGAACTTACGTTCACATTCTGAAGCACTGTTGTACCTTGCTGGCTGCCATTTTTTCTGGACAAAACCATTTTCCTCATCACAACGTTCACACTGATCACCGACAGTGTTGTGTTGACAGTCACATATCAGTTTGTATGGTCTGGTCGGGTCTTTGAAGAAACAGTTGTTGGCATGTCCATTACATACACATCGTCCACCCAATGAAATGTCCTTAATACTGTAGAAATACTGAAATGAGAATGAGGCTGTCAAATCAGAAATGCCTGTTAAAAAGAACATCTAGGTGTTGCAGCGAATGCCAGCTCCCACCAACACCTGCACACTTCAAGAAAAGTGTTTCTTAAATTGGAAATTTCATTATCTAGTCATATTGTGCAGAAAATTCAAATTAACAAACAAATATAGTTTTCTTTTGTCTCATATTGCAATGTTGAAGAAAATTAAAAGCATCATAATATTTTTTAAAATGTCTCAAGATGCTTCTCCAACAACAAAAATTTTCAAGTTAGATCTATTAACTCTTTACCAAACAATCCCGACTTTTGACGACCCTGAGAAAGAAGTCTTTTGAAAACATTGTGGGAACAGGAGAAAATGCTGGTAACCAGCATTTTTTCCTTTTACCACAATGTTTTCCACTCTTCCAAAACCAAATTTCAATTTTTCAGTCACATTTATTTTGTCGTCTGCAATTGCTTTCAATTTCAACCAGCCTATAAATTTGTCGTATGGTAAAGAGTTAAGCACGAATCTTAGACCAGCTGGCATGAAGTAATCAAACTACATTTGATGCCATACTTTTTACCAAATATTCTCATGTTTTAACGACCTTAAGAAGACGACTTTTGAAAACATTATAGGAAAAGGAGAAAATACTGGTAGCCAGTATTTTCTCCATTTCCCACTTTGTTTTTACCCTATCAACAACAAACCCTGTCAACTGAACCATATTTAATTTGTCATGTGCAAAGACTTTCAACTTGGAAAAACAAAAACAATAAAACAACTGTCCTTTGGTATAAGGATAAAACATTAAATATATCACTGCCTCCTTAAAACATACACGGCAAAGGGAGAAAATGCTCATTATGAGCATTTCACTTTCTGCAAAGGTGGTCTGCTATCAGGTAATACAGTCACCTAAAAAGGTACTGTATTTAATAGGACATAGAACATTATACAAACCCTTCTAGTGACACTCGGGTCTTGGTTTGCAACAGCCATCAGATGACCAAGCAAGGTTTTAGCTCGAATAAGACGTAACCGCACATTCGTGGCTTTCATGAAGTCTTTTAGGTCATCTGCATAGGAAAAGTTTTGAGCATTTGGGCGTCCATTTGTCAGGGAGACAAAAATCTAAAATAGGAGAACACATTTTTCATGAACATTTAATGATAAAATGGTTTAAACTTCTTACCATACAGATAAAACTTAAAATGACCCCAGAATAGACATCTTCCCTGGACACTGAAAAGGGTACTAGCATCTACTTTACCCTTATATTACCAGCATTTTCTCCTTTTTTCACAATGTTTTCTTATCCTGTCAAAGACCATCAGTTCATTTGTACCACATTCAAATTATTCATCAGCTGCAGATGATATCAATGAAAAACAGTCTGAAATTTGTCACTGGAGAAAGAATTAATCCTCAACTCATTCATTCTCTACATTATTAGTTGTACGGTCAGGTGGCAGGGGACTTGGAAACTTGTTCACGGCTGTGGTGAATCATGTCGCCCCGAGCCAACCGTACAATTAATTTATTATACTGCAAAGCTTTACCATTCCAGCATGTGTTAAGCGAAATTTCCCTGTTTTATGGTCTTCAAAATTGAGTACACTGACGAAATAAAATTTCCCTTCTGAGTGCCCCAATTCAGTCGAAACTGACGTCACTGGGAACTGACGTCACTGAAACCTTGGTAAAACGTGCAGTTTGGTGCATCATCTTGATGATTTCACATTCGTCGTATTTTTATTTAAACATGGATTTAAATAACTACTAGGTAAGTAACTATGAATTTTAATGATTTGTTGGCAAATGGAAACGGCCATTAGTCGCCTCAATAGACCATTAGGTTATCCTTTGAACGTTATGCATAATGTATGAGTTTTGACACTTCACAATTTGCTTACCTATCGACCGATCGACATATTATCCAATCAGATCACGAGAAATTTCTTTGCAGTATAATAAAATTTGTTATACTTTTGCTTATCTTTCTTTAATCATTGAATCTTGAATTGTGAATCATTCAATGAGTAGCTATACAAGTATTTCCCTTCAGATTTTTCATTCACTCTTTACAAGAAAACAAAACTTCAGGCCTGTCCAAACTGAAAGCATTGGCACACAACAATTTCACAACTCAAGTAATTATTTCTGTCTTTGGGTAGAAAACATGGTGGGAAAAAGAAGAAAATTCTGGTAACCAGCAATTTCTACTTTTTCCAGAATGTTTTCAAAAGCCTTTCTCCTCAGGGTTGTTAAAATTTTCAACAAAATCACTCACTGGAAATTATCCAATCACAGACTACTGTCACAATTTTATCTAAACAGATAGAAACAGCATATTACTCACTCAAAATTTTATCAAGAGAGAAATTGTAAATTACTCACTTCACCATCTTCAAGGGGGACAATCCCTGAAAAATCTGTAACACACAAAACTTCGTTGTCTCGAGTTGGCTGGTTCCCTGCCTCAGTATTGAAGAACTTCATACAATCGCTTGGATGGTCGGCAAAATATTGCCATGGCTCGTAGGTCTCACCATAATCTGAGGATTTCTCCAAAGCCCAGACTCCAGGACGTGGTGATTTAGCCATCTTGATGATAATATAGGCAATGTGAAATGCCTGAAAATAAAAAAACAAAATATATATCTATGTTTGAACAACTTTCAGGAAAAAAGTTTTTGAAACATGTTAGAAAATAATGAAAAGGTGAAAACATGAGGCAAAAGAAGACATTGTTCATCAATATCATGACCACAACCAGTTTGCAATTATTTATTTACCCCAAGGACAAAATTTTAGACGTGTCCAAATTGAAAGCATTAAAATTTTGCAGATGGCACATTGAATAGTGCCCAAATGATAAGATTTGTCTTTGAAAGAGTACAAAACATTGTGGGAAAAGGAGAAAAGGCTGGTTAGTAGCTTTTTTTTCCTATACCACAATGTCATCAAAATCTTTCTTTTTCATAGATGATAACCTTTTACCACAGAGACCCAAATTTTAAAGGCCCTAAGAGAGCTACTGAAAATATTATAAGAAAAGGATAAAAAATACAGGTAACCAGTATTTTCTCCTTTTTTACCCTTTTTTCTTCTTTTCCAATGTAATCTGCTGCCCTATCAAGAAACAGAAGTCCTTTGAGGCTAATTCAATTTGATGTCTGAAAATTTGATGTATTTGGTTGAGTCCAGAACTTTGTCATTAGGTGAAGAGTTAAAACTCAAGTTCATTAGGTAGAGGTTAACCCCTTACCAAACGACAAAATTTTAGACTGGTCCAAATTGAAAGCACTTGCAGACGACAAAATAAACGTAACTCAAAAATTGAAATTTGTTTCCAGCAGGGTAGAAAACATTGTGGAAAGAGGAGAAAATGCTGGTTACCAGCATTTTCTCCTTTTCCCACAATGTTTTCAAAAGGCTTCTATCTCAGGGTCGTAAAAACCAGGGATTGTTTGGTAAAGGGTTAAATTGAATGACATTCTTGGCATGTGAGATTGTAACTCTTTTCCAGATGTAAAACACAATGACTCCCTCAATTTCAAAGGGTTTTCTTTTTCCGAAAGAGTAGAATACACTGCCATTTACATGTATATGAAAAGGAGTTTTAAAAAAAGATTACAAGCACTTTCTCCTTTTCTCATGATGTTTTCGAAAGACTTCATCCACATAGTTACATAAACACAGAATCATTTGGCAAAAGGATAAGAGCTCCCTTGAAAGAAAAATTTGAGCTATGCTCTTGCAAAAAGGCGTCTCTATGTGATGCATTATACCCAGAGATCTATTATACCAAGCCAGACATTACATAACTATAGATAATACCAACCCATTTTATCTTACATCTGACTGAATCATGAGGTAGAATGATCCAATGACTAGCAGAAAATTAACAATAGCAAAAAGTTTCAACCCAGGTCAGCCTGCACGGAAGCATTACACTCCCTTTTCACAGAGAATGGCCTCATTTTTGTTTGCCCTTGTAAAAAGACATTAGGATTGCATTCTTGTACATTTTAACCCTTTCCCAAACAACAAATTTGAGACTCATCCAAATTGAGAGGATCTGCAGGTGACAAACCTGAAAGTGATACAAATGAACTGAAGTCCTTTGACAGGGTAGAAAACATTGTGGGAAAAGGTGAAAATGTTGGTTACCAGCATTTTCTCCTTTTCCCACAATATTTTCAAAAGGCCTCTTCCTCAGGGTCGTAAAAACAAGGGATTGTTTGGAAAGGGGTAAATAAGAGAAATAACTCTGTAACCTGGTAGTTTGATGAGTGATTTTAGTCTAGACATCATATCTCTGGCATTCATTGAGTTTTTACTTATTAGCTCAACAGGCCATTTTCCTTTCACCGTCAAAATGCCTAAAATAACTGCAGTTGCCTTTGTGACTGATGAAGATCAACATCAGTCAGACTGCACAAAACATTCCTGAGTTCTCACCACCCTGAAGAAGGCTTTTGAAAACATTGTGAGAAATGGAGAAAATGCTGGTAAACAGCATTTTCTCCTTTTCCCACAATGTTTTCTACTGTCTAAAAACAAGTTTTAATTTTTGAGTCGAATTTAATTTGTTGTCTGCAAACCAATTTAATTTGGACAAGTCTAAAATATTGTTGTTGGTAGAGAGTTTAAAAAACATATGACGATGAAAACTTTACTGCAATGAACATTATTTATTACGGTACATTATTTAATAGATAAAATTTCAGGATGCTTTTTTAGACTGTCTCTATACTCATCTTTTTACCTTATCCAACAACCCAGAGTTTGAATAACTAGGAGCGAAAAGGCTGTTGAACCATTGTGAAAAAAGGAGAAATTGCTGGTAACCAGCATCTTCTCCTTTTCCCACAATGTTTTCTGCCCTTTTCATCTGAAAATAGCATCATTTGCGACACAATTAATAGTATTTTACCGTCTGCAAATGCTTTCAATTTGGACACATCTAAAATTTTGTCGATTGGTAAAGAGTTAAGCAGCCATTAAACGGTTGTTTACCATTTACCACACAGCCTTGTGTTTTAAGGACCCTTCGGAAAGAAATCATTGTGGGAAAAGGAGAAAATCCTGGTATCCTATTAATTAATTTTTCTCCTTTTCCATCAATGTCTGCTACCTATTCAAAGACAAATACTACAATTTGAAAAAAAATTTGACATGTCATCTGTAAATTTCTTGAATATGGACGGGTCTAAAACCTTAACAAGGGGAATAAAGTTACCTTTTGTTGTCCGAAAAATTGTATCTATGCAAAAACAGTTTCTATTACTATTATTGTATTGATTGACTGGATGGTGTTTAAGCCGTTTTCAAAATTATTTCAGTTATATTGCTGTGGCCAGAGCACCTATCCATGCTTTTCTGGAGTTTCTGTTACCAGTACTATGCACAATATTCCTTCCAAGCCACTGGCTGCTTTCACACTTATTTAAGTTAACCATTGTTGAAACAATAGTCAGCGGTGAAAGAGGAATGAATCCTGTCGCAATTACTATCATCAATCCTTGGAAAGAAATTGGCCGAGCCAGGGATCGAAACCACGACCCCCTGTTCTTAAGTCCTGTAAGCTACCAATTGAGCTACCAGGGCTCAGTGATTCTATAACAAGGGTATGCAGCTCTGCGGGGATATGGGAGAATACAACATCTTTATATAAACCATTGTTCTATTAGAGATGGGAAGAAAATGCAAATATTTTCAAGACGTCAGCAATAATGTCTAATATGACAATATTGAATTTCTTTTCATATGTAAATTAAAATTTTAAATGTGGGAAAAAAGAGAAAAACTCCAGTTAGATCCTTGTGTTATGGCTAATATTACAGTTTAGCTTCACAAAAACAACATTATGGCATGTCTTAACTCTTTACCAAGCCACAAAATTTTGGACTCGACAAAATTGAAAGCATGTGCAGACGACAAAATAAATGTAGCTAAACCCTTTACCGCACAATGCCGAGTTCTGACAACTCTAGGAAAGAAGCCTTTTGAAAACATTGTGAGAAAAGGAGAAAATACTGGTAACAAGACCTGCACAAAACCTGCTGCCTGATCTTTGATCTACATTGTCTGCTTTGCTGAAACTCTGATGACATAAGCATCTCTGTGATGCATTACACAAAGCAAGTCATCACATAATTAGGGATCCATAGACTCCATTCTGTCTAACAAATGATTAAATCTTGAGGAAGAGTAGTCCTTTGACATGCAAACAACTGACCAATAGCAAAAAGTTTCAGCCCATGTCATCCTGTGCAGACTGCGTAGGCTGACATGGGTGGATACTTTTTGCAGATGCATTAAGCCCCCTTTTCACAGAGCATTATTCATGTAAGTTGTGGTGTATGAGGGCTGTTCGATATGTAATGTGTATTGTACCACAGCGCGATAACGCTTTCAACGATTTCGTGGATGATGACATGCTTGAATAGCTCTATTCAATACCTTTCCAACGGTATAAACACAAGCCTTTAGCTCCACATAGTTTTAAACTTATAGTCATTTCATTAGAGCTAGTCGTTGACCACTGTTGTAAAAATGGTTGGGAGACAGTTCGTAGGTGGAGAAAGAAATTCCTGACTGGCACAGAGTCCGTCAAAGATGCAGCAAAATCTGGCCGACCTGTGACTGTAACAGGCAAGGCAAATGTCTCAAAAGTCAGGGAAATAATTGAAAGTGATGGCAGATACACGATTCCTGATATTGCCAAAGCCGTTGGCATATCGCTATCGCGGGTGCATTTCATTTTGAAGCGTATTTTGAAAGTACGAAAGATTTCTGCCAGATGGATACCGCATATATTGACAGATGACCAAAAACGGGTACGAGTACAAACCGCTAAGCAATTGCTCAAAATGTTTCCCAAATTCAATCAAAGACAATTTGCAAACATTGTTACTGGTGACGAAACATGGGTTCACTATTTCGAACCAGTAAGAAAAATTGGAAACAAAATATGGCTAACTAAACACGGTAGAAGGCCTGTATTTGCCAAAAGAAGCATAAGCACAAAGAAGGTTCTTTATTGCATATTCTTCTCATGTGATGGTATAGCCGTACAAATTCTGGTGCCGAAGGGCAAAATTGTTACAGGTCGGTATTACTGAGATGTACTAAAAAAGCTCAAGAAATATTATCTTAAACGACGCCCTGTGTCAGGATTTAGGCATGTTCGTCTACTTCATGATAATGCTCCATCACATACATCTGAGCTTGTGAAGCAATTTTTGAAGTCGGAGAAGGTTACTGTCTTGCCACACCCACCATACTCTCCAGATCTAGCCCCATGCGACTTTTTCCTTTTTCCAAAACTTAAAAAGTTTTTATCTGGTTGTCATTACAAGTCCCGACAAGCCCTTGGCTCAGCAATCAGTCAGTGCCTCACAGGTCTACCTAAATCAGCGTACCGTGACGCATTTCAGAAATGGATTCAGAGATTGAAATTATGTATTTCAAACCGCGGAGAATATTTTGAAGGGATGTAATGTTCATTTCGCTATTTGAGTCGAATGCTTTTGAGATATCGTACAATACACATTACATATCGAACAACCCTTGTACATGGTTATGAGGTAGAGCCTAAGGCAGAGAGCAAGCATACGGTTTGATTCCCAAGAGTGGGTGTCAACTTTGGGACTGTTCACTGGCCTACAGATTAGGCAAGAGAACTGGTGTAGTTTCCAGGAATGCAGAATAGCCAATGTAAAATAAATATGTTTAAAAATCACAATTACGAATTGTTTACAGGAGTGAATTTGCCAGCAAAAGTTCTTGAGAGATCGATTTACCAGCCAAATAAATAAATGAAAATACATCCAAATTGAAAGAATTTACTGACGGCAATTTACATGTGGCTCAAGAAAAGGGGATTTGTCTATGGTCAGGTAGAAAACATCGTACGTAAATGAGGAAATGCTGGTGATCATCTAATAGACCACTGGACGTGAGTTTGGCATACCACATTAAAATAAATTACTTTACATATCAGTATAAACGACTCCCAATCTGTCTGCTTCACAATGCTGAACAAATAATTCTTTCATGAGTAAACCTTATTCACTTGACCACTTCCTTTTGATATACTAACCCATTACCTCACAATCCTGAGTTTTACAACCCTTAGACAGAAAGCTTTTAAAAACATTTGAGCTTTTGAAAACATTGTGGGCAAAGGAAATGACTCCCAATATGTCTAGTTCACAAAAATCAGCAATTCTGTCATGAGTAGACCAAAGATTATTCACTCTATCACTTTCTCCATATTAACCCTTTACCACACAATCCTGAGTTTTACAACCCTGAGAAAGAAAGCTTTTGAAAACATTGTGGGGAAAAGGAAATGACTCCTAATCCTTCTGCTTCACAAAGATCAGCGCAAAGATTATTCACTCCATTACTTTCTCCATATTAACCCTTTACCACACAATCCCGAGTTTTAACAATGCCAAGAAAGAAAGCTTTAGAAAACATTGTGGGAAAAGGAAATGACTCCCAATCTGTCTGCTTCAAAATGCTGAACAAATAATTCTTTCATCAGTAAACCAAAGATCATTCACTCTACCACTTCCTCCTCATTAAACATTTACCACACAATCTGAGTTTTGATAACCCTGAGAAAGAAAGCTTTTAAAAACATTGTGTGCAACGGAGAAAATGCTGGTAACCAGCATGCTGGTCAAAGGCATTTTCCTTTTTTTTTCCAACGATGTTTTTTCTACCCTATCAAAGGTAGAAATCATAATTTGGGCTACATTCCAGTTGTCTTCTGCTAATACTTTCAATTTGGACGACTCCAATTTTTTTTTCCATTTGGTAAAGAGCTCATGTACTTTTGCTGACAGAGATGGAAGGTGCAGTTTGATCCTTCATCTACACCGACAGATCTGTCTTATGAGATTTTCCAGCTTAAGATATGTTTTTCAAAATTACATGTTATTCAAGATCGCTGTTGGAAAAGGAGCAATTATTGCTGCTAAAATTACATAAATACATGTAGACATACAGAAAGTCATAGTAGGATAACACACAAAAAATATAAGAAATGGCAACACTTGAGTATTATTGTAATAAATTTGCTCGAAAAAGGGCCTGAAGAGCCTCAAAGAATAAGTATAGCTACATTTTTCACCAATGGTATGAGAGAAGAGCACTGGTTTGTGGTAAGAAAATGAAAAGGGACAGTGAAATGATTGACATAGCTTTGAGTGGGTCCTTGACAGTGAGTCTATTGATTACAACTTGTCTAGAGCCTGCAATACGCGAAAAGGGGCATTCGGACATTCGCGTAAAGTGTCATTCCGGATCAGCCTGCGCAGTCCGCGCAGGCTAATCCGAAACAACACTTTCCATTCTTTTGTAATCTTCTGTTTTGCGCAAGTCTACTGTAGGACAAACTCTAATGCAGTTGTAAAGTGCCGTCTCAGATTAGTCTGCGCAGACTGCGCAGGCTCATCCGAGACGACACTTTACGCAAATGTCCAAATGCCCCTTTTCGTGTGTTGCAGGCCATATTTGTAACTGAGACGGTCCTTGACAGTGAGTCTATTGAATACAACTCATATATTCATAACTGTAACAGAGCCATGTTTATTTATAGGGTAAGCCTCTCGTCCCTGATGTGAGTGCTTGCATTTGAAAAATTACATGCATGTGAATTTAACCTTTTGCCTAACTATCCTAATTTTAAACCCTTACCAAACGACAAAATTTAAGAGTTGTACAACTTGAATGCATAGGCAGACAACAAAATAAATCTGGGTCAAAAACTGAAATTTGTTTTTCAGGTTAGAAAACTTTGTGAGAAAAGAAGAAAATGCTGGCTACACAATGTTTTCAGAAGTCCTTTTCCCTAAGAGGTCGTTAAAAGTCAGAATTGTTTCGTAATAGTTTAAACAACTTTGGAAAAAGGCTTTTGAAAAGATAGTGGGCATGGGAGATAATGCTGGTAACCAGCGTTTTCACCTATTTTGACAGTCAACCTTTTCTACCCAGTTTTAACCTTTAAACCATGATTCCAAGTTTGAATGACCCTGAAAGAGAACGCTTTTGAGAGCATTATGGGAAAAGCAAAAATGCTTGTAACCATGGTTTAAGAGACAGTATTTATCTGTTTTAGAAAACTCCTCCCACAGTGCAAATGCAAATGCACAAAAAAACACAGTAATATTAGGGTTGTTTTGTAAACAGCTTAGGCCTAACAAAAAAATATCTGTGTTTATGGTTTCGGTCCAAGATGCTGTAGGTAGGGATTTTTTTTCCCAAGAAACTTTTTACATGGACCATGCACCGAAATCAAACCCGAAAGATTATTTTTCCCAATCGTAGTGTAAAGAGTTTAGTGTCGGCAGCATTTTCTAGGTAGGGTTGGGAAACCCTAAACAGAGATATTTTTTTGATAGGCCTTATTTGTTGGAGTACTAGCTGTACAATTTTTTACTCTATCCCACACTGAAATTCTTTACTCTATCCTACACAACAAAATTTTAGGCTTGTTGAACTTGAAAGCATTTATAGACAACAAAATAAATGTGACTCAAAAATTGAAATTTACTTTCAAAAGCTTGAAAACATTGTGAACAAAAGAAAAAATGCTGGTCACCAGCATTTTCTCCTTTTCCCACAATGTTTTCGGAAGTCTTCTTTAGGGTCATTAAGACTGGAATCCTTTGGTGAAGGGTTAACCCTTTACCAGACGACAAAAATTCAGCCTTGTCCAAATTTAGAGCATTTATAGACTACAATTTCAACATGGCTGAAATGGTGTAATTTTTCTTTGATTGGGTAGAAAACATTGTGGGAAAAGGAGGAAATGCTGGTCACCACCATTTTCTCCTTTTCTCACGATGTTTTCAAAAGTCTTCTTCTTTAGGGTCATTAAAACTAAAAACCTTTGGTGAAGGGTTAAAACATAAGTAGCATTTTAGGGGCTTGAGGGTGTTAATGAGGTCATAAAGCCACTTGTGTTCTGTATAAAGTAGGTTTTAGAATTGTTTGAGTTGGTATTATCCATGATAAATCTTCAGGTTTTCTGCTATGAAGGAGATTCTGGGATATTGTCCCAGTGAATCTGATTTATTAATATCCTGTTTTATAACATAACTATCCTTGTAATACAGCCATTATGAATTTTCCTTACTATATATCAGTAAATTTTCCAGCTCAAATACACGTGTCGCAATCGGATAAAATAACACATACAACAGAAAGAAAATCTGTATCTACACACTGTGAAATACGGTTCCAAATATGATCATGTATCTCCTGCACAGACTAAGCATGCATTGATTTGCGATTTGATTCGTCAAAAAATGTTAAGCTGTAATATTAATCGGCCATTCATAAAAACAGAGTTACTACCTTCACTTTATTAATTTTCTTATTTTGTTTGCTGTTTTCGAATAAAGTGTCACCAATTTCAAAAAGTTATAGTTGAAAGTTGTAGGTTTATAATAAAAAGAATATTATGTTGTAGTAACTTTCCTGGTGCTTGTACTTATTTCTTGCTGCGTCAGATACTAAATACATTGCACAAAGTTTAGACTTAGTCCCTTTCCAATTTAATCTGAAGTACATTTCTCTAACAAAAATCTGAAGGCGTATCTTATTTCTGTAAATTTATGGGAGAATTTTCCCCATCTCTGAATAAACCTTGGCAGAACCCTGGCTTTTGTTGACGATTACCTTGCATAACTCTGTCCTATAATATTAAACCTTTACCACATAACGAAGTTTTAAACTTGTCCAAATTGAAAGCATTTGCGGGTAAGATAATAAATGTGGCTTAAATATTGCAACACTTTGTGAAATGGCAGGAAACATTTTGGGAAAAGGATGAAAATGGTTACCAGAATTTTCTCATTTCTGACAATGTTTTCAAATTTCAATGTTTTCTATAGCCTCCTTCAAGCCTAACAAAAAATATCTGTATTTAGGGTTTTGGTCCAAAATGCTGTAGGTAGGGTAGGTAGGGATTTTTTTTTTAGAAACTTTTTACATGGACCATGTACCGAAATCACACCAACAGATTTTTTTTTTTCAATCGTAGTGTAAAAGTTTAGGGTTGGCAGCATTTTCTAGGTAGGGACGGGAAACCCTAAACACAGATATTTTTTTGATAGGCCTCATGAGAGTTGTCAAAATTTGATATTTCGTGGTAAAGGGTTAACAACCGTTAAACAAGAGGGCCAAGATGGCCCTGGATCGCTCACCTGAATTTTTGAGAGGACCATAGCCAATTTTTTTTGAGGTATTGAAACTTCGGAAACAAAATCATTATTTTGCCAAGCAATTTTGAGAAGGTCACCTGTAAAAGTCATTTCAAAATCTGTCACCACCCCTACAATCATCACCACAGCAATGAATTTGATGAATCAGAATTCTGCAAATAAATTTTTGGATAGATCACCCAAGGACAATTTCTTGAAGAAGAGCACATGCTCGATAGTGACTAAAAACATAAGTCGAACAAGAGCACCACATGCAGGTGCCAACAATTGGCTGTTGTTTTTCGACGGATAAAAATTTCCCTAACAATTTCTGAAAAGGGTCACCCTAGGAACATTTCTGTGAAATTATTTCAAAATCTGACCAGCCGTTCCAGAGAAGAAGAATTAAGAAATTCCTCTTCATGTCCCTGTAGTGCAAGTAGCCCCCACCATCAGAGCCATGTTTCTTGACAGATCACAATTTTGTGAACAATTTTTGAAAAGAGTCACCAAAGGAACATTTCTGTGAAATTATTTCAAAATCTGACCAGCAGTTTCAGAGAAGAAGAATTTTTAAGAATTTCTTCATGTCTGTACAGAGTAAATAGCCCACAGCCATCACAGCCATGTTTCTTGATGGATCAAAATTTCTCGAACAATTTGCAAAAAGGGTCACCCAAGAAAAATTTCCGTGAAATTATTTCAAAATCTGACCAGCCGTTTCAGAGAAGAATTTTTAAGAATTTCTTCATGTCCATATAGTGCAAGTGGGCTCCCCCACCCATCAGAGCCACGTTTCTTGACGAATCAGCATTTTGCAAACAATTTTTTAAAAGGGTCACCAAAGGAACATTTCTGTGAAATTATTTCAAAATCTGACGAGCTGTTTCAGAGAAGAATTTTTAAGAATTTCTTCATTTCTGTATAGTGCAAGTAGCCCCCATTTACCAGAGCCATGTTTCTTGACGGATCAAAATTTCGCGAACAGTTTTTGAAAAGGGTCACCCAAGGAACATCTCTGTGAAATTATTTTAAAATCTGACCAGCAGTTTCAGAGAAGAAAAATTTTTAAGAATTTCTTCATTTCTGTATAGTGCAAGTAGCCCCCATTCACCAGAGCCATGTTTCTTGATGGATCAAAATTTCGCAAACAATTTTTGAAAAGGGTCACCCAAGGAACATCTCTGTGAAATTATTTCAAAATCTGACCAGCGGTTTCAGAGGAGAAGATTTTTAAAGAATTTCTTAGAAAATTCCATTTGGTTGCCATGGCAACCAGAGTTTTTGATGGAATCGAATTCTGTGAACACATTTTAAAGCGGGCCTCCCAAGGAACATTCCAGCCAAGTTTGGTCCAAATTGGCCCAGCGGTTTAGGAGGAGTTGATGTTTAAAGAATTGTTAACGACGCACGACACACGACGAACACTGGGTGATCCTAAAAGCTCCCCTTGAGCAAATTGTGCTCAGGTGAGCTAAAAAGGCCATTTGAAAACATTGTGGAGAAAAGAGAAAATGCCTTTTACACAATGTTTTCTCCCCCATCATAAACAAAGTACTTCATCCAAGTCACATCTTATCAAATTTTGTCGTCTATAAATGTTGTCATCTGACATGTAAACGAAGGGGACGATTTCTACTTTTGCCACAACATGTATACTTTAATTCATACTTCACCCTTAAAGCACTTTTCACAACTATAATAGCCTTTGTGGACAGTGTAGATCAAGATCAAACTACACAAAACAAGTGGTCTGATCTTTGATATACGCTTTTCACTTTGAGGAAACGCTATAGACAACAAGAGGGCCAAGATGGCCCTGGATCGCTCACTTGAATTTTTGAGAGGACCATAGCCAATTTTTTTTTTTTGAGGTATTGAAACTTTGGAAACAAAATCATTATTTTGCCAAGCAATTTTGAGAAGGTCACCTGTACAAGTCATTTCAAAATCTGTCACCACCCCTACAATCATACCACAGCCATGAATTTGATGAATCAGAATTCTGCAAATAAATTTTTGGATAGATCACCCAAGGACAATTTCTTGGAGAAGAGCACATGCTTGATAGTGACTAAAAACATAAGTCGAGCAAGAGCACCACATGCAGGTGCCAACAATTGGCTGTTGTTTTTCGACGGATAAAAATTTCCCTAACAATTTTTGAAAAGGGTCACCCTAGGAACACTTCTGTGAAATTATTTCAAAATCTGACCAGCCATTCCAGATAAGAAGAATTAAGAAATTCCTCTTCATGTCCCTGTAGTGCAAGTAGCCCCCAGTCACCAGAGCCATGTTTCTTGACAAATCACAATTTTGCGAAAAATTTTTGAAAAGAGTCACCCAAGGAACATTTCTGTGAAATTATTTCAAAATCTGACCAGCGGTTTCAGAGAAGAAGAATTTTTAAGAATTTCTTCATGTCCGTATCGTGGAAATAGCCCACAGCCATCAGAGCCATGTTTCTTGATGGATCAAAATTTCTCGAACAATTTGCGAAAAGGGACACCCAAGGAACATTTCTGTGAAATTATTTCAAAATCTGACCAGCCGTTTCAGAGAAGAAGAATTTTTAAGAATTTCTTGATTTCTGTATAGCGCAAGTAGCCCCCAGTCACCAGAGCCACGTTTCTTGTATCGTTGAAAAAATGGTCAGCGGTGAGAGAAGAATGAATCTTGTCGCAATGTCAATCATCAGTCCTTGAAAAGAAATTGGCTGAGCCTGGAATCAAACCAGCAACACCCTGTTCTCAAGTCCTGTACACTACTGACTGAGCTACTGGGGGGGGGGGGGGGGGGGGGGGGGGGCACGGCACAGGTAGAGATGGACATTCAGGGATCCAAAGTCAACATCTGCTGGGAATTTCTAAGTGTATAAGAAAGTAAAGAGTTTAGGTCCAGCCAATTAGTTATCAATTACTCAATTATACCTTAAGATTTCTTCACTAACTGGGTTAGACACTGATGCTTTCTCATAAGGACAAGGTCACTTATTGATCACTTTGTTTTAACCCTTTACCAGACAACAAAATTTTAGCCTTGTCCAAATTCAAAGCATTTGCAGACAACAATTTCAATGTAGTTCAAATGGTGCAATTTTTCAATGATAGGGTAGAAAACATAGTGGGAAAAGGAGAAAAATGCTGGTCTCCTTTTCCTATAATGATTTCAAAAGCCTTCTCTCCCAGTGTCGTTAAAAGTTGGCATTGTGTGGTAAAGGATTAAATCTATTAACCCTTTACCAGTATAAGGACCCCGTCAGACTCAAAGATTGCTTTTGAAAACATGGCTGGACAAGCAGGAGATGTTGTTTTCACAATGTTTTCTAACCTTTCAGATTTAACACTTTACCACACAGTTCCGAGTTTTAACGACCCTGAAAACGAAAACTTAAGAAAAAATTGTGGGAAAAGGAGAAAATGCTGGTAACCAGCATTTTCTCCTTTTCCCACAATGTTTTTATCTTATCAAAGACAGCTATCATCATTCAAGCTACACTTATTTTGTCATCTGCAAATGCCTTCAATTTGGTCTAGTCCAAGATTTTGTCGTTTGGTAAAGAGTTAATGTGCTGTTTTGGAATTAGTCAAAGTATAAAGTTTTCTCCATGGGTAAATGTTTGAAAGCCATCTGCAGCACATTTGCTTCAAGAGGCTTTGGATAATCTCGAGATATCAAAAATTAACAGAAAAGTAACCATTCTAATTCTTGCGTAAATAAAGAAAATGCTTGTTTGAATGCTCTACATTTTTCTGCCGATGAGGCATCAAATACCTGTATTCTCCAGACACACAGGATGATGGGTTTAACACAAAGACCTGTGTTTACACATGTGTTTACAGCCTATCTGGTTTATCAGTAACAGGCATCTGCTTATCATAACAAGAAAACTTCTCAGTCCCAAAATTCTTATCAAGTAACCATGGAAACAAATTTGGGAGTTTCCCAAAATCTTTTCACCCTGGCATATCTTTATCACACATACCAGATAAATGCTTTGGAGCATGTTTCACACTGTAGAAATGCATACCTGATCTGTTGTAAAACAGAATGATAACTGTAGTAAGAACAACTTCTTATTCAATAAATACATGACCTTTAAATAATAAAGAAGGCTTTGAAAACAGTGGGAACAGAAGAAAATGCTGACAACCAGCATTTTCTTCTTTTCCTACTATGTTTTCTACCCCATCAAAAACAAATTTCATCATGTGAACCACATTTCAATTTTTGCCTGCAAATGCTTTGAATTTGCACAAGTCTAAAATTTTGTCTTTTGGTATTTAAGGTTAATTCAGAAACAGAACAGCTAGATCTGATTGATTGTTTGGTGTTTAACGCCGTTTTCAACATTATTTCAGTTACATCGTGGCAGCCAGAGCACCTATCCATGCTTTCCTGGAGTCTCTGCACAATTTTCTTTCCAAGCCACTGGCTGCTTTCCCACATAACAATCCTTGAGACAATGGTCAGCAGTGGGAGAGGAATGAATCCTGTAGCAATGACTATCATCAATCCTCGGAAAGAAATTGGCCGAGCCAAGCCACTGGCTGCTTTCCCACATAACCATCCTTGAGATAATGGTTAGCAATGGGAGAGGAATGAATCCTTTCGCAATCATCAATCCTCAGAAAGAAATTAGCTGAGCCAAGGATTGAACTCACAACCCCCTGTTCTCAAGTCCTGCAAGCTACCGACTGAGCTACTGGGGCTCAGCACGACTGTGGGGAAAGCTTAATCTTTCCAGCCCCATAGGCAAAAAGAGGGGCTTTAACAGACAACATGGATTGAGACCAAACTGCCTAATTATGTTCTGTGCAGTCTGATCTTGTATCTACACTTTTTGCTATTGTCATAAAGTCTACAAAATAAGAATCTTTCTGAGCTTTGGTAAATTGTAATATCAGCCTTTGGAAGAGGTCAAGTTTTACAACTATCGTTGGTTGGTTGGTTGGTTGGTTGAATGGTGATTAACACTGCTTTCAACATTATTTCAGTCATATCACAGCCACTGCTTGCTTATTCATGTATGTCATGGGGTTTCACCAGTACTAAGCTAGAGCTCTGAAGTGTCTTCCCTAAGGAGACTTCTATGAACTAGAGGCGCTTGAGCTCCTGTATCGCTCCACAGGCCTGATATTTCTATAATGGCGAAAGGAAGTTTTTAACAATTATCATTCAATCCTGCATTTTAGTTCACTGAAGAAAAAGGGTATGGAAAAAACTTGTGAGAAAAGAAGAAAAAAATGGTAACCAGCCACGCAAGGACGAACGAACGGACGGACGGACGGACGGACGCAACAATCAGAATTCTTCATGGAACACAATTATTTGAAGGAATTTGAAAGAGGACCACCAAAGGAACATTCCTAAGAAATTTGGTAAAAATCCAGTCAATAGTTTCTGAGGAGAAGTTTTTTAAAGAAAAAAATTACGGACGCACGCACGGACGAAGGGACGGACGAACGGATGGACGGACGACGGACACAATGCCATGACAATAGCTCGCTTGTTAAAGTGGCGTTAAACTCCAATACATCCAACCAACCAATAATCATTCAGTGACGACCGATTACAGTGCTTACAGCACTTTGATTTTAAAAGGAATTTGGTAGACAACCACCATAGAAACAATTTGGTAGACAACCACCATAGGAACTTACCTGCAAAACAACAATGAAATCCAATGAATAGTTTTAGAGAAGAAATTTTTCAAAGATTTTACTTTATACCATAAAAGGAAAATGAGTCTCCCATAAAAGCCATGTTTTTTGACAGATCATTTTTTTTTTTAAGGAATTCTGTAAACCTGTATCTAAGGAACATTCCTGCAAAATAATAATGCTATCCAAATAGCAGTTTGGGAGGAGAAGATTTTTAAAGGTTTTTTACTTTGGTTGCCATGGCAACCAGAATTCTTCATGGAACACAATTATTTGAAGGAATTTGAAAGAGGACCACCAAAGGAACATTCCTGTGAAATTTGGTTAAAATCCAGTCAATAGTTTCTGAGGAGAAGTTTTTTAAAGAAAAAGTTTACGGACGCACGGACGGACGGACGGACGCACGACGGACACAACGCCATGACAATAGCTCGCTGGCCTTCGGCCAGTGGAGCTAAAAACCCAGTGAAGCTTGAACCCGGGGCCTCCAGGTTGCAACCTACTGAGCTATGCAGGACCCTAATTATATTTGGTGCTGAAAGCAATAATGGAAAGACAAAAAATTAAAAATGGTCTAAATGATGGGGATTTTTATCTTTGATCGTAAAAAACATTGTTGGAAAAGGAGAAAATGCTGATTACCAGCATTTTCTCCTTTTCCAACAATGTTTTCAAAAGATTTCTTTCTCAGAGTCATTCAAACTCGAGACTGTATGGTAAATGTACGCTTACCTGATCCAAATCGATGACAAGATCCACTTTGTTGAACTCATCTCCTCGAGACAATGGTGGAGATTGCCACCAGTTTTCAGTTCCATCTATTGCATATATAGCTGAGTGGTTCTTCCTTGGGTTGCCTGGGTTACAGTAGTCACACAGTTGACCCTGGAATAACATAAATGCTTTGAATATTAACTATTTACCAAATGACAAAATTTTGGACTGGTCCAAATTGAAAGGATTTGCGGACAACAATTTGAACATGGATCAAGTTCTGAAATATGCGTTTGGAAGGGTAAAAAGTTAACATTTTGGGAAAGGGAGAAAATGTTGCTTGGTTACCAGCATTTTCTCCTTTTTGTACAATGTTTTTCAAGGCCTTCTCCATCTAAGTTATTAAATCTCTGGATTGTACGGTAAAGGATTTATGATTAACTCCAACACCACACCAAATTCAGCATGAAAGCATTTGCAGAATTTATGACAAAAATTTTATGGGATTCATCTTTGATAGCCTAAGGTAGAAAACATTGTGGAAAAAGATGAAATGTTGTAAAGGCATAGCCAGGAATGTAGCTAAGATGATGCCCATGACCAAATCCTTGGCAGAGTTTTTTCAATCATGTGGAATAAGGCTTTCTAAAATACGGGTAAACAGTCCTACGTACAAGCCCAAAATCAGCCTCAAAATTGAGGCTATGGTACTTTTGGATACTGTTATACTAATGGCTTGATAATCACTGTAATGGGCTATAAATGTCATGGTCAGCCCAGTATCTAAACAGTTCTGTGTGTCTGAGCCTGGCCCCTAGGAGATCCCTAAAGATAAGATGGAACAATTCTGGGTCCTGGCATTACTGCATGTCAGACCCTTTTCTACCTGTAAAACTTTTCCCTGTCTCTAAAGGTTTTGAAACACTCTAAAAAGCAAGACTGACAAGACAGGTGGTTAAAAATTGAGATATAAAACAACATTTTTTACATGTTTCAATATCTGATGGAAGTCTACCAAATAAGAATTTAAAAATACAGTTTGATAAGGAAATTAATGCTAGTTGTCATCAACATCATTTTGTTCTGTGGATCATTTTTTTTTTTTTAAATCAAAGCACTGAAAGTCTTGATAAGCAGAGTTGTCTGAAAGCCTAAGATTAAGCTATGACCATTAATTTTTGTGCTAGATTTAACTATGGCTCCACTCATGTACAAACATTTACCGTACTTATATAAGTAAAAGTACTTGTACAGAGACTTCTGGCATAAATCCTGGCAAGTTTTCACTACCTCTGAAGGCAGGGTTCGCGCTGCCGATCGCCATTGTCGCCAAATGCGACAAAAATAAAACTTTGGCGCAAGATTTTTTCATTTGGCGAAAATGCGTGGCGACAACTTTTTTCAAGCTGGCCCCAAACAGAAATTCTTTTGAAATTCGTTGTCGTAAGCGTTTGCGAGCTAAGCGTGTGCAATGACATTGTTTATTCGAGTCGCGAGCATAACATGTGAATGTCACGCGTTATGACTCCGATAAAGGAGAACCAAAGGAGATTTGACGTACGCTGATTGGTTGATAGGTTTGAGTAACTATCGACGGTGTTTACACACTTGCTGTGATATATTGATTGTTGTAAGTTTATGACACATTTTGCATCAATAGCGGTGTTTCTTAAGCGATAAGGACAATTTCAACACTTGGACAAATTGGTCTATTATCACATCGATTAATGACCGTAGATCGTATGATTGTTAACTGAACACCGCATGGCATGAAAGTTCGAAAAGGTAAGTAATCGTTGTATAATACAACCGATTAATTTGGTAATTAGATGCCGGCTTTTAATTAAAGGACTCTAATCAATAAGTCCAAAAAACAATCACGAGTCAATTATATCCCGATTTGGTATAAATAGGTAACCTTTTAGCTCTTTCTTTTTATGTAAAAATGGATCGCTATGTGACTATGTCTGTGAGAAAAAGTAAAGCCGATGACTCGGATAATGAAAGTGAAACTAGCCAACTCGGCACGCCTTCGAAAAGTGCAAAACGATTATTTAAGGACTATTGGCTTTCTGACCCTGAATTTTCTAGCTTTCTGAAATACGATGCTTGCAAAAAAGTCATGCTATGTAAAATGTGTCTACAATGTCAGTACACAAACTCGTTCACCACTGGCTGCTCTGTCATGAAGAAAGAATCAATTATCAAACACACTAAAAGCAAAGGTAATTAATAATTACTAATTAGATCTATAATGTGAGGCTGTGCATAGTTTCAGGGAATTTTAATAGTGTCATGAAATGTGTTAGTGTTCAGAATTGTGTTACATAGTTTAATATACGAATTTATAATAATCTTTTTTTTTTAGTGTAAATTGTGACTATAAACGGATATACGGAGGACAGCATTAAGGTAACATTTTTATTATTTCTGTTTCTAGACCACAAGAATGCAGTACAGGCGTCCAAACTTCGTCCACAAATGGTAACTACCCAGAAGACATCGTTGTATAAGGGTTCAAAAGCTGTCCAGTCTGCTATGGCTAATGTCTACTTTCTAGCGAAATCTGATTGTCCCAGCTCCATGTTTGAGCGTTTAAACAGCTTCATGTTATATCAGGTACATAATAGCTTGTGGATCTAGATTAATTTAGTTAATATTGTTTAACTCTTTACCACACAAGAAAATTTTAGACAGGTCAAGATTGAAAGCATTTTCCGACAACAAAATGAAGGTGAAATTTGTTCTAGGAAGGGTAGAAAACACTGTGGGAAAAGGAGAAAATGCTGGTTACTTACCAGCATTTTCTCCTTTTCCCATAGTGTTTTCAAAAGGCTTCTTTCTCAGTTGGGATTGTGTGGTAATGGATTAAAACAGGCAACAGACCTTGGAGTCAATATTTGAAAACATCGAAGGAAAAGGAGAAAATGTATAATAAAAATTTCAAAACGATTGATATGACATAATTCTTTATGATGACAGCAATTTAAAACATGACCTCAGCAAATTAATGTTTAAGAATAACATCATCCTAAATTAAGATGCAGACGACATTTAGAAGTGAGACTCCGATGTGCAATCAGTATCTTATGGAGGAAAAAATGTATGAAAAAAGGGAAAAAAGGGAATAGCTTTTAATGGCAAGATCTACAATTCCAACAGCAATTTTTTTTCAAATCTTACGATCTCTGAAATCAAGTCATAGTCTGAAAATGGGTTATAATTAAGATATGATACTGTTTTCAGGGTGTGTCTGAACTGGCTGACCTGAATGTTGATATGCATACAACCTACCAACACCATTCATCTGTCGCCGACTTTCAGTCCTCTATGTCTGCAGTGCTTGAAGACGAACTGTTAGATAAGATTAATGAGAGCAAAAAGTTCAGTTTAATGTTTGACGAATCTACTGATGTTTCTGTTCATCAAAACTTAATCATGTACATTCGGTTGCTTGAAGCAGATACTTTTGGAAATGTAGAACCACACACATACTTTCTTAGTATAGACAGCCTAGAGCGTGCTAATGCAGAGTCAATCTATTCTAAGGTTTTACATACACTAGATAAGAAAGGTATTGATCTTAGAGGTTTGTGTGGGGTAAGCACAGATGGAGCAAATGTAATGGTAGGTCACAGGTCAGGGGTAGTAACTAGACTTAAGAAAGATGTGCCTGGCCTGCTGGCTACACATTGTATAGCGCATAGACTGGCCTTAAGCTGTTGTTCGGGTGCAGATAGAATACCATATTTAGTGAAGGTCCAAGAAGTGTTAAACAATGTGTATAAATACTTCAACAATAGTCCAAAGAATATGTCAATGCTCGAGTCTGTGCAAAAACTTGTCCCAGGTGATTCTTGTAAATTCAAAGAAGTATTTCATACATGTTGGTTAAGCTTCGAGGGCTCAGTAGATGCAATGATCAGAAATTATAGTAGTTTGATAACTGTATTCCTAGAAGAGAGTTCAGGAAAGTCATTAAGTTTACATAAGCCCATTACCACTTTCAAGTTTTTGTATGTCATTAATTTCCTAGCAAATATCCTTAAGCCACTAGCTGTACTTTCTAAATCATTTCAGTCTGCTGATCTAGATTTCTCTGAGGTAGCTCCTTTGCTCATGTCTACAATAGCTAAGGTAGAGAAACTACAGAGTAAGAGTGGTCCTAGACTAGAGCAGTTTCTAGATAATGTACCTAAGGAACCCCAGGTAGATACAGATGGTCTATATACATTTGAGTATTTAGGACATACAATTCGAGACAGTGAAAAAAAAAAAACCCCTTAACATACATTATGAATGGACTGCAACTCCTTACAATTCCGACCAGTCTAAAATTTTGTCCAGCAAGCTGCATTATGATTTTCATCTGGCCCCAACTCCTAAAAATTTGGCCCCAACTGTCCCCAGATTGGCCCCAACTTTTTTCATTTGGCGAAAGAGCTGGCGACAACTTTTTTAGACCCAGAGCGAACCCTGGAAGGCCATGCAAAAGTATATTTACTTAAAACAAGTGTTTTGCTCCATGAGCAAAGTATGTTATGAGAAAAGATCAAAGCTTTACACATGTAAGCAAACTGATATTTCTCAACTGCTGTGATGCTTTAGAAATCCATCAAAAAATTACATTGGAACCATTCCATTATTGTGACAAATTAACATGTCATTAATCTTTTGAAAGCATGTACACTTAAAAATTGCCACAAAGAAAAACTCTCAAGACATTGTTTTTACTGTAAGAACAGATAGGAAGCCTGCTACATGACTCTTATCAAAAACTGGCAAAGACTTTGACAGTTTGCTTCATTAAAGGATTAACATTTACCATTGTGTTCATGTCTGCTGTCAAAAAGACAAATAGGCATATAAAAAGCATTAATACTTCCATGCACACTGTTAGCATGTGAATACATTGGAAATAAATCTTCTCTTTCATATTTAAATCTATGTCATATTATAGCAAAGTACAATACAAAAGTAAATTTTGTAAATTCAGTCAGTTTCACTAGGTTAAACTTCATAAAGAGAGTGTACATTCATTGTATAGAAAAAAAGAACAAAATTACACAGATGATTTTCATGTTAGCAAGAAAGATCATCATAGCCCTCTTATTCAGTTTTCCACACTCAGGTCCAGTCTCAGAAAAACTTTTGTTACAGGATAAGTTTAGTTCTTAATTTTTCAAAATAACCTGTACATGAGTTTCTTGGCTGTATATAGAATGATATAGGCCTCTTGTTGTCAGAATTTAGGGTGCTGAGTAAAAATATCCAAAGCAACTTTACGTATGAGTCATTTTAGGTCAAACACTCATAAGTCCATTAGGCCTCTGTGGGTATAAGGTTTGTAACTTGGGTTCATCAAGTTTTAGACACGTGTACTTGAGAAAACTCAAGTTGAAAATATTTGTATTCAGGACACCATTTCTCAGCTCCATTTCATGTATATGACTCTGGGATTATGGAGAAATGTATTACATGTATACTGGGAAAGTTAAATGTAGCACAATGTAGCACAAATGATCAATTTGATCTCTTCAACCAGTGTACAGAGAGCAGGCACTTCTGACCCATACTAAGCATCAGATAAAACCATTATTATTCAAAAAGTCAATGTGCTTGAACAGTCAATGTATTACTTTGTGACAATCAATGAAAACAAGGTTTTGACAGTCAAATATACCCTGTCAATGAACATAGACACCAGTATGGGGGCTGACAATGGATTATTGGGTCAACAAATACACTTCAAAGAGATAAAAAAAAAATAGCAGTTGAAGTTATGGAACTTAGGCTAGCAATGTTGTGTCATCATGGTTCTCATTTAAATCATGAAGAAAACGAAAGTACGCAAATGTTTTGGGTAAAACTAGATGTCATCTACTAGAGATGTTACAAGTGCTAAGCAATCTTTTTTACTAAGAGCTTTCTGATCATTAGACAGCCCAATTGGCTAGTATCCATTATCAAAAATTATTTGGTCAGATGGGTGACAAATCCTTTGTTTTGATACTTTTAAAACCAAACTTTTCATCCATTTTCACTGTGTCTCCTTGATACCAACTTGTTAAAAAGCCTATGTATAGCCAAAAGCAATGAAACTAAGTAAAATTTATATTTGATACATCATCACTCTATTGGCAGTATCTAGGCATATTAAAGATTTGGTTGTTGGGTTAAAGGTCAGTTGGATTAAGTTTTTGTCTTGGTCACCCTAATGATGCCTCTGTCTTGAATGAACTGAACTGAATGCCTGGTTGACTATTCTATCATTTATCTAAAACTAGGCCATAATTTCAAACCACTGTTAAATTAGAATCTCTATGAAACTTTATCTGAATTTGACAAATAGAGATCTATGTACTGTCACATAACCCTACTGTCTTTTACATTGATAACAGAACTAATATTTTGCAATGTTCAGCCTCATGTGTATATTAAAACTCCTTTGCCCTTTTCTATTTGGTAGAACAGATAATGAATTAAAGGTACGAAAAAGGCTCAGGTTATGGACCTGTATTAATTGATTTATTGGTGTCTAATGCTAATTTCAACATTATTTCAGGGAAATCACAGAGACCAAAGTCTCTATCCATACTTGCCTTGATTTGCTTTTACAAGGACTTTAAACCATATTCTTTCCCCAGCCACTGGCATCTTTCCTGCATAACTATTTTCCTAACCATGATCAGAAGTGAAAGGTGAGTGAATTGAGTCACAGTGACTATCAATCAATCTTTAAGAAGGAAATGGCTGAGCTGTGGATTCAAACCTGCAACGCCCTAATTTCAAGCCTTGGAAGTAACCCACTGAGTTACCGGCTGGGCCCAAAAGAGATATATGACTGTAAATGGCCCCCATGCACTAAGAAAGCATCATGTGATCAGATGAAATCATGTAGTTTCTGATGACACAGCACAATATACCATTTGACAAAGTCCATTTTCAAACTTTCCGGCAAGAGTTTATTTGCTGGCTGTCAAAGATCAACTTCCCCTCTCATGTAGAAAACCCCAGAAGTTTATTAGAATAGGGTTTTATGCCATTTTCAACATTATTTTCATCCATAGTAATGTGGGAAAGGGTTAAAAACCTGAACTAAAATATTTAAGACATTTTAACCCCTTTGAAAGCAAAAACATGAGGTCAAGAAAAAGGAAGCAAAAAACTGCAACTTCAGGAGCTTTAAGGGTTAAGGATACATCTATACTTGTTTTCAGCCAGTTTTCAACCTATTTCATCTTTATTTTATGAATCTATAACCATTCTTGTATCTTCATGCCGAATGTTGCCCCTGATAGCTGTAAGGTGCACAGATTATGATGGATAGAAAATTCATTATCATTGTTTGGATGCCTTTCAAGACAGTGCTGTTGTCTTTTTTAGGGTTTTAAATAAGAACAAATCCCTTGAGTTTTTTCTATCCCTTACACTATACACAAGTATATTGAACATTTATCTATGTTTACAAAGCTGAGTAGGTCTACACACTTTCAAGTTTTAACAGTTTCTTCTCTCTAGCTGTAAGGATGTATCTTTAAGTCCTAGCTTATTAAGAAAATTATTTTATTTAGTAAAGGGCAATACCATGTATGGCCATTCTTTTGATTTCTTAAAAATCCATCATGAGAAGTAAAACTTTTGTCGGTAACGTTGCACCAGCAAGGCAAGACTCAAATATATAAACCTTAATCCCTCAAAATTTTAAGCTTTTTCATAAAATAGTGATACAGTATCAATAACAACTATAAATGCAATAAAAGTACATTTTTTAATAAATCTAAAATCTACATTCTGCTATGAATTTCTAATTTAACTTTCAATTACAGCAAAATTTAAAAGTTTATTGTGCTTAAATAAAAAGATTTTTACAGTCTACCATCCCATATACCTAACATGCAAGGGAACTGAAACATGTTCAAAATCATTTCTTGGAACTGGACAAATTCAAGTGCTCTCAATGCAAGACTTTCCTGGGCTTATCAGTTTTAGGATCAAAATTCACACAATGACCCAGAGAACAGAGTTTCTGGTCAGACTGATTCAGACTAATTACATGCAATAAATTACACTCTCCTATCAGGGTGCTTGACAAGGTAACTGTTTCACCAGAATCTGGGATTTTCAGAGAAAGTGGGCTTGTACGTAGGACTGTAAAAGGGAAAATGCTGGCAACCAGAATTTCCTCTTTTACTCACAGTCAGTGTTTTCTACCTTTAAAAAAAATCCATTATTTCAGTCAAAGTCAATTTGTCATCTACAAACACCTTCAATTTGGGTCAATCTGAAATTTTCCTGTGTAGTAATGAGTTAAACATCTTTTCATAGGCAGCTGACTGTTGAATATTTTACATAACATAAAAATGCATTAACTCTTTTACCAAACGACAAAATTTTAGACTTGCCCAAATTGAAAACTTTTACACACGACAAAATAAATGTGACTGAAAAAACGAAATTTGTTTTGGGGAGGGTAGAAAACATTGTGGGAAAAGGAGAAAATGCTGGTTACCAGCATTTTCTCCTTTTCCCACAATGTTTTTAAAAGGCTTCTTTCCCAAGGCCGTTAAAAGTTGGGATTGTGTGGTAAAGAGTTAACACTATCCTAAAAGACATATTTTTGACTTGTCCAAATTGAGAGAATTTTCCAACAACAAATTAAATGTGGCTTAATGGCAACTTCTATACATGTATTTGATAGGATAGAATACACCGTGGGTTTACCAGCATTTTGTCCTTTTTCCTACAAAGTTTTCAAAAGTCTTCTTTTTCAGGGTTGTTAAAATTTGTAACTTTGTGGTACTGGGTTAAATGTGTCTTTTCCAATGCTTAGTTGTTCATTTCTTAACTTCCTCATACAATCTACATGTAGGGTCAATCAGGGTAAATACGGACAGAGGTATAATTACCGACACAACAGTCCTATGTACAAGCCCAAAATCAGCCTCAAAATTGAGGTTACGGTACTTTTGGATACTGTTATACTAATGGCTTGATAATCACTGTAATGGGCTATAAATGTCATGGTCAGCCCATTATCTAAACAGTCCTGTGTGTCTGACCCCAGCCCCTAGGAGATCCCTAAAGATAAGATGAACAATTCTGGGTCCTGGCATTGCTGCATATCAGACCCTTTTCTACCTGTAAAACTTTTCCCTGTCTCTAAAGGTTTTGAAACACACAAAAAAGCAAGAATGACAAGACAGGCGGTTAAAAATTGAGACATAAAACAACAGTTTTTACATGTTTCAATATCTGATTGAAGTCTGCCAAATAAGAGATTAAAAATACGGTTTGGTAAGGAAATTAATGCTTGTTGTCATCAACATCATTCTGTTCTGTGGATCTTTTTTTTTGGAAATCAAAGGACTGAAAGACTTGAGAAGCAGAGTTGTCTGAAAGACTCAGATTATAAGCTATGACCATTAATTTTTGTGCTAGATTTAACTATGGCTCCACTCATTTACAATGCACAAACATTTACCATACTAAACATAAGTAAAAGTACTTGTACAGATACTTCTGGCATAAATCCTGGCAATTGTAAGTATATTTTCACTACCTTTGAAGGCCATGCAAAAGTATATTTACTTAAAACAGGTGTTTTGCTCCATGTGCTAAGTATGTTATGAGAAAAGATCAAAGCTTTACATATGTAAGCAAACTGATATTTCTCAACTTCTGTGATGCCTTCGAAATCCATCAAAAAATTACATTGGAACCATTCCATTATTCTGACAAATTAACATGTCATTATTTTTTTGAAAGCATGTACACTTAAAAATTGCCACAAAGAAAAACTCTCAAGACATTGTTTTTAATGTAAGGACAGAAAGGAAGCCTGCTACATGGCTCGTATCCTAAACTGGCAAAGACTTTGACAGTTTATATATTCCTTCATTAAATGAATATTTACCACTGTTTACATGTCTACTGTCATATAGACAAACAGGCATATAACAAGCATAAATACTTCCATGCACTCTTTTAGCATGTGAACACATTGTAAATAAACCTCCACTTTCATATTTAAATCTATGTCATAGTACAGCAAAGTACAATACAAAAGTAAATTTTGTGCCAGTGACTTCAGCCCATTTCACTAGGTTAAACTCCATAAATAGTGTGTACGTTCATTGTATAGAAAAAAACAGCAAAGATCATCATAGCCCTCTTATTCCACATTTCCAATCTCAAAAAACCTTTTGTTACAGGATAAGTTTAGTTCTAAATTTTTCAAAATAACCTGTACATGAGTTTCTTGGCTGTATATAGAATGATACAGGCTTCTTGTTGTTAGAATCTACGGTGCTGAGTAAAACTATCCAAAAGAACTTTAGGTTTGAGTCATTACAAGTCAAACACTCATGAGTCCATAAGGCCTCTGGGAATATAAGGTTTGTAACTCAGGTTCCTCAAGTTTTTGACATGTGCACTTGAGAAACTCAAGCTGAAAATATTGGTATTCAAGACACCATTTCTTAGCCCCATTTCATGTATATGACCCTGGGATTATGGAGAAATGTATTACATGTATATTGGGAAAGTTAAATGTAGCACAATGTAGTTAAATGACCAATTTGGTATCTTCAACCAGTGTACAGAGAGTAGGCACTTCTGACCCATACTATGCATCAGATAAAACCATTAATATTCAAAAGGTCAATGTGCATGAACAGTCAATGTGAAAAAAATTGATGAAAACAAGGGTTTGGCAGACATATATACCCTATCAATGAACAGAGACACCAGTGTGGGGGCTGACAATGGATTATTGGGTCAACTAATACACTTCAAAGAGATAAATTTAAAAAATAGCAGTTGAAGTTATGGAACTTAGGCTAGTAATGTTGTATCATCATGGTTCTCATTTAAATCATTAAGAAAACAAAAGCAGGGAAATATTTTGGGTAATACGAGATGTCATCTACTAGAGATGTTACAAGTGATAAGCAAATCTTTTTTACTAAGAGCTTTCTGATCATTAGACAGTCCTATTGTCCAATATCCATTATCAAAAATTATTTAGTCTGATGGGTGACAAATCCTTTGTTTTGATACTTTTAAGACCAAACTTTTCGTCCATTTTCACTGTGTCTCCTTGATATCAGCTTTGTAAAAAGCCTATGTAGATTTATAGCCAAAAGCAATGAAATTAAGTAAATTTATATTTCATATATCATCACTCTGTTGGCAGTATTCTAGGTGTATTAAACACTTGGTTGTTGGGCTAAAGGTCAGTTGGATTAACTTTTTGTCTTGGTCATCCCAATGATGCCTTTAGGTTGAATGAACTCTCACGTCAATCTTCATTATGATTGCCTGGTTTACTATTCTATCTAAGACTAGGCCATAATTCCAAACCATTGTTAAATTAGAATCTTTATGAAACTTTGTCTGAACTTGACATACAGAGAACTATGTACTGTCACATATCCCTACTGTCTTTTACATTGGTAACAGAACTAATATTTTGTAATGTTAGCCTCACGTGTATCTGAAAACTCCTTTGTCCTTTTCTATATGGTTGAACAGACAATGACAGTTATAAGTATGAAAAAGGCTCAGGTTATAGACCCGTATTAATTGATTGGTTGGTGTCTAATACCAATTTCAACATTATTTCAGGTAAATCACAGAGACCAAAGCCTCTATCCATGCTTACCTTGATTTGCTTTTACAAGGACTTTATTAGTTGTACGGTCAGGTGGCAGGGGACTTGGAAACTTGTTCACGGCTGTGGTAAATCATGTTGCCCCGAGTCTAGTCTCGACTCAGGGCAACATGATTTACCACAGCTGTGAACAAGTTTCCAAGTCCCCTGCCACCTGACCGTACAGAGACTCGGGGCAACATGATTTACCACAGCCGTGAACAAGTTTCCAAGTCCCCTGCCACCTGACCGTACAACGAATTTATCATACTGCAAAGTTTTACCATTCCAACATGTGTAAAGCGAGTTTTACCTGTTTTTTGGTTTCAAAAATTGAGTACGCTGACGAAGCAGGATTTCCCTTCTGAGTGTCCCAATTCAATGAAAACTGACGTCACTGGGAACTGAAGTCACTGAAACCTTGGTAAAACGTGCTAAAACGTGCAGTTTGGCGCATAATCTTGATGTTAATCTTGATCGACACCGCTATTTTGGATGTTGTGTTGAAAGTGTAGTCATGTATCCGGGGCTGCCGAAAGGGAAACTGCTTTTATGTTGGTTTTGACAGTGTACATGATATTTATGTTCGGGGCATATCATCCAATCAGATCACAAGAAATTTCTTTACAGTATAATAATAAACCATATTCTTACCCCAGCCACTGGCATCTTTCCTGCATAACTATTTTCCTAACCATGATCAGCAGTGAGAGGCAAGTGAATTGAGTCACAGTGATTATCAATCAATCTTCAAGAAGGAAATGCTGAGTTGTGGATTCAAACCTGCAACCCCCTAATTTCAAGCCTTGGATGTAACCCACTGAGTTACCGGCTGGGCCCAAAAGAGATATAAGACTGTAATGGCCCCCATGCACTAAGAAAGCATCATGTGATCTGATTAACAGTCATGTAGTTTCTGATGAAACAGAAAAAAATACCATTTGACAAAGTCCATTTTCAAACTTTCCTGGTAGAGTTTACTTGCCAGCTGTCAAAAATCAACTTCCCCTCTCATGTAGAAAACCCCAGAAGTTTTTTAGAATAGGGTTTTATGCCATTTTCAACACTATTTTTGTCAATATCAATGTGGGAAAGGGTTAAAAATGTAAACTAAATATTGTAGACATTTCAACCCCTTTGAAAGCAAAAACATCAGGTCAGGAAAAAGGAAGCAAGAAACTGCAATTTCAGGAGCTTTAGGGGTTAAGGATACATCTATACTACTTTAAAGCCAGTTTTCAACCTATTTCATTTTATGAATCTATAACCATTCTTGTGTCTTCATGCCAAATGTTACCCCTGATAGCTATAAGGTGCACAGATTATGACGGATAGAAAATTCATTATCATTGTTTGGATGCCTTTCAAGACCGCGCTGTTGTCTTTTTTAGGGTTTTACATAAGAACAAATCCCGTAAGGATGTATCTTTAAGTCCTAGCTTATTTAGTAAATGATTTTACTTAGTAAAGGGCAATACCATGTATGGCCATTCTTTTGATTTCTTAAAAATCCATCACATGAAGCAAAACTTTTGTCGGTAAAGTTGCACCAGCAAGGCAAGACTCAAATATATAAACCTTAATCCCTCAAAATTTTAAGCTTTTTCATAAAATAATGATACAGTATCAATAACGACCATAACTGCAATATAAGTACATTTCTGAATAAATCTAAAATCTACATTCTGCTATGAATTTCTAATTTAACTTTCAATTACAGCAAAATTCAAGAGTTTACTGTGCTTACATAAAAAGATTGTTACAGTCTACCATTCCATATTCCTAACATGCAAGGGAACTGAAACATGTTCAAAATCATTTCTTAGAACTGGACAAATTCAAGTGCTCTGAATGCAAGACTTTCCAGAGCTTATCAGTTTTTGGATCAAGTTTCACACAATGACCCAGAGAACACAGTTTCTGTTCAGACTGATTCAGACTAATTACATGCAATAAATTATACTGTCCTATCAGAATGCTTGACAAGGTAACTGTTCCACCAGAATCTGGGATTTTCAGAGAAAGTGGGCTTGTACGTAGGACTGACAAGCTACATTTCGAAAAATCCCCGAGCCTATTTTTAACTCCAATATCCTTTCTACTGTCTATTTAAAGCACCCCCATCTTATTTCTGTGTCAGTGTGCTATTTTTCATGACGATTACGTTTACGTGATGATGCAAGCACATTTAACGTCACACGTGACTCGCCCCATTCTCAATCATGCTTGAATTCAAAGATTTGTGCTTCAACTCTGACAGGTACTTGAACGCTTTCACAAATTATAGAAATTTTACACTAAGCCCTAATAATGTTAAAAACTAAGACAAGTGATTGAAGAAACGTAATAAATCATCAAAATAATGGCAAAATACACATTAGCAGAAATAAAGAAGAAAAAGACAAGTGTCCGTATTAAACCAGTCGTTTGAACACAGTGTAAAATTACGGACACTTACAAAAAATATTTCTTCTGTGCTACAGAATTCTTCTTTATCAAATATTTGAAAAGGAGGATATCTATAGGGTAAATTGATAGCTCGAGTCGGACATGATCTACAGTAGGGCGATTCGAATAATAAAGTAGAATGCGATACTATTCCGAAAATAAACACATGGAGCAAAACGATCTTTCATTTCACTGCATTTTGTGACTATTATCCTGTGTTTGTGTAGGTTGTGTTAAATCTGTTACTATTATTATCCATTTAGGCCACACCCAATCCATTATTTTATTAGGTTATGGCAGTATTATTCTTTTTAAAACATTACAGGGAAAAAAGAAATAGCTTGTACCGAGCGATGCCGTATTTTTCCCACTAAAAGTAAGGTGTCCGTAATTTTCCAGTCTGTGTCCGTACTTCACCCCACATGTCCGTATTTACCCGGATTTGACTAAGTAACTTCAACTGCATTTTTGCAGTATCTTGGGCGAAGTAAACTGTAGAGTATAGCGAAAATATCAAAGAGGAAAGTCGTGAAATGTTTACAAATAGGTTTTAGGGGTCATGGCTTTCAAACTGTAAGAGTATTGACTAACGAAGGTGAGCTGTGTAAAAATCGTCCGTATTTACCCGGATTGACCCTACTTCTATAACTCTCTTTCACTGCCAAATCAGACTTAACACTTTACCATACAATCCCCTGTTTTAATGACCCTATTGATTCCTTTTTTGTATTGGAGTATATCACCGTTTTAACAGCTTTAGTCATATCAAGGTGGTCAGTGCACCTATGCATATGTTTCCTGCCTTTCTCACCAGTACTGACACAACTTTCTTTCTATGCCACTGACTACTTTTCTCACATATATCAGAGGCGAGAGGTGAAAAATTGCAGGTAAGAAAGTTTGTCTCAACTGGTTATTGGACCTGCAACCAGGCTGAACCAGGCTGAACCGGCTGGTTACAAGTCACATTCACTAATCACCGAGGTACCTGGCTTAGCAATGATACTGACGAAGAAATCTTTTGAAACATTGTGGAAAAAGGAGAAAATGCTGGTAAACAGCATTTTCTCCTTTTCTCACAATGTTTCTATCCTATGAAAGACAAATCCAATCAATTGAGCCACATTGAATTTCTCTGTTAAGGCTTTTAATATTGACCAGTCAACATTTTTTAACTATGAAAAAGAGTTAATACATGTTGCAGACTACACAGATTCAGATCAGACTCCACAGTACATGCAGTCTGATCTTGGATATATATTGTGAGCATTTAAGTGCCAAACAAATGACCAAATTACCGTCAATAACAGTGGAAATCTACCCTTAGACCGAAAAAAAGTGGATTTATTTAGTTGTAAGGCTTAACCCTTTACCCCCCCCCCCCAATTTTTAATGACCTAGAGGTAGAAAACTTTTGAAAACATTGTGAGAAAATTTTAAAGAATGTTGGTAATCACAATGTTTTTCCTTTCCCCGCAATCGTTTCTACCCTATCAGAGCCTATTTGTACCAATTTCCAAACTGTCGTCTGCAGTAACTCGAGTAAGTTTCAATTTTGAAGTGTCAACTACACTACAGTATTTGATGACTTTGGAAGGCTTAAAGTTAAATTAAAATCAAAATTACATTTGTTTTGCTAACTTTATAGTTTGAATCAATAAAATTTCCCAAAAGATAAAATAAAAGTTCGCAAACTTTCACAAAAAACTTATCTGCGAACTTGAAACCTACATACCTGGATAATTTCGCTTTCAGTAAGTTCGTTTTCATTTCCCGTCGCACCTGTCAAAGTACAATAAAGTTCAGGCTCAGAAACACCAATTCCACAAGTTGCCGATGCAGTAATTGTTCGTCCTTTCGCCAAATTAAACGTAGGTGGGGTTAAAACTTGTCCAGAACATATTAAAAATACATTAAAACTAATTAAAAGTGCGAGCAACCGTAAGCGCACGCTCGCCTCCATGTTGTATAACTTTCTGATTGAATGTATACAGAAAATTCGTCTGCAAGGCACTGTGGACTGGCCCACTCTGACGGCGGGGAGAGCAGGTGCTCCTTATCGCATATCCGACTCTTTGCACCCTTTTTGACTCTTTACTCCGCATTAGTTTGGAAATATAAGAAAGTAGTCCAGTGTTTTTCCCACTTTTTATTGTAAGATCATATCTTTATTATAGCCTAGATTTGTAACACGGATGTTTTGAAAGAAAAAACTTCAAGGGGTGTTTGGTAAATAAAACGCTGCATTTATTAGCGTGCACTTTTATTAAACTCTTTTACCGACGACCAAATTTGTAAACACAAATCGATGTGTATGCATTCGAAGACGAAAGATTCGCTGTGATTCAAACGGTGGAATTTGTCCTTGAAAGGCTAGAAAACATCAACGGAATAGGAAGAAAATGCTGATTACGACGATTTGTCGTGATTGGGACGTGACGGGATTGTTTGGAGAGGAGTGTCCTGTCCAAATTGAAAGCATTTGCAGACGACAAAATAAATTTGACTCAAAAATTGAAATTCGCTCTGGGAAGGGCAGAAGACATTGTGGGAAAAGGAGAAAATGCTGGTTACCAGCATTTTCTCCTTTTTTTCCGCAATGTTTTCAAAAGCTTTCTTTCTCAAGGGTCGCCAAATATCAGAATTGTGTGGTTGAAATTCTGTGCAGACAACGAATTCTGTGGGGTACAGATTCGTCGTTTTTTTCGTCGTTTTCGATCACCGTTTCTTTCCCTTTCTTCCACTCAAAAAGTCTTTTCTGTACTTGTTTGTTCGTTCGTTTGTTTCGCCTGAGTCCTGGTAGCGCAGTCGGTGGCGTAGGCCTACGGGATGTCAGAACAGGGGGTCGCTGGTTCGAATCTCAACTTCGGCCTAACTCTATCCGAGGATTGATGATGGCCATAGCGAAGCCGCTGATCAGTGCTTCTAGATAGTTATGCGAGAAAGCAGCCAGTGGCTTGAGAAGATTATTATGCAAGGCACGGGTAAAAGAAACACCAGGAAAGTATACGGACAATACTGCAATAATGTTGAAAACGGCGTTGAACACCATATAATCAATCAATCAATCAATCCACCAATCAATCGTTTGTTTATGTGGCAGTGGTTTAGAACGATTTTTACGAAACGGAAACTCATCAGAGTCCGTGCCGATTCACCTGCAATTATGTCCTAAGTAGTCTATGTCCTAAGACGTACCATCCGATTTGTTTAGACAGAACGTCAGCCAATCAGTTTGCTCCTGAAGAAATTAAGATTTAGAGAAATGTGTTTTTATAAATGGTTGAGTGGTTTACCAAACGAAAGAATTTTTCAAACCATTTGCTGATGATGCGAATCTTCTTTGAACCGGTTGAAAATGATGTGGGAGAAAGAGAAGAAATGCTGGTTATTTTCATTTCAATTCTTATTTTCCAGCACTTTAAAAATCTGTCATATGAAAGATCGTACCTAAAGCATGTGGTACCCCCCCCTCCCCCCGTGAGGAATGGCCCTACTGAGAAACGACAAAATGAAAATCTCACCATACGAAGTGAAGGATCGTTGGATTAATGGACCGGTCCAAATTCTAAAAAGCCGGATTTCAATTAACAAGTTATTAACCCTTATCCCGCTAAATAACTAAAATGAAATTTTCATTTCGATAGTAGAAACCCAAATATTGCTATTTCAAAGTTATTTGTTTGGGAATGATATCTCCTTATCGGACAGTGTAGATCCAAGATCAGACTGCACTTTCTGCGCAGTCTGATCTTGATCTACACTGTGCAAAAGGTCAGTGAGTCGCGCTTAGCAGCTTAAGGGTTAACAGCGGATCTCAAAGGTATCAGCTGTAAGGAGATCTGTTTGACATGAGGTCTTGATAAGGGGAGTCGGGGAACATAGCAAGGAACACAGCAAGGAAAATCGCCCGGAGGCGTGTAAAAGTTTAACCCGTTACTGCACAGGCTATTATTGATAGCACTATAAAAGACAACTTAAAATGGAAAAGGAGTCACGGTTTGGGCCCCAAGGCCGGCCATCTAAAATTACTAATGATTCCGTTATGTGCAGTCTGATCTTGATCTACACTGTCCACAAAAGGTCAGTGATTCGCAATTAGCAGCTGTAGGGTTAAAGAGGTAGGAGAATAAAGAACACAATGTCACAAAGGGCTGATTGCGCAATCGGAATGGGTGAAAGGAGAGTCCTTTAACGGAATGTCGCGAAAAAAATTTTTTTCTTTTAGAATAATGGGTTAAGCTTATTGTTGTTTGACCTCTTAGTCCAAATATATAAAGAACCATAACCCTTTTTATCACCAAATTTTCCTTTAACACTTTACCAAACAATCCCTGGTTATTACGACCCAGAGGAAGAAGCCTTCTGAAAACATTGTGGGAAAAGGAGAAACTGCTGGTAATCAGCATTTTCTCCTTTTCCCACAATGTATTCTACCCTTCCCAAATCAAATTTCAATTTTTGAGTCACTGTAATTTTGTCGTCTGCTAATGTTTTCAATTTGGAACAGTCTAAAATTTTGTCGTCTGGTAAAGAGTTAACCTTTTACCCCGTGTTTGACATCTAAAGAAAATGACCTTTGAAAACAATGTGCACAGCGAAAGGAACCAGATCTCGCAATTAGTTATTTCTTCCTCTTCAAACACCGCCGACCATTGCTTCGACGATGGTTATGTGGGAAAGCAGCCAGTGGCTTGGAAAGAATATTGTGCGGAGTACTGGTAAAAGAAACTTCAGGAAAGCATGGATAGGTGCCGCCGCGATATAACTGAAATAATATTGAAACGGTGTTAAACACCATACAATCAACAATCCTTTTGAAACTGTGTATCATACAATACAAAGACAAATTTAATTAGATTCTATCTTGGCTAACTTTCATTTTTTACCTGCAAATCCTTTTACTTTAGACGTTTTCATAAAGTGAAAGGCTTTAAGGCCTTCACGACAGAAAAGCAAGTCGCGAATAGATTCTGCAGCCGAATAACAGACATGTTTGTATACAGTTTAAAGCCATTTTAACAGCTTGGGTCACATCATGGCGGTCAGCCAACCTACGCGTGTGTTTCCTGGATTTTTCACACCAATACTGACACAACTTTTTTTCCAAGTCACATATTTCTTTTCTCACATGCATCAGAGGTGAGCGGCGAAAAATCTCCGGAAAGAAAGTTTACCTCAAGCGCGTCTCGAACTCGCAACCACCAGGTCACGAGTCAGATCTTGTTTTTTTTGTGTGTGTGTGGGGGGGGGGAAAGAGAGAGGGGGAAAAGGGGACTGGTTAAGAGTATCGAACTGTATATTTGAGCCATTTTCCGGCAAAAGGGGGCTTAATGCCAAGGAAGCCATCACATAATTATGGATCCATATTATCCACTTCTTTTTGACAACCGATTTAATCATGAGGACATAAAGAAAACTGACAAATAGCGAAATGTTTCGGCCCAGGTCAGCCTGGGTGGACTACGCAGGCTGACCTGAGCCGATACTTTTCGTAGATGCATGTACATGTATATATATTTTGTCGTTTGGTTCAGAGTTAAATCCAAGATAAGATAATGACTTGCTAATCCGATTATCCCCCTTTGTTGTCCAATATGACGTGACAGAAATACCGATGTATTGTTTGATAACACGTTTTGAAAAAGGTAAACTCTTTACCAAACGACAAAATTTTGGGCCCGCCTAAATTAAGAGCATTTGCAAACAACAAAATGAATGAGACTAAAAACTGAAGTTTGTTTTCCAAAGAGTAGAAAACATTGTTGGAAAAGGAGAAAAAGCTGGTCACCAGCATTTTTTCCTTTTCCAACAATGTTTTTTTTTTTTTTTAAATAACCTCCTTCTTGAGGGTCGTTAAAATTCGGGATTGTGTGGGGAAAGGTTCAATAACACTAAAACTTTCAACAGCAGGAGGGGATGCGTTGACAAAACAGTTCTATCTTGGCTACGTTTTTAATGATATCAAATCAGTTTCATAGATCTGTTTCAGTACATAACGAACGAGGTGTTAAAGATTTTCATTTCTGTTTCGGTGGATGTTTTCACTATATAAGCCAATGTAATATGAGCCAATGTAAAACTTCTAACCCACGGGGCAGGGCCAATTTTGACCCCAGGGCTATAATTTCAAGAATGTTTGTAAAGGTTCATTTGATGAAAGCTACATGCCAAATTTGGTAGCCCTAGGCCTTACGGTTTAGAAACAGAAGATGTTTTAGACTATTCAGTATTTAAGCTTATGTACTACTTGTGAATCCTGGGGGGCCAATTTTGACCCCAGGGCTATATTAAAAAAAAAAAAACTTGGTAGAGGTGTATTAGATGAAGCTACATGTCAAATCTGGTAGCTCAAGGCCTTATGGTTTCGGACAAGAAGATTTTCAAAGATTTTCAATATTTTTCAGTTTTGTTGCCATGGCAACCACAGTCTTTTAAGGATTCAAATTCTTTTAAGAAATTGTGAAGAGAATCGTGGCAGGATCATTTCTGCAAACTTTGGTCAAAATTGGACGCGTAGTTTAAAGAAGATGTTTGCAAAAAGTATCGACCCAGCGGACTGCGCAGGCTAATCCTTTACTAGACGACAAAATTTCAAACCAGTCACTACTGCAGACGGCAAGATAAATGTGGCTGAAATGTGACTTTTTGGCTTCCAGAGGGTAGAAAATGATGTAGGAAAAGGGGACTGTGAAACATATCCTCATTTTTTAACCAATCACAAATTATTATTTATTCATTCGGGTATATCAATACCTAAAAGTAGGTCAAAAGCAATCGTATGCAGCTACTCCGAAAAAAAAAAAACATGCAGGGATCGTAAATAGATCCCTAATTGCCGCAAAGGACAGAAAGGACTTAAGAAACAAGAAATATATTTTTAAAACGATGGCCGGCTTAAACATGAATATTAACATTCTTTTGTGATTCAATATGAAGAGAATTAATGAAAAGTAATAATGAAATAGTTAAAATAATGAAAAATAACCTCGCCAGCAATTACCCCCCTTTTCCCTATCGTTTTGCATAATGGTGAAAATTGAAATGTTCAAATAATTTTTTTTTTTCAAGATTAGATATTAATCCATATCATCGTTGGAAAAGGAGCAGCTGCTGCTATGATTCGCGTATCTGAAAATACATGTAGATTGTGCAGTAATGGCTTTAGGGTAACGTTTGAATATCATTATCATAAATTTGCCCTGCAGGAGTCCGCAGAATAAACATGTCTACCTTTTTAACCAATCACAAAATACTATTTATTCATTCGGATATAGCAATACCAAGAAGTGGGTCAAAAGCAATCGTAGTTAGCCACGCCGCAAAAGTCTTGCGTTTCTGAACGATGCTTCACGGGCCTCGAAAAATGTACGATATTAATTCATTGTATCAATGTTTGAAATCTTTTGTGTACCACGTACTTTGAAGGGGTACTCCATTGATAAACGAGAAGAAAACCGAAGTTAACCCTTAACTTGCTAAATAATTGTAATGAAACTTTCAAGCCGATAGTAAAAATCCGAATTTTGCTACTTCAAAGGTATTTTTGGGGGAATGATATCTCCTTATCGGACAGTGTAGATCCAAGACCAGACTGCACGTTCTGTGCAGTCTGATCTTGATATACACTGTTCGCAAAAGGTCATTGAGTGGCGCTTAGCGATCTAAGGATTAATGTGTATGTTTACATGTTTACCTTACGTCATGCACTTGACATATCATAAAATGATATGAGATATGCTATGTGAAAAGGGGGTTTAACGCGGATTGCGCAGGCTAACATGAATCGGTACTCTTTGCCTTTTGTAAATTTTTAGCATTTCAAAGGATAATTTTACTTCCAGACCCAGTCGATTGTTACAGTAACTGGATTTTTATGGATCCATAATTATGTGATAACTTGCTTGGTATAATGGATCACGGAAATGCCTTTAACCACCTTTTGTCAGAGCGCAGCTCATATATTTTCATTTCTGATTGAGTTATGTATGTCAAACAGCCGTTTCTGGGTCAGATTGTATTGGAAGGCTCGTAGTTTCAACTTTAAAGTGCTGACATATATGCAGAGTTGCTTTTGTGGAAAGTGTAGATTAAGGTCGGAGTGCAGAGAACGTGCAGACTGGTCTTGAATCTTAACTGCAAAAAAAATGTTCTATATTTTGAAGTTAATATTGTCTTGTAACTCTTCACCGCACGACAACACTAACGCCATTGCGGTGTGCTAGTGTGTGTGTGTGGGGTGGGGGGGGCGGTAAACGGGAGATAATAAATCGTGCGGGAAGCGCTACGTGGAAAACTGGATTACTTCCCTTCAAATTCAGGCAACTCTTCACCCGTTGTCTGCGCATGTCATATTCTTCGAAGATGCGACCTGTCTGCTATGACGCATCACCGATCCCATATACTAGGGAAAAGTAGGGCTTATACCGAAGCTATTACCCAAGCCTGTAGAGGCTGTTTTAATAAATGGCCGGTGCATAGGTTACATGCTGGCTGATCATTGCTGAATGAATCGCACCAGGTAGCGTTTTATTGAGTAAACGTTTTTTTTTTTTTTATTTTGAACTTCAAAGTAGCGGTTGTCGTTTTGAAAAGTAGTCCGGTTCTGTACCCAGAATGCCCCAATTAGATAGATGTGTATTTTTAGAATGCCATCTAGCGGGAGATAATGCCCTTCACCATACCACAAAAATGTAGACTTGTCCATACACAATATATTTGCAGACGACGATTTGAATGTGGCTCCAACGATGGATTTTGTCTTTGACAGAGTATAAAACATTGTGGGAAAAGAAGAAAATGCTGGTTACCAGCATTTTCTCCTTTTCCCACAATGAGTTCAAAGGGCTTCTTTCTTGGGGTCGTTAAAACTCGGGATTGTGTGGTATACGGTTAAAGCAGTATTGTTGCCTGGAACTTAAATTTTGGAACGTTAATATTGCTTTGTAAGAGTTGGACCGTAAATTCTGCACGTCCAAGAACCAGTCTACTTCATAGTTGTTAGCCTATACAAAATGTATTTTATGGATCTATGGTTACAAGATGTCTTCCTTAGTATAATGCATCACGGAAATGCATTAAACCCCCTCTTGCCAAAACATGGCTCATTTGTTTAAACTTATATTGTCAAAAGCGGGTTTCTGCCAGACATAGAAATAGTCAAGGTAGAATTCTGATAATAATAAAAATATGTTATATACATGTGCAGATCCAGCCATTTTTCTCATGGGTCGTCAGACCGAAGCCTTTTTGTTCTTTACAATCATTACTATCTGTTTTTTGTGATAATCTTTTCTCTTCTTGATATTATTGGCGTATCACGTGATTCAACTTGGGGAGAGGAACTATATAAGCAACATGCTTTCGTTCCGATCCTTTTCACATTTATTTCTTGTATTGTATATATAAATGTCAATGTATATTGAATAAAATATGTTTAAATTAGACCGAACCCCTAGTAGTAAAGGGTAGTCACATAGGGCAAAATAGGCGATTTTGCCCCATGTGACTACCCCTGAGTGCCCCATTCTGCTACCCTGACAGTAAATGGGGCCCCGGGGTAGCAGAATGGGGCACTTTTGGAGAAAAAATGTGTCATTTGTGGCCGATAGTTAGCCTTTTATTGCAAATAAATGTTCTATTTATAGTAACATTTTCATGCGGATTCTCGGATTTTATCGCTTACTCGGTCCCCTTGTGAGCTGTTGCAGAGATTGGACAGTCCCTATCTGACTTCCCCTGAGTCCCTATTCTGCTTACCCTGAGTGGGGTTGTACCCATTTTGCTATAGTAAGACTATATAGGTTCGCTACGCTAAGAAGGATTGTCACATAGTTTGTAGTTTAGTCAGCTGTTGATTGAGACCGTGATATGGAATAGGGTTAGGACTGCTTTATTGTTTACTTTTAACCACTACTTGGGCTTTAAGTGGGGTTAGGGCAAAAAAAAGATCAGGGTTTGACTTAGACTTTTTTCATTGATTTGATATAGAAGACAACCTGATCTTTAGTCCTTACCACACGTCAGAGTAGAGATCAATGGGACTGTGTTGTACTTAGACTGCTTTATTGTTTACTTTTAACCACTACTTGGGGCTTTAAGTGGGGTTAGGGCAAAAAAAAAGATCAGGGTTTGACTTAGACTTTTTTTCATTGATTTGATATAGAAGACAACCTGATCTTTAGTCCTTACCACACGTCAGAGTAGAGATCAATGGGACTGTGTTGTACTTAGGCTGCTTTATTGTTTACTTTTAACCATTACTTGGGGCTTTAAGTGGGGTTAGGGCAAAAAAAAAAAAAAGATCAGGGCTTGACTTGGACTTTTTTCATTGATTTGATATGGAAGACAACCTGATCTTTAATCTTTACCACGCATCAGAGTAGAGATCAATGGGATTGTGTTGTACTTAGACTGCTTTATTGTTTACTTTTAACCACTACTTGGGCTTTAAGTGGGGTTAGGGCAAAAAAAAAAAAAGATCAGGGCTTGACTTGGACTTTTTTCATTGATTTGATATGGAAGACAACCCGATCTTTAATCCTTACCACGCATCAGAGTGGAGATCAATGGGATTGTGTTGTACTTAGACTAATTTATTGTTTACTTTTAACCACTACTTGGGCTTTAATGGACTTTAGGATTGATATGGAATACAGTTTGATCTTGATTTCGCTGTACCAGGCTGAGGCTAACGGAATGGTTGCCCTTAGGCTTTTTTGAGTTAAGTCTTTGACTGAAAGTCTTTTGACTGAAAATTGACAAATTTGAAAAGAAAGATCTTTTCGTAGTGTTGAGCAGCCCTGAAAAGGGCTGTTTTTGAGTATTGATTTATCTACCAAGTCTACTGGTCTTTTGGAATGATTTTACACCCACAATGTTCGCAGCATACTGTTTTTAGCTGTTGATTTTCCTTTGATTGTATTTCTTCCCTTACAACAGTCACGATTGAGTCTGCTAGTTTATGAAGACAGCTTTTATCAAAGTCATTCTCCACTGGAAGCTTCACAGCAACAACTGAAATACGCTTTCTCTGTTGGCATAATGTCTCAATGTTTTTGCTCAGTTGTTCGGTGTCTGCGTTCAAAGTCTTTTTTTCCTCCATTTGTTTGTTGAAAGTCTTCAGTTCTTCTAAAAGCTGAGTCAATATAGAATCTTGTTTTGAATTCAACTGTCTTACTTCTTCAAAAATGCTATCCATTACCGTCGTTGGGTTGATGAGTGTTGAATTCATCGCTGTCGATGGATTGATGAGTGTTGAATTCATTGCTGTCGATAGAATATCCCCATTGTTTTCTTTCGGTAGGAATTCATCTGTGTCGAAACCATCCAAGTTAATTCCGTCCAAGTTGAAATCCATTTTCTCCGTTAGCGCTTATCTGTACTACTCGAGAGCTGAGAGACGAATGATTCATTATTTGGAAAATATCGTTGGCTTTTATACGTTTGCAGTGGGATTGACCTACTTTGACTCAGAATTAAGAGCGCGTTCCCGGGCGAAAGCACCCCCCGAGTCAATATGGGGAACATTTACCCCGACCTGAAAGACTTCATGCTACCCTCTGAACATCGTGGATGGCAGAAGAAGCTGATAAAGCTGTATCCTTCACTGGTATGGAATTAATTTATCCAACCAGTGAATGGAGAAAAAAACAGCCCTTTTCAGGGCTACCATTCCTCAAGAAAGAGCTTTTCTTTCGAATTGTCAATTTTCTCTCAAAAGACTGACAGTCAAAGACTTACAGTCAGAAGAAAAAAAAGTCAAGCCCCAGAATTATTTCATATGTTTTTATTCAAACATTTGTACAATGAAACAAGTCAGGAACTGTAAAAAACAATGGAATGAAAACATTTAAACAAGTCAGCCTTTTTTTTTTGTTAAAACAATTGAAACTGTTTTTTCACCGTTTTTCTTTTTTTCTTTGGAATGTCAGATTCACATTCACTCTTCCGTTTTCTTCCCCTTTCATTATTTTTTAATACCATATCTGGACAGATTTTATCTCCATGTTTTTTTGATTTGCAAAAGAAACACTTCTTTTTTTTTCTCGCTTTCTCTTTTTTCGTTGTTTTGCTTTTTCTCCTGTTTTGGTGAAAGAGTCTCCTCTGAAGAAAGTTCGTTATTTTTAAGTTCCAAAGTTGGTTGTTTTCTTAGATTATCGTTTGTAGATATTTTTTTCTCTATCTGTTCTGTTATTTTACAGATCTCTGCATCGCTGATAGTCGTGTTGTCAATCTGCATATTTTCGATCTGATTTTCAACCGATGATCTTGTAGCCTGTGGTGTGAATGTTTTCCATTTATTTTCGTTACAGAATGATTTTAAAACACCAACGAATTTCATGTAGTGAAATTCACCACCCAGATTCATTGTTGATGAAATTTTGATATCGTGACTGCGTGGGTTCACATAGACAAAAACGACTGTTTCTGCCTGCTTTTCTTTTTCTGGACAATTTCTAGCCCAGTGTCCTGGTTTGTTGCATGTAAAACAAATATCTGTTCTCTTTCCATCCGGCCCATATCGTCTATCGATCGTTGCTTGATTCAAAACTCTGTATCTGGTAATACGGTAAACATTTTTTTCTGTTAAATGTTGATGGGATAAAAATGATCCCACGTAATTCCCGATATGTTGAACTTGATACTTTAACGGAACATTGCTGATCTCGTAATCGTGGGTGTATGGATTAACATACAGATACATCAACTTTCCTAGCAGTTATGTACTTTGTAGTTTAAACTCGCTGATTATTTTTTGTCAACTGTACTGTCTGAAGTCGATCAGAGGAATGATATAGATTTCGTAGCTATCGTCTCTATTTATACACTATTGGGGTGAAAGACTCTATAATATGCCAAGTTTTCTGACTTACCGTGTCATTGTCTTACAATCAGACATAAACGATGGCTAAAAGAAAAAAGAATAGTACCCTATTCAGACAGTGAAAGTGACGATTACGGTTATAAAAGTTTAAGGAAATAATTCCATGTTACATTGTTTTGAACTGAACGGTCCGAGTAAGACGCAAAATATCGCTGAAAAATTATACTGCCTGAACGAATGCAGCTTAACATTAAACTCCGCTGTGTGGAACTTTGGATAGATAAATTGCACAGAGGGTTTGCAAAAGGAGAATCGTCCTGCAAATTGTATGGTATACAGCACTTTATTGGGATGTTGGTAGACGATTCAGATTTGAAACACATCATCAAAACTTATTTAGCAACTTACTGGTGGAAAGACCATGCTAATGGTAAACAAATGCTATCCACAAGTCGATGGTGTTTCATGATCATAGGAAGAACCGAAGAAAGTTTTCTGAACGTTCTGAAAATGAAATCAGTTTTATTTAACTTTTACTTACGCTACAAAAAAGGATCTATTCGAGACTCTGAGGAAATAGTGGATACTGCGGAAGGCTATATCTTATTTGATAGAGATGTTACAGAGAAAATTGTATATTCATCTCTTTCAACGAAAGACGTTTTAAAACATGTTTATCCATTTACTGGAACACGTGAATTCAGTGAAATGGACAGTGTATATCCATTTTATTTGGGTGATGACCAATTGCACAAAGACATTACGGAACATGAAGACAAATGGAGAACTCGAGGGATTTGTGAATTTGCATTGTAAAATGTTATATTTTAAAATGTTATATTGTAAAATGTTATATTTGTTAAAAAAATGTTTTATGCCATATTATAAGAAATAATTCATTGTAAAAATAATTCATTGTCAATATTTCGTTGTCAACTCTGAAAAAAATGTTTTTTGTGAATAAAAACGCTTTCATTGTTATTTATGTTGTCATTTTATCATTAGACCTTAAAGAGAAAAGTAAAAAAAACATGGAGGTGGATGTACCATCTATTTTATTTCAACACCCTTGTAATATTTTCATCACAGGACCGAGCGGGTGTGGAAAAACAGAGTTCGTTCATATATTAATTGACTATCGAGAAGACTTGTTCAACATCGTTCCTGAAAGAGTTGTCTGGTGTTACAAAGAATGGCAGTATGCATACAATCTTATGCAGGAAAAATTTAATTCACAGTTTGAATTGATAAATTTCGTGGAGGGAATTCCTGACCATGAAAACGAAATTGTCAGTGATGTATTCATTCCACATTTAATCGTCTTTGATGACATGTTGGGTGAAAAAGACGAGGAAAAAATTAAACTTTGGTTTACAAGAAAAGGCCATCATCGTAATGCAAGTGTGATTTATATCACACAAAATATGTTTCAGCAGTCGAAATCGAGTCGAACCATTAGTCTTAATTCCAGATACATGATTTTATTTCGAAATGAACGAGATAAGAATCAAATTAAAACACTGGCTCACCAAATGCAAGCCCCACATTTGTTACCCGCTTATGAAGACACTACATCGATGGACCATGGATATCTAGTCATAGATTTTCATTCACGAACAAACAAAGAAATAAGACTGAGAACAGATATATTCTATCGTTGGTATACACAAGGAAATGAAAGAGGACCCATTGTTTATTCTCCTGCTTAAAAATAGGTTTTTTTAAAAAAAGTTCTTATTTAAAAAGTCTTATTTGAAGTTCTTGTTTTAAAAGAGAATTACATTTTAACGATAAATCATTTTCATGTTTTACGTCAATCAGTAAACATGGTTATACCATATAACCAAAATTCGCTTTTAGCTGCTTTGCGAAATTTAAGTCAACAAACCGATAGACATGCAAGAGAAGCTCTGTTAAAGGCAGGATTAAAAGAATTTTTAAAATGGTTTACGCTGGCAGCAAGAAACATCATTGAAAATAAAATCAAATTACCAAAACAAACCACTACGTACATAACAAAACATAGAGAAGATATTGAGAGGTTAGCAGATCCGTCCACAGATGATGAAAGTAAACGTAAAATTATTTTAAAACCTGGAGGAGGTGGATTTCTGGGTGGTGTTATTATCAGAAGTTTACTGAGATGGGATGGAACAAAAACCGTTAGAAACTTTGGGGCTGAAAGACAACCTCGAAAACGTGCTCCACGAAAGAAGAAATCTCCAGAAAAGAAGAAATCTCCACAAAAGAAGAAATCTCCAAGAAAGCGTGCTCCACGAAAGAAAAAATCCCCGAAGAAGAAATCATCTCCAAAAAAGATCACTCCGCGCAGAGAGCCAACACCAGACCCAAGCACATCAACTCCAAAAAAGATCACTCAGTGCTGGGAACCAATGCCAGGCACAAGCACATCAACTCCGCGCTGGGAGCTAATACCAGCCCCAACCACATCAACTCCAAAAAAGATCACTCCGCATAGGGAATCAATAGCAGGCCCAACCACGATAGACTGGGGTGGAGAAAATGGTTCAACTCAATTTGGAATTGTTGATTCTCAAAGACCCCATACGATTGATGAAAGATTTGTCACTACCCGAAAACGAAAAACTGGAGAAAGTAGCATTTCAGAACATCAACAGTATCCGAAGTCTAGAAAGGAATTGTTAAGTGAAAGATTGCGGAAACTCAAAACAAAGTATTCACAATTTCTGGTACCAGGTAGAGCATTGCAGTTTGAACCCATCCCATCCGCCTCATGGTCTCCATATACATTAGCTAAATACAAAAGACGTAAACACAAAAAAAATCAGCTGGTGGAGGATATGACCCAATATAACTTTGACACAGGAAGATACAAAATTGACTACCCCAATGGGATGATCCACCTTGGCGAAGGAAAAACCATCCCCATGAACGCAGGCCTAGGAAGCAAGTTTAAATTACTCAGCGATCTTGATTCACAGTTTTCTTAAAAAAGAATTATGCCTGTAAAAGATAGGATGTTACAACAGGTATAAATGATAGTGATATGGATCTTACATCATCATTTAATTCGAGATAGAGATAAAGTCAACATGAAGAAAACACCTCTGATTAAAAAACATGGTTCGATGGTTATGGCCATGATGCAGGCTACACCAAAAATACGTAAAAGACTTGTGAAGGATTCGCCATCAGAAGTGATAAAATGTATATCGGAATGCTGTCATAATGTTTTAAAAGGCAATGTACATTTATCATCAGCTCAGAAGAAGCAGTTGTATTCAAGCCGACAACATCTCAGACGTTTAGGTTCGAAATCGGTCTCTGAAAAAAATAAAAAACAAATTTTAAATCAAAAAGGTGGATTTCTTCCATTGCTTGCACCTGCATTATTACCTTTGTTAGGAAAAGCCGTGATCGGTGGAATAGGAGGGGCTATAAAAGCCTGTAATTATTATTATTTTTTAAAAAAATCACACCATGTCTGTTAGAAAAATGGTTATTGTGCCTTACCAAGCCTTAGAAAATATGAAACGATGGAAAGCCGAACAATCTCAAAAACCTCGTTTACCACCCGACCCACAAGTTGTAGATGTATCACATCTTCAAAAAGACATGAGTCAGATTTTACAAAGTACCGATTTGTCAGAAACAGAAAAAGCTCGAAGGTATGGTGTAACTTTGTTTAAGTTACAAAATTCGCTTCAAAAAGCAAAACCATCCTTGATCAATTCTCTTCCAATGGCAAAAACTGATGATCGTGTACAGAAATCAGCATCTGTTGCCTTGCATGATCAAATTTTGCAAAGTGTACCAAAAACCATGAAAAGAAAAGCTGAGTTACTTTTGAGTATGATAAAAGATAACAATAATTTAACTTGGAACGAACAAGGAGTCGTGTCATACAAAGGTACACGCATTCATGGTTCCTATATTATTGATCTTATCAATGATGCAATACGTCAAAGAAAAGGTGTTGAACCCAGAGAATGGAAAACTTTTTCGAAGGCATTACACGAAAGCAATATACCTCAAGAAGTTATTGGCAATTCGAGCCGATGGAGATGGATGCAAAAAGCTCATGATAAATCACTGAGTGAAGATGAAGAATCCTATGGAGAATCTGATCACTTATTTCACACGCCAAAAAGTGTACGAAAAAGTGTAAGGAAGTCCCCTACAAAAAGTGCTAAAAAAAGTATGGAAAGGATCAAAGAAAAATCGCCATACATGAGGCCTGAAGAAAGAGAACGATTGAAGCAATTCTATGTTAAAGAACTGTTAACTCCACCAAAGTCTATAAAAAAGACCCCGTCTCGTCAAACACTTCAGTCATGGGAGCCAAGCCATGGTAGAGCCTAAACTTGATTACGTGTTAAGAAAGTTGTTTTATGATCCTAACAGTACTGTCGCATTTACTGGAATAAATCAATTGTATCACGCTGCAAAATGTGTTTTAAAAGGAATAAGATACAGAGATGTTCAAGAGTGGTTGCAGGGTGAATCCACCTATACCTTGCACAAACCGATCCGTCGTCGATTCAAAAGACGAAAAACTATTGTAGGTGGTATAGATTATCAATGGCAAGCTGATTTGGCTAACATGCAACATTTAGCAAGACAAAATGATAACAAGAAATATTTACTTTGTGTGATTGATGTGTTTTCAAGATTTTCATGGGTTGTCCCTATTCCAAATAAAACGGGAAAAACTTTGATTAAAGCATTTCAATCTATTGTTCAGAAATCAAAAAGAAAACCTTTGTCACTTCAAACAGATAAAGGTTCGGAATTCAAAAACAAACTGTTTCAACAATACTTGAAAAATAATCAGATTCATTTTTTCACCACTGAAAATCCAGAGACAGAAGCAAGTATCGTTGAAAGATTTCAACAAACTTTAAAAACGAGAATGTGGAAATACTTTACGTACAAGAAAACAAGGCGTTACATTGACATTTTGAATTCTTTAGTTAAAAATTACAATCATACTTTTCACAGAAGTATAAAAACATCTCCTGTACTGGTAACAAAATCGAATGAGGCAGAGATTTCGAAAAATCTGTATCGTCAATTATCGTCAATTGTATTGACAAAGAAGCCAAAATTCAAAATTGGAGATCGTGTTTGAATCAATAAAACAAAACGTACATTTGATGAGGGATATTTACCAAATTGGACACAAGAAATATTTGAAATCACTCATGTCAACAAAACATTTTCGCCTATCACATATAAAATAAAAGATTTACAGGGTGAACAAATTTTGGGAACCTATTATGAACATGAACTTCAATTAATAAAAGATGATTAAATTTATGAAATTGATTCAGTTCTTGATAGACGTACAAGACGTGAGGGTAAAAAATTAATCAAAGAAATAAAAGTCAATTGGAAAGGTTATCCAAAAAAATTTCAAATTTGGATACCAGAATCTTATTTGGTGTCTTGAACAGTAAAAAAAACTTTTAGATAAAAAGTCACTGCATTCATTATGAATTCACAGTCCAACATTGAGACTGGAACAGAAAGTGTCGATAGTAGTAGTAGTAAAAATTACAATTGCTGTGGAAATCGTGTTCCTAAGAATCAGTTTACATATATTTCACAGATTATAGTCATTTACGCAATTATTGCAACCTCGATAGTACATTTAAGTATTCAAAGTCAAGATCGTGAATTGTGGTTGATATTGTTAAGTAGTTCACTTGGGTTTATTCTTCCATCTCCGGGGTTAAAATTCACCAAATCAGGACAAAAACAACCGGGTGTTGATTTCGTTGACAGTAAAAAATGAATTCGTTTTATCTAACTCTACCTAGCGATAGTTCCATAAACTTTTATCCGAACAACACACAGTGTTGTTTTAAGGTTCATTTACCAAAGACAGTTCATATTGACAAGGAAGATTGGGAAGTTGCGTTAGTTCAACTTATTACTCCCTCTCAGTTCTTAAACATAAGTGAAGAAGAAGCGCAGTTCGAAATTATAACAACAGATGCCGATTTTACCAAATTAGTATCAGATCTAGACAAAAAAGGAGATAATATGATGGTATCTCCATTAAGACGAAATAGTGCAGGTAAACCGATAAAATGGACAATTCGATTTATCTTTCCACCTGGGAGTTACACTTCACCACAGCATCTTATAGAGGTAATCAATGATTTGATTCAAGATAACATAGGCGATGCCCTTCATAAGAGATCGGCGACTCTGTACATTAAATATTCAACTTTATCCAAACGTCCGAAAATTATTTTCGAAAATATTATAAAAACGGGGCTCAAATTACATTCATCACTGTTTTTAAAACTGGGTGGATCACCAGAATACAAAAATGAGACATTTTTTCAGGGTAAAAATATTTTCGATTACTTTAAATACACTGCTAACATTGATGCTAGCTACAATCATCTGTACGTTTATTCAGATATTGCTGAACACAATATAGCGGGTGATACACTTGCTCCCATACTTCGTGTTCTGCCTTTCAAAACATCCGAAGCGATTGAAAATAATTATGGTTGTCAGCTTATCAATCATGAAATTACAATACCGCATTACATTCCCGTTTCGAAATCCGATTTCGATATGATTCACATTCAAATAACGGGGGATTCTGGTATACCAGTTCATTTCATTACTGGTAAGACAATCGTTAAGTCGCATTTCAGACAACGTTCAACTGAAAAATAATTTAAAAATGTTACCAGTTTATCGCGGTGTAAAACATCAGTATGGCTATAGATTAGGTTCCCTATTTAAATCAGCACTTAAAACAGTAACTCCATTGACAAATCTGGGCTTAATGCTATTAAAAAAGAAGGAATCAAACAAGGATTACGTGCAGCAGAAGATATCCTCTTACGAGGCAAAAATAAAAAAAAAGTTGCAGTTTCACGGGGAAAACAATCTATTCATGATTTAGCACAAAAGTTAGAGGTAATGACAGGGATAAATAAAAGAAAGTCAGAGAAACACGTCAGTTATCTTCTCGATCTCGCAACGGTAAGATCATCAATAAGAAACAAAGAAATCATTACAGTAGACCTAGACCTCTTGATATATTTGATTAATATATTTGATTAATATATTTGATTAATATATTTGATTGAAAAAAATTGAAAATGATGCAAAACGGGTCTTGTGAATGCAGTAAATCAGAACTCAATGTTCTTTCTGTACCACCTACAATGACAACTATGCAAGAAAGTCAATGGGTTGAACATTTTCCAATATCATCTTTGTCAAACAATGCATCGATAGAATTTATCATACCACCTCAAACCGAACATTGGACAGATTTGGCACAATCGTATTTGTATATCAAATTCAAAATCATTACAGCAGACGGTACTGATTTAGAGGCCGCTTCAAATGTGGCACCTGTAAACAATTTCCTGCATAGTACGTTTAGCAGCGTTGATTTGTATCTAAATAATAAATTAATCAGCAGTAATTCAGACACCTATCCATACAGAGCGTATATCGAAAATCTTCTGTCATATAATGCCGATAGCAAGTCTACGCATTTGAAAGCTAGCGTACTTTGGGCTGAAGACACCACTAGTCATTTCAATTCACTCGACCTTAATGCTAACAATGAAGGTTTAAAAACAAGAATAGGTGTAATTGCACAAAGCAAAAACGCAGAACTTTTCGGACGATTGCATCTTGATCTATTTCAACAAGAAAAATATTTACCGAACGGAATTGAAATCAGACTTAGATTAAACAGTACTTCGGAAAACTTTTGTCTCACTGGAGGTGCTGGTGCACCAGCTGCAAAAATTGTACTGGAAACAGTCAGTCTTCATGTGCGAAATGTTGAATTGTTGCCTGTTATTGCAAATGATCTTAATCATGTTATTGCTCAGCAAAACATGAAAATTCCTATTCGTAGAGTAGAAGTAAAAACTTTTACCATTGGCACCGGACTTCAGTCTAAAGTTGAAGATCATTTGTTTCAAGGACAGCTTCCAAAACGTATTTTCATTGCAATGGTAACAAATGCTACTTATAATGGGAGTTATGGCACCAACCCATTTTTCTTTCAACATTTTAATCTGTCAAAAATAGATGTATTATGTAATGGTCACAGTATTCATAACAGACCCTTTGAGCCTAACTTTGAAGGAAGACTGTATTTGAAATCGTATTTGTCAATGTATCAGGCTATCTCAGCCTTTGGACTCAATAAATCATTTGATATTGCCAAAGAAGACTATATTGGTAGATACTGTTTGTGGGGATACGATTTGACAGCTGATCAAGGCAGTGAAGAAGGACAGCTTCATCCTATAAAAACTGGAAGTCTTCGAATTGAACTTCAGTTCGCTCAAGCTCTAGCAGCAGTTATCAACGTTATTGTCTTTGCTGAATTTGACAATCAGATTGAAATCAACAGTTTGAGAGAAATCATCACAGATTACTAATCTTGTAATCAACAGAAAAACAGTCCTTTTCAGGACTCTGAACAGATCTCTTATTCATTAGCCCGGAACAAAAAGACAGCTTTCACAAAAAACAGTCCTTTTCAGGGCTAAGGAGTATATATACTGAACCAAAAAAGAAACTTCCCCTGTGTTTAAGTGCAGATATACACAAATATGAAAATCAGGATTAAACTAGATTTATATGCATTGAAAGAGTATTTTATTGCGACTTTGTGTGAAAAAAAATATTGCTGAGGGTTTATCCAAAAGTAGTGAAATGGTAGTTAAAATGCGGAAGGGGTCGCTCACCAAAATCACAAACTAATACCGGGTATGACCACCTTCAGCATGAAGGACTGCCTGGCATCGTTGGCGCATAGAACGGATAAGTGTATTGATTTCGGCTTGTGGAATGTTGTTCCATTCCTGAATTAAGGCTTGTCTTAGCTGAATGACGTTTGACGGTGGAATAGGGCGACGTCTAACACGCTGGTCCAAATTATCCCAAAGGTGTTCAATGGGATTCAGATCAGGGCTTTTGGCAGGCCAGTCATTAATAAATGCAATGTTATTCGCCCTGAGGAAATTCACATTGTCCCTAGCTGTATGGCTTGTGGCATTATCATGCTGAAAAAGAGTGATATTGGCATTATTTTGAAACAGTGGGATAACGTGCCTCGCAAGAATTTCATCTCGGTAGCGTTGGGTATTCAAATTCCCTTCGATAACGACGAGATTAGTGCGAAAGCCATGTGCAATGCCCGCCCAGACCAAGACAGAACCCCCTTCCCCAAAACGATCTCGTTCAAGTACGCAACAGTCTGCATAACATTCATTTCTCTTACGGTATACTCGAACCCTGTCATGACCTCGATGAATGGAAAACCTCGACTCGTCAGAGAAAAGAACGCTATTCCATTGTTGTCCAAGCCAGCGTTGGTGTGTACGTGCCCAATTAACACGATTTACGCGGTGACGTCGTGTCAAAACACAACCAACGTATGGACGACGTGCACGTAGCCCACCCTCGCGCAAGCGATTGCGCACAGTTTGGGCAGATATACGGTTGTTATGTGTACCAGGGGTGTTAGCAGCAGTGGCTGTGGCAGTTTGGAAGCGATTGTGCAGGTGGGTGTTCCGAATATAGCAGTCTTGGCCGCGCGTCGTGACGCGAGGACGTCCACTACGTGGTCGATCTTCCGTACGCCCTGTTGCTTGAAAACGTTTCCTAAGGTGTCGAATAGCACGAGTAGAACATCCAATATTCATAGCAACAGCATTCATCGTCATTCCAGCATTAAGCATGCCAATGGCACGTTCGCGTAAATTTTGCGGAATTCTAGGCATATCAAAAATAAAGAAAACTAAAAAGAATTTAATTTTTTTTCAACGTCTTTTTCTTATTGACATGAAAGTCTATAAAATTAGACTGTAAGGTTTAAAAAAATATACACGAATTATACTGGTCCGTGCATGCACGTGAAAATCGCTTTCAGCGGGTTTCTTCTGCAAAATGCTTTCAATCGAGTTAAAATTCGTTTTATCGGACACATAATCGTTCGCCCGAATATATGTAGGTCATCTGACATTTTAATTTTTTTTTAATAACATTGCATTTGCACTTAAACACAGGGGAAGTTTCTTTTTTGGTTCAGTATATATATCAAAAACAGTCCTTTTCAGGACTAAAGAGCATATATAGAAAAACAATGCTGGGACTCAGATTTGCTATATCACTGAGAGAAGAAGCAGAAAAAGTGAAATATTCTACTTCAAAGTGCATCTCTACTCGGAAAAATGACATTCACAATAGCTTCGAAAAACATATGATTGAAGAATTACAAAATCTTATTGCCAGTGAAGTTCGCAACCAGTGTTACGGATGTCAAGTGGATCACCCCAATCAAATACAGCACGATCTGTGTTTATTCAAGAACAGACAAGAACATACGGATATGTTCATAGAAAAAGCTATGATGGAATTAAATCCATACAAAATCATGGAAAAATGGTATCCTGAATTAATGGAAATGAAACTCGATGAAAGTGGATATGTGGAAGCCTACAGATTGTGGAAGGATATAAAACAAAACATTTTATCTGAATTTGTGGATTCGTCTTGGTTACATTACTGGTGTAACAAAGTAAAACAATCCTGGGAAGAAAGTGACTAAGAAAAAACGTGATGTATACTTCTGAAATTCAATATATATTGGATCATGGAATATGGATAAAAAATCTACAGGCAAAAGTGTGTGCAAAAGACCAGTTACCTCGACAAAAACCCAATCATGTGAAAGCTTATATTGTGAATACAGAGAAATCAAATATGCCAGGAGAACACTGGGTGGCAGTGATATTCAACAATAGTGGCGATGTACTATACTTTGATTCCTACGGACTACCACCACTTGAGCCTGAAATCATAAACTTTTTAGACAATCATTCTTTATCGTGGAGATACATTCGTCAAACTCTTCAGAGTCTACAGGGGAAAGTTTCACTCGTCACAACTCGGCCGATTCCGTACCTACATCTAACCTCGTCCGTATAACGGTCGTTTCCATTTGAACTGCGAATCACGTGATCTTATATACATGGCGCGCCACTGTCAGTCGTTTAGCAACGACATAAACAACCTCGATGAAGTTATTCACATATGTTTATCTGTCAGTGAAAACTTTAATCGGAATTGATAAATAATGAATGTACGAACTGTTTGCTAACTCAACTGAAAATAGTTAGAAAGATTTCTATAGAAAATTGAAACTCAAGTTTTGTTTTTTTAAGAGGAGCCTTACAATTTTCAGAACGGTAAACCGGCGTATTTCCGGGTATGTATCGATCTGATGCATATTAATCCACCAGATACAGCCGAGGGATATGATGGCTCCCATCACCCGAGGTATGCCGAATGGGGAAAGTTTGCGGATTTTACCGTATCTTCGCATTGGATGCTGCTGCTAGAGGATACAATATACAGAAATATCTTCAACAAAAATTCCTCTCAACGGAACATCACCGAAACGATCGAGCTGTATCATAATGGTTTTATCAGCACTACGGAAATCTATACAACAAACTCTCAGAGACTTCCCACAAACAGTGAAAAAAAGACATAAAAAACATTTTCAATGTTCTTATTGTTAACAGTTCTTTATTTATGTGTCCTGTTGTAAATATGTTCATTGTTCAGTTCTGTTCAAATGAAAGTTCTACTGTTTAAAAACAACGGAGTTTTTCATTCTTTTTTCCCAAAGTTACCTCTTAATTCTGAGTCAAAGTAGGTCAATCCTAGTTCTGACGAGAGGATTGACCTACTTTGACACAGAATTTACGTTGTCCAATCGATTCGTTCGTTATATCATTACACATTTTGATTGGTCACCGTTAATTCTGAGCCAAACTAGGTCAATCCTCCCACCAGCTTATAAAAGCCAACGATATTTTCCAAATAATGAATCATTCGTCTCTCTGCTCTCGAGTAGTACGGATAAGCGCTAACGGAGAAAATGGATTTCAACTTGGACGGAATTAAATTGGATGGTTTCGACACAGATGAATTCCTACCGAAAGAAAACAATGGGGATATTCTATCGACAGCAATGAATTCAACACTCATCAACCCAACGACGGTAATGGATAGCATTTTTGAAGAAGTAAGACAGTTGAATTCAAAACAAGATTCTATATTGACTCAGCTTTTAGAAGAACTGAAGACTTTCAACAAACAAATGAAGGAAAAAAAGACTTTGAACGCAGACACCGAACAACTGAGCAAAAACATTGAGACATTATGCCAACAGAGAAAGCGTATTTCAGTTGTTGCTGTGAAGCTTCCAGTGGAGAATGACTTTGATAAAAGCTGTCTTCATAAACTAGCAGACTCAATCGTGACTGTTGTAAGGGAAGAAAAACAATCAAAGGAAAATCAACAGCCAAAAACAGTATGCTGCGAACATTGTGGGTGTAAAATCATTCCAAAAGACCAGTAGACTTAGTAGATAAATCAATACTCAAAAACAGCCCTTTTCAGGGCTACTCAACACTACGAAAAGATCTTTCTTTTCAAATTTGTCAATTTTCAGTCAAAAGACTTTCAGTCAAAGACTTAACTCAAAAAAGCCTAAGGGCAACCATTCCGTTAGCCTCAGCCTGGTACAGCGAAATCAAGATCAAACTGTATTCCATATCAATCCTAAAGTCCATTAAAGCCCAAGTAGTGGTTAAAAGTAAACAATAAAGCAGTCTAAGTACAACACAATCCCATTGATCTCCACTCTGATGCGTGGTAAGGATTAAAGATCGGGTTGTCTTCCATATCAAATCAATGAAAAAAGTCCAAGTCAAGCCCTGATCTTTTTTTTTTTGCCCTAACCCCACTTAAAGCCCAAGTAGTGGTTAAAAGTAAACAATAAAGCAGTCTAAGTACAACACAATCCCATTGATCTCTACTCTGATGCGTGGTAAAGATTTAAAGATCAGGTTGTCTTCCATATCAAATCAATGAAAAAAGTCCAAGTCAAGCCCTGATCTTTTTTTTTTTTTTTTTTTGCCCTAACCCCACTTAAAGCCCCAAGTAGTGGTTAAAAGTAAACAATAAAGCAGTCTAAGTACAACACAGTCCCATTGATCTCTACTCTGACGTGTGGTAAGGACTAAAGATCAGGTTGTCTTCTATATCAAATCAATGAAAAAAAGTCTAAGTCAAACCCTGATCTTTTTTTTTGCCCTAACCCACTTAAAGCCCCAAGTAGTGGTTAAAAGTAAACAATAAAGCAGTCTAAGTACAACACAGTCCCATTGATCTCTACTCTGACGTGTGGTAAGGACTAAAGATCCGGTTGTCTTCTATATCAAATCAATGAAAAAAGTCTAAGTCAAACCCTGATCTTTTTTTTGCCCTAACCCCACTTAAAGTCCAAGTAGTGGTTAAAAGTAAACAATAAAGCAGTCCTAACCCTATTCCATATCACGGTCTCAATCAACAGCTGACTAAACTACAAACTATGTGACAATCCTTCTTAGCGTAGCGAACCTATATAGTCTTACTATAGCAAAATGGGTACAACCCCACTCAGGGTAAGCAGAATAGGGACTCAGGGGAAGTCAGATAGGGACTGTCCAATCTCTGCAACAGCTCACAAGGAGACCGAGTAAGCGATAAAATCCGAGAATCCGCATGAAAATGTTACTATAAATAGAACATTTATTTGCAATAAAAGGCTAACTATCGGCCACAAATGACACATTTTTCTCCAAAAGTGCCCCATTCTGCTACCCCGGGGCCCCATTTACTGTCAGGGTAGCAGAATGGGGCACTCAGGGGTAGTCACATGGGGCAAAATCGCCTATTTTGCCCTATGTGACTACCCTTTACTACTACCCCTACCATATTGTGCTATTTTTAACAGTAACCTGGGGATTATATTTTCACGTACAGCTATTTTTTCTTAAAATAAAATTCAGTAGTGTTTCTTGGTAGCAATACTCAAGTATTTGGATAAGTATTTAAGACTTTCTTGTAAGTTTTTTGTCAAACTTCGGAAAATTATCGATATTGCCTGTCGATATTTGCGTAGAGAGTAATTCCGCAATTTCATCTTCCTTATATGCTACGAGCAGTTACAAAGTATGACTTATACAGTGTCGGTAACAATTACACCCAAACACATGATATTACAACATCCACCGGTCTGTGAACATTTCAATACTATGAAATATACGTCAGGACATACGCAACGAGAAGCATCGAAAAATCCTATCGATAGGATAAGCCGTTTGAAAACCGAATATTGACACACAATACCGAAAGGGGGATAAATCGTCATATCTTTGCAATTCGTGATACACAAGTGTAAGGCATTGTTTTTAAAGTGGACCTGCATTGCTTTTTAGACTAGCGAACGCTAGTCTATTGCCTTCGAGAGTGGTCAAGATTCAAATGTAAAAAAAAAGCCACAGTGGCCAAATAATGCCGCACAGAAAATAATTCTTTCTGGTACAAATCGTGATTCTGTTATGAAAATGTTGACATGGGTACAAAAAAAAAAAAAATCATACTGCTCCAATTTGAACAATGTCTATTTACAAAGTCATAGACTGGACAAGATGTCATCGGTAAGATACAAGTTACTGTCTGTGACCTTTGGAAATCCGGATGTTTTTTACTCATCGCAACGCAACCTTCAGTTCATCCTCGTGTTTTTCGCAGGTTTTGTAGTTCTCTTCTTGCTTAAAGTTCGTCCAACCAATAAGAAAGTGAATAGGCGTGGACAGTTCGGGGAACTCTCGTAAGTATCCAAATGCCTGTTCATCAAATTGATATCAGCCATGCTCTGTAAAAAGGGGCTTAATGCATTTCCGTGATGCATGATCTAAAGAGCAAGTCATCGCATAGCGTAGTTCGCCCTTGAGTCGAACGGGTTAGCAATTTGTACCGCCGCTGCTCAAATCCTGAGCGGGGTACCATTGTGAATGAAAGTCGGATAACTCAGACCTTAACCTTAGATGCAAAAAGATATGGTTACCGGTCGTACATTGTGCTAAAAATGTCAAAAACCTTCCTTTCCGATTTTCGCCCATGAGACGAACGCTTTTGCCTTTGCTTCGAACACGTAATTTGACACCGCCCAAGAGTCGAACGATACTCAATTGCATGTATCGTCATAAGCAAAAGCGGAGATGTTTTGAGGGACAGGAACATGTTTACCTAATGGATAGGCAAACAATGTATCCTATTAAAAACATCGTCTGTGCACGTGGGGGAAAATGACGAAAGCATAAAAATACAAACCTGTTATTTCAGATCTCGATCAGGGGAGGTGGTGAAAGCTGTTCTAGGCTCTTTATAAAAGTTTGATCACGGTGTAGGCCTACTTGATTTCGGTAATACTCATAGATCTAACCTTTCTCTACAGGCCTAAAAAAAATTAGTGGGCCTAGGTCTAGAAGACAATTAAAAAGACCGAACGTGTGGAAAAACAGGTTAAAATTCATGATTGTCTGTAACAGAAAGGGGAAAAAAAAAACTATATGAGAAGAAAAAAACATCAAACAGTTTCATCCCTTTTGGACAAGAATACTGATCGAGCGTTGTCATCTAAGCACTGTGACATATCATCTGCAATATTTTATATTTAGGGAAAGGGTTACAGGGGAAAATTAGGTGTCTGTGTCCAAGTTAAGCTTGTGAATGATCAGAGAAATTTGATACATGAGAAATGTTTGTAAAGATTTTGAATCGTTACGTTTAACCCTTTACCACACAACGCTGACTTTTAACGACCCTGAGAAAGAAAGCTTTTGAAAACATTGAGAAAAGTAGAAAAAGCTGGAAACCAGCATTTTCTCCTTTCCCACAATTTTTTGTATCATTCTCGAAAAGAAGTTTCAATTTTTGAGACACATTTATATGGTTGTATCTGCAAACGCTTTCAATTTGGACTGGTCTAAATTTTGTTATCTGTTAAAGAGTTAACCGTTTACCAAGCAACCCAGTACGTGTTTTTAATGACATAGTAAAACTGGCTTTGGAAAAGAGGAGGAATGGTTGTTAACTAGCATTTTCTCCCCTAACCAAAACCTTTTTTTCTCCTTTAGAGACAAGCATCATAAACTTAGCCACGTATCTTATTTTTCCTGAAAAGTGGATATGTCTAACACGTTTTTGGTCTGGTAATAAATTAGAATGCTGATTTGCTGTAAAAATTGTTGTAAATAACATGTCTGTGTGAACTCGTCTCCCGGGACTTGGTTAATAGTTGTAATACTGTATTTGGGATTAAATGATTCGGACAGATACCTCTTCATTCATTTCCCTATTCTAAAATTATGCACTTGTCTCATAATGTGTTTCTGCCATTTTAGATGTTAAAAAATGACCGAACAAATTAAATATTCTGGTGACCTTCCGACTTTTTAGCCTTCAATTCCCTTTTTTAAAAATCTCTGTCTCTTTCTTTCAGCCTGCGCTTCCTCTTTCTTTTCTTTAATTAGTTTTTTGCTCATGGTAGGCGTCGTTCGCTGTAACAACAACAAAAAAAAACTTGGTTTTTTGTTGCTATTTCCCCTTTTAGTTAGTTGATTTGGAAAACTCGGTAATTGATTTTGCTTTGGAAGCAAGTGTATTTTTTTTTATATGTTAACCACGTATGGTACATAGAATCATTTAGTGTAATGCCACTTTTAAATGCAGATTCGTATTTTGTTTTTGTTTTTTTATCACCTGTGATAGCAAATTCAACCACAGATAGTGCCATTTCCGGAGTACATTCTGTCACCGCTGTGGAGGATGTACTCGGTAACGGAACTATCTGTGGTTCCGTATCCATTGGTATTGTTGTCTCATCAAGCATGGATGCAGAATTGCTGGAGAGGTCCAATGATTCTCCGTCAGTGAAACTCGCAGCAGCGGGTTTCACCGACAGAGAACCGTCGTCCGTAACAGTCACGGGGAGGTCTAGAATTCCAGTGAAATCAACATTCTATATGTCAAGTGACACAACTACCTCGCTCCCGGATTCTGTAGCAGATTTAGTGATTTCAGGACATGTGAAAGAATTAGAACCAGTGGATGTGGAAGCAATGCATTCGTCTGAGTACAGATCGGACGGCGCAAAAGCAATATCTGGAATTGCACCGGGATTGTATGGGCAAATTCCGGGCAATAAAGCCTGAAGAGACGTTCTCAACAGACATTGATTTTTCCCATGCAGGTTTCAGCATCCTGAAGAACTGAGAATGGCCAACTGTCACTCCTGTCTTGGCTGTGAATGTATTAATTTCATTCGACCAACTCGTTTTCAAAGCTTTGAAGACCGACCTGTGTGCAATATAAAAAAAAACTGCTGTTAGTATATGTTAATTAAACTCCCATTGAAAAGTGACTATGGCACGTCTTGCATAGCATAGGCCTGCCTATGTAGCTATTTACAATATACGGCTGCTTCTTCTTCCTATCGCTCATGAAGTATTAAAGATTTTCAACATTTTAGCCTGGTCACAAAAGAGTAGGCCTACGTTATAAAATGCTATTTATTAAAAAAGAAATATTTCGAAAAGAAAAGGCGCAAAACATCAATTACGACTCTAGTACAAATTTGCCTTTAAGTCGAACACTGTTCGCCTCATGGGCGTAAAGTGTTCGACTTTGCGGCAAAACACCCAAGTTACTAAGATATTGTCTTCTGCATTTTTTGTTGTTTAAAACATGTTAAAATATCAATATTTTGGTTGATCTAAAGCATGTCTTCCTTGTATTAAAAAGTGTCTGTTAGACTAATTTTTATTCCTTTTCGCTCTTTGCGATTTTCAAAATATAAAAAAGTCGCGCGCTCTGCATGAACTTACCGTAGATGCTATAAGCGTCTCGGTGACAAAGAGGATGAAACTACCGAAATAAACCGCACGTAGTTTGAATTAACGGAAACGTTGTAGATTCTAAAAATAGGCGATATCGCCATATATTACGGCTTATAAACGCGGAAATACGGGTCAAATAGTTCGACTCTTGGGCGAAATCGACTCAAGGGCGAACTACCCTACTTATTGATCCATAAAATTCTTTGTCTTTTTTCAAACAATCGACGGAATCATAAGGTAGAAAGATCTTTCAACAGGCAGAAATGAGGTAGAATGATCCATTGACAGGCAGAAAATTTAAACAAAGCAAAAAATTTCGGCCCATGTCAGCCTGCGCGGACATGGGTTGATACTTTTCGTAAATACATTAAGCTCCCTTTCCATATTTTTTTTTACCCATTAAAGATCAAGAAACAATTTTTTTTCATGGCACTTCCTTATTGAGACAAGTAAATTTATGGCTGTGAGCGGTGGATAAAGTTACGGGATCGAACTTAATAACCGTACTTCGTTCCGGCCGAACAGTATATGATTGAATTACCTCAATGGACCGGGCCGGACTTAATAATCGGATTGGACCATTTTTCTCCAATCTTGAATGAACCAACCAAATTTTATCTTCACCGAGGCTGCTTCCCGTTGTCTGCGCATGTCATATTCTTCGAAGATTCGATGTGTATTTGCAATCTCCGAGCAGAGTTTTCGTTCGTTACTCACACCATACATCTCTGCAATGGGCTAAATGACAAGAATCTTGTCAAACCGAGGAAAGCATGTTTTGTTACTGTTTAACTGTTTCATGTGTAACATAATAAAGTAGACAAAGGAAATATGATTCCGGATACATTATAGGTACATTCAAACTGATGAATTTACCTGTATACAATGGAACTATTTTTTCAAGCTTCTTTACTTATCAGAATCTTACGCCAATTGTAAAAAAAAATGGCTGCGCCCATGAATGATGATAAGTTTCGACACACCGATGGATCTAAGTTTGTAAGATTAAAAAACAAGTTATCGTCCTTTAAAAGACATTTAAGCTTTTCAGAAAATCCCTCTTTTTCACATTTCCTACCACTAAATCTGATTGGCCGTACTCTGTTTGAACAGCACACAAAACAATCGATATTGGTCTTTCTTTCATCACCGTTTAATTGTGTCGCCATTTTGAGTTATGGTCATGTGACGAAAATATCACGTGATAACGGACTACTTTCTGAGCCAACTACAGAGGTGAATGGGAATGACCCGTAGTGCAAGAGAGTAGTGTATTTGTAGAATGCCATCTAGCGGGAGATATTGGGCTGCTTCCTCTACATTCTCTAGACTGTCGGTGCTTTAAGTGCTTTTTGACTAATCGTAATGCCGCACATAGTGATGTGAGAACCCTTGCGGGATTTGTAATAATTCCCATAAGAAAGTCTGATTCCAAAATTATCAGTCTTTACAACTTTGTTGCTCGGAGAAAGTTGATGGTAGATCTATTGAAAACTTTGAAACGATAAATGTGCAAAACTTACGGTAATTGTTGTTCGAACGGCAGGACTAAAATAACCTAGAGTAGGCTCCCTTCTGTAAACAGCAACAGTGTAAATCTACTTTTATTTTTCAGTCGACCTACTCTTTTACTGTTCATTTTGTAAGCTTAGAGTTTTAAAATGGTCGCATTTTTGTCATGGACCCTTTACTGTCGAAAATCTGTTTGTAGAATAGTACAATCCACACCAAAACTGAACTAAAATGCTAGTTCTGGTTTACCAACCAAATCACGGACGTTTCGTACCATAACCATTCCGCACCAGTCACTTCGTAACATAATTTGACCATTTCGTACCATAATTTATACCATTAGTAGTGAGTAGTTTTACTACTTCGTACCATCGTCATACGATTTCAGATTATGTTTTTGGGAGGTATGACTTAGTTTTTACCAAACAAACCTTTGTTTTGACGGGTTAAAAGAAGAAAAACAAAGTCAGAAATGCTTTTTATTCAAGTTAAATACATGTTGAAGCATTAATACGCAGTAACACTTTCTGATTATCTCCTTTTCCCATTATGATTTCAAAGTAGTTTCTCCAAGAGCCATTAAAACACGAATTGCTTTTGTAAGGTGTTTAATTTTAGCAAATGAATATTGTGGAAAATGATGTTTTTACAAGAAATAAAATTGTCACATTGACCTTGATGTTTGACCTTGTCTTTATCTTGGCATCATGAAAGGCTCACCTAATTTCAAAATGTATCAAGGTATGATCAAGGGTAATCAAACAATTATAATTCTTTGAATGAATGTTAAACTTAATGTAATCAGTTTGATCCCAGTTATAAATACCTAACCAGCAACAAATGTAACAAACAGACCAATTACCTATCTTTTCAGTCGCATACTAACTGACTGAATTGATTTATGATAATATCCTGTAAATTTGGTTACCAAGAGATGGTATTATCATGGTACGAAGTGGTAAAGCTATGGTACGCAATAGTAAATTTATGGTACAAAGTGGTAAATCTATGGTATGTAATGGTCATAAACAGAATGATAAGAAATGGGTATGGTTCGAAGTGACTGCATACAGACCAACCTATTTTCAAGGGGTACCAGTTTTCGAACCAGAAAGGATATCCGACTGTTCTTGCGAACCATGTAGTGAATGACATCACCTATTTGTGTGAATTTTAAAAAGGGTGTCACTGCTGTTGATTCACAAACTGCAATAAAAACAAGAAAGAGTGCAGATAAATGGTTAAAAAAAACTTATGACATCATTCACAATGTATTTCACAACTAAACTTACATGTGTGTTTTCAGGTTCCCCATAAAATTTGGTAGTTCAACAATATATTAAAATTTTTACCAGATGACAAAGTGTAGATAACACTGTGATTGAAGGAGAAAATGCTTGCTAAAACTATTTTTTTCTTTTCCCACCATGTTTTCAGTAACATATTTTTTCAAAGTGGATTCTTTTGGAAAGGGTCATTTAATACCATTATTTCAGTATTGCAGTATCAGCTCATGGTTTAAACATTCTGAAATGGGGACTGTGCTAAAACAAGATTTCATTGAACGAAGATGTCACACATGTCGGAATATTCCTTCTTACTGGAAGTTAGATCCTAGAGGGCAGTTCTTTGAGCTAGATCTGAAAATGTGCCAGCTTAAATCACTGGAGTATGCATTTAAATGGGGAAATGAAAGGTATACACTGGTAGAAGTATATATTCAGAGCTCCAGATAAGAGGGAGTGATGGTATTCCAAATCCATTATTTCTATGTTGTGGGTACTCATTAGAATTGTCTTGATGAGACAGTTCTAATGAGTACCCATAACATTGAGTTTAGTGGAAAATAATTAATATTTTCAATTTTGAAATCAAAATCACTCCCTCTGTCTGAAGTTTTGTGTATTTCATTATTTGATTGCTAGTAGGGTACAGGTAGTTAGCCAAAGTACAACAGAGGATAAGTTTATACAGATTCATGTATCTATCGATTATGATTTAAAAGATGGCCTTAATAAACTTTTAGATAAGTATTAGAGTCGTTAAACTGAAGTGAATGAATCATCAAACTGCTAAAACTTAAGTTAAGTATAAGTAAGTTTATGTCAGAAAAAAAGTTTCAAATGCCTTCTTTATGATTGATATTTATCATATAAACATGGACCATGCTCTGTGAAAAGTGGGTTTAATTTATCTGCAAAAAGTGTCAACCCATGTCAGCCTGCCCAGTCCAGTCAGGCTGATATGGCTCTAAACTTTTTACTAATTGTCAACTTTCTGCATTTTAAAGGACCATTCAATCTCACGATAAAGCCAGTTGACAGACAAAATGGATTTTATGGATTCATTATTATGTGATGACTTGGTCGGTATGATGCATCACAGAGAGATGCATTAAACCCCCGATTGCCGGAGGGATGCTCACATGTAATCAAAAGCAATCACTACATAGTTGCATGGAGTTTACTTACCGATATTTGTTTATTTTGTACCAGACATATGAAAGATAAACAGTATAAATATTTAAGACTGAATATTCAAGACTTGTCTAAATTCAAATCATTCCCCTACAAAAAATTATATTTGGCTCAAATGATGGGATTTGTATTTGAAAGGGTAAAAAAAACATCATAAGAATAATGAGAGTACTGGCCCTTGGGTTAAGGGGTAAAACATGTACATGTAAAACATTGTGGCAAAAGGAGCAATCTGTCTTAACTCTTTACCAAATGACAAACTGTAGACTTGTCCAAATTGAGAGCATTTGCAGACAACAAATTAAGGGTGGCTTATTAAACAAAATTTGTTCTTGATAGGGTAGAAAACACTGTGGGAAAAGGAGAAAATGCTGGTTACCAGCATTATCTCCTTTTCTCACAATGTTTTCAAAAGGCTTCTTCCACAAGGTCGGAATTGTGTGGCAAAGCGATGAATGATGCCTTCTTTTGCCATAGTGTTTTCAAAAGCGGTCGGCAATAATGAGATAGTCCGATTGTCTTTCCTTTTTGTTTGCTAATACATGTGTAGTACATTCCGTATTTCTGCTATCTTTATAAGTGATGTCATCTTTTGGCATAGTGTTTTCAAAAGCACTCAGTGATAACGAGTCTGATTTTTTTTTTCTTTGTTTGCTAATACATACTGTATTTTTACAGTGGCCTGCTACCCCGAATGGTATCTATTACTGAAACACCGTCAAGAATCGTCAAACTGGATTTGTCGTTAAACGAGCTGAAAGCTTTGGATCACGCCAGTCTTCAACCTTTCAAAAATCTTCGGGACCTGAATGCATCTTTAAACAGAATCAGCAAGTATGTTTTCCTTACTTCTGTGTTCAATATGAGCCATGCTCTGGCAAATGGGGGTTCAATGGGTCTCGGTAATACATCATTCCAAACAAAGTTTTGTGAAGATGACAAAATTGATTTTGAAACCAGGTAAAAAGTAAACAAAAGATAGAGCAACTTTGCAACTTTTTACCTAGTATTAAAATTAATTTTTCTGCCAGCTACTAATACTTTGATGGATGGAGCAAACAATAATAGATTATCATCTTCACAATAATTTCCATACTTTTAAATAGTAAGAATTAAACTTGAATGCAGTTTAACACCAGTATTGTTTACTTTTGGCCACTGTTGGACCAGTCAGTTTTGTTTGTACTGGAGATTAATGCTGTTTTAACAGCTTAGGTCATATCAAGGCGGTCAGTGCAGCTATGCATGTGTTTCCTGGCATTCTCACACCAGTAGTGACACAACTTTCTTTCCAAGCCACTGACTACTTTTCTCACATGAACCAGAGGTGAGAGGTGGCCTTTCAGTAATTATGCTGAAATTAGAATTGTTCAACACAAGTAAATAGAATTGGCCCTTTACCCCACAATGCCGACTTTTAACGACCCTGGGGAAGAAGCCTTTTGAAAGCATTGTGGGAAAAGGAGAAAATGCTGGTAACCAGCATTTTCTCCTTTTCCCACAATGTTTACTACCTTATCAAAGACAGATTGCACCATTTGAGCCACATTAAAATTGTCGTCTGCAAATGCTTTGAATTGGATCTATCTAAAATTTTATCATCTGGTAAAGGGTTAAAGATATCCTGTTTTCTATATTTTCAGTTTTATTGGAATTGAAGTGTTAACCAATCTGTACAGTCTCAATTTATCTCACAACTTTATCCAGAAAATAGAGAGTTTGGTGCCCAGCACTTCAATAGTAGAGCTTAACTTGAGCATGAATGAGCTGGTAGACATATCTTATATACCCAGTCTTATAAATCTGGAGGTGCTAAATGTCAGCAATAATAAGGTATATCTTCTAAAATACTGTTTCAAATAGAAAATGGGACCAAATGGTTCCCAGCACTTCAATGTCTTACAAATATGAAAAGTTCGCAGCAAATGCATATCTTATATATAAACCGCCCCGGCTGGGATTCAAACCTGTACGGCAATGATCCTCGTTTTTCAAGGTTTAAAAGACCAATACAAAAACTTTTGAGCTAAAGCAAATTCTCCCTAACACAGTTGTTAGGTATTGATTTTGTACCAGAAGAAGCTATCCTGGAAGGAAGGAGTGATCTCCCATAACAAATGGTAGAATTTAGCATAAACAAGCTGGTAGACATATCTTAAAACCCATTGTAATAAATCTGGAGATGCTAAATGTCAGCAATAATAAGGTATAACTCCTATAATATTATTTCAAATAGAAAATGGAAAGTGTTGTGCCCAGTACTTAAAAAGTAAAACTGAACCTGAGCATGTATGAGCTGGTAGACATTCTTATATACCTAGTCTAATCAATCTGGAGGTGCTTAGTGTCAGCCACAATAAGGTATAGCTTAAAAAACATCGTTTTAAACAGACTGTGTGGTTCCCAGCACTTCAGTGGTAAAAGTCTAACCTGAGCATGAACGAGCTGGTTGACATATCTAATATAACCAGTTTAATAAATCTGGAGGTTCTAAATGTCAGTGATAATAAGATAAACCTCAAAAATATTGTTTCAAATAGAAAATAGAAAGTGTGGTTCCCAGCACTTCAATAGTAGAACTGAAGCCATCTATGAAATTGCTGGTGGACATTACCATATAAGTACAGTAAAATTAACCTAGAGGATCTTAAATCTTTACCGAATGATCCCAACTTTTGATGAACCTTTGGAAGAAGACTTTTAAGAACATTATGGAAAAAGGAGAAATTGCTGGTAAATGATTCAGTGCTATAAGAGTTGATTACCCAGTCTAATTAAATTTAAGGTGCTATATCCCAGTAACTATAAAGTAGAACTTAACCCTTACAACCACGTTGACAACCATAGTTGCCTTTGCAGCCAGTGTTGATCAAAGTAAGACTGCACAAAACATACAGTACTATCTTTAATCTACAGTCCCCTTTGCTGAAACGCGTATTATATGTGAAAGCAAAATTGATAATATATTATTTCTAGACTTGAAAATGTAGGTTGATCTAATTCAACGCTCCGAGAGTTATGTATATAATGATATAGTCTCAAAAACTACTTTAAAGAAGTAATGGCATATGGAAATGGCACTTTAAGGGTTATATACTTATTCATAACTTCCCAGAGTTTGGAAAAAAAAAGCTTTTGAAAACATAGTGCTTGTAGCCAGCATTTGCTCCTTTTTATACGCCCGTCGAAGACGGGACGTATTATGGGATCACCCGTGGCGGGTGGCGGGCGGATGGGCGGGCGGCGTCCCCATTCTTTGTCCGGAGCATATCTCCAAAACTATGCTAGCTACGGTTATGAAATTTCATAGGTGGATAGATCTCATCAAGGCGGAGTGCAGTGCACAGGAATCATAACTCTCGCTTGCTTAATTTTTGAGTTATTGCCCTTTGTTGTTTTTCATACTTGAATTTTGTCCGGAGCATATCTCCAAAACTATACTAGCTACGGTTATGAAATTTCATGGGTGGATAGATCTCATCAAGGCGGAGTGCAGTGCACAGAAATCATAACTCTTGCTTCCTTAATTTTTGAGTTATTGCCCTTTGTTGTTTTTTATACTTGAATTTTGTCCGGAGCATATCTCCAAAACTATACTAGCTACGGTTATGAAACTTCATGGGTGGATAGATCTCATCAAGGGGGAGTGCAGTGCACAGGAATCATAACTCTTGCTTCCTTAATTTTTGAGTTATTGCCCTTTGTTGTTTTTCACACTTGAATTTTGTCCGGAGCATATCTCCAAGACTATACTAGCTAAGGTTATGAAACTTCATGGGTGGATAGATCTCATCAAGGGGGAGTGCAATGCACAGGAATCATAACTCTTGCTTCCTTAATTTTTGAGTTATTGCCCTTTGTTGTTTTTCATACTTGAATTTTGTCCGGAGCATATCTCCAAGACTATACTAGCTACGGTTATGAAACTTCATGGGTGGATGGATCTTATCAAGGGGGAGTGCAATGCACAGGAATCATAACTCTTGCTTCCTTAATTTTTGAGTTATTTCCCTTTGTTTATATTCATACTTGAATTTTGTCCAAAGCATATCTCCAAAACTATGCTAGCTACGGTTATGAAACTTCATGGGTGGATAGATCTTATTAAGGGGGAGTGCAATGCGAAAGAACCATAACTCTACCTCATGCTGTCTGAGTTATTTCCCTTTGATCGTCATTTTTACAGCATTTTCTGCTTGTCCGGAGTATAACTTTGTCATCTCCAGTCCGATTGACTTGAAACTTGGCATGTGTGTTAGTTGCAATAATACGGAGTGCAGTGCGAAAGAACCATAACTCTACCTCGTGCTGTCTTTGAGTTATTTCCCTTTGATCGTCATTTTTACAGCATTTTCTGCTTGTCTGGAGCATAACTTTGTCATCTCCAGTCTGATTGACTTGAAACTTGGCATGTGTGTTTGTTGCAATAATACAGAGTGCAGTGCAAAAGAACCATAACTCTACCTCGTGCTGTCTTTGAGTTATTTCCCTTTGATCATCATTTTTACAGCATTTTCTGCTTGTCCGGAGCATAACTTTGTCATCTCTAGTCCGATTGACTTGAAACTTGGCATGTGTGTTAGTTGCAATAATAGGGATTGCAGTGCAAAAGAACCATAACTCTACCTCATGCTGTCTTTGAGTTATTTCCCTTTGATCATCATTTTTACAGCATTTTCTGCTTGTCCGGAGCATAACTTTGTCATCTCCAGTCCGATTGACTTGAAACTTGGCATGTGTGTTTGTTGCAATAATACGGAGTGCAGTGCAAAAGAACCATAACTCTACCTCATGCTGTCTTTGAGTTATTTCCCTTTGATCGTCATTTTTACAGCATTTTCTGCTTGTCTGGAGCATAATTTTTGTCATCTCCAGTCCGATTGACTTGAAACTTGGTATGCATGTTTGTTGCAATATTACGGAGTACAGTGCGCAAGAACAATAACTCTACTTAGTGCGGATTTCGAGTAATTCCACTTTGATCTTCATTTTTACAGTATTTCTTGCTTGTCTGGAACGGAACTTTGTCACCTCAAGTCAAATTGACTTGACACTTGGTAAACATGTTTGTTGCATTACCTGCCCTTTACGATTATTATACCCCCTTGACAACTGGCGGTGGGACGGGCGTATCTTGCGACAATTTGCCGCTCTTGTTAAATGATGTTTTCTATCCTTTCAGAGACATAACCAATATTTACTTACCATTAACCCTTTACCAAACAATCCTGTGTTTTAATGACCAATGCTGTTTCAGCTCAAGTCAATAGATGGTGTTCAGTCCTTGCCAAGATTAAGAGAGCTGTATGCACAGAGAAATGATCTGGTAATTGCTGCATTTTGTCTCGTTTACTCTCTTTTACTGTGTGTATTATAATGTGCTTATTTGTCCTTTTCAGTTTGTATATTATGTACCTGTTTGTCCTTTTAATTGTGTGTACCGTAAGTGCTTGTTTGTCCCTTTTACTGTGTGTATATGAGCTTATTTGTACCTACCACTGTGTATATAAGTTATTATTGTGTCCCTTTTACTGTGTGTCTATATGCATGTCTTTCCTTTTTCAGTGTATCAGTGTTATTTGTTTGTCCTTATTAGTTTTGTATATGTTCTTGTTTTTCTTTGTGTAGGTGAGGTGAGTGGTTTGTTTGTCCCTTTTACTATGTCTGTGCTTCTTTGTCCCCTTTACTTTATGTATAAGTGCTTGTTTATTTATTTCACTGTGTAGCTGTGTGGCTTGTTTGTCCCTTTCTTTGTGTGTTTATGTGCTTGTTTGTCCCTTTTACTGTGTGTACAAGTGTGTGTTTGTTCCTTTTACTATTTGTTAATGTGCTTGAATATCCCTTTTACTGTGTCAGTATGTGCTTGTTTGTACTGTTTAGAGTCCAGCCAGATAGCAAACTTTCTTTACGACAATTTTTTGCCTCTCATCTCTGATGCATGTTAGAAAGGTAGTGAGTGACTTGGAAAGAAAGTTGTATCAGCACTGGTGTGAGAAAGCCAGGAAACACATGCTTAGGTGTGCTGACAGCCGTGAAATGACCTTAGCTGTTAAAACGGCATTAAAACCCATGCAATCATTGTTCTTTTTAGTGTGTATGTTATGTACATGTTGTCCTTTTTACTACATGTATAAGTTCTTGAGTTTCATTGCATTTTTTTCATATTGCAAGCCCTTTCTGTGTGAATGTTAATATAGGTAAAGCATATTTTGACAGCTTTCATTCATAAATCACATTCTCACAATTATCATTTTGACTTCTTTAACTCTTTACTGGATGACCAAATTTTAGACTTGTTCAAATAGTAAGCATTACCAGACAAACTTTAAATATAGCTAAAAAGATTGGAATTTTCTTTTCATTTTGAAAGGGCACAAAACATTGAAGTAAAATTTGATAAGGCTGAAATATGTTTGTTTTGTCTATGTTTAGAATTGTTTAAAAACATTGTTGTAAAAGGAGAAAATGCTGGATATCCAGCATTTTCTCCTTTTACAACAATGTTTTCAAAAGCATTTTCTCCTGTTATCACATTTTCATAAGTCCTTGGGGTTGTTAAAAATGTGGATTTCTTGGTAAAGAGCTTTTTTTTTTCCAGCAAGATGCAATACCAGTGGCAAGCTGCTTTCATCTACAGATTTTGAACCTTGCAGACAATCACATTGTCACACTGAACAACACTGTAGATATACTTGCAAAAATCAGAAGATTAGAAGTGCTCAGTCTACATGTAAGGACACATATACATGTGACCTATGCTCTAGTAAATGGGGATTTAATGCGTATTAGTGATGCATTATACCAACTAAATCATCACATAACTGGATCCATAAAGTCCATTATGTCTATCAAACACCTGAATCTAGAGATGACACACAGAAAATTTATAAAAAGCAAAAAGTACCGACCCATGTCATGGATCTGTACGTTTTGCAGATGCATTTAACCCCCTTTTTACAGAGTTAACCCCCTTTTTACAGAGTGTGACTCATTTTTTTTTTGTTGGTTGTTTTTTCTTTATTGTTTTTATCTAAATTTACTCAGCCGAGACTGGTAGGGCTGTCAGCAGCATACTGGGCTCGAAACTAGGGGGTTGCTGGTTTGAATCCCCAAGTCAACGTATTTCTCTCTGAGGATTGATGATTGTCATTGCGGTTGAATTTTAGTCAGTCAACTTACATGGATTTTAGTTTGATTCTAGTTTTGAGATGGAAAGCACACTCAATAGGATATTGAAAATTCGAACAGGTGACTAAAATACAATGCTGCATGTCGGGAAAATACGCCCGAAAGCTTTTAGTTTAAACTTATTTTTGTACCATTTTAGAACATCATTTGATGCTTTGATGAAAATATTCATGATATTTTTCAGGGTAATCCTATTGACAGAGATCCACTCTATAGAGATGAAATTTTACGTTCTACAAATGTGATGACTCTAGATAATATTTCAGTTAGACCTTTACCCAAACCTTCCCACCCTGAGGAATATGAACAGGTAATTAGTAGGATGTGGAATGCCATTTCAATCACATAACATAATAAATTTTACGTTCCACAAATGTGATGACTATGGATAATATATCAGTTACACCTTTACCCAAACCCGTTCATCCAGAGAAATATGAACAGGTAATTAGTAGGATGTGGAATTTCATTTCCATCACATAACACAGTAGTGAGCAGAATAAGTAGATTGAAGCTTCTATGTTTATAGCAGGTGCATCAATTGTTCTGCTTGCTTGTGTTGCTGCATTCTTTTATTTTTATTAAGACTGATTCTGTCTGTCCGTCTTTTCCTCCCCCCTCTCCCTCTCTTTCACCCCTGCAGCAGTTCTCTATTCACCACATACACATATTACATTTAATTCTATTCCATGGAGAAATTAGGACCTTGAGACTTAATTTATAAGGATTTTGAAAAGCAAAATTTAGTAAGACAGTCAGTATGGCAGTTGTCATCCCAGCTCTGCCACAAGACATGATCTGCGGCAACTGGGGTTCACCCATACAAGCAAAAGACACATGGCATATTGATAACTTTTATCCTGCTGTTCACAATCATAGATGTATTTTGCTTAATTGTAAATAAAGATTGGCCATCACATGTGTGCAGTCTGATCATGCTTTACAGTCTTGGCTACTCTGTCAGTAGTATAACTCATATACCCCCTCCCCCAATATCAATAGATTTAACAAAATTTGTTTCTATCATCATCAACAATTTAAATTTGGCAGGATAAGGGTTGAGGCTTGATTCAGGTGCTTCTTACTAAACATGTCTCCATGATATGATGAATTAAGTTGAATTGCATATAAAGATTTTCTGAATTATCTTTTACTGCCTAAACTGTATGCAAAATGTGTCATTGATGTTCTGAGACCTTTCTGTTCTTTTATATTTAGTATGAACCTGGTTATAAACACAGACACAACATCAACACACTGAAGGAAGCTGCCAGACAAGCATTTGAGGAAAAAATGAAAGATAATCAAGCCAGAATGGCTGATGAGATTGGATTTTTACAGAGAAGAATAATGTAAGTAAACTCATAGGGGCCATTTTGATACACCAGTCTTTCCAACATGAATAACTGCAGTTATTGTAATGTTTTGTCGTTGATGTTTTACTTTTTGCCAGATGACAGATTCTAAGGCATGTCTAATCTGGAAGCAGACAAAAAATCCAGTGTGGTTAGACTGAAGGGGTAAAAAACATTGTGGGAATAGTACAAATGCAGGTTACAAGCATTTTCTCCTTTACCCATGTTTTGTCAGGGACGTTAAAACTCGGGATTGTGTGGTAAAGGTTTAATTGTCTCCCATATGGTAGGTTTTTGAGTCTTTCTAAATGTACAAAACCTCTGCAGATGACATATTCTAAGACAGTGCATATGAGCTAAAGTTCTCCAGTAGAGAAGAGAAAATTGTGAAATATAGTCACCAGCACTTTTCTGATTTTTTTTTCAAAGCCTTTTCTGTCAGGCTCATAAAAAATGGAGTTGCCTGGGGAAGTGTTAATGGTGCTTTTACAAGTATTTTAGCCATATCATGGTGGTGCATGTACATTCCTATAGGTTATATACTTGAAGCAGGCCCTAAACTATCTACAAGCCACTGGCCTCTTTCCCTTATATTCAAAGTTAATGAAATTAAATAGTAATCTATCCAGCAAACTCATTTGCAAGCAATGAGCTATGCATCAGAGGAGGTAAGAGGAACAGGCTTTTTGGAGGGACCTTGATGATACCAAACAAGCCTCATGATTTAGGCAAAATGAATTTTTTTCTGGGCATTATTTTTCAAAATTGGTCTACATAAGTAACAAATGGATATGTCCCTGTGAAGCTCCTGTCCTACAATTGACAGCCACAACAAATGAAAACACATAATTCATTCAGCCAAATAACGACATCTAACGGCAGGAACACCTTCTACTGTTCTAGTGCATATAGGAAAATAAACTTATATCATCTAACAATTTATTTTTTTTCTGTTTCAGACATCTCCAGAATGAATACCAGGAACAAGAAAATCAGCTGAAAACAGATTTAGAGTCATGCTTAAGGTACTGCAGATTTGGTTTGTTTCATCCGTGTGGTATACAAACTAATGCTCGTGTTAGTGTTTCTCTATTTAACCCAATGTTATAAATATGTAATATTATACTGTAGTGACTTTCCTGGTGTTTGTATTTGATTTGAGAAAATTTGATATTACGAGAGACCAAAGATCGAAATTTTCTTGCTGAGCGAGAAGTAAATACAAGCACCAGGAAAGTTATTATAACATAATATTCTTTTTTTTATATACCTACAATTTTCAACAACAAAAATCTGCATTTTTTTGACATTCTGTTCGAACACAACAATCAAAGTTTTTTCGAACACAGCAATCAAAGTTTTTGTGGATGGCGGATGAATATTACTGCATAACATTTTGACCAATCAAATCACAAATCAATAGATACATATTTAGCGTATGAGAAACGTTATCATACCATATTTTTAACCATATTTCACTGTGGGAAGATACAGATTTTTATGCCCCTGCCATGAAATGGCGGAAGGGCATATAGAGTTACCTGTCTCCGTCTGTGTGTGTGTGTTAGTGCGTGTGTGCGTTAGTGTGTGTGTCCCATTCTTGTTCGGAGCATAACTTCTACATTTATCAATGGATTTCAAAATAATTTTGCACACTTGTTCTCCTTAACAAGTACTTGTGTCATGCGAAAAGTTTGTTTAGATAGGCCCAAGGTCAAGGTCACAGTTGAAGGTCAAATGTTTAAATTGACCTTGTCCTGAGCATAACTTCTACATTTATCAATGGATTTCAAAAAAACTTCGCACACTTGTTCTCCTTAACAAGTACTAGTGTCATGCGAAAAGTTTGTTTCGATATGCCCAAGGTCAAGGTCACAGTTGAAGGTCAAATGTTTAAATTGACCTTGTCCAGAGCATAACTTCTACATTTATCAATGGATTTCAAAAAAAATTTGCACACTTGTTCTCCATAACAAGTACTAGTGTCATGCGAAAAGTTTGTTTCGATACGCCCAAGGTCAAGGTCACAGTTGAAGGTCAAATGTTTAAATTGACCTTGTTTGGAGCATAACTTCTACATTTATCAATGGATTTCAAAAAAAATTCGCACACTTGTTCTCCTAAACAAGTACTAGTGTCATGCGAAAAGTTTGTTTCGATACGCCCAAGGTCAAGGTCACAGTTGAAGGTCAAATGTTTAAATTGACTGTTCAACCCAGTTTTACATCCTGCTCAGCAGAATTGTGATATGTAGATACAGTTTTGGTTTTTAAAAAGACTCATCCAAAGAACTATGCCAGAGAATATTGAGGCTGCAACCTACCCTTCAACTATAGTCCAGTGTGATAATATTCGATCCAATTTGTTCCTGTCTCATAGAGGAAGTCCAACAAAGTAATTACTATTGCAATATTTCTCACTCTCATTCCTCAAGTTAAGATCTTCATAATCCTGAGTATAAGTAACCCTCAGTTGAAAGATTAAGGAAAACGCTGAATAAAAAGAAGTTAATGCTCAAAACCAGCATTTTCTTCTTTTTTTTCACAAAGTTTTCTACCATATGCAATACAAACCATATAATTTATTTTCAGCATATTGCTTTCAACTTGGACCAGTCCTCAATTTTGTTATCAGGTATAAATAATCTTTTATCTGCTTGGCTATATATATAACAAACCTTCTTAACCCTGTCTAAGCTGTTATCAAAAACAACAATTTTCTGTAATACCTACTGATTCTCTCATATGACATATCTGTGACCAATACCATTTAGCAGGGGCATTTGTGTCTCTGACACACCTATTTCTAGTTTTTTCTGCCGTGTGTGTTATTTTATCCATGTGTGATACATGTATTGTTAGACGGAAAAATTACAGTAATATGATAATGAATATTTCTAGACCGATTCAAGCTGGTACAAGTGATACATACACATGGATGATGCAGAAAGTGAAGGAATCTGTCTTGAATGGTTTGAGAACTTCTTTGAAAACTAGCAATGAACAACCCTGAGCTGGAAGGCTTTAGACAACATTATTAGAAAAAGAGAAAATGCTGGTGACCAGCATTTTCTCTTTTGCTCACAATATTTTTTAATTTTTCAAAGACAAGCCTGATCATTGAGCAACATTAAATTTGTAATCTGGAAATGCTTTCACTTTTGATGAGTCGAAAATTTTGTTGTTTGATACAAAGTTAATTAACCCTTTACCACACCATCCCAACTTTTAACAACCCTGAGAAAGAAGATCTTTGAAAACATTGTGGGAAAAGGAGAAAATGCTGTTAACCAGCATTTTCTCCTTTTTCCACAATGTTTTGTACCGTTCTCAAAACTAATTTCAACATTTATTTTGTCATCTGAAAATGCTTTTAATTTTTACCACCTGAAAATTTTGTCGTTTGGTAAAGTGTTAATCATATGTCCCATGGCTCTGAATGCAGTATAAATGGAGAGAATGATATAACGATTGAAAATGCAAGTAACTATGAAGTCATGGAATATATACGGAATATTATGTTGTAGTAACTTTCCTGGTGTTTGTATTTACTTTGAGCAGCATGAGAAAATTTGATATCGCGCAAGACCGAAGGTCGAGCGCAATGTCAAAATTTTCTTACGCAGCGAGAAGTTAATACAAGCACCAGGAGAGTTACTACAACATAATATTCCTTTTATTATATACCTACAATTTTCAACAACAACATTTGGCAATTGTTGACATTTTATTGGAAAATGGCAAACAAAAAGAGACAGTTAATAGTGTGGATGGTAGTATGGCGGATTAATATTACAGCGTAACATTTTGACCAATCCAATCGCAAATCAATGCATGCTTAGTCCGTGCGCGAGACATGTCAGCATACCATATTTGGGACCGTATTTCACTGAGTGTAGATACGGATTTTTTTTCTGTCGTGTGTGTTATTTCATCCGATTCAACGCATGTATTTGATCAGGAAAATTTACTGGTATATAATAAGATAAGGTATTTTATGACAAACATATTTAAGATGTGTTACAGAATTGTTGCTTATCAATTCTAGCTCTACATCTTTGAACAATCAAAATTCATAATCAAGCCAGTATGATAATTAAGTTACATACTTTTATTTTAGATACCTGGATAGTTTGACGGATACAGAAGCTAGAGGTGTAGATGGATATGCAATTAGAGATGCAGTGGGTACACCTGCACCAAAACCCTGGGTATTATTAACAGCTTTACTGTTTTATGTTCTCCCTTTCAAACAACAAAGAAGAATGAACACAATGTCAAGTTTTAAAGTCGTAGTCGCTTCAAATGCTTTGAATTTTATCCCACCCACTCCAAATCCCATTTTCCAACGCAACACTCACCAATTTTGATGTAAATCTTCCACAGATAAAGATACTTAATTTAAACATGTTTACTGGTAACATTTCAAATACTGCTATCATTGTCAATTTTTCCGAATTGTTCTCTGAGTAGCGGATAACTTGTTTATGGCTATTGACTTTCATTTTAAAATATCCGAGGGCAGACATAGGAACAGCTGGCAAGGGCGATTTACTATAGAATGACATCAATTAAACCTAACCACGCTTTCATTACACTGTGTTTATACAGCCAAATTCACAAAAGGCCCAAAGAATGTTCTTAAGAATGATGAATACAGACCAAGATGTGTTTTGGAATTACATGCACATGAAAGCCATTGTGGGATAAGGACCAATGGTTTGTTACAAGCAATGCCTCTTTTTTGCCTAAGCTTTGAAAAACCTGTCTTCTGGTGGGGTTTGACTCCTTAACGCACAATAAAATTTCAGACTGGTCCAATTTGAAAGCATTTAGAGATGACAAATCATATGTGAATCAAACATTGAAATTTATTTTGGGAAGGGAAGAAAACATTGTGGGAAAAGGAGAAAATGCTGGTTACCAGCATTTTCTTCTTTTTCCGTAATGTTTTCAAAAGCTTTCTTTCTCAGAGTCGTTAAAAGTCGGGATTGTGTGCTAATGGGTTAAATGTTGTTCATGTGTAGCTCTATTGACAGTTTATCAAACAATAAATGTTTAACCCTTTACCACACAATCCCGAGTTTTAATGACCCTGAGGAAGAAGCCTTTTGAAAACATTGTGGGAAAAGGAGAAAATGCTGGTAACCAGCATTTTGTCCTTTTGTCACAATGTTTTCTACCCTTTCAAAGACAAATTTCATTATTTGTGAAACATTTAATTTTTCGTCTGCAAATGCTTCCAATTTGGACCAGTTTAAAGTCTTGTCGTTTGGTAAAGAGTTAAACGCTTGTATCTCCAAAGCATTTGTAGACAACAAATTAAATGTGGTTCAAATGATCGAAATTATCTTAGAAAGGACAGAAAACATTGTGGAAAAAGGAGCATCTCTCCCACAATGTTTTCAAAAGCCTTCTTCTTTAGGATCATTTAAACTTGGGATTGTGTGGTAAAGGATAAATCAGTAAAGTAGTTTATGAAATGTACATTTCCAGCATAGAGACCGACATCGAGAGCCAAAGACAGATTACAGCAGCATCAAACAAACAGAGGAAGTACGTAAAACATAAATGGGCCAAGCTTTATGAAAAGGGGGTTTAAAGCATATGCAAAGAGTTTTAACCCATGTGAGCCTGTGCAGGCTGACATGGGTTAAAAATTTTTGCTATTTGTAAATTTTCTGCCTGTCAAAGGACGGTTCTGCCACAAGATTCAGTAGGTTGTTGGACACGCTAGATTTTAAAGGACCATAATTATGTGAAGACTTGCTTGGTATAATGCACCATGAAGATGCATTAAACCCCCTTTTGCCAGAGTGCATGTCAAATATCTTGGCTTATCTTATTACTATTGGACATGATTTTTGGATTTCTCTATTGAAGCCATTGGCAGACAATATTAAATGAAGTCACAAAGAAAACTGTTTGAGTCTCTTCCAAACGAGAAAATTTTGGACTCAAACAATTTGAAAGCATTTGCAGAGGGCAAATTAATTGCAGCTTAAATGATGATTTCTGTCTTTGACAGAGGGGAGAACATTGTGGGAAAAGGGGAAATGCTGGTCACCACTATTTTCTCTTTTTCCAACAATGTTTTCAAAAGTCTTCTCTTTCAGCATCATTGAAACTCCGGATTGTGTGGTAATAATGACTTACGAGTACGAAGTGATTTCAGGTCACTTTCTTCTCATCAAGCCTTGGAAAGAACTTTTGCCTGGCTGTGTATTGAACTAGCAACCATTGGTTCATAAGCTCAGTGTTACCAACCAAATTGCCAGGGATTGAGTTTGATAAATATACTGATACTACCATTGATGAAAAAAAATCCCTTATATATTTGAATACAAATTTTGATATCTCTTCTTTTTTCATATACATTTAAAAACATATTCAATCTCTGTTTATTTCCAGGTTTTGAAGTTTGCGAGCTTGGAGCTACGGAAGGATACACCAAGATAGCATCAGTCTGGAACATGGTCATCAAACCCATGCTGTGATAAAACAGTTATCCATGTTTATAAACGCTTGTAGTACAAGTAGTACATAAGTTCTATAGCAGACAACAAAACTTACGACTTGTTCATATTTAACTCTTAACCATACAACAAAACTGTTGACCAGTCCAGATTGAAAGCATTTGCAGAAGACAAAATACATGAAGCTCAAATGACAATTTTTGTCTTTGCTAGGGTAGAAAACATAGTGGGAAATTAGATGGCGCTCAGATTTCTTTACAGTTCTAATAAAGGATTTTAACACCTTCTGTGCAGTCTGGTCTTGATCTACACCATCTGCAATAGAATTTGAGTTTTTTAGGTTTTGTTTAATGTTTAGTATCATTTTCATTTACATTTCTGTCAGACATTAGCAGCAAGGGCACCTATTCATGCTTACCTTGATTTTATACCAGTATGTTACACAACACTCGTTACAAAACACTCTTACCAAGCATCCGGCTGCTTTCCAATATAAACATTGCCAAAATAATTTTTTTACGATGAGTGAGAAATTACCTCAGCCTTAATGACTTCTTTACGAAACAATCCTGTGTTTCAATGACCCTGAGGAGAAGGCCTTTCAAAAACATTATTGGAAAAGGAGAAACCACTGATAACCAGCAGTTTCTCCATTTCCCACAATGCTTTCTAACATATCAAAGAGAATTCTCAACAGTTGTCGTCTACATATCTTTTCAATTTGGATCAGTCTTCACAGGAGCTTCGCAGAGCGGCCCATATTCGCCCGAAGGGGCTTGTCAGTAAAATGGGTTAAAATGTAGAATGCCTACAGAGATCCAAATTTTAAGAGTCACATGCACAACTACACATCATAGAGATTCATTGTGGTAAGTTTGAATTTATTCCAATGAAAACTGTAGGAGTTGCACACACAAGAAATTGCTAACAGACGGACAGACAGATGGACAGATGACCGGGGCCATAATATAATACAACGACCCTCCGGGCATATAAAAATTTGTCTTTTGGTAAAAGATTAATGGGGTGTAATTACCATATTGAGGAGAAAAATGAAAATCATGGAACTAACTTTTGTTTTTGGCTTTTTACATGCATTTAATTTGACAATTACAAACATCGGATTCATTGTCACTGCTGCAACTCGTCCACGTTGTTATGATGCAAACTCATATGTTGTACATGTATTTCCATTGGTTCTAGTCATGTCACATGACCCTCCTTGCACCTCACAGTGTCTGTCAACACTTAAATTGCTTTTAACAGCTTAAACCTTTACCAGGCAAAAAAGTTGTCTTAATTGAAAGCATCTGTAGACAACAAATGATGTGTTTCTCAAAGCATGAACTTTATCTGCAGAAGGATGGAAAATATTGCAGGAAACACAGAAAATGCTGATGTAGCATTTTCTCTTTTTCCGACAATGTTTTCAAAAGCTTTCCTTCTCAGGGTTGTCAAAACTCAGAATTGTGTAGTGAAGGGTTATACTGCCTTCGAGGCCAATGTAGATCAAGATCATACTGCACAAAATGTGCCGAGACAGTCTGGTCAACCTGGAAATTGCATTCATCTTATCTTGTTTCTCGACTTACAATGTCTGTTAACCCTTTACCAAACCATCCCTGGTTTGTACGACCTTGAGATAGAAGCCTTCTGAAAACATTGTGGGAAAAGGAGAAAATGCTGGTAACCAGCATTTTCTCTTCTTACCACAATGTTTTCTACCCTGCTCAAAACAAATTTCAATTTTTGAGTTACGTTTATTTTGTTGTCTGCAAGTGCTTTCAATTTGGACCAGTCTAAAATATTGTCGCTTGGTAAAGAGTTAACCCCTCAGCTGCTACATAAATAAAACGGAGATTTTCCAGCCAATAGAATATACCAAAACATTGCCATTACAAGTTCTTATTGCTGGAAAAACATGCTGTATCAAATTACGTAAATCGAAGATTGGACTGCACATTCTGTGCTGTCTGATCTTTGTCTACACTGTCCATAAAAGAGCCTTGAGTGGCACTTAGCAGCCTAAGAGTTAACCCTTTGCTGACAAAATTTTAGACAAGTCCAAACCAAAAACCTTTGCAGATGACAAAATGAATGTGACTAAAATGACGTAATTTGTTTTTGAAAGGGTAGAAAACATGGGTAAGAACATTTCAATTTTTGAGTCAAATTTATTTCGTCTGCAAATGCTGTCCATTTGGACAAGTGTAGAACTTTGTCCTTTGGTTTTGAAAATGATTCAAATTCGACTTTCATCCCATGAGCAAGGGCTGTCTTCACACAACAGGCTGGACAAAATAATTTTTTCATTTATTATGTCTCTGTGGTAACTGATAGTGTTAACTGTTCAAATAAATGTAATAAACACACTTGGTGTCAGGATTTCATTCCCTTAAAGGCTCAACAGCGGCCAAAAAAATCAATGCAAGTGTCAAAACGCATTTAAATTTAAATTATACTATTTAAATGTATGGAAAATATTGTGAAGATGACAGTCTGTTATTGTGTGGTCAATCCAAGTGTTAGTTGCTGGCAGAAAAATGAATTTTAAAATCAGGCAAAACCTAAACGATAGAGTGACCTGGCAGGTTTTAACCTAGTTCTGAAATTAATTTCTCTGCCAGCAACTTACACTGAGACTGACCTTACAATGACTGATTATCATCTTCACAAAAATAACCATATTTTTAGACAATACAATTTAAATTTAACTGCATTTTAACACTCAGTTTCTTTAATTTTGGCAGCAATTGTAACTTTAATACCAGCCCCAATCCCTTTGCACGGACCTTTTCTGCTTCATCAGTATTTTGTCAATGACGTGAACCACGCCATTGGTTCCTGTGAGGTCGCACTGAGTGACATCAGCATCACCAATGACTGTCTCTCCCTTGCGGTTCTTCTTGATGCTGTAAACTTCCCCAGACAGTGTTCTTACTTTCTGTGTTCTATACCAGCTGCCTCGCTGAATACCAGCACAACATACAAAATCTGTAATGATATCAATTCTAAACCCTTTACCCCTGATCATTGTTGAATCAATGGTTAAGTGGGAAAACAGCCAGTGGCTTAGAAAGAACATTTGCAAAGTACTGGTACCTTTACCACAATTTTTTTTAAAAAGACTGGTCCAACTTGACAGCATTTTGCATATGTAAAGTCAAATGCCACTCAAATGATAGAATAAGTCTGTGAAAGGGTAGAAAATTTTGTGGGATATAGAGAAAATGCTGCTTAAAAGCATTTCTGTTTACTATAACTTCTTGCCAAACAATCCTGTGTTTTATTTACCTTCTGCAAAAAGGCTTTCGGTTTTCAGCATTTTCTTCCTTTCCCACAATGTTTCTACTTTTAATTTTCATCATAAATACAAACCAATGCATTTTGTTGCCCGATAATGAGAAAAATGGTGGTATTCCTACCTTTAGTCACATGGTTGAGCAATACATCCTTCAAAGTATCTGGGCTTGCAACCAATTCATTTATGGCATCATTTCCCAAAGCATCAAATACCTGAAACAATATGAGAACTTGATATTGTTTTGTTTTGAGAGTATAAGGTTATTAAACATGCTTCGGTTTAATTCTGAATTCTATTGGATGAGTACACATCAGAACCAGTCTATATTTTGGACAGTCCAAAATATATGAACTGGTTCGGCAGTGTCTAGTTTAATGCATCTGCAAAAAGTATCGACCCATGTCAGCCTGCACAGTCGTCACAGGCTGAAATGGCTCGAAACTTTAATCTATTTGTAAATTTTCTGCATATCCAAGGACATTCTACCTCCAGGTCCAGTCGGTTGTTAGACTAAATTGATTTTATGGATCCATAATTATGTTGATGACTTGCTCGGTATGATGCATTACGGAAGTGCATAAAACATGCTTTTACCAGAGTATGGCTCAAATATTTCAGCCTCACCCAAACACTTTAACCCTTTCGGCACCATAGACAAGAAAGGGAACCTCTGCGGATGGCATAGATCAAGATCAGACTGCACAGAATGTGCAGTCTGATCTTTGATCTATACCGTCCGCTTGTGTAGTCAAGCCTATGCAATTAAAAACTTTGTAAGTTTCAATGGGTTGTATTTAGAGCCATCAAAAGAGGTCGAGTTTATTTATTTCCCGCTGAAAGTGTTAACATGCCTGTCTTACTTGAATTCAGTACAGCCAAGATACCAGGCTGGCCATAACAAGTAACAATTATCACCAAACAATTACAACAGGGCAAGACCTTTGACTTTGGTAAGAAAAGGACAGAATGTTCTACCATTACTATGATAAGTACATTTTGTATATTATTTCAAAAGTCACACACAATACATACATACATCATTTGTTGGTGCAAACACAGTGAATGGTCCCTCTTCCTGTAGAGTGTCGGCCAACTGGGCCCGTTTCACAAGAGATACGAGGGTGGAGAATCTGGACTCTTGAGCGAGAACATCGACAATATTGCCGCTTGGAGGAAGCATCACCTGGAAATATCATTTTACATCCATTATACTTCAAGTATATTTTGGGCTTATCAGTAGTGACCTTTGAACAAAATGATTGCGCAAAAGTTAAAACCTATGTAAATCACTGTACGGAATATGGACACAAAGTTATATCAAATCAATAAGGAAGAAAAATGACTCTGACAATCCTTACAAATTTTGCCTTAAAACAATGCAAACAAAAGCTAAGAGAGAGATTTAACACTTTACCACACAATCCTAAATTTCAACAACCCTGATAGTGAAGGCTTTTCTGAAAACCAGTATTTTCTCCATTTCCCTAAATGCTTTTTTGCCCTTTCTCAGACAAATCCCATAACTTGAGCTACATTTGAAATGTTGTCTATGAGTGCTTTCAAAACAGACAAGTATATGTAGTTGTTCTTCTGCATTCAAAGGCATTTAGAAAAAAATGAACCATGCTATGTCAAAAGGGGACTAAATGCAACTGCAAAAAATATCAACCCATATCAGCCTGCACAGTATGTGCAGGCTGACATGGGTTGAATCTTTTTGCTATTTATTAATTTTCTGTAAGTCCTGGGACCACTCTACCTCACAATGCTACCTGTTGTAAGACAAAATGAATATTTTTGATCCTGCATAATTATATGATGACTTGCTTGGTATACTGCATCACAAAGATGCATTAAACCCCCCTTTTCGCAGAGCATTGCTCAAGTACAAGTTCATATTTTAGATAATCATCGCTTATCAAACTACAGCCCATTTTCAAAAATCATTCCCTTTTTTCTTTACTATTTCTCTTACCTTGTTTATGACTTGAATGATTCCATTACATGACCTCATATGATAAGGATCCACCTCAGAGCACTGGGCAGTTCGGACCCATCGGCGACTAATTGGAAACTACAAAAGAAAACAGGCGATTAACCGGAAACCACAAAACTAGCATTTTCTCCTTTTTTGCAATGTTTTTTATCTCTTTCACAGCCGGATCTCATGATACCAGCCACATTTTAATTGTCGTCTGCAAATACTTTCAACTTCGACAACACAAAATTTTTATTGCCTGCTAATCAGGCACTGTATTCTCCTGTGCATGATCTATGTGAGCAGCTGGCAGCTACACTGCACTGTTACTCTTTACCAGGTGACAAAATGTTAGACTTGTCCAAACTGAAAGCATTAACAGACAACAAAATAAATGGGGCTCCAATGATTTATTTTTGTTTCTTTGAAAGGATAAAAACAAAAAGAGTAAAGGAAAAAAATTCTGGCGACTAACCTATTCCTATTTTACCAAAATGTTTTCAAAAACCTTTTTGTTAAAGGTCATTAAAACACCACACTGTTTGATACTGACTTTTTGAATTTGTTTGTATTGGAGTTTAACGCTGTTTTAACAGCCTAAACCATATCATGGCGGTCATTGCATGCATGTGTTTCCTAGCTTTCTCACACAAGTACTGACACAACTTTCTTTCAAAGGAACCGACTACTTTTCTCACATGCATTAGAGGCGAGAGGCAAAAAATCGCCTGAAAGAAAGTTTGCCTCAACTGGGTATTGACATAGCAACCACTGGTCACAAATGAGATATGCTAATTACTAAGCTACCCAGCCAGGCGGCCTTTTGAGGCCTAGGTGATAGCTGAATATTAATGTTTCCTACCATTGAGTACTCATTAATTCTGACTTTTGGACTGCCGGGTGCCAGGGAATCTAACTGCTTGTTGTTAAAGAAGGAATAGCATGTCTCTTCGCTGGGAACCACATGATAAAGTAGGACACGCTTGAGTGCCTCTGGATCAGCTGCAAGTGCTGCGAGAGTATCAGATGGAAGGGCCTAGAAAAAGAGAGGAAAATATAATATAGTTTGATTATCTGTAAAGGAACAAACTTAATTCTTATCCATACTGCATTTGAAGATAAAATATGACTAAACCATGAGATTTGTTTTTAAAAAAATTGAAGTCAAGGTTGGGGGAAAAGTATGAGAAAATGCTCCATACAAATACTGTCTCTTTTTCCCACAATGTTTTGAAAAGCTTTCTTCCTGAAGTTTACAAAACTATGGCATTGTATGATAAATGGTCAATTTACATGTACTTGTTTAAAAGTTGTTTTAAAGCACTTGAACCCTTTACCATACAATCCACTACTTAACACTTTACCGCACAATGCTGACTTTTAACAACCCTGTTAAAGAAACCTTTTGAGAACATTATGGGAAAAGGAGAAAATGCTGGTAACCAGCATTTTCTCCTTTTCCTACAATGTTTTTTACCCTATCAAAGAAATATTGCACCAATTATGCCATGTTAAAATTGTTGTCTAAAAATGCTTTGAATTTGGACAAGGCTAAATTTTGTTGTCTGGTAAAGAGTTAAAAAACCCTGACAAAAAAGGCTTTGGAAAACATTGTGGAAAGAGTAGAAAATGCTGATAGCTAGCATCTTCTCCTTTTTCCACAGTGTTTCAACCCTTTTAGAGACAAATCCCATTACATAGTATTTGATCCACTGTTCTAACTACTGTTTAGTGAGATAGTGAGAAAAGAAGAAAATTCTGGTAACCAGCATTTTCTCCTATCCTACAAAGTTGACTACGTATTGAGAAACAAATCTCATCATTTGAATCACATTTTCTTGTCATCTGCAAATGCTTTCAAGTAGGACAAGTCTAAATTTTTCCTCCTGGTAAAGGGTATGTAAGTCCAATTTGAAAGCAAAAATTATTGCAGACATGTTTCTCAGACAATGGGATTTGTCTTTCAAGGTGTAAAAAACATTATGGGAAAAAGGAGAAAATGCTAGTTACCAGCATTTTCTCCTTTACCCAGAAAGTTTTCAAGAGCTCTTTCCTCGTGATCTTCAAAATTCTGAAATGTTTAGTAAAGGGTTAATTTAAAAAAAATATTACCTGGATTGCCTCATTTGTTGGGGCAAATACAGTTACATTTTCTGCCATTGCCAGATCTTTCTTCAACCCGGCTCTTTCCACAAGGTCATTGAAACTTGTCAGACCATTCTTATTGGCAATTTCAAGAAGGGAACGACCTTCAAAATACAAAGATTACAACGAATCTTATCTCTACCTAAATAATTTTTTCTTTATTGTCAGGACAGAATAAACTTCAAAACACAAAGGTTCCATGAGTATTTAGATATGACCCATGCTCTGGCATAAGGGGGCTTAATTCATCTCCGTGATCCATGTTATCAGGCAAGCGATCACAAAGTTATTGATCCATAATATCCACCTTTTTTTCTGACAACCAACCTAATCATGAGATAGACTGGTCCTTGGACTTACAAAAAAATTGACCAATAGTGAAGCTTCAGCCCAGGTCTGGCTGTGCGGACTGCACAGGCTGACCTGGCTCAATACACAGATGAATTAAGCCCCCTTTTCGCAGAGCATGGATCATATTGATGTGTGTATAAATCATTTCTTTTATCAACTGAGATTTTCTCTTTTTGCAAATAAGTTGAGTGTGACTGGAAAAAGAACTACTTTAGACTCAACCAAAACATTTTACTGGTATCTTCCATTTTCTTCTTTTTCCACTGTGTTTTCTACTCTTTTTTGAAAAATTTTTCACCATTTGAGCCACATTAAGTTTGTCATCAGAAGATGGTTCTTTTTGGGCAAGTCCAAAATTTTACAATCATCACACAACTTTAATAGAACCTAAGGAATACTTTTCTCTATTTGTGTATAGATCAATGGAATCAAATAAATAATAATTATATGCATATATTACGCTTGTTACTATTGCATGAATTACATTTGTAAGTGATATTTCATAATGATACATTAATCACTAATGAAAAATCTAAATAACATGTACAATAGTCACCTTCATCAGGAATGAGAACATCGTCAATGATGTGTAATACGCCATTGGTTCCCACCGTATCGGCCACAATAACCTGGGCACCATCTGCGTACACTTTACCATCATCAGTGCGCGTGAGATTGGTGTACTTGTTGAGTAAATTTCTTGTCTTTGTTTGACCTTGAATTATGCCGCTGCAGACAACATCAGGAAACACGTGGTTCTTCAAAATGTCTAGAAAGAGATTTCCAAGGTGTATTGTTTCTCTTCATATTAAATCAAAGACTAATTCATCAAAGCTACCAGCATTATGAAAAGCACTGCTGTTAGTGGAAACATTTAATCCATTGCAGTGCAAAAACTGCAAAAGCTATCTCAACTCTATACCATACAAATCCAAGTCTTAACAATGCTGAAAGAGAAGGCTTTGAAAAACACTGTGGGAAAGGGAAATGCTGGTAACCAGCATTTTCTCCTTTTCCCTCGATGTTTTTTACCCTATCAAAGATAGAAATCATTATTTAATCTCCATTTAATTTGTCGTCTGGAAATGCTTTCAATTTGATACGGTCCAAAATTTTGTTGTTTGCTAGAAGTTGAGATCTATCAAGAATTTCTAATAAAAAGAAACAAGAGGGCCATGATGGCCCTGTATCGCTCCACTGGCTAATACGTAAAATCACTACATGCCAAACATTACAATACTTGGCCAATTGGTTTTGAACATAAGACCCCTGAAACAGGACTAAAATTGGTAGCCCTAGTTCATATGGTTAGTAACAAGAAGATTTCTAAAGATTTCACTATATAAGCCCATGTAAAACTTCTGACCCCTCGGGGTGAATCAAATTCCCCCCTAGGGCTATAATTTACGCACTCTTGGTGAAGGGCCTTTAGATATAGCTACATGCGAAATTTGGTAGCCCTACGCTTTATGAATAAGTACAGGGAGATTTCTTAAGTTTTCTCTACATAAGCCCATGTAAAACTTGTGACCCCCGGGGCAGGGCCAACTTTGACCCCAGGGCTATAATTTAAGCACTCTTGGTAGAGACCCACTAGATAAAGCCACATGCAAAATTTGGTAGCCCTAGGCCTTACGGCTAGGTACAGGGAGATTTCTAAAGTTTTCCCTAAATAAGCCCATGTAAAACTTGTGACCCCCGGGGTGGGGTCAAATTTGACCCAAGGGCTATAATTTGGACACTCTTGGTAGAGGTCCACTAGATAAAGCCACATGCAAAATTTGGTAGCCCTAGGCCCCATGGCTAGGTCAAAGAAGAATTTTAAAGTTCTCCCTATATAAGCCCATGTAAAACTTGTTATATAAGCCCATGTAAAACTTGTTACCCCCGGGCAGGGCCTAATTTGACCCCAGGGCTATAATTTGAACAATCTTGGCAGAGGTCCACTAGATAAAGCTACATGCCAAATTTGGTAGCTCTAGGCCCTATGGCTAGGTAGAAGAGGAATTTTAAAGTTCTCCCTAAATAAGCCCATGTAAAACTTGTGACCCCCGGGGCGGGGCCAATTTTGACCCCAGGGCTATAAATTGAAGAAACTTGGTAGAGGTCCACTAGATAAAGCTACATGCCAAATTTGGTAGCCCTTGGCCTTACGGTTTCAGACAAGAAGATTTTCAGAGATTTTCAAAATTTTTCAGTTTTGTTGCCATGGCAACCAGAGTTTTTGAAGGAATTAAATTCTTTCAAGAAATTCTGAAGAGGACCATGGCAGGATCATTTCTGTGAAGTTTCATCAAAATTGGATGGGTAGTTTCAGAGAAGAAGACGTTTTAAAAAAAAGTTAACGCACGGACGGACGGACGCACGGACGGACGGACGGACGGACGCACGACGGACAACAGGCCATGACATAAGCCCGCTGGCCTTCGGCCAGTGGAGCTAAAAAGGGAAGAAAAATATAGTGTTTCAGCTATATGTATGCTGTTCATTCAATTGTTGCCTTTCCCGCTTTCTCTCAAACTTGTCAAGTACTGAGGCACAGACAGTCATATCTGTACAAGAATAGGCTAGAAGGTAAGATATTTTTTCCTTTAATCACAAATTTTTTGGTGAATAACTCTCTGCTAGGAATGAAGAAACACTGCACTCATGACTAGAATTTTTATTGACTATTCCCCAACCATCAAATTAAGATCTAAGCTAAGCCAAACTATACAAGCCAAGCAACAGTACTGCAGTAGCACACAGGAATTGGGAACAGAGGGTTGCTGGTTCAAATCCCCAGCTCAGCCAATTCTTCACAGAGAACTAATCAGTCATTGCAACAGGATTCATTCCTCTCTCATTGCTGATCATTGTTTCCATGATGGTTCAGTTAAGCAGCCAATAGCTTGAATGGAAAATTGTCAAAAGTTCTGGTAAAAAAAACTCCAGGAAAGCATGGACAGGTGCACTGACTGATGCGATATTAATGAAATAATGTTGAAAACAGTGTTAAACACCATACAATAATTAGCTAAAATACCTACTAATGAGACATTTCTTGTCATTCATGAGTTTTGGATACTTTCTAAAAGCAGCGTCAGTGGGTGCCAACACAGTCAACTGTCCATTCTCATCCTTCAGAGCGGCAGAGAGCTCCGACGTTCCAACAACTGAAACCACATACTTGAGAGTAACAGAAATAGTGGGAAATGTAGATTTAACTCATTACCAAACGACTAAATTTTGAACTCAGCCAAACTGAAAGCATTTGCAGACAATAAAGTCCCTGTTAATGTACCTAAAAATGATGATTACTGTCTTTTAAAGGATATAAAACATTGTGTGGCGAGGAGAAAATGCTGGTTATCAGCACTTTCTCCTTTTTCCACAATATTTTTAAGAGCCTTTTTCTTCTGAGTCTTTAAAACTAGGAATTGTGTTAAAGGGTTACATTTTCTTTCTTGGTCCATAGTCACTCACCAATCAAAAGATTTTCATAATCTGAAATTTTCAGAGTACCCAATCAGACGGCTAACTTAAGTGTTTGTAACTGGAAAAGAATTTAACCCACAACCCTGCACCAAAAGGCAAAATTCTAGACTTATCCGAATGGAAGGCATTTGCAGGAGACAAGATAAATGTGACAAAAAATTGAAATTTATTTTGGGAAGGCTAGAAGTTGTTGGTATTTTCTCCATTTTCTACAATGTTTTCAAACGCCTTTTTTCTTTAGGATTTTTAAAACTTGTAATTGTGTGATAACAATTAAATTTTCTCCCTTGATTCATGATCACTCAACATTCAAAATGCTTCCGTAATTTGAAATTTTAAAACTAGCCAATCATACGGCTGGAATTGCAGTTTGTGACTGAAAAAGAATTTAATCCTTAACCCTTTGCCAAATGACAAAATTTTAGATTTGTCCAGCTTGAAAGCAATTGCAGACGACAAAGTAAAAGTGACTCAAAAATTGAATTTTTTTCTAGGAAAGCTAAAAAACATTGTGGAAAAAGGAGGAAATGCTGGATACCAGCATTTTCTCCTTTTCCCACAATGTTTACAAACACTTTCTCTGTCAGGGTTGTTAAAAGTTGGGATTGTGTGGTATAGAGTTAAAGTGCCAGAAAAATAGAACACACATTTTCAGTAAAGAATAAAACAAGAGGGCCATGATGGCCCTGAAGTCGCTCACCTAAGCCTTTTGATCAAACATGACCCATTTCCAATATTAAGACAAACACTCTGACAAACACTCATTAGTATTGGGCTTACCAATATGGCCTCGACAGTGCACACAAACTTTTTCTAGAATTTGTCTCAGCGGCCTACTCGACATGTAGAAATTATCCAGACATACATTCTGACAAACTTTCATGAGTATTTGAGAAAATGTGGCCTGTAGGGTGTACAAAAGGTTTTTCCGAGATTTGACCTAGTGACCTAGTTTTTTATCCAACATGACCCATATTCATACTAGTCTAAGATATTATCAAGACAAACATTCAACGCAAATTTCAAGATTATTGGACTGAAAAAGTGGCCTCTAGAGCATACACACAGTTTTTCAAGGATGAAACTTTTTTATTCCACTTGACCCATTTTCAAACTCATGCAAGATATCATGAAGACAAACATTCTAACAAAAGTTTAAAGAATATTGGACTGTAATTATAGTACAAAAGGTTTTTCCGAGATTTGACCTAGTGACCTAGTTTTTTATCCAACATGACCCATATTCATACTAGTCTAAGATATTATCAAGACAAACATTCAACGCAAATTTCAAGATTATTGGACTGAAAAAGTGGCCTCTAGAGCATACACACAGTTTTTCAAGGATGAAACTTTTTTATTCCACTTGACCCATTTTCAAACTCATGCAAGATATCATGAAGACAAACATTCTAACAAAAATTTAAAGAATATTGCACTGTAATTATAGTACAAAAGGTTTTTCCGAGATTTGACCTTGTGACCTAGTTTTTTATCCAACATGACCCATTTTCATACTAGTCTAAGAAATTATCAAGACAAACATTCTGACCGAATTTCAAGATTATTGGACTGAAAATGTGGCCTCTAGAGCTTACATAGGTTTTAGTAAGATTTGACCTGGTGACCTAGTTTTTGACCTGACATGACCCATTTTCAAAGTCATCTAAGCTATCATCATGACAAACATTCTGACCAACTTTAAAGAGCATTGGACTGAAAATGTGGCTTCTGGAGCGTACACAAGGTTTTTCAAAGATTTGTCCTAGTGACCTAGTTTTTGACCCCACATGGCCCACTTTCAAACTCGTCTGCGATATTATCAAGACAAACATTCTGACCAAATTTCAAGAGTATTGGACAGAAAATGTGGCTTATGGAGCATACACAAGGTTTTTTTTAAGATTTGACCTAGTGACCTAGTTTCTGAACCAACATGGCCCGTTTTCAAATTTGTCAGAGATATCATCAAGACAAACATTCTGACCAACTTTCAAGAGTATTGGACTGAAAATGTGGCCTCTAGAGTGTACACAAGGTTTTTCTAAGATTTGACCTGGTGACCTAGTTTTTGACCCGACATGGCCCACTTTCAAACTTGTTTGAGATATCATCAAGACAAACATTCTGACCAACTTTCAAGAGTTTTGCACTGAAAATGTGGCCTCTAGACCGTACACAAGGTTTTTCTAAGATTTGACCTAGTGAACAAGTTTTTGACCCGACATGGCCCATTTTCAAACTCGTCTGAGATATCATCAAGACATATATTCTGACCAACTTTCAGGAGTATTGGACTGAAAATATGGCCTCTAGAGCATCCACAAGGCTTTTCTAAGATTTGACTTGGTGACCTAGTTTTAGACCCAACATGGCCCATTTTCAAACTCATCCGAGATATCATCAAGACATACATTCTGACCAACTTTCAAGAGTATTGGACTGAAAATATGGTCTCTAGAGCATACACAAGGTCTTTCTAAGATATGACCTAGTGACCTAGTTTTAGATCCGACATGACCCATTTTCGAACTCGTCTGAGATATCATCAAGGCAAACATTCTGACCAAGTTTCATGAGTATCGGACTGAAAATGTGGCCTCTAGAGCATACACAAGGTTTTTCTAAGATTTGACCTAGTGACCTAGTTTTTGACCTGATATGACCCATTTTCGAACTCGTCTGAGATATCATCAAGGCAAACATTCTGACCAAGTTTCATGAGTATCGGACTGAAAATATGGCCTGTACAGCATACACAAGGTAAAAGGTTGACGACAGACGCCTGACACGGCACGATCACAATAGTTCACCATGAGCACTTTGTGCTCAGGTGAGCTAAAAACAGAATAATATATCAATTTAGCTTTTGTCCAGAATGTCTCAGGAAAGTAGACAGTGTATATCAGAGATCAGACTGCACATTTTGTGCAGTCTGACCTTGATCTACACTGGCCTCAAATACAACTAAATTTGTGATTGGCATGTTAAGGGTTCAAATGGAACGCCACTTAGAAAAAGTTCTCAGGACCAGTTTGTCATAGAAACTACAATCTACTCACGTGATTTCAGCGTGTTGAGATCTGAATGTCGACGGATCAGATCATGTAAAGTTTCTGTGACAGGCGTCAGAATCTCGTCTATAATGTGGACAACTCCGTTAACAGCCATGTTGTCCGTGTTACTAACCTTTTTGCAGTTAGCAGTAAGCAACTGAAAAATATACATAAGTGTGTGAGCAGAGCTCTGGCAAAAGGAGGTTTCCAAGCAAGTCATCATAATTTATTATAATGTAATATATAACAAGATGTCTGTTTGTAAAACAGCCATGCCCCCCTACTGCCACATTGATACAGGAAGTGGCACAGTTCATAAACTGATATCAAAAGAATTGATTGGGAAATATCGATGTCATCTATTTGATTTATAGCCCACTTTAATTGTTCAACATGATAATCTGTCAACAGTTCGCATAATTATACACACCGCCGTGTGTATACATACAAGATTGTAAACAGTCCATGATACACAGACTGGGTTATCGATTTTCTTTTCGGCACGCGTGTTCGACTTCCGCTTTTTCCCAGTCGACTTCGATGCTTACTAAGTCACCGATAATACGCGAATAAAATGTTGGAGCCACAAGTTGAGCCACATATGATGATTTTTGAGACACTTTAATTTTCTTTTAGCAAATGGCTCGAATGGTGAACGGCAGCGCGGGCCCTGAATCATCTGGTGGTCACTGTGACCTTGACCTTTCACGGATTAATCTTAAAATCGATAGGGATCATTTACACTCCAAGATGAATATCTGTACAGAATTTGAAGGACCTAGGTCAATTCTGTGTCTAGTTATCATCTGAACAAGGTTTGGTCTATATATCATTAAGTTGAAGGCCACTGTGACCTTGACCTTTGATGGATTAAACTCAAAATCGATAGGGATCATTTACACTCCGAGATGATTATCTGTACAGAATTTGAAGAACCTATGTCAATTCTGTGTCTAGTTATCATCTGGACAATGTTTGGTCTATATATCATTAAGTTGAAGGCCACTGTGACCTTGACCTTTGATGGATTAATCTCAAAATCGATAGGGATCATCTGCACTCCAAGACAAATGTCTGTACCAAATTTGACGAACCTAGGTCAATTCTGTGTCTAGTTATCATCCGGACAAGGTTTGGTCTATATATCAACATGTTGATGGTCACTGTGACCATGACCTTTGACCGATTGATCTCAAAATCAATAGGGATCATCTACACTCCAAGACGCATGTCTGTGCCAAATTTGACGAACCTAGGTCAATTCTGTGTCTAGTTATTATCAGGACAAGGTTTGGTCTATATATCAACATGTTGACGGTCACTGTGACCTTGACCTTTGACCGATTGACTTCAAAATCGATAGGGATCATCTACACTCAGAGACGCATGTCTGTGCCAAATTTGATGAACCTAAGTCAATTCTGTGTCTAGTTATCATCCGGACAAGGTTTAGTCTCTATATCAACATGTTGACGGTCACTGTGACCTTGACCTTTGACCGATTGACCTCAAAATCAATAGGGATCATCTACACTTGGAGACACATGTCTGTGCCAAATTTGACAAACCTAGGTCAATTCTGTGTCTAGTTATCATCCGGACAAGGTAAGGTCTACCGACGGACCGACTGACCGACCGACCGACATTAGCAAAGCAATATACCCCCACTTCGTTGAAGGTGGGCATAATTACTGACCCACACAATCTACTTTGTATAACAAGATGGCCATGCTGGCCCTGAAGTCGCTCACCTGAGTCTTTTGACCAAACATGACCCATTTTCAGTCTCTTTTGAGATATCATGACAAACATTCTACTAAGCTTTTATAAATACTGGACTGAAAATTTGGCCTCTAGCATGTACACAAGCTTTTTCTAGAATTTCTACCAGTGACCTACTTTTTAGCCAACCATAGCCAATTTTCATCGTAGATATTATCGGAACAAAGATCCTGACCACCTTTCATTAGGACTGGACAGAAAATGTGGCCTATAGAGCATACACAGGCTTTTTCTAAGATTTGACCTAATGACCTAGTTTTTGACCCAACATGACCGATTTTCGAAGTCGTCTGAGATGTCATCAAGACAAACAATCTGACCAAGTTTCATGAGTTTTGGACTAAAAATGTGGCCTGTACAGCATACACAAGGTTTTTCTAAGATCTGACCTAGTGACCTAGTTTTTTGCCAGACATGACCCATTTTCAAACCTGTCCGAGATATCGTCAAGACAAAAATTCTGACCGAATTTCAAGAGTTTTGGACCAAAAATGTAGCCTCTAGAGCGTATACAAGGTTTTTCTAAGATATGACCTAGTGACCTACTTTTTGACCCGACATGACCATTTTTCCAACTCGTCCGAGATATCATCAAGACAAACATTCTGACAAAGTTTCATGAGTATATGACTGAAAATGTGGCCTCTAGAGCATACACAAAGTTTTTCTAAGATTTGACCTAGTGACCTAGTTTTTGACCGACATGACCCATTTTCAAACTCGACCAAGATATCATCAAAACAAACATTCTGACCAAACTTCAAGAGTATTGGACTGAAAATGTGGCCTCTAGAGTGTGCACAAGGTTTTTCTAAGATTTGCCCTAGTGACCTAGTTTTTGGCCCAGCATGACCCATTTTCCAAATCATCTGAGATATCATCAAGACAAACAGTCTGACCAAGTTTCATGAGTATCTGAAGAAAAATCAGGCCTCTAGAGCATACACAAGGTTTTTCTAAGATTTGACCTAATGAACTAGTTTTTGACGCTACATGACCCATTTTCAAATTCGTCCAAGATATCATCAAGACAAACATTCTGACCAACTTTCAAGAGTTTTGGGCTGAAAATGTGGCCATTAGAGCGTACACAAGGTTTTTCTAAGATTTGACCTAGTGACCTAGTTGTTGACCCAATATGACCCATTTTCAAACTCATCTGAGCTATCATCAAGACAAACATTGTTACCAAGTTTCAGGAGTTTTGGACTGAAAATGTGGCCTCTAGAGCATACACAAGGTTTTTCTAAGATTTGACCTAGTGACCTAGTTTTTGACCCAACATGACCCATTTTGGAGTTGTCAAAGATATTATCAAGACAAACATTCTGACCAACTTTCAAGGGTTTTGGACTGAAAATGTGGCCTCAAGAGAGTGCACAAGGTTTTTCTAAGATTTGACCTAGTTTTTGATCTGACATGACCCATTTTCGAACTCGTCCAAGATATCATCAAGACAAACATTCTGACCAACTTTCATTAGTATCTGACTAAAAATGTGGCCTCTAGAGCGTACACAAGGATTTTCTAGATTTGATCTGGTGACCTAGTTTTTGACCCGACATGACCCATTTTCAATCTCGTCCGAGATATCATCAAGACAAACATTCTGACCAAGTTTCATGAGTATCTGACTGAAAATGTGGCCTCTAGAGAGTACACAAGGTAAAAGTTGACGACGGACGCCGGACGCCGGACACGGCTAGATCACAAAAGCTCACCTAGAGCTGAGCTAATAACCAAGTGAATCTAGAGGTAGGATTGGTCCTTGGATATGCAGAAAATTTGCTAATAGAAAAATGTGGTCCATGTCAGCCCACACAGACCGCACAGACTGACATGGGTCTATACTTTTGGCAAGCACATTAATGTGGCTGAAATGATGAGGTCTATCTTTGAATGCCTAGAAAAAAATGTCGGAAAAGAACAAAATTCTGGTTACCACCATTTTCTCTTTTTCCTGTGCTACTATCAAAAACCATCTTCTTCATTTTCTTGTAAATGGTTACGATTGTATTTATGGTAAAAGAGGGGAATATTAGAAAAAAATTGCTATTGACTAAACTCACCTTGATTGGTCTAGTGTAGGTATTCATGCGAATGGTAGACTTGTATGGGCTGGCACTCTCCACCACAAGGTTGTCGCTAAACTGCGGTGCAGAAACTATGCCAGAAACCACATGACCCAGCAAGATGTTCTTGGAATTATCGACAACTTCATTGGTAATTTTCTCAGAGACTAAGACAACTGAACCAGAATCATCCTGAATAATATTATAAATATAAGCCATAATCTGGCAAAAAGGGTTATAATGCATCTGCAAAAAGTTTTGACCCATGTCAGCCTGCGCAGATCGCGAGTCAAAACTTTTTGCTTGTAATTTTTCAACATCCGAACATTTCCAAGGACCATTCTATTTAATGATTCACTTTGCTGTTAAAAAAAAAGAAGGATTTTATGGATCCATAATCATACGATGCTTTGCTTGGTGTATTGCATCACAGCCATGCATTAACCCTTTACCAAACGACAAAATTTTATCCTTGTCCAAATAGAGGCCATTTGCAGAGGACAATCTAAATGTAGCTCAAATGGTGCACTATTCTTTTATAGGGTAGAAAACATTGTGGGGAAAAGGAGAAAATGCTGGTTACCGGCATTTTCTCCTTTTCCCACAATGTTTTTAAAAGGCTTCTTTCCTAGGGTCGTTAAAAGTCGGCATTGTGCAGTAAAGGGTTAAACTCTCTTTTGCTAGAGCATTGTTCACATACATGCAGTCCAACCTAAATTAACACTTTCACACACACTTGTAGCTCAGTTTTCTACCATTTCAAAGAGAAATGACATCATATGAGCAACATCTGATTTGTTTTCTGCAAACCCTCTTAATATGGACAGGTCTGAAATATAAATGTCTGCTGTTAATTCTTTGTGTTTTTAACATTAACACCGCTGATCACTGTTTGGACGATGGTAATATTGGGAAAGCAGCCAGTGGCTTGGAAAGAATATTGTGCGGAGAACTGGTAAAAGAAATTCCAGGAAAGCGTGGATAGGTGCACTGGCCGCCGTGATATTACTGAAATAATGTTGAAAATGGCGTTAAACACCATACAATCAATCAACTTAACATCAATAATGTGTCTCTGTCATGGTCATACCTACATAAACAAGCGCACTCCATGCAGGTGCCAACACCCGGCTCCAAGTGCTTGACAGATATTACAAAATGTCAAAGTTTTTGCACAGTGATGATGACGTAGGCAAGAACGCCAGGGCAATGACAGTAACTCATCGTTTTCTTTGAAAATAGCTGAAGTGGATACAAAGCAGTGAATTTGAAATATCTAAATTTGACTGTAAAATTATAACCATTGTAGTAATTACTAGATCATATTGATTGATTGTAAGGTGTTTAATGCCATTTTCAACATTATTTCAGTTATACCACAGCAGCCAGTGCACCTATCCATGCTTTCCTAGAGTTTCTTTTATCAGTACTCCCCACAATATTCTGTCCAAGCCACTGTCTGCTTTCCCAGACAACCATTATCGAAACAATGATCAGTGGAGGGAGGGGAATGAATCCTGTCACAATAACAATCACCAATCCTCAGAAAGAAATTGGCCAAACCAGCGACCCCCTGTTCTTGAGTTCTGTACACTACCAACTGCGCTACTGAGGCTTGGCTACTAGATCATAATTCACTCAGAAATCTGTGCATTCAAACAACGGAGAATTACTTACCATGAGGGTTACATCAGGTGACATTTCAGAGACAACACCACGGAATTTCTTGAAAGCCTCATCAGATGGTGCAAATATGGTAAAATTGGCGCCCTCTTGGTCGAAAATCGCAGGATCAACTCTGGCACTGTCCAAAAACTGGATCAGTTCATTCAACTCCAAGTTCTCCAACAGTGTAGGAATATCAGTCAGAGGAAGCTCTGTTAAGGCAATATTCAGATTATTCATATAAGTATGACATATGAATGAATCAACTTTTTGGGGGGAATATTCAAATTGTGACTATATTTGTAATGTTTGATAATATTTATCCATTTAACTCTTTACAATATAATCCCGAGTCTTAATAGTCCTGAAAGAGAAGGCTTTTCAAAACATTGTGGGAAAAGGAGAAAATGCTGGTAACCAGCATTTTCTCCTTTTCCCACAAAGTTTACTACCCTTCCCAGATCAATTTTCAATTTTTGAGTCAAATTTAGTTTGTCTTCTGCAAGTGAAATTTGGACAAGTCTAAAATTTTGTTGTGTGGTAAAGAGTTAAGCAAAGCTCAAGTTGTGAATATAATTGCAACACCTGATCATAGATGGGATATGCTAAATTCAGGAATAGTCTTTCTATAAAACAATCTATGAATCAGGAGGTTTCTAATTTTATTTTTAAAATGTGCATTTCATTTTGTTCATTGCTCCTAACCCTTGAGTTAAAGGACGACAAAATTTTGTCCAAATTGGAAGCATTTGCAGACGACAATTTCAAGGTGGCTCAAAAGGTGCATTTTTTTTTTTTGATAGGGTAGAAAACATTGTGGGAAAAGGAGAAAATGCTGTTTACCAGCATTTTCTCCTTTTCCCACAATGTTTTCAAAAGCCTTCTTTCCTAGGGGCGTTTACCAGCATTTTCTCCTTTTCCCACAATGTTTTCAAAGCCTTCTTTCCCAGGGGTGTTATAAGTCAGCATTGTGTGGTAAAAGGTTAAAGTCAAACCGTCTTTAACCTTGTTTTAATAACTTTTACATTACATTCACTTACAGATTTTGAAAACATACAGGAAAAAGGAACAGTTGCTTGTAAGTTTCCATACTTCATGTTCCTGTTTCAGATTAAATAATGGTCCTTGTGTGCGTAGTATTTCATTTTACCAAAAAGATTATCTCTATATGACAGAGTAGATGTATGATCAGCATCATCTTTTGTGCTGTCTGATCTTTATATAATCTGCCTGCTTGATTGTATTGATTGTATGGTGTTTAGCGCCATTTTCAACATTATTTCAGTTATATCGTAACGGCCAGTGCACCTGTGGATCCATACTTTCCTGGAGTCTCTTTCACCAGTACTCCGCACAATTTTCTTTCCAAGCCACTGGCTGCTTTCCAACATAACCATCGTCAAAACAATGGTTAGCGGTGGGAGAGGAATGAATCCTGTCACAATGTTTATCATCAAATCTGTCTGCTGAAAGCAACAAAAGTTAAAAGCAGAAGGTAAAAAGCTTACTCTTGAAAGATGACAAAGTGTCCATATTAAAAGCATTTGCAGACCACAACTTAAATGTAAATAAAATGATGGGATTTCTGTTTGAAAGGGTAAAAATTGAGGAAAAGGAAGAGAATGCTGGTTACCAGCATTTTTCCGCTTTTTCCTATGTTTTCAAAAGCCTTCTTCCCCAGGATCATGAAAAAAGGTACTGTTTGGTAAAGAATTAAACACTCCGTGTTTTATTTTACCCTGTTCACATCCGTAGTCCCCAGCAGTTCTGGTGTAGCCAAGGCAACACTCATATACTTCAGTGACAGTCACTGTTCCTTCTGGAGTTCTCTTTCTGTTAACAAGAAGGAAAAAAAATTAGTAGTCATGAATAACCAGTGAAGAACTTGTTCTGATTCTCATTTTTACCTCCCTTTAAGCATGGAACACAGTATGCAAATGAGCTAAACCAGTTCAGAGGGCTTGTCAGCCTGATAAGTTCAAACTGTTGAGCACTAAATCTGTAATCTCTTTTGTCCAGCCCGAATAGCTCAATAGGTAATGCGTAGGACTCGTGAACGTGATGTTTCAAATCACTTGAGGGTGTGGGTTTGATCCCCACGGCTGGCCATCTAAAATTACTAAGAGTCTTTCCGATGAGACGTTAGAACAAGGTCCCATGTGAGGGTGCTATACACCGAGCACGTAAAAGAACCAGGCGTAACTTAAGATGGGTTTCGTCCTGTATCTGCAATATCCCCCGTAACAATACTAACAGCCTTCAGGGGGTGTCGCCCATATGGGAAACCAGTGGCGACAATAAATAAACGCAAATTCAATCAATCTGTAATCTCTGTGGTCTTTGACCAGCCCACATAGTGCAGTTGGTAGAGCCTAGGATTCGTGATCATGAGGGTGTGGGTTCAATTCCCGCGGCTGGCCATCTAAAATTACTAATAGGGTGCGTCGCCCATATTGGAAACCAGTGGCGACGATAAATAAACGCAAAATTCAATTCAATTCTGTAATCTCAGGATAGTTAAGTGTGTGAGTCCGATTTTCGCAGCTAGTCAACTAATAGTTACTGTGGTAAGCCTTTAAAATCTAGTTCTTGTGTGATGGAGCTATGCACCAAGAATGTTACAGAAGCAACCTTTGGATGATCTTTGATTGTAGATAAGAGCTGTGGTTGAAAAACTTTGATTGAAACATTGAACTCTCAGTCTGGTATCTGCATACAATGCTCTAGCTCCATATATTGTGATTTCAGCCCGTGGCTTCTTGAGTATTACATTAATTGCAGCCTTTTTTAACTCTTTGTGAAACCATAAAATTTTAGACTTGTCCAAATAGATACTGTTTGCAGACAAAAAATAAATTGTGGCTAAAATAATGTACATATTTTGGAATGGGTAAAAACACTGTTAAAAAAAGAAGAAAATGCTGGTTACCAGCATTTTCTCTTTCTCCAATGTTTTTGAAGTGCGTTTTTTTTTTTTTTTTCCTAAGGGCAACCGGGGCACATTAAATAAAAGGAAAATCAGTCAAACAAGTACACTGAAATATAAAATATATCCCGCTTTTGTCTGATTGCAGTCCTCTATCCAAAAAGTGTCATAATTTTTTACCAGTTCTTTACTTTTTGGTGCTTGGTGTCTGAACTTTGATCAACACTGTCATCTTCGCCGAGACATTCTGGACAAGGGCAACCTTGAAATTTCAATCATTGGGCATCTTATCTTGAAACCTAAAGTGTTCAGTGTATTCGATGCTTTAAGTGTTAGAAACGATATATCAAATAAAACTAGGGCCCGGTTTCATGAAAACAAGAGGGCCATGATGGCCTTGAAGTCGCTCACCTGAGCCTTTTGATCAAACATGACCCATTTCCAATCTCTTCAAAGATATTAAGACAAATACTCTGACAAACACTCATTAGTATTGGGCTTACAAATATGGCCTCTACAGTGCACACAAGCTTTTTCTAGAATTTGTCTCAGTGGCCTACTTGACATGTAGAAATTATCCAGACATACATTCCGACAAACTTTCATGAGTATATGAGAGAAAATGTGGCCTGTAGGGTGTACAAAAGGTTTTTCCGAGATTTGACCTAGTGACCTAGTTTTTTATCCAACATGACCCATATTCATACTAGTCTAAGATATTATCAAGACAAACATTCAAAGCAAATTTCAAGATTATTGGACTGAAAATGTGGCCTCTACAGCGTACACAGTTTTTCAAGGATGAAACTTGGTGACCTAGTTTTTATTCCACGTGACCCATTTTCAAACTCATGCAAGATATCATGAAGACAAACATTCTAACAAAAGTTTAAAGAATATTGGACTGTAATCATAGTACAAAAGGTTTTTCCAAGATTTGACCTAGTGACCTAGCTTTTTATCCAACATGACCCATTTTCATAATAGTCTAAGAAATTATCAAGACAAACATTCTGACCAACTTTCAAGATTATTGGACTGAAAATGTGGCCTCTAGAGCTTACATAAGGTTTTTCTAAGATTTGACCTGGTGACTTAGTTTTTGACCTGACATAACCCATTTTCAAAGTCATTCAAGCTATCATCATGACAAACATTCTGACTAACTTTAAAGAGCATTGGACTGAAAATGTGGCTACTGGAGCGTACACAAGGTTTTTCAAAGATTTGACCTAGTGACCTAGTTTTTGACCCCACATGGCCCACTTTCGAACTCGTCTGCGATATTATCAAGACAAACATTCTGACCAAATTTCAAGAGTATTGGACAGAAAATAAGGCACAAGTTTTTTTTAAGATTTGACCTAGTGACCTAGTTTTTGACCCACCATGGCCCGTTTTCAAATTCGTCAGAGATATCAACAAGACAAACATTCTGACCAACGTTCAAGAGTATTGGACTGAAAATGTGGCCTCTAGAGCGTACACAAGGTTTTTCTAAACTTTGACCCGGTGACCTAGTTTTTGACCCGACATGGCCCACTTTCAAACTTGTTTGAGATATCATCAAGACAAACTTTCTGACCAACTTTCAAGAGTTTTGGACTGAAAATGTGGCCTCTAGAGCGTACACAAAGTTTTTCTAAGATTTGACCTGGTGACCTAGTTTTTGACCCAACATGGCCCATTTTTTAACTCATCCGAGACATCATCAAGACAAACATTCCAACCAACTTTCAAGAGTATTGGACTGAAAATGTGGCCTCTAAAGCGTACACAAGGTTTTTCTAAGATTTGACCTGGTGACCTAGTTTTTGACCCTACATGGCCTATTTTTGAACTCGTCTGAGCTATTATCAAGACAAACATTCTGACCAACTTTCAGGAGTATTGGACTGAAAATATGGCCTCTAGAGCGTACACAAGGTTTTTCTAAGATTTGACCTGGTGACCTAGTTTTAGACCTGACATGGCCCATTTTCGAACTCGTCCGAGATATCAAGACACACATTCTGACCAACTTTCAGGAGTATTGGACATAAAATGTGGCCTCTAGTGTGTACACAAGGTTTTTCTAAGATTTGACCTAGTGACCTAGTTTTTGACCCGACATGACCCGTTTTCGAACTCGTCTGATATATCATCAAGGCAAACATTCTGACCAAGTTTCATGAGTATCGGACTGAAAATGTGGCCTCTAGAGCATACATAAGGTAAAAAGTTGACGACGCACGACGGACACCGCACGACGGACGCCGGATCACAATAGCTCACCATTTGCACTTCGTGCTCAGGTGAGCTAAAAAAATTATGTCTCTTTTTTGCTCAAATCTTTTTGAATACATTATTTGACCTGTATTTCAGTAACATTAATGGACTGTAATAACGTTTTCGAATCCTGAATTTACACTATATATGTTTCAGATTCAACTAAGCAAAATAAATGGAACTAAGTTAATTAACAGACTTAAGTCCACTATTTTGCTATTAAGTTGAGTCTGAAACGTTTTGTCAACTTTAGGTTTAAGAATATTACATAAATGAAATGCGTCTGGAATAACAACAATGAAAGTCGGAAAATAAGTCTGTTTGCAGATTTGAGTAAAATAAGAGACTTAAATTTTTGCTTGAAACCGGGTCCAGATCTAATAGTTACAAACTTTTTAACACATTTAAAGGCTGTGTCAGTCCCATCACACACAATTGACTGAAAGTTGAAATGGTGAGCAATCTCATCTCCATCGTTGCTTGTCTCCTCATTCTGGGTAAAACATACATTGGGTCTGGAAAAGAAGAGACAGTGCAGACATTGATGGACATGTAGACATGTACAGATCGATGATTAGACATAGTCGATACTCCTTTTTTTTCCAAAATTACTAGTTATTAAAAATAATAAATCTAGCATTTAATGAACTTTATGCATTTTTTACTGGATTAATTATTTACCAAGCGACAGAATTTTACACTTGTCCAAACAGATCTAGAGAGCATTTGCAGATGACAAATAGAAAGTTACCAAAACATGAAAGTTGTCTATCATAAGGTAGAAAACATTGTGGGAAATGGAGAAAATGCTGGTTACCAGCATTTTCTCCATTTACCACATTGTTTTGAGAAGTTTTTACCTCAGTGTCGTGAAAGTTAGGTTGGCTTGGTAAAAGGTTAATGAAACTAGAGGCGCTTGAGCGCCTGTATCGCTCCACAGGCCTGATATTTCTATAATGGCGAAAGGAAGTTTTTAACAATTATCATTCAATCCTGCATTTTAGCTCACTGAAGAAACAATTTGGTAGACAACCACCATAGGAACTTACCTGCAAAACAACAATGAAATCCAATGAATAGTTTTAGAGAAGAAATTTTTCAAAGATTTTACTTTATACCATAAAAGGAAAATGAGTCTCCCATAAAAGCCATGTTTTTTGACAGATCTTTTTTTTTTTAAGGAATTCTGTAAACCTGTATCTAAGGAACATTCCTGCAAAATAATAATGCTATCCAAATAGCGGTTTGGGAGGAGAAGATTTTTAAAGGTTTTTTACTTTGGTTGCCATGGCAACCAGAATTCTTCATGGAACACAATTATTTGAAGGAATTTGAAAGAGGACCACCAAAGGAACATTCCTGTGAAATTTGGTAAAAATCCAGTCAATAGTTTCTGAGGAGAAGTTTTTCAAAGAAAAAGTTTACTGACGCACGCACGGACAAACGGATGAACGAACGGACGGACGCACGGACGCACGACAGACACAACGCCATGACAATAGCTCGCTGGCCTTCGGCCAGTGGAGCTAACAACAATGAAATCCAATGAATAGTTTTAGAGAAGAAATTTTTCAAAGATTTTACTTTTTACCAGAAAAGGAAAATGAGTCTCCCATAAAAGCCATGTTTTTTGACAGATCTTTTTTTTTTTAAGGAATTCTGTAAACCTGTATCTAAGGAACATTCCTGCAAAATAATAATGCTATCCAAATAGCGGTTTGGGAGGAGAAGATTTTTAAAGGTTTTTTACTTTGGTTGCCATGGCAACCAGAATTCTTCATGGAACACAATTATTTGAAGGAATTTGAAAGAGGACCACCAAAGGAACATTCCTGTTAAATTTGGTAAAAATCCAGTCAATAGTTTCTGAGGAGAAGTTTTTTAAAGAAAAAGTTTACGGACGCACGCACGAACGGACGGACGGACAGACGGACGGACGGACGGACGCACGACGGACACAACGCCATGACAATAGCTCTCTGGCCTTCGGCCAGTGGAGCTAAACAACAGACTGAACAGACCTAGTTTTTCCTGAAACTTACTTAAATTGGGATTCATCCTGTTCTTCAGTTTAATCATTGTCATATAATATTGTTGGTAAGTCAAAATGCACTGTAGTATTTGTTTCCAAATACATGTATTTTTATCATGATTGTCTCCGCTGATACTTAAAATTTGTCCATTATTTCCTGACGCAACCCAATCGTAAGTATTTAGCATTACTAACAAGAGCCAAAATAACTTAAAATTGGCGAGGCATGAGCCATAAATTGACGCACATGATGCGCCAACGGTTAAAAATAAATTTCACGTTTTAGAGACCTTACTCAGGTGGCCTTCATATTTACAGAGTTGCCTCCTCCTGTTAGTCGAACGCATTTACGGAATTTAAGAAGTTCACAAAATTCGGTTGCTTTACTTAGCTCAGAATAACTGAATTGGCACAATCTACGTTCATGTGTCTTGTATACACACCAGAAATAATAGATCGTTATTTTTTTAATTTTTTTTGTAATTATGTTTTATGAAATATCATAAATTTTAGCGTTACCCAGTCCACCATGGTTCGTTATCAGCGTCTTGTCCCCAGCTGAGGTCAAGGTCAAAGTTGAAAGCCGGTTTGCGATTACTCATCCCCAGGTTGAAACGTCCAGGTCGTCTGTAGTTCCTAAAATCAGAGAAAACGCACCAACTAGATTATGACCACGAATACATGGCGCTTGACACTTTCGTTGCCAATGGATGGTTGGATAGCTTTAGCGGACGGCGTAGATCAAGATCTGACTACAAAGAATGTGCAGTTTGATCTAGAATCTACACCGTCTGCTATCTTTATAAACGCTTCAGACTCTGGCCAAAAATTTCTTCAGCAGTAATGAAAATGTTATTTTTTCCCCTTAATCCTTTACCACAAAATCCGAACTTTTCACAACTCTTAGTAAGAAAGTTTTTGCTTAAAAACATTGTGAGAAAAGGAGATAATGCTGATACCCAGCAATCTCTCCTTTCCCAAATTTATTTTTCTCAAAGTAATGAACTGGGATTCTAAAAAGTCGTTACATTTATTGTGCTTTGCGGTAGTTTATCCTCGATCCATTACATAGAACGGAACAAATTGATGAATGTTGATATAACTCATATAAAAAATTTAACTGCAGAAAACCTATTCCACCGTGAAATGCAAATTTTGATACCGCGGTGAATAAATTTAAAATATTTGATTGGTCAACACTCTTTAAGGCAGCTCATCGTTATTCATTATCTCCCGCTAGATGGCATTCTACAAATACACATCTATCTAATTTGGGCATTCTGGGTACTTAACCGGACTACTTTTCAAAACGACAACCGTTACTTTGAATTTCAATATCAAATTTCTACTCAATAAAACTCTACCTGGTGCGATTCATTCAGCTATGACCAACTAGCATGTAACCTATGCACCGGCCATTTATTAAAACAGCCTCCTATAGGCTTGGGTAATAGCTTCGGTATACGCCCTACTTTTCCCTAGTATATGGGATCGGTGATGCGTCATAGCAGACAGGTAGAATCTTCGAAGAAAATGACATGCGCAGACAACGCGTCGTTATTCAAAAAGCCGACAGCTAAGTTTCATTGACCAATGAGCTTCGTGCAACATATTCAGCGTGAGGAAGGAGCCGAATTACATCGCGCACACAAAGTTGTTTGGGAATCAGTTAGTTTTACCTCTGTTAAAAGATAAATTTTTAACTTGTCCGAATCGAAAGCAATGTAGGCAATGATTAAAACAACGAAAAAAGAAAAACGGGAAAAACTGAAAAGGTAGAAAACATGGAAAAAAGAGAAAATGCAATTTCTCCTTTTTCCATATAGTTTTCTAAAGACTTCTCCCTCAGGATCGTTCAAACTATTTGGACTGTTTTGGTCAAGGTTAGAGGAGCTTTAAGAGTCAGCAATGTCGCAAGTAAGTCGTTTTCTCGTCTGATAATCATGAAATACTACCACGTTCATTTGTAATTAAGTTTACAAACATCATCTCCAACAATTAGCCTATATCAAACATGAATCATCGTTTTTGGGAAAGGCTGCTTGATTTTTTGAGGTTAAAAACAACGTGGTCAGTATCAAAACAAGTGTCATGACCCCAGGTGTTTGGTTTTAAAAGTAATTGATACATTTTTTGTAAGAGACTTTGCTCTAAATGTATAGGATAGACAACAAGTTGTCTATGTGACGAGTTGTCTATGTGATATAGAGACGAGCGTTAGCGTGTGTCTTTATCATAAACAATCCCACAAACTTTATCTATCTGACTTGGACCATGTGGATTGATTGATTGAATTGTGTTTAACGCCGCTATCAATATTATTTCAGTCATATAACGGCAACAGCTCGCTTTTCATGGTTCCAAGTCGTGGGTTCCACCGGTACTAGGCCGATGTACTAGTACTTTTCATGGATCCATAACCATGTGATGGCATGCTTGGTATAATACATCAAGGAAATGTATTAAATCCCCCTTTGTCAGAGCATGGCTCATTTGTCTGCGATATCTCGTACACTTTTCAGGCATCAGAAGTGGCCACGGACTACGGGGCATGTGTAAAATATCGTATACCTTCGTCGTTCCATTTCTTGTGGCTATCTTTCGGCGTTGAATAGGAGCAACTTGGAATGGATATCGTAAGGAAAATCGTGCAACCACCTTGTAGTCTCCGAGCAGAAGTGGCACGGCGACCAGGCGCCAAGCTTGCGATAGCCATGCGAGCCTTACGATTATCCAACGACTCTTGGGGCCCAAATGACCACCTAAAATGGTGCGTTACCCGCTCGATCATCGACGGTGAGGCTTCCGTGCGGTGCCCATACGGGGATCATGCGATGCTGTCTACGGCCTACGGGCAAGCGAATAACAGAATTTGTCATTTGGCGGAGCTTAACAAAATCATAGGGCGCCAGTGCACCGCAAGCTACCAACATTGTAAACTAGTTACTGCTTCTAATTTTCCTACTTATATCAATGTGTCCCCAACTGATGTGAGTTTATGTTGTCAACGGTGCGTTGAAAGTCATGTTCAACTGTTGCGCTATTTTCATGAATAGTAAACATTTCAGGAAAGGAAGCATGTTCTGGCATTACTGTGTAGTTTTGTGGTATTTAGGGTAGGAAATATATTTAGAACGGTAAATTTAAATTCGCGCTTTAATGTAATCCAGCAGGTTCTGAGTGTTGCTTTTTTTTAGACTAGGGTCCGTATTCACTAACCATTCCTAATTTCATAATAAGTCAAATTCTAGTTCTAAGAAAGTAATGCAACTTCTGACTGGCTAAACCAAATGGTTTATCTGAGTGTTTCTTCTGAAACGATTTTCATGCAGACAATTCTGAAGACACCCAGGTAAATTAGACAAGCGAGATGTGGCATGAGTGTATGAGACAATACTACAACAAAAGGAGCAATTTCTCGTGGCGAGTAACTTCTTCATATGCCACGATGTAGTAAAAGGTGATATGCTGCTGGACGCATTTATAAGCCCTTTGCAAGAGACAGTGATCGAATTAATTTGAAGATGATAATGACGATGTTGATGATGATAATGATGATGATGATGATGATGACGACGATGATGAAAAGACGTTTTCCTGTTATTTATTAATTTATTTTAATTGATGTTTAATAGATAGGTTCGAACCTTTAACACACAACTCCACATTTTAACGACCCTGAAAAAGAAAGCTTCCGAAATCATTGCGGGAAAAGCTTTACCCCACAATGTTTAAAGCGTAATTTTTTTGTTACATTTATTTTGTCGTCTGCAAATGCACATAAATTTGGACATAAATATCTTATATTTTGCCCTTTTTTAAAGAGTTGAACTAATGCAAAGTCCTATATTGAGTCCAGATAACTTCACGTAAATAAACGTACTGTAGGAGAGTCAATGACCAACAATTTGTTGCAAAATTTGGGCGATGAAGAAAAAACTAAAAGCCCACATATTTCGTTTGTCCACAAGGTTTGCTGCCCTTCCGAAAACAAACCCAACCCTTTTGACCGCCTTTATGTTGTCGTCTGCAAATGCATCAAAGACGAAACTCAATTTGTCGTTTGGTTTCGGGTTTGTATTACATCTCTACCAAACGACAAAACTTTGAACTCCACTAAATTAAAAGCATTTGCAGACGACAAATTTAATGTAGCTAAACTGACAATAGGTCTCTGATAGGATAGAAAACATTGTAGGAAAAGGAGAAAATGCTGGTTACCAGCATTTTCTCCTTTCCCCACAATGTTATCAAAAGCCTTCCCTATCGGGTTCGTTAAAACTCGAGATTGTGTAGTAAAGCATAAAAGAATAATAAGAAAGCATTGCCTTACCCAGAGAACCAGTCTTGTCCAGTGCGCCTGTTTGGTCGTCTTGTCATACTGTCCGACATTGCTCGGTGTCCTCGGTCTTTCTTACCACGCCATCTTTTAAATCCGTGCCCGCTTCCACACAATTCAAGCAAAAATACGACAAACAAGAGAAAAAATATTATTCTACTCATTGTTTATCGTCTATAACTATTTTTTTTTCTATTTCAAATGATCGTGATGCGGTTCGTAGCCCTCAAATTACTACATCTAAGTGATGTGGTGCTGAAGTTTGGGGGTTTATATAATTCGCGTTATCTAACAAACAGAACGGCCGTCACGTGACAGCAGCACGCGCATGATTCATTTTACAGATGCGACCGTGAGAATCTGTAATTGGATATTATTAATGTGAAAAAGAGTACAGTTCAAACCTCGTAATTTGCTTTTCTCAATGATTGTGTTGTACTTTAGCACTTTTGTGGGCATGTTATAATTTTCAAACAAAGTCTGAAAATATTGTTATTGTCGTTGTTGTAGTTGCTGCTGCTGCTGAACCTGTTTTTTTTTTTCTGAACACTATTTTTTTTTGTGCATGGTACTATAAAGAAACTGGAACATTTACCGATAGGTGTATGTTAAACTCGTTTGTCTTGGTTCGTGTAGCTTATTAGATTGATAAAGCCTTATCCTGCTGAAAAAAAAATAAATGGACTTTTAAAGGCAATAGTGAAAACCGGAGTATTGCTATTTCAAACATATTTTTTAACAATAAATATGTCCTTATCGGACAGTGTAGATCAAAGATCAGACAGCACGTTCTGTGCAGTCTGCTCTTGATCTGCACCGTCTGCGAAAGGTCAGTGAGTCGCGCCTAGCAGCCTAAAGGTTTAACTGAATAGTGTTTAATAGGCTTGAAAAACATTTTTCAGTCATGCGACGGTGACAGCTTTTCTTTTTCATATGTATCAGGGGTTTCATCAAGACTAGGCTGGGGCTCTTGAGTGTCTTGCCGAAGGACATTGCCACGGCGAAGTATTAGATAAATGTAACAAAGAGCAAGGTTCCGGTGTGTCTGATTTTACTATTAATAGTCTAAGACTGACAGCTGTAACGGATCAATGAAGTTGTTCTGAACTTAGAGCTGATGTTTACTACATGGTCCAAAAATAATGGGAGGCATAAAGGAATGCGTGATGCACATTTTAGGAGACAGGCAGGCAGGCAGGTAGGCAGGCAGGCAGGCAAACAGACAGACAGACAGACAGCGGACAGGCAGAGAGACAGACAGACGTACGGACGAACAGACAGACAGAGAGACAGACTGACAGACAGACAGACTGAAAATCAGGCAGACTGAAAAAAACAGACAGAAAGACAGGCAGAGGAGGAAGAGGCAGAGGAACACAAAGAGAGAAATACAGAGGGACGGGGGAATGAGAATATCTTCATAATGTGCCATATAGTTATGTAGACGAATATCGCAAATTGTCCAGAAAAGAGAGACGGGTTCGTCGAATAGGAAAAAATAAACCGTAATCAAAAGAAACTCATTAAAAAAAATCGCAATCCCTAACCTGGCAAATGTTGTCACGGTGTTTATTAATAAAAAAAAAACAAGTGACTAACTTCAGCCTTTAACGCCCCAGTTGTATAACTCTTTTAGCCTAAAGTTTAGAAATAAGACGCAAATAATTGTAATGTCAATGTCGTGTTTGTCCTCGATGTCTCAGCAATGCAGACAGAGTAGATCAACGATAAGACTGCACTTTTTTACAGTCTGATCTTGATCAATACTGACCGAAGAGTAAACTTAAGTTGTGGAAGGCGCTGAAAGGTTTGACTAACCTGTTTAACCTTTGTTTATGACATGTATCATTGTCATTAAGCGTCGCTAATGACTTTACTCCTTACCAAACCACAAAATTTCGGACTTATGCAAATCTAAAGAATTTGCAGACGAAAAGTTTTATGTAGTTTTAGTGCTGGAGATTGTTCTTAAACATGTAGAAAACATTGTGGGAAAAGGAGAAAATGCTGGTTACCAGCACTTTCTCCTTTTCCCACAATGTTTTCAAATGTCCTCTTCCTACGGGTCGCCAAAATCGACATTGTTTCGTAGCGGGAGACGATGTTTTCTCACGCTGCGCGCTGTGCACAACATGTCAGCTTTTTCTGCTGCCTCGTGCGGAAGGATACATCTGCAGAGCAAAGAAATTGTGGGGATGTAATCCAGAACATGCTTCCAAAAAAAAGTGAACTCAAGTTCAACTCGAAACCGCATGACTAATTCTTTGTTTATTTACATCACTGGAAGTGGGTCGTATTCTGATTGGTTGAAATCTAACCAGTCTCCTTCAGTGTAAGTACGTACGAACTTCACTTTTGTTTATTCGGTGTAGCTGAATGTGCTAGCTTTCAAACTACTCTTTGGTACTTATAACAAATGAATCAATTGAATTTCGTGATTGGTTAACAATGTAGACACGTTTATTCAAAGGACTCCTGCCTATTTGTTGTCAAATTTACTCCATCTTTTATATAGATATTTCTTTTTTAATCTAAAATGTAATCCGAACCGCCATTGGAACCTATTTACTAAGTATAGATATGTAAAATGGGTTAAAGCTCAAGCAATTGAATTTGTATATTTAGTAGAAAAGAGTGCAAACTTAGATCAGATTAAACTGATGTGTTGCCAACTATTGGTCTTTACTTTTCGAAAATTCCAGTAGCGGTACTAAATAATGCTAGTAAACCGATTGATTGATTGATTGATAGGTTACTTGCTTGATTGTTTGATTGAATGGTGTTTTACATCGCTTTCAACATTATTTCAGTCATTTCACGGCGACAGCTCACACATTCATGTATTTCCTGGACTTCACCCGTATTAGGCTGGGGCTTTGAAGTGTCTTGCCCAAGGACACTCCAACGAAAACCACAGTGAATTCAGTGAGGCTCGAACCTGGGGCTTCCAGGTCACGAGTCCAACAGTTTATCACTTAGCCACCCAGGACCCCTGTTAGTAAACTGGGGCCTGCGTATTCCTTTGCGAAGAGCATCGGCTATATGGCCAATCTACATAATTATAGTCAAAGTGCGGCTTTTCTATATTTCTATATCCACTCAGAATCTGAGCAGCGCCCTGGTATGAGGGGGTTCACTGCGTCTCCGTGATGCATTATACCAAGCAAGTCATAACATAGTTCTAGACCCTTTAAATCTGTTGTGTCTAACAATCGACTGAATCTCGAGGTAGAATGGTCCTTGAACATGCAGAATATTGACCAATAGCAAAGAGTGTCGACCTTGTTAGCCTGCGCGGACTGCGCAGGCTGACATGGGTCGATACTTTTTGTATATACATAACACCCCCTTTTTAACGAGAATGACTCATTTATATGTGAAAGCTGAACAACCGTTTATTGCATTAACTAGACGTTGCGATCTATATATCGGTTGACCATTCAACTGCTAAATTAATCAGTTGAACATTTACCTTCTAAAGCAAAAACCTCGCAATATTGAATATAAACACCAACAAACTTATGAAACAAGCAATCCCTATTCAAGCTTCATAAATTATTAAAAGTCCCGTGTTTGATTGCCGGGAGCGGGTGTCAACTTTTGGACCGTTCATTGCTCTACACATTCTGCGTGAGTACTGGTATAGTTTCCAGGAAGAAGAATTGAGAGAGATTAGTATAAGTTGCAAGAACTTGTTTCTCAATCAATGTAAAATAAATACGTTTAAACTAAACTAAATTATTAGAAAAAGCATGAAGAAGAAGCGAAATTCCTCTATAATTGGCTTTAGACCTGAAATTGCAAAATTAATTGAATGGACTCTGTCTCTTTCTCCTTTGCTAAAACATTGCAATTTCAAGGATGCCTTTTGAAAGAATACATCCCAAATAATGGACGGTGTAGATCCTAGATCGTATTGCACGCTCTGTGCAGTCTGATCTTGATGAACAATTTTCTCAAAAGGCAGTCTGATCTTGATTTTTATCGTTCATGAAACGATGATGAGCGAATCGCCCTACAGGTTTAACTACTGTTGGTACAGATTGCAACCGGAAGTAGAGAGCGCATTACCGCCACCGGAAGTTATTGCTGAAATGAAAAGAAGTTCTGGAACACCATTTATGTAACTCAGCAATTGTGACCTTTTTTTTTCCAGAAAACATTTTGAATTAATCATAATTGTATTTTCTTCAACGTAACATCAAAAACTCTTTTTATTTGGTGGTAATATTTCACAGAGAAACGTTAAAAGAATATTTCCTGTTTACGCAAATGTTTTCAATTATCACTAATCATTCATTCCCATAATTGACATGAAATGCTTTTGAACACTGCGTGATGAGATTAGACTAAAAATAAAATGCGGTCTGATTTTCGATATGCAGCACCCGCTACTTGACTCCACGCCGTGGCCCGATGGTGCAGTCGGTAGCGTACAGGACTTGAGAAGAGGAGATCGCCGTTTCGAATCAGCAGCTTCGTCAATTTCTTTCCGAGGATTGAAGATAGTTATTGCGATAGGATTCATTTATCTCTCATCGCTGATCTTGTTTCGACGATGGTTATGTGTGAAAAACGCCGGTGGCTTAGGAAGAATATTGTGCGAAGTGGTGGTAACAGAAACTGCAGGAAAGCATGGCCAGGTGCACTGTCCGCCGCGATTTAACTGGAATCAACAGCTAGATTTTAAGACAAAAAATATTTTCACTTGCAATGAAACGTGGAAATAAGATCTCGCAAAGAGAAAGGCTAAATGTATTTAACAGCGAAATAGCTAATTTGTTGCTGCAGAGAAGGAAGCATTGAATTTAATTAGAGATAACGTAACTAGATCACTTCTTATAGCCTTGTGGCACATCAACATCTCTTTAACCCTTACCCTGCTAAATTACTCAAATGAAACTTTTCAGTCGATTTAATGAGAACACGAGTATTATTTCTCGGGAAAAAATGTCTCCTTATCGGACAGTGTAGATCGAAGATCAGACTGCACGCTCTGTGCAGTCTGATCTTAATCTGCACTGTCCGCAAAAGGTCTGCGAGTCGCGCTTAGCACCCTATGGGTTAAGATGCCTTGTGCATTCTTGTTAGCAACGAATCCATTGACTACTGCACCAGTTACAAATAAATTTAGATAAGTATGATCTTGATCAATGATGTTCGTCATTAGTAGGGGTAGGTAACCTGGAGACAAATTGGGTCATTTTGTCTCCAGTCTGCTTTCCCGAGAGGAAATTTTGTCCCCCAGTTCCCCCTCCGGGTAGGCAAACTGGAGACATATTTTGGCTCTGGGGGAGGGCAAACTAGCCGCAATCCGCCATTTTGTTTGTTTGCTTTTTGGGAAAAATAAAAGTCCCTAGTCTACCTATCCGAGAGGGATTTTTGCGGCTAGTTGGACCCAGAAAATAATTCAGTTATTTTGCTTGCTGTAGCTAGATTTGACTCTTTGGAAGAGAGTTTGTCCCTGGTTTGCCCTCCCTGAAAGGGATTTTCTCGGGCAAAAAATGCAGACTTTTTTTCAATGTTTTTGTGGCTGTAGCTAGATTGGACTCCTTGGAAGGGAATTTGTCCCTGGTCTCCCTTCCCTGAAGAAGGATTTTTGCGGCTATTTTGTGCTCCCTAGAAGGATCTCAGGCAAAAAATACCATTGGATCTAGGATTTTTTTAGCATTTTTGCTGGTTGTAGCTAGAATGTCCTCCTTTGAAGTGAAGCTGAGGGTAGTTTCTTGTTTTCTCGGTGGACAAAGTTGGGACCTAAACTCGACTATTTGAGATTTTTGACAATTCAAAGAAAGATCACTCTTTCTTGGTAGTGGGTAGCCCTGAAAAGGGCTGTTTCGTTTTTTCCATCCACTGGAATATGGAAAATCTTCATTCCCATCGGAGTGGTGGATACATCCTCATCAACTGTAGCCTGCAAAGCCCTAATGCTAGTCGATGGAATGTGCCCCTTGAGACCGGGGTTAGGGTAGCTGCCATGAGTTCGCTCAAGACTGGGTAGTCTACAAGTTCTTTAGTTTTACGATTCTCCTCCTTGAGCCAAAATCGTATCCATGTCTTTCGAAAAAAGTGCACAGAGCCGCCATATATTCTTTCTTCTTCTCCTCTTCTTTCTTTCTCATTCCCCTTTCCAAACACTCTACGAAAGAACTTCATGGCTTTCATCGTGAAATGAAATAACACAATGACATGATTAAAAATGCTGTACGCGGGAAATTGAAGATAGAAAATGACGTCAGAATTACTACTCTCCATCCAATCAGTGCTTATGTTTCATATAACGTTGTGCACCAAACCACCCAAAGCTAAAAAGCGAGGTTAAAAAGTTCATTCCGAACATAACTACTGGCAAGGATACGATGGCAGTAAGTCAGCAACAAGAAATTCGATACGGAAAATGTGGTGCCTGCTATGAGGATAAAGAGGTCTACTTAGTTAATCTATGTAGGTGTAAGGATCTTCTATGCGTCAAGTGTCAAATCTACGTAAACAAGTGTCCATTCTGCAGACGGAATTTCATCAGAGAACACCACAGTACAACAGTACAGAACCGAGCCACCATCACAGTTCAGGAACAGGTCGTCATCCCAGGGACAGAGTGGTTGGGCGATAGTAATGAACCATGTTTTAGTCTTCACCTCAACCTCGACGCACAGGAATTGAGAAGGCTTGGAAGGCGGGCAGCAAGCATCTGTCCAGACTGTGAAGAACTGAGGGTTGTGCTTAAAAACACAGCCTCCAAAACAAAACAGCCCTTTTCAGGGCTACCCGATACCAAGAAAGGGTGATCTTTCTTCAAGTTGTCAAAAGTCTAAAATAGTCAAGTCTAAGTCCCAACTCTTTAATCAACGACAAGATTTTGGGCTGGATCAGATTGAAAGCATTCGCAGACGACATGAATATGGCTCATTGTCATTGATAGGGTAGAAAACATTGTGGGAAAAGGAGAAAATGCTTTACCAGCATTTTCTCCTTTCCCGACAATGTTTTCAAAAGCCGTCTATTTCAGGGTCATTAAAACCCGGCCTGATAAAGAGTTATGGAACGTTCTCACAGCGCTCATTCTTATTTCATATGAAACTATTTATAGTTCGTAAAAATAAATATCAAAAGGAGTATAACCATAAAGCATGTACTAGTAATCGCTTTGGTTCTCTTTTGCTGTGTTGAAAAGGGTGAAATCTTCTAAGACAGTTGTGTTTCAAAGCATTTCTGCTTCTTTGATACAGCATTGGTTTGGCTTCATGTCAAAGATAGGTATATAAGCGGTGCTCTGGCAAAATACGTTGTCTGCGCATGTCATATTCTTCGAAAAATGCCACCTAGCGGAAGATAATGTTGTGCGGTTTATGCATCTTCGTGACGCAATACACCAAGCACGTCATCGAATAATTTTGTATCAATGAAATCCATTTTGTCTTACAACCGACGAAATCATTGGATAAATTGGTCTTTCAGAAAATAAATTTACAGGTAGCAAAAAGTTTCGACCCATGTCAGCCTGCGCAGGCTGACATGTAGCGATACTTTTTGCAGATGCATTATTTAAACCCCTTTTTTCACAGAGCTTAGCCCATATACAACTTAACAGACAGTACTTATAAAATATGTACTAAATATTGACTTGGTCAACAGTTCAAGTTCGTGGGGGTGGGGGATAGGGCTTTGGGTGAGTACTTAACCCTCAAGCTGCTAAGCGCGACTCACTGACCTTTTGCGGACAGTGTAGATCAAGATCAGACTGCACAGAACGTGCAGTCTGATCTTAGATCTACACTGTCGGACAGTGTAGATCAAGATCAGACTGCACAGAACGTGCAGTCTGATCTTAGATCTACACTGTCCGATAAGGAGATACTTTCCTCAGAAAAGTAAGTTTGAAATAACATCATTCGGGTTTATATTATTGGTTTAAAAGTTTCATTTCATTTATTTAGCAGGATAAAGGTTAGCTTAAGGTGGTGGATTTGTTATCCAGAGATTTTGGTTTCTATCCTCATCGGCAACTTGGGTTCTCTTGGAAGTTTCCTTGCGCAAATCACGACAAAGCCCCAGTATACAATTGGTGAAATCGAGGAAATTTTATCTGTGAACTTTCGCCGTGTTGTTTCACAAGTAATGTTGAAATTGGTGTAAAACGCCAATCAAACGAGCCATGTAACTGTGGGAGAAGTGATTATGTAAACGTTGATTTTTGTTTCGCCTCCGTTCGTACAATAATTGTATCTTCAATTCTTTTTTTGTGTTATTTTCAAGGGTATGGTTCCACGTGATGGGAGAATCGCCTTTCATTTTTCTTTTAAAACAAATTCAGGCAGCTGTCGAGTTATATAAATATAAACAACAAGCTTATATAAGTATTGCTGAAAAATACTGTTAAACCAAAGTAAATTGGCAGATCTTGGCAACAAGCACATACAAAAATGTAGACTGAAAGGTTTTGGCAACAAACATACAAAATGCTGCGACTTGGCATAGATAGACATTGCTGCTCTCTTCTACAACAGCAAGAATTTTTTGTATGTAAGTAATGTAGATTTGAATCAGACTAAGTCTTGTTGACAGTGTAGAACAAGGTCAGACAGGCTTTTAGCGGACAGTAGATCAAAATCAGTCTGATCATAGTTCTACACTTTCTGCTATGTTGTGAAATGAGCCATGCTCTGTGTAAAGGGGGCTTAAATCATTTGCAAAAAGTACATTATCTCCCGCTAGATGGCATTCTACAAATACACATCTAATTTCGGCATTCTGGGTGCAGAACCGGACTACTTTTCAAAACGACAAGCTTTACTTTGAATTTCAAAATAAAATAAACGTTTCCTCAATAAAACGCTACCTGGTGCGATTCATTCAGCTATGATTAGCTAGCATGTAAACTATGCACCGGCCATTTATTAATACAGCCCCTACAGGCTTGGGTAATAGCTTCGGTATAAGCCCTACTTTTCCCTAGTATATCTATATGGGATCGGTGATGCGTCATAGCAGACAGGTCGAATCTTCGAAGAATATGACATGCGCAGACAACGGCAAAAAGTATCGACCCAGGTCAGCCTGCGCAGTCCGCGCAGGCTAACCCGGGTCGAAACTTTTTGTTACTGGTCAGTTTTCTGCATGTGTGCCAGTGTACCCCATGATTCAGTCGGTTGTTAGACTAAATGGATTTTATGGAGCCATAATTATGTGATGACTTACTTGATATGATGCATCATGGAGATGCATTAAACCCCCGTTTCACAGCATGGCTCAATTGTGGCAAAACGTTCCCTCAATATTGCATTGAAGTGCTCTGTCTTCGCGTTTGAGAAAGTCCATTTCATGTATTTTGCTCTTTAACCCATTAGCAACTTAATCCCAAATGTAACGACCCTGGTGAAACAGGCCTTTGAAATCATTGTGTGAAAAGGAAGAAATGCTGGTAACCAGCATTTTCTCCTTTTCCCACGATGTTTTCTATCCTTTGAATGCCAATTTTTATAGTTTTTAGTAACATTTAATTCGTCGCCAGCAAAATCTTACAATTTGAACAAGTCCGAATTTTTTTTTATTGTCGCAATGTTAGATTCTATTAATTATTAGGCTCCGGGTTCGATCCTCACTAGAAGCACCGGATTTTCGTAGGAGTCTTCTTGGGTAAGACGCTTTAGGACCCTAGCCTTGTACCGGTGAAACTCAGCACATGTACATGAGTGAGCTATCGCGGTGATTTAACTGAAATAATGTTGGAAGAGGTGTACAACATCATTCAATCAATCAATCGATCGATCGATCGATCGATCAATCAGTCAGTCAGTCAGTCAATCAATCGTGAGAAGTTTTTGCATCTGTTTCTGGGTGTCAAAATGTCACAAAAGTTCAATACCTGGTCTGGCAATAGTAACTATTTCAGAATTTTTTTTTCTCATATTTGCAGTGCATCTCCGTTGTCGCAAGATTGCGACACAAGAACCAAACTTGGCGTCTTAAAAAGGCCAGAAAGTTTCCGAAACACGCGCGTGATCGAATTTTCTGTAGTGATCTGGTAAGCATACTGCAGTACTTAACAAGAAATTGCTTTTTACTGCTTGGCACTTCCGCTATCGCAATGTTTTAACAGGAGCAAGGCGCAAATTGCGTTAGAAACTGCCACACTATTTACATCAACAGTAATAAAGATTCTTTTCCCTTCTTCAACGGTACCTGAAACCAAGCGTTCTCAAAAACCGTTCACTCATGATGCTACTTTAATACCACAAAGCGTTCGGTGTCTGCAACGTAGCCGGAAACTATATTTTTCCTTTGTAGATACGAGGGTTGTCCCAAAACTCCGTGACAAATTTTATAACCGGGCCATTTTTAGCATCAGGCCATTCATATTAACACATTTCATCCATGAAGATGTTATTTCACTTTATATTAAGTCTCCAATGAAGTATTAGCTTTATTTTTACTTAAAAAAAAAAAAAAAAATGATAAGGTGTCATTTCACGGCGCACGCCGTTTTCTCTATATACGTTTTTGTATGAACTTAAATCATGGACGAATATTTTCAATATTTGATATCATTTCTGCTTTATATTACATGGACGTTTTCTTCTGACACTTTGATGTCATCATAGAAAATTTGAATGTGATCGAGTAAACAATAGACAGTATACAAACAAACAAAAAAGATTAGTAGAAAATAGCTTTAAAATGACGACGTCAGAAGATCGCGCGGCGCAGCGGACAGTTATAAAATTTTGTGCCGATCTTGGAATGACACTCGTCCAGACTATAGAACAAATTTGGCATACTGAAAATTTTTAAAAACATTTCTCGAGCACTGGCTTACAAGTGGCATGGCGAGTAAAACAGACTTAAGGGTAAGTGAAAGCTAGGAAGGGGAGAAAGCGTGAAATGGTGGGCCGATTTCTTTAGATGAAGAGTCATGTAATTTGGTGAAGAGATGCATTTTCAAAGATTGGAGACTAACAGTCAGAGAGATATCGTCGTCGACCGCCATTTCAAGGTCTTCTTTCCACAGAAATACTTAAGGACAAACTGAACATGTCACGAGCCTGCGCGAGATGGGTTCTACGTCTGCTATTTGATGAAAACAAACAGAAAAAGGTTCACACGTCCCTAGAGTTTCTTGCTCGAGTTGAACCAGACGACGCTCTGTTGGATCCTCTTTTTATAGCAAATGAGAGATGGTTAAACTACTTCAAACCCAATGGAAAACGACAGTCCAGCAGTATATGGAGACACCTGGGGCCTCTCCGTCCAAGAAGGCAAAGATTTCTATTCAGATTTACAACTTTGCCTGCTTTCCACAGCTTAAGGGGGATTTACGAAGTCGCAAGTTCGATTCCAGCAATCAGCTGATGTCTGCTGTACATGTACATGTTTGGATAGTATGTATTGAAAACATATTTGAAAATTGCATTTGTAGCGCTTCATTTTCCTTTGATAATGAAATTGTCACGGACTTTTGGGACAACCCTCGTACATGTATTCATTTTATTTTACGTCATTCTCAACATTTGTGTTTAAACTGGACATAGTTTAGGATCGTACTGGGGTTTATGTGATTAAAGAGTTGGTCTTTCTTGCTAACTCATTGTCGAAATTTCAGTTCTTGTCTACAGTAGGTGGAGCTTGCGTCAAAAAATGATTGATTGTTGATTTATTAATCGAACGCAGTTTTAAGCCACATTATTTCAGTCATATAATGGTGATAGCTTTCCTATTCATGTGTATACAATACTACATTGTAGGTCAGGGCTCTGAAGCGTCTTTTCTAAAGGTATCCCCGAAGAATAAAACAAACAGACAACAACAACAACAATTACAACAGCGGCTCGACTGAAGATCGAATCCGAGGCTTCGAGGTTGCGAACCCTATTCCCTTTCACCACCGAGACAAGCAGGACCCCTGAAAAAGAATCACCATCAGAGACTGGTATATGACGTTACAAAAATAAGGTTTTTTTTGAGCTATGGTAAAACTGCAGCTCTCTTAAGGGCCCAGCAGCTGCCAAAAGAAAAAAAAAAGAAAACCGGATGTTGAAAATGCATTTAAATTTAAATAATACCATTTAAAAACATAAATTACATGTTTTATTGTTTTGAACATGCATTTAATTTAAATAATACCATTCAAAAATATATAGATTATTGTGAAGATGACAATCTGTTATTGATTATATTGGTCGGTCTACAAAAATGAATTCTAAAATTAGGTCAAGAGGTGCCAAGTCATTCTATCTTTTGTTTACCTTTTTCTTGGTTTAACAATTCATTTTTTCTGCCAGTGACTAACACTCGACCGACCAGAGTACAATAGCAGTTTGACAGTTTCACAATAACTTAAGTACTTTAATATGGTATCATTTAAATGAGACATGCTCTGGCAAAAGGGGGCTTAATGTATCTCCGTGACGCATAGTAACCAACAAGTCATCACATGATTACAAATCCATGATATCCATATTGTCAAAAAACTGAATGAATTCTGAGGTAGAATGATCCTTTGCCAAGCAGAAAATCGACCAATAGCAAAAAGTTTCTGCCTAGGTCACAAAGCATGGCTCTAATGCATTTTAACATTGTTTATTTTTGGCTGTTACAGGGCCATTAAGTAACCTTTTACAGTATACATATGACTGATTGATTGATTGATTGTATGATGTTTAACGCCGTTTTAAACATTATTTCAGTTATATCGTGGCAGCCAGTTCACCTATCCATGCTTTCCTGGAGTCTCTTTTACCAGTGCTCCTCACAATTTTCATTCCAAGCCATTGGCTGCTTTTCCACATAACCATTGTCGAAACAACGGTCAGCTAATGAATCCTGTCGCAATGACCATCATCGGAAAGAAATTGGCCGAGCCAGGGATCGAACCTATGACCCCCTGTTCTCAAGTCCTGTACGCTACAGACTGAACTACCAAGGCTTGGCAGCATACATATGAAGGACCCAGGTTCTTCTCAAGTGGTAACTGTAAAAGATACATCTTATGAAACAATGATGTCATTGTGCAAAGAGGTCAGATAGGCTTATTCTGACCTTCTGTGTTAGCTTTGTCCTGTCTTTTCTTGCAGCAGACCACACTATAGAACGTTGTTGCAGAAGAAGAAATGGCTTGTAATGAGCATTTTCTCCTTTTCTTAACATGCTTTTACATGTACTCATAAATTATATAAAAACCCCACTTCATGACAAATTCCGTACTCCACAAGAATATAATTATGTATTTTTAAAAGTCGTCTGCTGCAGTTTGTTCCGAGAGGTAAAAAGCTTAACTCTTAACCAAACGACAAAATTTTAGATATGTCCAAATTGAAAGCATTTACAGACGACAATATGAATGTGACTCAAAAATTGAGATTTGTGCTTGGAAGGGTAGAAAACATTGTGAGCAAAAGGAGAAAATGCTGGTTACCAAAAATGCTTTTTCCCACAATGTTTTCAGAAGCTTTTTTCTTCAGGGTTATTAACCCTGTTAACCCTTAAGCTGCTGTGCGCGACTCACTGACCTTTTGCAGACATTGTAGATCAAGATCGGACTGCATAGAACATGCAGTCTGATCTTGGATCTACACTGTCCGATTAGGAGATATTTTTCTTCGAAAAAAAAAAAAAGAATTGAAATGGCATTATTTGGGTTTTCATTATCAGGTTGAAAGTTTCATCCAACTTGTTTAGCAGGATAGAGGTGAAAACTTGGGATTGTCTGATCAAAAGCTTAAAGAAAAGCTGAATCAAAGTACAACCACTTATGCTTATCAGTGACTACCAAGCCATGTACTTATTGGGAAGGCTTTGAAACAAGAGGGACATTCAAGACAAGTGAACACAGTGACAATGGACAATGCACTCTAACCCTCCACCACACAATCCCAAATTTAAAGGACCCTGAGGGAAAAGCCTTTTGAAAACATTGTGGGAAAAGAAGAAAATGCTGGTAACCAGCATTTTCTCCTTTCCCAACAAGGTTTTCTACCCTATCCAAGACAAATTTCATCATTTGAGCCACATTTGAATTGTTTTCTGCTAATGCTTTCAATCTGGACAAGTCTAAAAATATTGTTGTGTGGTAAAGAGTTAACCCTTAGAGCAATGAATAAACCCAACAGACATTTTCAGTCAGGAAATAAGATCCACAGAAGTGCAACTTCTAAATGGCCTTTGTCTCTAGGGTTTCAGTAAGGTGTACAGTGTAGATCAAAGATCAGACTGAACGTTTTGTGTTGTCTGATTTTGATCTATTTTGGCCGCAAAGGCAACAATAGTTGTGAAAGGGGCTTTAGGGGTTAAATCCTTAGCAGGTGACATTTCACTCATCCACTATGAAAAGTGGTTCAAATGATCAGTTTTGTCCCTGAAATGTTAGGAACACATTGTGGGGAAGAGAGATGCAAGTATGGAATCAGTTTACTTTTGACAAGTGTAATTTCAGGCACACTTGCAAACTGGAACACTTCATATTTAAACAAAGTTTTCTTGCAGTCCGTATTTTATCACAATGACAGTCATGAATCCCTATAATTCATTGAAGTCCTGGGAACACATTCACCAATCATTCTTAAGTGTATTTTTTGTTTAATTCTCAAGAATGCTCTATGTTTGAAAGTAATACAATTTTCAGTTGCCTAAATCATTTCTAAACTAAATGGTTTAGCCAATCAAAAATTATTTTACTTTTAAAGAAAAGAAATGGTTAGCAAATGCAGGCCTTGGGTCGAAATCATAGTCTCAAGAATTAGCACTTGATCAAAGTGGGGATGGTAATGGACTATGTCAAAATGAGTAAGTTTGATAAGTGGGTTTTTTTTTTTAAATTTCCTGTTTCCTTTCTGTATAAGTGTTAGCTTAACCTGTCATTACACTATTCCGAGTTCCAACTACCCTGAGGAAAAAGGCTATTGAAAACATGTTTGGAGAAGGAGAAAATGCTGGTAACCAACATTTTCTTCTTTTCCCATGATGTTTTCTACTCATTCAATGACAAATCCCACCTTTTAGGGATTCAATTTGTCGTCTGCAAATGCTTTCAATTTGGACAAGTACAAAACTTGTTTCTTGTAAAGAGTTGATTAAGGACAAAAAATGACTCGACCTGTTTAGTAATCAAAATCTGTTTACTCATCATACAATTAACAACTTAACAAAGTACATTCGTAACAAGGACTTAAATACAAACATGGCCATGCATAAGCGTAACTATAAACATTCCCTCTTTTACATGTTTTGTACATTCTGGTAATCCAAAAACATGCTATCAAAGCAAAGAAAAAAAAAATCCATTGATTCAAGAGAACAGAATAAAGAGCATATCATCAGAACAAACAACACTGAACAGCCCTGTATGTCTGTCCCAACACTTGGGTGCAGCTGCTTTTGCTGTGCAAATACTACATAAAAAAGGGGCATAACTGTGGTAAAAACATTTTGAGGGTTATCTGTCTTTCTGGTATTGGTTCCCTCTTTAGGTCTTGGTTCCCTTGTTGGCAACTAGTCCAAGTTTGAAGTAAATATCTTCAGTTATAACAAAGACACATAAAATATCCAACTTTCAAATGAAAACCAGACAGACATTAGCTCTATGATTAAACTCAATGATTTCTTTAAAAATAGACGAGCTAAGAAATATATCAGTTCAAGAAACAATGAGTTAACGCTTTACCACACAACAAAATTTTAGACCAGGCCAAATTGAAAACATTTGCAGACAACAAATTAAAGGTGACTCAAAAATTGAAATTTGTTTTGGGAAGGGTAGAAAACATTGTGGGAAAAGGAGAAAATGCTGGTTACCAGCATTTTCTCCTTTTCCCACATTGTTTTCAAAAGGCTTTTACTTCAAGGTCGTTAAAACTCGTGATTGTGTGGTAAAGAGTTAACTCTACCAAACGAAAACTTTTCTACTCGACTAAATTGAAAGCATTTGCAGGCAACAAGTAAAATGTGACCCAAGTGATTGAATTAGCCTTTGAAAGGATAGAAAACATTGTGGGAAAAGGAGAAAAAGGTGGTTGCCAGCATTTTCTCCTCTTCCAACAGTTTTTTCTAAAGCCTTTTCAAGGTCATCATAACTTGTCACATGTTTGATAACGGGTTCATTATCAGAACAACAAAGTACACATGTATACAAGAAAAAAGTTGCATCAAAATGGTGTTTTACATGGCTCTCGTCACATCATAGTCACAGTATATTTACTCAATCATTCCCATGTTTCGCAAGCCAAAGACTGTAGCTCTGCAGTGCTTGGCTGAATGACATCCCTACATTACAACTGGTTTAACCAGTGCCATAGAAGTGAATAAACTGTATGCTGTGGGGGCCCCCATATACTTTTTATTAAGCAACACACTGGCAAGATAGGTTTTAATGTATCTTTGATGCAATATACCAAGCAAGTCATCATATAACTATTTTGTGCAACAATCAATTGAATCATGAGGTAGACTTGTCCTTGAACATGCAGAAAGTTGACTGCTAGTAAAAAGTTTCGACCCATGTCAGCCTGCGCAGACTGCATAAGCTGATGTGTGATGATACGGTTTGCAGATGCATTAAACCCCCTTTTCACAGCGTATGGCTCAGTTGTATGATACTGAGTGACCAGAACAGTGGTAGTTTCCTATTCATCTGTTGAGAAATTGTGGTACAGCAACAATCCTGTACATAGGCAAAGAAATACTGAAAGCTGAAGCACATGAAGCATAATCACTTTATCTCTTTACCCAACGACAAAATTATAGAGTGGTCTAAATTGAAAGTATTTGCAGACAACAAAATAAATGTGACTGAAAAATTGAAATTGGGTTTGAGAAGGGTAGAAAACATTGTGGGAAAAGGAGAAAATGCTGGTTACCAGCATTTTCTGCTTTTCCCAAAATGTTTTCAATTGGCATCTTTCTCAGGGTTGTTAAAAGTGGTGATTGTGTGGTAAAGGGTTATGACATGCACAAATAATTAAAACACACAACATGAGCAATGCTCTGTGAAAAGGGGGTTTAATGCATCCGCAAAAAGTATCCACCCAGGTCAGCCTGCGCAGTTCGCGCAGACTGACCTGCGTTGAACTTCTTGCTCTTTGTAAATTTTTCTCCATGTAGAGGGAACAATCTACCTCCAAACTCAGCCCGTTAATAGACAAATGCATTAAGCACTCTTTATCAAGAGCATGCGTAAAGGAGCCATGCTCTGTGAAAAGGGGGTTTATTGCATCTGCAAACAGTATTGATCCAGGCTGACCTGTGTTGAAACATGTTGCTTTTGATAAATTTTCTGCATGTCCAAGGATCATCTTACTTCAGCATTCAGCAGGTTGTTACACAAAAAAGATTTATTGGATCCTTAATTATTAATGACTTGCTTGGTGTAATCGATCACGGAAACGCATTAACCCCCTTTTTTCCAGAGCATGACTTAAAATATTGCTGCCATTTTCTGCGTAAACTTGGCAAAAACTGTGTGAACACCAAAGAAACAATATGGCCTGAAACATGTGAAAAGGGGCATTCGGACATTTGCGTAAAGTGTCATCTCGGATCAGCCTGTGCATTCCGCGCAGGCTAATCCGAAACGACACTTTCTGTTTTTATGTAATTTTCTGTTTTGCGGAAGTCTACTGTAGCACAAAATCTAATGTAGTCATAGAGTGCCATCATGGATTAGCCTGCGCAAACTGCGGAGGCTGATTCGTACGACACTTTACGCAAATGTCTGAATGCCCCTTTTCGCATGTTGCAAGCCATATGGGAATGAAGCACAATTTAAACATTACGTCATATGGTACAAAATTAGACAAAATGACCTTTACCCATACAGTATGACTTTCCAATGATCTTTACAAATACAGTGGGTCTTTTCAAACAAGTGGCCATTGTTTGAAATTCCTTCCGTCTATGGGCACTATGATACACTGCTCAAAAAAATTAAAGGCACATGCCCTTGATATTGATCACAAGATAATTCTTTCAGGACAAGACAATGCAATAATTCTTTGCTCGTAAGTTCATTCAGTTTTAACACCATAAAATCTCAAAACAGGCAAAAGGATTTGGTTTGTACAAAAGGTGTTTGGGTTTTGCCTGTAAAAGGCATCTTTTTGATATGCCACACAGGCTTTTAAGAGAACAGGGGTGGCATTTTTTATTCTTATTTTCTTTTTTCATATGATTTGGCTAATATCAGCAAAAGATTGGAAAATATGACTTAACAAAAGAACAAAGAAAAATTTTCTTGATTTTCTTTTAACATGGCTTATCAGCATTTAAAATCAAACAAACAAGAAAAGTATCAAGCCATTTGGTCTGGTAAGAATGTAAGTTCTTTCTAAGAGCATAAAGACTGAGTGTTTAGCAAAATGAAAGATTTGAATTTTGGTATTTGTGTGTTCCTTTAATTCTTTTGAGCAGTGTATTTGCATATGAAACAGACAAACTGCTCCTTTTCCTTTGTTTTCGTCCTATAACAAACAATCTCAAGTTTAAATGACCCTGAGGAAATGTATGTTAGCCCTTTACAGAACAGCCATGAGTTTTGGTAAGCTGTCTGCCTCAGGTTTGTTAAAATACATGACTGTTCTGTGAGGAGTTAACTCTTTACCGCACAACAAGTCTTGTGACTTGTCCAAATTGAAAGCAACTTGCAGACAACAATTTATTTGTGGCTCAAATGATAGAATCTGTCTTTGATAGGGCAGAAAATACTGAGGGAAAAGGACAAAATGCTGGTTATCAGCATATTCTCCTTTTCCCACAATGTTTTCAAAAGCCTTCCTTAAGGCTGTTAAAACACATGATTGTTCTGTAAAGAGTTCGCATACATTTCCAGGGCTGTTTCTAAGCCGGTACAGGCACAATATCATGAAACACTTTGTAGATAACTACAGGCCACTACAATGAATCCCTCTATATATATTACCACTGTTTTAAAGTCTGTGGTACGACCAAAAAGTGGACTGAACCCTAAACCTCCATCACTACAGGCAATGGCCTTTGCTACATGTATGAGGTCACTTGGATGCTCCATATATGAATTGAAGCATAGAGTTAGGATGAACTCCAAGCGTTCCTAACAAATCAACCCTGCTCTGAGAAAAGATGGTTTAATGCATCTGAAGAAAGAATGCTGAGTTTTTTAACCTGATTATGCAGTAAACGTGTGATCTTTCTAGCTTATCTGGATTTCAAGAAGACAGCCGTATCCGCGGGCAGACAAAAGACACGCCTATAGTTCTCATAGCCGAAATGGGTATACCACTTACAAGTCCATAATGAGCGATGATGTCTGTTTTTCACACCTCTATCGAGTTTTTGAACATGATGATGCTGTTGAAGATCTTCAGTGCTGGTCCCAACTTGATGTTCATAATTTTAACAATGTCTGCCTGAGTCAGGAGGAGGAATGCTTCACCATCTATTTGCTGCAACGGTAAATAAATATACGCATGAACTTCCACTGACCAGTGATTGTATGGTGTTTAACGCTGTTTTTCAACATTATTTCAGTTATATCGCAGCAGCCAGTGCACCTTTCCATGCTTTCCTGGAGTCTCTTTTACCAGTACTCTGCACCATTTTCTTTCCAAGCCACTGGCTGCTTTCTCACATAACCATCGTCAAGGCAATGGCCATTGACCATTAGAGCACTGAATAAACCCAACAGACATCTCTATCCTTATCCTGCTAAATAAATGAAATGAAACTTTCAAGCCAATAGTAAACCCCCAAATTTTGTCATTTCAAAGGTATTTTGGAAAAAGACATCTCCTTATCTGACATTGTAGATCCAATATCAGACTGCACATTCTGTGAGGCGTGATCTTGATCTATGCTGTCCATAAAAGGTCCTTGAGTCCTTGAGCCAATATCAGACTGCACATATTGTGCAATCTGATCTTGATCTACACTGGCTTCAAAGCCAATTGTAGTGTTGTGAAAGGCACTTTCTAGGTTAAATGCTTTACAAAATTTATGAATTACCAGTGTCTCAATGACCTATAGAGAGAATGCTTTTGAAAACACTGTGGCAGAAGGATAAGAAGCTGGAAACCAGCAATCTCTCAACCTTTTACCACACAATCCTGAGTTTTAATGGCCCTGAGAAAGAAGCCCTTTGAAAACATTGTGGGAAAAGGAGAAAATGCTGTTAACCAGTATTTTCTCCATTTCGTTCAATATTTTCTACTCTATCAAAGACAGATTCCATCATTTGAGCCACATTTAAATTGTCGTCTGCAACTGCTTCAATTTGAACAAGTCTACATTTTTGTCTTGTGGTGAAAAATTTAGCAGACATATATTGAGTCTCCAAAGCAAGCCATAGTTTGAAATTTACCAGTAATTAAGAAGCATGTGTCTTTACCAAGTGTGTTTTTTAGATGCTTGCTTTTCCCCTTTTCATACAATGTTTTCTATCATATCAAGGACAAATGTCATTATTTGAGCCATGTTTAAATTGTCGTCTGCAAATGCTTTCAATTTGGACAAGTTCACATTTTTTTGTGTGGTGAAGAGTTCAATAGATTCAGCAATTTTTTACCAGAATTTCTTTGTTTAAATATTTTGATCCAGAAACAAAAATGATAAACAACTGTCATACAGAAACAAATAGGCATATTTCCCTAGCGAATAAAAATATAGAGTTGCTTCAGTAGTGGCAACACAAAGACAAATGACATCTTCTTTGGGACTACAGAGACGTGAGCCATGCTCTGGCAAAAGGAGATTTAGGGCTACGACCCCCAACTCTTGTATTAAAAGATGGAAGCTGCCGAGATTAGCCAAATAGCCTTTATGAAAACATCGATGTTACACAATATTTACCAATGAGTTAGCATGTCTGCGGCATTTAACTCTCATGCTGCCGAGATTAGCTGAATAGCATTTACAAAAATGTCGATGTTACACGATATTTACCGATAAGTTAGGGGTTGTAATCTTAATGCATCTCCTTGATGCATTATACCATGCAAGTCATCACATAATTATGGATCCATTATAATACCATTTTCACTAAATGATAACAAAATCCTGAAGTAGAATGGTCATTGAACATGCAGAAAATTAACTGAAAGCAAAAAGTTTTGGCCCAGGTCAGCCTGCACTGACTGCACAGGCTGACCTGGGTCAATATTTTTTTGCAGATGCATTTAGCCCCCATTTCACAGAGCATGGCATAATGACACAAATTTCACCAACCTGTTCCTGAAAGAGCTTGGCCTGTTCCTCACAACCAGGCAGTGTATTCACAAAACCTGCCACCTCGTCGATTGTCCATCGACCCACATCGTTACCACGGATGTTGGTTACCCCTGGCAACAGTTTGGAATGTTGATCCCAGCACAGGGGGACCTCCGTCTTGGGTGTGGGGATCATGGCTGATGAGAATACAGAGTTGTGGATCCCTTGTCGCAAGTTCTCTTCTGTCAAAAAACACAAGAGGCATGTTAACCCTTTACCACACAATCCAAAATTTTGACCATCCTTCAGAAAAAAGCTTCTGAAAACATTGTGGGAAAAGGAGAAAATGCTGGTAACCAGCATTTTCTCCTTTTCCCATAATATTTTCTACTCTTTAACAGCCAAATCTCAAAATTTCAGCCACATCTTAATTGGCGCCTCGAAATCTTTGATGTTTGGTTACAGTTTGATGATAAAATGTTGCCTTCAGCATCTACCACTTCTTTCAGTCACATGACAATGTTTTCAAAAGATTTTTTTCTCAGGGTCATTTAAAGTCAGGATTGTGTGGTAAACCATAAATCATCAGCCACAATTTGTTTGTATTTGAATTTAATGCTGTTGTAACAGTTTAGGTCATATCAAGGTGGTCAAAGCACCTATGCATGTGTTTCCTAGCTTTCTCGCACCAGTACTGACACAACTTTCACTCCAAGTCACGGATTACTTTTCCCACATGCATCAGAGGTAAAAGGCAAAAAATCATGGCAGAGAAAATTTGCCTCAACCAGGTATTGAACTTGTAACCACCAGGTAACGAGTGTGATACGCAAACCACTGAGCTAACTTGCCGGGCAAGAAGAAAACAAGCATAATTCAACACTAAAATGTGACTTAAACAAAGGCTGTCAGTAGATTTACATGTAATTGCTTGTTACTGCCCTTTCAGAAGCCATGAAAACAGAATAACTGGGGGTCTATATTCACCAACCGTTCTTACTTTCACTCATGGTCTCATTCTAGATTTAGAAAGTAACACAACTTCTGGTTTGCTAAACCAACTGGTTTAGCCAATCACAAGTTGTGTTACTTTCAAATTTAGAACGTTCTTGGGAATAAGAACATGAACATTCTTATTAAACGTTCATGAATACAGATTCAGGGTATCATTTTGCGAGCCAGACGGAAAGGAGAATAACAAAGTTTGGGTCGGACAAAATGGAGAACAGCCTTAAATTGTGTGGCATTCTAGAATTGTCAAGTGTGTGTGCAGGTCAAGAGAGAGTACTTCAAAGGACTGTAATAGGCAATTTTAAGTAGGTAAGAGCAGTTTTATTAACCTGCACTCACTATCAGAACATTCAAAATGACCCTCATATGTCCAAACCCAAAGCATATGGAGATGCCAAATTTAAAGTGGCCAAAATTGTGGAAGTTGTCTTTGATAGGGTAAAAGCAACGTGTGAAATGGAGAAAATGCTCCTTTTCCCACAATGTTTTCCAAAGTTTTCTTTCTCAAAATCTATAAAAGTTGGCATTGTCTGGTAGACAGTTGACCACCATGCGAATAATCTACCTTTTTCTTGTCTCTCCTGTTCTCTTTCTCTAGCTCTTCTCTGTTCCTCCAGCTCCAAATAATAACTCCTGAAATAGTTTGTTATCATTCTAGCATTTAAACCCTTAGAGAGTTGAATAAACTTAAACCTTTACCAAACAAACCCAAATTTTAACGATCCTAAGGAATTTGTTTGTTTGTTTGTTTGTTAGTATCAGGGTTTAACACTGATTTAACATTTTAGGTCATATCATGGCGGTCAGTGCACCTACGCATGTGTTTCCTGGCTTCTCACACCGATACTGACACAACTTTCTTTCCAATTCACTGACTACTTTTCTCACATGCATCAGAGGTGAGAGGCGAAAAATCACCGTAAAGAAAGTTTGCCTCAACTGGGTATCGAACTCGCAACCTCACAAGTCAGCTGACCACTGAGCTACCTGGTTGGGTAGCAGTCTTTTGGAAGCAGTCTTTTGAAAACATAGTTGGAAAAGGAGAAAATGCTGGTAACCAGCATTTTCTCCTTTTCCAACAATGTTTCTTATCCTATCAAAGACAAATCTTGCCATTTGAGCAAGAATTAACTTGTTGTCTGCAAATACTTTCAAGTAGGACCAGCCTAAAATTTTATTGTTTCGTAAAGCGTTAACAAACATTTCCATTCTACAAGAAAGAGCATAATAAGAGCAATATCAAAGTTGCCATGGTCCAGAATTTCTCAGCAAAGTTGACAGTGTAGATCAAAGATCAGACTACACATTTTGTGCAGTCTGATCTTGATCTACACTGGCCACAGAGGAAACTGTTATAGTGAAGGTTGTTTAAACCCTTTAAGCCCTGAGTAAACCATTTCTATTTGAAAATAAGTCCCAGATAATAGCAATTCAGTGGGTGCCTTTTGTCTTTAGTGTTTCAGCTAAGAAGACAGTGTAGATCAAGATCAGACTGCACAAAATGTGCAGTCTGATCTTTGATCTACACTGGCCAAAAAGGCAGCTATGGTAGTGCCAGTAATTTTAAGGATTAAGTCTTTTCCAAATGATAAAACTTTAGCCTTGTTCATACTGAAAGCATTAAATTTTACCAATGAAAAATTCAAGACAGATTTAAAGATAGAATGTGTTTCTGAAAATGTAGAAAACATTGTTGGAAGAGAAGAAAATGCTAATTAGCAATATTTACAAAATCCCAAAGGGACTAAAGAAAAAAGGCTTCTAAAAACAGCATTTTCCCTGTTTCCTACAACATTCTTTACACTTTCAAAGACAATGCTCCCATTTGAACTATATTTAAATTGTTGTCAGCATATATTCAATTTGGAACAGTCTAAATTTTTCTTGTCTGGTATGAGTTAAGGCATAATTATAAAAGTTTCATCCAGAATGGTACCAATGACTAGTACATTTTCTTTTTTTTTTATTTTCAGGGTCCTCTGTGACTCAACAACAAAGTTATTGTATTGTAGTCAAGCTATAAAGTAACCTTCCCTGCTAGCACTGCTTATCACAAGAGACTGTCCTTGGGCAAAGAATTGCTTAGTCCAAGCAAGCATTGAAGTGATGAAACAAAGGTAACCATAGATAATACGTCTATAATGTGACTAAAATACTATTGACACTGGCAAATATTTCCCATAAAACTATTACCCATATTTTTCAATGAGCCATGCTCTGTGGAAGGGGATTTGATACATCTGCAAAAAGTATCGACTCAGTTCAGCCTGTGCAGTCCGCACAGGCTGAACTGAGTCAATACTTTTTGCTATTGGCCAATTTTCTGCATGTCAAAGGACCAGTCTACCATATGACTTAGTCCATTACTAGACAAAATTGAATTTTATGAATTCATAATTAGGTGATGGATTGCTTGGCATCCTGCATCACATAGATGCATGAAACTCCCCTTTTCAAAAGCACAGCTGAAATTATCATGGCTTTTCTGTTGTTAGATGAAGTCAAAAGTTACATACTTGGGTCTTCGTCCCCTGCCAAATTTTTTAGGAGGTACTCCATTTTCCTGACCCATCATTTTAGAGAAATTGGGCATCTTTTGTGTTGGTGCGGCCTTTCCAGTCACATGATTTGAGCCTTCATGATTGGCTGAAGCCTTTCTGTCATGAAAAAGATAGGAGATACAAGCCAATCAGATGGTGGTATACCAATTTAGCTGACAGAAAGTGTGTGTAGAATTTAAATGGTGCCCTATTAGTGACAGTTTCCAGCCTAGCTCTTTACCAAACAATCCTATGTTTTAACGATGATGACAGTAAGGGCTTTTGAAAACATTGTGGAAAAAGAAGAAAATGCTTCCCACAATGTTTTCAACCCTTTCAACATTTGAAAGCATCATTTGAGATATGTTGTGCCACAGCGCGATAACGCTTTGCACGATTTCATGGATGATGATACGCTTGAATAGCTCTATTCAATACCTTTTCAATGGTATAAACACGAGCCTTCAGCTCCACATAGTTTTAAACTTATAGTCATTTCAATAGGGCTAGTTGTTGACCACTGTTGTAAAAATGGTTGGGAAACGGATTAAGAATATTGAAGAAATTAGAGCTTATATAAAAGTTCGCACAAAACTCGGTCATTCGGTAATGCAGATTTTTACTGAATTGGGGGAAGTTTATAGGTCTGATAAGGTATCTTATGAGACAGTTCGTAGGTGGAGAAAGAAATTTCTGACTGGCACAGAGTCCGTCAAAGATGCAGCAAAATCTGGCCGACCTGTGACTGTAACAGGCAAGGCAAATGTCTCGAAAGTCACGGAAATAATTGAAAGTGATGGCAGATACATGATTCGTGATATTGCCAACGCTGTTGGCATATCGCTATCGCGGGTGCATTTCATTTTGAAGCGTATTTTGAAAGTACAAAAGATTTCTGCCAGATGGATACCGCATATATTGACATATGACCAAAAACGGGTACGAGTACAAACCGCTAAGCAATTGCTCAAAATGTTTCCCAAATTTAATCAAAGACAATTTGCAAACATTGTTACTGGTGACGAAACATGGGTTCACTATTTCGATCCAGTAAGAAAAATTGGAAACAAAATATGGCTAACTAAACACGGTAGAAGGCCTGTAGTTGCCAAAAGAAGCATAAGCACAAAGAAGATTCTTTATTGCATATTCTTCTCATGTGATGGTATAGCCATACAAATTCCGGTGCCAAAGGGCAAAAGTGTTACAGGTCGATATTACCGAGATGTTATACTAAAAAAGGTCAAGAAATATTATCTTAAACGACGCCCTGTGTCAGGATTTAGGCATGTTCATCTACTTCATGATAATGCTCTATCACATACATCTGAGCTTGTGAAGCAATTTTTGAAGTTGGAGAAGGTTACCGTCTTGCCACACCCACCATACTCTCCAGATCTAGTCCCATGCGACTTTTTCCTTTTTCCAAAACTTAAATAGTTCTTATCTGGTCGTCGTTACAAGTCCGAAGCTCAGCCATCAGTCAGTGCCTCAGAGGTCTACCTAAATCAGCGTACCGTGACGCATTTCAGAAATGGTTTCAGAGATTGAAATTATGTATTTCAAACCGCGGAGAATACTTTGAAGGGATGTAATGTTCATTTCACTATTTGAGTCGAATGCTTTTGAGATATCTTACAATACACATTACATATCGAATAACCCTCGTATTTAATTTCTTGTTTGAAAATGCCTGACAGTAAAGGCGTTTGAAAACATTGTAGGAAAAGATGAAAATGCTGGTAACCAGCATTTTCTTCTTTTCCCACAGTCTTTTCTACTCTTCCAAAGTTTTATACAATCATTTGAAAAATCTTAAATTTCCACTCTGCAAACCCCTGACTGTATAGGCATTTTATAGTGTTGTGGGAAATGGGGAAAATATGATTACAACAATGTTTTTAAAAAGCCTATACTGTAAGGGTTGTTAAAACTAGCATTTGTAACCAGCATTTTCCTCTTTTCCCACAATGTTTTCTACTCTTCCAAAGTTAAATACCATTATTTGGGACATTTCTAATTGTGGTCTGCAAATGCTTTAAGTTTGGTCGAGTCTAAAATGCGTGGTACAGGGTCTTGAAACAGGGAAAAATCATGATATTGCCCAAAACAGTCTTTAAATTACTAAATAAGTCTTATTCACTATTTGCAAATAATCCTATCAATTTTTATCTCTTTACAAAATGACAATATTTTAGACTTGTCCAAATTGAAAGCCTTTGCAGACGACAAATTAAGTGTTGCTGAAATGCTGGGATTTTCTATGAAACATTTGAAAAGATTGTGGGAGAAGGAGAAACTTCTGGTCACTACCATTTTCTCCTTTTCCCCACAATATTTTCAAAGCTTTCTTCTTTCTGGGTTGTTAAAACTCTTGACTGTGTGGTAAAGGGTTAAGCGCTAAATACATGACAATGGACGTTGTAAGTCAGAAATCAAGATGAAAATATTGCAATTTCTAAGCTTGCTTTGTCACAATATCAGGCAAAGCAGCAGACAGTGAAAATCAAAGATCAGACCAAATAGTTTGGGCAGTCTGATCTTGATCTATATTGTTCGCATATACAATTAAATGCAGGCTCAGTATTACCAGAGTTAACCAAAATAAAATTAATTCATTACTGCCTGAAACAAAATTTCAGCAGATGACCTTGCAAAGATCCTATTACATTATAGATAATCAACATTTCTTACGGTATGATATAATGAATACATAATCAAGACAACGTGGCAAAAGAACAAATTTCTGTGTCAAACAGTTTCTCCTTTTGCCAATAATGTTTTCAAAAGTGGTATGCTTCGAGACACAAAGTGGCTGTAGGAGGTAATGGGTCAAGGGAACAATTCTTACCTTTCTGTATTGTCTTCCAGTCGATGACTAGTATCCTCAGATTTACCGTATGATGAAAGTCTATCCCCTAAAACACTCTCTTTATTCATGTTGATTTCTGAGTACGGACAACCAAAGGTGCTGTTAGAGGAAAAAAAGTTTTATAATCTTTCAATAAAAAGCAAGTATTATCCCTTTACCACGCTTTCCCATGTTGAAATGACCTTGAAGAAAAAGCCTTTTAAAAACACTGTGGGAAAAGGAGAAAATACTGGTAACCAGCATTTACTCCTTTAACCACAATCTTTTTACCATTCAGAGATAAATACATGTAGAATCATTTGAGCAATCTTAAATTTGTCATCTGCAAAAGCTTTGACTTTGTATATTTTTTTTGTCGTTTGGTAAAGAGTAAATGTACTTTTCATGCTGGTATCAGACTGTCTAAATTACCATCAGATGAGAAAAAATAAAGAATTTTCAGTTTTATACAAAATAAGAACCAAAATCTGGTCGACAGAGACTCAAAAACAAAATCGAATAAAAATGCCAACATAAATTGATACCATGGCTCAAAATGTCCTATGAGATGGTCAGACATTTATACTAAAGCAGCTTTCATCATTTCCTTTTAATGTGTTAATTATTTTTTCAGGTTTTGAGCATGATATCTGCACATATTTTTTAACCAAACATACAAATGCACTGTGGCTAGTTATAAACTTTGAAACCAAAAAAAAAAAAAAAAATATAGCTGTTATTGACTCTTTACCAAACAATCTGATGTTTTACCAACCCTTTTGGCTTTTGAAAACATTGTAGGAAAAGGAGAAAATGCTTGTAACTAGAATGTTCTCCTTTTCCTACAACATTTTTACCCTTTCAAAGGCAAACTTCAACATCTTATCCTCATTTAACTTGTTGTCTGTAAATGCTTTCCATATAGACAAGTTTGGTACAGAGTTAACCCTCTACCACCATTTGAAGTTTTAAACGACCCTTACAAAGAAGGCTTTTAAAAACATAGTGGAAAAAGGAGAAATTGCTGCTTTTTACACATTTTTCTACCTTTTCCAAGACAAATTTCATCATTTGGGTCATATTCACTTTGTTGTCTGCAAATGTTTTCAATATGGACAAGCCTAAAACTTTGATACTACTTGAACCTGATTTTAGTAACCTTTACCAAGATGACTTTTGAAAACATTGGGGGGGGAAAAAAGAGAAAAAAAAAAAAAAAAACAGCATTTTTTCCATTTCCCACATTGTGTCCTACCTTTTTTGAGACAAATTTCAACATATGAGCCACAATTAATGTCGTCTGCATATGCTGTCAATTTAGAAAATTCTAAAATTTTGTCAAATGGTAAAGATTTACGTGTATGTGCTTATTTGACATTCAGTAACTATGTTTAAAGTGGCATGTAGGCCCAACGTGGCCGGGTGTTTCAAATTTTCTCACTATTACTGTGTTTGTATAAAGATGTAACATATGTCACTATAATAAAGTGTTCGTTCGTTCGTACGTTTGTTCGATTCATGGGGGTTTCAAGACTTTTCAACACCATAAATTCAAAATGGTAATTACAACTCACCTATGATGACCAGAGTATTTGGGCCCTTTAATGTGACCTATACCCTTACATCCTGGGGTTGGGCACACACCCGGGCCTGAATTGACGACTAGATCAGAGGGTCCTGAAAATATAGCAGATATTCTTTAGTCAAAAACACTTCTTTGCCGACTCTATCTTAACTGTTTACCATGTAATCCTGAGTTTTAACGACCCTGATGGAAAGGGCTTTTGAAAGCATTGTGGAAAAGGGAGAAAATGCTGGTAACCAACATTTTCTCCCTTTCTCACAATGTTATCTACCCTTCCAATGGCAAATCACATCACTTGAATAAACTTATCTTTTCCATCTGCAAAAGCTTTCAATTTGGATAAGTCTAAAATTTTGTTGTTTGGTAAAGACTTAACAACTAGCAAAAGTTTAGAGTAAATATCTCAGGGTCATAAAAACAAGGAATTGCTAGACAAACCGTTCATGACAATTTTTCACATGATTACGGTATATAGTAATTTTATATGAATAAGAGATATAAGGCATTTGTGGATTCAACTGCAAAGCCCCTGTGGTGCAGATGGTAGTGTACAAGTCTTGAGAACAGGGGGTTGCAGGTTCCAATCCCCAACTTGGCAAATTTCTTTCCAAAGATTGATGATAGTCGTTGCGACAGGATTCATTACTCTCGCACAAATGATTGTTTCGACAAAGTTTATGTGGGAAAGCAGCAAGTGGCTTGGAATGAAAATTGTGCAAAGTACTGGTAAACAGAAACCCCAGGAAAGCATGGATAGATGTACTGGCTGCCGTGCTATGACTGATGATGTTGAAAACGGCATTAAACTCCATACAATCAATCAATATGGGTTCAACAAAAGCACTGCATACAGGTGCCAACACTTGGCTGCAAGTGCTTGATTTTCAGTGAAAATTTAAAGTCAAAAAAGGGGCATAACTGAGTCAAGAGTATTTTGATGGCTACCTGCCTATGTTGTATGAATTCCCCTTTTGATAGTGAAAAACTTGTCCGAGTTTGAAGTAAATATCTTTAATAATATTAGAGATATTATAAAATGTCAAAGTTTTTGCACAGCGTTGATGCAGATGAAGATGACAACGATTAGGCTATGACATTCACTAACAGTTTTCTTTGAAAACAGAAGAGCTAATAAGATCCTACCTATAGGAGGGACTAGAGGATGTCCAGTTTTGGCACACCAGCCGGGCGGATGAATGTCAGGCGAGTCGTCATCGAGCCAGTAGTCATAGATTTCGGACCAACCATCAAAATGGATCTTCACCATGAAGTTCTCGACCTCCATTATTGAAGCCACCCTCACTAACAACGGGTTCCTTTTATCAACCACCTCTACCTTCATTCCAGGCTCAAACCCTACCATAGGCCTCTACAATATGAAACAAAATGTCTAACCCTAATCTGCATTATCCTGTGGAAGAATATTGAAAACATTGCAAAGAGTTTACTCTTTACCACAACTCTATACAACAAAAATGTACACTTGTCTATGTTGAAACATAGGCCTCTGGAACTCCATTGGTCTATCAAGGGATAATGAAATTCTCATTATCGGACACTGTTACTATAAATAGCACATTTGGGATTCCCTCTGTATGGTATATATACAATATAGAGGGAGTCGACAATGTGCTATTTATAGAAATAGTGTTGATGAAAATTTGAGTATATATTCTGTGATATACAGGCGACGCACCAATGTGCTATAAGTGTTCGATGATTGACCAAGGACAATTTTAGTGTTCCGTGATAGACCAATAGAGCTTGAGGCCTGTGGTTGAAATGATTTGCTAACCACAATTTAACACTTTACCACATAACAAAAATATAGACTTTCCAAATTGAAACCATTTCATGAGGACAATTTACATGTGGCTAAAATGATGAAATTTCTATTTTCTTTGATAGGGTAGAAAACATTGTTGGGAAAGGAGAAAATACTAGTTATCAACATTTTATCATTTTCCCACAATGTTTTTGAAAGGCTTCTTCTTCAAAGTCATTAAAACTCGGGATTGTGTGGCAAAGGGTTAAATGATGGAATTTGTCTTTGATAGGGTAGAAAACATTGTGGGAAAAGGAGAAAATGCAGGTTACCAGCATTTCTCCTTTTTGCACAATGTTTTCAAAAGGCTTCTTTCTCAGGGTCGTTAAAACTCGGGATTGTGTGGCAAAGGATTATGGAATGAGCACGTTGACCAACTCTGATGCTCTGCAACAGCTAAGTGGGTAACTTATTAGTTAGGAATTTTTCCTCCTTCACACTGTTTTCTCTGCCATATCTCCTTGAACATAATAGAGTTCAATAATTTTCTCTAGAAATGGTTCTTGGGTAACAAAAAATAACCAATTTCACTAAGCCTAAATTAGTCTTTATCTTTTATTTATTTTTTTTCATTTACTTTACATCTTAATTCAAGTTGCATATCCAAATTTTGCCAGGACATTCTTAAACTATCTGCTGTTAATTGGTTTCAGGCAGTACTGTGTAAATTCAACATTGCCGTTTTGTTCATTTAGTTTTTAGCCTGAAACAAAATCTTGAAAAACTCTACACTGACTTACAGATTTAAAAGCTCTTGCTGGGACAGCCTGGGTTTTGGTTTTTGCCAGAAATCTCTCCCATGTAAATCCATTTGGATCTTTCCAGTCTGTAATCAAAAAGGAAAAAAAAAATATTAGTAAAGTACTGAATATGAGCCTTGCTCTATGAAAAGGGGGCTTAATGCATCTGCAAAAAAGTATTGACCCAGGTCAGCCTGCGCAGTTTGCGCAGGCTGACCTGGGCCAAAAACATTTTGCTATTGGTCAATTTTCTGCATGATCAAAGACCAGTTTACCTCATGATTCCATCAATTATTAGACAAAATGGACTTTATGGATCCAAAATCATGTGAAACTTGTTTGCATCATGCATTATGTATGTGGCTATTTATGCCATTGCAGTTGAAAGCTTTGAAAAATATACTTGTAAAAGGAGAATTTGCTGTGAAAAGTAATTGCTCCTTTCGCGACAATGTTTTCCAATTATTCTATCCTCTTCTTCCAATGTTTTTCTTAAAGAGATTAACTCTTTACTGGAGCATATTAGACTGAGCCAGTGAAGAAATATTTGTAGAGTGCTGGACAAAAATCATTTAGATATTATGTATGTTGAGTAGTAAAGGATAGCAAAACTGACCAATGGGTGGAGATAAAACATATCCCTTGTCGTCACAAAAACCACATGGATGGATGTATGGAGCTGTCATATCACACCAGTAATCGTAATTGTCGTCCCAGCTGTCAAAGTGAATGAGCACCTTATCCCCTAATGTGTCCCTGACACTGGCTACGCAGATCAGCGAGGAGTTCTTCTTATCTACAGCTTCCAGTTTACTGCCAACTCGAAAAAGGTTTGGTGTCACTGGCTATAAACAGAAAAGTTAAATGACCTCTTACATATTGACTATAGAATAAACACAAATTCTTGGGTCATTTAATAGAAAAAAAAAATATGTCACACAAAAAACAAGAGGGCCAAGACGGCCATTGATCGCTCACCTGAATTTTTGAGAGGACCATAACCAACTTTTTTTAAAGTATTGAAATTTTGGAAACAAAATCAGTATTTTGCCAAGTAATTGTAAAAAGGTCACCTGTAAAAATCATTTCAAAATCTGTCACCACCCCTACAATCATCACCACAGCCATGTTTTTGACAAATCAGAATTCTGCAAATAAATTTTAGGATAGGTCACCCAAAGACCTTATCTTGAACAAGAGCACATGCCCGATAGTGGCTAAAAATACTAAGTTGAACAAGAGCACCTCATGAGAGTGCCAATGATTGGCTGTTGGAACCTTGTTGGATAGTAAAATAAAATTCCAAGTCGCAAAAGGGGCATAATTTGGACAAAACAATTTTGGAGTTAACTGCCCTTGTTGTATGGGTTGCTTTTTACTAGTGAACAATTATTCCAAGTTTTAAGTACATGTGTTGAGTGGAAGCTGAGATATAACAAAATGTCAAAGTTTTTGCACAACAACAACAATGCAGATGACGCCAACAGGGCTATGTCAATACCTCGATGTTTTTTTTAAAACAGCTAAGCTACATAAGGGGTATAATATAAGGATCATTTCTGTGAAATAACTTCAAAATCTGAATAGTGGTTTCAGAGAAGACAAAATTTTTAAGAATTTCTTCATGTCCTCATAGAGCAAATAGCTTCCACCCACCACAGCCATGTTTCTTGACAGATCAAAATTTCGCGAATAAATTTTCAAAAGGGCCATCTAAGGAACATTTCTGTGAAATTATTTCAAAATCTGACAAGTGGTTTAGGAGAAGAAGAATTTCAAAGAATTTCTTTAAGTCCATACAGTGCAAAGATGCCCATCCCCACCCAGGCCATGTTTTAAAGTCCATACAGTGCAAAGATGCCCATCCCCACCCAGGCCATGTTTTTCGACGGATCAAAATTAGACAAACAAACTTTAAAAAGGGTTAACCAAGGAACATATCCGTGAAATTATTTCAAAATCTGACCAATGGTTTCAGAGGAGAAGATTATCAAAGAATTTCTTTGAAAATTCCATTTGGTTGCCATGGCAACCAGAGTTTTTGATGATTCAAATTCTGTGAATACTTTTCAAAGGGGACCTCCCAAGGAACACTCCAGCCAAGTTTGGTCCAAATTGGCTAAGCGGTTTAGGAGGAGAAGATGTTTAAAGAATTGTTGACGCCGCACGACGGACACAGCGTGACCCTAAAAGCTCCCCTTGAGCACGTTGTGCTCAGGTGAGCTAAAAAAGGAAGTCTTCAATCGGTTCATTTGAACATGTAATTTGAACATGTAATACACATAAAAGTAGTGGGGGGTCCTAGAACTGTACCGAATGTCCGTATTTGCTCGTGGAAGTAGGGTCCTGAAATCAGTTTTCATAAACTATCATCTTTATTAAATTATATATAGAGAATGCATTTTTAAATGTTCACAGTACAGTTTGAAGTGCAGAAATTCTTTACAGTACATACTTAAAAGCAATCAATTAACTTTAATAAGATAAGACCTTTCAAAGGGAATCTTAATGTCTTGAGGGGTAGACTGGGCGGGGGGGGGGAAGAAAGAGATAGAGATAGACAGTTACCATTGTATGTTTTTGTTTGTTAACCCTTTACCACATAATTCCCTGTTTTAACAACACTGAGAAAGAAAGCTTTTGAAAACATTATGGGAAAAGGAGAAATGCTGGTCACCAGCATTTCTCCTTTTCCCACAAGGTTTTCTACTCTTTCATAGCCAAATCTCATAATTCCTGCCAATTCTAAATTCTAGTCTGCAAATCCTGTAAATTTGGATGAGTCCATATTTTTGTCTTTTGGTAATGAGAGAATAAAATTATATTACCTGGACAGGCTGATTTGAAAAAAGTGACTTTGGTGCAGGAGTAGATTTTGTCATCTTTAAATAGGATGTCCAGTTGAACTCTTCCATTGTAAAACCTTGGATAGAAAATGTATTCATCAGACATTAACCCTTTACCAAACGACAAAATTTTAGACTGGTCCAATTTGAAAGCATTTACAGATGATAAAATAAATGTGACTCAAAAACTGAAATTTGTTTTGGGAAGGGTAGAAAACATTGTGGGAAAGAAGAAAATGCTGGTTACCAGCATTTTCTCCTTTTTCCCCACAATGTTTTCAAAAGGATTCTTTCTCAGGGTTGTTAAAAGTCGGTATTGTGTGGTAAAGACTCAAACTATTTTTGAATAACTCTTCTGTTTACTTAGGACTACAAACCTACTTTCTGCGTTTTGTACTGTTGAGATTGGCCAACCCAAAGTGTTAAGAGCGTTTAAATGCAGATACCGCAGCCTTAGCTTGATTAAGCCAAACAGTGCAACCCTTATCTAACCCTTTATTTATTTACCAGACTTGTCTGTATTCCAAACATTTTCAGAAAATTAAATAAATGTTACTTAAATGATGGGATTTGTCAATGACACGGTAGAAAATAGTGCAGGAAATGGAGAAAATGCTGGAAACCAGCATTATTTCTGTTTCCCGAAATGTTTTTTTGAAATTTTTGACACATCAAAATTAAAGGCATTTGCAGATGACAAAATAAATGTTACTAAAAAATTGAAATTTGTTTTTGGTAGAGTAGAAAACATTGTGAGAAAAGGAGAAAATGATGTTTATCAGAATTTTCCCCTTTTCCCACTATGTTTTATATATTATCAAAGACAGAAATCATTGATTGATTGACTGGTGTTTTACGCCGCTTTTAACAATATTTCAGTCATATCACAGCAACAGTTCACATATTCATGTATTTTCTGGGTTTCACTAGTGCTAGGCTTGGGCTCTGAAGTGTCTTGCCCAACAACACTCCCAATAGATTCAGTGCTGCTCAAACCTGGGGCCTCCACTGAGTCACATAGGACCCCAGAAATCATCATTTGAGCCACATTTAATTTGTTGTCATCAAAATGCTTTTGGTTCGGTCTTGTCCAAAATTTCGTTTGGTAGGGGTTAATCACACAGATTATGTCATATTGTAAGTACATAAGGCATTTGGCTTCGCCATGTCGTGACTTACCTTTTGGAGGCTGCAGTACTCTGTTATTTTTCTCACAGAACCCAATGGGATAAATGTATGGTGAATCTATGTCTGACCAGAAATCAAAACACTCTGAGTATCCGTCAAAATGCAGCCTGATTCTGTAACCTGCAACTTCTACCACGGTAAGAACACAAAACAGGGACTGATGGTTGGGATCCACCCCTTCTACCTTCATGCCTACACGAAAATTGTTTTTGGTAGATGGAAATGGCTGAAATCAAAGTGAAAATGAAGAAAGAATGACTATACAGGACTGTAACAATATATGCATATACATTAACAGCAAGAGCACCTCGTGGGGGTGCCAATGCTCAGCTGTAGTTGCTTTTAGAAACAGATTGATTTTCAGTGAAATTCTTAATTGGAAAAGGGGGTATAAATGTCAAAAATATTTTGATGGTAACCTGCTCCTGTTGTTTGGGTTCCCCTTTTGATTGTTCACCACTAGTTCGAGCTTAAAGTAAATATCAGAACAGAACAGAAAAGAGCCTAGCTAATAATGATGATGACAACCATAATGAACAAGAGGGCCAAGATGGCCCTGTATCGCTCCACTGGTTAATAAGTAAAAAACACTAAAGCCAAACATTGCAATACTTGTCCAATTGGTTTCAAACTAGAAGACATACAAACATTTTTCTATAAATTCCTATGAGAAAATAATGACACCAGGGCAAAGCTATTTTTTACCACAAAGCTATAATTACTTGAATCCTGGTGGACGTCCACAAGATAAAGCCCAATACCGAACAATACGAGTGTAGAATGTGTGTACACAGGAAGATTTTCAAAGTTTCCTCAAAAAAAGATCCTGTAAAACACGAGGCCCCCGAGACAGGGCTAAATTTAGTAGCCCTAGGTCTTATGGTTAGTAACAAGAAGATTGATAAAGTTTTCACTATAACAGCCCATGTAAAACTTGTGATCCCTGGGCTGGGGGAAAACTTGACCCAAAGGCTATAATTTGGGCATCTTGGTAGACACCCACTTGATAAAGCTACATGCAAAATTTGGTAGCCCTAGGCCTTATGGCTGGGTACGAGAAGAATTTTAAAGTTTTCCCTATGTAAGCCCATTTAAAACTTGTGACCCCCGGGGCAGGGCCAAATTTGACCCCAGGGCTATAATTTGAAGAAACTTGGTAGAGGTCTACTAGATAAAGCTACAAGCTAAATTTGGTAGCCCTAGGCCTTATGGTTTCAAAGATTTCCAATATTTTTCAATCTTGTTGCCATGGCAACCAGAGTTTTTGAAGGAATCAAATTCTTTCAAGAAATTCTGAAGAGGACCATGGCAGGATCATTCCTGTGAAGTTTCATCAAAATTGGATGGGTAGTTTCAGAGAAGAAGATGTTTAAAATAAAAGTTAACGGACGGATGGACGGACAGATGAACGGACGCACGACGGACAACGGGCCATGACATAAGCCCGCTGGCCTTCGGCCAGTGGAGCTAAAAATCATTTCATATGATCCACATTGAAACTGTCATCTGCAAATACTTTCAATTCAGACAGGTCTAAAATTTGTCGTGTGGTAAAGGGTTAACACTTTACCATACAATCCTGTATTTTAATGACCCTGTAGAAAACAGGCTTTTGAAATTTTTAACTCTGTACCAAACCACAAATTGGCAGCATTTGCAGATGACAAATTAGTTAGATTCCACTACTGGGACTTAACTTTGAAAGGGTAGAAAACGTGGGGGGGAAAAAAGCGAAAATTGCTGGTTTGCAGCATTTTTCTCCTCTTCCTGCAATGTTTTCAAGAGGCTACTTCCTCTTTAAATTATGGCATTTTATGCTTAAGCTTTAAATTTCTTAATCTTTATTTCTTTATTTGTTAAGGAGAATCTCTATTTTGTTTTTATAAAAGCTTCATGTATTTGTGGTAATATATCACAAACTAGTAGTAACCATGGAAACAAAAGTTACATTTCTGAAGAGTCTTGCAGGTGCTTCTGTGGCATTTTCTTTCTCTAGATATCTTGTCCAAACAAAAGCCTTGGATTTCTTGGAAGCTAAAATATAAAATAAAAATGGAATGAATACGCCAACCATGGCCATGTTGTAGAATTTCTACACAGTTCGCATCAACTTTCCCTAAACAATACCATTGTTTTCAAGACTGAAGAAAGCAGCTTTCAAAAACATTATGGTGAAATGCTGGCCAAAATGTTTTTCACCCATTCAAAGACAAATCCCATCAGTTGACAGACTTATAAATTGTGGTCTGCAAATGTGTACCAGTTGGATAACTCTATAATTATGTTGTTTGGTTACGAGTTAAAAAGCATAAACAAACAAACATTAGCAGGAAATGAAACCATCCTCTTTGAACAATACAGAAAATGAAGCAACTCCTCTGATTCCAACGAGTTCTCCAAAGCATGAGGGTACACAGAATTGGGTTAAGTCTTTACTGATTCTGAGTTTTCACCAGTATTTTCTCCTTTGCACACAATGATTCTAACAGGTTGTTAAATTTGGGATTACGTGGTAGACAGAAAAACGCTTTTTTAACCTTTACACTCTCAAGTGTGCTTTCAAGCATGCTTTTATTTACATTAGATCTATAACCATAACAGTCAATTTTAACAGGTAAACTTGTGCTGCAACACTGCATAGCCGGAAATTAATGTTTGTGTAAACCAAGCATGTCAAAAACAAAACAAAAAAAATTACCTTGAGGTTTTTTCAGCGCAAATAATGACTTGAAAGGTGAGGTATTGTACATATTACTAAAACAATGCTAAGAAAGAAAAGGTTAAGAGCCATTTTTACTTCCTGACATTCTAACAACAAATATAACATAGACTTAAAAGCAATTTACTTAGGGACTCACCTGCATCTAATTGATCTTTATCCCTGTTTAAACTATCTTTCAACAGGAACTTTTTCCTTCCTTTCTTCAATCCCAGAACCATTTTTGACATAGTTCCTTGCTTCTTCACGCCTCTCATTCTCCTGTTGACATTTAAGACAATTATCTTTGGTGTCAGATACGAAGCAAATATGACATTTTTTGTCCTTTTATCGCACAGATTTACTGTTAAAGTATTGTGGGAAAGAGGCATTTGCTAGTTACAAAGAAATGTTCCTTTTTCACAGTATTTTTTTTTTTTTTGTTTATCATATCAATACAAAACATAAACCTTCTAGCAAAGCATTACATACTCGTATATGCCCAAACAGGCATCAGTTCAGTGCCTTATACCTTGAAGTTATTAAATGTGAGGAACAAGTACATGTAAAAAGTGATAGGTTCCTAACTACAGTATGCCTTAACCCTTCACCAAACAATCCCATGAAAGATGGCTTTTACAAACATTGTTGGAAAAGGAGAAAATGCTGGTAACCAGCATTTTCTCCTTTTTCCCAGAATGTTTCTATCCTTCTAAAGACAAATCTAACTGTTTGTGTACAATCTACTTTGTCTACTGTAATGACATTCAACTCGGATAAGTCTAACATCTTGTTGTTTGGTAAAGAGTTAACAGACCAGGATGAGAAATACACATTAAATCTTGCTCAAGGTCATTTAAGGTCAAAACTCGGAATTAATTTAGAATGGTTGTTAAAGATACATAATTTTTAGCCAGTTTTTATTCCATTTCATCCCTATTTTATGAAACTAATCATTCCTGTACCTTCATGCCAAGTGTTGCCCCTGATGGCTACAAGGTTGCATAGATTACTACAAAAAGAAAATGAATTTCATGCTTTGGAGGCCTTCCAAGCAATCAATGTTGTCATTTCCCGTTTAAAATGATGACAAACCCACTAAGCTTTTCTATATATTGCACCATATATATTGGTAATTTATCTGTTTACACAGCTGAGCCATTCTACACGCTTTTGAGTCTTAATATGGTTTTTTTCTCTCTAGCTGTATGGATGTATTAATTTAGAGGTATTAATTTAGAAAGGTTGGTGAACCTATAAACAACTGAAAATACAACTCACTTGCTGTCAAAAGCACCAACACAAGTCTGACTGCAAAATCTGCCGTCTTTATAGAAATCGGTAGCAAAACCATACTCTCCGCAATTCTCACATTGTGTGATCTCGTCTTTATTACTGACTTCCTGTTGGGATGGTTCTATGATGAAAGATTGATAAGATTTATAATTCATAAATCACGTATTCAATGTAACCATATAATGCTGTTTGTCTTTTAGAAAATAATGTGGGAAAAAGAGAAAATGCTGGTTACCAGCATTTTCTCCTTTTCCACAATGTTTTCAAAAGCCTTCTTCTTCAGGGTCATTAAAACATGGGATTGTTTGGTAAAGTTTTGCTGACCTGTAGAAATATGCTCATTTAGGCAAAGTGTGACTGATGCTTGCACATCTTATTATGGAAATGCATTATCCGAGCATACAGATACAGAAAAATGTCCATTTTACGATGTCCTGTCAGATGTATTTCAAACGGTCTTTTAAGCTTCTATTAGTGTATTATTTTACATGTTTTTTTTTTTTTTTCTGTGTTTTTTTTTTCCTAGTTAGTGTCTTTTTTTCCTAATTAGTGTATTTTTTTTCCTAGTTAGTGTTATTCTTTCAGATCCTTATATATAAATGTATTTAAATTTATTGTATGTAGATCCATATGTGTTTTGACACTGTACAACTTGTATACGTCAAAAAATAAATGGCAGTTTAGTTCAGCTTTAATAGTGACTTTAATAGTAAAAAGTCGATTCACATTCACACTACCTGAAACATAAATTAGATTATCTTTAAGACATGAAATACATCAGACAATCTATGTGAAGAAGGTGGTCATCGTGAATCTCTGATGCACATATAGAGGCATGACTATGGTTTTTGAAAATTTATATTTTTGTGAATGCATAACAACAAGCAGACCTACCGCAGACCCAGAAAAAGCAAAGAAAATTTCTTGAAATTGACAAAAACTATAGAACTTGTGTAAGCAGATCTACACAATAAGTTTTTATCTTTTTGTTGGTTTACTTCTTATAAAATATTTTGAGGAGTAAGTACTCTTTGTATCTAAGAATTATCTGGAACTCTGCATAAACATACTACAGCTGGTATTCATCAATTGTATTTGAGAGCATTCTCAGTCTAATTCTCAAGAACTTTCCAGATATAGAAAGTAACACAACTTCTGATTGGCTAAACCAAATGGTTTAGCCAATCCAAGTTGTGTTACTTTCTAAATCTAGAATTAGACTTAGAATGAAATTAACAATGATTTGTGAATACAGACCAAGATGGTCATGGTTGGAGATGGTTACCTTGTTTGACTGTCACAGACTCATCATCCACCTGTTCCTTTTTCACCTCTATCTCTTCACTGATCTCCATCTTATCATCTGGTTCAACTGTCTCTGATTCGTTGCTTGTGTTCAGTGTCTCAGTGCACTCAAGGTCATGATCAACAACATCTAACACCCCAAGGTCATTCATACGGAACTGCAGTGTGGAAAAAACAAGAGGGCCATGATGGCCCTGTATCGCTCCACTGGCTAATAAGTAAAACCACTACATGCCAAACTTTACATGATTGACTGATTGTATGGTGTTTAACGCTGTTTTCAACATTATTTCAGTTATATATTGGCGGCCAGTGCACCTATCCATGCTTTCCTGGAGTCTCTTTTACCAGTACTCCGCACAATTTTCTTTCCAAGCCACTGGCTGCTTTCCCACATAACCAACGTCGAAACAATGGTCAGCGGTGAGAGAGGAATGAATCCTGTCGCAATGACTATCATCAATCCTCGGAAAGAAATTGGCCGAGCCAGGGGATCGAACCCACGACCCCCTGTTCTCAAGTCCTGAACACTACCGACTGAGCTACTGGGGCTCGGCCCAAACTTTACAATACTTGGCAAATTGGTTTTGAACATGAGACCCCTGAAACAGGACTAAAATTGGTAGCCCTAAGTCTTATGGTCAGTAACAAGAAGATTTCTAAAGTTTTCACTATATAAGCCCATGTAAAACTTCTGACCCCTGGGGTGGGATCAAATTCGACCCTAGGGTTATAATTTGGGCACTCTTGGTAAAGACCCACTAGATAAAGCTACATGCAAAATTTGGTAACCCTAGGCTTTATGACGAAGTACAGGGAGATTTCTAAAGTTTTCACCATATATGCCCATGTAAAACTTGTGACCCCCGGGGCGGGGCCAAATTTGATCCCAGGGCTATAATTTGGGCACTCTTGGTAGAGGCCCACTAGATAAAGCCACATGCAAAATTTGGTAGCCCTAGGCCTTATGGCTAGGTGCAGGGAAACTTCTAAAGTTTTCTCTATATAAGCCCATGTAAAACTTGTGACCCCCGGGGCAGGGCCAATTTTGACCCCAGGGCTATAATTTGAAGAAACTTGATAGAGGTCTACTAGATAAAGCTACACGCCAAATTTGGTAGCCCTACGCCTTATGGTTTCAGACAAGAAGATTTTCAAAGATTTCCAATATTTTTAAGTTTTGTTGCCATGGCAAACAGGGTTTTTGAAGGAATCAAATTCTTTCAAGAAATTCTGAAGAGGACCATGGCAGGATCATTTCTGTGAAGTTTCATCAAAATTGGATGAGTAGTTTCAGAGAAGAAGATGTTTGAAATAAAAGTTAACGGACGGACGGACGGACGGACGTACGACGGACACCGGGCCATGACATAAGCCCGCTGGCCTTCAGCCAGTGGAGCTAAAAATCGACAATACCAGTATCTTATTAATCTTTTTAACAAACAGTCTTGAGTTTTACTATCCTGAGGTTTGGAAAACATGGTGTAGAAAGGAGCAAGTGCTAGCAACAGGGTATTTTTCCTTTTCACAGACTGTTTTCCAGTATTGCAAAAAAGTACATATTATCCTTTATACCATAGTTTTATCCACTATGAAATTTTTAAATGGTCTTAAATTCACTAGCACCGTAATGGTTTGTATGGTGTCTAATACCATTTTCCACATTCTTTCAGTAATACTCCTCTGCAAATGCACCTATCCATGCTTTCCTGGTTTCTTTTACCAGTAATTTGAATAACATTCTTTTCAAGCCACTAGCATTTTTTCCACATAACCATCTTTGAATCAAACTGTTAGAGAGAAATGAATCCTGTCCCAATGACTTTCATCAATCCTTGGACAGAAATTGGTCAAGTTGGAGATTAAACCTTGCCACCCCTAGTTTCAAGGCCTGGACTTTATCTACTGAGCTACCAGGCTCAGCTGCAGTGCAATGGATAGAATACAAAACAACAGTCTAGAGATAAACTTGGTGTCCCTTCTCTTACCTTCAAATTACTACCTGGAAGCTCACCAATCCCATCTTTCCATTCAAGAGCATCTACAGGATCAAAATCTTCCTTTGAGCCATCTTGCAGATGCGGCTCGGCACCTAGTTTTGAATCTGATACGAGAACGTCATTGGTTTCTATATTTGTTTCATCACTTGGGATCATTTCCTCATTGCATGCTAACAATGTGTCATCATTTTTGTCACCAGCATCATCCTTTTCGGATGGTTTTTCATCAGTTTCTGGTTGTTTATCATCTATTTCCAATTTAGCTGACTGTTCTGGTTTTACTTGAACACTTTCACTTTCAATAGAGTCTGATGTGGTTTCTTCACTACTCAAGAGACTTTTTCCCTTTGGGGCCAAAACAGTGACTTCCGACTTGTTGTCTGACGATGCTTCACTTGCTTCACTTGCTGAAGTATCCATTTTGGTTTCTGTTGGTAAAACAGTTACAGGTGTTTCAGTTTTTGAGGGAGGCAATAACTGAGATGATTGTTTGACCAGTTCCCAGCTTTTCTGTGTTGCTAACACAGTGGTTTTAACAGGGGTACCAGGCTTAGAGTTGTTGACATTATTGTTGGAACCATTTGATTTTGTATTCACTTCCACAGCTTTTGTATTTCCTGCACTGCGGACTTCTACAACCTTCGCAGTTTGGATAGGATTACTATTCCCTGCTGACATTTTTGGATATTGCACAGTGGTAAGTGTAATACCTGACGTCACCACAGCCTTGCTAGAAGTGACACTTTTACCTGTTGGCAAACTGCCAGGTTTCATTACCGGAGTTGTAATAAGAATCTGCTTGCCGCTAGAGTCGTTGAGCGTAGAACAAATCTGCTGTTGTTGAATTGGCCAGGAAATCTTTGCGGGACCAGAAGGCAGCATAATTTGAGCTTCTGCCATGGTGATTTTAGCTTTACCTGGTTTGCTGTCTGATTTCAATATTTGGCTAGCACTGGCTGGCACTATAGTGTACTGTTTATTACTGATTATATAAGAGCCCTGCTTTGTGATTTTCTGTGGAATGGATGAAGTATTAATGGCACCAGTATTGCGTGGAACGGAAATCAATGTGGTAGAAGTAAGAATCTGACCGGGCAAGGTTGCTATGACTTTAGCAGCACTTCCTGCCACCAATGTCTTGGGCAAGTTTTCATGTTTAACAACAGTCATAACTGTCTGATTATCAATGGCACTTTGTGACGATAACATTTCACCACTAACAGTCTTTTTATCGCTTAATAAGGACTTTCCCTCTGTGGGGTTGAAAGCAACCACTGACATTTTTCCCGATGTGTCTAATAATGATTTAGTCCCTGCCACATTCCAGTTTACAGGCACTTGGAAACTAAATTGTGTTGACGTCCCAGTCTTTGCAGCATCACTGCTTGAACCAGGCTTACTCTGTACATGAAATTGACCTTTCATATCTGCTGACACTACTGGCTTTGATAATGTGCTTGTTGGTGATGTCAGGCGATTGTTGTGTATTGTTACAACTTGCGGGGCAGAGTATCGTGTTCCTATGTTGGTTACAATAACATTTCCAAAGTTCACAGGAGATTTTGGCTGTGTAGTTTTGCCAGAGGTTGATGCCTGAAACTGGAACGTAACTTTACCATCTGTTGACCAGTTCTGGTGTACAGGAATCTAGAAAAAAGTGAAATTCTACTTTGAGCTATGCTCTGGCAAAAAGGGATATAATGCATCTCTGATGCATTATACCAAGCAAGATATCACTTAATTATGGATCCATAAAAATACATTTTGTCTAGTAATAGACTAAACCATGAGGTAGAATGGTCCTTGGCCATGTAGAAACATTACAAATAGCAAAATGTTTTGAACCTTGTCAGCCTGTGCAGACTTGCAGACTAACACGGGTTGATACTTTCTGCAGATGCATTAAAGCCCCTTTTCACAGACCTTAGGCTCATGTATGTGTTAACCCTTTATAATATGACAAAATTTGAGACTTCTCAGAATCAAAAGCATTTGCAGGTCATAATTTAAAACTCAGGGTCAAATGATAGAATTTTTCTTTGAAAGAGTAAAAAAATTTGTGGGAAAACGATAAAAGCATTTCTCCTTTTCCCACAAACTTTTCAAAAGTCTTCTAAATCAGGGTTGTTAAAACTCTGGATTGTGTGGAAATGGATTAATCTTTTGACTGCTCAATTTTCTGTCTGAAAACAAGAGGGGCATGATGACCCTGAATGGCTCACCTGAGCCTTTGTATCGTTAAGAATGTTACATGAAGTACAGTAATTATTCTTTGCTAATATGTACTTATCGGACTGTTTCACCAGGCTAACCCATTTTCAAACATGTTTAAATTATTATCAAGACAAATATTCTAATCCGATTTGATGAGCACTAGAGTGAAAATGTGGTTGTTTTTTTTTTGAAGATTTCTCCCAATGACCTACTTTTTGACAAGATATGACTCATTTTGGACTGAAAAATGCAGCCCCTTGAGTATGCCAATGGTTTTTCTACGATCAGTCCCAGTGACCTACTTTTGATACAAGACCCATTTTCAAATTCAGATGAGATAATACTGTGAAATTATATACAATCCGATCACCTTAATATGTAATGGTCCAAAAATGTGGCTACCAGAAAGTCTGTATGGGTTATTCCATGATGTATCCCAGTGACCTTCTTTTTAACTAGACACACAACCCACTTTCATACAGATCTGAGATATCATGAGGACAGACGCTCTGACCAACTTTCATGATTACTGAACCAGAAACCTGGCCTCTAGAGTGTAAACATGGTTTTTCTACGATATGTACAAGTGACCTACTTTTTTATTTAACATGACCCTTTTAACTCTTTACGACACAATCCCGAGTTTTAACAACCCCGAGGAAGAAGGCTTTTGAAAACACTGTGGGAAAAGGACATTTTCTCCTTTTCCCACATTGTTTTCTACCCTATCAAAGGCAGAAATCATCATATGAGCTACAGCTAATTTGTTGTCTGCAAATGCTTTCAATTTGGTTATGTCCAAAATTTTGTCATTTGGTAAAGAACTAAAAATTTAAAGTTGTTCTATTATTACATTTTGACCCCATGTGACCCACTGTTACTTACTGCAATAGCTGGTGAACTTAAGTGTGAAGGAGACTTTCTTGGTCCCATCTCTGAAGTTGAGAGCTGAAAATTGAATACAGATCATAATTAGATATATCTAGAGCACACCATCTAACCCTTAACGCTTTACCACACAATCCCAACTTTTAACGACTCTGAGAAAGAAGCCTTTTGAAAACATTGTGGGAAAAGGAGAAAATGCTGGTAACCAGCATTTTCTCCTTTTCCCACACTGTTTTCGACCAATTCCAAAACAAATTCTAATGCATGATTTACATTTTATTTCTTGTCTGCAAATACATGGAATTTGGACAAGTCTAAAATTTTGTTGTGTAGTAAAGAGTTAACTAGTCTGGATCTTACCATCACAGTTCCAAGAGGGCTTTTGAAAACAATATTGGAAATGGAAAAAATAAACCAAATACCAGAAAAATGCATTTTCTCCCTTTCCCACATTGTTCCCCATCATATCAAAAACAATCTCATTATTTCGGCCAAAGTAATTCATCGTCTGCAAATAATTTCAATATGAGTAAGTCTAAAGTTTGGTGAAAAGTTAATCGAATACCAATGACAAAATTTTAGACTCAATCACATTGATAGCTTTTGCAGACATCAAAATTATTTTGACTCAAAAATAGAAATACACCTTTGAAAGGGTAGAAAACATTGTGGGAAAAGGTTACCAGCTGGTTATCAGCATTTTCTCTTTTTCCCACGTTGTTTCAAAAGGCTTCTTCCTTCCGGCTGTTGAAACTCAGTACTGTGTGGTCAAGGGTTATCTTTTCAGAGCACATTTTTCTTGATTTTCATTACAGGCCTATAAGTGGCTTTCCACCAAAGAGTAGGAAAAAAGTTGGAATTAGTTAAAGAAAAAAGGAGGAAAAAGTAGGCAACTTATGCTAAAAAGTAGGAAATCAGTTAAACAAACTTATAACTATATCTCAAGTAGGAATTCAGTTAAACAAACTTACAAATATATCTCATAATTTATATTAATTCATTCTAACATTGTAAAACAGTTCAGAACAAGATCTGTTTAAAGAAACACTTTGCCCGCGGACAGAAAGATAGCTGTAGAAAACATTATGGGTAAAGGAGAAAATGCTAGCAACAGCATTTTTTCTCCTTTTTCCACAATGTTTTCTACCCATCCCTAAACAAATTTTGATTGTTGAGTCTCTATTATATTGTCATCTGCAAATGCTTTCAATTTGGACAAAGCTAGAATGTTGCCAAAGAGGTAGAACATAGACCAAATACAAGTACAAATTTTGTCGTATGGTGCAGAGTTATTAAAATGATGAAGATTCTAAAATTTCAAAGTCTCGTGACAAGATCCAGCGTATAGAAGACAGCTACCTTTGCCAGATGAGATTCATTTAAAGATGCTGCGCTTGTGATATTCAGTGATGGACGAATGTTTCCAGTGGTGTATGGAATAACAGGTCTTGGAATAAACATACTGTTGAAGCTTGTAGGTCCAGCTGAAGACATACAAACATACATAAAGACATTACATCTAGGATAAAACTTTTGTCATCTTGAACCAGAGTATTTTTAACCCATAACCCTTTACCACACAATCCTGAGTTTTGACGACCCTTTGGAAAATGCCTTTTGAAAACATTGTGAGAAAAGGAGAAAATGCTGGCAACCAGCATTTTCTCCTTTTCCCACAATTTTTAATACTCTTTCAGTCCTATACTTCACTACTTGTGTCACATTTAATCTGTCATCTACAAATGCTTTTAATTTGGATGGGTCAAAAATTTTGTCTTTCGGTAGTGGGTTAAAGAGCCTTTCACTAAAATGGTTGCCTTTGTGGCCAATGTAGATGAAGATCAGACTGCACAGGACATGCAGTCTGATCTTTGCTCTACAGGGTCTGCTTTGCTAGAACACTACAGACAAGAGAAGGCTTTTGAAAACATTTTGGAAAAAGGAGAAAATGTTGCTTACCAGCATTTTCTCCTTTTCCCAAAATGTTTTCAAAAGCTTTCTCTGTCTGCAATAGTTGCAGATGCAGCTGTTGCAGATCAAGATCAGACTGCATAAAACATACAATCTGATCTTTAATCTACACTGTCTGCTTTGCTAGAACACTATAGACAAGAGAAGGCTTTTTAAAACATTGTGGGAAAAGGAGAAAACCCCTTTAACCAGCATTTTCTTATTTTTCCCCACAACATTGTCTAACCTTTTACAGACATATCTCACCAGTTGAGCCATATTTAATTTGATGTCTGCAATTGATTTGGATTTGGGCAAGTCTAGAATTTTGTAGTTTGTAAAAGAAAATAAACAAGAGGATCACTGGCCCTAAAGTGCTCACCTGAGTAAAGGTCATCTAGCATTGATAAAGTTGAAGAGATCCTAGTTGTGATGAGGTAAAACACAGGAATGTAAGTGAACTACTTCTTGACCAACATTACCAAATTTTTAAATTGTACTAGATATCATCGAGACAAACATTCTGACCACTTTTCATGAGTATTAGACTGAAAATATAGAATGCACATAAGGTTTTTCTAAGATTTGTTCCAGTGACCTACTTTTTCACCCAACATGACCCAATTTCGAAAACTGCCCGAGACAAACATTCTGACCACTTTTCATGTGTATCAGACTGAAAATGTGGCCTCTAGAATGCACACACGGTTTTTCTAAGGTTTGTCCCAGTGACTTACTTTTTCACTCAACATGATCTGATTTTGAAACTGCCCGAGATATTATCATGACATGCATTCTGACCAAATTTCATGAGTATCAAGCTAAAAATGTGCCCTCTAGAGTGCACACAAGGTAATTGTTGACACTGGTACATAGCACAATCACAAAGGCTCTCCTTGAGCACTTTGTGCTCAGGTGAGCAAACAAAATACCAATCTTGTGATGAAGTTAAAATGATATTACCACACAAAAAAGTTTGTGTTTCAGTCAGTCCACTTGAAATGGTTGACACAGAAGAAACCTCCACTATTCCAGTCGGCTGTTCTGTCTTCAGCCTCTTTGTGGGTGGCTCGCTGCTGTCCTCTGATGCACTCATCTTGTTTTACTGCTGTACAAGCAATTTTAATCAAACAATTTGATAAAAAATTATCATAAATTCACACCATTTTTACACATTTATATCACTAACAACTTTTGATATGCAAAAGGACCATGAGAAACTGATTTTAACAACTATAAAATTAACCCTTTACCACACAATCCTGACTTTTAACGACTTTGAGGAAGCAGCCTTTGGAAAACATTGGGGGAAAAAGAGAAAATGCTGGTTACCAGCATTTTCTCCTTTTCACACATTGTTCTCTACCCTATCAAAAGTTAATTTCATCATCTGAGTCACATTTAAATTGTCGTATGCAAATGTTTTCAATTTGGACAAGTCTACATTTTTCTCATGTGTTAAAGAGTTCACTATTTATCAAATGCCAAAATTTTGAAACCATCAAATTGAAAACGTTTGCAGATGACACATCAGATGTGACTCATAAGATAATATTGGTCTCTGTAAGAATAGGAAACATAGTTACCACCATTTTTTCCTTTTCCCACAAGTTTTCAAAGGCCATTTTTCCTGGAATCATTTCAACTCAGGATTTTGTGGTAAAGGGTTAAAAATGTTATCAAAATTCAGTCATGACTTTTTATGACAGTCCAATTTTGTTTACAAATACAAGTTAACTCTTTGTCAGACGACAAAATTTTGGACATGTCTAAATTGAAAAAATTTGCACATGACATATCAAGTGTGGCTCAGATAACGACATTTATCAATGAAATGACAAAAACCATTCTGGGAAAATGAGAAAAATGCTGTTTAACGTTTTCTCCTTTTCCAAAAATTTTTCCAAAGCTTTCTTCACCAGAGTCGTTAAAACTCTGGATTGTGGTGAATGGTTGAGCTTTTCATCAGAAGAAAAAATCGTTCAACAAGCACAGTTGGCTACATTGAAATCATTTGCAGATGACAAAATTAAATGGGGCTCAAATGATAGAATATGTTTATCAATGGGTAGAACACATCATGGAAAAAAGGAGATATGCTTATTACCAGCATTTTGTCCTTCTCCCACAATGTTTTCGAAAATCTACTTCCTAGGAGTCATACAAATATGGAATTGTGTGGTAAAGGGTTAAATCCAGGGGCTAGAATTCTGTTTGAAATTTGTGCTCTAACAAACCTGAGTGAGAAGACTTTTGAAAACATTGTGGATAAAGGAGAAAATGCTGGTAATCAGTATTTTCTTCTTATCCCACTATGTTTTACCCTTTTCAATCCCACAGTTTGAGTCATACTAAATTTGTTGTCTGCTTTCAACTTGGATACATGATAGGTGTTGTGTGATTAAGGTTTAAAATCATTGATGTACAGTCCAAGGTCTAAAACAAGAGGGCCACGGTAGCCCCACATTGCTCAACTGACAAGTGACTCTAAATTGGTATGAATAAAGATATTTGCATGTCAAAAATATGTCTGTTTAATTGACTGAATGATGTTTAAATCTGCTTTCATCATTATTTCAATCATATCAAAGCACCAGCTCACTTTTTTTGTATGTTTCCTGATATACCCAAGCACTAGAGCAGGGCTCTGAAGTCCCTTGCCCATGGACACTCCCATGAAAAACACAATAGCTAAGATGATGACCCAACGCCTCTCAGAAAAATAACTTTTCAAAATCAAAGGGACTCAATTGGACCGATTTTTTCTGAAAGGGTAGATAGCATTTTGGGTGTTACCAACACTTCATTCGTCCCACATTGTTTCAAAAACCCTTTTTCCTAGGGGTTGTTAACCCTTTACAGCACAATACCGACTTTTAACGAATCTGGGAAAGAAGGCTTTAGAAAACTATCGTGGTAAAAGGAGAAAATGTTGGTAACCAGCATTTTCTCCTTTTCCCACAATGTTTTCTACCCTTTCAAAGAAAAATTGTACCATTTGAACCACACTGAAATTGTCGTCTGCCAATGCTTTAAATTTGGACAAGGCTGTAATTTTGTTGTCTGGGAAAGGGTTTAAACAGAGAACTGTTTGGAAAAGGGTAACTAAGAGCACAAGTTTGCAAAACACACAATCCAGAGGTTTTACCTTGCCCACATGGTTAAACGTTAGACTTTTTCATATAAAAGGAATTTATAGACACCAATTTACATGTTTTTTAGATGATAGTAATTGTCCCTGAATAGGTTTCACTCTTTACCAAACGACAAAATTATAGACTGGTCCAAACTGAAAGCATTTGCAGACTACAAAATAAATGTGACCGAAAAAATGAAATTGGTTTTTGGAAGGGTAGAAAATTTTGTGGGAGAAGGAGAAAATGCTGATTAATAGCATTTTCTTCTTTTCCCACAATGTCTTCAAAGGCTTCTTTTCCAGGATCATTAAAGTCCGGATTGTGTGGTAAAGAGCTGAAACACTGAGGGAAAAGCAGAAAATGATGGTTGCAGAAAATGCTGGTTACCAACATTTTCTCTTTTTACCACAATGTTTTCAAAAGCCTTTTTTTTCAGGGTCCTTAAAACTTGGGTAAAAGGTTAATGACCTTGAGGTAGGAGGCTTTATAAAACATTGTGACATAGAGAAAATGCTGGTAAGCCATTCTAGGATAAATTTCAACATTTGGGCTATATTTAACTCTCAGCACCTGGCAAATTATTAGCCTTGTTCAAAATGAAAGCGTAATTATGCAGACGACAAATGTTTTTCAAAACATAAAATTTGCCTTTCATTTCAAAGGTTAGAAAACATATATTGTTGGAAAAGGGGTAAATGCTAGTTACCAGTATTCTCTCCTTCTCTAGACTGTTTCCAAGAGCATTTTTTCACACGGTCTTAACTCTTTACCACACAATCCCGACTTTTAACGACCCTGAGAAAGAAGGCTTTGGAAAACATTGTGGGAAAAGGAGAAAATGCTGGTAACCAGCATTTTCTCCTTTTCCCACAATGTTTTCTACCCTATCAAAATCAAATTTTGTCATTAGTGTGACCTTTAATTTGTCGTCTGCAAATGCTTTCAATTTGAAAAGTCTAAAATTTTGTCGTTTGGTAAACAGTTAAAAGGTCAGGATTGTGTGGCAAAGGGTTTATCAATTTTGTATTTTGCAAATGCTTTCAATATCTATGGACTAGTCTGAAAGTTTATCGTCCGGTAAAGGGATAAACCTACAAAATTTTGGACTTGTCCAAATCAAAAGCAGTTCCAGACACCAAATAAACAACAGCAGACACTATAGAAATTGCAATTAACGCTTTACAACATAATCCTGACTTTTATCGATCCTGTGAAAGAAGTATTTTGAAAACATTGTGGAAAAAGGAGAAAATACTGGTTATCAGCTTCTTTTTTCTTCTTTTCCCACAACCTTTTCTAACCGGTCAAAAACAGAAATCACCCTATCATTTGAAATCATGCTGGTTACCAGCATTTTCTTTTTTTCCAATGTTTTCACAAGCGTTTTATGGCAGGGTTGTCCAAACTCGGGCTTGTGTGGTAAACAGTTTTAAAAAAAAAGGTTTTTTTTTTTCATTACTTTTTCAGTGAAATTAGTTTTACTAAATCAAACTGTACATAAAAAAGTCAGTTATTATATATATATTTTTTTCATCCGTAGAGATGAACCGAATGTAGAGAAAAACCAAAGTCATTGTCAAATTTTTTTACTTTTCTAACTCCACAATTTTCAGTTTGTTCATTTGTTATTTTTGTGAAGGGCAATTCACTTTCACTTTAAAATAATTACTGTGCACAAAAGTCAGTTTAATTATTTCAACTTGTTTTCTAATTAAAATGAGTTGTCATGGGAGGTCATATACAATGCTGAGAGCAAGTTCACGACATCACCTTTTTTTTGCTAAATTACTATAAAAATCCCTTTTTCGAAATCTACGAGTTCTAGAATTTTTTTATGCGCAAGATCCTGTAAATGCGCACAAAAAAATCATGCTGTGATAAAAGATAAACTTGCAATTATAATAATGCGCTTGTTCATCTTTTCTGTGTGGTAAAAACCAAAACGGAATTAATTTATAAAAAGAGAAAAAGTTTTCGCGAAAATTTGACGGTCGAATTGTTAACAAGCTGGCCGTTGTGGGAATCAGCCTCGTTCTGAATTTCCTAAAATGTTCTGGAAGAAAAAATCAAATTTTAAAGCCAAAACTGTAGGTAATTTGATGAAATTTCTTAAAGGAGCTCAATTTCAGTGAAACAGATGACTACAAGTATGTATTTCAGTCTAAAACAAATTTATTACTCATTAAATACATGGAAAACATCGCAGCCCATACTAATTCCTGTCCTGCGCGATAACTTAAATCGAAAACAAGCTAAATTCCGGTAGGTTTAATATCATTTTCCTACCTGCAGATACTCCTTCTCTTGAAATTACTGGTTATCTTCGCTGAAACAAATTAAAAGCTAACTTTTAAAATTAATTTTTCCGACTGACATTGACGGAAACCTCAACAATTTATTTATATAGGCAATTGTTTCATTTCCCGTGCGCCATTTGCACTGACTTTGTAACGCAGGGGGAAAACGGAAGAGCGGAATTGGAGTATAATTCGGGCCCTGAATCGGTATTTTTCTGCATTTATCCTAGGTACAGTTATTGCGCTGTAGTTATCGAGATACTGCGATTGGTTTATTTACATCTGAAGGCTGATCACAGTCTAATGATAGATAGGTCGTTTGGTAAATTGTTGATAACAGTTCAGTTTGCAAATTTCTGATGAAACTTTGATTCTGGTTAAATATAACGCCATTTATGACAAAAATCGAAAATATTTAATTTTTTTCTTGAAAATCTTTTTTTTTTATGATCATTAGTGAGTGACGTCACGACTTCAATGTTATTGTTTTGATAATGGCAGTGCTCAGCTCAGTTCGTGACCGGAAAAATCGAAGTTGAAAAACGAGTTTTTCTGAATGATTTAGGTATAAATGTTTCTAATTACTAGAAATATTTGCGTATTGATAATCTAGATACGCAGTATTGCCATAATGCATTCATATCTAGTTTTGCGCCTTTCCTATTTGACCTGTCATTTTGTCAGCTGATTGCAAGACAGAGGTGCAGACATTTTGTGAACTTCTTTCAATTTGATAACTGAGACGATGTCACTTGATATAACGTACCAAGAAATTTTCATGATCCAAGTCTAAAAAGGCTTAGATGATGTTAGAAGACATGGTCGGGTTTCTTATTGACTTTCTTGAAGTCCGAGAAACTCTTAAAAATGCTGTTCATTGCAGAGGAAATAATTATGTAAATACAGGTTGACACTTTAACTCTTTACCAAACCACAAAGTTTTAGACTTGTCCAAATTGAAAGTATTTGCAGATGACATTTCAATTGTGGCTCATATTGCGGGATTTGCCATTGTTAGGGTAGAAAACATTGTGGGAAAAGGAGAAAATGCTGGTTACCAACATTTTCTTCTTTTCCCACATTGTTTTCCAAAGGCGTCTTCCTGAGGGTCGTTAAAACTCAAGATTGTGTGGTAAACTGTTAAAGTCATATAGTACTACACCTTCCTGTCAGAAGTTAATGATCCCATCAACTTTTTATTCAGCATCGCAGAAAGAGTTGCCTTTATAGGTGAAACATGCATGAAGTTGTAACAGCATACTTCCTGCTGCTCCACACAGAACTTGTTTGGTGTTTGGTATTAAGTGCCCTTTTCAACATTATTTCAGTAAATCAAAATGCAGGGTTCGACATTAAAGTATGTTCGAACGACATTGTTTAGCAAACAATCGGCTTGGGCTAGTAGAGACTGCGTCCAGCTAGCCCAAATGGTCTAGTGAAAAAATCGAGACAATTAGATTAAGTATCAATTTCATGCTTCATACAAGTAATGAAAATCTACTTTACATGCTGTTCGACGAAAATGCTTGCTCAGATAACTTTTGATTAGATTCAACCAACAACAGTATAGACCTTGAGTGGAAAGCTGAATTCGTGACACTGGTTTGTGTTCGATTCCGAGGAAAATGCCATGTTTTTTAAGGACAGAAGATCTGTTGAAGGATCTGATAACTTAATACCACAATGTTTTTATCTTTTAAAACTCAAATTCTGTTATTTGAGCCTCAGTAAGACTACTATGTTGTCTGCTATTGCTTTCAAATTGGAGAAGTCTAAATTGTTATCCTCTGGCATAGGGTCAAGAAATCATGATTGAAATAACTAACGGGAAACATTAATTGACCATTACTTATCATCACATTGTCATATTGTTTTTTGTTGCTATTTTGATATAGATTTAATAACAAGAGAAGTAACATAGATTTTGATCTATTTTACACTTTTCTTCATTTTTCAAAAATGGTCTAGTAGAAATCTGAATTGGTCTAGTGAATAGTGCAAATTACTAGTCCACCGGTCTAGTTGAAAAAAATGTTAATGTCAAACCCTGAAATGGCAGGTGGATTCTATTCTTGAGGACTTCTGGCTGCTTTACCTTGAACTTAAAATGGAAGCATTTGTGTAAAACAGACGAAAAGTACTTCAAACAATTAAAATTGTCCTATGAAAGCATACAAAACATTGCGGGAGGAGGAGAAAACAGTGGTTACCAGCATCTTCTCTTAATATTCCAGGGGCTTAACCAAGGATTCAGAATCATTAAGCACTCCAAGCAAGAGTGTTGTTTCAACTTTTGGCTGCAAAATGCAACAGATTGCACTTTTGAGAACGGTGTAAATAAAGATCAGACTGCACATTCTGTGCAATGTTTGGTCTGATATTGATTGACACTGTCCTCAAAAGGGTCAGGGAACATGCTGTCTGATCTTGATCTTCACTGTCTGATACAGTGAGATTTTTCATCAAAAAGAAATGTGATGAAAACACACTTTTTGGCTTTTCGCTATCAGTTGCAAAGGAAAGGGAAAAATGCTGGTAGCCCACAATTTCTCCTATTCCCACATTATTATCTAACCTTTCAAGGACAAATTTTATCATCTTAACTACATGTAATTTTTCATCTGCAAATGCTTTCACTTTGGACCAGTCTAAAATTGTGTTGTCTGATAAAGAGTTAATCCAATTCTTTTTATTTATCTAGAGCGAAAATATCTAGACAGAAAATTAACACAGATATATCTATAAAACATGGGAGGAGCTGTGAGCACCGGTGAAGACAATGATGACTTAGTAGATAATCTCCTAGAGGCTGACTACATCAAAACACCGCTCGTAGAGAAAGTATTCCGAGCTGTGGATCGAGCAGATTACTATCTGCCAGATCAACGTGACGCAGCATACAAGGACCTTGCATGGAAACATGAGCACCTGCATTTGTCAGCCCCTTGCATTTATTCTGAAGTAATGGAGGCCCTTCAGCTTGAGCCCGGCTTATCATTCCTTAATCTTGGCAGTGGTACAGGATACCTGAGCACTATGGTTGGTCTCATCTTAGGTAAGTTAAAGTGATGCATTTGTGACTATTGATTGAATGGTTTTTAACGCCATTTTCAGCATCATTTCAATTAAATCACAGTAGCCAGAGCACATATCCATGCTTACCTGAAGTTTCTTTTACCAGTACTTTGCATGATACTCTTCCCAAGCCACTGGCTGTTTTTTCCACACTGTCGTCATAACAATAATCAGCGGCGAGAGAGGAATGAATCCTGTTGCAATGACTGTCATCAATCCTTAGAAAGAAATTGGCTAATCTGGGTCCATGTTGACAAACCATTCTTAAGAATTTTCTTAGTCTTATTCTCCAGAATTTTGTGAATATGAAAGTAACACAACTTCTGATTGGCTGAACCATTTTTTTATTGGCTAAACCATTTCAGAAGTTGGGCTACTTTCAAATTCAATCAGATGTTGTGTTACTTTGAGATTTAGAAAATCTTGAAGAGTAAAACTAAGAATATTCTCAAGAATGGTTGGTGAATACAGACCTTGGTGGTTCAAACCAGTGATCCCCTGGCCTTAAATCCCATACACTACAAGGCTTTGCTCCAACTCTAGGGTGTTCAAAGACATGTTTTGGTGGTAATTTCATTAGAACTAGTCCAATGTCTATTATATACATGATGTCCATGTTCAAACTGAAGGTTATTTTCCATTTCTTTCTGACTTTCTGTATGTTCACGTCTAATTATTTATTGTCCATTTACCACACAAAGAAGTTTTAGACTAAGTCTTGTCCAAATTTATAGTTCTTGCAGAAAACAAATCAAATATGGCTCAAATGATCAGATTTGTCTTTGAAATTATAGAAAACATTAATGGAAAAATGGAGAAAAATGATAGTTACTAGAATTTTCTCCATTTCCCACAATGTTTTTGAAAACTTTTTTTCCTCACAGTCATTAAAACTTGGAATGGTTTCCTTTACTCTTTACCACATGACAAAATCTTCGACTCGTTAATAAAACTGAAAGCATTTGCCGATGACATTCTAAATGTGGCTCAAATGGTGGAATCTGTCTTTGAATGGTTAAAAAATATCATGGGAAAAGGAGAAAATGCTGGTTACCAGCATTTTCTCCTTTTCCCACAATGTTTTTTAAAAGGCTTCTACCTCAAGGTCGTTAAAAGTTGGGATTGTGTGGTAAGAATTAAAGGATTAACCCTGTATTATTTTCTGTTTCTACAGGTCCCTATGGCATTAATCACGGTGTTGAGCAACATACGGATGTAGTAGAGTATGCCAGAGAGAGGCTGGACGAGTTCAAGAAGAACAGTCCTGCTTTTGATGAGTTTGACTTCTGTGAACCAACCTTTGTTGTTGGCAACTGTTTATGCCTGAACTCCGGATGTCATTTGTACGACAGAGTGTATGTGGGAGCAGCCTGTCCACCAGAGCATGAAAACTACATGAAAAACTTGATCAAGATTGGAGGTGTTCTTGTCATGCCATTGAATGATAAGGTAAGTTTTAGTCCTGATTTGGCTTTTGTGATGCAATTTTTTGCCAACCTTTCTAACTTTTTCAAGGACAATGTGCAGAGCTTTGGGGATTGTAGCAAAGCGTAGTTATGGTAAATTGCAATTCAGCTGTCAACAACTCTTTACCAAACAACAAAATTTCAGACTGGTCCAAATTGAAAGCATTTGCAGATGACAAAGTAGAGGTTGATCTAATTACAAAATTTGTTTATGATAGTGTGTAAAACATTGTGAGAAAAGGAGAAAATGCTGGTAGCCAGCATTTTCTCCTTTTCCCAGAATGTTTTCAAAAGCTCTCCTTATCAGGGCTGTTAAAACTCGGGATTGTGTGGTGAAGGGTTAACTCTTCACCACATGACAAAGGTTCAGACTTTTCTTTACTGAAAGCATGTGCAGACAACAAATTAAATGTGGCTCAATTGAAAGAGTAGAAAACCAATATTTTCTCCTTTTCCCACAATGTTTTCTAGCCTCTTCCATAAAGGTCGTTAACCCATTACCAAACAACAAAATTGTGGACTTGTCCAAATTGAAAGCATTTGCAGACGACAAAGTAAATATGGCAGGTTACTATCAAAATATTTTCTACTTAGTATTTTCACTGAAAAGCAATTGCTGCTGAGTGATAGCACCTGCATGCGGTGCTCTTGTTTTAATTTTGAGTGACCATGGATTTACTTTTGAGCTATTTTCAGACAGGCTGAGATTAACTATTGATCTTTTTTTGGTAAGGTGTAGATTAAACTTTGATTAAGGTCCATATTCAACAACTATTCTTAAGAATGTTCTTGGTCTTATTCTCCATAATTGTCTAAGTTTGAAAGTAACACAACTTCTGATTGGCTAAACCATGTGGTTTAGCCAATCAGAAGTTGTTTTACTTTCAAATTTAGATAGACTAAACTTCTGGATGCTGTGTTCTTGTAGAACCCTTTACTAGACAGCAAAGTTGTAGACTTGAAACTATATGTCATCGAGAAATCAAATGTGGCTGAAAAGATAAGAGTTTTTTTCTCAGTGTTTTCAAGTACTTTTTTTCAGGGTCATCAAAAGTAGGGCTTTTTATGGCAAAGAGTTTGAAGTTCAGGTGTTATTGTTTTATTTTTATAGCTAATACAGGCCAAGCGTACAGGTGAGACAGAATGGGAAACAAAGAGTATGTTACCGGTGTCGTTTGCAACCTTAGTGTCACCACTCCCGGAATTTGCTAAAGATCTCATAGACCTGCGTAAGTATTTCTTATGTATTTCTATTTATATCATTATTAATCTTTCTGAAAGTTGCCCAGTTCTTATTGGACATTCAGTCTGCTAAAAGAAACCTTAATACCAGACCAAATTTTTACCAGACCAAAAATATTACAATGCATTGTTCATGAATATACAATTATTAATCTTACATGTAGAGAAAGGAATGTTCTTGAAATTCCCGAAATGAAAGATAAGTGATTGTATTGGACACCAATTTTCCATAGACCAATAAAAAATCATCTTACAAATATATGATGTCATATTATTTTGTACAAGGATTTTCATTGTTCCATTGGAGCTGAGCAGAGTATGGGAATACCCTCGTGTTGTTGTAAAAAACTAGTATTTGACCTATTGATGCTATTTTTATCTTGAAACACAGGGGCGTTAGGAAATATAAATGTAAAAATTGTGACTGTGTATGTTAGATTTTTGCTGGATAGTCAGTCTTGTAAACTGAAGAATTTTGATGAGTTGATCCGACTTTTACAAGACACATCTGTCGGGCTGATAGTGTTTTGGAAAGTCTGCATTATAGGCCATCTTTGCACATGCAGTGATTATTAGATAGTGAGGGCTCTTTCACGCCTAATATTTCAGGTGTTTATGTTTTACCTTTACCACACAAACCTGACGACCCTGATGAATAAGGCTTTAGAAAACATTGTGGGAAAGGTGAAAAAGCTGGTAACCAGCATTTTCTCCTTTTTCCACAATGTTTTCTATGCTATCAACACAAAGCCCTTCATTTTAACTGTATGGGACTTGTCGTCTCCAAATGCTCTCGATATGGAGGAGTCTTACACTTTGCTGTCCAGTAAAGAGATAATTCATAATTGGAAAATCTCGAGATTAATTCTGGCTGGTTGTGCTTGGCACATAGAAGTGCCACATGGTAACCTTTTGCCATATAATCTGAAGTTTTAACAACCCTGAAAAAGAAGGCTTTTGAAAACATTGTGGGAAAGGGAGAAAATGCTGGTTACCAGCATTTTTAGCTCACCTGAGCACGAAGTGCTCAGGATGAGCTATTGTGATCACTCACCGTCTGTCGACGTCCGTCGTCCGTCCGTCCGGCATCCATCCATCCACATTTCTTTGTTTACACTCTAGCATCTACAAATATTAACCAATCAGCACGAAACTTGGTCAAAATATATATGACCCTAAGATCTCGGATGAGTTCGATTATGGGTGTAATCGGACCAGAACAACTGGAGTTACTTGCCCTTGAATTAGAAAAATTGCTATATTTGACTTTGTTTACACTCTAGCATCTACAAATATCAACCAATCAGCACTAAACTTGGTCAAAATATATATGACCATAAGATCTCGGATGAGTTCGATTATGGGTGTAATCGGACCAGAACAACTGGAGTTATTTGCCCTTGAATTAGAAAAATTGCTATATTTGACTTTGTTTACACTCTAGCATCTACAAATATCAACCAATCAGCACCAAACTTGGTCAAAATATATATGACCATAAGATCTCGGATGAGTTCGATTATGGGTGTAATCGGACTAGAACAACTGGGGTTATTTGCCCTTGAATTAGAAAAATTGCTATATTTGACCTTGTTTACACTCTAGCATCTACAATTTTTAACCAATCAACATCAAACTTGGTCAAAATATTTATAAGCATAAGATCTCGGATGAGTTCAATTCATCTGACCAGAACGACTGGAGTTATTTGCCCTTGAATCAGAAAGTTCTGTAGAATAGTTCTTTGTCCGGAGCATAACTTTGTCATCTCCAGCCCGATTGACTTGAAACTTGGCATTTGTAGTTGTTGCAATAATACGGAGTGCAGTGTGAAAGAACCATAACTCTACCTTGTACTGTCTAAGAGTTATTTCCCTTTGATTGTCATTTTTACAGCATTTTCTGCTTGTCCAGAATATAACTTTGTCATCTCAAGCCTGAACATCTTCAAATTTGGTATGCATGATCGTTGAAAAATTACGGAGTGCAGTGCACAAGAACCATAACTCTTCCTAGCACAAATTTTGAGTTATTCTCCTTTGACCTTCATTTTATAGCATTTCATCCTTGTTCGGAGCAAAATTTGGTCATCTTAAGTAGGAATGACATGAAATATGGTATGCTTATTTGTTGCAATATGTGGAAGTGCAGTGCACAAGAATTGTAACTCTACCTCGTGCTGTCTTTGAGTTATTTCCCTTTGATCATCTTCTTTACAGCAGTTAGTGCTTATCCGGAATATAACTTTGTCATCTCAAGTCAGAACGACTTCAAACTTGGTATGCATGTTTGTTGCAATATTACCGAGTACAATGCGCAAGAACAATAACTCTGCCTAGCACAGATTTTTAATAATTCCACTTTGATCTTCATTTTTACAGTATTTCTTGCTTGTCTGGAATGGAACTTTGAAGTCTCAAGTCAAATTGACTTGAGACTTGGTAAACATGTTTGTTGCATTACCTGCCCTTTGCGATTATTATACCTCCTTGACAACTGGAGGTGGGATGGTGGGCTTATGTTGCGACAATTTGCCACTCTTGTTTCATTATCATTTGGCCTTGAACCTCAATATTTGCTATTTATCTTCATTGTAGACCTTTACTGCTTAGTACTCAGGTGAGCAATATAGGACCATCATGGTCCTCTTGTTTTCCATTTCCCTCAATGTTTTCAAAAGCCTCCTGCCTCAGGGTTGTTCAAAGTTGGGATTGTTTGGTGAAGATACACAAAGAAATTTTAGGAAGGCATAGGTGTATGAGCTGGCCAGAGTGAAATACTGCTAAAACTGGCATTTGATAATGAACTATTAAACAGTTACTACATGATGAATCAAGCACTGGGCTGGTAAGTTTGACCCAGTGTGCTTTTTCAGACAGTTAAGATCAAAATCAGTCTACACCAAACATGAAGTCTGATCTTCAAGCCTTACTTAATTTTGTACCATACAATCCCAATCTTAACGACCCGGAGGAAATAGTCAATTGAAAACTTTGGGGGAGAAGGAGAAAATGATGGTTACCAGCATTTTGTCCTTATCCCACAAGGTTTTCATAGACAGTTACCATCACTACAGCTAAATTTTATATACATGTATTGTTTGCGCATGCTTTTAATACAGACCCATCTAATATTCTGTAGTTTGGTTTAATTAATTCAATAATTATCAGAAAGTTTTACGAAATCTATTAGTAGCCTAAGGGTTAAGGGTTAAGTCAAAATGATTTATCGTTTCAGCTGAGCCACATCAACCAGCACTACAGGAGCTGTGTAGAACTACAGTAAGACGAGTGCTGCGGTCTAACATACACAAAAAGCATCCAGAGCTCAGCAAAGTCCGTAAACGTGTCCGAAAACCAAAAAAGAAGCCGCCCCATGGAATGTCCAATATTAACATAATTCCAATGAGCATGGGTATGATGATACTTCGCCAATTCAATCAGGATTTAAACTCGAGCGACGAGAATGAGAGAGACGATGGCAGTGAAAGAGGTGATACGATGGACAGTCATGATGTAGACGATGAGGCTGATGATGTTGATAATGATGATGATGATGGTGATGAAGTCCGTGCTTTCAACAATAAAGATAATAATGAGATGGAAGCAGATGATGAAAAAGTATATGCAAATGATAACAAAAAAGAAGCAGATGAAAAATCTGGTGACCTGGACAATAAACCGGAGACCATACAGTCAGAGAGAATGGATGAAATAATACCTGAAAATGGAGCAAAGAAAGTTGACATGGAATGTACTGGCAGTGACTTGGTAATTGATTCCCTGGACAAGATTGATGAAGGTTCTAAAGAGTCTATAAGTGACTATGGTAGTGATGATGAAGCACTTGATGAAGTTGCAACTGCCAATAGTAGAGCTTCTTTAACAGAGGAAATTGACAGAGAACTGAACCGAGCCTTGACTTCGAGAATAAATGAAATGAGAAGGATGATTTCGGACGAGATCAGTGCATGTGGGTCACATGATCCTCAGAAATCCCCATCCCCTATTGTTCCCCCAGATATGTCCTTATCAGATTCCGATGAAGAGGATGAGTCGAGACAGAAGTTCAATGTGGAGGAGTTTATAAGGCAGGGAGCCAGAGAGACGGCTCCTCCTAGAAAAACCCGGTACTCGTCAAATACTAGCGTGGACACGTCAACTACATCAGGAATTGGTTCATACAATGAGTCGTACAACGACGACCATTTGTATACAGACATATGCAACACAGACAGCCAGAAAACGTCTCCAGGATGGACTAATTCAGAAACAGAGGTGAATGGGAAACAAAACTGTGATAAAACCATCGTCAAGGATGGTAAAACTACGACAGAAAGCCATAGTGGTGATGAAGAGGAGGAACTCGAAGAAGAAGAAATCAGTGTGAAAGGAAAACTTTCTGAGTATTTAAAACAGGATGTGGAATGTCTGCCACTTCCCTCAGCCCTGAAAAGCTATTTGCTCTTCTACAGAAATGTAGAAAGCATGTAAGATACACCTTGCGTAGTAAATACTGTCTAGCATGATGTATTATAAATACGAATAATTTGAAATGTTATCATGGAATATTTATGAACAATTGGTTTTTGAATTTGCTACACAAACCCAGTTATTCCTTTTTTAGCAATATCTGCCATTCTGTTACTCTGTGCCGATGGACAAATTGATAGACTGTCCAAATTGAAAGCATTTGATATGCAGATAAATTTAATGTGACTCAAGGATTGAAATTTCTCTTTGGGAGTGTAGAAAACATTGTGTGAAAAGGAGAAAATGCAGGTTACCTGCATTTTCTCCTTTACACACAATGTTTTCAAAAGTCTTCTTCCCTTGAGTTGTTGAAATTCAGGATTAAGTGGAAAAGGGCTCAAAATAAAAAGTAATTTTTTGAGAATGTAGGTATGGTTCACCTTGTGTAGTAAAGACTGTCTGGCACGACATTGTATCATGAATATAAATAACTTGAAATGTTATCATGGATTAAAAAGACATGATTTTTAATTTGCTGCACAAACCCATCTATTCCTTTTCTAGCGATACTTGCCATTGTGCTACTCTTTACCAAAGGACAAAATGATAGACTGTTCAAACTGAAAGCATTTGTAGAGGTAAAATTAAATGTGACTCAAGGAGTGAAATTTCTCTTTTGTAGTGTAGAAAACATTGTGGGAAAAGGGGAAATTCTGGTTACCTGCATTTCCTCCTTTTCCTACCATGTTTTTGAATGCCTTCTTCCTTAGAGTTGTTGAAACTCACAATTGTGTTATAAAAGGTTAAAAGCAAAATGTATTTTCCCGAGATGCCATATTGGCTAACAATCTTAATGTTGCTTTACTTCGAAATTTTAAGACATGTTTCAGGCTTTTTTTTGCCTTATTTGATACTTTTCTCAAAGCCATTCTTTCTCAGGGTCATGAAAATATTGGCTTGTTTGGAAAGGGATTAACTTCTTACCACACAACAAAAATGTAGACTTGTTTAAATTGAAAGCACTGGCAAACTACAGTTTAAATGTGGCTCAAATGATGAAATTTGTCTTTGAAAGGGTTAAAAAACATTGTGGGAAAATGAGAAAATGCTGGTTAACCAGCATTTTCTCCTTTTCCCACAATGTTTTTCAAAAGACTTCTATGTTAAAACTTAGGATTGTATGGTAAAGGGTTAGTGCATGAATAAGATGTTTTTTGTCCCTGAAGTAATGAGCTAAAGGGGCTTAGGTTGATGAGGGGGAGGGGCGTGTTCACCAACCATTCTAAAATGCACTCTGAGTCAAATTCTAGAAATCGAAAGTTATATATTTTCTGATTGGTTAAACTGTTTGGTTCAGCCAATCAAATATTGTATTTATTTCAAATTGAGAAAATTCTTGAGAAATAGACATAGAATTTTATGTTGAGTGGTAGGTAAATACCGGCCCTGGAAATCATGGCTCGGAAAAAGAAGAAAAAGAAGAAACAGAGTTTTCCGTACTTTTACTCAAAAAGTTTTCACATTTTTCTGCAGTTTTTGCTTCAAAAGGAATTGAGTTAGCATACAAAATGTGGAGTTTATATGACTAATATCACAGCTTTTTCTATCACTTAAACGTGAATTTGTATAACACAAACCTTTGTAATAAGTTGGTATGTCTTAATGTGATAAAGTGATGCAGTCATTAATATTTCACTTTGAAACATCACAAGTATTAGAGATAGATATATGAATCATTTACAGAAAAAAAAAAATCTTACAAAAAATACAAATTAACAGTTTTCTATGACTTTATTATCCTAAGCCTTGCAGCGCCTTTTACAACTACATTTGCCAGTGTGGCCAGTGTATATCAAGATCAGACTGCACAAAATGTGCAGTCTGATCTTTGATCCACACTGTCCACTTTGCGAAAACATTCTGGAAAAGAGCTACCTTAAAATTAAAATGTGGGTCTTAATTCTAGATTGAAGCCCCGCCCGATAACTCAGAGGTTAGCATATCTGACTTGTATCCTGATGGTTGTGAGTTTGATACCTGGTCTAGGCAAACTTTCTTTCCAGTGATTTTTTTGCTCTCACTGTGGATGCATGTGAGAAAAGTAGTCAGTGACTTGGAAAGAAAGTTGCGTCAGTATTGGTGTGAAAAAGCCAGGAAACACATGCATAAGTGCACTGACAGAGCTCTGTGATATGACCCAAGCTGTTAAAAATGGCGTTAGACCCCAATAGAAACAAATCTAGATTGAAAATGTCCACAGGGTTTATTTAGGGCTCTAAGGGCTAATTCTATTTATTTGAGTGTTATTAGAGGTTTTTAAGTTCAAAGTCTTGGGTTTCTAAACAAAGGAGATCAAGAAGGCATTTACACTTTTCATTGTGTTCAGTTGATTAACCTTTTAACAAAGAATCCCATTTTATTGCATACCTCGAGAAAGAGGCTTTTATAAACTTTGTTGGAAAAGGAGAAAATGCTGGTTACTAGAATTTTCTCCTTTTCCCTCAATGTTTTCATAAGCATGATTCTTCAGGGTCTTTAAAAGAAGAGATTTCCCAGGTAAAGGGTTTAACTTTGATAAACTTACTGGAGTACTGTATTTTGATACTAATCCTTGAAAGGAGGCTTTCACTCCTTTTCTCATATTGTTTTCAAAGGCTTGATGGTTGTTAGAACCCAAGTTTGTCTTGGTAAAGGTCATTAGAATATGATATTTTCCAGGTAAAGGGTGTAACTTTAGTAAACTTACTTGGATACTGTATTTTGATACTAATCTGGGTTAAAAGCTTGATGGTTGATAGAACCCATGTTTGTCTTGGTAATGGGCTAAACCTTGGCCTGAGTGACTTTACCATATTCTGAATATACTAATTTATTGGTTTCTCCACAGGCCTTTGAAGCTAAATTGGTCTATCACAGAAAAACAAAATTTTCATTTGTCGATCATCAAACACTGTTACTAAAAATAGCACATTATTGCATCACCTCTAAGTTATAGAAGGATGGGCCTATGTGCTGTTTTTTGTTACAGTGTTTTTGATGATTGACAAATGAAAATTTCGGTGTTCAGTGATAGACCAAAAGATAATGGTTTCTCTTGTTTGATTTTCTGAAGTTTACCATTTACCAGTAGTTATTTCTGGGATCTTATGTTTTGGGAAGAATATATAATGTCTAACTTAATTGGAATTTGGATACCAGTGATTTTTGTATATTTATTTTCTTGTTGGTTTACTTTTATGTAGACTAATTTTTTTTTTTTGGTAGAACATTTGCTTTTGTGTAAATAGTTGCGTGTATCTAGCAAGTTGAGCAAAACAACTGCAGGGTCACTGTATATAGAAACTTTGGTTTTGAAAAGAAATATGTTATGTTATTTTTGCTGTATAAAGAACTGGTTTTTTTTCCATCCTTTTGTTCAAGTGCTAAAAATGTTTAACAGCCAAACCTGCTTTAACTCGTTACCAAACGACAAAATTTTGAACTTGTCCAAATTGAAAGCGATTGCAGACAACAAATTAAAGGTGGCAAAAATGACACAGTTTTTCCTTGATAGAGTTGAAAACATTGTGGGAAAAGGAGAAAATGCTGGTTACCAGCATTTTCTCCTTTTCCCACAATATTTTCAAAAGGTTTCTTCCTCGGGGTTGTTAAAAGTTGGGACTGTGTGGTAAAGGGTTAACCATATACTGAACAGTTCTGTGATTATAAGACCCGGAATAGTAAAGCTTTTGAAAACATGGTAAGAAAAGGAGAAAATGCAGTTAACTAGTGTTTTCTGTGTTTCTCACAATGTGTTCTGTCCAATGAAAGACAAATTTTATTATTTTAGGCACAGTTGTCATCTGCAAATGACTCGGCTGGGTTGCTCAGTTGTTAGCGTATCTGACTCGTGTCCTGTTGGTTGGTGGTTTGATAACAGGTTGAGCCAAACTTTCTTTCTGGCAATTTTTCTCCTCTTACCTCTGATGCATGTGAGAAAAGTAGTCAGTGACTTTGAAAGAAAGTTGTGTCTGTACTGGTGTGAGAAAACTAGGAAACACATGGATGGGTACACTGACTGCCGTGATATGACCTAAGCTGTTAAAACTCCATCTCCAATATTAACAAACAAATCATCTGCAATGCCTTCAGTATGGACATTTCTAAAATCTTGTTGTCTGATAAAGAGTTAAGGGAGCCATTTAACCCTTTACAAAACAATCCCAAAGATTTAATGACTCTGATGGGGAAGGCTCTTGCAAACATTTTGAGAAAAGGAGAAAATGCCAGTAACTGTCTTGCGGCAAAAGAAACCCAGAAAACCCTGATCAGGCACTATTTGTGAGACTATGTTCTGTTGGTCATAGTACGCCAAGTCAGCCTTTATACTGCTAAATAAAAAAAATTGAAACTTTCAAGCCGAAAGTAAAAAGCAAATTTTCCAATTTCATAAGTTTTTTTAGGAGAAAGGATAGCTCCTTATTGGACAGTGTAGATCCAAGATCAGACTGCACATTCTGTGCAGTCTGATCTTGATATACACTGTCCACAAAAGGTCAGTGGGGTCACTCTGAACAGCCTTAGGTTAAAGCAGTCTTGCCTGATCTTATATAATTATTTTATTATTGTAGTTTTGCTCTATTTATTACTTTGCATTGAGCTTTTTGGGGCTGAATTCACCAACCTAAGCTGGTATTTCTGAGCCTTCTTAGTATTGTTCTAGATTTAAAAATAAACACAAGTTCTGATTGGCTAAACTTTTTCCAGTCAGATACTGATTACTTTGAAATTTGGAAAATTCTTTGGTATAAGAATAAAAATGATATTAAGAATGATTTGTAAATAAAGGCCCTGGTGGAATTCAAAGTTGTAAGACAAGCCATTTGATTGCCTAAGATAATGTTTCAGCCAATCAGATGGCTTGTTTTAAAAATTTATTATAAGAATTGATTGGAGAATGGTGTATTCAGTCCCAGGATTGGTTGCTGTGTTCAACAAGAATTTGTATTGTACATTGTATTAGTTCTTTACTACACAATCCTGAATTTAAATCAACCCTGAAGGTTTTTAAAAGCATTGTGAGTACAGGCAAAAATGCTGGTTACCAGCATATTTGCCGTCTGCAAATGCATTAGACTTTAAAGACTCTGAAATTTTAACCAGCATTTTGTCCTCTTCCCACAATGTTTTCTACCCAATCAAAGGGAGAGATTATTCTACCAACATTTACTTTGTTGTCTGCAAATGCTTTCAATTTGGTCCTGCCCAAAATTTTGTTGTTTGGTAGAGTTAAACCCTAGAATTAACTCTTTACGAAACAAAACTTTGAACTTGTCCAATTTGAAAGCGTTTGCAGACAACAAATTTGATGATACCAAAATGATGGGATTTGTTTTGGGAATGATAGAAAACATTGTGGGAAAAGAAGAAAATGCTGGTTACCAGCATTTTCTTCTTTTCCCACAATGTTTTCAAAAGCCCTCTTCCTTGGTCTTCTTAAATTATGGGATGGTTTGGTAAAGGGTTGATGAACTTGGACAAACAAAAGCTGGCATTATTTTTTTCTGTTTGTTATCTTGCTAAATTCAATAATTATTATAAATACAATACAAATGAGTTATGCTCTGGCAAAAGAGGGCTTAATGCATCTCCATGATGCATTGCACCAATCAAGCCATTACATAATTATGGATCCATAAAATCAGATCGTCTAACAACTGACTAAATCATGAGATTGACCTGTCCATTGACATGCAGGAAATTGACCAATAGCGAAAAGTTTTGGCCCAGGTCAGCCTGCACAGACTGACCCGAGTCAATAGTTTTCGCAAATACATTAAGCCCCCTTTTCACAGAGCACGCCACAAATGTAAATGTGCCAATTCTTTAATGCTGAGTTTTTTTGCACTTGTTGATTTTGCTCATTGCGCACTGCAAAAAGAACTTATTCATACCTGTGCAGTAGACAGCTCTAATAAACATTGTAGGAAAAGGAACAATTGGTTTTTAACTCGGACAGAAAATTAAACATTACACATGAACTGTAGTTCTCTGACAGATTAGAAAATGTGGGAAAGCAGAGAAAGTGTTGGTTATCAGCATTTTTTCCTTTCCTTGCAATGTTTTCAAAAGCCTCCTTACTCAGGGTTGTTAAACTCTGAATTGTTTGATGAAGACTTAACTTTATCACTACTGAATAAATAAATTGCGTTTTCTGTAAGGCTGAAAATACATTTTGCTCTGCAAGATTTGGTCATAATCTACAATATAGCAGTGGATAGTGTAGATCAGAGATCAGACTGCACATTCTGTGTAGTCTGATCTTGATCTACACTGTTCACAAAAGCTTCTGGTGTTGTCTATAGTATGGAAAGAGTTAACCTGTTACTCTGTGATTTAGGAGTTAGATTGATACAAAAAGAAAACCCAAGTTTGAATCTTGCTGCAGGTTCCAGTCACCCAAGAGTGTCCTTGGGCAAAGCCTCACAGAGTTTCAGCCCTGTATTTGTTAACCCCTAGAAACACATTAGTGAGCTACCCCTGTAATACAATTAAATTCTCTTGAAAACCTAGTAAAACCGCATTATCTCTCAGTGTACAAAACACAACTTATATAATGTATTGCTTTGCTACTGTAGAGCAGTGTAGATTAAGATCAGACTGCACAGAAACAATTGAAATAGGTACATGTGTATTTCTTCTCTTTTTCCTACTTGAAAAGGTTTGCTTATTAAACTCAGCATCTTGAGGGTGAAGAATTGTTTAAATTTAAACCTTTTCATGCATCTCAACCCCTCTCTAAGAAAGCATTATTTGTAAAAAGAGACAAATAAATAGATGTACATAGTTGTATTTGAATTCCGGTTTGTTTAGCCTAGACAGGGGCCTGAAGCAATCAGAGTTTCTGTGTTTTGTAATATACACATGAAAGTGACAGATGGTGTAAGTATTTGGGGTTTTCAAAGACTTTATTTCCTTATTTCTGCTCCAAAACCTATGTTGTGGGTACTCATTAGAATTGTCTCAACATAGGTTTTAGAAGAGAAGTTAATGATTTTTAGAAATAGATACTTCCACACATCTGGGCCTCTGCACATGTTATAAAATGAGAAAGTTTGTTGATAATGTTACTTTTGTGTTGCAATCATAATAAAATATTAGTTAAAAGTTGATGGGTTTTTCTTGTTATTTTTCAAACCCAATAAATAACTCATTAAATTCTGACAAATTTTTCAACAGACACCCGTAGATGGATTTCAAATTCAATTTAGCACCATTGGTCTTCTGTATGAGTAGAGGTGCCATTTGAAACATTTATTCAGGTATGTCCAAAGTCAAAGTCAGATGCTAAAATTGTCACTAATGAAGCTTGCCTTTTTAGCTCACCTGAGCACAACGTGCTCAAGGGGAGCTTTTAGGATCACTCGGTGTCCGTCGTCCGTCGTGCGTCGTGAACAATTCTTTAAACATCAACACCTCCTCAACCGCTGGGCCAATTTGGACCAAACTTGGCTGGAATGTTCCTTGGGAGGTCCTCTTTAACACTTGTTCACAGAATTTGATTCCATCAAAAACTCTGGTTGCCATGGCAACCAAATGGAATTTTCTAAGCAATTCTTTAAAAATCTTCTCTGAAACCGCTGGTCAGATTTTGAAATAATTTCACAGAGATGTTCCTTGGGTTAACCTTTTCAGGAATTGTTCGCGAAATTTTGATCCGTCAAGAAACATGGCTCTGGTGAATGGGGGCTACTTGCACCATACAGAAATGAAGAAATTCTTAAAAATTCTTCTTCTCTGAAACCGCTGGTCAGATTTTGAAATAATTTCACAGAGATGTTCCTTGGGTGACCCTTTCCAAAAATTGTTTGTGAAATTTTGATCCGTCAAGAAACATGGCTCTGGTGAATGGGGGCTACTTGCACTATACAGAAATGAAGAAATTCTTAAAAATTCTTCTTCTCTGAAACCGCTGGTCAGATTTTGAAATAATTTCACAGAGATGTTCCTTTGGTGACCCTTCTTAAAATTTGTTTGCGAAATTTTGATCCGTCAAGAAACATGGCTCTGGTGAATGGGGGCTACTTGCACTATACAGAAATGAAGAAATTCTTAAAAATTCTTCTCTGAAACGGCTGGTCAGATTTTGAAATAATTTCACAGAAATGTTCCTTTGGTGACCCTTTTCAAAAACTGTTTGCAAAATGCTGATTCGTCAAGAAACATGGCTCTGATGGGTGGAGGGGGGGGGCACTTGCACTATATGGACATGAAGAAATTCTTAAAAATTCTTCTTCTCTGAAACGGCTGGTCAGATTTTGAAATAATTTCACAGAAATGTTTCTTGGCTGACCCTTTTTGCAAATTGTTCCAGAAATTCTGATCCGTCAAGAAACATGGCTCTGATGGCTGATGGCTGTGGGCTATTTACACTATACGGACATGAAGAAATTCTTAAAAATTCTTCTTCTCTGAAACCGCTGGTCAGGTTTTGAAATAATTTCACAACAATGTTCCTTGGGTGACTCTTTTCAAAAATTGTTCACAAAATTGTGATCTGTCAAGAAACATGGCTCTGATGGTGGGGGCTTTTTGCACTACAGGGACATGAAGAGGAATTTTTTAATTCTTCTTCTCTGGAACAGCTGGTCAGATTTTGAAATAATTTCACAGAAATGTTCCTAGGGTGACCCTTTTCAAAAATTGTTAGGGAAATTTTTATCCGTCGAAAAATAACAGCCAATTGTTGGCACCTGCATGTGGTGCTCATGTTTCGATTTATGTTTTTAGTCACTATCAAGCATGTGCTCTTCTTCAAGAAATTGTCCTTCGGTGATCTATCCAAAAATTTATTTGCAGAATTCTGATTCATCAAATTCATTGCTGTGGTGATGATTGTAGGGGTGGTGACAGATTTTGAAATGACTTTTACAGGTGACCTTTTCAAATTGCTTGGCAAAATATTGATTTTGTTTCCAAAGTTTCAATACCTAAAAAAAAATTGGCTATGGTCCTCAAAAATTCAGGTGAGCGATCCAGGGCCATCTTGGCCCTCTTGTTTTTTGCATGCTTCTGGATTGGCTGTCTCATGATGTCATACCAGGAAAAGGGTTCACCTTGAGATATTTAATCCAACCTCTGGGAAAAGGGGGCTTAATGCATCTCTGTGATGCACTGCACCAAGCAGGTCATCTCATCCACTAGATAATGTGGTAGTATGGTCCTTGGAAATGCAGAAAATTTACAAAAAGGAAAAAATTTCCACCCATGTCAGCCTGTTTTAAACATTAGTAAGTCTTTACCACACCCTCCCGAGTTTAATGACCTCCAAGAAGAAAGCTTTTGAATACATTGTGAACAAGAGCGGAAAATTTTCGCAAGATAAGCCCGTCCCACCGCCAGTTGTCGAGGGGGGATAATAATGGTAAAGGGCAGGTAGAGGAAAATAGTAGTGCTGCAGAAATCATGTAAGTGATTGAAATAGGCATGAATGTCTCCTGTAATATTAAGGACATATGTTCTAGTTAGCTCTAAAAAAGTTAATCAAAGGGAAATAACTCCAAAACCGGACTAGATAGTTACAGTTCCTGCGCATTGCAGATAGTTACAGTTCCTGTGCACTATAATTGCAATAAACATGCATATAAAGTTTCAGGTCATTCCAACATGAAAAGACAAAGTTGTAGAGAAGCATGAAAAGCTGTAAAAAAAATAATGCATAGGGAATAATTCCAAAAGGGCATTAGGTAAGGTTACGGCTCTAGTGCATTGCACTTTTTGTAACTGCAACAAACATGTTTACCAAGTCTCAAGTCAATTTGACTTGAGGTGACAAAGTTCTGTTCCGGACAAGCAAGAAATACTGTAAAAATGAAGATTAAAGTCGAACTCAAAATCCGCGCCAGGTAGAGTTATTGTTCTTGCGCACTGTACTCTGTAATATTGCAACAAACATGCATACCAAGTTTGAAGTCGTTCTGACTTGAGATGACAGTTATATTCCGGACAAGCACTAAATGCTGTAAAAATGACGATCAAAGGGAAATAACTCAAAGACAGCATGAGGTAGAGTTACAATTCTTGCGCACTGTACTTCCAAATATTGCAACAAATAAGCATACCATATTTCAAGTCATTCCTACTTAAGATGACAAAGTTACGCTCCGGACAAGAAGAAATCCTATAAAAATGAAGATCAAAGGGGGAATAACTCAAAATTTGTGCTAGGAAGAGTTATGATTCTTGTGCACTGCACTCCGTAATTTTTCAACAATCATGCATACCAAATTTGAAGATGATCAGACTAGAGATGACAAAGTTGTATTCCGGACAAGCACTAAATGCTGTAAAAATGACGATCAAAGGGAAATAACTCAAAGACAGCATGAGGTAGAGTTACAATTCTTGCGCACTGCACTTCCAATTATTGCAACAAATAAGCATACCATATTTCAGGTCATTCCTACTTAAGATGACAAAGATATGCTCAGGACAAGAAGAAATCCTATAAAAATGAAGATCAAAGGGGGAATAACTCAAAATTCGTGCTAGGAAGAGTTATGATTCTTGTGCACTGCACTCTAATTTTTCAACAATCATGCATACCAAATTTGAAGATGATCAGACTAGAGATGACAAAGTTATATTCTGGACAAGCAGAAAATGGTGTAAAAATGATCAAAGGGAAATAACTCAAAGACAGCAAGAGGTAGAGTTATGGTTCTTTCACACTGTATTCTGTATTATTGCAACAAACACAAATGCCAAGTTTCAAGTCAATCGGACTGGAGATGACAAAGTTATGCTCCGGACAAAGAACTGGACGCCGCCCGCCCGCATGCCAGGAGTGATCCCATTTGGATTTGGATAGGTCAAGTATTTTGTTGTTTGCACAGGCCTTTGAATTTCCATTGATCCATCACAGAATAATAAAGTTTTCCTTGGTCGATCATTGAACACATGTAAAAGCATAATTATTGGTGCATCACCGGTATGTATTACAGAATAGTGAAATTTTCAACACCATTACTATAAATAGCACAGTGGTAACTGCCTCTTTGCTGTATATTATATAGAATAAAGAGGGATTCACCAATGTGCTATTTATAGTAACGGTGTCCGGTAATGAAAAATTCTTTAATCCCGTGATAGACCAATGAAGAATTCTTTATCCCGTGATAGACCAATGGAATTTCAGAGGCCTGAGGTTGTTTGGTAACCCTTAAACCCTTTACAAAACAATGAAATTTTAGACTGGTCCAAATTGAAAGACAACAAATTAAATGTTGCTCATTATGACGGAATCTGTGTCTAATAGCATAAAAAACATTGTGGGAAAAGGAGAAAATGCTGGTACAGCATTTTCTCCTTTTCCCACAATGTTTTCAAAAACTTTTATTCTTGAGGGTTGTTAAAACTTGGGAATTTTTGGTAAAGGGACAATGTGGGATCAGTAGTCAAGGAATTCAATTGGTACAGAGAGGAAACCCTAATTTAACTCCTACATGCGGGGTCGGTCACTGCGGAAGTGTTTTGGAGCAAGGGACTGCGGAGGCCCAGTCAAGTGCAATACAAGTGAAAGAAATAAATATGCAAGCTGTTACTATATGACTGAAATACTGTTGAAAGCAGAACATAACCTCATTTATACAGCAATTTGGTTTTATGGATGAAAAAACAACAACCCACTAATGTTTGTAAACGTTTCTTGTACAACCTCCATGACACATGCATATTCATCTGATAAGCACACATTGCACATTTAGCAAACACATTGCACATTTTGTAAAGCTGAAAGATTTACCCTTTACCAGACAACAAAGTTTTAGCCTTGTCCAAATTGAGAGCATTTGCAGACGACAATTTCAACATGGCTCAAATGGTGCAATTTTTCTTTGACTGGGTAAAAAACTTTGTGAGAAAAGGAGATTTTCTCCTTTTCTCGCAATGTTTTCAAAAGGCTTCATTCTCAGGGTGTAAAAGTCAGAATTGTACAGTAAAGGGCAATTTAAACATGACAAAAAAAAAAACACCATTTTACATGTTATTAGTAATACTAATATTTCATTATAATTATTTAACTCTTTACTGCACAATCCAGAGATATACTGAACTCTGGGAAGATGACTTTTGAAATCACTCTGAAAGAAGGAGGAAATGCTGGTAACCAACATTTTCTTCTCTTTCAAAGAAATTTTCTTCCATTTGAGCCATATTTAATTTGTCGTTTGCAAATACTTTGGATTTGGATGAGTCCAAAATTCTGTCATTTGGTAGAGTTAATATTATCTCCTTAAATAAGTCTGCAGCGAACAACTTTGAAAACATCCTTATGAAATTTCACACAAAATATTACACAAAGTATTACAAGCAATTTTTCCTTTTGGCAAATGTTTTCAAAAAAAGATCCGCTGAGCTCTTTACCAAGCGACAAAATATAAACTTGTCTAATTTGAAAGCATCTGCAGACGACAAAATAAATGTAGCTCAAATGATGATTTCTGTCTTTGATAGGGTAGAAAACATTTTGACAAAAAGAGAAAATGCTGGTAACCAGCATTTTCTCCTTTTCCCACAATGTTTTCAAAAGCCTTCCTCTGCAGGGTGATTAAAACTCAGGATTGTGTGGCAAAGAGTTAAAAAGAGCCCAAAAAATTTATTATGAAGGAATTGGGGTGAAAAATTAAGGTATAGTTTGTATTCATACGATCAACAAGGAATTCACAAAAAGGAAATGGAATTGTTAAGAAAACTTACTACATGTACATAGGAAAAACAAGAGAAAATAAAAAGAACAGTTTCACGTAAAAACACGATAATATTTGTAAATATTGCACAAAATACTCATTGCACTATCAACAGTAATAATGATTATTCAAATAATAATAAATGAATAAATAAGTTAATACACTGGATTTGTAGTTTATGTTTTCATTATGAAAAAGTAATAATGGATCCAACATATACTAAATTTCCATTCTGTCATTTCCTTTACTCAAAATTTCATGTATCAAATATTTATGGAGGAATACTTAGAATTGCAACTGATTTGTAAAACCACAGAAATAGCTGCCATTTATAATGACATTATCTAGTTTGTAATAAAAAACAAAACAAAATGATATATTTGGAATGGATCAATTGAGCAGATATGCAACACAAATAACTGTTTGCTTGTACAGGTTCAACACTTCTCTAAGTTCCAATAAATAATGGAAATATAGAAATTAATAAGTCATGTTATTTACTAAATAACTCCTTACCAGAGATAAATTTTAAAGATACATCCCTACAGCTAGAGAGAAAAAATGCCGGTAAAACTTGAAAATGTGTAGAATGCCTCAGCTGAGTGAAAATAGATAAATTACCAATAAATACGGTGTAAGGATAGAAAAAGACCAAAGAGATTTGTCATCATTTAAAACTGGAAACGACAACAGCAAGGCCTCCAAAACATGAACAGCATTTTCTGTCTGTTGAAATCTATGCACCCTTGCAGTCATCCAGGGCAACATTTGGCATGAACATACATGAAGGATTATAATTTTATAAAATAAGGATAATATGGGTTAAAAACTGGCTGAAAACCAGTAAAGATGTATCTTTAAACTTGTTCATTTTGGAATCATTTGTATATGACAAATGCAGCTCTTTTTCTCACAATATTTTCCAAAGCTGTCTTTCTGATGGTCATAGTCACAGAAACATGATACTCTTTGGTAAAAGAATTAACAAAAATATCAATATAAATGACCAGGAATGTTTTCTTTGTGACTACCTGGAATGATAAAAAAACATGTTACAAGAAATGCATTTTTTAACCCTGGAATTTAAATGAGTATAATATCAACTTTTTACTACATAATCACAAGCTTCAACTTTCTTAAGAACAAGGGCCTTTGTAAACAATGTGGGAATAGGAGAAAATGCTGGTAACCAGCATTTTCTCCTTTTCCCACAATGTTTTCTGCCTTTTCCAAGACAAATGTCATCATCTGAGACATTTTCAGTTTGCTGTGTGCAAATTCTTTCAATATCAGAACCGCCCAAGATGTTGTCGTCTTGTTAAAACTTTTAAATTAGTCTACCAAGATAGACACAAATCTTGGACAATGCAACAATCAATAGCTGTTTGTATAATCTTTTGTGGTGAAAAGGTTAATTCTACGTAAAAGATGATGTATTGATCTTCATTGCTAAAAATATAATAAACAATAAAGCAAAGCATACAAAATAAAACTTGACAAGGAATAAATAAAATCACACGGATACAACGGAATGTTGAAAATAAAGTAAGTAATAAATACTTAGATAAATAATACATAGTACACAGTTAAATAATACATAAATAAAATCATACAGACATAATGGAATGTTGAAAATAAGATTAATAATAAATTCATCACATATTGTAAACAAGAGCATGGCATGCCGGTGCCACTGCTTGGTTGCAGTTGCTTTTGTAAGGGAAACCTTTCAGCCAAAAAGGGCTAAATTGTGGCAAAAATATTTCGAAGGCTACCTGTCCCCCTGGAATGTGTCCCCTTTTGATAGCTCACTATGTACCATATGGAAAAATTTCAGACTCATTGAAATTCAAAACTAGTTGCAGACGACAAATCTAATACAGCTATATTGATGAGATTTGTCTCCAAAAAGACATTGTAGGAATTGAAGAAAATGCTTATCTCCTTCTTGAACAATGTTTACCACCCATTTGAAGGTAGATTCTATCTTTAAGCAATTTTTGATTTGTTGCTGTCAAATGCTTTAAATTTGTACAACACTGAAATTTTTACCATCAGCTCTAGAGTTAACTCTACGCTACACAACAAAATTTTGGACTGGTCGAAATAAAAGCATTATGAAATTTGTCTTTGAAAGGTAGAAAACATGGGAAAAGGAGAAAATGCTGGTTACCAGCATTTTCTCCTTTTTCCACAATGTTTTCTAAAGTCCTTTTCCTTGGGGTCGTTAAAACTCGGGATTGTGTGGTAAAGGGTTAACCCTTTACCAAACAATCCCGAGTTTTGACAATGCCCAAGACAGAAGGCTTTGGAAAACATTATTAGAACTAGAAATAGGTGTGTCAGAGACACGGATGCCCCCGCTAAATGGTATTGGTCACAGATATGTCATATGAGTGAATCAACAGGTATTACAGAAAATTGCTGTTTTGGATAACAGCTTAGACAGGGTTAAGAAAGTTTGTTATATATATAGCCAAGCAGATAACAGATTATTTATACCTGATAACAAAATTGAGGACTGGTCCAAGTTGAAAGCAATATGCAGACAATAAATTATATGGTTTGTATTGCATATGGTAGAAAACTTTGTGAGAAAAAGAAGAAAATGCTGGTTTTGAGCATTAACTTCTTTTTATTCAGCGTTTTCCTTAATCTTTCAACTGAGGGTTACTTATACTAAGGATTATGAAGATCTTAACTTGAGGAATGAGAGTGAGAAATATAGCAATAATAATTACTTTGTTGGACTTCCTCTAAGAGACAGGAACAAATTGGATCGAATACTATCACACTGGACTATAGTTGAAGGGTAGGTTGCAGCCTCAATATTCTCTGGCATAGTTCTTTGGATGAGTCTTTTTAAAAACCAAAACTGTATCTTCATATCATGATTCTGCTGAGCAGGATGTAATACTGGGTTGAACAGTCAATTTAAACATTTGACCTTCAACTGTGACCTTGACCTTGGGTGTATCGAAACAAACTTTTCGCATGACACTAGTACTTGTTAAGAAGAACAAGTGTGCGAAGTTTTTTTTGAAATCCATTGATAAATGTAGAAGTTATGCTCCGGACAAGGTCGATTTAAACATTTGACCTTCAACTGTGACCTTGACCTTGGGCGTATCGAAACAAACTTTTCGCATGACACTAGTACTTGTTAAGAAGAACAAGTGTGCAAAGTTATTTTGAAATCCATTGATAAATGTAGAAGTTATGCTCCGGACAAGGTCAATTTAAACATTTGACCTTCAACTGTGACCTTGACCTTGGGCGTATCGAAACAAACTTTTCGCATGACACTAGTACTTGTTTAGGAGAACAAGTGTGCGAAGTTTTTTTGAAATCCATTGATAAATGTAGAAGTTATGCTACGGACAAGGTCAATTTAAACATTTGACCTTCAACTGTGACCTTATCGAAACAAACGTTTCGCATGACACTAGCACTTGTTAAGGAGAACAAGTGTGTGAAGTTTTTTTGAAATCCATTGATAAATGTAGAAGTTATGCTCCGGACAAGGTCAATTTAAACATTTGACCTTCAACTGTGACCTTGACCTTGGGTGTATCGAAACAAACTTCGCATGACACTAGTACTTGTTAAGGAGAACAAGTGTGCAATGTTTTTTTGAAATCCATTTATAAATGTAGAAGTTATGCTCCGGACAAGAATGGGACACACACGCTAACGCATGCACATACACACACACGCATACACACAGACACAGGTAACTCTGTATGCCCCCCCCCCCCCATTTCATGGCGGGGGCATAAAAAGAGAAAATGCTGTTACCATGCATTTTCTCCTTTTCTCATAATGTTTGCCACCCATTCAAGGATAAATTCCATCTTTAAGCAATATTTGATTTGTTGTTGGCAAATCAATTTGGACAAGACAGAAATTTTGCAATTTGGTCAATAGTTAAGCAAAAACATTTTAACCTTGATAAAAGTGATTTAGACCCATTACCACAAAAATCTTAGTATTAAAACCCAGAGGAATAAAGTTTTAGAAAACAATATGGAAAAGGGGAAAATTCTAGTAATTAGCATTTTCTTCTTTTCCAACAATGTTGTCTACCCTATCAAAATCAAATTCCATTATATGAGCTACAGATTCGGAAAAATCCAAAATTTTGTTGCTAACTACAACAAACATGTATGAAAATGTACAAAATTACATATTGCCCTATTACAGCATTTACTTAAGGTTAAGTAAATTAAAGTTATTTTCAACTTTAGAATGTGCTAAGCCACTGGTATTTCAGCTACAACCATTTTCAGTGTATTCTGTAGGTTGTCCCCATTGGAGCCTCTTGTGGCATACAAATTGTGTATCATACTTAAACAGTTGTCAAAATTCTCCTCCTGAAAGACCGCCTCAAGGGCGGGGTCCTGAATCCCCTGCAGGCCGGAAACTAGCTTGTTCCGCATGTTCTTTAAATATTCATCTAGTTGTAGATTTTGTAGTTCCATTAAACCAATTTCGTTGTCATTCTGTTGTACCTGAAAGGAAATGAGTGTTTAAGTTACCCACTATTAAACTCTTGACCAAACGACAAAAGTTTATACCAGTCTAAATTGAAAGCATTTGCAGACAACAAAATAAAAGTTTCTAAAATGATGATTCCTATGTTTGATAGAGTAGAAAACCTTGTGGGAAAAGGAGAAAATGCTGCTTACCAGCATTTTCTCACTTTTCCCACACTGTTTTCAAAAGCCTTCTTTCTTCAGGGTTTACCAGCATTTTCTCACTTTTCCCACACTGTTTTCAAAAACCTTCTTTCTTCAGGGTTGTTAAAAGTTAAGATTTTGTGGTAAAGGGTTAATCAACTTATTTAACAACCTTAGGAAAAAAGACTTGAAAAAATTGGTTAGCAGCATTTTCTCCTTTTGCCACAATGTTTTCTATTCTTTCATAGACAAATCCATCATCTGAGCCAATTTTATTTGTCATTTGCAAATGTTTTAGTTTTCTATGTGTCAAAGTCCATCTTTGATAAAGCATCAAAGAGAGTACCGCATGCAGCTGGCAGTTGCTTTTAGAAATAGATTGATTTTCAGTGATGATTTAAAGTCAAAAAAGGGGTATAAATATCAAAAATATCTTAATGGTTATCTGCCTTTATCGTATGGGTTCCCCTTTAGGCACTTAACATTTATTTCTACCTCAAGGTCGTTAACATTTCTGATTGTGTGGAAAAGGGTAAAGAGTTTAACTCTTTCAACGCCAAGTAAATAAACTCGACCTCTTTCGATGGCTCTAAATACGGTCTATTGAAACTTACCAAGATTTTGATTGTAAAGGCTTTACTACACAAGCAGACAGTATCGAAGATCAGACTCCACATTGCAGTCTGATCTTGATCTATGCTGTCTGCAAAAGCCACTGTTTTGGCGCCATAGGCGAAAACAGTGACTTTTGCAGACGGTATATGGTGCTGAAAGAGTTAACTGGTTAATGGCCTACCGTGCCTTCCATACACGCCAATTCGGCCTTCATTTTGATGATCTGTGATTCTTCCATCATATTTGTCCTCTTCAGATCCTTGATATCAGAATCTAATAACTCTAGTTCTCCATCTTCATTCAGATCTGAGGAAAGATAAATAAGTAATCCATGATACTTGTTTATGAAATGAAATTCTTTACATTCAGATCTGAGGAAAGAAACGAGTCATGGCCTGTGAAAAGGAGGTTTAATACACTTGCAAAAAGTATCAACCCAGGTCAGTCTTCGCAGTCCGCGCAGGCTGACATGGGTTGAAAGTTTTTGCTATTGGTCAATTTTCTTACTGCCAAAGGACAATTCTTCCTCATGATACAGTCAGTTGTTAGGCAAAATGGATTAAATGGATCCATAATTTTGTGATGACTTGCTTGGTATAATGCATCATGAAGCTCATTAAAACCCCTTTTGCCATAGCACATGTAAGTGATCAGTGGTACTTAATTTGGAATTGAAATTCTTGACCCATCAGCCCATTTACCTTAGCCCATTTATCAGACGACAAAATTTTATTCTAGCTACACTGAAGGTATTTATAGACAATAAATTAAATGCAACTCAAAAAACTAAAATGTATCTTTGGAAGGGAACAAAACTTTAGAAGGAAGGGGAAGACAATGGCCAAGATGGTGATTTGAACAAGTGAACCCCTGTTCTCAAGTATTGCTGTGCTACAAGGGCTTGGCAACACACTGTATGAGGTTATGAGAAAACAATACCTTCTCCATTCTCCACTTTCTTTTGTAAGGACGCCATTTCAGCCGGACTCAGTTTGGCCTTTTTCATGGCATTTGTTGCTCGTGGACAACCAGACAGACTTCTATGTGACAGAAAACTTCCATTGGAATGACCTGACCCATCACAACCAGGAGTTGGACATCTGTGATAAGAATATGGTGATATATTAGTTTCAATAATGAGCTGTATACAGTGCTTCTTTTCATATTTGGACATTTATTGTGAACCATACTATCTCAAGTCCACTGAATATTCACAGGGAAAAGCTACAGCGCTGTACTGACTTTGTTTTGTTGGTTTTAATCCGTATTGCAGTGAAATGCAATTAATTTTTAGCGACACATTTCACCAAGAACAAATTATTAAACATTTCCTTACCTAAAACCCTTTAAGAAGTCGCTTGTAACACGTAAATCTCGAAAAAAATAACAAATTTATCGTGTTTAGCAGCCAGTTTGTCTCTATTTAAGGAAACATTATCGTCTCAAGTAAAAGATTAATGAAACTGTTTTTTTTTAATAATTAGCGTTCAAATTAGAAATAGTAGTATTTGAAATGAAGGATTATTCAGTGAGGAAGCAACGGGTACGTTCAAATTCTATTTCTTTGTCAATATGTGAAAATATGAGTTTTAACCTGCGCACAAAATCTGTGTGAAGATTTCTACCATTTTGTTCGCGATTGTCTCTGTACCTGGATGCAACATGTCAAAAACTGACATGAAATATGAAATACCTGAAATATATTTTCAACTGACTGTTACTTGATTGTCTGTGGTTTGAAACTTAAGGATATTTTCGGCAGAAAATCGCACCAATTATCAGACAGTGTAGATCCAGGAACAGACATTCTCAACAATCTAATGTACTTACACACATCCTTCCATTTTGAGAGCAGCTGACAAATCCAGCCCGCCGTCTGGATCCAGGTTTGAAATCAGCTGTCGTTGAAGTTTATGACGGTTAGCCAATGGACAGCCAGATGCACTGTAAATGTAATAACAGAAGATTTTATTGTTTTTCTCATGAACACCAATGCAATGCAGACTTGCGTCTGTATTCACCAACCATTCTTAAGAACGTTCTCGCTCTTACTCCACAGAATTTTCCGAATTTGAAAGTTACACAACTTCTGACTGGCTAAACCATTTGGTTTAGCCAGTCAGAAGTTGTGCAAGTTTCAAATTTAGAAAAAATTTTGGAGAATGAGACAGACTGTTCTTAAAAGAATGGTTGGTGAATACGGACCCTGGTGCCAATGGAAGGGTGCAGTTGCTTTTTTCAGTGAGAACTTGAAGATGAAAGAAGTGGCATAACTGTAACAAAAAATACCTGAGAGCTTTACAACCTTCTTATATGAGTCCCACTTTTGACAGTAAATAATCAGCCCAAGTTTGAAGTAAATATCTGCAGTATTCAGAGAAAATGACAAAGTTTTCGCATGGGGACAATGACAAAGGGCTATGAAGATGGCATAGGTTTTCTTCAAAAACAGTTAAGCTAATAACTTTAATGATAGCAAGTATAGAAGTGCAATCTGCAGCATAAAGTACAAGAAACAAAGGGGTTGCTGATTCAAATCCTGAACGTGGCGTATTTCTCTTTTGGGAAAGCACCCAGTCCCTTGGGAGTAATATATTAACAACTACTGGTAAAAAAGAAACTCCAGGAATGCATGGCTAGATGCACTAGTCAGTGCAATATAACTGCAATAAAGTTGAAATGGATTTTAACACCATACATACAAACAAATAAATGATAACGATTATAACAATTATAAGAAACAGAAAAATGACTATGACAAAAAACTACTTTCTTTGCTTTTTGTGTAACACCTCTTTTTCACATATGTTGAATAGATAATGTTCAAACACCTATCTCAACTTTACAACAATTTTCAAACCTTTTCAAAGACATATCTCAAATTTACAACAATTTGCAAACCTGTTCAGACTTATCTCAAATTTATAACAATTTTCAAACCTTTTCAAAGACATATCTCAAATTTACAACAATTTCAAAACCCGTCTAACCTTCTATGAGAGAGGTATTTTCCAGTGATATGTCCTGAACCATCACAGCCTGGGATTGGACACCTGTAAATACACCTAGAACTGTCACATAGTGCTTTTACCTTTTACCAAATAATCCCAAACTTTAACAACTCTGTAAAAAAGGGCTTTGAAAACATAGTGGGAATAGGAGAAAATGCTGGAAACCAGCATTTTCTCCTTTTCTCACAGTATTTTCTACCGTTCCAAAAGCAAATTTCAAGTTTTCCGTCACTTTTATTTTGTCGTCTGCAAATGCTTTGAATTTTGAAAAGTCTAAAATTTTGTTGTTTGGTAAAGAGTTAATAGAGAAAAACAGAGCCTGTATTCATCAACCTCTTCTAGAGTTAGAAAGTAACACAATTTCTGACTGTGTGACTTTCTAGATCCAAAGAAGTTCTCAAGGATTAGATAAAGAATGTTATCAAAAAAGGTGAACATTGGCCCAGTTGTTCTTAGTACTTTAACTCTTATATCACATAATGCCAACTTTAACGACCTCTAGGAAGAAGCCTTTTGAAAACATTGTAACCAGCATTTTCTCCTTTTCCTACAATGTTTTCTACTGAATTAAAGGCAAGTTTCATCATCTGAGCTACGCTAAAATTGTCGTCTGTAAATGCTTTGAACTTGGATGGGTCTAAAATTTTGTGTGATAAAGAGTTAAGACTCAACTCTTTACTCAACGATTGTGTGTTAAGATGTCCATTAAAAGGCCTTTTGAAAACATTGATGTACAAAGAGAAAATACTTCGAATGAATTATTGACGATACACACCAACCAACACCTTCAATTACATTTGCAGTTAACCATTGATTGGTACCAGCAATCAACAGGTGTGAAAACCAAGGATAGTCTTGAGTTTTAACACATTCTTAAGTTTGCAAGCGGATTAATTTAATTACCAACTAAAGGTAGATATCAGTGTTCAAAAATACTTGAAGAACGTGAACCAAAATGGCGTCCAAATGGGGAATCGTAAAGTGCTTTTCATTTATTTTCAATTATACAGGCCACACTAAAAGGTCATTTAGAAAAGTAAACTTCCCGTATAAGCCGCTTCATCTCATAGGCTGCATCCTTGAAAATTTCCACTATTTTTAGTATCTTTAGATAGGCCGTGGCCTATTGTGCAGAAAATATGGTAGTTAAAACAGATAGTTTCGTTTTTCCTACCTAAGAGGTTCATCATCTCTCCTTTCCCCTTCCCTTCCCAGTATTTTCTTTAGTTTTGCTGCTCTTGGGCATCCTGATAAACTTCTGTGGGAGGCATAGTTTCCTGTCACATGACCTGTACCATCACATCCAGGGGTTGGGCACCTTTGGTGTTTGAAAATGTATTTGGTTTACAAATAGAATCACTGGAAAACAATCCTATGTCTTTACAACGCCAAGAAAGATGCCTCATGAAAATATTGTGGGAAAAGGAGAAAATATTAACGAGCATTTTCTTCTTTTCTACCTTTTAAAAGACAAGTCCCATTATTTGTATCACATTTGTCGTCAGCTAACGTTCTCAATATGGGTATGTTTACAATTTTGTCAATTGCTTACATTGTTTTAAATCTCCTAAATAATAGAGTCTGAGACTATTTGGCTTGCAACACGCGAAAAGGGGCATTCAGACATTTGCGTAAAGTGTCGTCTCGGATTAGCCTGCGCAGTCCACGCAGGCTAATCCGAGACGGCACTTTACGACTACATTAGATTTTGTGCTACAGTAGACTTGCGCAAAACAGAAAATTACATAAAAACAGAAAGTGTCATTTCGGATTAGCATGTGCAGACTGCGCAGGCTGATCCGAGACAACACTTTACGCAAATGTCCGAATACCCTTTTTCGCGTGTTGCAGGCCATTTAAACCTTAACCACACAACCCCCAGTTTTAACATACTTTAGGAAAAGGGCTTTGGGAAACACTGTGGGAAAAGAAGGAAATGCTGGGAACCAGCACTTTTTTTTCTTTTTTACAATGTTTTTTTTTCTCCTTTCCAAATGCAAATTTTAATTTTTCAGTCATTTTTGTCATCTGCAAATGCTTTCAATTTGGACTGTTTTGAAATTTTGTCATTTGGAAGGGTTAAACATGTCTGCATTAAGAACATTTCAGCAAAAATCAACTATTTGCATATTGAACAAGCAAGTAGCATTCTGTGAAAAGGAGCTTAACACATCTCTGTGATGGATTGTACCCAGCAAGTCATCACATAATCATGGATCCATAACATCTATTTTGTCTTATAACCGAAAAAACAATGAGGTAAACTGGTCCTTTGAAAAGCAGACCAATAGCAAAAAGTTTCACAGAGTATGACTCAAAAGTAATATTATTTTCAATATAATTTCAATTTCCTTTTTTTTTGGCCAAAAAATCTCATGATATAATGGAGTTGCTAGTGTGAATCAAGATCAGACTGCCTGTTCTGTGCAGCCTTATGTTGATCTGCACAGTTTGTAAAAGCAACAAAAATTTTTCAAATATGCTCTGTGGGTTAATGGACAGTTTGGCAGTGTGCTACAAAGTTTTACTTGCTTTAGCTATACAAAAGCACTTTTATTACTTTTCTGCCTTTATCTCACCACACAATCCAAATGTTGAACGACCCTGAGAAAGACGGCTTATGAAAGTATTGTGGGAAAAGGAGAAAATGGTAACCAGCATTTTCTCCTTTTCCCACAGTTCTTTCTACTCTTCCTACGACAAATTTTAGCTGTTGAGTCACATTTACTTTGTCTTCTGCAATGGCTTTCAATTTGGACAAATCTGGAGTCTTGGCATCTTGAAACGAGAACTTTTTGAAACTACAAAGACCATTTATACATATAGGTCAGATAAAACATGAACTTGAGGAGAGAAAATCAAATGGCACCGATATAAACTAAAATGCGAGTCATGCTCTGTGAAAAGGTGCATCTGCAAAAAGTATCCACCCATGTCAGCCTACGCATTCCACACAGGCGGCTCTGGGTTGAAATTTTTTTTTTGCCTTTGATAATTTTTCTGCTTGTCTAAGGATCCTTCTATTTCATGATTCCACTAGTTTTTTTTAGACAAAATGGATTCAAATTCTGTGACAAACTTGCTTGGTATTATACATCACAAAGATACATTACCCTTTACCACACAACAGAACTTTGGACTTATCCATATTAAAAGCATTTGTAGAGGAGAAAATAAAGATGACACATTTGACAAGTTTTGTGTTTGACAAACTGGAAAACATTGTGGGAAAAGGAGAAAATGCTTGTTACCAGCATTTTCTCACAATGTTTTCAAAAGCCTCTTTCTTCAGGGTTGTTAAAACTCTGGATTGTGTGGTAAAGGATTAAAGTCCTTTTTTTAAAAGGGCACTGCTCATATCTGTTTTTGTTTCCTTCTAGACATCTGAATATCACAACATAGACGTGCATGAATTACAAAAAAAAAAAGCGGAAAATAAGAGGGAAAAGAGATGAGCAATACCCTGTGAAAACAGTTTAATGCATTTAAAAAAAGTATTGGCCTAGGTCAGCCTGCGTAGTCCATGAAGACTGGCCTGGGTCGAATCTTTTTGCTCTTAATAATTTTGTGCATGTCCAAGGACCATTCTGCCTTTGTATTCATCAGGTTGTCAGACAAAATAGATCTTATGTGATGACTTGCTTGGTGTAATGCATCAGGGCAATTCATTAAACCCCTTTTGCCAGAGGATTGCTCAAAATTATGGAATTTTACCCATTTCCTTCATCAAACAGCATGTAATGTTCTTCCCTACTTAACTCTTTTTCAAACAAGAAAATGTTTTCTACATTTTCAAGAACAATCTCATCTTTTGATTTGCATGTAATGTTGTCTGCCATTGCTTGATATGGACGAGCATAAAATTCTGTTGTCTGGTCAAGTAATGAATGGTAAAACCCCAAGCAAGAGCCTCAAAAACAGAATCTTTATACTAGAAATAAACCAAACTGGACAGAAAATCAAGCTATAAACACTGACTTACCTGTAACTTTGCCTACCATATATAGAGTAAGGTTTCTGTGTAAATCCCAAATGTTATTTTCCTTTCTTTCTGCAAAGAGCTGTGAACTTTATATTTACTTTTTGTGCAAAGAAAGTTTAAAATTGATACAGGCAACAAAACATAGAAAAAACAACAGCAATTCTGTTACAGAACCAAGAACAATCTTTAACCAAGTGGTAATTTGTTTTGTTTGTATGGTGTTTGATGGTTTTTCTATTCTATACAAGTTATATTGCTATGGCCAGTGCACCTTTCCATGCTTTCCTGGGGTTTATTTTACCAGTACTTCTCACAATATTCTTCCCAAGCCACAGGCTGCTTTCCCACATAATCCTTGTTGAAACAATAATCAGCGGTGGGAAGAATGAAGAATCAATCAAGTTGCAATGACTATCATCAATCCTGGGAAAGAAACTGGCCAGGCCGGGGATTCGAACTAGCGACACCCTGTTCTCAAGTCCTGAAAGCTACTGGGGTTGGCCTTATAATGTGGTCACCGTTGAAGTGATCAATTAGATTGGTATATATTGGTTCTGCAACAGATACCAACTCAAAATGGAACAGTATGCAACAAAACTGAAAATAGCTGGAAACAAAAACACAACATACAATATTATTCACCCAGCGGACAAACTTTGTTCTAGAAAAAATTTATGCTTGTCAGCATAATTTCTAAGATTTACACACATTAGGTTGTTGATTATCCTAAAAATAACCTAAATGACTAAAAGAAATCCTGTGAAGAAATTAAATGGTTGGTTTTCTGCGATTTATTGCATTGGTATCCAGTCAAAACCTGTTTAACTCTACACCACGTGACAGAATTTTAGAATAATCCAAATTCAAAGCATTTCCAGATGTTTAAATGATCTTTTCCCTGTGTGATGACTGTTGTCTGTAATAGGGTAGAAAACATTGTTGGAAGAGGCGAAAATGCTGGTTACTAGAATGTTTGCCAGAACTACTTTTTCCTATATTGTACTATTCTTGATAATTATTAGAACAAAAAAGGGTGAATTAGGAATACATTAAATAGGATAATCAACTGTTTGTGTGTGATATTAAAAATCTGTCACTCAAATGGAGTTTGATGCAGTTAAAAAACTTGTCCTTCGGACTTGTTTTTTCAACTGCATCACACCCCAATCCAGTGACAGATTTTTATCACACACTACAAGTTGATTATATTCTATGTATGTAATTCATTAACATTGATGTTAAATTTGTCCACAGGGTAAAATTACAGCTAAAACTGAAGAAAATGAGAAAGCAAATAGGTGAATCATATCCACTGACCAGACTTGGGAGCCACACAACAACCAGTATGTGTACAACAGCAACCTTTAAACTTACTTCTGCTCAACCTGATTGGCTTGAACTGTTGCCCTGTCAGCCAATGGGCAGCCAGATAGGCTGCGATGGGAGGAGAAATTTCCAGAGACATGCCCTGAACCATCACAGCCTGGGGTTGGACATGTCAAAAGTTCCCGGTGATCTGGCAGCAATGGTAAGGGAGGGGACAAAGGACTAGGAAAGCCACAATCTTCGACAGGTTTTAAATCATGCAATGGGGTCTCAGTCCTGTTTGTATGGAGAAAAACTGACTTTCAAGTGAACAATGCAGTACCTACATGCTTCATATACATCAGTTGTTATAATTTTGGCTCAAAAATAATTATCCCTTGAAATGCTGACTAAAACAAGAGCAGGTGCCAACTCTCTGCTGCAGTTGCTGTTAGAAATAAATTCGAGTTCTGGTGAAAAATTGAAGTCGAAAAAGGGGTATAACTGTGCCAAACATTTTTATGGTTACCTGCCTTTTTTATGGGTGTTCCTCCTTTGAAAGTTAACAGCTAATATGAGTTTGAAGTAAATATCTTAAGATGTCCAAGTTTTTGAACAGTCAAGATGATGCTGCTGACAGCAGGGCTATGACAATGCCTCGATGTTTTCTTCGAAAAACAGTGGAGCTAAAAATAACTCTTGTAATGCTAAATAAAATGAAGAGCCATTCTTCAGTCAGACTTAAAGATACTGATATTGCAATTTTATTGCCTTACCACACAACAAAATTTCAGACTTGTCCAAATTGAAAGCATTTGCAGACGACAAACAAAATGTGGCTTAAATGATAAGAATTGTATATGGTAGGCTAGAAAGCAAAATCCAATTTTTGAATCACATTAATTTTGCCTTCTGCAAATCCTATCAATTTGGACAAGTATAAAATTTTGTGGTTTGGTAAAGAGTTAACCCTTTAACATACAATCCCGTTTTTCAACAACCCTGAGAGGGAAAACTTTTGAAAACATGGAAAAAGGAGAAAATGCTGGTAACCAGCATTTTCCGATAATATTTTCTACCCTCCCAAAAACCCTTCTTTTTTTAGTCAAATCTGATTTGTCATTGGCAAATGCTTTCAATTTGGACCAGTCTGAAATTTTGTCGTTTGGGAAAGAATTAAATAAAGGTTCAGCACTACAAGGCATAAAGAAAAAGCAAGAGATAAATGCTGGCCCTGAGATTGCTCATTATCTAATTCTAAACTATGTGCTCAGGTGAGCTAAAAAAGTGCACCACATGCAGTTGCCAATGCTCAGCTGCAGTTGCTTGACTTTCAATGAAAATTTCAAGACAAAAAAGAGACATAGCTGTGTCAAAAATATTTTGTTAATAGCCTACCCTTGTCTTTTTGGTTCCAGTTTTGATAGTTAACAACTAGTCTTGAGTTTGAAGTAAATATCTCCAGTAATAACAGAGATATTATAAAATGTCCAAATTTTTGCATGAAGACAACAGAGCTACGATAATACCCCAACATTTTCTTTTAAAACAGCAGTGGTAATTAAGCACTGAAATTGAAACAAGCTCGCACACACACACAAAACTGTTGACAGAATAGGATACCACTTAAAATATCATTGTCCAAATTGGTACAAAAGTAATTCCTGTATGTGTCAATAGTTCTGAACCATTTTTTATTTGTCATTTACATCAATCTCTACAAACAAATTTAATACATTGTATCAACATTTGACAAAACTTACTTATATTTGAAGTTTTTATTTTTCTTATTTATTTCCATATATATATTTGAAAGAAATGTTTTTGTTGTTAATGACACAAAGTACTCTCCTTTTTTTTTGTGGGAAGTGGGTGGGGGGGGGGGGGGATGATTAAGTTTGATACTTTAGTAAGTAAATGCACAAATATGACATTCAAACAAGTTTCAAATACAAATAGTTATAAGTATTAGTAAAGACTATGACATCAATATTTAATACAGATAAATAACAATCTCTCACATGCCATGAACCAATGGTCTTCTGTTTCCTTGACCCCCAGTTATTTTTGAGGCATCTTTACCTGGCAATAAAATTTTAGACTTTCTATGCAAGGAAAGGATTCAAATGAAGGAGAACTGTCTTTGATGGGGTAGAAAAAATTGTGGGAAAAGTAGAAAATGCTGGCTAACAGTATTTTATTTTCCTCAGAATGCTTTCAAAAGCCTGCTTCCAATAGAATATCAAAACAACTAATTGGATATTTTCAGTCCATAAAGAAGAACAGATCACTATATGTAATACCAACCATTCTAAACTACTTTCTAGTTTTCATTTTTGTACATCTTTTTTTTAATTTCAAATTAACACAATTTCTAGAGGGCTAAGTCAAGTGATACAGCCAATCAGAAATTGAGTTTAGTCCTGCTAGCTGCTAAAGTCATTCAGAAGTGTCCTTTGAAAAGGTACTACATATCCTAAGTCTTGTTCTTATGAAAAGCCAGGACATAGGCATCTAAAAACCCTGTATTTAATAAGCCAGTAGAAAGAAGATTATAAAAATGATGTGGGTAAAAAAGAGGAAATGCTTCTTCCAGAACGTTTTCTACTCTTTTTGAGTTTCCAATTCCTTCAGAGACAAGATTAATGTCATTGTTTCAGCCACATTTGTAGCCTGCAAATGCTAAACAAGTCTAAAATTTTATTGCTTGATAAAGAATAAACAAAACAAGATTGAGATTGGAAGACACCCTATGGCATTTAACACTGTTCAAACATCATCATTTTAAGACGATAACTTTCAATAGACACGTGGAACATTTTTAGAGGTACAAAAGCATTTACTTTAACAAATAAAGTCCAACACAATGATTTGAAAATCAAATTTTATTTTTCAACTGATGATAAAAAGTTAACAAATACAAATCAAAAGCTCAAGGAAAAAGAAACTATACTACAGCAGAGAAATTCGTATTTACAACAGTTACTGATTGAATACACAAATAATTCTAGTAGAGAAAAATATGAAAGTCCAAATCATTAAGCCCTATTCAAGACAATTGTTTTTATTAACTTTTTACCAAACAACAAAAATATAGACTTGTCAAAATTGAAAACATTTGCAGACGACAATTTGAACATGGCTAAATAAATGGAATTTGTCTTTAATAGGGTGGAAAACACTGTAGGAAAAGGAGAAAATGCTGGTTACAAGCATTTTATCCTTTTCCCACAATGTTTTAATAGGCCTTTTTTGCAAGTTTGTGTGGTAAAGGGTTAATCTTAAGATGGCCTTTTGATTCTTTACCATATGACAATATTTTGGCTATGTCCAAATTGAAAGCATTTGCAGACAACAAATTAAATTTCACTCAATACAAAAGACTGATTTTTTTAAAAGGAAGAAAACATTGAGGGAAAAGAAGAAAATGCTTGTGACCAGCATTTTCTTCTTTTCCAAATTTTGTTTTCTAAATGCCTTCTTTTTCAGGGTCATTTAAAGTTGGGATTGTGTGGTATAGGGTTAAGAACATTGTGGGAAAAGGAGAAAACTATTTTCTCCTCTTTTGACAAAGATTTTACCCTTTATCTCTTAACCAAACAATCCCATGTTTACGACCCTTTGAGAACATTGCAGTAAGAAGGAGAAAAGCATTTTCTGCTATTCCTACAAAGTTTCCGGCCCTTTTAACTCTTTACCAAACAATCCAAAGTCAAACGACCTTGCGGAAAAAGACTTTTGAAAACATTGTGTGTATCAGCATTTTCTCCTTTTTCTACTATGTTTTTTACCCTTCATAGACAATTTCCATCATTACAGCCACACTTGATTTGACATATGCATATATTGTATTTCTCCTAATAAAAGCTCCCAGGAGCTATGCAAAACATAGATTGGGAGCTTTTATTTTGTACCCCATTTGCAAAGCAAAAAGTCTGTCCAATTTTGTATTTCTTTGTGTTTTAGAGATTGTTAAGAGGAAATATTAATCAAATTTGAGGAAATCTTCATAAAATTATTCAAATATTGTCATTTTAATCAATTAATGTACATAAGGTTATCATGATTTAAGGGTTTTTCTGTTGGGGGAGCTAGTAATAGTGAGGGTGCTTTTATTTGGAGAAATACGGTACTGTGAACTTGGACAAGTCTAGAATTTTATAGTTTGGTAAAGAGCAAATGATATTATCGCCTAATTTGAGTCATATTGAACTATTAGTCTAAAAAAGTTTCCAATTTGAGGCAGTTTTAAATTTTTCGTCAGACAAAAGAGGTAACCTTTAACCACACATTGTTGATGACCCCAAAGGAAAGGATTTTTGAAAACTTTGTAAGAAAAGGAGAAAATGCTAGTCCCATAATCTTATCTCCATTTTGATAAAAAATCTGATCATATGAGAGACGTTTTATTTGTTGTCTGCAAATACTTTCAATTTGGATGGGTTTAAGTTTTAAAATTTTGTCCCCAGGAAAAGAAATAATAAACTACCAGTATAACTCTTATTGCTTATCCATATTTGGCAGGATCTACCCATACTCCTGCTTTAAATTTCAACTCTTAAAGACTAAGATTTTACAACATTCTTAGCAGAGAAGGCTTTTGAAAACACTGTTGGAAAAAGAGAAAATGCTGATTACCAGCATTTTCTCGTTTTTCCCACAATGCTTTAAAATTACTTTTTTTCTTTAGAGCAATATAACTCAGAATTTTTTGGTAAAGCATGAACTAGCAAACTGGACTAATCAGTTTTAGAGTCCGTTAATAATTTGATTCATAACCTCCTTAACTCTTTACCAAACGACAAAATTTTAGACTGGTCCAAATTGAAAGCATTTGCAGACGACAAAATTAATGTGGCTCAAAAATTGAAATTTGTTCTGGGAAGGCTGGAAAACACTGTGGGAAAAGGAGAAAATGCTGGTTACCAGCATTTTCTCCTTTTCCCACAATGTTTTCAAAAGGATTCTTTCTCAGAGTCGTGAAAACCCGGGATTGTTTGGTAAAGGGTTAAACAGCATATTTCTGCAGAGAATTCTTTAATACATGTATATACAAACAAAATAGTAAAACTAATAAGAAATCAGTACCTATTTATAATGACATTTGAGACAAAATGGACAAATATACATGTTATCATTCAATGAATGCATCAGAACCTACTTGATTCTTTTGTGAATACCCATGATCATCAAAACATGAAAACCCATGACTTTCGGGGCGGGTGGGGGTGGAGTATGATTATTTACAAATTTACATGGCTGTCAATACCTCACCATTACAGGCAGTATGAGTTTACTTCTGCCCTAACCAATCCTCAAGGTCCTTAACCCTTTCCCACATGCCAAATTTAGACTCTCCCATATTCTGCAGATGACAAATTCAAATTTGATACAAAAGAGCTTAACTCTACCAAACGACAAAATTCAAGACTGGTCCAAATTCAAAGCATTTGCAGACGACAAAATAAATGTGGCTCAAAAAATGGAATTTGTTCAGGGAAGGGTAGAAAACATTGTGAGAAAAGGAGAAAATGCTGGTTACCAGCATTTTCTCCTTTTCCCACAATGGTTTCAAAAGGCTTTTTCTTCAAGGATGTTAAAATTTCGGATTGTGTGGTAAAGAGTTAAGTTCTCCCATTGGGCAGAAAACATTGTACGAAAAGGAGAAAATGCTTGTTACCAGCAAAATGCATTTAAATTATATCATTTAAAAGTATTGAAATAATTGTGAAGATGACAATCAACAAGACATTAATTCATCTAAGGTATCATCCAGAAAAAGAGCTGTCATCAAATAGCACAGCTTGCCTGGAAAAGTTAACTTTTGAGGGTTGCAATCATTTGGTCTGGAAGAAAGGAGCTCTTGAAAAGTTTTAACATGAAATTTCACAACCTGTGACATGGACCATATCAAGACCATGTGGTAGGGTACTGTGCAATATAACTTCGGACTTGTAAATGTCATCAAGCCAAATATGAAACAATCCATCATATGGGTCGGAAAATAAGAACTCTTAACTTACTTTAGTAAACCTTTGATATAAATATCGAAGTCTATGACCTTGATCCAAAGATCACGGGCAAGGGTATTGCTGTCTTGTACCTATATCATTGCTGTCTTGTACCTGTATCTATCATAATACCAAATATGAACTAAATCCATCATCAGAAATGGAAAATGTGAGGTCTTAAAAAAAAAACTTAAATGTAAACATGGGTGCAGACTCAAATGCAAATGCCGAAACTGGGGGTAGTGAAATAGCTCTTCCTTGACTTTTCCTTGTCCATAAGAATATGATGTAAAAAGTCAAAGTGTATGACTTGATTATACCAAACATACACCAAATCCATCATCAGGATTGGAAAATGTGAGCTCTTACAAAATCTTTGATGTAAACATGGATGCCAACTCCAACACAAACACCGACGCTGCAGGTAGTGCCCCAGCTCTTCCTGAACTGAATCCAGGTGAGCTAAATATCAGTTCTAATGCTAGTTCATACATAATCTAAACCTGTCCAATTAAACCTGTCCCATGCAATCTCTGGAGAAAGGTAACCAATTTTAACTTCGCTTCAAACCCTGCCCCAAAATATTCAAATATGTTTTACACAAAACTACTTGCTATGCATTATCAGACTGTTGGGCATATGTGTAGACATGTGGGCATACAGAGCATCTTAGTCTACAAATGTTTGTTTTACACAAAACTACTTGCTATATATTATCAGACTGTTGGGCATATGTTAGACATGTGGGCATACAGAGCATCTTAGTCTACCAATGTTTGTTTTACACAAAACTACTTGCTATACATTATCAGACTGTTGGGCATATGTGTTGACATGTGGGTGTACAGAGCATCTTTATTAACAAATGTTTTTCTACACTTGCCACACACATAGTCCTCTCTCCCAGAATGCTCAGCTAAAAAATGTTGCTTCAACATCTCCATACGTCCAAAGGTCTTTGCACAGTGGGAGCAAAAATAAGATGGTTGTGAAGACTTCACTGTCACCCTACAAAAATAAAGCAACAGAGGTCTTCTTAGCTAGCTTTCTGGAAGTTTCATCATTTTTGTATGATTCTATAACAATTTTTTCAGATTACCAGTAATCACTGATTGATTGATTGTATTGTGTTTAATGCTGTTTTGAACATTATTTCAGTTATATCACAGCAGCCAGTGCATCTGTCCATGCTTTCCTGGAGTTTCTTTTACCAGTTCTCAGCACGATATTCTTTCCAAGCCACTGGCTGCTTTCCCACATAACCATCGTCGAAACAATGATCAGCGGTATGAGGTATGACTCCTGTCGCAGTGACTATCATCAATCCTCAGAAAGAAATTGGCCAAGCTAGGAATCGAACCAATACCCCCCCCCTCCGCCCCGTTCTTAAGTCCTGAATGCTACCGACTGTGATTAATCAAATGAAATTAAACAAATATACGAGCCAAACAAGAGGGCCATCATGGCCCTGTATTTATCATGGCCCTGTATTGCTCAACTGAACCTTCATAATTTTGGGAAATAAGTAACTAGTTTGTTTTAAAACAAGACATTTTCAGGACAAACATGGCACAAAAGATGTTTCTTACATTTAACCAAGTGATCGACTTTTCCACTGAAAGAGACACATTTTCAACCACAACCAAGATCTTATCAAGACAAACATTCTAACACAATTTCTCGAATATTGGACAGAAAATGTCGCCATTGAGTGCACACAAGAACTTTCCAAGAACCTATCTTGAGACCTGTGTTTGACATAAGGTGTAGCTATTATCAAGACAATCATTTTGACGAAATTTAGTAAGCATAACTAGGCTGAAAAGATGGCCTCAAGAGTGCATTGGCAATTTTTCTGAGATTTGACCTATTGGCCGACATTTCGATCTAGCGAACCATTTTCAACTCATAAGATATATTAAGACATTCTTTCAAGCAAATTTCATAAGCATGAGACTGAAAGTTAGGACTAGAGTGCACACAAGGTTTTATACAACTTGAACCAGGGTCCTTTTTTCCCCACTCGAAATGACCCATGTCAAACACATGTTAGATATTATCAAGACAAACACTCTGACAAAGTTTTATGGGCATTTGCCTGAATATGTGACCTGTGAAATTCTCTATCAAGATTTCTAACTCTTTACCACACAATCCAGATTTTTTATGCCTTTAAAGAAAAGGTCTTTGGAAAACTTTGTGGGAAAAGGAGAAAATGCTGGTAACCAGCATTTTCTCCCTTTTCCCACATAGTTTTCTACCCTATCAAAGACCAAAATTACAATCTAAGCTAAAGTTACTTTGTTGTCTGCATATGCTTTCAATTTGGTCCAGTTCAAAATTTTGTTGTGTGGAAGAAAGTCAGAGGATTTCATCAAGTTTATTCAGACTAACCATAGAGTTTAACAATAATCATACAGTCTCACATGGTTTCATAAGCATCAAAACAAAAATGTGGCTGTTTCAGCGCACTTCGGTGTTCCTAAGATATGATCTAGTGACCGTCTTGTTAACCCAAGATAATCCAGTTTCAGAATTATCTAATTCATTGAGTGTCAGATTTGCCATCCTTGTTGATGGCTGAGACCTTCGAATACTTAATTTTTAACAAAAAAACTCAAAATTTTTGGACTCCACCAAATTGAAAACATAAGCAGACGACAAGTAAATGCAGCTCAAATGATGATTTCTGTCTTTGATGTGGTAGTAAACAATGTGGGAAAAGGTGAAACTGCTGGCTACCAGCAATTTCTCCTTTTCCCGCATTGTTTTCAAAAGCCTCCTTTTGTCAGGTTTGTCAAACTCGTGATGATGTGGTAAAAACCTTAACCCTTTACCAGACAACAAAATTTCAGTCGTTTCCAAATTGAAGCATTTGCAGACAATAATTTCAAAGTGGCTCAAATGGTGCAATGTTTATTTGATAGGGTAGAAAACATTGTGGGAAAAGGAGAAAATGCTGGTTCCCAGCATTTTCTCCTTTTCCCACAATGTTTTCAAAGGGCCTCTTTCCCAGAGTCGTTAAAAGTCGGCATTGTGTGTTAAAGGGTTAAAGATACATCGATACAGCCAGTTTCAACCCATTTCACCTTGCTGGTTACCATAATACTCTCCTTTTCCCATACTGTTTTCTATCCTTCCAAAAACAAAAGTAGCCTTCCAAAACAAAGTCCATCATTCTACCAAATTGAAGAAGTCAATAATTTTGTTGTGTGGAAATGCATTAACCCTTTTAATGACCCCGAGAAAGAAGGCTTAAGAAAATATAGTGTGAAAGGAGAAAATGCTGGCTACCAGCATTTCCCCATTTTCCACACTATTTTTTACCCGTCTGAGAAAAAGTGTTTGTTTTTAATAGTGTTTCTAACAACAGGTTTCAATTTTTGAGTCACTTCTGTTTTGTCGGCTGCAAATGCTGTGGATTTGGACAAGTCCAAAATTATTGTCAGTAGGGAAAGGATTAATCCTTTCCCAACAACGAATTTTAGACTCTTCCAAATTGAAACCAACAGCAGACGACAAATTTGTACACGAAACAAAAGAACCCAAAATTTTGAACAGAAAGCGGTGTGGGTAGAAAACACTGTAAGAAAATGAGAAAATGCTGGTTACAAGCATTTTCTCCTATCATAAACAATGTTTTGAAAAGCTTTCCCCTTCAGTGTTGTTAAAACTCAGGATTGTCTAAGAAAATAGTGTCAGTAGAAAACACTTTGAGAAAAGGAGAAAATGCTGGTTACCAGCGTTTTCTCCTATTCCCAACAATGTTTTCAAAAGCCTTCTCCTACACGGTCGTTAAAACTCAAGACTGTGGTAAAGGGTTAAAAGTATGGCCTATACCTCTGAACCCTTTACCAAATGACACAATTTTAGCCTTGTTCAAATTGAAAGCATTTGCAGAGCGACAATTTCAATGTGACTCAAACGGTGCAATTTTTCTTTGATAGGTTAGAAAACATTGTGGGAAAAGGAGAAAATGCTGGTTAGCAGCATTTTCTTCTTTTCCCACAATGTTTTCAACAGGCTTCTTTCCTGGGGTCGTTAAAAGTCAGGATTGTGTGGTAAAGGGTTAACTGTCATCATCACATTGAGTAGACGCATCAACTTTTGAATCATTTTTTACAAGTTCAGCAACAATGCCTGGATTTCCAAAACCACCAACTACCCTAATTTCCGGAAACTTAAATGCTTTACCACCATTTGCGAGGTTAAAAACCATCATTTTATCTGAATCTTCAGGACTAACGGACCTTTTCTGGAGATTAGACTTAAGAGCAGCCCAAACTACTGGGTCTACAGGGTGTGTTTGAACTCCCACAGAATCCTTTACATCCATTACAAATTGAGTTTTCTTTTTTAGCTCATTTCGCTCATTTTCCTCTTTTACGCTGATGATTTCAAATCTAGGACCTTTATTGGCAAGGGAATCTTTCAGAGCGGCTATTGTTGTTGGGTTGACAGCTACTGAGAAAGTAGCATTTGTATCAGCGACTTGTAGCAGTTTGGGATAGAGAGCTGGCAGTAACTTCCCTGTTGAAACCCCTTGTTCATTTTTTGGTTTTGTCTCGAATTCAAAATTTGAAGCGGGTATTAATTTCTGTGTTGGTGATGTCATGGAAATACTGCTAGGCTTAGTGCTGGTTTCATTGGAAATTTGTGTTTGATGCTGCTGTGAATCTTTTGGTAACATAGTTCCTGCCAAAAATTTTGAGGATGGTACCAAATTAACATTTGAAGGAAGTTGTGCAGGGGATGTTAAAGAAACCATTTTGGGCACTGTCACGGTTTCTGTAGGAACTTGTGTTTGATTCTTTATTATGACAATCGCTTTTGGAGGAGTGATTTTAGGAAAATCTTCCTTTTTTCGAAAACTTGAACTATCATCGTCATTTGTGGCATACTCTGAAGGTGATATGGAAACCATGTTTGGCATGGTTATGGTTTCTATGGAAGTTAGTGTTCGATCCTGCAGGGAAACAATCCTACCTGGCTTTGTACTTATTGTTTGAACTTTTGTATCTGGTACTGGAATATTGTAAGACATTAAAGTACTTGTTGGCAACCTTGTCAACTTAACAACAGGCTTTTTTGATAATTGTTTTTTAGATTTTGCCTTTTGCTTCAAAAAATTGTACAGTGCTGCAGGCTGCGCAGCTCTCTTAAGTTGGGTGAACTGCTTTTCTTGAAAAGTCTTAGGCTTACCTGTACTTAAAATTGGCTTCTTAAATACATTAGTACCTACATTCCTTAACCCTCCAATCTCATACTTCACACTCCCTGACTTAATATCATAAAATACATTGGTATTACCATCCTTAAAATGTTTATAAATCACATACCCTGGAGCTGTTTGCTGGAAAATGCTTGACACTTTTCTGGGTTCTTCTTTTTCATCTCCTTGACTGGGCTTTGTTGCTGGAAACTGTACTTCATTTTTCTCTGAACTAGCTGAACTGTTGGTAGAAATGCTTTGGTTGTTGGCTTGATTGGTAACAGACTTGAGAACACTAGATGTTGCTTTATCAACATTATTTGAAAAAGTCGTTTCAGGCTGTTGACTTCCAGCTAACTTCGACAAGGCTGGATTTGGAATTGTCATGGCAGCCTCTGCTGAGATAGGGGCTGTAAGTTTGCTGAAGAACTGCATCTCAAAACTATTTTCTGCTGTTGATGACTTTTTACTGGATTTTGCTGATGACGATGTATGCACTACAGGTGCTGCTGTGGCAGACACTTGCTGCGTTACTGCAGAAGAAGTAGATGATGTTGACGAACAAGAATCGGATGATGAAGATCTCTGAGGTTGAGGTCGAATTTTCGGTCGTCTACTCAAGATATTGGGTCTTTCCTTCGGTGCCGGTCTGACAGGAGGAGCTGGAGGCGGGCTCTGTGATGGTTTTTCTGGCTCTTCTTCCACACTGGTCTGAGATTTCTCAGCTACAGGGGCTTTATTTTCCGTTTTATCTTGTCCTGTTGCAGTAGCATCACTTGTCTGCCTGTTGTACTTCTCAAGTTCTTTAACGAGGTTATTTCTAGGCGTAGATGACCCTGAGGATCCAAGGTCAAGTTGCTTGGCAAGAATCATTGGTCTTAGCACTCGGTCTGAGGCTGAAACAACAGATAATTCTAAAACATTTAAAGCAATCAATTTTCACACGAATAGATCTACTATACTTAAACAGTAGAATACTACATATATTTTTTTAACATTACCTTTGATGCCCATTTTCAAACCATCCTAAGTGGCAAATCATCATCCTTCTGCTGAAATATTCTGGCTACAACTCAGGCCTTTTTGTCTTGATGAGTCCACTAAACACCTTAAAAATACTACTTTTCACACACTGCAGTGGACAGCTTAATCATTTATAACTGGAAGGTAGTATTTGTATAGTATAAACAATTGCTTCTCTTCTTACTTAGTTGTGCTTATTTCTAGGCTATACCAAACAGAAAGAACTTGCAGATGACAAATTCAGTGTAGATCAAAAGACATTTTTTGACTTTCAACTGGTAGAAAACGTTACAGGTAAAGAAGAAAATGCTGGTTACTAAAATTTTTTTACAACAATGTTTCAAAGCCCTTGTCTTTGCGGTCTTTAACCCTTTACAACACGACAAAATTATGGGCTTGTCCAAACTAAAGCTCATGCAGATGCCCAGCTAAATTTGGCTGAAATTCTGAAAGTTGTCTTTCATGGGGAACAAGTCAATGTTGGAAAAGGAGAAAATACTCGTAACCAGCATTTTTCCCTTTTTCATCCCTGTTTTCGAAAGTCTTCTTTGTCAAGATCTTTAAAAGTGGGGGTTGTGAGATAAAGATTTTAAACCCCGCATTGTTCTGTAAATTATTAGGGGATTATCAATCTGACCTCTTGACCTACTTATTTGGGTTTCGAACTTGACCTAAATATTATAGTGACCTTGACCCCGACAAAGTTTGGGTAATCTTTTGGAAAGACAAAATTCTAAAAACCATATTGAATAACACTGCAAAGCATGAAACTTACCTTCTAATGTGAAGATTTTACTCAGCTGAAATTTTGGCCATCATCAATTTATAGTCTATAGGTTCGTTATTGCATTTCATCCTTTTATCAAAAAATCCAGTTTTCATGACTTTAAAAAAAGAGACTTTTGAAAACATTGTAGGAAAAGGAGAAAATGCTGGTAACCAGCATTTTCTCCTTTTCCCAAAATGTTTTCTGCCCTTTGAAAGGCAATTTGAACATCTAAGCAAGGCTCATTTTGGTGTCTGCAAGAGCTTTCAATATGGACAGCTATCAAATGGGACAGATTGTCTTTGAAACTGGATTTGTTCCCCTAAACTCTGTACCAGACAACAGAAGTTTGGAAGTTTTCTATTTCAAGAGGTACACTTCACTTTCTTGAAAACAGTGCAATGTTTTAATAACCGTCAAGAGGAAGGCTTCTGAAAAATATTATGGAAACAGAGAAAAAGCTGAACCAGCTTTTACTCCCTTTTCCAAAATATTTTCTTCCCTTCCAAAGACAATTCAGATTGTTTGAAACACACACATTGTAATTTCTTGTCTCCAAGTACTTTGAAACGGGAAACTTCCATAATTGGGTAAAAGAGTTCAAATAAATTAAATACCAAATACAAAAAAAGAAATCCAAAATACAGCAAAACCCTCTGCTCCAGAAATAATGCTGATTTTTTTCTTCAATTAGAGTGTATATTCTCTTTTCAACAGAGCTAGAATGTCTCAATCACTTGAGAGCATTTTTCACTTTAAAACTTGAAAATACTAATTTCCAGGTTGTCAAGATTGCAAAAACACCCATTAGCAGCCAGATTGCTTTTTTTAAGCTGCCCAAACTATCTGTTTGAAATGGTAATCGACCTTGAAAGTCAATCAAAACTATAATCTGTAGATACAGAGGCTGTTGCCATCCCATTTAACTCTTTACTAAACGACAAAATTTTAGACTTGTCCAAATTGAAAGCATTTACAGACGACAAAATAAACATGACTCAAAAATTGAAACTTGACTTTAGAAGAGTAGAAAACACTGTGGAAAAAGGAGAAAATGCTGGTAACCCAGCATTTTCTCCTTTTCCCACAATGTTTTCAGAAGGCTTCTTCCTCTGGGTCGTAAAAACCAGGGATTGTTTGGTAAAGGGTTAAGCACTGTATTCTATAAAGAATATGATGTACACGCTCTATATTTGTGTAAAACATAGTTTATTGTCTTGTAAATAGCTTTCAATAGACTTAAATGATACCCTGGAGCAAAGGATTTCAGCAACACAGGAAAACCAAAAAGCAAACAATACCAACAAAAAGAGGTGTTACAATATCTAAAGCGAATTGACGACCGGTCACTCTATTTGTAGAGATTGTTTTTCAAGAAAAATGAAAACTTGTCAATTTTGATAGGAAATCCATGGTCGAATCTTGCATCATTTTTTTTTTAAAGGTAATCTCCTGTCTTTAAGGGCCACTTTTGTATGGTCATGAATCTATATAAATCCAGTTTGATGTATTTTATTAACTCATTAGATTCTGAAACATATTTCAAGCGTGAACATTATTTTAGTTATACCTCTGTGGCCAGTGCACCTATCAATGCTTTCCTGAGGCTTTATTTTACCAGTAATCCTCACATTATTCTTTCCAAGCCACTGGATGCTTTCCTACATAACCACTGTCGAAACAATGGTCAGCTGAGCGAGAATCCTGTCCAAATGACTATCATCAATCCTCAGAAAGAAATTGGCCAAACCGGAGATCAAATCTGACCATCAACACCCTGTTTTCAAGTCCTGTACACTACCGACTGAGCTACCCGGGCTTTGCAAATGCATGGATGCACAAGGAAACATGGCAAAAGGAAGAACTGCTATACAAGCAATATTTCCGTAACCACATCCTTTGGTAATTTGTGTACAGCAAATTAAAAGTATTTGTCTAGAGGAGGTGAAAAAGCTGACATTATAATTTCAGACTACACGTTCTCTACAGTAGACACATATTGTAGTGCCTTTAACAATAATTATGGGTTGCCTTTGCAGCCAATGTACATAAACTGTCCACTGTAGAAAATGTGCAGTCTGAAATTTTAATCTATACTGTCAGCTTTTTCACTCATTTCTCACACCAGTACTAAGACAACTTTCTTTCCAAGTCTTTGACCACCGAGTTTCCTGACAAGGCTACAAGGAAGGCAAATGTAAGATGGAACATGATATGCAAGTATAAGTACTGTATATCTGCAACCAAAGTATAAGACAGTCAGACAGTAGCCAGACTTTATCATGTTTCTTATAATATTTCACACAGACCCTTTTTTATGAACAAAGTTACATGATTTGATCAAGACAGAATTTCATGAATTTTAATCGAGAGATTGGGAAATGGACCTACTGATAATTATTCTTAAAGATGCAAGGTGAGTTATAAAACTAACGCTTTTTGAAATAAGTTTGCTTTACTTTCTTTTTTTTCTCCAAATCAAGAAATAACAGAGAGGAAACCATTTTCAAGACACCATGCTTTTAGTAAATTGTTTGCTTTTTAGTTTTGTGTTATCAAATTCACTGCATAATGATGCCAACCTGCAGAGTCTTTCTTGTTCATAAGTTGTTTAGCAGCCAGTTTAATCAACTGTTTTTCAGTACACGCAGCGAGAATCGCCTTTGACTGGTCGTCATGCTTGGGTAGCACAACAAGGTGGTAATCTAACACAAACAACAAAGAATAAAAGAAATCAAATCAATATCTGTGGTACTGGAAATCCCCTCCAAAAACACCCATGCTATAATAGCTTTATTAAACCCTTTACCAAAGGACAAAATTTGAGACTAGTCCAGATCGAAAGCCTCTGCAAACAACAATAAAATATGACTATAGAAACTGAGATTCCACCTTTGAAGGCTAGAAAACATTGTGGGAAAAGGAGAAAATGCTGGTAACCAGCATTTTCCTCTTTTCCCACAATGTTTTCAAAAGCTTTCTCTGTCAGAGGTGTTAAAACACAGGACTGTTTGGTAAATGGTTAAAGGCCTGGTAGTGACAAAAAGTAAACAGTGTAGGTTTAAAAAATGTATTTAAATTTAATTTTTATCATTTAAAAGTATGGAAATTATTGTGAATATGACAATCTGCTATTGTATGGTCAGTCTAAATTCAAGCCATTGGCAGAAAAATGAATTTTAAAACCATGTAAACAGTAAACAAGATAGAATGACTTGGTAACTTTTTACCTAGTTTTGAAATTCATTTTCCTGCCAGGGACCAATGCTTGGACCAACTGTACAATAGCAGATTGTCATCTTCAAAATAATTTTCTTAAATTCAAATACATTTTAACATCCACATTGTTTACTTTTGGCTGACATTCGGTATTTAACTATCAAATACTAAAATTTTAGACTTGTCCACACTGAAACAATTTAATGACAAAAAAATTAGGTGTGTCTAAGATGATATAATTTATCCTTGAAAATGAAGAAAGCTTGAATATATCTTAAAAAATGTAAAAAACATTATGTGAAAACAAGACAATGCTGATTTAGAGCATTTTCTCCTTCTAAAACAATGGTTTTAACCCTTTACCAAACAATCCCTGGTTTTTACAACTCTGGGAAGAAGGGCTTTTGAAAACATTGTGGGAAAAGGAGAAAATGCTGGTAACCAGCATTTTCTCCTTTTCCCACAATGTTTTCTACCCTATAAAAGACAGAAATGATCATCTCCGCTACATTCACATTTTTGACTTCAACTGCTTTCAGTTTGGTACAATCCAAAATTTTGTTGTTTGGTAAACGGTTAAAAGCCTTTTTTCAATAGAATGGTAAAACCATGTGACTGTTTGGTAAACATACATTAGTAGCCTCTTTTAAGCACAATCCGCAGGATTTCAATCCAATCTGAATATAACCCAACCTGTACTAAGCAAGAGCTATCTTTATCATTTACCACAGGAGCAAAATATAGACCTGTCCCATTCAAAGGCATTAAATTTTGCCGATGACAATTTTGATGAGGTTCAATTGATGGCATTTATCTTTAATGAGGTAAAAAAGCATTGTGGGAAAAGGAGAAAATGCTGGTTACCTTTTCCTACAATGCTTTCAAAGGGCTTCTCTCTCAGGGTCATTATAAGTTGGGATTGTGTTGTGAAGAGTCCCGAGTACACAGAGTATTGTCAATACAAGTTATCAATAGCCATCAATTTCTTCTAAGCAAAGAACAGTTTTTGGAAAAAAGGTCCCTTTTTCTTCTTTAGATTTCTTTAAAATTTCCAGCAAATTAAATAAAAGTGACGAATTCCACAAAGTCTTTTGTCATAACCAAGAGATTTTTTTCCAAACCAAGAATATTATTTGTAAAACACTGCCATTTTCTTCATTAGATTTTTTAAAATTTCTAGCAAATTAATTAGTAGACCTAGAGAATGTATTTGAACCATGCTCTGTGAAAAGGGGGTTTAATGCATTTGCAAAAAGTACTGAACAATGCCTCCGCAGTCCGAGTAGGCTAATCCAAAACAACTTTCCATTTTTATGTAATTTTCTGTTTTGCGCAAATCTACTAAAGAACGAAATCTAATGTAGACGTAGTGCCATCTCAGATTAGCCTGCGTGGACATCGCAGGCTGATCCGAGACGACACTTTACGTAAATTTCCAAATGCCCTTTTTTGTGTGCTGCAAGTCATATGGTGACTTACTAGGTACGATGCATCATGAATATGCATTAAAACCTTGATTGCCAGAGCATGGCTCAGTTATAGATATTTATCAATACATATACTCAGAATCCAAGAGCAAACATACTCCTAATAAACCTCTCTAAAAACATTTGATGCAAAGGAAAACTGCCTTTTATGGAAAAACAGGGTATGTACAGTTGTAGTTACCTCAATCATATAATTGTTCCTTTTTTGACAGTTTTTCCAGCCTTGACTACTGAATTTTATCAAGAAACTGTTTCTTCATAAACTGTTTCACTGGTCATTGACACAAAATAGAATTCATTTCTAATTTTCATATCTCTCTCCCTCTTTCTAAAATTATTTCCAAAACCATTTTTTGTTCATAATACCTTAATAACAAATATGATATGCATATAATTGAAAAACAACAAAAGAATGAAAAAAAGTGTCAATAAAGGAGAAATGGCTTAAAGGTGGGTATTTAGATTTTTCACATCTCACCAAATTAAAAAATATATATATCACTTAAATTTATATAAAAAACAATACAAATCATCAATAATTAAGAATCATAAAATTACAAAAAAAAATTTTTTTGATGGTATTCCCTTAAAAAACTACGTAGCCTCTTAAGGTATTTTTAGATTTCGCGCCAGAAATCAAAAAAGCATTGTGGGAATGTCAAGTGACTGGCACGTGACTAATGACGCTTAAATTCCAGAACATAGTTAACAAACATGTAATTATTTTCCATAATGTCTTCTTCGGACGCTACGTTTGAAGCTTTGTCTGTGTATTTCCGGTGTGTAAAGAGCGAGTTGCTCATGTATAAATAGAACGTGTTTCCCGTCGGTGTCGACCTGGGCCGTAGTAAATCTCTAATTTCTCTTGATGTCGGATGGTTTTCGACTACTAGGGTTTTATGAATGAAAATTAAAAGGCTTTGGGAGTATAAGGATGATCTTTTTGTTTTTTTGTAAAATTTTCGTCCCAGAATCTGAAGGGCCACCTTTAAAGCAGATAGTAACAAAATTAAACACAACAATAAGCTATAGATAACAGTAGGCTGAATATTAAAAAGTTCCAAAATATTTCAAAGACATCAAGTTTATCAAGATATTCTTGGAAATCAATTGAAAAATAAAAAATTCTTAGAAAAGCAAGCAAAATAAATAAGCTGCTATAACTCAAGCAGAAATATTAACTTGTAACTTCTCAACAAAAAAAACAAAACAAAAAAAATAAAACTTTATTTTGATTGTAATGATACTTGAAAGAAAATGCCTTGGGTATAGCCTGAAATATGTCTTGAAACTAGCTTTAAAAACATCTTTATTTAACTCTAAAGGATCTTATAACATAAACAAGAAACAATGAACTTTTATGAAGAAACTCTAATACCTATCCTTATTACACCTGGTTTACAGCAACTACAATTGATTCAGGAAAACAAGTTGCATAAATTTTTTCCTTTGAACTAAAACTCTTTTACCTGATAGTGGTTTTAATCTTAGAGGGTTAAATTAATGAAGAACCTTTTCAATTTCAAAAAGAAAAGAAACCCTGATATACCGCAATTTCAAGGTAAATTTGGTGAAAGGATGATACCAAGTAACAGTGAATATCTTTTATCAGACTGCATGTTCTATGCAGTCTGATCTTGATCTACACAGTCTGCCAAAGTAACATATGATTTATTTAGTGCTCCATGGCTTAAAACATTCCCCTGATCCTATTCAGAATTTCTTGTGAATAACCTTTTTTCACATGATAATGATATTAAGAATCAGACTGTTCAAAATCATTGGTTACCTTCTGGACTGGTTACAAAACATAACAAAATATGACAGAGACAGATGACCTTTTTTGTCTTTCATTTTGTAGCAGACTACCAGACAACTTTTGAAAGCATTGTGGCAAAGCAAGGTTACTTTGCATTTCTCCTGATGCAACATCATAGTTTACAAGGATGTTTAAAAAGTCATCTGCTAAAAATTTGCTTAACCCTTTACAAAACAACCCCATGTTTAAATGATCCCGAGGAAAAAGCCTTACAAAAACATTTTGGCAAAAGGAGAAAATTCCGGTAACCAGCATTTTCTCCTTTTCACAAAATGTTTCCTACCCTTTCAGAGACAAATTTTAACAATTGAGGCACATTTAATTTGTCGTCTGCAAAAGCTTTGAATTTTTTTGACGAATCTAAAATTTTGTAGTTTGGTACAGAGTTACAGAAATGTGTAAATGTTCCAGGGTATGGGTTTGATGATGGGATGACAAGAAATGCTTTTTACATCACAGTTTTCACTACTTTAACCCTTTACAACACAATTCCGACTTTGAATGTACCTAGGGACGAAGCCTTTTGAAAACATTGTGGGAAAAGGAGAAAATGCTTGTAACTAGCATTTTTTCTTTTTCCCTACAATGTTTTCTACTCTTTCACTGGCAAATCTCATAATGCAAGGCCCATTTAAGTCGCCCTCTGCAAATGCTTTCAATATGGAAAAGTCTACATTTTTAAATCTGGCTCAAATTATGGAATTAGTCTTTATTAACTCTTTACCAGATGAGGTAATTTTGGTCTGCTGAAATTGAAAGAATTTGCAGACGACAAATTTAGAGTAGCTAAAAAGGTGGTATTCTTATTTGTAAGGGAAGAAAACATTGTGGAAAAAGGAGAAAATGCTCGTTATGAGCATTTTCTCCTTTTTTTACAGTGTTTTCAAACACCTTCAACCTCAGAACCAAAAAAACCAGGGCTTATCTGGGAAAGGGTTAAGGGAGAAAATGCTGGTTAACAGTATTTTCTCCTTTGCTCATGTTTTTAAAAGGGTTCTTCCTCAGGGTTGGTAAACTCAGGGTTGTGTGGTACAGGGTTAAATGGTATTTTTTTGTGCAATGATAACTAAGGTCGTTTAGGGTGCATGACAGATTAATCCAATGGTTAAAAGATGATAAGTATGAAAGGTTGCTTAATAGAAACTGTTCGAGCTAAGAAAGTATAAATAACATAGTTATTTCATCATTAGAGCAGTTACTTAATAAGCACGTGTACAGTGTTCACCAGTATAAATATCCCATCACAACATGTTCACGACACCCACTTACTTGCTCGTTGACCTTTAGTTCGTTTCCCTTCTGATCCCATCACCAATTTACCCATAGCAGCTATCGGACAGCCGGATACGCTTGAACCATAAATATAGCAACCAGTTACTTCAAACATCCAATTTATCAATAACAGCTATCAGACATCAAGATATGCTTAACCTTTCACCAAATGACAAAATTTTAGAAAAGTCCAAATTCAAAGCATTTCCAGATGAAAATTCAAATATGGTTCAAATGATGGAATTTGTTTATGATTAGACAGAAAACATAGTGGGAAAAGGAGAAAATGCTGGTTACCATTATTTTCTCCTTTTCTGATTATGTTTTCATAAGCCTTCTTTGTTACGGTCCTTAAATTTTGGGATTGCATGGTAAAGAGTAAAACCATAAATGTGATAAACAGTTACTTCAAACATCGATTATTAGTGTCATCAACCCTTCACAGAATATTCCCAAGTTTTGATGACCCTGAGAAAGACAGCTTCTGAAAACAGTCTCCTTTCTCCTTACAACAATTTCTACCCTTTCAAGAATGTATCTCACATATTCATCCTTTACTATACAATTCAAATTTTGAACGATACTGGGAGTAATGCTTTTTCAAAGCGTCAGGAAAAGGAGAAAATGCTTGTATCCAGCATTTTCTCCTTTTCCCACAAATGTTTTCTAACCTTTAAAAGACAAATCCATTCAATTAATTACATTCAAACTGTCTTCTGCATATGCTTTCAATCTGGGCAAGTAAAAAATTTTGTCTTTTGGAAATGATTTAAATAGTGAGTACTTATTCTTAAATCACCTTGAAGCAATTTTAAAGAGTCCCCATGACACAACTTATCTTCAATTTCTCAGACAGCAACTCCTTGGTGAAACAAGCTTGACTACTAGTCCTGTTTCTCATTTCAACTAATGAAAAACCCTGATCTTTCCAAACATAAACAAATATCAGACAGACAGATGGACTAGAACCTGGCTGTGAACATATGCGTCAATAGGCAGTACAGCTTTTTCTTTCACCCTTTACCACATAATCCCACATTTTAACCACTCTGGGAGAGAAGGATTTAAAAAACATAGTGTGGAAAAGGAGAAAATGCTGGTTACCAGCATTTTCTCCTTTTCTACACAATGTTTTCTGCCCTTTCAAAGACAAATCTAACCATTTGAACCACAACTATTTTGTTTTGTGCAAACACATTGTGGAAATGGAACAATGCTAAAATTTTGTTGTTCAGTAAACAATTAACATTTATAAAAGCCAAAGAAAAAACATAATGACAACAGCAAAGGGAAGAATGAAGCATCAAAATAAACAATAAAATGTCAACTGAACTCAGAACATAAATTTATTCAACCATTTACTAAACAATCCAAAGTTTAAATGGCCCTGAAGAAAATGGTTATTGAAAACACTGTGGAAAAAGGAGAATGTGCTGGTAACCTTTGAAAGACAAGTTTCGTTTTAAGAGTAGCATTTAATTTGTTACCTCCACATCTTTAAATGTTGTCAAGGATATAGTTTTGTCTTCTCGTAAAGAGTTTTAAAAAATGTTCAGAAAATGTCGCAGCAGTCAATTCCTTTAGTTAACTCTCTACCAAACAATCCCTGGTTTTACAACCCTGACAAAGAAGCCTTCTGAAAACATTGTGGGAAAAGGAGAAAATGCCGATAACCAGCATTTTCTCCTTTTCCCACAATGTTTTCTACCCTTCCCAAAACAAATTTCTATTTATGAGTCACAATAATCTTGTCGTCTGCAAATGCTTCCAATTTGGACTAGTCTAAAACTAGAGCTGTCACTGAATGTGACTTAATACCCCCGCCAGCGCTTTGACAGAAACAGGCAATTTAACAAACAATTTCAAGGGGAGATTACCCTTGAATCATAGGGAGTAGATGATTGAAAACTGCGTCTTGCACAACTTCAGTATACAATCAATGTATCAACAAACTTTCAATACAATAGCAGCAAAACTGTAGGAGTTCACGACACAAAATTACTAGTATTTTGTATACAGACGGACACACGGACGGACGGACGACAGGCTGATTCCAGTATACCCCCAAAAACATTCGTTTTGTGGAGGTATAATTATGTTGTTTGGTAAAGAGTTAACTGTCTATATGCACCAGTCTAACCCTTACCCACAATGTTTTTTTTAAAAAGCTTTCTCACTCACGTATGTAAAGATGAGAGATTTTTGGTAAAGGACTGAAAAGCAAAACTAACAAGAAAGATCTTTGTCACCATATATTTATATGAGCAGCACTCTGACAATAGGGGGGTTTAATGCATCCCCATGATTCAGTTTACAAAGCAGGTCATCATATAAATGTGGATCCATAAAATAATCTCTTTTTTGTCAAACAAACTTCTGACTCATGAGACAGAATGGTCCTTGGACTGCAGATAATTTGCAAATAACGAAAAGTTTGGACCAGTGTCTGTCTGCGCGGACTGTGCAGGCTTACTCTGGTCGATATGTTTTGCAGATGCATTAAGCCCCCTTTTTACAAGGCATGACTAATATACCTACCTTCTATGCATACTTCTGCTACTGTTGATATGCCCTCTTCCACTGCATCCTGGGGTAGGACACCTGTTAAGCAAAGATACACAGTATTATTCTGTGGTCTTTACCAAACAACATTTTTTAACTGACCAAAATGAAAGCATTAACAAATGACAACTTATCTGTAGTTCCAAAGATGGCATCTGTCTTTGATAGGTTAGAAAACACTGTGGAAAAAGGAGAAAATGCTGGTAACCAGCATTTTCTCCTTTTTCCACAATGTTTTCAAAAATTCCTCTCATGGATCAGGGTCTTTAAAACTGTGGATTGTGTGGTAATAGCTAAACTCTTTAACAAACAACAAAATTTTGGACTGAAATCAAATTGAAAGCATTTGTAAATGTCAACTTAGATATGGCTCAAACAATGGATATTGCCTTAAATAGGGTTGAAAACATCATGGAAAAAGGAGAAAATGCTGGTTACCAGCATTTTCTCCTTTTACAACAATGTTTTCAAAAGCTTTCTTCTTCAGGGTCATTAAAAGTTGGGATTGTGTGATAAAGGGTTAAATAAATTTGCAAATGAAAACTGAGAGGTGACTGAAATGATGGGATTTATTGAATTGATTTGATTGAATGGTGTTTAACAATGTTTTCAACATTACCTCTGTCATAAAATAGTGACAGCTCACATATTAACATACGTCCTGGGTTTCACCAGTACCGGGTAAGGGCTCTGTAGTGTCTTGCCCAGGGAGATGGGCCCACACTATTTTTCATTATCAGTAAGTTGTATTGCAGCAGCCAGTACTCCTATTTATGCTCTCCTGGAGTTTCTTTTACCAGCACTTGGCAAAATATTCTTCCTAAGCCGGTGGCTGCTTTCCCACATTACCATCCTTAAGACAATTGTCAGAGGTGAGAGAGGATTGAATCCTGTTGCAATGACTATCATCAATCCTTTGCCAAGTTAGAGATTCAAATCAGCGACACCCTGGTGCTTGAATGTCTTTAAAAGGCAAGAAAGCATTGTAGGAAGAGGACAAAAATGCAAGTTACCAACATTAATCAACTCCTTTTCCAACAATGTTCTCAGATAGCTTCTTTCTCAGGGTTGTAAAAACATGCGACTTTTTGGAATAGTAACGACAAAAAAGCAATTAACTCTTTACTACACAATCCCAAGTTTTAACGACCCTGACAGATAAGCTTTCGGAAAACATTGTGGGAAAAGGAGAAAATGCTGGTAACCAGCATTTTCTCCTTTTTCCACAATGCTTTCTATCCTTCCCAAACCAAATTTCAATTTTTGAGTTACACTTATTTTGTCTTCTGCAAATGCCTTCAATTTGGACAAGTCTACATTTTTGTTGTGAGGTAAAGATTTAAAGTAACAATAAAGGCCAAAAGTAAACAAAGTGGATGTTTAAATGCATTTAAGTCTAAATCATATCATTTAAAAGTATGGAAATTATTGTGAAGATGACAATCTGTTATTGTACGGTCGGTCCAGATTTCAAAACTAGCTTAAATTCTGCCAGATAGCTGAGTCTTTTGTTTACTTTTTGCCTGATTTTAAAAATCTTTTTTCTGCCAGCGACTAACAAATGGCCCGACCACATGGTAACAGACTGTCATCGCCACAATATTTTCCATACTTGTAAATGGTATGATTTAAATTTTAAGATGCCTGCTTTGATATCTTGGCCTCTACTGGGCCTTTAAGAGGGAAAACTTACTTTTGCTGCTGGTCTGTGTGAGAAGCAGCAACTGAAAAGAATGAAATATGGAATTAACCTTTTTTAGACCACAACTTTTAAACTCCTCAAAATTGATTGGTTTGGTTTGTATTGGAGTTTAACGCCTTTTTAACAACTGAGGTCATATCATTGCAGTCAGTGACGCACCCATGTGTTTCTTGGCTTTCTCACACCAGTACTGACACAACTTTCTTTCCAAAGCCACTGACTACTTTTCTCACATGCATCAGAGGTGAGAGGCGAAAAATCGCCAGAATGAAAGTTTCCTGCAACCGGATATGGAACCCCGCAACCTCCAGGTCATGAGTCAGATATGCTAACCACTGAGCTACCCAGCCCGGCCTTCAAAATTAAAAGTGGCTCCAGACAACAAATACCTAAGTAATAAAAAGGAACTAAAGGTCTTTGACTGGGTAGACAACATTGTTGGAAAAGGAGAAAATGCTGGTTTCCAGCATTTTCTTCTTTTCCAACAGTGTTTCCAAAATGTCTCTTCTTCTATAGGGTTGCTGAAACTCATGATTTTCTGGTAAAGGATTAAAAAGTTCAATTCAATAATCAAAAACATTCAATCGGTCTCTGAATCCTTTGCCACACAGTCCGGAATTTTAAGTCTTTACTAAACAACAAAATTTTAGACTTGTCCCAACTCAAATTCTCTCGATGAATCATATATGCTTAAAGAGCTGTAATCAGGATTGTTAACTGATTATGAAACAACAAAATTTTGGACTTGAATTTTCTGATGCATTTGAAGACAACAAATTAAAGGTGGCTCCAATAGAAGAAACTGGATTTAAGAAGACAGAAAACATTGTAGGAAAAGCAAAAAAAACTGGTCGACAGCATTTTCTAATTTTCTCATGTTATTTTCAAAATACTTCCTCAAGGTTTGTAAACTCTGGATTGTATGGTAATGGGAAAAACAATATCAAGCTGTTCAATCTTTCCCTTCAAGCAATAACATCAATACAAAAGACGGATAATGACATAACGACAGATTGAATTTGTTACATTAATTGGGGATTCTTAACATGGTTTATACAAATCAAATTCAAAGCTACTAAATACTGACAACAAAGGGTTTTTATCCCTTTTCCAGGGAGCAAAAAAAAGATAATTGCACTTTTGTACGTCGTCTGCAAATACCTTCAATTTTGACAAGTCATACATTTTTATTGCCTGGTAATGTGTTAAAGGTATTAACCTGTAATATATCAAATCTTTATTTACCTGATGCCGGAGCATTCCCCTTGTTTGGACAACCAGAATAACTGAAAAGATTCATAAAAGATAAATCAGAGCTCCAGACAGAGGGAGTGATTTTGATTTCAAAATTGAAAAAATAATTATTCTCCTCTAAACCCTATGTTATAAGTACTCATTAGAATCGTCTCATCGTGACAATTCTAATGAGTACCCACCACATTGGGTTTGGAAGAGAAATAATGAATTTAGAATACCATCACGCCCTCTTATTTGGAGCTGTTTAAAATGATTTATTTCCATTTAGCAAAGTTCTTATTTCAATACTAAAAACAGTACATATATTTTTTCTTAAAATTTAACCCATTAATAAAGAATTTTGAGTCTAAGCAAGCCTAATGAAAAAAGCTTTTGAAAAAAATTGAGAGAAAGAAGAAAATACTAATAACCTGCATTTTCTCCATTTACCCACAATCTTTTCTGACCTTTTTAAGATAAATGTAATTATTTGAGACACATTTAATATGTCATCTGCAAATGCTTTTGGGTTGAAGATGTCTGAAGTTTGTCATTTTGCTACCAAGTTTATTGAAACAAGCCATCCTTAGAAATACAATTTGACATTAGGAGTCCACCTGTATAGCAACCAATTGCTGTAAGAGACCATTGTTTCTATTTCACTTCCATCCTTAACCCTCTACCAAACAATCAGGTGTGAAAATGACCATGAAAAAGTCTCATGAAACCAATGTGGGGAAAAGGAGCAACTTCTCCCTTTTCCAACAAAGATTTCTGCTCTATCAGAGCCAATCCCTTCATTTGTCATCTGCATTGCTTTCAGTCTGGCAGAGGGTTAACTCTTTACCAAATGACAAAATTTTTAACTTGTCCAAATTGCAGCATTTTGCAGATGACAAATATGAATGTGACTGAAACATTGAAATTTGTTTCAGGAAGAGTAGAAAACATTGTGGGAAAAGGAGAAAATGCTGGTTACCAGCATTTTCTCCTTTTCCCACAATGTTTTCAAAAGGTTTCTTTCTCAGGGTCATTAAAAGCCCGGATTGTGTGGTAAAGACTTAAAGACCAGCTTATGTTACAGACCCCTTTTCTTGCTTCCCTTGGGTGGTCTGTGAATACAGGTTGGACTGGTAACATTGTTTACAACTCACCTTCTATGATGGGTGTACAGTCCAGTCACATGACCTTCTCCGTTACAGCCTGGAGTGGGACACTTTGATCCGTCTGAAAAAAAAAATCCTAAATTGTTTACCCTACAGATACAGAGTGCAATTAATGTTGCTTTTGCTAAAAGCATAGATCCAAGATCAGTCTGCACAAAATATGCAGTCTGATCTTGTATCTACACTATCTGCTACTTTGTAACATATGCAGGCACTTTGCAACACTTTGCTGTTTTTCAAGATCAAAAAAGGCTCACTTCGTTAACCCATTACCACACAATGACGAGCTTTGATGACCCTGAGAAGGAAGCCTTTTGAAAACATTGTGAGAAAAGGAGAAAATCCTTGTAACCAGCATTTTCTCCTTTTCCCACAATGTTTTCTACGCTATCAGACAAATTCTATCATTTGAGCCCCGTTTAAATTGTCGTCTGCAAATGTTTTCAATTTGATGTCTAAAATTTTGTCGTTTGGTAGAATTAACCTAGAACTCTCAAGTATTAATATTTCAGTGTTTTTTTTTTCCCTAATTCAAATGCTCATTACAGTGCAGACTATTTTTGGCATACCACTAACTCAAACAAGTGAAAAATCGGAAGAATGTTTGAAAGAAAGGGAAAAAAAAACTCTTTAGAAGAGTGCTGGAAAACATGTAACTTCTTATCACAATGCATTTAAAACTGGTTACATCACAGATGGGAAAAGACCTATTTTTAACTTTTAACCGTTTTTACTTCTTAAACCAATCCTCTGTATCCACCATTCTGGGACAGCACATTTCCTTTTCCCATAATGTTTTCTATCCTATCGAATGATGGAATGTGACCCCACATCATGTTTTCATGTTTTTTTCAACTTGCAAAAAACTCTTCTGTTTTTTTCTAGTGGCAAATTAGAAAAAAATACTTTGGTTAAGGCTTGGAGACAAAGTTGGGTGGGGGGGGGGAGGGGGAGTGTGTCAGCCAAAGGTTCTGGTGCTGAATCTCCTGATGAGTGGGGTCAACTGTTGGAGCTACCTACATCACGGAACAAAAACTGATTAAGGTTTCCAGAAAGTATGCTTGGAGAGCAGTTAACGTAAGCTGGAAAAAAAAAAAAAAAGTTGATGTAAAATAAATAAGTTTAAACAGACTTACTTGCTTTATCAGGATGTATGATGATAGGTCCATCGGAACTGCTCTGCTCCCGATCTTCTTTCTCCGCATCTGATGTTCCGGCCTCCTGTAGCTGTCCGTCTGTCCACTCCGCAAGTACCATGTAGTCTCCTCCGTCTGCCTCACCATCATCACTATCATCGTCAAGCTCCTGTTTCACAACTGTTGTGACCGGACTCTGTCTATCAATGCTTGTACCATCATTCTCGTTCTGCTCCTTGTTTTCGGCCACTTTCCGAAATATTTTTGAAGAGGCTGTCTCTACTGACTTTGCAGGGATAGTTTGTGTCACAATGTTTTTGTCATCTGTGCTGTTAGTGTCTATGTTCACTATATTATCTGTAATAGACTTGGCTGACAGAGGTTGTATAATGGTCTCTGTATTCCTAGTTAGGTGACTCCTCAGGATATCAGAGGCTTGTTTATGAAACTGTGTCTGAACACCTCCCTGCACTCTCGCACACTCTTCTTCTATCTTTCTCAAAATGTCCACATCAGTGAGAGAAACCGGCGGTTTTGAATCCTTATTGTCATCCACTTCTTGTTTCACACTAACTGGTAACTCTGAAACACTTGTACTCGTGATTGTGGAAATCAATGGTGGTACAGGAACCCCAGACAAATTTGCCAATGCTTTGTTGGCTTCCTTGAAATAATCCTCATCTGTATGGGGTTCCTGTTTTATAGTTACTTCACACGGAATGTCCGATACTTCTTTTAATAAAATGGTGTCCTTTTCCTCGCTAGTTCCCCTACTCACTCCTTCATTTATCTTCTGTTTCTTTGGGGCACTTCCACCATTTTCTTTAAACTCTTCTTGCTTGCGTTTCCATGCCAGGGGGCAATTAGTTGCGCTGTAATGGAAAATAGTGTCTTGGTAAACACGAATGAGTCAGACGATGTTGGAATGATTCGTAACTCTTTACCATACTGCAAAACTTTAGACCTGTCCAAATTGAAAGCGTTTGAACATGACAAATTTAATGAGGATCAAAAGATTGAATTTGTTTTAAAAAGGGTATAAAACATTGCGGGAAGAGGAGAAAGTGCTAGTTACCAGCATTTACTCCTTTTCTTACATGCTTTCAGAACAGGTCTTCCTCAGGGTCTTTAAAATATGAGACTGTATGGAAGAGGGTTAAGTCTTTTCCACGCAGCAGCATTGGACCTTTCCAAATTGTAAGCATTTCAACATGACAAATTCAATGTGGATCAAAAGATGGAATTTGTTTTACAAGGGTATAAAACATTGTGGGAAAAGGAGAAAATGCTGGTTACCAGCATTTTCTCCTTTTCCTACAATGTTTTCAGAACAGGTTTTCCTCAGGGTCTTTAAAATATGGGACTGTATGGAAGAAGGTTAAGTCTTTTCCACGCAGCAAAACATTGGACCTGTCCAAATTGTAAGCATTTCAACATGACAAATTCAATGTGGATCAAAAGATGGAATTTATTTTGCTAGGGGTAGAAAACATGGGAAAAGGAGGAAATGCTGGTCACCAGCATTTTCTCCTTTTCCTACAGTGTTTTCAAAACAGGTATTTGTTAAAAAATGGGATTGTTTGGTAGTGGGTTAAGCCTTTTTCACTGGGCAAAACTTTGAACTAGTCCAAATTATAAGCTGAGAAATCTATTGTGGATCAAAGGACTGAAGTTGTTTTAGAAAGGGTTGAAAACACTGTGGGAAAAGAGAAAATGCCAGCTACCAGCATTTTCTCCATTTTTCACATAGTTTTCAACAGCCTCTTTCCTCAGGGTTGTTAAACTTAGCATTGTGTGGTACAGGATTCAGCAGATGACAATATTTTACACCATTCTATTGAGAAAACATTAGCACATGATCAACTTAAAGCTGTTCAAATCATAGGATTTGCAAATGAAAGAGAGAAAGCATTGCGTCAATGGATTTACTGCATCTTGTTACGGGAGACCACTCCTTCATGCATGGCTTCATCCCAGTTTAAATACAATACCTAACAACTGTGTTAGGGAGAATTCTCTTTAGCTCAGTGGTTATGGTGTTGGCCTTTCGTCCGGGCGATCTAGGTTCGAATTCCGCCCGGTCCCTGTATTTCTGCTATGCATTTGTTTCTTGGTTACAGACTGTTTGTAAGAATCTGCAAAAAGTATTGACCAATGTTCCTGCAGGCTGACATGGTTCAAAACTTTTTTGCTATTGTATATTTTGTGCTTGTCAAAGAACTGTTCTAATTCATGATTCAGTCAGTTTTCAGACAAAATTGATTTTATGGATCCATACTTATTATATGGCCTGCAACACGTGAAAAGGGGCATTCGGACATTTTCATAAAGTGTCGTGTCGGATCAGCTTGCGCAGTTCGCGCAGGCTAACCCCAAACACCACTTTCCGTTTATATGTAATTTTCTGTTTTGTGTAAGTCTACTGTGGCACAAAATCTAATGTAGTCGTAAAGTGCCGTCTCGGATCAGCCTGTGCTGACTGCGCAGGCTGAACCGAGACGACACTTTACGCAAATGTCCGAATGCCTCTTTTTGCGTGTTGCAAGCCATATGATGAGTATAATGCATCACTGGGATGCATAAAACCTCCTTTTGTCAGAGGGTGGCTCAATTCTATTTTGGACTTTCAGCCCATAACAAATGTTGGTTTTCCCCCCCCCCCCCCATCTTATTAATTCACCATTCTAAAAGTTTAGAAGTATGATGGGGTAAAAATAATGAAAGTCAAAATATCATGGGGAAAAAAAATAGATACAACATGTTGGTTACCAGCACTATCTTCTTTTCCAACAATGTTTTCAAAAGCCCCTTTTTCCAAGGGCCTTTAACCCTTTACCACACAACAAACTTTCTGACTTGTCAAAATTTCAAACATTTGCAGGAGACAAATCAAAGGTGACTTAAATGATTAAACTTGCCTATATAATGGAGTATAAAACATTGTGGGACAAGGAAAAAATGCCAGTTACAAGCTTTTTCTTCTTTTTCCACAATGTTTTCAAAACCTTTCTTTCTCAGAGTTGTTAAAACTTGGGATTGTGTGGTAGATAAAAGATGGGATAAAAGATGGGATTGATTGACAAATGATTAACAATAAACTTACGTTCTGTGTCTGTTAAATTTTCCATTTATGTGACCTTGACTGTCACAGCCTTCTGTGGAGCAACCAAAGTCGGGCTTGAAATCTGATGTAGGGGAAAACAAAAAAGAAAAAAAAAAAAAAAAAAAAAATGACCAATTTTTATATGTACATTGTCTTTCATAGACTGTGTAACTTTGAAATTCAGAAAATTCCTGAGAACTAGACTAAAAATGTTGTTAAGAATCGTTGGTGAATACAAGCCCAACACTGCTTCTGTGATGCCTTATTCACAAAACTTCATACGGAAAAGATTTTTTTTCATTCCATTTTCAATAATTAGAGGTCATAAAATCTGTACCTATTCCTTTGCCTTTGTCTTTTTCTCTTTACCGAACAACAAAATTTTCAGCTTGTCCAAATTGAAATCATTTTGCAGACAACAATTGTGGCTAAAATGATGGAATATACCTTTGATAGGGTAGAAAATGTTGTGGGAAAAAGACAAAATGCTGGTTACCAGCATTTTCTCTTTTTCCCACAGTATTTTCAAAAGTTTTCTTTCTCAATGTTGTTAGAACTCGCAATTGAATGGTAGAAGGTTATTTCATGTTTATTTCAGGATGTCTGAAAAAGTATATCTCTGCAACTACATTGTACTTTCTTGATAAGAAATAGTGGCAACATCAAACATAGCTTTGAACCAAAGTTTGCCTGTTATCAAAATCATTTCACTTTCTACATGCTTTAAAAAGTTCCCTATTTTTTTCCCCAAAAACTTGCTTCTAAAACCATTTTAATACAAGTTTTTTGTTTTATACACCAGTGGCAGACAGCTTTGTGAAAAGAAGCAGTCTCTTGTAACAAACAATTCCCTCTTCATATGAAATGTTTCCGTATCAAAAGAGAATTTTTGTTTCTTGTCTTTCTTTTATTTAGCACTTGTCTGTTCAAACTCATTACCGTACTAAAAAACTTTGGACCTGTTAAAACTGAAAGCATTTGCAAACAAAATTAAATGTAACTGATAAACTAGAGTTTGTACTTGAAAGGGAAGAAATCATTTTGGAAAAATGACAGAATGCTGGCAATTTACTCCTTTTCCCACAAATTATTTTTCAAACCCCTTCTTCCTCAGTGTTGTCATCTCATCGCTAGTAATCGGCGTTTTCTCCTATTCCCATGTTTTCTACACTTTCAAAGATAACAGTCACATCAATCAAGCCACTTTTCACTTTTCCTCTGCAAATGCTTTGAACTTGGTTTGGTCTAAAATTTTGTTGTTTGGTACATAATTAACTCTTTACTGAACAACAAAATTTTAGACTTGTCCAAATTGAAAGCATTTCCAGACGACAAAATAAATGTAAGTTAAAAAATTAAAATTTGTTTTGGAAAGGGTAGAAAACACTGTGGAAAAAGGAGATTTTCTCCTTTTCCCACAATGTTTTCAAAAGGTTTCTGTGTGGTAAAGGTTTAACCTAATATTCAGACAATGAACTCACCTTCCAGTATTTTCTCACTCTCTCTTGCCTCCGTGACTTTCAAAGACTCTTTTCTTATCTGTAAAAAGGAAAACGATACTGACAAGATTTTGTACTCAACTGATCATAGTATAAATCCACAAAGTTTTTACCCGATAACAAAATTTCAGACTTGTTAGAAAGCATTTGCAGACAACAAATGAAAGATGGCTCAAATATTTAGATTTGTCTTTGAAGGGACAGAAAATGCAGTGGGAAAAAGAGAAAATGCTGATTACCTGCATTTTTTTTCTTTTTACTACACTGTTTTCAAAAGCTTTCATTCTGATCATTGCGGAACTTCAGAATATCTTTGAATTGATTGATTGTATGGTGTTAAAGCTTTTTTCAAAATTTTTTTTATTCATATTGCAGCAGCAAGTACACCTATCCATACTTTCCTGGAATTTTTTTACAAGCACTTCACACAATATTCTTCCCAAGCCACTTGCTGCTTTCCCACATTACCATTTAAGAGACAATGATTAGTGGTGAGATAGGAATGAATCTTGTTGCAATGACAATCATCAATCCTCAGAAAGAAGTTTTCTAAGCTGGTTACCATCATTTTCTCCCTTTCCCACAATGCTTTCAAAAGCCTCATTTCTCAGGTTGTTAAAACCTTGGACTGTGTGGTAGAGGGATAACTGTTCACTAGTCCACGCAACAAAATTTTAGACTTGTACAATTTGAAAGCATTTATAGATATCACTTCGAATGCTGCTTAAATCAAGATTCTGTGTTTGAACATAAAACACTGTTTACCAGCAATTTCTCTTTTCCCAACAATGTTTTCAAAAAGGCATTTCCAAAGGGTCATTAAAACTAGGGATTGTGTGGGATAAGGTTAATACGTACCCTGGTACTCATGATGCACTTTACACTGAAAATAGAAAAGTAAAACCTCTGTAACAATACTTCCATTCCACTCGTTCAGTCCTAACAACTACTTTTAGACTTGTACAAAATCTGTGCCGGTCTGCATCAATCAGTCGTTCTTGGTTTGAAAACGAGCCGCAATCTGTTGTTATGGTAACTTTTTATTTCTTCCCAAAACTCACCAAGTCCTGAAATGGGCGGCAGCAGATCATGCAGATAAATTTAAAAACAATCTGATGTATCATAGATAATCAACTTGAATTTAACCCTTTTCCAGTCAACAATATTTAACCCTTTACCAGACGACAAAATTTTAGCCTTGTCCAAATTGAAAGCATTTGCAAACGACTATTTAAACTGGCTAAAATGATGGAATTTGTTTATGATATGGTAGAAAACAATGTGAGAAAAGGAGAAAATGCTGGTTACCAGCATTTTCTCCTTTTCCCACAATGTTTTCAAAGGCTTCTTCCCCAGGGTCATGCAAAGTCAAAAGTCGGCATTGTGCTGTCATGGGTTAAGACTTCATTTGCAGTTGACAAATCAAACGTAGTTCAAATGATGGAAACTGTCTTTGATGTGATATAAAGCAATGTGGTTACAACTTGCAAGTATTTTCTACTTCACTCACAATGTTTTCAAAGGCTTTATTCCCTAGAGTTCCTAAATTATGGGATTGTGTAGTAAACATTTATTACATGAATAAAGCAGGGTCCAAAAATTTCCAGAAAAGGCACTCGTCCTGTAGGACAAGTGACTTTGAAAAAAACACTTGCCCTGCTTTGATCCTCACTTGTCCGACGAGAAAAACCCTTCCAATATTTGACTCTGACGTTTTTTTTTTCCAGACGAAACGAAAACGTTACAACGAACCCTACATACCAGGTTTTAAAAACTGGTACCAATTATGGATCAAGTTACAGAAATTAATAGAGCCAAAACAACACAGTTTTTCAAACTGGTTTCGGGAAAGTATTCGTGTTAATGTTAATATCGTTTGTTTTAATAATTAGCAAAGTCGCTCGTATTGCATTAGGTCCACCCGAAGCATATTATGAGATTTTTGTTTGCAATGAAAGGTCCCGGGTTATATCATTAGGCTAACTTGAAACCGGTCTTTATTTGGGGCGGGGACCAGCACGTTTTATGTTCTGTTTCAAAATTTGATTTCCTGAATACCCTTAATTCGCTTATAAAATAATTGAATGGCCGTTTTGTCTCGTGTAAGTTAAATATTCATCTGAAAAACTTGTTTTACTATCTCCTATTCACAACTCGTCTTGCCAGACGAGTATGACTGATATTTCACTCATCCTCATCCATTTCTCAATCGTAAATACGAGCGGATGAGTGGATTTTTTGGACCCTGTAAAGCTGTAAACACTATGGTAAAATGAGCAATCTCTTACAATGGGCAATTTCTTTTTTTGTCACCAAGTCTCCATAAGTGGTTCAACCTTACAGCGCTAAATAAAACCAACAGAAATGTTCACCCTACAAATACGACCCAAATAATTGCAATGTCAAGGCTGCTTTTGTCTAAATTGTTTCAGTAAAGCGGACAGTGTAGATCAAAAATCAGGCAGCACATTTTGTGCAGCCTGATCTTGATCTACATTGGCCGCAAAGGCAACTTTAATTGTGAAAGGTGCTTCAAGGGTTCATGTGAGACTGAAAAGTTTGTCTGCAGGTGATATGTTGACCAAAATATTCTGTGATGTAAAGAAAATCAATACCTAATCATGTACATGACATTGTGTTTATTTGAATTTGGGATGCCATATGTTGCAGCAGTGAAAAAAATCAATATAATTATATCCTACACTGAAATCCACGACCAGATATGAATTTCTATACACCTGCAGTAAACAGCCCTTAAATCTTTGTGGAAAAAGGACAACCTTTTGTTACAATTCTTATTCAAATGAATACAAAATAAACTGTTTCCTTCCTATGTATATGACTTTCTCTTCGATTCAAATATGGCATTCTAAAAATGACAAAGAAAAGTAAAAAGATTACAGTACATTTTTTTTCTAAAATTTGAATTATTTCAAGCCTCACCATTTATTCCATTATTGCGTCAACACTCAACACGGTATCTCAATATACAAAATCCACTGCTGCTGTTGTCAATACACTAACCAATACACTATCACCTGTCACTGAACCATTATGTACAGCGACTGGTCTGGCAAAATCCAATATCACCAGTACTGCCATACTCCTCAGCATAAATCAATGTAATGTAAGGCCAATATTGAGTTGTGATACCTTTGTTCTAAACTTTCTTAAACAATCTTGTTGATGGAAAACATGTGGAAAAATTCCAGCCAAAATGAAACGGTTACAGTCTATGAACTGCACTCTTTTGTTTGTCTGCTATCATTAAAATCAAATTAAAAATTTGCACTTTTGAAGATGAATCAAACAGATCTAATGTGTTTAAAGTTACAAAAACTTCATGTGATATTTTGTTTCTAGAATCAACTCTTTACCCCACAATTCCTATCCTGAAGAAGACTTTTGAAAACATTTTGGGTAAATGCTAGTAACAGCATTTTCTCCTTTTCCCACAATATTTTCTACCCCATAAAAAACAGGAGTCATCTATTTAGATACAATTATTTTGTCATCTTCAAATCCTTTCAATTTAATATAGTGCAAAATTTTGTTGATTGATCAAAAGTTAATCCTTTACCACACAATCCAGACTTTTAACGACCCTGAGAAAGACACCTTTGAAAACTATTGTGGGAAAAGGAGAAAATGCTGGTAACAATGTTTTCTGCCCTATCAAGTACAAATTTCATCATTTGGGCCACCTTTGTCGCCTGCAAATGCTTTCATTTTGGACTGGTATACAATTTTGTTGTTTGGTAAAGGGTTAACTATCATTATGCTTCAATGATGTCTGCACATTCTACTTTCTGTTTCAGTTATTTTCCCTTTACCACAGTCCTATGTTTTCACGACTGGAGAAAAAATCTTTCGACAACATTGTGAGGAATGAGAAAATGCTGGTAACCAGCAATTTCTCAATTTATATTTATATATTCTCATGTGTAGGACAAACAGCTCAAATGTATCAATTCTAATATTGTAGTTGCCTTAGGTAATTAGGAGAATCTAAATCCTTTGTTTGAGAAAGGCTTAAAGTTAAAAAGTAGTCTACCATGTGTAGAAAACCTTTTGATGTACAATAACAGCAACTTTTTACATCCCCTACTGCTAAAAGCATCTGGAAAACAATAACAATATAGGAAAAGGAGCAACAGTTTCTCTTCCTACCCAAAATGTTTACCATTTGTGTATTTTTCTTTCCTTCAAATGTTTGTTATTCATGTAATGTTTGACAGTTTCTTGGGGAAAAAAAACAGCCTTTTACAATAATTGTTTAAGAAATTCATGCAAAAATATTTCTCCATTTCAACATACCAAATCTGAGAAGCAATTACAAAATTTGCAGCTTCCCCAGTGGTGATTACTGATCTCACTTCATCAGAACAGACTACAAAAACGAAGTCGAACGACACATCAAATGTATGTCTCTTAGAAGACTCATACTGTTGACTACACTTCTTTCACAAAATCTATGTCAACATCTTACACCAAGAATATGGATCTAGTTCGAGAAAATTTCAAGAAATCAGATTTTTGTTGAAAGCAAGGATGCAACTTGTAGGTCTAGTTTCAATAATGAGACGCTACGGTGATTTTTTTTCATATTTGGACACTTATTGTACACCATACCGTCTCAAGTCCATTGCAAATTTTCCGGTAGCAAAGATAGAGCGCTATACTGACTTTCTGTTTTGTCGGTTTAATCTGTATTGCAGCAAAATGCAACTAACTTTTAGTAACAAAAATGACCAAAGACAAATTATTAAACCTTTCATTATATAAAGAGCTTGTAGAAGTCGTTTATAACAAAGTCATGTAAAACTTGGAAAAAACACTGACGAAATTTATTGTGTGCGGCGGCCATTTTGTGTCTTTTCGGTAACGTAAACAACTTGAGTAACAGATGAAAAGCACGGTTTTCTCTATGTTCAGCGTTTAAATTGAAAATATTTCTATATCAAATGATGGGTTATAAAATACGCAAGCAACAGGTATGTTTAAATCTTAGTTTTGTGCTCTATTTGCGAAATTATTTGTGCTCTATTTGCGAAATTATTTGAGTTCAAACTTGCGCACAAAATCTGTGTGGAGCTTTCAAATGATTTAGTCTTGATCGTCTCTGTACCCTGATGCGACCAGTCAAAAAGTAACATACCCTTTAGGGACAATTATTTGTACAGTACTACTTGTACGTCTACACAAATTTCGCAGTCTGGATAGAGTCACTGCTACAACTTGTTAAATTTCTATCGTCGTTTACACGGTTTAAGTTATCCATAGACATTAAGAGAACAGCAATACAGCATTGAATCTTCTTGCATCGAAACCTATCGAATGACATTGTTGATATCGAAACAACGTGCTGTCAGCAGGTGCCCTTTCAAATGGTTTCATTTCCGACAGTTTTTATCGAATTTAGCATGAGTACTAAAGTAAATAGTCTTCCTAATGATTCCTTAGTACCTTACTATTATTAAAAGCACTGCAGACATACCTTTCAGGAAGCTAAATGCCGTGAAACTTCAAACACATTTTCCTCAAATGGCGCGCTGGAAAGTTTTTGTGTACGGAAGTGCATAAATAATGTTACTTTTCTGCGCATGCGTAGTATTCTGAAAATAGATGTGAGGCCCTGCGCGGGGGTTTCGATTTTAGACACGATCTCCATTGCTTCTGCCTGCGAGCTTTTCTAAAGGCGTTTTAAGCGACTTTTGCGGACAGCGCACACCGCAAAGGATCGCACGCTGAATTTTAATTTCTATTTTTAATGTCTGATGATCTCAGAGAAATGTATGTGGGAAAACGTCATGAAAACGGGCCTTTCTAAAGAGCTAGGATTGAGGTAAAAACGGCCCACTTCCGAAACGGCCCGGTACCAAAACGGCCCAGTACCAAAACGGCCCAGTATCAAAACGGCCCACTTCTTTGTAATTAATTATAAACCATTGACGATCTCAACCGTCATTTAGATCACACAATTAGTTCTATAAAATTGAGTAATTCTGTTTTATTAAACTTACTTATATTATGAATTTTGATCACGTGAATCGAGCGAGACGGTCTCCACCTACGAATTTATGTAGATATCTACGCAATGATGTACCCTTTCTGGAACGTTTCTTAAAGAGCCGTCGTTTTCAACATTAGTAATTTGTTCATAACAGAAGGTAAAAAGACTATCAGAAAATAAACCCAAACCTATATATATATTTTTTTTTTTTTTGAAGGACTCCAGTTGACCATGAGAAAAAAAAAAAACGGGGGGCGGGAAGAGACAAGTGAACGCACATAAGATAACATGGGATAGGAGTGCAGAGTACAACCCACACAAATATTGAGAATCGCTCGAGGCCCACGCTCAGGAGAAAAAAATCATTATTTGAAAATAGATAAGATTTAACAAAGTTACAAAATTTATTTTGTAAAAATTGATAGAAATAAATAGAGGTTATCACACGGCTGATGAGGGCTGGAGAGTGATATCGGCCCGCCACCTTGATATCTGCCCCGAGGGCTTTAGCCCGAGGGCAGATTTCGAGGTGGTAGGCCGATATCACTCTCCGGCCCTCATCAGCCGTGTGATAACCTGTTTATTACATTCATTGATCATTTGCTCGATTACTTCGTTTTCTTACATGTTTAAACTCTTAAAACAGAGAAATTCTTGTCTTTATTCGACACAACTTTTCTTCCGCGGGTAAACGTCACGTTCATGACGTAATCATGCATCATTCATCATCACTATCGAAGCTGCGTATACAGTATAAGGACGTTATAAAAAAACCCAGTTTTTCATCTTTATTAATAGTTTAAAAAAATGCCGGTATGTGTGTTTTATCGAGCCAAATATTCAATTTAGTATGTAACATGTTATAAATGACAAATAGAATAGATGGTTGGTGCTTTGGATTGGGAAACTTAATCAGGCTCAGTTCCCCCGGCTCAACAGATAAAATTCGTAGAAGTACTAGCCTATAGACACCAAGCCTTGCCCGATAAACTTTCCCAATCCAAAACAACAACAATCTGTTCTCTATTTATTGTGTCTTTGCTGGTTTTGCGATTCAATCATTGTCTGTAGTTCTGAAGAATTGACCGCTAGCGACTGACAGACTGATTCAGCCATTTTTTTTTTCAAAATGGATGCTTTAAGAACGTTAGTTTACAAGCGAGTGTTCTGTTGCTATAGATTTAGAACAAATATCTTGTCAACGGGCAGGATATCAGATATCAGCCCGTTGCCCCGCCATATCTGCCCTCGCATGACACCGATATTACACCATTTTCAGTAGAAAATGTTACTATTATTAGTAACAGAATGTAATAACAGTAAGTTTTAGTTCAAAAGTGGGCCGTTTTGGACTGGGCCGTTTTGGAAGTGGGCTGTTTTGACCCTCTCCCATACATACATGTAGCCTACTTGTAAGTGGCCTGGATTACTATATATTGTTATGTAAATAGGATATCCATGTAACCTGTTTTCATTATCACTTTCACTCTATATACAGAATATTCTAGAAATGTAAAGAACATTCGTTGGTTTTTCCACTGGGTATCCAGTCATTTCGACACTTGCTCATTTAGACACCCGGTCATTTTGACACTTTTTGGTCATTTCGACCCTTATTTTGGTCATTTCGACACCCAAAAACATTTTTTTGCAAAAATGGTTTGTTCAACACCCGCTGATTTTTTACCCCCAAAAAACGAAGAAAAAACAGATCATTTGTTGTGCAGTATGTTATAAAAGACGTATTATTGCAGTGTAACGAAAGTTGCCTTTGCCGATCTTTGTGTTAACTTCTTTGTTTATTTTGGCAGATGGCCAACTATGTTGATTGCTACATCGGTGGAAATTTACATGTCGAGGTTTTTAAATGCAGAAGACCGGTCAAGTTTTTTTTTTTATTTTATCAGTAACAATTAACCTTATAAATGTTTTGATTAATCTTATTGAATATGTGGCTTATTTTTCACAATTTTTACCCAATCATTAGTTATTTAACTCTTTACCAAACAACAAAATTTTAGACTTGTCCAAATTGAAAGCATTTGCAGACGACAAAATAAACGTGACTCAAAAATTGAAACTTTATTTTAGAAGAGTAGAAAACATTGTGGGAAAAGGAGAAAATGCTAGTTACCATCATTTTCTCCTTTTCCCACAATGTTTTCAGAAGGCTTCTTCCTCTGGGTCGTAAAAACCAGGGATTGTTTGGTAAAGGGTTAAATCATCTGTTTTAATTTGATTGAATTACTTTACTTCAAATTTTTACTTTGTCGTATTATCGTTATTTTGTTATAGTGTGTGATTAAATTACGCACAAGTTGGAATTATTTATTTCTTAAACAGCTTGCTCATATCTATTTGCAAATTAAAACTATTGTTAATTTAGGTTTTAGGAACCAGAAATTTCATACTTTTTGTACTCTAAAAATAATTCTGAAATTTTGAGGGACTTATTCTATTTCTTGTTCTAAAATTGAAGATTGTCAAAGTTTCATTCTAACTTCAATTTTATTGTATTTTTTTTTTTTCTGTTCAATAATAAATATTATTAATTGTTAAAAGCTTGCTGGTTTTTCTTTCTCGTTACGCTTGGTTCGTAACAATATGAAGAGAACAACTTGGAAGAAACTGAGAGAACCTGTGATGGCTGAGTCTAATCAACTCTTTACCAGACGATAAATTTCAGACTTGGCCATTTACTCCTTTTCCCCAAATGTTTTCTACCATTCCCAAAACAAGTTTAAAATTTTGAGTCACATTTATTTTTTTTTTGTCTGCAAATGCTTCCAACTTGAAAAGTCTATAATTTTGTCGTTTGGTAAAGAGCTGTTGACACGTATACCTACTTGGTAAGGGGTTGAGGCGTTGGTTTTTTAATGAGAAAACCCTCATTCGATGACCACTGGGCACGCATAGCTTCTTGGTTTTTGTCTAGGTGTTATGGCAAAATACTGCAGAACCTACTTTTTAAATTTTAGACTTGTCCAAATTGAAAGCATTTACAAACGACAAATAAGATGCCAATCTAGAGTGATGAATGAGTAAAACATGCCTGTTCACTGAGGAAACCAAGCCCAGAGTTGCGGTTTGGAAGATATTTCTCCAGAACGTGTTAGACTCTATATTGTAGCACACAGTGTAAACAAAAGATCAGACTGCACATCCATAGAAATTGTAGATCTACCACAGATTGCTCTAATATTTGATTTTTAGCTCGGCTGCTTTCAAAGAAAACATCAAGGTATTGCGATAGATCTGTTGTCGACTGCATCGTCATCATCATGTGAAAACTTCGACGTTTTATAATATCATTGTCATGACTGAAAATATTTATGTCCAACTCGGACTAGTTGCTAGCTCTCAGAAGGGGAACCAAAAAAATAAGGACAGGTAACCATCAAAATATTTTTGACATAGTTATGTCCCCTTTTCGACTTTGAATTTTCTCTCCTTTTCCCACAATGTTTTAAGAAGGCTTTTTTTCTAGGGTCGTTAAAATATGGGATGATGTGGTATGGGTTAAGTTGGTCATGTCAACTTAACCCTTCACCACACAGTCCCAAATTTTAATGACTAAAAGAAAGAAGACTTCCGTAAACATTGTGAAAAAGGGAAGAAATACAATGTACTTACTGGTAAGCAGCATTTTCTCATTGCACGACAATGTTGTTTCTCCCCTTCCAAAAACAAATTTCAATTTTTGAGTCATATTAAATTGTCATCTGCAAATGCTTTTCAGACAAATTCAGTTTTATTCAAATGATGGGTAGAAAGCAATTTGGGAAAAGGAGAAAAAGCTGGTTACCAGTATCTTCTCCCATTCTCACAATGTTTATGGGATATTTTGGTAAAGGGTTTAATAATGTCATTTTTAGCCAGGTGTTGTATCGGTTGATTGATTGAATAAATGGTTTTTACGCTGCCACCAACCATGGGATAGTGTAGTGCCGCATTGGAAGGCATCAATACAGTTTGAACCTTTACCAATCAATCGCAAGGCTTTAATGACCCTACCAAAGTAGGCTTTTGAAAACATTGTGGGAAATTGGGGAAAATGCTGGAGTTACCACCATTTTCCCCAATTTCCCACAATGCTTTTTACTCATCTTTCCTTTCAAAGACAAATTAAAAAATTAGAGCCATCTATAATTTGTCGTCTGCAAATGCTTTAAAATTGAATTGTAGTTAATGTTTTTGGTTTGATGAAGAGTCTACAATGATCTTTGCATCTGAGAATTTTTTGGACAATTTTAACATGGAGGGGATATAGATAGCCAGGTGTGTAACTTTGCACTTGTATAAGTAGTTTGAGGTTCATAGGGACCCCCTGAATTTTGAAATATCTTAAAAAATGCTTTACCTATTGTACTGAAAATTTGCATAGTTAATGATATTACCTATACCAACTCCGAGTGAAATTTTCAGAATTTTTGATAGCTTAGTTTGAATTTTTTGAATACAATGCAATGTTAAAATGTATGAACAAAATAGCTTAAAAATGGAGGGAGGGTTGAAGGCTATTCCGAGTAAAGGGTTTACCAGTTTATGAAAACGATTCTCATGCAAGTACTGTAACTGTAGTCCACCATTGTTTGAAAAGCAAAAACTTCAACTTTTGAGGCCCTCATCTCATTTTTATTTTAGTTTTAACGATTCAATATCAGAGACTTGCAAGCACTTCTTTACTCTTTTTTTCTTTCCCATGCCCAACCATACATGCTTTCCTAAAATCCATTCAAATGTTGGCTCACATCATGTGGTATAGCATACAACAATAAAATGAAGATAGATGAATAATATGAACTGATTAAGTTCCATAAACAATTCCCAAGTATTGTTGTAGATGAGTTTTTATGGTCAAAGGGACACAGTGTCTTTAAGATTACCATCTTATGATTGTGACTAAACTACAATTGAGCTAATTTTGGGCGAACTGAAAAAATTATGGCGAAAAACAACTCAAAACTAACCATAAAAGATCTTCTAGTCTACGTGTCAGGTGGTTCCGAAAACATCATCGAAAGTGGTATAAAAGATGAAGCCATGCCGAAAATGAAATTGAGACTAAATTTTGGAGAACAGACACCATACAAGAGAACATTGGACAAATCATTTTAGACTTCGAAGTTTGAATGAAAGTGATGAAAGGAATATTGAAGGCAAAGTATACAACTATATTATTTGTACAAAAAAACAATTTCAGGGCCTTATATTTAACTAAAGTGAGTTACTGAAGTCATGCACTTGTCCAGTTATGTTTGCTGTTCTGGTCACTGTGCGAAACTATCGGAGAAAGTTAAGCTTCAGAACAAAAATTTAACATTACTGGAATGGGCAAAATGCTCTTTCTTGCCGAAGAAAAATTCTAATTTTTGCTGTGAGAGTTGGTAAGGTCATTTTAAAAGACTATGAAAAGTTTCATAAAGATTGATAACAGATTTTTCAAGATATTTCAAAATTCAGGGGGTCCCTATGTACTGCAAACTACCTATACTGCTTTGCAACAGAGCTAGCTTTTGTAGTGATATTGTAAGGTGTTTGCTCATAGAAGAGTTTGACTGGATCCTTGTCCTGGGCAATGCTGCTAACCAGCATTTCTCCTTTTCCAACTATATTTTCTACCCTTCCTTCTAAAACTTTTATTTTTTGGGGGGCACGTTTATTTTGTATTCTGCAGTTGCCATCAATATTTGGACAAGCGTAAAATTTTGTCATTTGGTAAAGGCTTAAGACTGCAGATAAGTTAACATTCTGTGATAGCAAGCAAGTGAAATTAAAACATGAAATACTTTTACTTTTGAGATTGTTTTATTCTATCTTTCTTATATAACATACTGTTTTATTCTATCATTCTTATATAACATACATCTTTTTACAAGTATGTTAATCACATAAAAACTTGGTCCCATCAACCAAAAAGATTCAAAATTCACACATTCATAAACACTATTGCACATTCTACAGGTTTGCAAATACATATCACATTTTCTCTGCAGTATCTCCTTTTCCATGTTTTCAAAATTGGTCTGCAGACAAAAATGTGTTTTTTCCAAAAAGGTTTTCCGAAGAAATCAACAACAGGAGAGTAGAAAGTCATATTTGAAGAGTACTGAGTATATTCTCCTCTAGCTGACAAAACTTTAGACATGTCCTAAATGAAAGTATTTCCAGATACAGTTTGAGTGTGGCTCAAATTACGGCTTTTATTTTTGACAGGGCAGAAAATATTGCTGGAAAAAGGAGAAAATGCTGGTTACCAGCATTTTCTCCTTTTCCAGCAATGTTTTCCAAAGCCCTCCTTTTTCAGTGTCTTTCAAATACAGGATTGTGTGGTACAGGGATAAGAGTTGAAGTTCCGTACAATGTCAATCATAACAGAATTTTGTATTTTTCTGCTCTTGGAACACGATTGATAACCAGTCTGCCATCATAACTAAGAGAAGCAAAAACCCAGGGATCAGCTGAGGACCAGTCCACTGTGTATACACTATCTTCATGTTCTTCATATGTAGATATAACACCATCTTCTGGGGGTGACATCTCTCTATATAATGAAAAATTTCGATAATAGGTAATTTTTTCAGTGTTTTTTGTGAAATCATATAATCCTATATTTGCATACTTAGTAACATACCACAGATTTATTAAAAAGTCTTAATTTAAGACAGGTCTAAACTGAGAGCATTTGCAGACGTCAAATTTGCCGAAGCACAAATGATGGATTTTGTCCTTGAATGGATAGAGAACATTGTGGGAAAAGGACAAAATGCTGGTTACCAGCATTTTCTCCTCTTCCCTCAGTGTTTTCAAAAGCCTTCCTTTCCAGGGTCGTTAAAACTTGAGATTGCTTGGTAAAGGGTTCACAAGACAATTTGCCCCTTACCAAATTGAAAGCATTTGCAGACAATGATTAAAATCTTTACCACACAATCCTGAGTTTTAACAACCCGAACAAGGAGGGCTTTTAAAAACAGTAGGAAACGGAGAAAATGCTGGTAACCAACATTTTCTCCTTTTCCCACTGTGTTTTCTACCCCATCAAAAACAAATTCCATCATTTGAGCTACATTTAAATTGTCATCTGCAAATGTTCTGAATTTGAACTAGTGTAAAATGTTGTTATTTGATAAAGAGTTAAAAAGGGCTAAAATAAATGGACTTGTCTCTACAGGGCAGAAAACATGGTTGGAAAAGTTTGAATGCATTATCATCCTGAAAGATGAAAATGGGCCGATATCTTAGAGCAAAAGGGACAGCGTTTGGAAATAAAGGGCTCCATGTGCAATGCTTGTAAGAGAGTATTTTAAGTATCAAAACTTTTGAAATATGCCACTGCCAGTGGTCAGCCAAGACCTTTCACCTATCCAGCATCTATCAGATGTTACTGGAAAACGTGTAAGAAGGGGCAATCCTCCTCCACAGATGATGGGTCGGCCCAGTACAGCATCACAAGAAGAATGGCAATAGATCTCAAATAACACTATTATAAGTCTAATGGGGCGCATGAGACATATCTGTGTTTTGTGCTGTGACTATTGGGGTGGTCCTACCTGGCACTTACTCTATGTTAAAATTGATGTTGACATAATAAAATGGTAAAATGGCACTACATGGAGTAATGACTTATGTGTCTATTGATAAAGTCCAATCGTTATTAGGGCTACAAATATTCTATACAGATTAAGCTTAAAAGTTAACATCTGTTTATTTTTCTTTTTCAAACTGAAATAGAATATCCCCTACTTTCTGCAAACAACATATTATAACTCGCATTACCTGCTATCTCTTCTGTCATCTTCCTCCTCCTCCCCACTGTTCTCGTCATTTTCTATCATGTGACCATAGGGTTCTGACGAGAGTGACACTATGTTATTTAAAATGACACGGCTGTCGCTGCTCGAGGAAAGCACTAACTGGTCATGGAATCTGTTGTATCTGACTGACCATACCCTGTATGTGGAAAAAAAATCAACACGTTAACTTTCTACCACACAATCTGGAGTATTAACGACCCTTAGGAAAAAGCCTTTTGAAACAATGTGGGAATAAGAGAAAATACTGGTAACCAACATTTTCTCCCTTTCCAACTATGTTTTCAACTCCTTCAAAGACAAATCCCATCATTGGAACAAAATGTAATTTGTTGTCTGCAAATGCTTTGAATTTCAACAATTGCAAAATTTTGGCCTTTGGTAAAGTTCATCAAATTGTGAAGCAGACAACTTAACCCTTTCCCACATGGCAAAATTTTATACTTGTCCATATGGAAGGAATTTACAGATTACAATTCAAATGTTTTTCGATTGATAGTATTTGACCTTGAATTGGTAAGAAACATTAAGGGAACAGGAGAAAATATAATTACCAGCATTTTTTCTCTTTCCCTCATTGTTTTCAAAAGCCTTCTTCCTCAGGGTTGTTTAAACTCGGGATTGTGTGGTAGAGGATTAAACAAATTCTGCAGTAGACAACTTTGAAATTATCTATGTAAAATAGGAATATCCAACGTTTAATGCGATATTAAACTTCAATACAAATGAAAACACTACAACAAAAGGAGAAATTGCAAACTTTCAATACAGGACCACTACAAGATGCAGACATTTTTTTGCCTGCAGTAATGAGTAGGTAAGAAAGTATTTGCTTGACCCCTCACCAAACAATTCCTTGTTTTTATAACCTTATAGTAATAAAGCTTTTGAAAACACAGTGGGAAAAGGAAAAAATGCCGGTAACCAGCATTTTCTCCCTTTTCCACCATGTTTTCTACCTTTCCTCATGAAAATGCCATCATTTGAGCCACATTTAATTTATCGTCTGCATATTCTTTCACTTTGGACCAGTCTTAAATCTGGTAGTTTGGTAAAGAGTTAAGAGTGATTACAAAATTGTATTTGTCATTCTCTCCCCATTGATTGTAGTCTTGATTAATTGACCAGTCGGTCTTATGAATTGATTTTTTTTTTTCCATTTTTTTTTTAAAAATGTACTTGTGCATGTACCGTAAAAGAGTAATCTGACTAAGTATTCAGACTCTACAATGGATTTCTGAAGTCCCAATAATTTACTTTATTATATTTTCATATAACAAAGAGTGCTTACCAATGAGAGTGGTCTGCCTGAACTTTTAGACATTCTGACGGATTTCTGATGTCCCAGAATTTCACCTTACAATCATCTCCACAGCTCACTAAATAGTACTGTTTGTTAGGATTGAAGTCTAAATCTCTGACTAGTTGGCCATGTGCGTTCTCTATAACATAAGCTTGTCTGGAAATAGAATATGATCCAATGTTACCTCATCCCAAGATGACAAAGTTGTAGACTTGTCCTATTCCAAGGTATTTGCAGACAACAAATCTAATGTGGCTGATTGATGGAATTTGTCTATAAAAGGGTAAAAAACACTGGAAACAGAGAAAATGCTGTTTTAATTGTTTTCAAGAGCCTTTTTTCTTGCGGTCGTAATAATTTGGGAATGTTTGGTAAAGGGTGAAAGAAATATGATGACAGTATTCCTGTCCAAAAGAATTTATCAAAACAATGGAGCAGGTTGACAATCCTGAAATTCTAGCTTACCTCTTTACCAAACAACAAAATTTTAGATTTTCCAAACTCAAAGCATTTGCAGACAACAAATCAAAGGTGGCTCAAATGATGAAACTTGTCTTTAATTAAGTACAAAACATTGAGAACTAGAAATAGGTGTGTCAGAGACACGGATGCCCCCGCTAAATGGTATTGGTCACAGATATGTCATATGAGTGAATCAACAGGTATTACAGAAAATTGCTGTTTTGGATAACAGCTTAGACAGGGTTAAGAAAGTTTGTTATATATATATATAGCCAAGCAGATAACAGATTATTTATACCTGATAACAAAATTGAGGACTGGTCCAAGTTGAAAGCAATATGCAGACAATAAATTATATGGTTTGTATTGCATATGGTGGAAAACTTTGTGAGAAAAAGAAGAAAATGCTGGTTTTGAGTATTAACTTCTTTTTATTCAGCGTTTTCCTTAATCTTTCAACTGAGGGTTACTTATACTCAGGATTATGAAGATCTTAACTTGAAGAATGAGAGTGAGAAATATAGCAATAATAATTACTTTGTTGGACTTCCTCTATGAGACAGGAACAAATTGGATCGAATATTATCACACTGGACTATAGTTGAAGGGTAGGTTGCAGCCTCAATATTCTCTGGCATAGTTCTTTGGATGAGTCTTTTTAAAAACCAAAACTGTATCTTCATATCACGATTCTGCTGAGCAGGATGTAATACTGGGTTGAACAGTCAATTTAAACATTTGACCTTCAACTGTGACCTTGACCTTGGGTGAACAAGTGTGCAAAGTTTTTTTGAAATCCATTGATAAATGTAGAAGTTATGCTCCGGACAAGGTCAATTTAAACATTTGACCTTCAACTGTGACCTTGACCTTGGGCGTATCGAAACAAACTTTTCGCATGACACTAGTACTTGTTAAGGAGAACAAGTGTGCGAAGTTTTTTTGAAATCCATTAATAAATGTAGAAGTTATGCTCCGGACAAGAATGGGACACACAAACACACGCACGCACATACACACACACGCACACACAAACAGATGGACACAGGTAACTCTATATGCCCCCCCCCCCCCCAATTTCATGGCGGGGGCATAAAAAGGAGAAAATGCTGGCAGCACTACTTTACCCTTCACCAGTGTTTCCATAAATCAAGAGGAGAATGGCTTTAACTCTTTACCAAACAACAAAATTTTAGACTTGTCCAAATTGAAAGCATCTGCAGACGACAAAATAAATGTGACTCAAAAATTGAAACCTGACTTTAGAAGAGTAGAAAACATTGTGGGAAAAGGAGAAAATGCTGGTTACCAGCATTTTCTCCTTTTCTCACAATGTTTTCAGAAGACTTCTTCTTCTGGGTTGTAAAAACCAGAGAATGTTTGGTAAAGGGTTAAAAAAATTTACTAGCATCTACTTAATAGTTCAAATATAAAAACTCTAATTGCTCACTGCATTGTGCGTATGTCCCATCCCCGTATATATGTATCATTAGCAGTGGCTATCTGTACACTGTTATGGTGTGGGTTCCAGCTACAACATGTTAATTTTGGGTGACCTTTACCTTCCAGACTTGTTGTACTAGTCACCTGTAAAGAAAAAACTGACACTGGAATGTGTTTATATTATGATGTTATACACAGGTACAAAAAATCAGACACTACGATGTGTGTGTGCAATTATAATGTTATACACAAGTGCTTTTCCTAGAAAGAATCTGCTTTAACTCCACAATATCCCGAGTTTTAACAAGAGAGGCTTTTGGAAACACCGAAGGAAATGGAGAAAATGATGGCAATATGCATTTTCTCCTTTTCCCTCAAAATTTTCTAACCTTTCTGATACAAACCCAATCATTTTTGCCACATTCATTTTGTTATCTGCAAGTGCTTTCAATTCCAGCCAATCTAAAATTTTGTTGTTTGGTAAAGAGTTAACACATAATTTGTTCTTTTTGCATTTCAGTAGTATTTTTGACAGTACATGGCAGCCAGTGCATCTTTCCATATGTTTTCTAAGTTTTTTTTTTTTTTTCAGTACACTGTTTAGCCATGAAAAGGGAATGAAACTTGTCACAATGACCTTCATCAACCTTTGGAAGAATTTCAGCCAAGGCAGGAATTAAAGCTTGCAAACCCTATGTTACCAGCCCTGTGCATTACTGTTCAGGGGCCTACTGGGGCCTGGATTCAATACATAAAAGATGTCATGCTCTGGCAAAGGGGGTTTCATGCATCTCTATGATGCAATATACCAAGCAAGTCATCACATAATAAAGGATCAATGAAATCCATTTTGTCCATTAACAGACTGAATCATGAGGTAGAATGGTCCTTGGACATGCAGAAAATTTACAAATAGCAAAAAGTTTTGACCCATATCAGCCTGAGCATGCTGCACAGGCTGACATGGGTCAACACTTTTTACAGATGCATTAAGCCCCTTTTCACAGAGCATTGCTCATATCTATGGTAATTGCATGTAAAGACAGAATCAGCAGATATTGCAGAAAACAATGGTATTTCAATGTTAAATTGCAGAAAGTATTCTTTGTATTTAAATATTTTACTCTCTGACAGAGAAAAAAAGAATAAATGTGTCAAGAAAAATATTCTAAACCTGTCAGAATTACAGTCGATTAGGCAGTAGCGGATCTTGGGGTATAGCGGATAGGTCGTTAATGTTTTACAGAGAAAATCTTCTGTCGGCATGTAATAGAACAAATCCATGTACCATTGAAAAGAATGATATTTCCACGATAGATTGATGATGTTTTTTTCACAATATGCATTTGTGACGGTATTCTAATCTCTCAAAAACCAAAATGGGGCAACCGGAAGTTCAATTTTTTTAATGCAGGAAAAAATACAGCAGACGAAACCTTCAATCAAATTTTCAGGTATGTAAAGTTTAAATCACGAGTTTTTGGTATGAAATGGTATATAAATATGTCTTCTTTTACCACAAAGAATACCAGCTCCATGTATGAACGCGTGACATTGAATATTGACCTAAAGATACCACACCCGATTTGGTCAGTAGCGGATCAGCCTTGCGAGGTAATGTTTATATGCAGAACTTCAGAGGGGCCTTCCCAAAATCAATGTTGACTGTCAAACCAACGTAAAATGTGAATTGAACTTAATCTGTAACTTTTTAAAATGAGGATGAAGGTCTAGAAAATATTAAATATAGGTCACTGTAAAATCAGGAACTGTACTTTGTGATAAAGGGGTTTATGTATATCTGGTATTGGTTAAAACCAGGTATCTTGTCAAAACTGCACCTTAGGGTGTGTTGATCTTCATCTCTGATCAAAGTGTTTGTAGACTAGTTTATATCTTGCATAAATTGTAATAATTATGGTCATTGTGACCAATGCATGGTGGAAATTTAGTGCCACTAGCACTTATATCAACAGATAGATAGACCTTTTACAAAAAAAAAACAGTAAATGTAAGTGGTAAAAGCTCAAGCAAGGCCAGTGTGAATTTGTGCATTAATTATATGAAGCTTTGTCTTGTTTCAGGTACTCATGACTGAACCATCTGATAACTGTCTTCTTCAACAAAGAAAAATCAACCCTCAGTTCTGCATGCAGTGGCATTGCAACTGTTTTGACAGAAAACTCAGTAATTCAAGGCTATTGTGCCTTTGAAATGAAGCCACCACAAGCTGAAACAAAAACAAAGTTATTGGTCAATAGAGAATACTCCAATATGAATGACAAAAATGCTTGTCTACTGTGGATTCCAGATTTATTGATATCTGATATAACTCTACATAAAATGGTCACAGATCAACAAAGAAATCATATAATATCTGATGTAGCAGGTTTAACTATAGGTCATCTGCCACTAAGACTTAGGTCATTGACAAGTTGTTTTTATGATTTATTGCGGACTGTAGCAGATATAATTATATGCCTAAGCAACTAGAGTCTTGAAAACATCGTGATAAGAGGAGAAAATGCTTGTAACCATCATTTTCTCCTTTTACTTCCCTCAAGGTATAGCAAACTTTTTAGAAACAGTAATTTGAGCCATATAATTATAATTTGTCCTAGAGCTGCAAATGCTTTCATTTTGGAGCAGTCTAAAACATTGTTGTATGCTTAAAGAGCTAAATAAAACGATGTCTTCAATACCAAAAGGCAGTGTAATGAATATTCAGGTTACTGATTATTTATTCTAAGAACTGTATCTGGGATTTCATCAGACAGTCAAAGCTTTTTACATCTTACCATGGAGCTTTTAGTATAAAGCAGCATACAATTAGCTGTAACTGCATTATATAACTGAAAACCCTCCTCTTTTGAAGCAAATAACTTGCCAAAATATGTTGTAACCACCCCCCCTCCCATCAGACAGATATTCTTTGTATGGCACACTTTACTCAATATACAGGGGGTGCAAAAGTAGGTATACAGTGTATAATTAGTGACATATTATACACTGTATACCTACTTTTGCACCCCCCTGTATTCTGTATCAATAGGTAAAACTGTTGTCCTAACTAGCATATCTGCAACAACTAACTTGCTGTGCCTTCTTTAATTGGTTTCATCTTCCTTGTATGGTTGTGGATTGTTTCATTGATATTCCTTACAAAAGAATAAACAGCCATCCTCAGATATAATTTAAGACAGATTTTAACATACATGTACATGTTTGGTTCGAAAAAAAAACTGACAATTGATGAAAGTGCTCATTATGATCAAGTTGCGCAACATTGATTTCCATGCAATACAAACCTGTTTATTTCATATTGATGAAGAAAGATGATGTCCTGTACTAACAAAATATTTGGGAACAAACTGTGTTGTATGTTAATGATGTCAAACTATTGGCTGGAGTGTTTCTAGAGAGCATGTTTGTTTTTTATGAGCTTTCAGTGAAAACAATGAAGCAAAAAATGGTGAAAATGCTGATCATGAGGAATTCTCACTTACAGTCAAAACTTTTTTTTTTTCAAATTTCACCTAAAAAGAATATCATATGATGGGAGACAGAAATTAATATAGTTACTGACACAACCATGGGTTACTGATTCATGAATGTGTCAGTATACCGGTTTGACTAGTTTATACTGTTTTAAAATTCCACTTGAGTGCAACATTCGATATCATTAAACAGTGAACTGATGTAGTTTACCACTCTTTATCTCTGACTTATGCCTTGAAATTGCCCCCCCCCCCTTTTCAAATACCATTTAAAAAGGATGCTGTTTTCTACTTTCAACCATTTTACTGAAGCCAATTAACCTTACAGTCTATTTCGTGGCCTTTTCAATTACAATTACGGCACACAAAAAAAACCTCCCTTGCAACTGGATTGGCTGGGTAGTGCTTACCTTCAATCCGAAGGAGAGCTCCGATGTTATTTTTTGATTGTTTCTCCACTCCGGAGACCCAATCACAAAAATAACATCAGAGCAAGCCTTCAGACTGAAGGTAGGTAGTGCTGAGACTACGACTAAAATTGTTAAATGTTAAAAACAATCTTGGCCTGTCTGTGAATCAAACTCTGGATCCATGTAAATATATCAAAAGTGCACCACCAACGATTTAATTGTAGATTTACGGCACTTGACAGCTTTCAGACTGATTTGAGATGACCCCTCAACTACATTAGTCTATACTATCCGTTACTACCCAAAGCTATCCGCTATTGACCTAATTTATTTCATATCTTGAAAATACATATACACGAAATACTAGAAAGGTAAAAGAAGAAAGGTGAACGCAAGACTAGCAATTCTCATAATAACGAGCAACAGCGAGTTACGGGCAAAGCCCGTAACGAGCAAAGCTCGTTTTGCGGTTACACCGTTCTAGATTTTAAAAAATAAAATTCCGATTTCGTTCTGGGTTTTAGTCTAAAGCTAGCAGGGGATGACTAAAAATTGAGTGTCTTCCGGTTGATCGAACAGCGTCACACATATCACAATCTTTTGCACAATTACGTGATTGGTCAAAAATAACAATAATTAGATTCTATCTACCGATCGGATGATTACTTAAAAATCACTGGCAGTTTAATGAGTACAGATAATCTAATTTCCTACTTACTTTCAGCGTATTAAACTTCTATTTTTTGTATAAATATACGCAACATTTGATCTATGCTAGCAAATAATGACGTCATTAATCATACTATTTTTACGTCATGAACGTGCCGTTTTTTCGCGGAAAATATTGTGTTGAAGAAATCATGACTAAACTAGTTTTTTGACTGTTTCAAAATACCATTTACAGAGAAAGCCGAAGTTATGATCTGTGAAAAGGGGGCTTAATGCATCTGCAAAAACTACCGACCCAGGTATGCCTGAGCAGTCCGAGCAAGCTTATCTGAATCGAAACTCTTTGCTAGATCTATTGATCAATTTCCTGCATGTCAAAGGACCAGTATGCATGCCTTGTGATTCAGGCAGTTATCACACAAAATGGATTATATGGATCTATAACTATGACTTGCTTGGTATCATGCATCACGGAGGTGCATTAAACCCTCTTTTACCGCAACATGGGTCAAATATTATTCAACTGTTATAGACTAGAAGCTTGTTGATAGATCTAAAAGGTTGGTTTTTTTTTTTTTACCATAAGCCGGATATCTGTCCGATAAGTCAGCCAATTTCATTCCTAGGATTGATGATAGATCTAGTCATTACGACAGAATTCATTTCTCTCTCTACACTGATCACTGTTTCAACGATGGACGTGTAGGAAAGCAGATGGGATGAAATAGGAAAGCTACAAATAATCTGATTTTGGCGATCTACGCTCTTTCATTTTAAAGAAACTCCAGGTAAAAGATGGGTAGGTGCTCTTGCCGCCATTGATAGATCTACAACTTAAATACACATACATGTAGATTAGATCTATATGGGTTGAAACAGATGACTAGTAGATCTAGATCTGCTGGTGATTGACGTGGACCTTATATTCATACAGAATTGTTTGTTTGGAGTCTGTCGTAGATTTCAACATTATTTCATAAGTAACCTTCGTAATGTGGATGGTCACAAATACGGATTGGTATATCCGAAGGTGGGGGGGGGGGGTTAGGAGAATCTTTCTTCAGGCCATTTCTTGAAGAGCCCTTACAAGGATGAAACCAGTAAAACTCTCTTTTTTTTTTTCTTTTTCTTTCATTATTGTATTATATTGATGTACAAACGAAGAAATGAAAGGAAGATTCTCTGTTAGTTTGATTATTTGTTTTCCTTTTGGTTGTAGATCTACATATATTGCAGCAAGTGCACCTACCATGCGTTCCTGGAGTTCCTTTTACCAGTGCTCTGCTCAATATTCATCCCAACATACTGGCCGATTCCCGTAAAAATCAAAGTCAAAAAAAATCATAATTCTCCAAAGATGAAGAGATCAAGATGTGAATCAGGTCTGAGAATGATCAGATGTCGCTGCAGTAGCACCCTGGTAGCGGTGGAAACAATCCAGTCAACCTTAATCACCAACTAAACCCTTCAAAATGTGGCGATCATACATGATTCTCTGGCAATCAAAGCCACTGGTGGTATTGCAGAAAGACAGCAGTGTTCTATGGAATGATATAGATCTATAAAAAGTGAAAGGTATTTTTTCCCCCTTCTCCTTTTTTACATGCAGTGTGAAAATGTGACCGTGGATTTCTTCCTTTCTGTCTTTTCTTTTTTTCTCTCTCTTATAGATCTAGATGTACATGCAGTGAGGAAATGTCCTCGTAAAATGTTCTTTCAAAATATGTGAACCAATAAACACTCCAAGTTATTTTTTTCTGGACATAAATTAACAAAATTGCCGGGGAACTGTCTTTAATTTAAGGGAATCTGGGACCGTTCGCCCTATTTCACATGTATACATCTACGAAAGAAGTATGCTTTCTACTTTTGACAACGCTCAAAATTAGTTTCGGCAAAGCCGGAATTCAAACTTAGAACCTTTTGATTTCAAGATCTAGAATCTAGCTCGTCATTCGAATTATTAGATATTTGTTCCACAAATCATTCACGTCGCTTGTATTGAGGCTTTGCCTTTTTCATATTATACTATCATTTTTTTTACAAAAGCAAATGATACATAAAAATCAAAACTTGCATGTAATTATCATGACAACATGGGGAAAAACAGATGAATTGCCCATTATGAACATTTCTCCATTTATTCACAATTATTTCACAATATTTGCAGCAAATGAATCCGAACTATAATTTTTACCTTTGCTAAAGACGATCCTTGATCAATATCCCACATAATAATATGGCTATCTGCTAAACCTACAACACTGGCTGTCTCTCCTGAAGGATGCCACATGGTGCTGTCGAAAAAGATAAACAAAAAGGCCATGATGGCCCTCTATCATTTCGGGCCTTGACAGTCCTAAACCACTCAGGACCACGATAGCCCTAAACTGCATAGGCTTATGATAGCCCTAAACCATTCAGGGCCTCGATAGTCCTAAACTATTAAGGGCCTTAATAGCCCTCAACCACTTAGGACCATGATAAGCCTAAGCCACTTTGGGCCATGATAACCCTATACCACTTAGGGCCTTAATAGCCCTAAAGCAATTCAGGCTATGAAAGACCTTTATCATCTGGGGCCACGATAGCCATAAGTCCTCATCAGAATTTACAGTATCTAACATCTTTAATCCTATGAATAATCTGACCCCTGGGCGTAGTATCATTTCTCACTGCAAGGCCATAGTTGAGCAACCTTTATAAATGTTCATGGCTCTACATACTATATATCAAGGCTCTGTAATCTCATAAATTTTCCAACATGATGTAAATTGGAACATGGCATTAGTCAGTTACATGTATTTGGGAAGAATCAATAAGATTCTGGAAGAATGTTTTAACTGTTAATACTGTGTGTAGTGTCTTTATAACCTTTTTTTTCTATTACATGTACAAAAATGGTCGTTCAGCAAAATGAAAATGATAGGTAGTGGGTTTAAATATAGCTGTACCTTTTCATATCACCATAATCTGTAGAGTCTAAATGACAGATTAACTCTAATGACTGATGTGATGAGTGGTCTTCCGCAGGAATATCATCGAAGTCATTGGGTAGTCCCCATAGTGTAGCTTTCATCTCGGCCTTGCTATCTGTGGCTACATATAGAAACATATACATTTTGTACATATGTAAATATATAATTGGGCCATGCTCTGGTAAAAGGGGGCTTGATGCATCTCTGATGCATTATACCCAGCAAGTCATCACATAGCTGTGGATCCATACAATCCATTTTGTCTAACAACTGGCTGAATCCTGAGGTAGAATGGTCCTTTGACATGCAGTATATTGAACAATAGCAAAAACTTTTGACCCAGGTCAAAACTTTTAAAACTTTTCCACACAATCTTGACTTTTAATGATCCTAAAGAAGAAGACTTTTGAAAATATTTTGGAAAAGGAGAAAATGCTGGTTATCACTATTTTCTTCTTTTCCACACTGTTTTCTACCCTTTCAAAAACAAATTTTAAACTTTGAGTCACACTAATTTTGTTGTCTGCAAATACTTCCAATTTGGGCAGGTTCAAAATTTTGTTGTGTGGTAAAGGGTAAATGAAATAGAGCAGTCTAATGATTATATACATAATGATTTGCCAAGCCCCCGTAGCCCAGTCGGTTGCAAACAGGACTTGAGAACAGGAGGTCCCTGGTTCGATCTCCGGCTCGGCCAATCCCTTTCCGAGGATTGATGATAGTCAATGTAACAGAATTCATTTCTCTTTCACCGCTGACCATTGTTTCAATGATTGTTATGTGGGAAAAAACTGCCAGTGGCCTGGAAAGAATGTTGTGCTGAGTACTGGTAAAGGAAACTTCAGGAAAGCATAGAGAAATGCACTGGCTGCAGCAATATAAATGAAATAATGTTAAAAATGGCATTAACAATCAATCAATCAATCAATAAATCAATCAACATAATGATTTCTTACTTTCATTAATTTATAATATTGTTTTTGTTTATATACATGATAAATGATTACTTTTGTTATAGCAGGTAATCAGGTGATTTTTATCCACAGTTGAAGCACTGATGTGCCAGACTTCTCCTTCTTTATGCAGGAACACATTTTTATTAATGACGTTGTTTTCATCATCAAAGTCTATGTGATGAATCTGAAATGAAATAATTTGTTTACAAAATATTTGGTACAAAATAAAAGAGACATGCTCTGTGAAAAGAGGGTTTAATGCATCTGCAAAAAGTATCAACTCAGGTCAGCCTGGGCAATCTGCGCAGGCTGACCTGAGTCAAGACTTTATGCTTCAGTTAATTTTTTCATGTCCAAGGATAAATCTACCTCACGATACAATTGGTTGTTTGACAGAATGGATTTTATGGATCCATAACTATGTGATAACTTGCTTGGTGTAATGCATCATGTAGATGCATTAAACCCCCCTTTTGTCAGAGCATAGCTCAATCATAAAGTGTGTTGCCAAAACAAAGGATGATGTTACTGTGTACTTAAAATATATTACAACAAAATCTCATTTACATTTACAGTGTTATCAGGTTTTACTATTCACTTTTATGACTTTGAAGTTTGACTATACTGCTTTACCACAAGACCCTGTGTTTTTAACTCTTTCACACCCAGCCCCGATAGCTCAGTTGGTAGCGCACAGGACTTGAGAACAGAGGGTTGCTGGTTTGATCTCCGGCTCAGCCAATTTCTTTCTGAGGACTGATGATAGTCATTGTGACCGGTTTAATTCCTCTCTCACTGCTGAATGTTGTTTCGACAATGGTTATGTGCAAAAGCTAATGAAATAGTCATCAGTAGTGAAAGAGTTAAGACCCATGCAAAGAAAGTCTTTGAAAAAAATATGGGAAAAGGAGAAATGCTGTTTACGAGAATGTTTGCCTTTCGTCACATTTTTTCAACTGTTCCAGAAAAAAAAAAAAGCATTTGAACCACATTAAACTTGACATCTGCAGTTGAATTCAGTGTTTCAGCTCTTCTGTGTACTAGTTTTTTCGGAATTAGCCATTAATAAAAGACCCACTATAATCAAAATACATATTTTCACAGAATCACTACCATCATTTTTAAATAAAGTATTGAACATTAAATGAAATATGTAAGCAAATTTAAAACAGTATAAACCTGATTTTCTTGTCTTAGTGACTGTGTTCCAACAATAAAATGTATGCTGTCTGTTTCTCCAGCCTGTGAAGCAAGTGCCCTTGCCTGTAAGTACAAAGTTATCCAATATAAATTTCTTCATTTGTCAAATAATGTAGAATTAAATATAAAAATCTGGTACAATCTATACCTGTACAAAGTGAAATAAACAAGTAATTTAATACTGAAGGAAAGTGCAACTGGCACTGAACCTGGAATCCTTAATTACAGGGCAAGTGCTCAACCACTTTACTTCTTGGATCACTTGACATCCATACTATCAATTCCCAGTTTACCCCTTTTCCTCCTTATTCTTGTGAGCAATCCCGGGTCCCCCACTTCTTTGAACCCCTTTAGGCTTTGGTCTTTGCAAAACCATTTCTGACACAACTGAAGTAGTTTCCATGGGGACAAAGTGTGGCAGGTGCAGGACTTGAACCCTTGGCTCATACTAACAGGATGAGTGCTCCACCATTAATTCATCTGGGCTGCACAATTATATCTACATAACCAATTACCACTACAATACTGTAACAGCTGTGATGACTACATTTTTCTTTTCACCAATGATGGCAATACATGATTGATTGAATTGATTTAACTCTTTTCCACGAAACAAAATTTTGGATTCTTCCAAGTTGAAAGCATTTGCAGACGGCAAATTTAATGTACCTCAAAAGATAATTTCTGTCTTAAAAATGGTTACCAGCATTTTCTCCTTTTTCCACAACCTTTTCAAAAGGCTTCCTCCTCAGGGTCGTTAAATCTTGGGATTGTGTGGTTAAGGGTTAACAATAACCCTTCACCTAACAAACCAACATTTTGATTACCCTGAAAGATGCAATTAAACACGCAGAGAGAAAATATATATATAATTTTTTTTCTACTATATCAAATAAACTCCTGTCATTTGAACCACTTTCTATTTGTCATCTGCAAATACGTTCAATGTGAACCAGTCTGACATTTTGCGGTCTTGTAAAGTGTTAAAGGTGTTTTATTATAATTTCAGCCTTATTTCAGTCATTAGCAAAATCTTACTTGAAGAAATCAAAAATAAAGTTTCACCAGTACTGTGCAGGGGTTATGAAATGTCTTTCCCACGGACACTCTCATAAAACCTCAGGCTATAAGTCGAGGTGTGAACCCATGATTGCTAATCCTACGCTCTGTGACCAACTGAGCCAAGTAGGGCTGCCACAGTTTGGCACGAAAACTAATTACAAAATTCATTCATTTGTAACGAAAGAATGTGCATATGAATAATTATCGTAAGAAAATATATTTAAGACATATAAATCACATAAAACTTTATGTAGTCTACATTAGTTGGATAAAATCACCTGAAACTCAAGTCCGTATATCACCGGAGCTTCGTCTTCCATCCCGTTTACTTTCGGCAGGAAATAAGCTAGTCGTAAACATCAACATCGATATTAAAATATCATCAAATTACTAAATTGCTCAGCGAAAATTTAGATGATAAATATATTCTGGAAAAAAATGAAACTATAGCAAGCTATCTAGAATTACCTCTTTCGCAAATATTTTACGACAAAGATCTCTAGTTTGAGTTACTTCCCTTGAACAACTTCTGCCGAAACAGTAGTAATTTTTCAAACGACTACTCAGTAAAGCCCTGTGTAAGTTACTTTCAATTTCAAAGAGAAGGCAAATGTCAATCGCGAGTTGAATGTCGTTGCTTTGTTATTTCACAGCGTTTTCTGCTGTACACAAGCAGTATTCTTAGTAATAGGTCCATACTGAGTACGTCCCCAAAACTTTCGCCTCTTATTCAAGTGGTCCTTCAACTTTCGTTCCTTCAACTTCAATGCGGTACTCCTCAGCGCCTTGTTTTGCATCTACTGAAGAGGCTTCTCTGCTTCATCATTCTATACTCTCAGTATTTGTAATCTACGGATATTGAAAGTATTCAGGACTACAGTAAGTCTTAAATATACCTTTTTATCAAAATGAAACATGAAATAATGTGGTAATTTCCAAGTGATACTGAACTTGAAACACAGACCTGAATGCTGGAAAAATCGTCCCCAAATTGCTTGGGGATGATTTCTCTCCTAGGGATGATTTGATGATTCCTCTGGAGAAATTGTTCCGAAATTAAATTTAAAAGAAATTGTCGCGTCATTCAAAATGAAGATAAATTTATTATAAAGATATCAGGGCAGAAAAATAGTGCTGGTCCAAGTCCGGGACCTCCTGAAATGGAGATCAGACCCGCGGAAAAAAGGTGAGGGTCCCACGGACCTGTCAAAATAGAGGTCGGACCAGTACAGTGTTCAAAGTAACAAGTCTGATGCCCGAAAATAAATTCAGAATGACTTAAATTTAGAATAGTTGTTCTAATCAGATAATCTAATGATATGTCAGGTCTGCTTGTTTAGGATAATCTTCGTGTAAAAGTGAACTACTTCGAAAATTTTCGGAACGCCGGGTCACCCCTGGACGCTATCACATGAACTTACTGAAAGCATTGTAATATCAACAGTTTTCCCTGTTTCCTGATTTGCTTCCCATCAATAAACTGATACATGCGGTGAAGCAGGTTAAAATCTACACATGGTTCATCGTCTATGCTTTTTAGCTAAAAGTTTGCGAAAAGAAGTTCATTCAAATTTGGGTTTTCATCAAATATTAAACAGAAAACGCCAGGAGAAAATAAAACAGGGCTTTCAAAATTGGAGAGAGATAGAAAATATGAGAACAAAGAGCGGGTTGGGACCTTCCAACAACAATGAAATGAAAGATGGTCGTTGGTTTTGTTCCATGATGCAACTGTTCAACTGAGTTGCTCCATAAAAAGACTGGCACTTTAAAATATATTCCTAATTTCAAATTTCCTGTTGGTCTACATAATAATGCTAGTTGTTTGAAAATCTTTTTTCTATTGAAGTCACCAGAGTAAGAGCAAATTGAAATGGTAAGGGTTTTTTTGTTAAAATGTCTCCTGAGATACCTCTACTCTGTACAAAAAAGCATGGACCTGCCCAAGTGTACTTTTGACCCTCCTGTTGTAAGGGCCAAAAGGTCCTGGACCCACCTACTTTTATTACTATTTTTCAGCTCTGGATATATTTTATAAAAGTACATTTAATGACGGAATGACTACTGGTTTATGTACATATATTTTATAACTAGCATAAAATCAAAGTCAAACTAACAGAAATACTTAAAACTCTACAGATGTAAGCTACCTGTGCTATAAGTGCTTTCAATACAGACGGTTCTAAAATTTTATCATGTGGTAGAGAATTATTACAAATTTGTCTTTACAGAATCAAGATGACAGATAAAATTCAACAGCTGGATGAAGAAGCAGAAGAAGAGAACAGTTACCTAGAAAGGGTTGCTGAGACATCCCCTTTAAAACTTGGGCTGGTTCACTCATCTACGACAGATACGCTTGATTCTGTATACTTAGATCCTCCAGTAAGTGACCAGGAGATTGAGACCAGTCCAATATCTCAAACTGAAGGTGATAATGTTGCTAATACAGTTGAAGAGGAGGTAGAAAATGAAACAACTGACACAGATGGTAAAAACGAAGCTGAGATTGGGAAAGATGAAAATATTTCTTTTGCAGTTGGAGAGAACAGTAATAATGTACCACCAACATCTCCACCATCATTGAGCAAGTATTTTGGAACAGACCAGAATCAAGATGATCCATTTGCAGGGGACTTCTTTGATAATATTTCTGGAATCAATGAAAATAGACAAGCATCTGTAGAAGTAACTGAAGGAGCTCAAGAAGAAGGTGTTGCAGATGATAAAGCAAACTTACTGGACAATATAAAACTTTCTGTGAATGAGACAGAAAACACTGATGTGACTGATGTTAAAACTGATGCAGATAACTCAAATAACAATCACAGATCACTAGATATTTCAAATGTGGAAAGCATAGACTTCGAATTAGAAGTAGGTCAAAATGAACAAATAGAAACACCAGTAGATATAGAAGGTAAAGATCAATTTGAGTCATTTACAGCAGATTTAGCTGATTTAGAAACAATGGATGCATTAGGAATGTCTCCTGCAGCACCCTCATACATGACCGAGAGAAACATCCAGGATTATTTTAGACAGACTAGTCAAGCTGATAGCTTCACCCGACAGATTTCCCAGACCAGCGCCATGTCTACATCAAGTCAGGAGCATAGTTCAGTTCAGCAAGATGTCAGCTCTGAAGTTCTGGATCAGTTGCAAGACCTGACAGTAGAGAGTATTAGAGATGTGGAGGAGACCAATGTTAAGGAGGACACTAAAGTTGAAAAGTTATTAGAGAACCAGACAGAACATCAACCCATATTTCCACCTTCCACAACGTTATCCCCTGTTGACAGTCCTGTACATCAGCCATCTTTGAAACCTAACGCATCTGCTATAACAGGTAATTAATGATTGAACTTTAATCCTACAAGCCACGTTTTCAATTTGAAATTAGCTTTTTTCAGAAAAACAGAAGGACAGTAAATACAAATTGAATTGCTTATATTAAAGGGACCTATTTAGTTTTTCTTTTGCCATGTTAAATCAAAATCTCACATTTAGTAGTATTATGTAAAAAAGTGCAGTTTTGGGCTTGTAAATAACATTGTCTTCAACTATCATTTGAAATGTGAAATTTGATATTGATAAAACAATTGTTTTGATTACTACAATTGTTAAAAACATTGTATGCTTATCTGAAAGACCATTCAAACAATTAAACACATAAACACAGATATGCATATACTAACTCTGAAAAGAGTATGAGACAGGAGTTGGCTGTGAAAAGAGTAACAAAATTATCCATGTTGCTTGGACCGAGCCCAGTAGGGCAGTCGATAGCACACAGGACTTGAGAACAGGGGGTCGCTGGTTTTAATCTCAAGCTTGGCCAATTTCTCTCTTAGGATTGATGATAGTCATTGTGACAGGATTCATTCCTCTCTCACCGATCTATTAACTCCATCCAGTAGGGATCTACATTTCAGAAGAACTTGGAAATGTGCACTCAGCAAATTCCTGTGTAAAAAGATTATGTATTTGATCTATGTTTCAGATGAGATGGGGACCAAAGTTTCAGGTGTTTCCCCTAGCCCTGAACACCTTGTCAGTGCATTCCAAAGTTCTTCTGACTCGGGGGTTGGAGATGACCCCTTCGCTGTTGCCCTTCAGATGAGTGACTCGGACAGGGAACATGATGCATGGATACCTTCAGAGACAACAAAAAATATCCTTGTTGCCATGGCAACACAGACTCCGGGCTCATACAATGTAGACAAAGACATGCTTTGTAGACCATCTCTTGTAATAACTGAGCCGCAGGTAACTGTAAATATCTGATACTTCATTTTCTTTCTGTTTCTGTGAATTAATTCATTACCTAACAATTCCATGTTATAATGAGCCTGGTAACCAGCATTTCTTCCCCTGCCCTCCAAGTTTTCTACATCAAGTGATTCTCATTTGATTAGTTGTCTGCAAATGACTTTAATTTGGGGGGAAAAAATTTTTTTTATTTGGTAATGACTTAACCCTTTACCAGACAACCTTGAATTTTAATGACCTCTATCTGCCAGAAGAAGAAGGCTTTTGAAAAAACTGTTATAGCAGGCCCATCAGAATGCCTCACTGGGATTAACTCTTTATCATACAACAAAATTTTTCCAAGTCCAAACCACATGCAGACGACAAATGAAATGTTGCTGAAGTGGTGGGATTTGTGTGGGAAAGGAAAACACTGTGGGAAAAGGAGAAAATGCTGGTTACCAGCATTTTCTCCTTTTGCCACAATGTTTTCTAAAGCTTTATTCTCCATGGTTGTTAAAATACAGGATTAGCGTTGTAAAGAGTTGATAGAGGATAAATATTTTTCACTAAGTTACGAGACAAAACTACTGCAAAGCCTGGCAGCTTGGGTAGTGATGTACAAACAAATGTAACAATACTGACTTATATACCCTTTCAGGGAGACCCTGTGAGAGATTTGGTGTACAGATATATGGGTGAACAAGAGGCTTTAAAAAGACAAGTGTTGACAGCTGAAACTGTGTCTCAAGATTTTGAAGGCCTGAAGCAGTTAATGGTAACAACTATGTTGAACTTACCTGTATTATGTGTACCTTCTGCACATGACTCATTTTATGTCTTTGCTTTTTGCCACAATGTTTTTAAGTGTATGAGTGACACTCTGGGAAGAGGGGGTTAAATGCATCTCTGTGATGCATTATACCTAACAGGTCATGACATAATTATGGTTCCATAAAATCAGTTTGGTCTTAAAACCAACTGAGGTAGAATAGTCTTTGGACATGCAGAAAATTTACCAAAAGCAAAAAGGTTTGATCCATGTCAGCCTGCATGGACTATATAGTCTGCGCAGGCTAAAGTTGGTGGAAACTCTTTGCAGATGAATTAAACAATCTTTTCACAGAGCATGAGACATATTAATGTACATATCTGTAATCGATATTGATCATCCATGTTTAACAAAAAAGTGTTCAAAATGATCAGCCTCAGACTTCTCATTTAGTAACAGAATTTGAAGTCTGCTGATAGCCTTTATCAAAAACTTGCTCTAAATCATTGGTTTTTTTTTATCTCTATATCTTCAGAAAAAAAAAATTAGACCACTTTGGAAACAACCTTGAGAATGTGATAATCATCAAGGAAGAAATCTGTAACTCTTTACCAGAAGACAAAATTTTAGACTTGTCCATATTAAAAGCATTTGCAGACGACAGTATAAACGGGGACTCAGATATTGAAATTTATTTATCGAAGGGTAGAAAACATTGAGGGAAAAGGAGACAATGCTGGAAACCAGCATTGTCTCCTTTTCCCACAATGTTTTCAAAAGCTGTCTTCTTCAGTGTAGTTAAAACTTGGAATTGTATGGTAAAGGCTTAACATATAAATTTAGAAACTTGTAGTTGAACAAGAAATAGCCTGTTATAAGCAATTTCTTGTTATGCATCAATGATTTCTAACATAGGTTGCCGCTATATGAAATAGTTACAGTTGCTATCAACATTGTCTGTTGTAGAAAATGGGTTGTTACAGGTCAGCTATCAACTTAACAGGTAAACTGATTACAGAGTCGGGACAGGCTGTACAGTCAGACAACCAGACAGTTCATTCACCAGAAACATTGCAGGTTTGTGTTTTACATACATGTACTTTGTTAATGCTTATTTAGTGTAACCCTTTACCACACAGTTTTGAGTTTTAACAACCCTGAGAAAGATGCCTTTGGAAACATTGTTGGAAAAGGAGAAAATGCTGGTAACCTGCCTTTTCCTCTTTCCCCATTATGCTTTCTACAATATCAAAGACATTTGAGCCACATTTGAACAATTTGAATTGCATTTGAAATGCTTTCAGGTTTGAAAAGTCAACACTTTTATTGTGTGGTAAAGAGTACAGCAATTACTATACAAGGTTTATTACAGTTTTGTCCACCTTAAAGGCTTATTCCTATGGATAAAAAAAGAATAACACAACATATATAAGATAAAACTACAACTTATACTGAATTTCATTAGGGTGTTTGACTGTATGAGGGACTAACCAAATGGGTTATAGGTAAATTGTTAAATCTTATCTACAAGTCTCTATTTGGACTGGTCCCTATTTAGCAAGTCATTGATGAATTTTGATAAATAAATTGTCTTGGAAATATCTTAATTGATAGAGAGTTTAGTTGTTTTAGGTAATTTTCTGTTTGCCACAACCTTGTCAAGTCTTTTGTGGCAGATGTACTGTAAATTAGGTCACATTAAGCGATCGAGAGCAATTCTAGGTGCTTAGTACAATTAGTTCTGTTTTTAACTCTTTATTTCTTTCCAGTTATGGTACTGTAGGTTTAGTCTAATGACAAAACTTCGCATGTACAATGTTACTGAGTCGGAAGTTGTGGCATTCAAAAACTTTGATACGCCTGATATTTACTATGAGTTTTATCCACAAGTCTACACAGGAAAAAGAGGTAAATGTTTGTTTCTATATATTCAAATTTTTAATAATCTTCTTGCAGAGTTGCTATACTATCAGATGCTGCATATCAACCTTAGTCCAAACCATACTCATTGGTTGCTTTAAGTTAAATTACTTGTTTTAGATATTCATCACCCAATCAAATTCAACTGTGATACACAGTGTATGTATTTTCAACATATTGTGTTCTTGAAATATATTTATTCATCACCCAGTCAATTGAACTGTGAAACATAGTGTAAGTAATATCAACATACTGTATTTTTGAAATACATGCATTTTTATTAGGCTTTTTTCAAAGAAAATGTCAAGGTATCAGGGTTCCTGCTGGGCTTCGCATTTGGCGCCATTTGCGATAGATTTTTAAATGTGGCACAAGAAAATGCCGATTGGCGAAAATGACTGGCGCTGCTATTTCTCATATCGGGACGCCGTACATTTTGATACTGGTCCCCTTCATCGCAATGTGTGAATGCATTACCACCAATTCATCCATAAAGTTGAAGTAAATCAGTAGGAATAAACTACGGCATCGGCGTAATCCAAATTATTTTACAAATCGATGTCATTTACACCTGACTATCTGAATATACATACACTTCCGATAACATAAACTTCCGGCTATATACAAAACTTGTCAGTTAACTTGGGAAAACTGTAAGAAAGTGAAAGTATTGAAGACCAGTGTCCCATATAAATCATGAATTTTACTAAATGAATCATAATCACAGGTAATATCGATAGATTCTGTATTGAAACAATATATGTCTACAGCGGGTTTCCGAAATGCCGACCGCGTCGGCACTGACTAAAACCCGGACGGTTATGTTTTTGTCGTCCTCGAAATTTTCTATGTCGTTTTTCCTGCATTAATCGCCCACCTTTGGGAAAACTTGTTTGATTTTTAACATTCTAATTTCTGTATGTTTCTAAAATGTAAATAGTCCCCGTATGAAAATTTTTTTCTAGATTTAGAAATTTCTCTAAATGAGCAATTTCTACTTTTGTAACAAATTTTCTTTTATTGACTTTGTTGTTTGGTTTGAACCATTTAAACTTATATCTTTTTCATAAAAGTCTCTCTTTAAAACTTTGTTACAATAGGAGAAATGGTTATCAATGACCTAGTTCTGCTTTTGTCACAGTGGTTTTAAAAACATTAATGACATCTACTTAAACTTAATTTGTCGTTGTTAACAAAACTAATTTTTGGAATATGTTCACACATAAACATAGATACAAGTAATTAAATCTGATAAAAGCGAATGTTATCTTGTATATATTATTGCTCATGACACAACCATGCAATGATAATTTATTGACCAATTCTTGATTATGCCCGACCTACTGTACGTTCATTTTAAAACTGGCACCAACTGGCTCCAGTTATTTCAATTGGGCGCAAACTTTTTTCATTTGGCGAAAGTGATGGCGCAAGAAAAAAAGCAGCCAGGGGGAACCCTGAGGTATTGTCATAGCCCTGGCCTAATCTGCATCGTTGTTGTGGTGCAAAACTTTGTACAATAACTCTGTCATTACCAGAAATATTTACATAAAAAACTGACCAGTTGTTAACTATTGAAAGGGGAACCCCTACAACAGGGACAAGCAACCATCAAAATATTTTTGAAACAGTAATGCCCCTCTTTCAACTTAGATTTTTCACTCATAGCAACCACAGCCAAGCGTTGGCACCCACATAAGCTTTCAGTTCGGAACATTGTACTTTTTTGTTATTTTGTAAAGAGTTAAACTTCATTGATTCCTGCAAAAATAAGTTTCTCTGCAAACAGATTTGATAATATACATATACTGATCAGTTTGATCAAATTTAAGCCCAGCTGTTTTCAAAGAAAACATCAAGGTGTTGCCATAGCCCTGGTGTCATTATCATCTGCATCATTGTGATTGTCATCATGCAATAAAAATGACAGCTTATAATATCTCTTATTACTGAAGATATTTACTTCTAATTTGGCCTAGTTGTCAACTATCTAATAGGGAACTCATTCAACAGGGTCAGGTAACCATCAAAATATTTTTTACTTAGTTATGCCCCTTTTTCTGCTTAGAATTTTGACTGAACTTTAATTTATTTCTAACAGCAACCACAGCTGAGCATTGGCACCCGCATGCTGTGCTCTTGTGCCATATACCACAATTCTCTTGGAAAACTGTCAGCATAATTAGGTCAGAATGAAAATAATGAAGGATTTCTTGTTTTATACAGGGTCTATGCTTCCCTTTGGAATGAGATTGCTACACGCAGAGTTACCTCATCATCTAGGTAGATCACAGGAGACTCTGGATAGACTGTATTATCTGATTGCTATTGTCCAAAAGGTACTTGTAATTTAGCCATGCTCTGTGAAAAGGGGGATTAATGCATCTGCAAAAAGTTTCGACCCACGTCAGCCTGCGCAGTCCGCACAGGCTGACCTGGGTCGATACTTTTTGCCATTTGTAAATTTTCTGCATGACAAAAGACAGTTCTTTATCCTGATCTCATTGATTGTTAAAATATATCGATTTTATGGATTCATAATTCTATGGTGACTTGCTTGGTTTTATGTATCAGGGAGATGCTTTAGACTCCCTTTTGCCAGAGCATGGTTCAGTTATATGTACATGTATATTACTAAATATGAATATTCCATAAAGGGGAAAAATTGTTTTTTAACCTTTTACCAAACAATCACAAATTTTGATGACCTTGAGGAAAAAGGGTTTTGAAAACATTCTTGGAAAAGGAGAAAATGCTGGTTACCAGCATTTTCTCCTCCCACAATGTTTTCTCCCCTTTCAAAGACAATTTTCTTTATTTGGACCATAATTAATTTGTCGTCTGCAAATCCTTTCAATTTTGATGCATCCAAAATTTTACGTTTGGTACAGAGTTAAGTTTGTGAGATTTATATACTACATGTATTATCCTTTACATGTGTGTTTGCTCCCAGCCCCCTTTTCCTTCTCCCCAACCCCTCCCCATTGCTATATTACCCTGATTAACTCATTACCAGGCTAAATAATATATATATTGAAGCCCTGTCCAAATTGAAAGCATATGCAGATGAAAATTTGAATGTTATTCAAAACAAGAAAATTTTTGTTTCAAAGGGTAGAAAACATAATGGGAAAAAGAGAAAATGCTGGTTTCCAGCATTTTCTCCTTTTCCCACGATGTTTTCAAAAGACTCTATACTCAGGTTTGTTAAAAATCTGAACTGTTTATTAAAGGATTAAGTGAGTAGGAAATTCACAATGGTGTACTTAGGCTAAGTTTTCATACTGATTACACTTGTAATATAAATGTTGCTGGTAATTCATAGAAAAAATTTAAGAAAAAAGAAATTTCAGTGGTATTTTCCTTATTGAGCTATGTAGCCTCTTAAGGTATTTTTAGATTTGCTGCCAGAGTTTTACAAAGACTTTTGGGAATGTTTCATGATCAATAATCCACATTGATTATATGGATTCATATTCAAATCTGTATGACGACATCATATCTGACAAAATGAAAATACATTGTAGATGGAGCCACTGATTGAAAATGACTGTTCCGATATTTAAACATCTCAAACTGAACATTTTCACCAAATGTCTCTGTACAGTTTCTATACAATTGCAGAGACAAAAATATTGTGTTGGATAATAAGGTCTTTTTACATGAATTTTTTCTTAATGGCATAAAATCTAGATAGGCCCCTTTAAAAACAATTTCTTTTTCAACTTGCAGATTCTAAAGAATTTGGGGGACGGTCTTGCAGAAGATGGTAGTGCAATGACAATTACTTCAGAAAGCAGAAATGGTAGGTTTAGTTCATTACCTCAAGATAGAGATTTGTTGCCATTGAAAACATACAAAAACTATGAATAATCAACATAATTAAAAATATCTTGTATCAACCCTGTTTTCCTTACAATCCCGAGATTTAACAACATTAATGAAGAAAGCTTTTGAAAACATTGTGGAAAAAAGAGAAAATGCATTTTCTTCCTTTCCCACAATGCTTTCTAACATTTCACAGACAAATCTTATTATTTATGCCACATTTATCATGTCGTCTGCAAATGTTTTTAATTTGGACCAGTCTAAACTTCTGTCCTGTGGTAAAGAGTTAACCATTTACCACATGACTAAAATGTGGACTTGTCAAAATTGAGAGCATTTGCAGACAACATTTTAAATGTGGCTCAAATGATGGAATTTGTCTTCGGTAGGGTAAGAACATTGTGGGAGAAGGAGAAAATGCTGGAACTTTTTCTGAATAGAATGTTTAATTTGAAAGCTATTTTTGATAGAAATGTTGCAGTGGGTAATTATTGGGTAGTTATTTGTCAAAATTTATGGCCCAGAGTAAAATCTTCAAGAGAAATTTATCATTCTAGATGATACATTTCTACTCTAATTGTAAGGGAAAAAATAAATTTTTAGTGTGAAAATTAGTATTTAACTTTTAATCAAACAACTTAGTTTTAGACTTGACCAAATTGAAAGCATTTGCAGACAACAAAATATATCAGTGTTCCCACTCACGCAAATTATTGTGTTAATCACATTATAGAATTAAAATTCATGTAATAAATTTTGGTTACATGTGAGACCTCACGTAAGAAAAAAATGTGAAAAAAAAAAAAACCCATTATCTGCTTATCTTGTGTAAAATGACAGGTTTTGAAGTTACTTGTTACCCTTATTGACAAATTTTTGTCATTCATGCCGAAATACCTATCCATAAATTAACAGACATGAAAAATTGATCGGTGCAAAAAACGCGGAAACCCATGACACAAGAAAATGTTCCTTTTGACATTGTTCGATCAGAGTCACTTCACGCCGTCTTTTCAGCTTTTTAGTGACTTAAGCAGTATATTTCTACAAATATATTAATATAACAGTCTTCTTTGCTGCAAATCATCAATATGGATTGCTTTACCTCTAGTTGAGAACCACTATTGTCATACCCTTTAATAAGAAATCTTACCCCCCCCCTCCCCAGATTTACAGCTCAGGGGGTAAGTGTACCCTTGAAATAGTGGGAACACCGTATATGCATCTCAAACGATGACTTCTGTCTTTGATAGGTTAGAAAACATTCATGGATAAAGAGAAAATGATGGATTCCAGCATTTTCTCCTTTTCCCGCAATGGTTTCAAAAGCTTTCTTCCTCAATGCTTGGGATTGTGCGGTTAATGGTTAGGTGTCAAAACTAGGTTCCAGGATCAGCGATAGAAACCTTATCTTAAACATACTGTGATTTTCAAACAATGGTCAGCTTGTTTGTTATATGGAAATTACAATTGTATTTCATTAATCTCAGGTTAGCAATTCATGGCTCTCAGAGTCCTCTTGTTTTAATTTCAGCATCAGTACAGCTATGGAAAGAGAGAGAAAAACAAGTATACTATGTCATAGGAAACACTTTGGTTTCCTTAAGGGTATGGTATCGTTCTGAATATTCAACTTCCCAAAATTAACCTCTAGACTGCTTAGGGTGACTCACAGACCTTTTGTGGACAGTGTAGATCAAGAGCATACTGCACAGAATGTGCAGTCTGATCTTTGATCTGCACTGCCCGATAAAGAGATACCCTTCTTCAAAAAATACCTTTGAAATAGCAAGGTTTGAGTTTTTACCATTGGCTTGAAAGTTTCATTTTACCTATTTAGCAGGATACGGTTTAAAAATATATGCAGCCAAGAAATAGCATCCCCAAAATTACTGATATACTGTAGAGATATTCCGAAGTTCTACATGTAAGAAATGAGCCATGGTCTGGCAAAAGAGGGCTAAATGCATCTTCATGATGCATTATAACAAGCAAGTCATCAGATTATTTTGGATCCGTAAAATCCTTTTTGTCCAATAACTTACTAAATCATGAGATAAACTAGTCCTTTGACATGCAGAAAATTGACCTATAGCAAAAGTTTTGACCCTTGTCAGTGTGTATGGACTGCATAGGCTGACCTGGGTTCATACTGTTTGCAGATACATTACACCCAAGCAATTGCAGACAATGAATTAAATATTATGATAGGATAGAAAACACTGTGGGAGAAGGGAGAAAATGCTGGTAACCAGCTTTTTCTTCCTTCTCCCACATTGTTTTCAAAACACTGTGGGAGAAGGGAGAAAATGCTGGTAACCAGCTTTTTCTTCCATCTCCCACATTGTTTTTAAAAGCCAGCTCCCCACAGAGTTTAAGACTCGGAGTCGTTTGGTAAAGGGGTAAATTTGAATAATATTTCAGGACTATGATGCAGCTTTGAGTGTTTATGAAATCCTATTGGAAAAAGACAGTGAACATAAAACAGCACTTCTTAGTGGAATGGGCAGGATACATCTGCAGGTAAAATCGAGATTTTATACATCTAGGCTTGGAACTTGTTGCATAGTTATGGTTTATTTCAAACACTATGACTTTATACATCTCGGCTTGGAACTTGCTGCATAGTTATGGTATATTTCAAACATTACAACTATGGTCGACTTATTCGATATTATTCTTCCATTACCAAACAATCTTGTGTTTAAAGGGCAAATCCTAAAATATTTTGACCAGACTGTTTTTTTCCTTTAATCAGCTGCAAATGATGTCAGTTAAACATGTGTCCGTCATTTTTCATAAATACCACCCTGTAACATGCCATAAACCATGGCCGAATTGTCATGCTGGTATACGGCCCTAAAAATGGTACATGGCTTACTTCCCCTGATTCGCTTGTCTCCCGTGCATGTGTGACGTCATTGTCGAGTCACTCTGTGTATACCGTCAATAGACATAAAGTAGGAACGCGGATGATTGTATGCAGATATCTGAGTATTAACTGAGAATTCAGCCGAAAAAATGGTAAATTGTGCAGCCTATGGCTGCAATGTTGATTCGGGAACTCATAGAATTAGTATTTTCAAATTTCCGAAGGAAATAATAAGGAGGAAACTATGGATTCAATGTTTAAACCAGGGCCGGACAGTAGCGACGGATTTTTTGCCATTGGTTAATTCGAAATTGTGTCTGAAATACTTCGATGACAGTCAGTTCTTAATAAGTCCAAAACTCGCAAATGAAGTTGGTTATAGGAATTTTAGGCTGCGGTTAAAACCTGACGCTGTGCTGACATTATTCGAAACTCCGAGTCGAAAGGAGATACTTAACAAAATTATAGATTCATCCAAATTCATAACATAAATTTTGCAAATAACAAAGTCGACATTGTTCAAATGATGTAAACTTTCAAGGGATAATAATCATTCTATGAACAGCAAACATCATTTTCTTCCCACACTGTTTTTCAAACACTCTTTCTTTGCGTATTGGAAACTAGATCTAGGGTTTGTATGGTACAGGGTGAAGTCAGTATCTGGCTACCCCAAGTCACGGTCATAAATGTTAATCCATCACAAACCAGTTGAAACAATACAGGAAATGATTATACAACATTTGCATATCTCACCCCTTTACACTGTAATGTTTGTTTGTGACAGTAAACCCATGTTACAGCTTTTATCCCATACACTACTTCTCTTTGACATTTCACTCTTAAAAATGATTTGACAACTTACATGCATTTTGAACAAATTTTGAATTATATCAATACAATTTTTATTTGTGGATATTTCCTTTTCCTATCCATATTATGTCTTCTAGACAGGCTACTGAGAAAAATGTTTTGAACATGTCAGTATGAAACTATTGAAAATGCACATTTGACACAAGTCATTTTCTCTGATAATCAGACAAAAGTGAGAAAATTAAAAATAACACATTTTTTTTTTTTAAATTAGGAAACAGAATGTTTTTGACCAGTCTCACACACCAATTCTTTTACCTCAAAATTCTGATCTTCAACCACCCTAATGGAGAAAGCTTTTGAGGACAGGGTGAAAAAAGGAATAAATCCTGATACCCAAAGTAATCTTCTTTTCCTACACTATTTTCTACGCTCAAACCTATTGTCAAGGCCACATTTGATCTGTGGTCTGCAAATACTTTCGGTGTGGAGTGGACAAGTCTAAAGTTTTGCCATCTGTGTAAGGGTTTAGCCTAACCCTAACCCAAATGATAAAAAGTTAGAATAAATCAAATCAACAGCATATAAATATGACAGATAAAATGTGATTGTTTATTGGAATTTAGTTTAACTTAGTTTAACCCTTTACCAAACAATCCTTTGTTTTAACGACCCTTGTGAAGAAAGAAAAACCTTTTGAAAACATTGTAGGTAAAGGAGAAAATGCTGGTAACCAGTATTTTCTCCTTTTTCTACAATGTTTTCTACCCCATCAAAGACAAGTCCAAACATGTGAGTAAAATTTAATTTGTTGACTCCAAATGCTTTCAATTCAGTTGAGTCAATAAATTTGACGTTCAATTTTTGAAATATTTAACTTTATTTTGTCGTCTGCAAGTTATTTCAATTTGGACCTGTTTAATATTTTGTTGTTTGGTAAAGAGTTAAAAATAGAAAATATTGTGGATAAAGGACCAACTGATAGTTACCAGCTCTTTCTATGTTTTTACAATGAATCTGAAGTCGTCTATACTGCAATTTGACCGGAATGTCAGTATTAACCGCTCAGTCCCTAGTAGACGGTAGACCAATTTGAGACTTGCCCAAATTGAAACAATTTGCATAAGACAAACAAGAACTGAACAAATTACGATTCAGTTTAAGACTTCCACAGACAAGCTCTATATGGAACATACAATAGCTATACATGTATGATAAATTTTTGCATTGAATGGATCATGTGGACAAGGTAAACAGCAAAAAAGTATTTCACACAGGTAGATCCCCTCTCCCTCTCTCTGATGTTCATGTATTTCTGTATGGTAAGAAATACAACTAAAATAATTTTCAAAATAATTTTGAGAATTAACTCTTAATAATCTCGGAACATATTCTTTTATCAAATTTCATGCTGGTTAACAGCATTTCAAAATGTTCTTATTCTCATGAAAATCGTGACTTATTGTGTAACCCTTCACCCACGAGAGAATAAACTTGTACCCGTCAATGTTTACAGAATTCTTTACACAGGTACAAATATCAACAAGGACCCATCAACAAATAGTTAGAACTAAAATCTCACGATTATCAATCGTAAAAGTCAAGAAAAGGGTTATTTGACATGAAACTAAAGTGTCGGGGAAATGTCTTCAAAAGTGTCGTGGAACTGTCTTGTCGTGGAACTGTCTTGAAACCGTTTTTTTTTTTTTTTTTTTTTTTTTTTTTAATTCCGCCTGTTAATCTACTGAAATTGCTTCACGTGAAACAAAGTTTATGCCATACACTTAATTTTATCATGTATAGAATAATATTTCTGTAAGCGATCTTCGCCCCTAATAGACGTATTTCAATAGCGAGCAATACTCAACACGTTGAAAAGTCCGGCACAACATCGTCATTTTCGTCATCAGTGGGCGAAAAGTTACTTTTATCTTCATCATCAGAAACTTAGTAATTTTCTTTAAAAATTGGTTCGTACATGTACGGCCTTACCGGCCCAGAATCGTCTATTTCTTCGTCTTCAATATCGCTTAGTTCACTATCGTAAACAACGTCCATATTGAAACAAGCTCTCCTATGACGTCACAAATCAAGGGACGCAACAATAAGTAAGGGAGATAAGCAATGCAATAAAAATTAATAAGCAGAAATATGAATTGAAAAAAAGTACTTTTACTAATTTTTTTTTCTAATTACAACATTACCAGGTTACCATTTGATAAGTGTAGATTTGAAAATTAACCATATCTGAAACTTGTTGATTTGCCCTTTAAGCAAACCTGGGGCAAAAGCTGTGGAAAACATTTTTAAAAAAGGAAAAAAAACTTGTAAACAGTGTTTCTTTATTGCAAGCAGTGCTCTAGCTATGTGATCATACAGTGCACTAGCTAAATGTGCATGCAGTGCACTAGTAAAGTGTGCATGTATGCAGTGCACTAGTTCAATTGACTTGCAGTGCATGAGCAAGTTGGTTATGCAGTGCACTAGTAGGGTATGCATGTAGGGCACAGTGAAGTGCGTAAGTTTTGCACTAAGTTTGCATGCACTTATTGTTGGACTAGTTAAGGTGAGCATGTAGTGCACCAGCAGAGTATGCAAGGGGAGCCTTCATGCAGTGTGCTAGGGTGGCGTCCATGCAGAGCATTGGTGGTTTGCATTCTCTGCACTAAGGGAGTGAGCACTGATACAATGTGGATGTAGTGGTGTAGAAGAATCTATGCATAAATGGAGTGTGCATGCAGTAGATTGACTGTGTTCATGCAGAGAAATACTGGATTTTGTATGTAGTACATTAGGAAAGTGTGCATGCAGAGCAAGAGGGTATCTGTAGCACTGGATTAGGGGTATCTGCATGCAGAGTACTAGAAGAGTCGGCACACATAGAACAAAGAAAGGTGCATTCAGTGCACTAGGAAAATATGCATGCAATGCATTAGTTAAATGTGCATGTAGTACACTAAGAGAGAGTGTATGCAGTGTACTAACAGAGTGTGCATGCGGTGCCTTAGTTAAGTGGATATGCACTGAACTGACAAAGTTTGCATGCAGTGTACAAGTGCAATGTATATGAAATGAAAAAGTAAAATGAACTAGGTAGGCTATCATTCTGTGCACTTGCTTACTGTGCATGCAGTTCAGTACCAAACTGTGCATGCAATACACTAGCAGACTGCAAATGCACTATCCTAGCCAACTTTCCATGCACTAACAAAGTGTGAATGCAATACCCTAGCAGATGCTGCATGTGGTGCACAGTATGTGTACTTGAAGTACACCAAGTGTGCATGCAGTGTAAAAGCTTAGAGTGCATGTGGTGCATTGACTAACTTTACATGCAGTGCAGTACTTAGCATGCAGTGCACAAGGCTAGTGGGTAGGTGGTGCACTTACCTACTAAGCATGCAGTGTTCTAGCAAAAGTGCAGTGTACTAAGCTTGCAGGCAGAGCACTTGCTTAGTACACATGCAGTGCACTAGTTAGGTTTGCATGTAGTGCACTAACTGATGGGTATGAATTGATCAGGTTGAGTGTGCATGTCATGCACTAGTGGAATGTGCATGCAGTGCACTAGTAAGGTAGGCATGAAGTGCACTAGAGGGATAGGCATGCAGTGCATGAGTGGATAGTGCATATGTGCACCAGTGGAATTTGCATGCAGTGCTCTAGCAGAGCCTGCCTGCAGTGCACTAGCTAAAAATCATCCCGGACTGATTTGTTTTACTCTTTACCTAACAAAAAACTTTGAGGCTCATCCAAAGTCAAAGGATTTGCAGACAACAAATTGAAAGTGGCAAAAATGTAGAGGCTACCTTAATACAGTAGAGAACTGCAGGAGAGGAGAAAACACTGGTAATCACCATTTTCTCCTGTTCACATGTTTTCGAAAACTTTTTTCCTTAGGGTCTTTAAAACTCTGAATTGTGTAGAAAAGAGTGAAGGATTAGTTAAAGCCGAGTTAAAGACCAACTAGTGACCCAATAATTCAGGAGTCAAAATTCAGACAAATTTAAATTATACCATTTAAAAGTATCACTATCATTATGAGTCTGATGTTGTGTGACAGAACAGTCTATCAAAGTAGCAGTTCCTGGCAGAAAAATGTATTGTGAAACTGGAAGACAAGTTTTCAACTTTTGTCCTAGTTTTAAGATTCTTTTCTCCGCAATTGACTGTAACTTTGATAGGCTGTACTGTAACACATTCTCAGACCAGTACTAATATTCATACATTAAATGGTATGATGTAAATGTGCAATTCGACACCTGCGTTGTTTAGATTTGGCTGCTAAGATGCTTTTAACCCTCTACCATACAATCCTGAGTTTTAATGACCCTGAGGAAGAAGTCTTTTGAAAACATTGTGGAAAAAGGAGAAAATGCTGGTAACCAGCATTTTCTCCTTTTCCTGCAATGTTTTCTGCCCTTTCAGTGACAATACCATCATTTGAGCCACATTTATCGTCTGCAAATGCTTTCATTTTGGACCAGTCTTCATTTTCCTATCGTAAAGAGTGCAATATGCTGGGCTGAAAAGGCAGATGGGAATTATTGGATTAATTATTATTTCAGATTGGTAACCTGTCAAGAGCAGTGGAATATTTTCAGATGGTGAAGTCTTCAGCTGATCAGAATGACAAAACTCTTGCACCTCATATCTCTATGAACAGGTAACAAAGTGCTGTTCATATTGTTGATAGATAGGCCCTGTTAACCTGTTGCCAAACAATCTGAGTTTTAAGGGCCCTGAAGGAAAAGGCTTTTCAAAATATTGCTGTTATGTAGTTCAAATTCTGTTGAAAATGTTCTAAAACACTAAATACTCAAACTATCAATAATGTACCACACAATCTTGAGTTCTAATGACCCAAAGAAATAGTTTTTTTTGAAATCCTTGTTGGAGAATGAGAACATTTACTACACTTTCAGACACTTATCATGATTTAAGTTACAATTGATTTGTCATCTGCAAATGCTTTCAGTTTGGACAATTCTAGAATTTTATTGTTTGGTTACTAGAGTTAAAGATTTTACATTTCCATGTCCTTCTTAGTACATGTTGAATAGATCCAGATATCTATTGTAGAAATTAAAGATTGCTTCTTCTGTACTCTTTCCAACATGCAGGAACCTATTGAATGTCAAGCTGTCTGGTTGATAAATGGAAATTCATCTAGAGTTTCAGTTTGGAATATTGTTACATTTATTTCAGAGGCTTTGAAGCAATGTGTCAGAACAATTTTTCAGAGGCTTATCAGCATTTCAAACAGGCTGTACAAGCAGATCCCTCAAATACTTCAGTAAGTTACTTTTGTATGTTTTTTAAGTTAAGTTTGTATGTGTTTGTAGATGCTACTGTATTATTGAGAGCTTAAGAAATGAAATTAACTCCTTACCATACGACAAAATTTTACAGCTTTCCAAATTTAAAGTATTTGCAGATGCCACATCAAATGAGGCTAAAATAATGAAACTTGTCTCTAACAGGGTAGAATCCATTGATGGAAATGAAATGCGAGTGTAAAAGACACTAACTTCCTTTTCAGTTGTCATTGTACAGGCCAGCCTAATGCTTAATTTGAAGGCAAGCCATTTGATTCATCAGGATCTTCGTCTATACCAATATTACTGAAGTTAATTTTCAAAATTTCACAAATAGTTCAAGAAAAAGGCGTTTTTCCATTCCATTTCAAGCTCAGCTGAGGTATCTACATAAAGGTTTTAAAAGCACTGGCCGGGAATAGTCTTTTACTTAAGGACAAAATGTCAATGGGTTTTTCATTCTGGCCATAAATTCAAATCAAACATGTTCTCTCATGAAACATATTTGCAGCAAACAACTTTGAAAACGACCTTGTAAACTGGGCCGAGCTCCATAGCCCAGATGGTATCATACAGGATTTGACACCAGGGGGTCACTGGTTTGAATCTCCACCTCAGCTAGTTTCTTTCTGAGAACTGATGATAGATATTGCAACAGAATTCATTCCTCTTTCACCGCAAACCATCGTTTCGGATTTCGGAAGAATATTTTTGTGTACTGGTAAAATAAACTCTAGGAAAGCATAGATAGGTGCATTGGCCACTATGATATACATGCCATGTTGAAAATGGCGTTAAACACCGTACATCCAGACGAAAAAAAAACGAGGTAAACTGGATAATCAACATTAATTGAGGGTTAACCCTTTACCGAACAATCTTCAGTTTTTAATGACCCAGAGGAAGTAAAATGCTGGTAACCAGCATTTTCTCCACAATGTTTTCTGCCCCCCAAAAGATATATTTCAGTTTAGCGACATTTAATTCTTCCTCTGCAAATGCTTTGAATTTGTACAAGACAAAAATTGTATAATTTGGAAAAGTGGTATTATATTTATTTACCAGTGTTAACACTGAGAAAAGAATCTGTCTCTACCAGCAATTCCTTTTTTTTGTAGTACAATGTATTTGAATGTTGACCTCTGCCGGACCTAAAAAGTCTGTGAATAATATGAATTTAGAGAGACGAATGAGGCCATAGTGAGATGGAACTGTTTGTGTTTTCAGGCTGTAAACAACATGGCAGTATGCTGTCTATACCTGGGTAGACTGAAGGAAGCCCTGAAAACCTTGGAGGCCCTTGTCCATGGAAATCCAGATAAAAATCTCCATGAGGGAATCTTGTTTAATCTGTGTACACTGTATGAATTGGAATCTTCTAGAGCTCTACACAAGAAACAAGCTTTGTTAGATCTTGTCAGTAAGCACAAAGGGGATGGTTTTCCAGTTGTGTGTCTTAAAATGGCCTAGCCCTGTTCTGCCTGAAAAAATTTCTGTGGACACTTTTTAACTCTGGCACTGCTAATGGCAGTTTAAATAGCTTTTGCAAACAGCATGGATCAAGATCAAACTGCAGAGAACATGCCGTCCAATTTGTGGATCTACACCGTTCATTGCTAATTACAAAATTATAGCTGTGGAAGAAATCTGAGGAACAAGGCTTTTGAAAACATTGTGAACTAAGGAGGAAATGCTGGTTTTTCACACAATGTTTTCTACCCTTTCAAAGACAAAGTTCATCATTTGAGCCATATTTCATTTACGGATAATCAACATGAATGATTGACTGAATGGTGTTTCACACAGCTTTCAACATTATTTCAGTCATATCACGGCGACAGCTCACATATTCATGTATTTCATGGGTTTTACCAGTACTGGCTCTGAAATGTCTTACCCAAGGACACTCCCACAAGAAATCCAATGGATCCAGTGTGGCTCGAACCTGGGGCCTCCAGGTTATATGAGTCCTACACTTTACCACTGAGCCAAGCAGGACCCCTCAACACAAACGAAAGTTTGATACAAGAGTGAAACAGCATGGCTGAAGGAGATACATGTATTTGCACTTTCTCCCTCTCCGTTTTGTTTTGAAGAGTGGTATACTGCAAGATTCTGGAAGTAATGTGTTGAACTGTGACTTAAAATTACTGCTGTTACCTGCATATTAAAAGACGACAACTGAAAAATCTGCTATGGGACAATGTGCAATATATTCCTCATACTGTGCTTTGTAAAAAAATGGTTTGTGAATGATAATATATGAAGTAAAACTAAAAAGTTCAAAATCTTCAGTAATTTGAAAAGCAAGTCTGAAGCTCATGAGTATGTAATGTGAAATTGTGTTGATATGACATATAAAAATTACATTCCTTTATTATATGAGTTTTATTTTCTCCTAGGTACTACATTCTTTAATAAAGCTTCAATATTCAACCTGTCACAAAACAATTCCAGTTTTTATGACCCTGAAAAAGAATGCTCTTGAAATCATTGTCAAAGAAAAGAGGAAAATGCTGGTAACCAGGGTTTGCTCTTTCTCCTACATTTTCTACTCTTTCAAAGAAAAATCTCACCACTTCAGCCACATTCCATTTGTGGTCTTCCGATACATTCAGTGCTGACAAGGTTAAACCTCTGTTGACTGGTAAACAGTTCACCCTTCACCAGTCAGTAAAAAGCTTTTTGCAACCATGAGGTGGATGGTGTTTGGAAACATTTTGGGAAAAAAAGAGGAAATGCTTTCAAAACGAAAATCCCATTCCGTAACTATATTTGTAGTATGTAAGTACTTTGTAATATGTAAGTATGTAACCCTTTCCCACAAAATCCCAAGTTTAACACCCCTGAGGAAGAAGCCTTTTGAAAACATTGTAAGAATAGGAGAGAAAATTCTGGTAACCAGCTTTTCTCTTTTTCACACAATGTTTCCAAATTCATCAAAGAAACATTCTATCATTTGCGTCATATTTAAATTGTCATCTGTAAATTTTTTAAACTTGGACAAGTCTATTTCTTTTGTCCTATGGTAAAGAGTTACGTATGATTAAATCTAAACTGTTGTCCACTAAAGAGTTAAAATGTATGTAGTCCTCCACATGACTGGCTTGCAACACGCGAAAAGGGGCATTCGGACATTTGCGTAAAGTGTTGTCTCGGATCAGCCTGCCCAGTCCGCACCGGCTAATCCGAAATGACACTTTCCGTTTTTATGCCATTTTCTGTTTTGTGAAAGTCTACTGTAGCACAAAATCTACCATGGTCGTAGAGTGCCGTCTCGGATCACCTGTGCGGACTGCGCAGGCTGATCCGAGACGACACTTTACGCAAATGTCCGAATGCCCCTTTTCGCGTGTTGCAGGCCATGTCATGGTGTCATTTATCCATGAAAACCATTTTTTTGTTAGACTATGCAAATTTAAGTGTTAAAATGTCTCTGTCGTAAAGGAGGGAAAACTTGAAATATGTGTCATTTAAACACCTCTGATTCTCCCCATGATAGCGTTCATACATCTTAGGTTTCCTGCACGTTATCAGGTTTAACATAATTATCGGTGATTCTCTCGACATCCATCAGGTATCAATTATCCATCTGTAATTCCCCACATATCATCATGTATAAATTATCCATGTGTAGTTTTCCACATGTCATCTGAAGTAATATACCTATCTGTGGTTCTCTACACATCTGTCGGGTGTCACTTATCCATCTATAGTTATCAATAAGTTTTAGGCTGTTATTAATCCATCTATGGTCTTCCAAATGATGTGAGGTGTCATTTATTCCTTTTTTTTGGTTCTCAATAAGTATATCACCAGATGTCAGTTATCCCTAGGTTGTTATATACAGATCCCCAAAATACGGGAACCCTGTTACTTGTTTCTTCTGACATGATATGACAGGGAGACTTGACCCCTCAATATTTCAGCAGATTCCAAGAGCAACGATACGCCGTATCATCTCCATTATGCCCACCCGGTGTTATGCAGGTGCTGCTGCACATAGAGGCCACATGATATTGACTTGGATTCTTTATGTTATATGTCACAGAGTTGAATCTAGGTCGCAGGACTGCGGGATTCCCGCACATACATATTTCTTGGCGCAAAAGGCAAGTGTCACTGCGGCACAAGTCACGCCAATTCAGACAGGTTGGCGCACAATTGAATCAATGGTGCGTCGGTAAATTTGTTAGATGTGGCAGTCAAAACCCTCGCAATATACCTAATAGTACAACATATTTATCTACCTTCCATAGAAATCTACAGTAGTAGTATTCTGTTTATAGCATCTGTTGTGGCCAAATTTCCTTATATGGACCTATGGTAAAACCTGCCAAATAGGTCACATGATAGACACATATTCCGTACGCAATCAGCTACGTCACGGAACTTTATGATCATGGCGAAGCAACTGAGTTTGATTTGTTCAGAAAAAATAAACGCGGACGATTCAGCTTCACAGAGTTCGGAAACTTTGACTCCCGTGCAGACAACAGATGATAGTGAACCTACGATTAAAAAACGCATGTTCGATCACACATTTCAAAAGACTTGGCTTGAAACCTATCCATGGTTGAGGAAAAGTGAAAAAGGAATGTTCTGTGCAGTAGACTAGTGCTTAAAATAAGAAAAACGCTTTCACAACTGGATCGTGTGACAATTATCGAACGAATTCGCTAAGCAGACATGTTTCATCTGCGGATCATTGTAAGGTAAGGAAAGAAGCAGCTCTTAGACAAAATACGAGTCATGTAAGCCGATTTTAAAACTAATAGATCTAATATCAATTTAAACTTATTAAAAAAAATACGGAGAACACGAATTTTCATTATTTTTGAAGGATTTCAGAGTTGAAAACGCGCAAGTTTGAATTGTGTAAATTTCAGACTTATAGTGACTATAACGACACACCACCTACAACTACCAAAATGGCGAAAAAAAAAAAATCAATATTAGAAAGTGAATATCTGTGTACCAGATGACACAATGTTGGACTTTACCAATTTGGAAGTATTTGCAGACAACAAAAACGACTAAAGAATTTAAATTTGTTATTTATGTAGAAGAAAAGAAGACATTGTGGAAAATGAAGAAATGCTGCTCACCAGTACTTTCTTCTTTTTCCACAATGTTTTCAACTGTTTTTTTCTTTTAGGGTAATTAAACCTCGAGACCGTGTGGTAAAGAGTTAATGGTCACTTGTGGCCAAACTGAAAAATGGTGGCCCACAATTTGAAATATGATGGGGGAGTTGGTCCATACTTATGCAAACCTAGATTCAACTCTGTATGTGTTTGGTAAAATAAAGAATTACCTCAAGATGAAATACAAAGGTTCCCTTATTTTTTATTCTTTGTATAATTATATGATAAGATGTCAGTTTTCCAAATACTTCTCAAATCATCAGGTTATGATTATCTCTAGATCTCTATATTTCATCAGGTGTCAATTATCCAGCTGAAGTTTTGACATTATTGGGTGTTGATTATCTTGTACTTCTTCATACATTACAGGGTGTCATGTATTCCTAGGTCTCCACATATCATTAGGTTTGATCCAACTATTGTTCTCAGTATAGTGTCAGGTGTTATTTATCCTTCTGTAGTTCTCCACATATTTTCTGGCCATTTATCCACTTGTTCTTTTCCATATAATTATCACCAAATATAATTTTTCAGTTCATCAAATTATATTGCCAGGTGTTACTCATTTCCAGATGTCATCAGGTGTGATTTACTGATCTGCGTTTCCTCATGTCTTAACATGTGTCACTTTTCCATGTGTGATCCTCCACACACCTATCATGTGCCCTGTATCAATCTGTAGTTGTCCAGGTTTCATCAGGTGTCATTTATCAAACTGCAGCTCTCGATCTATCATTAGGTACAATGTTCCAAAACTTATTATGTACCCATCTGCAGCTCTCTAATCATATCAGGTGTCATTTATCCATGAAAACCACCTCCTGTTAAATTCTTCTGGTGTAAATGTTGGAATGTCTTTATCCTGAACAGACAAAATCAAATGTTTTTAGAATGGTGCTTTAACTCTTTTCCAGATGACAACATAACGGCATTGTCCAAATAATAAGCATTTGCAGATGACAAATTCGATATTATTTACAAACTGAAATGTGTCTTTGAAAGGATAGAATACACTGTGGGAAAAAAAGAAAATGCTGGTAAACAAGAGGGCCATGATGGCCCTGAAGTCGCTCACCTGAGCCTTTTGACCAAACATGATCCATTTTAAATCTCTTTCAAAAGTGTACACAAGGTTTTTCTAAGATTTGACCTTGTGACCTAGTTTTCAACCCGATATGACCAATTTTCAAACTCATCCAAGATATCATCAAGACAAACATTCTGACCAACTTTCAAGAGTATTGGACTAGAAATGTGGCCTCTAGAGCAAACACAATCTTTTCTGAAAATTTGGCCTAGTGACCTAGTTTTTGACCCAACATGATCCATTTTCGAACTCGTCTGAGATATCATCAAGCCAAACATTCTGACCAATTTTCAAGGGTATTGGACTAAAAATGTGACCTCTACAGCGTACATAAGGTTTTTCTAAGATTTGACCTTTTGACCTAGTTTTTGACCTGACATAACCCACTTTCAAACTCATCTGAGATATTATCAAGACAAACATTCTGACCAACTTTCAAGAGTTTTGGACTGAAAATATGGCCTCTAGAGCATACACAAAGTTTTTCTAAGATTTGACCCAGTGACCTAGTTTTTGACCTGACATGACCCATTTTTTAACTCATCCGAGATATCATCAAGACAAACATTCTGACCAATTTTCAAGAGTTTTGGACTGAAAATATGGCCTCTAGAGCATACACAAGGTTTTTCTAAGATTTGCCCTAGTGACCTAGTTTTTGACCTGACATGACCCATTTTCAAAAGCATCAGAGATATCATCAAGACAAACATTCTGACCAATTTTCAAGAAATTCGGGATAAAAATATGGCCTCTACAGTGTACACAAGGTTTTTCTAAGATTTGACCTAGCGACCTAGTTTTGAACCCGACATAACCCATTTTCGAACTCATCCGAGATATCATCAAGACAAACATTCTGACCAACTTTCAAGAGTATTGGACAGAAAATATGGCCTCTAGAGTGTACACAAGGTTTTTCTAACATTTGCCCTAGTGACCTAGTTTTTGACCCGACATGACCCATTTTCGAACTCATCCGCGATATCATCAAGACAAACATTCTGACCAACTTTCAAGAGTTTTGGATTGAAAATATGGCCTCTAGAGCGAATACAAGGTTTTTCTAAGATTTGCCTAGTGTCCTAGTTTTTGACCTGACATGACCCATTTTCGAACTCGTCCAAGATATCATCAAGACAAACATTCTGACCATCTTTCAAGAGTTTTGGACTGAAAATGTGGCCTCTAGAGTGTACACAAGGTTTTTCTAAGATTTGACCTAGTGACCTAGTTTTAGACTTGACATAACACATTTTCGAACTTGTGCGAGATATCATCAAGACAAACATTCTGACCAAGTTTCATGAGTATTGGACTGAAAATGTGACCTCTAGAGCGTACACAAGGTAAAAGTTGACGACGCACGATGGATGCCGGACACAGCACGATCACAAAAGCTCACCATGAGCACTTTGTGCTCAGGTGAGCTAAAAACTGTTGGTTACCAGCGTTTTCTCCTTTTCTCATGATGTTTACTAAAGTCTTCCTTCTAATGTTGTTAAAACTGATTGTTTGGTAAAGGGTCAAGCAACTGTCCACCATATTTCAGTTATTCCCAGCTACAGCTCAGTTACTTTTATCTTCATGGATATCACTAGCACTACAGCTGCTTTACTGAACAATCCATGATTAATTCTACTATTTCAGAGAACAATTTCATCATTTGGGTCATTCTTAATTTGGCATTGGCAATACTATGAATTTGGAAAGGTTTGAAATTTGTTCTTTGGTAAAGAGTAAAAAATTAACCCTGTACCAAACATTCACATGTTTAAACAACCCTTGGAAAAAAGGCTTTTGAAAATACTGTGGCAACCAGCATTTTCTGCCTTTCCCTCAATGTTTTCTGCCCTTTACCACAAAATTTCCATCATTTTGGCTAATTTAAATTGTTGTCAAACAACCCTGGGGAAAAAGGCTCTTAAAAGTATTGTTGGAACCAGCATTTTCTGCCTTTCCCACAATGTTTTCTGCCCTTTCCAAGACAGTTTTCATCCTTTGAGCCACTATTTATTTGTCATCTGCAAATGCTTTCAACTTGGACAAGCTAAAATTTTGTTGTTTGATAGGGAGTTAAGAATTAATGGTGAACATGATCCTATAAGACTGACTTAATGAACATGAACTAAAATGACTGCCAACCTTTAACCACACAACCCCAAATTTAAACAACCCTGAAGGAGAAGGCTTTTGAAAACATTTTGGGAAAAGGAGAAAATGCTGGCAACCAGCATTTTCTCCTTTTTCCATAATGTTTTCTACTCTGTCGAAGAACATTAGTTCACTTGTGTTGTCTGCAGAAGCATTCAAATTGGAAGAGTCTAGAATCTGTTGTTTAGAAGAGTTAAAACAACATACCTCTTCCTCTCCATCATCCCTAATATCTGTAATATCATCATCAAACACATCTTTCTTGATGAACTGAAAAAAAATCAGAATAAGTGAGAATTAAGAACTTAGATCATACATCTCTAATTACAAAGTTACTTTCATGGACTGATTAGGTTTAGATCAGACTTTACAGATTATACAGTCTGACTTTGTATAATCTGACCTTGGATCTGAAGTGTCTGCAATTTCATGAAGCATTCTGAAATAAAACAAGATTGGTATCCTAAATATTAAGGGTGTCTTCCTGGCAGATGACTTCATGTATTTTTGTAAAATAGGAACAGTCAACACAACTCGTAATTTAATACATGAATTCACTATGAATTTACTAAGTGAAATCATTCTGGCAAAATACAGAAATTGCCAGATACAAGCAATTTCTCACATTGCCATGTTTACACATGTGATTTACAAGGATTGTTGGGTTGTATGGTGTCTAATGCCGTTTTCAACATTATTTCAGTTATATTGTGGTGGGCAGAGCACCTATCCATGCTTTACTGAAAGTGCTTGTGCCAGTATTTCACACAGTATTTTTTCAAAGCCACTGGCAGCTTTCTCACATAACCATTGTAGAAATAAAGATCAGTGGTGAGAGAGGAATGAATCCTGTCACAATGACTATCATCAGATAGATAAAGGCTGAGCTGGGGATTCAAACCAGTGACCCCTTGTTCTCAAGCCCTGTATACTACCAAGTGCACTAACGGCCTGGCGATTTACAACAATGTTTTTTAAAAGTTGTCTGCTGTAAAATTGTTCTTAAGGTATGGAGTTGATATGTTTACCTCTGTTGCCTTCTTCAGAACAACATCATCCACTCCAAATGAGGCCACTTCGTCATCAATCTGTAATTGACAAAGATTAACATTTCATGATCTATATGTAATTGACAAAGTTTGACATTTCTTCATCATACTGTAATTGAAAGTCACACACTTCATCATCTATATGAAATTGACAGTTACACACTCATCATCTATGTGAAATTGACAAAGTTACACATCATCTATGTGAAATTGACGAAGATACACACTCATCATCTATGTGAAATTGACAAAGTTACACTCATCATCTATGTGAAATTGACAAAGTTACACACTCATCATCTATGTAAAATTGAACAGTTACACACTTCATCATCTATATGAAATTGACAAAGTTACACACTTCACCAACTATATGTAATTGATAAAGTTACTTCATCAACTATATGTAATCGACAAAGTTACACACTTTATCAACTTTATGTAATTAACAAAGTCACACACTTTATCAACTTTATGTAATTGACAAAGTTACACACTTCATCAACTATATGTAATTGACACAATTACACACTTCCTCATCTATCAGTAGTTGACAAAGTTTAACCCTTTACAAGGCAAAAATATACTAGACTAAAGTAGTTTAAAATCATTTGCAGATTACAAACTCAACTAGCTGGTAACCAGTATTTCCCACTTTTCCCTCAATTTTTTCAGCCTTCTATTAAAAAATCCAATCATTTAGCCACATTTAATATCATCTGCAAAAGTTTTCAATTTGGACCAGTCTTAAATTTTGTCATTTGGAAAAAAGAAATTAAGCAAAGCAAGCATGGGTGTAGGACGATTGCCCACCAGGATATTTGCCCACCCAGACATTTTGCCACCTACGATGAAAGCCCACTAGGACAAAAGCCCTCCCATACTATGTTGATAGTTAACTCATTGATTGTTTCAACACTCTACCAGATGGAGCCTTGTTTTTATGACATGGGGAAGAAGACTCGTGTTTTTAAGTGGCTGCAGTTGAAGACTAATGAAAACATTATGGAAAAAGAACATGTTGCTCTTAACAATATGAGTTACTTTCCATGCACAAAGGCCCAATTAAACATACGACTAAAGGACCCATCGATCTTTCAGATTAAAGGAATTTAATTCATGTGTGCAGCCTATTCAAAACAATGTATATATCATTTATTTGGAGTAAAAATGGTGAAATTTATTTTAAAATCTGAAAACAAAGGAAAAAAGACAGGTGGGCAAATGTCTGTGTTGCTACTATTGTGGGTGGGCTTTTGTCCGTTTGGCATTTGTCCAGGTGGCATTTGTCCTAGTGGGCAAATGTCCTGGTGGGCAATTGTCTATACCCTAAAAAGCATGGAGTCACTGTCTGCAAGGCCAAAGTACAATGGCATGACTGTAATGCATTAGGAGTGGGACTTTGCCTTACCTTTCTCTGAAGTTTCAAGTTGTTTTCTTTAACGAAAGATCCAACTGTTCCCTGGACACTCTGTAATATCAACCTTGAACATGGAAATACAGATATACACTTAAACACTGTTTATACAATTAAAGTGAAACCATAATGGACCACAAAAAATACCGCAATGAGTTGCACTGTATCTTGACCCATAAAGTCCCTTTCACAACAATAGTTCCCTTTACAGCCAGTGTAGATCGAGATCAGATAGCACAAAATGTGCATTCTCATTTTTGATCTGCATGTCCTGCTTTGCTGAAACAATATAAACAAATTTAAAAGCAACAAAGAAATTGCAGTTACATGGATCCTGTTTCAAGGCTGAAAAGGTCACTTAGATTTATTTGGAGCTTGAAGGGTTAAATTAAATAAGAGTGCATGTTGGCCAGAAATTGGATTATCTGATAATCAACTTTTATAGTTCTGTGGCAAGTTCTACCCCTCGGGAAGATCTATTATTAACCACAGGAATTACCAGTACTTCATAATATTTTCTTGGATCAAAGTGTGCAGTGGGAAAAGGTAAGTATGCTTGTGACCAGTATTCTTCTTCTCCCTCCAAGTTTTCAAAAGCCTAAGTGTGGTAAAAAGAGGACTGCTTGATGAAAAAATAAACTTTATCTAAAGAATACCTTATTCTAACACAGCATGTCAGCTTGATCAAATGACAAGGTAATCCAGTCAGAATGTCCCAATGATCCAATCTTTCAATCGAACAACCATCATTCGTAGACATCTTACCCTCACTTGCATGTATCTTTGCATTCGTAAAGCATTTTTCTTCATTCATTTTCACCAGTTTCCCATTTGAAATATCTAAGTCCTTTAGATTTTGATCCATAATTTCTTGAGCAACATCCTGAGTAGAAGACCTATGTTGCGTTTCACTATCAATTTCAATTTCATGTATATCACAGCTTAATTGAAATGCTCTTTTATTACTGGTATTCTGTGTATTTGTTACAGTATGTGCATCTGTAATGGCCCCTGATTGGTCTGTATGTCTGTTTAATATTTCTGACTGTAATCTCTCATACAAGTTCTTAATGCTCATCCAGAACTGCACATTTCTAGGATGAAGATGTATGAGTTGGTATAATATCTTTGCTTCTTCTGAAACATAAACAAATGAATGGTGCAATTACTGTAAATAAAGAATTTACTGGACATGATTTAACCTTCTCCTTTAACCTTAACAATCCTCAGTTATGACAACCAAGAGACAGAAGGTGTTTGAAATAGTATGAGAACAACAAAATGCTGGTAATAAGCCTTTTCTCTCTTTTCCATGTTTTCTTCTCTTTCAGTAAAAGTAAATTTTTAGCATTTGAAAAAAAAAAATTCATTTGTTGTCTACAAAAGCTTTCAAATTCCACTAGTCTAAAAGAGCTACAGTAAATTAGCAAAGTTCACAACGGTGAAAAATTGTGAGGTATCAAACAGTTTGCAGACTTTTCTAGCCGCCTTCTTTATTAAAAAAAATAATTTAACTCTTTACAACACAATCCCGACAACCCTTAGATAGGTAGCTTTTGAAAACATTGGGAAAAAAAGCAAAAATGCTGGTAACCAGTATTTTCTCCTTTTCCCACAATGTTTTCTATCCTTCCTAAATCAAATTTCAATTTTTAGAGTCACATTTTTTTGTCTTCTGCAAATGCTTTCAACTTAGGTGTATTTACATTTTTTGTCATTTAGTAAAGATTAAAAGGATGGTGCTTTCATCAAGATGGCCTCACCATGCAGTAGATCACTTTTAGTGAAAAAGAAATTGCCATGCCTTATGCCACAATGTTTTAAGAAGTGTGCTTTCAATTTAGATGAGACTGAAATTTTGTCGTCTGGTGAAGATTTGACAGAGAGCAAAGTACATGTGTCATTTTTTAGATTATATGGAAAACATTTTTAAATGCAATCCCTCCTTCCCTCTTAACATTTTACATAACTGTGGGCTATCAAGCCATAAAAGCTGTATTTGTATAACTCTTTACCAAACGGCATAATTTAGATCAGTCCAAAGAGCTGACAAAAATATAAATGGGACCCAAACATTGAAATTTGTTTTGGGAAAGGTAGAAAACATTGTAGGAAAAGGAGAAAATGCTGGTTACCAGCATTTTCTCCTTTTCCCACAATGTTTTCAAAAGGCTTCTTCCTCAGGTTTGTTAAAACTCAGGATTGTGTGGTAAAGGGATAACAGAATAACAATCACCTCTTATTAGTCCAGCCTTTTTATAGATTTGCTGTCTAAGAATAAGTCCATGACAAATCTGGTCTCTAGTCAGACAGTCCTCCATCTGCAATAGGAAAAAAGATCCAGGTACCAATGCTGCAGTTGCTATGTCAGGGAGAATTTTACGTAAACAAGAGCACTGCAGGTGGCTGCCGATGTCAGGCAGTCCTCTATCTGTAATATGGCTGAACCATGCAGGAGATGACTTAGTGAAAGCTTGGTTGCAACAGCTCTGCTGCAGTTGCTTTTCAGTGAAAATTCTAGGCCAACAGGAAGCATAACTGTGTCAATATATTTTCATGGTTACCTGCCCCTGTTGTATGGGTTTCCCTTTTTGATAGTTAACAACTTGTCCGAGTTTGAAGTACATATCTTCAGTTATACGAGAGGTATCATAAAATGTCAAAGTTTTTGCATGAGGATGCAGACCACGATGCAGACACCAACACAAGGGCTGTGGCAATAAGTTACTATTTTCTTTGAAAACAGCTGAGCAAAAATGTGAGCCATAACTGTGTCAAAAATATTTCAGGGTTACCTGTCATTGTTGTGTGGGTTTTCCTACTAATGGTTAATAACAAGCCCAAGTTTGAAGTAAATATCTTCAGTAAAGACAGAGATATCATAACAAGTCAAGGCAATCACGCTAAAAAGAAGCAGACATGGCCATGGCAATAACTTTGGGTATAGAGTATAGCTTTTGCTATAAAAACTAATTTCTACAGCAATAATAAGGAAGGCATCCGTACCATTCTATCAGCCAGCTGACTTGCTCTGTCTGTATTGTCAGTATACATAAAACATCTTGCCAAAGATTCCGTTATTTCTCTTCGCATTGTCCTATTCTGACTACCCAGGTTATCTGAAAGGTAACAAATTCTAACATAAAAAGGGAGTTAACAAAGTTAAATAAGGGATTCCTTCCCTTTTTTGTGATATCCTTGTTGCTGATGTGCCTGATATGGTTCTATGCATTTCCATCATATTATGGCTTTTTATTTGAATATATTGTGTGCTACTGTTAAAACCATATTATGTACATTCAGTGCTTAAAAATAAAATCTTTTCACCACACTATTTTTAGTTTTAATGACCTTCAACCTTGAGAAAGATGGCTTATGAAAACATTGTTGGAAAAGGAGAAAATGCTGGTTACCAGCATTTTCTCCTTTTCCAAAAATATTTTCAAAGGCTTCTTTCACAGGGTCTGTAAAACTTGGGATTGTGTGTAAAAGTGTTAACCTTTACTACACAATCACAACTTTTAACAACCCTGAGAAAGAAGCCTTTTGAAAACATTGTGGAAAAAGAGAAAATGCTGGTAATCAGCGTTTTCTCCTTTCCCCATAATGTTTTCTACCCTTCAATGTCTTCAATGGTTGTCTATGTAACACAAAGATGTTTTCAAAGACGTCTCCAGCAAGTATATTTCAGAAAGTAGAGCCATAACAAAACAATTATCAAGTCAGTAAAATAGCCATTCACATATACATTTTGTACAGATAACTGTCCCTGAATATGATTTCAGTTTTTTACAGGTAGCATCTGGGTACAGAGATGATCACGAAAAAAATAATAGAAATCTCCGCACTTATTTTGTGCTCACAATAAAAGTCATATTTTCATACATTGACGTAAAAAACTAGAATTTGAACATACTTGCTTGTATATACAATAATCCTTTATTTAAAATACAAATATTTCCAATTTAACCCTTTACCACACAATCCCAACATTTGATGACCCTGGAGGCTTTTGAAAACATTGCTGGAAAAGGAGAAAATTTTGTTATCCAAAATTTTCTCCTTTTCTCACAATTTTTCATAACCTATTAAGGTCAAATTTTGTCATTTATGTCACCTTTAATTTGTGGTCTGCAAATGCTTTCAATTTGGACCATTATAAACTTTTGTCATCTGGTAAAAGGTTAGAAATAAAAAGCAAGAGGGCCAAGATGGCCCTGGATCGCTCACCTGAATATTTGAGAGGACAATAGCCAATTTTTTTTTTGGTATTCCAAAACTTTTTCTTCAATAACTTCAATAAAAAGAACAAGAGCACCGCATGTGGGTGCCAACAATTGGCTGTTGGGTGCTGGATAGTAAGTTAAAATTCTAATTCTAAAAAGGGGCATAATTTGGCACCAAAGGTTCATTTCTGTGAAATCATTTCAAAATCTGACCAGTGGTTTCAGAGAAAAAGAATTTTTAAGAATTTCTTCATGTCTGTATAGTGCAAATAGCCCCCCCACCACCACAGCCTTGTTTCCTGACCACGGCCATGTTTTTAGATGAATCTAAATTTCGCAAACACGTTTTGAAAAGGGTCACCCAAGGAACATTTCAGTAAAATTAGTTCAAAATCTGACAAGCGATTTCAGAGGAGAAGATTTTTAAAGAATTTCTCAGAAAATTCCATTTGGTTGCCATGGCAACCAGAGTTTTTGATGGAATCAAATTCTGTGAACAATTTTTAAAGAGGTCTTCCCAAAACATTCCTGCCAAGTTTGGTCCAATTTGGCCAAGCGGTTTAGGAGGAGAAGATGTTTAAAGAATTATTGACACCGCATGAGTGCATAGAGCCCCCCCCACCCACCACAGCCATGTTTTTCGACGGATCAAAATTTCGCGAACAGTTTTTTAAAAGGGTCACGCAAGGAACATTTCTGTGAAATTATTTCAAAATCTGACAAGCGGTTTCAGAGGAGAAGAATTTTAAAGAATTGTTAACACCACACGAGTGCAAAGACACCCCCCCCACCCCCCCATGGTCCAATTTGGCCAAGCGGTTTAGGAGGAGAAGATGTTTAAAGAATTATTGACACCGCATGAGTGCAAAGAGCCCCCCCCACCCACCACGGTCATGTTTTTCGACGGATCAAAATTTCGCAAACAATTTTTTAAAAGGGTCACGCAAGGAACATTTCTGTGAAATTATTTCAAAATCTGACCAGCGGTTTCAGAGGAGAAGATTTTTAAAGAAGTTCTTAGAAAATTCCATTCGGTTGCCATGGCAACCAGAGTTTTAGGTGGAATCAAATTTTGTGAACAAATTCGAAAGAGGACCTCCCAAGGAACATTCCAGCCAAGTTTGGTCCAAATTGGCCCAGAGGTTTAGGAGGAGAAGATGTTTAAAGAATTGTTGACACCGCTGGACGCATAGAGCCCCACCCCACCACCACTATGGCCATGTTTTTCGACGGATAAAAATTTCACGAACAATTTTTGAAAAGGGTCACCCAAGGAACATTTCAGTAAAATTATTTCAAAATCTGACAAGTGGTTTCAGAGAAGATTTTTAAGAATTGTTGACACTGCACGAGTACAAAGACCCCCCCCCCCGCCATGTTTTTTGACGGATCAAAATTTCGCGAACAGTTTTTTAAAAAGGTCAATCGAGGAACATTTCTGTGAAATTATTTCAAAATCTGACCAGCGGTTTTAGAGGAGAAGATTTTTAAAGAATTTCTTAGAAAATTCCATTTGGTTGCCATGGCAACCAGAGTTTTGGATGGAATCAAATTTTTTGAACACATTTGAAAGAGGACCTCCCAAGGAACATTCTAGCCAAGTTCGGACCAAATTGGCCAAGCGGTTTAGGAGCAGATGATGTTTAAAGAATTGTTGACACCGCTGGACGCAAAGAGCCCCCCCCCCACCACCACTACGGCCATGTTTTTTGATGGATCAAAATTTCGCGAACACTTTTTGAAAAGGATCACCCAAGGAACATTTCAGTAAAATTATTTCAAAATCTGACAAGGGGTTTCAGAGGAGAAGATTTTTAAAGAATTTCTTAGGAAATTCCATTTGGTTGCCATGGCAAACAGAGTTTTTGATGAAATCAAATTCTGTGAACAATGTTTAAAGAGGACCTCCCAAGGAACAATCCAGCCAAGTTTGGTCCAAATTGGCTCAGCCGTTTAGGAGGAGAGGATGTTTAAAGAATTGTTGACGACGGACGACGCATAACGGACACAGGGTGTTCCTAAAAGCTCCCCTTGAGCACGTTGTGGTCAGGTGAGCCTAAAACAGTTTCATTCATCTCTTACTTGAGATGTTCATGTTTAAAAAAAAAAACACAAAATGGCTGCCAAACATGATAAATTTCATTCGTTTTTTGTTGAGATTTACATGTCATACATGTAGATGACTTCTAATGAAACATGTAATGATTTGTCCATGGTTATGTGTGTCACTAAAAGTTAATTGTTTTTCACTGCAATGCAGATTTAACAGATGAAACAGAGTCAGTACAGTGCTATAGCTTTGCTACTGGAAAATTCATGATAGACTTGAGGTGGTGCGGTGCACAATAAATGGTCAAATACGAAAAAAAGCATAGCAAACGGGTCATTACTGAGACTACATGTACATGTAGTTGTTTCCATTACCTAAACTGGTGTTGTAGCAATCAATAGCTTTTTCGTAATTTGCCAGTCGGAAAAAGTAGTCTCCCCTGAACTTGTAAAGAGTTGCTTTATCTTTGTAGCCGTTTTCTACATCATCTTCTAAAAACCACTGTAAAATATAGCAGACAAATACCTTTAGACTCATCACAAAAGCCTGTGTTTAAGTGACCTTATCAAAGACAATTTCCATCCTTTAATTAAACCAGTTTTGTCATCTGCAAATGCTTTGGATTTAGAGAGGGCCAAAATATTGTTGTAAGGTAAAAAGTTAAAACATTGTGACAGGAAACAGAAAATGCTTGAAGCTTGCAAATTTTTTCACGATGTATTTATATTTATTCATGTGATTAATGATGATTGGCCATATATCCCCCTATGCACATGGATGTTTTCATAGTTGTCTGTCACAAATTTGTGTCACAATATAATTATTCAAACATGTAAAACTATCACAGTCAATTCTAGAACCTAGTTTTGTTATCTATCTCTTAAGCTAACAATCCCGAGGTTTATGGACCACAAGGGAGAAGACTTATAGAAAACTCTTTTAACATGTGGGAAAAGCGAGAATATGCTTGCAACCAGCATTTTCTCCTATCCCACCATGTTTTCTACCCTTTTAAATCTCATGATTTGAGCCACATTTTATTTAAGCCATATTTAACTCTTAACCAAACGACAAAATTTTGGACTAGTTTAAATTGAAAGCATTTGCAGACGACAAAATAAATGTGAATCAAAAACTGAAATTCAGTTTGGAAGGGTAGAAAACATTGTGGGAAAAGGAGAAAATGCTGGTTACCAGCATTTTCTCCTTTTCCCACAATGTTTTCAAAGGCTTTTTTTCTCAGGGTCGTTAAAAGTCGGGATTGTGTGGTAAAGAGTTAATTTGTGAGCTGCAAACGCTTTCAATTTGGGCAATTTGGAACTGGGTTAAATGTAAGGTAACTGTAACCGTGCTTTAGGGACTGATTTGTAATGCCTCAAATGATGATATTTCAGTTCTAATGAAAATATCACAAGAGCTTTCTAGAGAAAGGTAAAGCCAATAATATACCTCTGGACTGCATATCTTAGCATTATATGAGGTCAAAAGTTGTTTCGGTTTTTCTTCCTTTGCAAAATCACTGTCATCAAAATCAAGACCCAACTCCATTCTCTAAACTGCCTGAAAAATAAATGCTATAATGTTGGCAAGACAGTTTTTTAAGGTCATATGAACTAATTGTGACATGGTGGTTACATGTTTGATATGGGTCTGTTTGTGGCAAACTTTCTTTCCAGCCATTTTTAGCCTCTAATCTCTCATGCAAGTAAGAAAAGCAGTCAGTGGTTTGGAAAGAAAGTTGTGTCAGTACTTAGTCTCAATAATGAGATGCCACGGTGATTTTTTTTCATATTTGGACATTTATTGTGCACCATACCGTCTCAAGTCCATCGTAAATTTTCCAGTAGCAAAGATAAAGCGCTATACTGCCTTTCTGTTTTGTCGGTTTAATCTGTATTGCAGCGAAATGCAAAATGCAATTAATTTTTAGTAACAAACATGACCAAGGACAAATTGTTAAACCTTTCATTGCCTAAAGAGTTTGTAGAAGTCGTTTATAACATGTAAATCTCGGAAAAAACACTGACGAAATTTATTGTGCGTGGCAGCCATTTTGAGTGTTTTCGGGAACGTAAACAACTCGAGTAACAGATGAAACGCACGGTTTTCTCTTGTGTTCAGCGTTTAAATACAAAATATTTGTATTTCAAACGAATGTTTATTAAATACGCAAGCAATAGGTATGTTTAAATCCTAGTTTTGTGCTCTATTTGTGAAATTACGAGAGTTCAAACTTGTGCAAAAAATCTGTGCGGAGCTTTCAACTAATTTTGTCTTGATCGTCTCTGTACCCAGAGGCGACCAGTCAAAAAGTAACATCAACTTTGGGGACAGTTATCTGTACTATGTCAGTACTATGGTGAGAAAGCCAGGAAACAAATGCTTAGGTGCACTGACACCTGTGATGTGACTCATCCTGTTAAACAGCTATAAACTCTAATACAAATAGACAAACATCTGGATTAGATCTACTTTATTTTTCGTCTTCTTGTAAATAACAATCTAGCTGAAATCTTCATTAAACTTAAAAGTTTACATCTTTAACCTTCTCTCTCTCTCTCTCTCTCTCTCTCTCTCTCTCTCTGAACAAGTCCTGGGCAAATGCTTAGGTGCACTGACAGCTGTGATGTGACCCATCCTGTTAAACAGCTATAAACTCTAATACAAACAGACAAACATCTGGATTAGATCAACTTTATTTTTCGTCTTCTTGTAAATAACAATCTAGCTGAAATCTTCATTAAACTTAAAAGTTTACATCTTTAACCTTTTCTCTCTCTCTCTCTCTCTCTGTGAACAAGTCCTGGGCAAATGCTTAAGTGCACTGACAGCTGTGATGTGACCCATCCTGTTAAACGGCTATAAACTCCAATACAAATAGACAAACATCTGGATTAGATCTACTTCATTTTTCGTCTTCTTGTAAATAACAATCTAGCTGAAATCTTCATTAAAATTAAGAGTTTACATCTTTTACCTTTTCTCTCTCTCTCTTTAAATAAGTCTCGGCGAAACGTATAAAAGAGCGAACAGGTTTAGGGTGAACGTGCTGAATATCCCCCATACCGGGCCTCCTTGGTAATGGCTCCCGTTTCGTATAACAATGCAAAATCTCAAAATTCATTTGAGAAGGGACAAAATATAGAAGTAACTTTATCTTTTTTGTGAATACATACATGCGTCTGAATCTTACTCAACAATTAAACCATCCCACAGTCTCTATTTTCTTTGTAGTACTTCCTTGTTTACCAAGTTGACATGATCTAGTCCAGCAGTCTTTTACCAACCACATCAGTGCGTTGACCAAACTTGAACCGTACAATAGGTTTTCGTTACTTTTAGCCTGACCAACGCCGAGATAGCATGTTGATGATAGAAGACTCGTAAATGATATGACCAAAAGTTTACATTTCCTAGGAAAATAAAAATAATTCGTTTACAAGGCTTATCCTCGTGAGTTGCAAATTCGGGACAAGTGGTCTGTTAGGCCTAAATGGTCGGTGTTAAGCGGCTCCCAAATTACGGAAACTGCCGAACGGGGAATGAAATACGGAAATAGCCGATAGTTCGGGCCTTTGATCTTTGGCATCTGTGTATTCGTGATTGACAGATTGGCGTGATCACGTGGTTTTATTGAATGGCGGTGATTTCTAACTGTGTAAATAACGTCTTCAGCATTAAGTGTGTATTATATGGATTTAATTCAATTATTTATGTTTTAAAGGTGATTTAAAGGTAAGTGTTTTAAATAATTTACCGTGGATCTATTTTGTTTTAAATCGACTTACCTGTAATCAATTTCTGTGATAGAAGTCAGGTAAAAGTCCCGAACAACGACAGTCGTGAACTGAAGTATGAAAGATACAGTCCTTTCCAAACGATAAGTTTTGCGCATTCTCCAAATTTTAAGCATTTGCAGGCGACAAATAAAATGTTACTCAAAACATGAAATCTATCTTTCATAGGATAGAAAACATTGTGGGAAAAGGAGAAAATGCTGGTTACCAGCATTTTCTCCTTTTCCCACAATGTTTTCAAAAACTTTTACCCAGGGTCGTTAACAGTCTGGATAGACGTATATGTTGCGAAAATTTTTAAAAGGGGGTGGTATTTATTTTTCACCTGACCACAAAATTTTAGACTCATTTGTATTGAGTGCATTTGCAGACGAAAATTAAATCTGACCCAGTTGCTGATTTGCGTTTCAAAGAGTTGAAAACTTTGTGCGAAAAGGCATTTATGCTGTTTACCAACATTTTCTCCTTATCCCACAATGTTTCCCAAAATCCTCCCCCAACTGATCATTAACTTCATCATTAACTTGTTACTATACCACAAACTATAGACTTGTCCAGTATTAAAGGTTTTGCAGATTGCATATTAAATATGGTTCAATGGATAAGATTTGCCATTGAAAGAGCAGAAAACATAGCGGGAAAAGAAACATCAAAATATGCTGATGTGTGCTAGAATACGCTGAAATTTACTAAATATGCCATCTTTTGCAGGAATATATTTTATAGAGGATTTCTGCTTTTTTTAGCATATTATGGCTTATTTGGTCAATAATTCAGGGAATTTATGTGCATTTTGGTATACTTCACTATATTCCTGCATATTTTGTCATTCCAGTAGCCAAGTTTTTTGCCATTATTGTTTTGTAAGAGGTTTGTTACTAGAAATGAGAAATTTTTGTCTTGGCTGGCATAGAGGACCAATTTTCATTCATACCAAACTTTTCAGTTCAAATTTATCTGTGGTGAAAAAACACAATTATTTTGGCCATCAGCTTGACCGGGTAGCTCAGTGGTTAGCCTATCTGGCTCATGACCTGGTAGTTCTTGGTTCAATACCCAGTTGAGGCAAACTTTCTCAGCCTGGCCGGGTAGCTCAGTGGTTAGCCTATCTGACTCATTATCGGAGGTTGCGTGTTCTTCTTTTCTATACAAAAAGGCATTAATAAAGGGACAACTGATAGAAACAGGTGAAACAACCTGCATTTGATGAATAAGGAAAAAGAATGCTTTGAAAACATGGCGGAAAAAGGAGAATATGTTGGTTACCACCATTTCCTCATGTATCTCAATGTTTTCTTTCATACTGAGGACAAATTTCTTCAATTCAGCTTTATATAATTTTTCGTCTGCAAATCCTTTCAATATTTCGAAAAGTCTAAAATTTTGTTGGCTGGTAAAGCAGTAACTCTTTACCAGACAACAAAATTTTGGACTAAACCAAACTAAAAGCATGTGCACAAGACAAAATGAAGGTATAATGTACCAGTAAGTCAAAATGATGATTTCTGTCTTTGATAAAGTGGAAAACATTATGGGAAAAGGAGAAAATGCTGGTAACCAGCATTTTCTCCTTTTCCCACAATGTTTACAAAAAGCTTTCTTCTTCAGGGTCTTTAAAACTCGGGATTGTGCAGTAAAGAGTTAAACAAAAAAAAGAAAAGAATAAGAGATAGAATCTTGAATATAGATGGCAACAGCTGGTGAGAGCACGTACAACCATGCTAAGTTTTATTATGGATAAATCCCCTAAAATATCGATCCCAGGGTAAAATTGACCTGGTGGTACAATTTATCATTGATTCTAATCCTTTTTTAAGATCGTAGCTCGAGTCGGGATCAAGTTACATCTAAACAGCATTCATGTCACACACCAGCCCAATATTTTCGTAGATAAGAGGTACCTGTGCCATTATACAAACAAAGGTTTAACCCTTTACCACACAATCCCAAATTTTAACATCTGGAGGGCAGTTTGAAAACATTTTGAGAAATTTTATTTTGATACACAGTTCACACCTGATTCATCAGATCTGCAAAATCGTTAGATGCTGCAATTGCTTTCATTTCGGACAATTCTAAAATTTCTTTGTGCAGTAAAGAGTTAACCCTTTACCACACAATGACGACTTTTAACACCCCTGATAGGGAAGGCTTTTGAAAACATTGTGGGAAAAGGAGAAAATGCTGGTTACCAGCATTTTCTCCTTTTCCCACAATGTTTTCTACCGTATCAAAGAAAAATCATTTCATATGAGCCACTTTGAAACTGTCATCTGCAAATGCTTTCAATTCGGACATGTCTAAAATTTGTCGTGTGGTAAAGGGTTAAGTCTTTACAACCAATAAAATTTTGGTCTCAACCAAGTTGAAAGCATTTTCAAGGGACAAAATAAATGTAGCTCAAGTGATGATTGCTGTTTTTGATGGGGTAGAAAACATTGTGGGAAAAGAATAAAATGCTGGTTAGCAGCATTTATCCTGTACCACAAATGTTTTCAAAGCTTTTTCTTCAGAAACTTGGGATCTTATGATAAACCCTAAGCCTGCTGGAACTGGGTTTACCCCTTAACCCTTTACCAAATGACAAAATTGTAGAGTGGTCCAGATTCAAAGTATTTGCAGACAAAAATTTCAATGCTGTTTAAATGATGGAATTTGTTTTTGATGGGATAGAAAACATAGTGGAAAAAAAAGAAAATGCTGGTTATCAGCATTTTCTCCTTTTCCCACTATGTTTTCAAAAGCCTTCTTTGTTAAGGTCGTTAAAACTCGGGATTGTGTGGTAAAGAGTTAACAAATAACGATATTTTGGACCTGTCCACATTTAAAGCTTTTGAAGACGACAAAGAAAAATGTGAGTTAAAAATTGAAGTTTGTGCATGTATTTGAAAGGGTGAGAATACTGCTGGTTACTAGCATTTTCTCCTTTATACTGAATATTTTCAAAGCACTTCTTTCTCATGGTTGTTAAAAGATTGTGTTGTTAAGGTTAGAGCTGATTTTGCAGACATTGTGGATCAAGATCAGATTGCAAAGAAGGTGCAGCCTGATTTGGGTAAACACTTTCTGCTACTTTATGTACATTCAGGCTAAAACAACATTGAAAATTAAAAATGAATATTTTGGCATGGTAGTTACCAAAAGTAAACAGTGCAGGTGTTAAAATGCAATTAGATTTGAATTGTACCATTTGAAAATACAGAAATTAATGTGAAGATGGTGATATGTTCTTAAATGGTCGGTCCAAGTTTTAGTAAATTGCAGAAGAATGAAATTTAAAACCAGGAAAAAGTACCATAAACAAAAGATAGAGCAACCTGGCAACTTCTGACTTGTTTTTTAAATTCTTTCTTCTGACCGTACAATACCAAAATGTCATCTTGGTAGTAATTTCCATACTTTTAAATGGTTTGATTTAAATGTAAATACATTTTGACACCCCTCCTGTTTACTTTGTCATCTGCAAATGCTTTGAATTTAGACAAGTCTAAAATGTTCTTTATGTGGTTAATGATATTGGTTATGTACAAGTTGAAGGCGTTGGCACCTTGGTGAAAGATAAAAATGACAAAGGAGAAAATAAAACACCTTGTAATGGCTACATTTGTTTGTTCACTGCATATCATATCAGTGAATACACAAAATATTGACACCAGATTTCATTTCCATATTAATAAAGTTTTGCAGTACAACGCAAAAGCAAGTGTTTTAACGCTTTATCAAGGGGTCGTGCATGGTAAAGTGTAGAAGTGTAGGACTTGTGACCTCGAGGCCCCGGGTTTGCACATCACTGAACCTGTTGGGGTTTTGTCATGGGAGTGTCTTTGTGCAAGACACTTCAGAGCCCTAGCCCAGTACTGATCAAATCCAGGAAACTCATGAATATGTGAGATGTCACCTTTATATGACTGAAATAATGTTGAACGCGGAGTAAAACCCCTTCCATCAATAAGTCATTTAACCCGATATCAGACAATCCCATGTTTTTAGGAACCTAAAGAAAACACATTTGAAAGCATTATTGGAAATGGGTGAAAACCTTACAACCAACATTTTCCCACAATGTTTTCTAGGTCCCTTTGGATAGTTTGTATCATTATACCCCACAAAACGAATGTTTTCGGGGGTATACTGGAATCAGCCTGTCTGTCTGTGTGTCCGTCCATGTGTGTACAAAATACTAGTCATTTTGTGTCGCGAACTCCTCCTACAGTTTTCCTGCTATTGTATTGAAAGTTTGTTGATACATTGATCGTACGCTGAAGTTGTGCAAGACGCAGTTTTCAATCATCTACTCCCTATGATTCAAGGGTAATCTCCCCTTTAACTTAGAAAATTTTTTGTTAAATTGCCTGTTTCTGTCAAAGCGCTGGCTCCGGACTTTTTTCTAAACGCTGGCAGATATTGAGCTGATTTTTGGTGTGTAAGTCAACCACCATGTGTTACAGATCAAGTTCGAGTTTCGTTCCGGTCCACTGATTTTTGAGGAAATTACGGGCCTTGGACTTAGAAATTTTCAAGGAAAAAACAGTTTTCCAGACTTTTTTCCTGAACGCTGGCAGATATTGAGCTGATTTTTGGTGTGCAAGTCAACCACCATGAGTTACAGATCAAGTTCGAGTTTCGTTCTGGTCCACTGATTTTTGACGAAATTACGGGCCTTGGACTTAGAAATTTTCAAGGAAAAAACAGTTTTCCGGACTTTTTTTTCTAAACACTGGCAGCTATTGAGCTGATTTTTGGTTTGTAAATCAACCACTATGAGTTACAGATCAAGTTCGACTTTCGTTACGGTCCACTGATTTTTGACGAAATTGCTGGCCTTGGACTTGGAAATTTTCACGGAAAAAACAGTTTTCAGGACTTTTTTCCTAAGCACTGGTAGATATTGGGCTGCTTTTTGGTGTGCAATTCAACAACTATGAGTTACAGATCAAGTTCGAGTTTCGTTCCGGTCCACTGATTTTGGAAGAAATTACGGGCCTTAGACTTAGAAATTTTCACAGAAAAAAAGTTTTCCGGACTTTTTTTCTAAACGCTGGCAGATATTGAGCTGACTTTTGTAGTGTAAGTCAACCACTATGAGTTACATATCAAGTTTGAGTTTCATTCTGGTCCACTGATTTTTGACAAAATTACAGGCCTTGGACTTAGAAATTTTCCCCCCAAAAAAACAGTTTTCCAGACTTTTTTCTAAATGCTGCCAGATTTTCTCGAACTCCTCCTACAGTTTTGCTGCTATTGTATTGAAAGTTTTTTGATACATTGATCGTATACTGAAGTTGTGCAAGATGCAGTTTTCAATCATCTACTCCCTATGATTCAAGGGTAACCTCCCATTGAACTTAGAAAATTTTTTGTTAAATTGCCTGTTTCTGTCAAAGCGCTGGCGGGGTTATTAAGTCACATTCAGTGACAGCTCTAGTTTGAACTACTTTGTAGTAATTGTGCCCTGCAAACCTTTGATGAATCTAAGATTTTGTCATCTTGTCGACCCAGATTACCTGTTGCAGGATCTTCATTCAATCATTTACTTGCAAAATATTGGAGGAAAAATGGTAAAAATACTAGTTAAATTCTATGATTGGGCCTACCCAAAAAATATCTGTGTTTAGGGTTTCGGTCCAAGATGCTGTAGGTAGGGTAGGTATGGATTTATTTTTTTTTCCAGAAACTTTTTACACGGACCATGTACCGGAATAACGCCCGACAGTTATTTTTTTATAATTGTAGCGTAAAAAGTTTAGGGTCGACAGCATTTTATAGGTAGAGTAGGGAAACCCTAAACACAGATATTTTTTTTTAGGCCCTTGCTGACTCACATTAGCTGATCTTGGATCTACGTTGTCCAATAAGGAGACATTATTCCCAAAATCATAACTTTGAAATAGCAAGATTAGGGTTTTTACTATCGAATTAAAAATTTCATTTTAGTTTTTTAGCGGGATAAGGGTAAAGATTCTTTTTTGTCAAAGGTTGGAGTCATGCTCTGTGAAAAGGGGGTCTAAGTCTTTGTCAATCCCGAGTTTAAAGGACCCTGAAAGAGTAGGCCTCTGAAAACATTGTGGGAAATGGTGAAGATGTTGGTAACCAGCATTTTCTCCTCTTTCTGCAGTCAATCCCGAGTTTTAACGACCCTGAAAGAGTAGGCTTCTGAAAACATGGTGGGAAATGGTGAAGATGCTGGTAACCAGCATTTTCTCCTTTTTCTGCAGTTTTTCTACACTTTCAAAGTCAGCATTGCTTTCAATTTGGTCCAGTCAAAAATTTTATCATTTGGTGAAGAGTTGACCTAGGTCAAAACTTTTTGCTACAGGTCAATTATCTGCACGTCAAAGGAACATTCTACCTCATGATTCGGTCCCTTTTCATTGAGCACTGCTAGTTTATTTTGCTCATATTTCATGGTCTCATTGTTCTTGTTTACACATTCATTGGAAATGAATTCAGTTGAAAACAAATAAACATTTTGTACCCGTAAACGTAACGGTTTTACATTGTCTTTTTGAATTGTTTACTCTTCACCTCACAATCCCGACTTTTAACAACCCTGAGAAAGAAGCCTTTTGAAAATATTGTGGGAAAAAGAGAAAATGCTGGTAACCAGCATTTTCTCTTTTTCCCACAATATTTTCTACCCTTTCTAAAACCACTTTCAATTTTTCAGTTACGTTTAATTTGTCGTAGGCAAATGCTTTCAGTTTTGACTTTTTGAATTTATATCGTTTGGTAAAGAGTTAAACAATAAGGTACAATGAGTCATTGTTGTTGAACATCAGGTATGTGCTAGGCGAAAAAATCTTGATAAAACTACAGGTATAAATTCTCTGTTAGAACTGAATGGTATTTTATGCCACTTTCAACATGATTCCAGTCATGTCACAGTAAACACTCACATATATTATGTGTTTTCACTAGGCTGGAGCTCTAAAGCATTTGTCAAGGGACACTCCTATGAAAATGCCAGTGCTTCAAGTGGATCAAACCCAGTGGATTAAGCCTTCAAATCCTACATCTTCAACACTGAGCCAACCAGATCCCGCCTCCCTCCAAAAAATTAATGTGGGCAACTCTTTAAAAATTTAGAAGGATTTGCTTTTAAACATGGAGAAAACATTTTGAGAAAAGGAGAAAATGCTGGGTACCAGCATTTTCTCCTTTTCCCAAAATGTTTTCATAAGGCTTCCATCGCAGGGTCGTTAAAACTTGCGATTGTGTGGTACAGGTTTAAGAGTTTAATTTCACTTACTTCGCAGGTTAAGAGTCAATAACAACATCATGTAAGATTATTTTCAAAGAATTGCTCTGGGATGGTATCGATAATGCCAGCCAGAGATTGATTTTTCAATCAAGCTTTGTTGTGAATGCAATTCATTACCGTGAAAGAAGTAAAAAAAGGCCTTATTTATTGGCATTGGACATCCATGTTGACAACTGGAAAGCGGAAATTTGTTTGCGCTATACAGAAACTCGATATCTCCTGCAGACGTAAGTTTTAGCCACTTGGACTAGGCTATTTGATTGCTTGATTGATTGATTGATTGATTGATCAGTTGGGTAGGGTTTACAGCCACTTTCAACATTATTTCAGTTATATTGCAATGACCAGTAGACCTTTTCATGCTTTCCTGGGATTTCTTTTTTGCCAATACATCGCACAATTTGCTTCTAGCGCCTTTACCACTAGGGCCTTTCCCAAAATATCATCATGGAAGAATGATCAGCTGTGAGAGAGGAATGAATTCTTTCATCAATCCTCAGAGAGAAAATGGCCGAGCTGGGGATTCAAACCAGCAACCCCCTGATCTCAAGCCCTGTATGCTACTAACTGCCTTACCAGGGCTTGGCCCACTGTATTAGAGAACACCATGGAAGAGGTGAAAATTCTAATTATAGATTATGATTATTGAGAATGTAACACAATTTCTGATTGTTTGAGAACCCTGCATACTCTCAGGTCCTGATAAGTGTGTAGAGATGTTATCAAATTTTAGCAATGTTATTTTCTAAACTTAACTTTTAAGCTGTTAGGCAATTCTATTGAATACACAGAACCAAAATTTTTATTATTGATTAAGTGAACAGATTTACTATCGGGAGTTAAGAAAATATTTCTCTTGTGCATATCAATGCATAGGAGCTAAGAAATATTTCTCTTGTGCATATCAATGCGTATATGTTACCTTAACCCTTTACCAAACAATCCCTGGTTTTTACGACCCTGGGATAGAAGCCTTTTGGAAACATTTTCGGAAAAGGAGAAAATGCTGGTAACCAGCATTTTCTCCTTTTCCCACAATGTTTTCTACCCTACAGGAAACAAATTTCAATTTTTGAGTTACGTTTATTTTGTCGTCTGCAAGTGCTTTCAATTTGGACCAGTCTAAAATTTTGTCGTTTGGTACAGAGTTAAAGTGACAGTAAAGTCCAAAAGTAAACAAAGTGGGTGTTTAAATGCATTTGAATTTATATCGTACCATTTAAAAGTATGGCAATTATTGTGAAGGTAGCAATTTGTCTTTGTAGGGTTGGTCCAAGTGTTAGTTGCTGACAGAGAAATTAATTTCAAAACTAGGTTAAAACCTGCCAGGTAGCTGTGTCTTTTGTTTACTTTTTGCCTGATTTTCAATTTTTTTTTTTCTGCCAGTGACTTATATGGCCCGACCACACGGTTACAGACTGTCATATCCACAATATTTTTCATACTTTTAAATGGTATAATTTAAATTTAAATGTATTATGACATCTGTTTTGATATTTTGGCCTTTACTGGGCCTTTTACTTCGTTTTATGTAGTTGCATTGAGAAGCAACTTCTATTCAAATGCAGAATGGTGAACATCATGTTTTATAACAAGTTGATGTAGAACATCAGTTAAAAGCAAAATACAGTACCCAGATCTGAATCTGACATCAACTTGCATACAAATTATTCAGGATACATAACCATGACATAAAATATCTATTAACTTTTAGAAAGCCCATCTAGAAAACTATCAAATTACATCAGGTTTGTAATGTCACCATTAATTTTACAATATATTATTTGTTAATTTTTTTTTCAGTTGCTTTTTAACCCTTAGGCTGCTAAGCGCGACTCAAGGAACTTTTTGCGGACAGTGTAGATCAAGATCAGACTGCACAAAACGTGCAGTCTGATCTTGAATCTACACTGTCCGATAAGAAGATATCTTTCTCCCAAAAAGACCTTTGAAATAAGAAAATTTGGGTTTTTACTTTTGCTTTGAAAGTTTCATTTCACTTATTTAGCAGAATAATGGTTAAAGAGGTATGTTAACACATCTTTCTAGATTGGCTTAGCAAGTTTTGCAGCATTGCAACAATGAAGAAACAATCTTTTAGACTTATTTTCATATGTACAGGACATTTTTACCTCGGAAAAAAATATACAAAAACCCATTTTTAGGGAGTGGGGAGGCAAAAGTGTTGGGGATAGGAAATGGTTTACATGCTCTGGCTCTCAAAATAAAATTTGCTCACAGCAATCTCTGTCTAAGGAAAGGCTTAAATACATAAACATGTAAATGAGGTGTAATACTTAACCTGGTTAGAAAAAATTTTCATGTGGCCAGATTCAAAGCAATTGCAGACGACAAACTAAATGTAGATTTTTGAAATGATAGAAAACAATACAGGGATGCAATGGTGATTACCTGTATTTTCACTTTTTTTCTGCAGTCTCTTCAGAGGGCTTCTTCCCAAGGTTTTTAGCTCCTCTGGCCAAAGGCCAGCGAGCTATTGTCATGGCGTTGTGTCCGTCGTGTGTCCGTCCGTCCGTCCATCCGTCCGTTCGTTCATTCGTTCGACTGTTCGTCCGTGCGTGCGTCCGTAAACTTTTTCTTTAAAAAACTTCTCCTCAGAAACTATTGACTGGATTTTTACCAAATTTCACAGGAATGTTCCTTTGGTGGTCCTCTTTCAAATTCCTTCAAATAATTGTGTTCCATGAAGAATTCTGGTTGCCATGGCAACCAAAGTAAAAAACCTTTAAAAATCTTCTCCTCCCAAACCGCTATTTGGATAGCATTATTATTTTGCTGGAATGTTCCTTAGATACACGTTTACAGAATTCCTTAAAAAAAAAATGATCTGTCAAAAAACATGGCTTTTATGGGAGACTCATTTTCCTTTTATGGTATAAAGTAAAATCTTTGAAAAATTTCTTCTCTAAAACTATTCATTGGATTTCATTGTTGTTTTGCAGGTAAGTTCCTATGGTGGTTGTCTACCAAATTGTTTCTTCAGTGAGCTAAAATGCAGGATTGAATGATAATTGTTAAAAATTTCCTTTCGCCATTATAGAAATATCAGGCCTGTGGAGCGATACAGGCGCTCAAGCGCCTCTAGTTAAAAATATGCACCAAAAGTTGTTTTGTATGGCTTAAATCTTTACCAAGCAAATCCATGTTTTGACAATCCTGAGGAACAATGCTTTTGAAACACTGTGGCAGCATTTTCTCTTTTTCTCAAATTGTTTTCTTTTCCCTGTTGCGGAGCCCCGGTAGCTCAGATTTGAGAACAGGGGGTCCGGGGTTCGATCCCTGGCTCGACCAATTTCTTTCCGAGGATTGATAATAGTCATTGCAGCAGGATTCATTCCTCTCCCAACTCTGACCATTGTTTCGACGATAGTTATGTGGGAAAGCAGCCAGTGGATTGGAAAGAAAATTGTACGGAGTGCAGGTAAAAAGGACTCCAGGAAAGCATGCATGGATAGGTGCACTGGCCACCGTGATATAACTGAAATAATGTTGAAAACAGCATTAAACACCATACAATCAATCAATCAATCAATCTTTCCCTATCAAAGATATACTGCAGCATTTAAATGATATTTGATATGTCGTCTATAACTGCTTTCAGTTTTGACCTGTCTAAATGCTTGTCACTTGTAAAGAGTGAACCCTGTACCACACAACAAACTTTTTGACTGTTCCATAATGAGAACATTTTGTAGAGAATAAACGAAACATAGCCCAAATAATTTTGATTTGTTTTTAACAGGTAGAAAACATTGTGGGAAAAGGAGAAAATGCTGGTTACCAGCATTTTCTCCTTTTCCCACGGTGTTTTCTAAAGCCTCCTTTGTCAGGGTGATTAAAAGTCAGAAGTGTAGTAAAGGGTTAAATACATAAATGTGGTTTATTACCGGACTAAAAGTTTTGAAATCTGCATGTCCCAAATCAAACAATCATTGTGTTGATAATAAAACAGACAGGCTTACTTCCTTGGATTAAATCCGAAAATGCTCTTGGCTGAAATATTTTCCCTCATTACTGTCCTTTAGGCTGAGCCCAGGTAGCAGGGGGTCAGAAGTTCAAATTCCCAACTCTGCCAATTTTTTTTGAGGAATGATCATAGTCAGTCACTGCCACAGGATTCATTCCTCTCTGACACTGCTGATCCTTGTTTCGACAATGGTTGTCTTGGAAAGCAGCCACTGACCTGGGAAGAATATAATGTGGAATACTGGCAACAGAAACTCCAGGAAAGCATGGATAAGTGCACTGACTGCTGCAATATAACTGAAATAATGTTGAAAACTGTGAGTGAGTGTTAAACACCATACAAAGAATCAGTCCTACAGGCTGAGCCTGGTAGCTCAATTGGTAGCATACATGGCTTGGAGGTCATGGTCATATGTTTGATTCTCATCTTGGTCAAATTAAGGATTCAGCTGAGCCCAGTGGTTCAAATCCCACATAGGCAAATTTCTTTCTGTGGATTGATGATTCCAACATTTTTCTCCTTTTTCTACTGTGTTCTCAAAAGACCTTCTTCCTTTGGGTCGTTAACTCTTGGGATTGTATGGTAAAAACTGCATCCTTTCAGTGCAAAATATGCAAAAACAGATGCTTGTGTGGACAGCATAGGTTAAGATCAGACAACACATTCTGTGCAGTCTGATCTTGAGCTATGATGTATATGAAAGTGTTAGGACAAAATTTTAGACTCCTGGAAATTGAAAGCATTTTCGGATGATAAATGAAATGTGGCTGAAATTATGGTATTTCGCTTTAATAGGAGAGAAAACATTTTAAGAAAAGGAGAAAAATTAATTTAATGCTGGTTACCAGCATTTTCACCTTTTCTCACATTGTTTTCAACCTCTTTTTCCTCAGATCTGTTAAAACATGAGATTTTTAGAGTGAAGCCTTGTACTTTTATTGGTTATAAAAGTTTTAATATTGGTTTTTAAATTGAAATTAAACATATATTGTGAAGTTTGATTATTAAAAATGTAAATGTAGTTTAGGCTGTTATTGTAGTTTCATGGGAACTTTTCAGTGTTCTGTTATAATTACATTGTAACTGGTTCTGTTTAACTTTTTAGCATGCAATCTGGACTTTCAATGACCTTGAAAGAGAAATCATTTAAAAACATTGTGGGAAAAGGAGAAAATGCTGGTAACCAGCATTTTCTCCTTTTCCCACAATATTTTCTTCTCTATCAAGGACAAATTTCGTGATTTGGGACATCTTTTATGTGTTGTCTGCAAATGCTTTCAATTTGGACAAGTCTAAAATTTCATTGTTTGGTGAAAAGTTTGAAGTATTGGAAAGGTTCCTTAAAATCTACATGGGGTAGAACCCAGACTGAATTGCTTATGCAGGGGTCCTGAGTAGATCAGTAGGATAGTGTAGAACTTGTAACTTGGAAGCCCTGGGTTCTAGCTTCACTGGAAGCACTAGGTTTTCATGGGCATGTCCTGGGGCAAGATACTTCGGAGCCCTAGCCTAGTACTAGAGAAACACGGGCTGGGACAAATAGGAAGAAGCAAGTTGTTTCCGTTGTATGACTGAAATAATGTCGAAAGTGCCCCTTGCTTATGAGATCAACATAAAGAAAAGATCAGACTGCATAACTTTCCAATCTGATCTTGGATCAACACTGTCTGCTTTGTTTGCTGATATGCTGACAAAAGCACAGCTTTGAAATTGCAATATCTACATACGTTCTGCCTGAGAGCATCTTTTTCATTTATTGGGCATTTCAAGAGTTAACCTTTTACTAAACAATCCCATGTTTAAATGATTCAGAGGAACAAAGCTTTTGAAAACATTGTTGGAAAAGGAGAAAATGCTGGTAACCAGCATTTTCTCTTATTCCCACCATGTTTTTTCAAAAGCTGTCTCTGTTAAAGTCATTAACACTCTGAATTGTGTTGAAAAAGTTAGAGACATCTTTATAGCCAGAGAGTAAACAAATACTGTTTAAACTTGATGGTGTTATAATCTAGTCAGCTGTGTAAACTTAGATAAAAAATCAATATAAGGTGTATGGGGTAAAGAAACTGTAGGGATTTATCTTCAATTTAAACTGGAAACTGTGGTTGTTATGTCTATGGCTAGCCACAATAGAATGAAATGCATTTTCTATCTGCCGTAATCTGTGCAACCTTACAACCATCAGGGACAATTTTTGGCATGAAGATACAAGAGTGATTATAGTTTCATAAAATAAAGAATAAAATGGTAAAAAACTGGATGAAAACAAGTGAAGATGTATGTTTAAATTAACACACTGGTCCAAAATTTGGGTTACCTATTATATTTTTCTCAAGAGCCAAATGTTCATACAGATAGATGTGGCTCAGATATTTTGATTTGCCTTTGTAGCAATAGTAAACATTGTGGGAAAAGGAGAAAATGCTGGTTACCAGCATTTTCTCCTTTTCCCACAATGTTTTCAAAGGCCTTCATTATCAAGGTCATTAAAACTTTGAATTGTGTGGCAAAAAGTTAACACACTGCTCCAAAATTTGGGTTACCTGTAATGTTTTTCTCAAAAGCCCATCTGTTCCCACAGGTAGGTGTGAAGATCATTGACAAGGGGTTGTGAAATCTCCCTAGGTCCGTCAACAAACCCATACTTGGGCAAAACAGAAAAGTGCTTTGCCCTTTTTCTTCACACAACTCATGACCTTTTTAACCTATCATGACACAATCCTGCCCGCCCGGGTGGCTCAGTGGTGAGCGTGTCGGACTCATGACCTGGTGGTTGTGAGTTCGATACCCGGTTGAGGCGAACCTTCTTTCCGGCGTATTTTCGTCTCTCACCTCTGCTGAAGCATGTGAGAAAAGTAGTCGGTGGCTTTGGAAAGAAAGTTGTGTTAGTACTGGTGTGAGAAAGCCAGGAAACACATGTGCGTCACCGACCGCCATGATATGACCTTAGCTGTTAAAGTGGCGTTAAACCCCAATACAACCAATACAACCATGACACAATCCTGAGTTTTAATGACTTTAAGGAAGAAGGTTTTTGAAAACATTGTTGGAGTATGCTGGTAAGCAGCTGTTTTTGAAAAAAAATACTGAGTTACTGTGGTAGCCCTGTTGTCATCTGTGTTGTTGTCCACGGTGTCATGTGCTTAGTGTTCATGCTAAAATTTTGACATTTTACAATATCTCTGTTATTACTGAATATATTTACTTCAAATACAGAGAAATTGTTACATGTAAAGGGGAACCCTATACAACAAGGGCAGATAACCATCGAAGCATATTTGACACAGTTATGTCCCTTTTTGGACTAAGAATTTCACTGAAAATCAAATGCCATGCTTTTGTTTCCTTTTCCCACAATGTTTTCAAAAGCTTTCTTTCACAGGTTTGTTGGGTTATTTGTTGAAGTGCAGATCACCACTAAAGTTGCTGTTGTCTCTTGCATACATCATGATCAGACTAAAATAGTCTGATCTCTGGTTGACACTGTCTGTTGGTTTTTATTTTCTTCTTTTGTTATTGCAACATTTTGTTTTTTCCCCAGTTTAGCAATGTCTATTTTGTCACTTTTGGGGACTCAATGATGAAAACCTCTCTAATAGCAATGGAGAAGATCTGACCCTTTACCACACAATTCCGAGTTTTAATGTCCCTGGGAAAAAAAACCTCTTAAAAAATATTTTGGGAACAGAAGAAAATGCAGGTAACAAGCATTTTCTTCTTTTCTCAAAATGTTTTCAACACTTTCAGAGACATATCTCATCATTTGAGCCATATTTAATTTGTCGTCTGCAAATGCTTTCAAATTGGATGAGGTAAGAAAACTTTGGAAAACATTTTGTGAAAAGAAGAAAATGCTGGTAACCAGCATTTCATTCTTTTTCTCAAAAATTAATGTTTACCACCTTTTCAGAGACAGAAATTATCATTTGAGCAATATTTGATAGGTCGTCTGCAAATGCCTCAATTAGTTTGATCTTGTCCAAAATTTTGTCAACTGGTAAAGAGTTGAGGTCAATCGGTTAGTTTCACCATAATAAATTCAAACTTTCTCACCTTTGTGTCTCCAGTAAAGGAAAATAATGTGAAACCTGGCCTATATTGGGCTTTTCAAGTATACAACAATGGGGATGGATTCCACACAATTTTACAGTTATAAAACTTTATTTTGCTTTCCTTTCCAATCTTTGTAGTTTTACTCTTTTCCAGATGACAAAAATTCATAGTTTAATTATACCCCCGCCAAACGAATGTTTTCGGGGGTATACTGGAATCAGTCTTTCTGTCCGTCTGTGTGTCCGTCCGTGTGAGCGTCTGTGTGTCCGTCCAAGTGTCCGTCTGTGTACAAAATACTAGTAATTGACTGTTTCTGTCAAAGCGCTGGTGGGGGTATTAAGTCACATTCAGTGACAGCTCTAGTTTCTCCAGTGTTAGGAAAATGTTTGACTCTTTTTCAGACAATTCCACACTTTATGAACCTATGAGGTATCAGGCCGAGCCCCACTAGCGCAGTCGGTAGCGTACAGGACTGAAGAACAGGGGGTGGCTGGTTCGATTCCCAGGCTCAGCCAATTTCTTTCCAAGGATTGATGATAGTCATTGCGACAGGATTCATTCCTTTCTCACTGCTGGTCATTGTTTTGACAATGGTTATGTGGATATGCAGCCACTGGCTTGGGAAGAATATTGTGCAGAGTGCTGGTAAAGAAAGTCCAGGAAAGCATGGATAGGTGCACTGGCGGCTGCGATGTAACTGAAAAAGGCGTTCAAACAGTTAAACACCATACAATCAATCAATCAATCAATCATTGAGGTATCAGTCTTAACTCTTTCACTACCAAGTAAATAATTTACACTTTTTCACTGGATATAAATATAGTTCCACTGCAAGATGATGAGACAGTATGGTCTTAATCTAAAGGAAAGTAGTGGACAGTGTAGATCAGAGATCAGGCTGCACGTTCTGTGCAGTCTGATCTTGATCTACACTGTCCACAAAGGTTCTGGTGTCATCTACAGTAAGGAAAGAGTTAAAAAGGTAGAAACCAGCATTGTGTCCATTCCTACAAATTGTACATTGTTTTCTATTCTTTATAAGACTGATATCACCATTCTAGCCACTTAATGTATTGAATTTGTCATCTACTATAGCTTTCCATATAGAAAAGTCGAAATTTTTTTTCTCTGGTAAAGAGTTTATCCTTTACCACATAATCCTGAGTTTTAATGACCCTGAGGAAAAAAGGCTTTGAAAACATTGCAGGAAAGGGAGAAAATGCTGGTGACCAGCTTTTTCTCCTTTTCCCACAATGTTGTCTATCCTATCAAAGAGAAATCTCACCATCTGAGCAATATTTAATTTGTTGTCTGGGAATGCTTTAGATTTGGACCATTCTGAAATTCTGTCTGCTTATAAAGAGTTAAAAGTTTGGAAGTTACACTTCAAACAGAAATTGACCCCCAATAAAATATCTGCCCTTGAGGGAGTTTTCTAGGTGATTGTTGATTGTTATGGTGATTTAAAGATAGGGCTATGGATATACAACTCTGGTATTAAAACTTTGAAATGCTATATCAGATCTGTCATTGCCTTTGCGGCCAGTGTAGATCAAGATCAGACTGCACAGAGCGTGAAAATACAATTCACTGAAAAACACAAAGATTTTTGTCATATATGCTTGCTTAAGCAGATGGTATATACCAGAAGATGTAAGATCAAACTTTATTTCTGTCTTTAACCCTTTATCAGACGACAAAATTTTAGTCTTGTCCAAACCGAAAGTATTTGCAGACGTCAATTTCAATGTGGCTCCAATGATGCAAATTTTCTTTGTTAGGGTAGAAAACATTGTGGGAAAAGGAGAAAATGCTGGTTACCAGCATTTTCTCCTTTTCCTACAATATTTTCAAACCCATCTTTCCCAGGGTCGTTAAAAGTCGGCATTGTATGGTAAAGGGTTAACCAAAGCTCTGTCTGAGGTCTGTGATATTAAAAACAATTCTATTAGAACATAGAACACAGTGTCTACTTTTTTTAACTAAAGCATATTAAGCTCATTGCGTATTTGTAGTTCGTCATACCAAGCAAGTTGTTGCATTGTAATATGTATTCATTTTGTCAAAAAAACAGCTGAATCATGAGGTAGAATGGTCTGTTCACAAGCGAAAAATTTACCATTAGCAAAACTTTCGATCAAGGTCAGCCTGCATGAACTACGCAGGCTGACGTGAATGGGTACTTTTTGTAGATGCATTAAATCCAGTTTTCACAGGAGTACCTCTATACAACATGCATAGCTATTAATTTATTCACAGAATTAAAACTACAAAAGATTAATTAACAATTTTTAAGCTCTAGCGTTTTTGAACATTGCACACAAGTTAATTCAAATGGAAAATTTCCTCACTATGGGCATTTGTCAGGGCATTTTCAAATGCCATCAGTAGATACATTATACCTTATGCTGTGGACAAATACCCTCCATTTCATTTTCTCTAGTCAGACATCATAGTCATGTGACTTGAGGGCACCAATCATATTTTGTATAAGATTTTTTTTTAGTGTTACAGTTGTTGTGTTGTTTCAGTTTTCTTCATGTAAGACATCAGCTGTTGATAAACATGCATCCGAGTGCACTGCTAGTGCAATCTTAAACACTGAGTATGAGTGGAGATATAAAAAAAAAAATAGAAAAAAAGGAACAGAGGTACCATATGACATAATTTTGTACTTGTCTGTATTGAACAACTGTTAGAATGTACCGTAAATGATTGGATTTGTTTGTAAAGGCATTGGAAATATGGAAAAAGGAGAAAACACTGGTAACAAGTATTTTCATTCTTATTTTGTCACAATGTTATCAAAAACCTCCATTCCAAGGATTGCAAGGGTCCTGCATGGTACAGTGGTAAAGTGTAGGACTTGTGACCTGGAGGCCCTGGGTTTGAGCCACACTGGATCCATTGGGTTTTTCGTGGGAGTGTCCTCGGGCAAGACACTTCAGAGCCCCAGCCTAGTACTGGTGAAATCCAGGAAATACATGAATATGTGAGCTGTTGCTGTGATAAGACTCAAATAATATTGAAAGTAGCGTAAAACACCATTCAATCAATTCAATCCAAGTGTTGCAAAAAGATATGAGCCATACTCTGTCGGGGCTAAAGGCATCTGTGAACAGTATTGACCCAGGTCAGCCTGCGCAGTCCGCGCAGGCTGACCTGGGCCAAAACTTTTCACTATTGGTCAATTTCCTGTATCTCCACGGACCAGTCTAATTCATGATTAAGTCGTTTGTTACAAAAAGTGGATATTATGGATCCATAAGTATGTGATGGCTTGCTTTGTACCAAGGATCACAGAGATTCATGAAGCCCTCTTTTGCCGGAGCATGGTTCATATGATTATTTGATACAAGTTTAACTTTTCCACCCAATTTCACAGGTGATTATTAAAGTGGTATGGGTATACTAAAACTGCAGTAAAACTTATTGTCAATGTCACAGGCAATTGGATCCCATACCTTCTTCATCATATATCATAATTACACATTCCTGGAGACATCTTCACGAGAAAATTGTTGATAATAAATGGGTAGAATATGCATATAATGAGCATATAACTTCTTTGAAGTGATTTAATTTTTAGTTTAGGCTTAACAAAAAAATATCTGTGTTTAGGGTTTCAGTCCGAGATGCTGTAGGTGGGGATTTTTTTCCAGAAACTTTTTACATGGACCTGCATGTACTGAAATCACACCTGACAGATTTTTTTTTCAATTGTAGCGTAAAAAGTTTAGGGTTGGCAGCATTTTCTAGGGAGGGTCTGGAAACCCTAAACACAGATTTTTTTTGGATAGGCCTTATTACTGAATACATTTCAATAGAGATTTCCTTTTGGCTTGCGACGGACCACATTGGAAACACCATTGTTATAGGCCATGCAAAAAGGGGGCTTAATGCATTTGGGAAAAGTATCGACCCATGTCAGTCTGCACAGTCTGTGCAGGCTGACCTGGGCCGAAACTTTTAGCTATTGGCCAATTTTCTTTATGTCCAAGGACCATTTTGCCTCATGATTCAGTCAGTTGTTGAACAACATGGATTTTATGGATCCATAATTATATGATGACCTGCTTGGTATGATGGATTACAGAGATGCATTAACCCTTTACCACACAATGCAGACTTTTAACGACCCTGAGAGAAAGCTTTTGAATACATTATGGGAAAAGGAGAAAATGCTGGTAACCAGCATTTTCTCACAATGTTTTCTACCCTTCCCAAAACAAATTTTTAATTTTTGAGTCACATCTATTTTTTCGTCTGCAAATGCTTTCAATTTGAACTAGTGTAGAATTTTGTTGTTTGGTAAAGAGTTTTAAAGCCTTGCCAGAGCATGGCTCTAATTAACATTGTGGGTAACCCTTTATGTAACAATAAAATGTTGGGCTTGTCCAAATCCAAAGCAAACTGCTAACAACAAGCTGAAAAGATTGGTAGAAAACATAGTGGGAAAAGGAAAAAATGCTGGATAATTATTCCATGTTTTTGTCATTTACAGTTATCCTTAGTCAGTGATACCAGCATCTTTGCAAGCCAAGGTGACGATCACTACATAAGATCCACATAGTGATAATTGTCACCTCTTAGCTTGCGAAGATGTAATACCAGTAATATTTTGATAATGCAGACTTTTTGGCAAAGGTTAAAAAGAATGTTAATATCTACATCTTGTATCTATAGAAAACAAAATCTACATCAAAATTATACCCATTTTTAACGTCTGCCGAAAATGATCTGTTTAGCGTATCACCTGTATGCAAATTACCTTATTTTTCAAAATTGTCCATATTGTTATTTGTATCCTTGTCTCCAAATATTATCCTTTTACTGTGCAGATAATGACTTTTTACGCCCTGCTGTTAACTGTTTGAAAATATTGAGGAAAGAGAAGAAATTGATTGTTACAAACACTTGCTCCTTTTCTCATAATGTTTCGTTTTTTTTTTTGTTAACTCTTTACCAAATCACAAAATTTTAGGTTTGCTTAGATTAAAAGTTTTTGCAGATGACAAAATAAAATTAGCTCAAATATAGAAATTCACTTTTGGAAGGGTAGTAAACGTTGTGGGAAATGGAGAAAATGCTGGTAACCAACATTTTCCCCTCCCCCCCCCCCCAATCTTTTCAGAAGGCTTTTTCTGTAGGGTGTTAAAACAAGGGATTACTTGGTAAAGGGTTAAAGATTGATTGATTGTATGATGTTTAACACTGTTTTCAACATTATTTCAGTTATAATGCAGCAGCCAGTGCTCCTATCCATGCTTTCCTGTAGTTTCTTTTACAAGTACTCCACACAATTTTTTTTCCAAGCCACTGGCTGCTTTCCCACATAGCCATCATCGAAACAATGGTCAGTGGTGGGAGAGGTAAAGGGTTAACCCTTCACCAAACAATCCCTGGTTTTTACGACCCTGAGATAGAGGCCTTTTGAAAACATTGTGGGAAAAGGAGAAAATGCTGGTAACCAGCATTTTCTCCTTTCCCACAATGTTTTCTACCCTGCTGGAAACAAATTTCAATTTTTGAGTTATGTTTATTTTGTCTGCTGCAAGTGCTTTCAATTTGGACCAGTCTAAAACTTTGTTGTTTGGTAAAGGGGTTAAAGAGATAGAAAACAATTTGCATGACAATGTGCATACTGATGCACCAAACATGCAACTTGTATGCATCTGTGGTATGCAACAGGTTTTCAGTGTTAACAAAACATGATTATGATGAAAACACCAAGAAAAAGCTATTTTCTGCTCTTTATGCCAACACTAATGTTTTATTAGATCATCATTTTAGTTGAAAATAGCACTGAAACAGCATTAGTGGACTGGGTTTTGACATGCCATGGAATTATGCCATGTTCTACATTCAACCACCTTTGGTTGACCTCTTTACAAGATGACAGTTTTATAGTTAAATGTTATGATACAAGATGAAATCTGGATCATGTATAGGTACATGTGTGACAGTGTCATATGTTTGTAGAAATGAATGTTTGGGATTGTTTTAATTGTCAGACCTCACAGGAAGGTTATGTTGGGATCCCTAGGTCTATGTAAACAAACATAAAATTTATGCACTTCTTTTATGTGTTCTTCCGTTTGGAATTCAACTTGCACATATTTTTTACCACTGTTTATTTACTCTACACATACATAACAAATACAGGTAAGAGTGGTAAATGATGTCAGTATTGTCCAGGAAACAAAATTTTCAGGAAATCTGCTCATTCATTTTTTCAAGGACAGGTAGATTATGAATTATTCATGAAAGGACAAGACAGTTAAGCTGTAACCTCTAGTGCAGACCATATTTATAGACTATTCAGTCTTGTTCTAGTTCTGAATTGCAAAAGAATTTTCATGTATGAGAAATGATTTATGTGGCATACTAATTTATCATTATCATTAAAGATACATCCTTAGAGTTAGAAAAAATGCTATTAAGTTTTAAGTGTGTAGAATGGCTTAGCTACATAAACATAGATAAATTACCAACATAAATGGCGTAAGGGATAGAAAAACACTAGGGATTTGTCCTCGTTTAAAACCAGAAACGACAACAGCGATAAAATCATTGCCATCAGGGCAATATTTGGCCTGAAGATATAAGAATGATTATAGTTTCATCAAATAAATATGAAATGGGTTAAAAACTGGTTGAAAACTGCCTTTAAAGAGGTACAGACGTATCTTTAAAATTTCATATTTTCTCTGCAATTTTAAGTTTTGCACTCCTGTGGTATTCCTTGGAAAAAAAAAATGTATAGGGAACTCAGGACCAAAAGCTATGCCATTATAATGAGACATTCTTGTTTTATGTTTGATAGATTATCCAGATGTAATCCTTCCATTGGCATGCAGTTAGTTGTAATGGTGGGGAGACTTGGAGGCCCATGACTTACGGAGCAATGACAACAACCAGAAAATAATGGTGTTTTATTGGTTTTCACCTTTACAAGTTGGTGAACACCTCAAATATACCTTTGTTGTATAAATATTGTAAGTATCCTTTAATTGTCACAATTACCGTACTTTGATTAAAGGCCCAATAGTGGCAAAAAAAAGAAAAAAAAAAACAATGTAGATGTTAAAATGCATTTAAATGAAAATCATACCATTTAAAAGTATGGAAAATATTATGAAGATAACAATCTATTGTTGTGTGCTTGGTCCAAGACTTAGTGTTAGTCACAGGCAGAAAAATGAATTTTAAAATCGGGCAAAAAGTAAACAAAAAGTAGGGTGACCTGGTAACTTGTAACCTAATTTTCAAATGGATTTCTCTACCAGTGGCTAACACTTGGACTGACCGTACATATATGTGACAGATTGTCATCTTCACAATAACTTCTATACTTTTAAATGGTATGACTTAGATTTAAATGCATTAAAATACCCGCTTTGTTTACTATTAGCAGTTTTTGTTACTTTAACTATGGCCATCAATGTTGCATTTAGTTGAAAGCAAAGATGACAATTTTATGCTATACACAAAGATCCGTCATAGACTAAGAGTCTTTAGAGATATTTTGCCATGAATTGATTGTTTTCTTAATACTGATAGATACTACGAAATATACTATTCTCAGCAAACATGAGAAACTAGATGGTACATGTAACATGCAGTAAAAAAGGTGCAAATTTAGTGTTCAAATAACAGGTTGGTTTTACCTTATACTAAAAACAAAATTTTACACTTATCCAGATTGAAAGCATTTGCAGATGACAGTATAAATATGACTCAAAAATTGAAATTTGTTTCTGGAGGGGTAGAAAACAGTGTGGGAAAAGGAAGAAATGCTGGTTACCAGCATTTCCTCCTTTTCCCACAGTGTTTTCAAAAGCCTTCTTTCTCAGGGTCGTTGAAACTTGGCATTGTGTGGTAAAGGGTAAAGAATCAACCGTTACCTGAAAAAATATACTACTCAAAATTTGCTAGGGATCACCATCACAGATTTAGCCGATATGCAAGTGTGGCATGAATTGGTTATGGCTTTTCAATATGGAAGATTGCCAAGCTGAGGAAATAAACCATCTGTGGAGATGATTGTTTTTTAAGCAAAACTGTATTTTTGTAACATATACCCGAATTTGAATATCTGAATGATCCCTATCAAAGTTTGAATAGTATATGTAGGGAACCCTGTGAACATTTGGCAGTATGAGGTGTATTTTATTATATAGGTTATAAAAATATGATTGCCATGTTGATATAAGATCCTATCTCTGATAGATTACAGTACTATATGCCATATAACCATTACAAATCTTTTATCAATAGTATCGAAAAATGATTTGAATGGTTTTAAACAAAGTTGAACATTTTGACACATACTTTGTGGTGGAATGTGGGTTTCTTTAAGGAGGGGGTGGGGTATAGGTTTTTATACTTGTATATTAAAAAATGACAAAGCCAACATGTCTTAAATTTCATGACATTGAGAGCCGAGCACTGGTAGCTCAGTTTGTAGCATATAGGACTTGAGAAAAGGGGTCCCTGGTTTAATATGGGTCTCTGCCAATTTCTTTCCAGGGATTGATGATAGTCATTGCCACAGGATTCATTCCTCTCTCACCGCTGGCCATTGTTTTGGCGATGGTTATGTGGGAAAGCAGCCGGTGACTTGGAAAGAATATTGTGCGGAGTACTGGTGAAAGGAACTCCAGGAAAGCATGGATAGGTGCACTTGCTGCTGTGATATAACTGAAATACTGTTGTAAATTGCATTAAACAACATGCAATCAATCGACCAATTCATCATGACATTGAGAATCACTCCATTTCCCACAATGATTTCTAAAGTCTTCTTCAGGTTCATTTAACTTGGAATTGTGTGGTAAAAGGTTAATATTCTTTAGGACAATGCTGTAGAATTTAACCATTAATACTATTTAACCCTTTCCCTAACAACAAACTTTAGACTCTTCTAAACTGACAGTATCTGCACACAGCAAATTTGAAAGTGGTACCAATGAACTTAAGTTCTTTTACAGGGTAAAAAACATTGTGGGAAAAGGAGAAAATGCTGGTTACCAGCATTTTCTCCTTTTCCCACAATGTTTTCAAAAGGCCTCTTCTACAGGGCTGTCAAAAACCGGGTTGTTTGGTAAAGGGTTTAGGAAATATTCTTTTGCTCAGCAACTATCAGTGTTTTTTGACAAAAAGATTTCTTCTCAGTCTTAAGATAAATATTATTAATACAGTGAGCCATGCTCTGACAAAAGGGGGTTTAATGCATCTCCATTATTCATGGTACCAAGCAACCCATCACATACTTATGAATCCATAACATCCACTCTTTTTTTTCAATAACCAACTTAATCATGAGATAAGCTGGTCCTTGGGCATACAAAAAATTGACCAATAGCGAAAAGTTTTGGCTCAGGTCAGCCTGCGCGGACTGTGCAGGCTGACCTGGATCGATACTTTTCGCAGATGCATTAAGCCCCCTTTTCACAGAGCATGGCTCAGTGAATTAAACAAAACTGATAACCTATCTCGGTTCTTATGAAGTAGATAGGAGCTTACATGTTCAATTGGATAGTGGTAGATAAGAAAAAGACTGAATATTACAAACAAGAAATGTTTTCAAAAAAGATAGACGGCTTAAGAGATACTGGAATACAAATGAATACGGAAATTTTTTAAGGTTCAATATGAGGTAAATAATGAAAATGAACCTCACGAGCAATTGCTGCTTTTTCCTATCTGATTTTTTTTAATTTGTTGAAAAGTAGTATTCACCCGGGGTTACCTGATTTAGCACACTCGGAGGGTCCAGGAAGTCGGAGGTAAACAAAAATAGTCATGGTAGAGTAGGCTCGATGTTTATCCTGGTTTATTTTTAAAAGACAAACCCTTTCGATTATTAAATAACCATATATGTTAAGTTTAGAAGCCAAATGATCTATAATCGTCATTGATGTAAACTTACAGGCCATTTTACAATGAAAAAATTAATCTAAACTGGAAAGTTTACTATTTTGAAAATCAATTTCAACTCTAACCGTCTCCTTGTAGGTTAATGGGTGATTTGTTGCAATACTTCTGTTAGTGTCTTATATTATAGGGTCTTTTTTAAGGATCTAACACATTTTCAGTCTCCAGTATGTAAAAAATCAAGTGTTTTGTACTAAATGAAAGTGGGAGGTATGGAAGTTTTGGGTATGGTAAATCTCGGAGGTATGATATGGTTAACTCGGAGTATTGTCATATTTATGATATGGTGAACTCGTAGGATCCATATACTGAAGAATGTGCTCGTTTGTCTCAGAACCTTACCAGGCTTTAATTCTACAAAATAGTGTCCTGTTTATTATAAGCCTCTGAAAATATACCATGTAATACAACCTGTAAGCAAATATCTCGTCCAGGTAGCGTACGAGTTAACACTATTCCAAACAACAAATTTTAGAATCGTCCAAACTGAAAAAAGTTTGCAGATGACAATTTAAACTAGATGAATATGACGGAACGTTCTCCAAACGGGTAGACAACACTTGGGGAAAAGGACAAATTGCTTGTTGCGAGCAATTTACCATATTCCCACAGTGTTTTCAAAATGTTCGCACTACAGACATATAAAAAGGAGGGTTTGTTTGAGAAGTGTTAAAACAAAAATCTTTGTTAACCCTTTCCCAAACAAGCCCTGGTTTTTACACGTCTGGAATAGTAGCCTTTTGAAAACATTGTGGGAAAAGGAGAAAATGCTGGTAACCAGCATTTTCTCCTTTTCCCACAATGTTTTCTACCCTATCATAGACAGAAATCACCTTTTCAGCAAGAGTTGAATTGTCGTCTGCAAATGCTTTCAATTTGGTCTAGTCCAAAAATTTGTCGTTTGGGAAAGGGTTAAGCGACTAGCTCTAAATTACCCCTTTCAAAAGTATAAAACTCTTAACTAAGTACAAGGTTGTCCGGGGAAAACATGCCGAGCCCGCGTGACCTTGGGCCTACGTGAAAAAATAAATATTTCAAATGGCACATCTACTCATGATGGAGAACAATTGTGTAAATTTATATTGAAATTCATCCAAAATTGTAGGAGTTATGGTCCGGACAAAAATTTGATCTTCAAGTGTGACCTTGACCTTGGGCCTACCTGAACGAATGCTTCAAATGGCACATCCACACGTGATGGAGAACAACTGTGTCAAATTATTTTGAAATCCATCCACAATTGTAGAAGCTATGATTGGGACGGACGGACGCATGGACGCACGCACACACGCACACACCCACACACTGAACTGTCATTATACGTTACAGTAGACGTCTAGGCAATATACAACAACTTTACAGCTTTGAAAGTGACAAATTTTCAGTTGATTTTTAACCACAAATGAAGTTTTAGCCTGTAGACTAGAACAGCCTCTATGAGCAGTTCTGACAGGTACACAAAGCCGTAATTAAGAGCAAAAATATGAAATAGTAATGTACATTCCAGTTTAACAAAGGTGGGATGTGAGGCTCTCTACATAAAAAAGACAAATTATCCTGTCGGTTACTCATCTACTTTCATTGCATACATTGAAAACTTACCTTTCCTTAATACCTACCTCTGCCTACCTACCTACTGAGACATTCAGATAATCTCACATTAACATTTTCAAAAACAATCAGCTCTTCAAAAAGTTAAAACCTCTGAGTTTCCAAACCCATACCTCCGAGTTCACAAAATTACATTTAGAAATTACTCCGAGAATTCCCGTATTAAATTTTGTGACACATCGTTAATGTTTTTATTTATACAGAGATTATCCTTATACATGAGTGCGTGATGACGCCTAAGATCTGTAGTAAAAAGACTGGATTTTGATTTAAAGATGGCAGTTTGTTGGTAAAATGGTATATTCGTTCAATATTAACCAGTGAATACGAATAATCTCCTCGCAGTAACATAATTCCGAGTCCAAAATAGTATATTATCTTTAAGTGACCACATAATAAGAAACGATGTTCATAAACTGTTTCATTATTATGTTGGCCAATAACCTACAACACCAATAATATCCGATAATACTTTAACATCATATTATAAATGATTTAATTCAGACCCTGGTCTACCGTGACTATTTTTGTTTACCTCCGAGTTCCCGGACCCTCCGAGTGTGCTAAATCAGGTAACCCCGGGTGAGTATTGGGTTATTTGAAAACGCTTATGAAATAGAACCAAAAAAAAAGGACCATTCTCTATTATATTGAAATGCTATGGTATGAATCAAGGCCCCGGGTCATGCATTAGCAGTAGTAATGCTTGTAATTAGTGGTTTCATAAATATGCGAGTAAATATGCTAGCAGGGGCCCGCAGAATAAACAGGTTTATATTTTTTGACAATTGCCAATGACCATCTATTCATTCTTTATCAGTACCAAGAAGAAACCTGCCTGAGTGGGGGCACCTCTATTAAAGGTCCAGAAGATGCCAAATACTGTGGCAAATTGGAGTTCAGTGCATCGCAGTGATGTAGTATACCAAACAGGTCATCACATAATTATGGATCCATAAAATCCATTTTGTCTGATAATTGACTGAACCAGGAGGTAGACCTGTCTTTTGAAAAGTAGAAAATTGACAGGTAGCAGGTCAGCCTGCGCAAAATTTTAGACGCACCCAAATGAAAAGCAATAAATGTTACTCAAAACTTGAAATTTGTTTTTGGAGGGATAGAAAACGTGAGAAAGGAGAAAAGGCTGGTTACCAGCATTTTCTCCTTTTCCCACAATGTTTTCTAAAGCCTTTTTTTCCCAGGGTCATTGAAAGTCAGGTAAAAGGTTAAAAGCACCTTTTTGGTTTCAGAAAAATTCATTCATTTTGTTTGAAGTTGGCCATCTTGAGAAACTCCTTATATGGTTTGAAAAAGTCAAGTCGTCCATTGCTTAACTTTTCTTGTATCTCACATCTGTCATAACATTGGTTCCTGTCAAAAATAGGTTAGGCTATTTTTATCTGGAACTGAAGAACTGAATATTTGTGCTTAATAGTATCTTTTGAAGTTTGAAGTATTCCCGATGCAAACAAAGGTCGTGAAAGGTCTGTTTCGACATGAGCATTTTATTGAATTTTAGAAACTAATTGTGTCTGAAAAAAAGGTTGTGAAAATCAATGGCATGAAATGGCTTGTTTACTCAGGTAGGGTGTTTACCCGTTACTTTATTGATGGGACTGCCGTAAACTGTTCCAAACAGTCCACAGGATCCATTTTAAATTGGAGTAGTTTGTAAATGATATGATTCAGATGAATAAGCCCACAATAAAATATTGTGGCATGTTGAAAAAGTGATCTTGATTGGCAATATTTCTAATTACTGTAACGGTTTTAGATGTCTTACCACAGCTCAATCAGAATGAATATCTATGAAGGGTTAACTCTTTACCAAGCAATTTTTTCCTAGGTTCAGCCCAAAGCATTGGAAAACAAGAACTTAAACATGGTTAAATGATTGAATTTGTATTTGAAAGGGCAGAAAACATTGTGGGAAAAGAAGAAAATGCTGGTTACCAGCATTTTCTTCTTTTCCCACAATATTTTCAAAATCCCTCTCACTCAAGGTCGGTAAAAACTCGGATTTGTTTGTGAAAGGGTTAAGTGATCCGTTTCGATCATTTACATTGGATGTCCTTTAGAATACAAGATTGCGGATTACATGCGTTGAATGGCGCAAGGTTTATCTAATCATAAAACTGGTGCAGTCTTGAAAATATCAGAAAGGCGTAAAAAGAAAACGATTTATGTCAAGAGCGTAGTTTTGATTCAGAAATCATTTCAGTAAGTTTCGTAACATTTGTGTATATGGATCTTATGTGTGTGAGGTGTTGTAGTGTTATTGAATGGAAGGATTCGGAGAGTAAATTTCTACTCTGATATGATTTAAAATTGGTGAATTTCATACCGTTTAGTGTGGATTATAAACTTCAAAAAGGCAGACCTTTTCATTATGGAAATAAAAGTTTGTGTGAAATTGTGAAAAAAGTAATAGTGTTTTTGTGAACGGATTTAAGTGGAAGGATATAATATATTTTGGTGATTTTTTTTTCTCAAAGTCACTGTTTGTGAATTTTATATGTGAATTTCTTTTTTAATTTCTTCATGCTGACCTGTGTACTTCAGTCTCTATTTCACCTTCAGTGACTGTAAGAGGAAGGAAAGGTAATTTTAATTTTTCATTGCATGAATTTTTGAAGGATTTTTTTAAACTTATGACTTGTTTTCTTTGTTATTATATATCTTGGTTGACATTAATGAGTTTGTTCTAGATATTTTTCTTGCAAAAAATACCACATCATGACAATGCAGACCATCCAATTGCACATAAGGTTTTGAATTGATGAGATATTTTTGGAGTAGATCTAAAAGGGAAATTTCAAACTGTCCCAAATTGATAATTTTTGAAGCTTGTCCCACGCTGTTTTCAGTTTTCATTTTTCTGAGGGTTATAAAGACTTAGAATTGTTTGGAAAATGGTTAACTCTTTTCCTGTCAACAATATTTTAGACAGGTTCAAATTGAAAGCACTTACAAACGACAAAATCTTTACGGCACAAATGATGGGATTTGTATCAGATAGTTGAGAAAACATTGTGGGAAAAGGAGAAAGTGCTTAAAAAGTGAAATAAGAAAAAAATAGCAAAAAAAATAAAACCTGCCTAAACACCCATCTGAGGCAGTCTCTGGAGGAAACTTGGGAGAAAGGAAGGTTGATAGATTGAATGGTGTTTTAAGCCTCTTTCAACAATATTTCAGTGATATCATGGTGACAGCTTACATATCCATATATTTCCTGGCTTCCACCAGTACAAGGCTGGGGCTGTGAAGTGTCTTGCCATAGGACGCTCCCATGAAAAACCCTACGGATCCAATGAGGCTCGAACCTGGGGCCTGCAGTTCACGGGTCCTATACTTTACAACTGAGCCATGTGGGACCCCTGGGAGAATTTCAGCCCCCCCCCCCCCCTTTCCCCATCTGAAACTGCAAATGCTCTATACAGGGCTGGTATTGAAATCCTGACCCTGGGGCCTGGCCTGGTAGCTCAGTGGTTAGCATATCCGATTGGTGACCTGATGGTTGTGAGTTTGATACCCTGTTGAGGCAAACTTCCTTTCCGGAAATTTTTTGCCCCTCACATGTAATGCATGTGAGGAAAGTAGTCAGGGACTTGGAAAAAAAGTTGTGTCAGTGCTGGTGTTGTAAGAAAGCCAGGAAACACATGCGTAGATGCACTGACCGCCGTGAAATAACCTAAACTATTAAAATGGCTTTAAGCTCAATACAATCAATCAACCTGACCCTGGAAAAAATGTGAAGAAAAAGGTTGACTCTAAAGATACTGTTTGGAATGAAACCGGCCTGTCGTAGGATATAGAGGTGACTGACGGAAAGCAATATGTAAAATTGACAGTGATAGCAATTGGATATAAATGTATGGTAGCAATAATACATGTTTTTTGACCCATGCTCTCTGAAAAGGAGGTTTATTGTATCTGCAAAAAGTTTTGCCCCATGTCAGCCTGCACAGTTTGCACAGGCTGACATGGGCCGAAACTTTTTGCTCTTTGTAAATTTTCAAAACTTCCAAAGACCATTCTACCTCATGATTCAGCTAGTTATTAGACAAAAGTTATCTCATGGATTCATAATTATGTGATGTCTTGCGTGCTGCATATAATCCCAAAATTGTATAAGACCCCTTTTTCCCAGAGCATGGGTCATTTGTAAACTATTCATGTCATAATAAATACCTTAGAATCTCTGTTCACTTTGCCTATGGCTAGGATCTAATGCATGGCAAAATTTGTTTTTTGAACATGATGGATTTTTTGTATAAAAAAAGTTAACTGAAGACTTTACAGAATGACAAAATTTTTGACTGGTCCAAACTGAAAGCCCTTTGCAGACGACAAATTAAATGTTGCACAAACTATGAAATCTGACTTTGAAGGGGAAAATTTTTTTTTGAGAAAGGAGAAAACGTTGATTTCTGGCATTTTCTCCTTTTTCCCACAATATTTGCAAAAGAACTTTTTTGGGGGGTCTTTTAAACCCAGAATTTTTTGAAGATGTTGGAGTTTTAGAACAAAAAAACTTAACCTTTTGCTAAATGACAGACTTTTCAGCTAGTCCAAACTGAAAGCATTTGCCGACAACAAATTAAATGTTGCACAAACTCTGAAATCTGTCTTTGAAAGGGTAGAAAACATTTTTTGAGAGAGGGGAAAATGCTGATTACTGGCATTTTCTCCTTTTTTCTGCCATGTTTTCAAAAGTACTCTTATTATGGGGTCATTAAAACTCAGAATTGTGTGGTGGAGGGTGAACACTTTTGATCCAGTATGGAATGATACCTGCAGTAGGAAGATCCAGATGAATGACAGATACTAATATGTAAAGTTGACAGTGATTGCATTTGGATATGAATGAGCCATGCTCTGTGAAAAGGGGGATTGAAGCATATGCAAAAAGTATTGACCCAGGTTAGCCTGCGCATTCCGTGCAGGCTGACCTGGGTCAAAACTTTTTGCTTTTGGTCAATTGTTTTGCATGTCAAGGACCAGTGTACCTCGTGATTCAGTTGGTTTTTGTACAAAGTGAATTTTATGGATCCATTATTATGTGATGGTTTGCTTGGTATATAATGCATCTCAAAGATGCATTATGCTCCCTTTTCACAGAGTGTGGTTTAAGTATATGGTAGCCATAATAATATTTATGTGTGATATACATATCATTGTAAATAACTTGAGGGTCTACATAATGCACCATGTCTGGGGCTGTGATCCCGATTCGGGCAATAGTGATACCTTTGCATGTGTTGGACTCTTAATGTAAGTTCTGGAGGCAATAAGTATTTACCAAATGACAAAATTTTAGACTGGTCCAAATTGTAAGCATTTGCAGACGACAATTTAAAGGTTGGCCAAATGAGAAAATTTGTCCTTGACAGGGTAGAAAACATTGTGGGAAAAGTAGAAAATGCTGGTAACCAGCATTTTCTACTTTTCCCACAATGTTTTCAAAAGCTTTCTTTTCTAGGATCATAAAGAGTTGGTATTGTGTGGTAAAAGGTTAATTATACACAGGTTTTTCTTATCAGGGAAGATAAATTCTTGCCAGAAGATAATATTTTTTCATAGGTTTTCGAAAAATTATAAGTTCTGCTAAATTAGTAAAATGAAAATTTTGAACAGATAGTAAATAGCCAAATTATGCATTTTCAAAGGTATTTTAAATGGGAAAATATCTCCGTATTGGACACTGTAGATCAAAGATCAGACTGCATGTTCTGTGCAGTCTGATTTTGATCTGCAGTGTTTGCAAAAGGTCCTTGAGTCATACTAAGCTTAACTTAGGGTTAAATCTCTATAATTGCATAAAGAGGTAATTTCAGAAACACTTAAGAATGGTATTTGAAACTTGATTTTGTAAATTGATTATATTCAAATAATGGAATACTGATTTGATACCATTCTTTGACCAGCTTTGTTACCATCATAAATAACATACTAAAGTATCAGTATTTGGCAATAGACCTAAATCTATTGTCTTTATTGTCCATTTTTACCCATTTCTGCAATCAAATACAACTTTTTGTGTCCCTGTAGAATAGAGCCTGTAAAAATATTGACAGGAAAGGACCGGTTGCTTATAACAAGCAACAGCTCCTTTTTGGTAATGTTTACCATAGAACTCTATAAAATGATTTTCCTTTTCTGAACTTTTTTCAGTATTTTGTCAATTAGTCTTAATTTTGATAAGTGTAAAATAACCTGGTATAAAAACAGAGCAGAAGGTAACACTTAAGTGCTTTTTTGAGCATTTTGTTCAGGATGAATCTTCAAGTAGTATGAGAATTAAGTGTTTTGTCCAAATTTACACCATTTGCAGATGACAAATAAAATCTAGCTAAAATTATTGGAGTTTGCTTTTGAAAGGGTAGAAAACATTTTGGGAAAAGGAGAAAATGCCGTTTACCAGCATTTTCTCCTTTTCCCACAATGTTTTCATAAGGCTTCTTCCTTGGGATCATTGATATTGTTTGGTAAAGATTTATTACCAGTATAAATTAATATACCTGCTGTGACCCTTGATTTATTGTCTTTGACATGATTTTATGTGGTTTTATGTCTCCAAAATTCTTGACCAATCTCCAATTTTTAAATCAGATTAAGTGAACTCTTTACCTTATGACAAAACTTCAGGTTCAAATTGACAGCATTTGAAGACAACATTTAACATGCCATTCAAAAAGTGTAGTTTGGCTTTGAAAGGGTAGAAATCATTGTGGAGAAAGGAGAAAATGCTGGTTACCAGCATTTTCTCCTTTTCCCACAATGATTTCAAAGGCCTTGTTCCTCAAGATCAGTAAAAGTCAGAGTTGTGTAGTATAGGCTTAAAGGAATTAGGTGGAATATGAATCCTTCCCCTCATGAACATGCCGTACAAAATGAATATTTATACCACCAGTCACAGATGAATTTCAAAAACTGTGTTACAAGGGTAGAAATTGCATTTATTGAGAATTTTTTTTATAGGACAATTTGCTTATTTTTATTTTTCTTTCTGCTAATTTGAGTTTGTTGTTTCTTTTTCCCTGTCTACTCTTTGCCTGTGAAATGATTAAGAAAAAAAGCAAAACTCCAAGACTACTTTTGCTACAATATTTTACTCAGGTAATGTTGTTCCAGGATAAGACCAGGGTTTTCCCTTGACCACAAAAATAGGGGGTCATTGTGACCCCCTAGTCAAAAATAATGGGCGTCATTTTGGAATTTGTGGGGGTCACAATAAAATGTAATTCGCTTAAACAAAAGCTAGTATTTGTAAAAGTATGTGGGTTTTTTTGTTTTCTATTCACTGTAAATCTTCGTTTACCCTATATATGAATTATTTCATGGTGATGGATACATGATAACAGCAGAGATTCTCTATATAGAGGGAGCTTACAGCCTAGGTGGCACCTTTTTCATAAAGACTATCTGGAGTATGCTTTATTTAAGCCTGTTCTTAACGAGCAAATATGCTGCAGACAAGCCGTCATATCTCTAAGTAATTTTAATGTTTCAAGGGTATCGTCATGACCGTTAGTGTTTTGATGATGCACAAGGGTTTTTTTCGAGGTATGTGTAGCCTCTCTCTATGGTAAAGGGTTATTTTGTTTTTATCGCAGGAATCGACCGTTTAGTTGGTGAAGAGAGCTTGTTGTCGGTCGGATTGGGAAGTCTCTGTTATTTTTCTTCATAGAGATTATCCATTTCGGCCGAAAATAAACTATTTTCACCAATTAATTGGCCAATTCCTGTGTTTTGACACGTGGGTCGCGTTCATGCCGCTGTTTTCAACGAATAACAAAGTGTATCTCTTTAGCTCATTTACAGTAAACCCTTGAGACCTTGAAATGTGATTCTGGGTGTTCTTACCAGGCGTTGTATTGTCTGATCTTTGTTTAAGGACTCTTTTTCCTTGCAGACAGCAAGAATGATGTCGATTTTGACAGAGCCATATTGTTTTCATTAGAGATCGACTGGTTTAGTTTAGACCCGTTTAAAGACCGATGGTATTTTAGTAAAATCGATACACAGTCCAGTGTTTCGTCCCATTTTTCTCTTCGTACTCCAGATTTTTCATCTACTCGCGATGTAACAGTGTCGGAAGTATATATGATCGTTAGTATCTCTTATCGTATTTGTGCGTCGACAATGACGCATTACTGAAAAAATTGCGGGTCATTTTCCTTAAAAATGCGTCAAAATGCACAAAATCGTGCGTCAAGGAAAACCCTGTAAGACTGATCTTGATTTGCACATTCTGTCACAGCAATTATTCCCTGTCAACTTTTTGTGTACAAACTGAATAAGAGCAATTTCTCCTTTTACCACAATAGTTTCAATTGTACTCAGTTGCAAGTCACTGAGTTCATTTTGATCATGCTTGTTTTAAAGAGATATTTTCGAAATGTCTCCCGGGCCTTTGTTCCATAAGCTAATTATATTAAGAAGTTAACCCTTTTACATACAATCCTAAATTTTAAAGACCCTGAGAAAGAAGGCTTTTGAAAACATTGTGGAAAAAGCAGAAAATGCTTGTAACCAGTGTTCTGTCATTTTTCCATAGTGTTTTCTACCTTATCTAAGACAGATATCATCATTATAGCATCATGTAATTTGTTGTCTGCAAGTGCTTTCAAATTAGACCAGTCTAGAATTTTGTCATTTGGTAAAGAGTGAACAGCTGTGAGAAAGAAGGCTTTTGAAAACATTGTGGGAAAAGAAGAACATGGTGGTATACAGCATTTTCTCCGTTTCCCACAATGTTTTCTAAATTTTCAGAGAAGAATCCAATCATTTGAACAACATTTGATGTGTTGTCTGCAAATGCTTTCAATATTGACAAGTCTAAAATTTTGTCGTTTGGTAAAGAGTTCAGGTAATAAGTTAATCTGCTTTTGGTATGTGATCTCTCTATCCAATTAATTCTGTTACGTGGTCTGGTTGTTATTTTAATAGGGGTGTTTAACCTCAACAAATATTTATGGAGTTGGTTAAAATCCCTTTCCATTACGTGAGCAGGCTTTTTTTGCATCTCTGAAGGGTATACAGCATTTGAAAACATCATGGCAGGTGCAGAAATTGGTATAAGATTTTGTTGTTTGGTAATAAGTTAATCTGCTTTTGGTATTTTGATCTCTCTATCCAATTAATTCTGTTATGTGCCCTGATTGTTATTTTAATAGGGGTGTTTACCTGAACAAATATTTATGGAGTTGGTTTAATTCCTATATCTGGCTTGGCCAATTTCTTTCGAGGATTGATGATAGTGATTGTGACAGGATTCATTCCTCTCTCACCGCTGATCATCTTTTTGACGATGGTTATGTGGGAAAGCAGCCAGTGGCTTGGAAAGGATATTGTGTGGAGTACTGGTGACAGAAACTCCAGGAAAGCATGGATAGGTGCACTGGCTGCCATGATATAACTGAAATAATGTTGAAAACGGTGTTAAACACCATACAATTAATCAATTAATCCTTTGCATTCATTAAGGCAAGTCTTGATGCATCTTTGAAGGAGACAGCATTAGAAACATCATGACAGGTGGATAAATTGATCAAATTATGTAATTTCTCTGTTATTTTGCTTACTTATTGCTATGTACAAAGTCAACTTACACCGCTCTCTAAATTCTTTAACCCTTACACAGTAATCCCGAGCTCTGGGGACCTTCAGGATGAAGGTTTTTGAAAACATTGTGGATAAAAGGAAAAAATGCTGGTTACTCTTTCAAATGCAAATTCAGCAATAGGAACCATGTTTAATAATTCATCTTCTGCAAATACTATAGATTTTGAGAAGTCCAGAATTTATTTGTTTGGTAAAGGTTTTAAATCCAAATATGCAGAACGTATTACCTTAACCCTTCACCAGACAGTAAAATTTAAGATTCGTTCAAATTGAAAGCACATGCAAACAACAAACTAAATGTGGCTAAAATAATGCGATTTGCCTCAGAGAGGTGAGAAAACATTGTGGGAAAAGGAGAAAATGCTGGTTACCAGCATTTTCTCCTTTTTCCACAATGTTTTCAAACGGCTTTTTCCTCAGGGTTGTTAAGACTTGGGACTGTGTGGTAAAAGGTTAATCCATACCTAATTATGGGAATATTATTAGGTTCTTAATTATTTATGTAACATGGCTTCAACCGAAAATCTGGGTAAATCTCGGTAAGTTGTATACTGATGTTTGTGTTTTACCAAGATGGTTCTGAACAGAAAATGCAGCAAACACAATTGTCACCATCAACAACATGCATTTTTGCAAGGAAATCAAGGTTGTAGGTCAGTTGTATCAGATTCTATATCTCCTGGGCCGGTATTCACCAACCATTGTAAAGAGTGCTCTTGGTCTTATTCTCAAGAATGTTCTAAATTTAAAAGTAACACAACTTCTGGTTGGCTAAACCATTTGGTTTAGCCAATCAGAAGTTGTGTTACTTTCAAATTTATAACATATCTTGGAGAATTAGACTAGGAATGTTCCTAAGATTGATTGTTGAATACAAACCCTAAAAACTGTGTCAAATTTTAAAAATACTTCTCACATGAATGTGTCCATCTTGATATAGAATGGTTTGTCAATAGTGTCAGGCTCTATTTTTGAAAAAAAAGTCAAATGTCAGGCAAATTGTGGGATTTTGCTTTTAAAGGTAAGATTATATTGGGGGGAAAATGAGAAAATGCGTGAAGAAACACCAACTCCCGCTTTGAAAGCATGGTAAGAGTTTATTTACCCCTTGTCAAACAATCCAGTTTTAATGAACCTTTTGAAAACATCATGGGAAAAGGAGAAAAATTAATGCTGGTTACAAGCATTTTCTCCATTTCCCACAATTTTTTTGCCCTTTCAAAGACAAAATGTTAGTTTTCAGTAGAATGTATCTTGTCTGCTTATGCTTTCAATTTAGACAAGTCTTAAATTGTGTTGTCTTAATTAAATACCAAACAGTTAATTCAAAATCAAATGAATTAGAAATTAGAATGAAAAAGCTCAAAGATGCTCATGAATGCTTAAGTTTTTACTCTTTACCAAACAATATTTTAGACCAATCCAAATCGAAAGTATTTGCAGACGACATATGAAATGTGGCTCAAATGATGGACTTTGTCTTTGAAAGGGAAGAAAACATTGTGGGAAAAGGAGAAAATGCTGATTCTCAGCATTTTTTCCTTTTCTCACTATGTTTCAAAACTTTTTTCTTCTGGAGTTTGTTGAATAAAGTTTTAACCCTTAGGCTACTGTGTTTGTTGCATGGTGCATTTGGGAACAATGTAAATCAAGATCAGACTGCACAGAACATGCAGTCTGATCTTGGATCTACATTGTCCTATACTGTTAGATGTTATGGCCTGAGGAATTTTATAATAAGTCACAATATTTGTGTGTTTACAACTTGCTTAAAATTTTCATTTTAATGCAATGAACAGTTTAATTCTTTAATTACCAAACCATCAGGTGTTTTAATGACCCTGAAGAATAAAACCTTTAAAAAACAAAGTGGGAAAAGGAGAAAATGCTGGTTACCAGCATTTTCTCCTTTTTCTGTCTATGTTTCCTTCCCTTTCAAAGACTAAATCTATCATTTGAGGTACATTTGTATATTGTCGTCTGCAAATGCTATCAATTTACACAAGTCTAATTTTCGTCTGGTAAAGGTGAGTTTTAATGACCGTTAAAGAGAAGGCTTTAGAAAACACTGTGGGAAAAAGAGAAAATGCTGGTAACCAGCATTTTCTCTTTTTCCCACAATGTTTTCTACCCTGTAAGAGACGGAAATGGTCATTTGAGGCACATTTGCATTGCCTTCTGCAAATGCATACAATTAGGACAAATGTAAATTTTGTCATCTGCAAGAGAGGTAAGCAGCTAGGGGTTATTGTATGGATTTGAACTCAGAAACATTGCATGTCAGTGAATAATTTCGTGCAGTACTCGTCCGTGCCATATCATGGATCAATTAACCCGCATTTACTCTTGCTGGCAAGTTTGTCATTTTGCAGCAGGCTACTTCTGAAAACATCATGGCAAAAGGAGAAACTGAAATGTAGAAATGGGATATTGCACAAAGCAGTTTTTCCTTTTGCCAAAATGTTTCCTTGTGTATAAATGTTGTAAACCTTTAATTAAATCTTTACTACCCAATTCTGAGTTCCAACAACTGTATAAAAAGCCAGCTTTTTAAAACCATTTGGGTTAAGAATGAAATGATAATTACCAGCATTTCCTCCTTTTCCTGCAATGTTTTCTACCCTTTCAAGATAGAAGTCATCATTTGAGCTACATTTATTTTGTTGTTTGCACATGCTTTCAATTTGGTCGAGCCCCAAAAATTTGTTGTGTGGAAAATAGAAAACATTTTACCATTCAACCAATACTAGACAAGTCTTTACTGGTAACATCTGCTGGTGACAAATCTAATGTGGCTGAAAAGGTGGAATTTGGCTATTGGAGAATGGAAAACATTGTTGGAAAAGGAGAAAATGCTGGTTACCAGCATTTTCTCCAACAATGTTTTCTAAAAGCCATCATCCTCTGGGTTGTTAAAATTTGGGATTGTGTCACAAATGGTCAGGTTGATTATCTGTAATGTTAGGAGGATGTTTTTAAAATTGCCTGTTTCAGGAGGACTGGTGATGTCAGATAAGCCTGTACCAAATAATCCAACTTTTTTATCAATATTGAGGAAGAAGGAAATTTGAAAACTGTGTGGGAAAAGGAGAAAATGCTGATAGACAGCATTTTCTCATTTTCCCACATTTTTTTTTTTACCATATTAAAGATATATTCCTTACTTATAGACATATTCAATTTGACGGCTGCAAATGCTTTCAGTCTGGACAAGTGGTTCGAATGAGAGGATTCGTCTTAAAAAGGGCAGAAAATATTGTAGAATAAAGAGAAAAAAATGCTGGTTACCAGTATCTTCTCTTTTTCTGTCAATGTTCATCCAAATTCAAAGCGGTTGCAGACGACAAATGAAATGTGGCTCAAAAATTGAAGATTGTTATGGGAAGGGTAGAAAACATTGTGGGAAAAGGAGAAAATGCTGATAGACAGCATTTTCTCCTTTTCCCACACAGTTTTCAAATTTCCTTCTTCCTCAATATTGATAAAAAAGATGGATTATTTGGTACAGGCTTATCTGACATCACCAGTCCTCCTGAAACAGGCAATTTTAAAAACATCCTCCTAACATTACAGATAATCAACTTGACCATTTGTGACACAATCCCAAATTTTCCTACAATGTTTTCAAAAGGCTTCTTTCTCAGGGCCATTGCTTGGTAAAGGGTTTTTAACATACCTTGTCAAACTCATTTAGATTTGTTGGCATAAATTGTCTGTTTAGCCAATGTAAGGCCTAAAAAATTTTTTTTTCAGGCTTTTGAATGTTGTATAAGCTTTCTTTTTGAAAGTGTATGTTTACAAAATATCAAAAATTATATATTCAATACAATTTTCACTGAAATATCCGTATAAATGGGGGATTTTTGTCAAAGGACAAAATACCAAGTCGTTGAATTAACTTTGTGTGAGATTCTTTAAAATGGCATAAAGCTTCAACTATGAATTACACCATTTAATGAGTTTATTCTTTAGATTTATTTATGAGTATTTAACCCATTACCAAACGATAACATTTAAGACTTTTCCAAATTGAAAGCTTGAGCAGACAACAAATTAAATGCAACCCGAAAACTGAAATTTGCCTTTTGAAGGGTAGAAAACATTGTGGGAAAAGGAGAAAATGCTGGCTTCTTCCTCAAGATCGTTAAAACTCGGAATTATGCGGTAAAGGGTTAACCCTGTTCTAACCTATCCAGAGTTATAATGACTTGGGGTTGAAGGCTTTTGAGAACAACCAACATTTTCTACTTTTCTGACAATGTTTTTTCCCTTTCATAGAAAAATCCTGTCAAATGATTTACCAAATGGTTTATCTGATTGGAAGTTGTGTTACTTTCAAATTTAGAAAATTGCTGAGAATAAGACTATGAACGTTCCTAAGAATGATTGGTGAATAAGACCCAAAACATTTACAGCATAGAATTAATCTAACGGCATAGAGTTTAGATCAAGTCCTGCATAGATATTTTAACAAATACCTTTTCTTCCTATTTAACTCTTTACCAAACAACAAAATGTCAGACTTGTCCAAATTGAAAGCAGTTGCAGATGACAATTTTAATGTGGCTCAGATGAAGAAATTGTCTTAGAAGGGGTAAAAAACATTGTGGGCAAAGGAGAAAATGCTGGTTACCAGCATTTTCTCCTTTTCCCACAATGTTTTCAAAAAGGTGTTCTATTTCAGGGTCCTTAAAACTCGGGATTGTGTGGTAAAGAGTTAATCAGACACATAATATTCAGTCTTTGTGGTTTATATCGGTCCAGGGTCAGTATTCACTAACCATTCTTAAGAACATTCCTTGTCTTATTCTTCAAGATTTTCTGCATTTGAAAGTAAACCAAATGGTTTGGCCAATCATAAATTGTGTTACTTTCTAAATCCAGTATTAGACAAAGAATGTTCTTGAGAATGGTAAGTGAATATGGGCCCAGATTTTGTTTTCACTATTATTGAAAGTAACTACACCAAATGGTTTAGCTAATCAGAAGTTGTGTTACTTTCAAAATCCAGAGTTAGATAAAGAATGTTCTTGAGAATGGTAGGTGAATACGGTTTGGATTTTGTTTTCACAATTATTGATATTTTGATCCTCAGTGGTCCTTGAAATGAAATACCACTTAAGGTTATTGGCACGAAGTTAAACTTTATAACATGGTAATGTTTACATGTGGCTTGTCATACTTTCTGTGGTCTTAAGTTGCCATATGGGTTGAAAGCTCCTTGGACTTGCTTTTACACTGACATTTTTCTAGCCTGGACACTTCATAAAAACGCTAATCCATGATGAGAAGTATTATGCAGAATTTTGCTTCAAAGCTTATGATATAGCTTTTGTCATCAAACCCTTATCTGTTGAAACTGACATGTGAATCTATCACAGAGAGTGCATATGAGTAAGTGCAGCATGGGTATTGGTGAAGAATAGAGTTGTCATGACCCCCAAAATGACCATTGTGATACCATCTGATAGGATACGATGGATCTGGTTAATAGTTGGCATGGTAATAGATAAAGATTCAAAGTTTCTTTCAGCAATACCTGAATCACACTCTTGATCTCGGGTTCATTGTCTTAGACTTTTGATATTTATGTCAAAGTTGTATGTTCAAGTTTTTTAAGAGCTTGTATTCTCCAAACTAAATGATGGATTTGATTCACATTTGGTTAGATAACAGATACAGGTCCAAAGTTTCATTGAGCAATACCATAGCTATACCCCTGCCCATGATCTTAATGTAATGGTCACAGATTTTGAAATTTGAATACAGTATTGGAACTGCTACGAACTAAATGAAAAGTTAGCTGTGGTGGGAAACAAAATTTACTAAATGTAAGCAGCTAATAAAACTCAGCTATGAAGTCTAGTAATGGATGTTTGGACTGTCGCAAAGATCCAATTGGTGATTAATACCAATTGTGGTCAGCCATTCAAGGAGCATTTCAACCTGGTACTTTTGTTTGTCGGATGTTAGTGGTTCTCGTTCCCAATGTTAGTGTACAAACATAGTATCATTTAACTGTCAGTAAAACTTCACTTTTAGTTACTGTGCCGGGTACTGGATCTGTAATTATAGTATCTGATGACATGAAACTTTGACATTTGTCCTTTATCCTTTTTACCTAACAATTCCGAGTTTTAAAGACCAAGACAAAGGACCCTTTTGAAAACATTGTGGGAAAAGGAGAAAATGCTGGTAACCAGTATTTTCTTCCTTTCCCACTGTGTTTTCTACCCAATCAGAGACAGAAATCATCATTTGAGCTACATTTTATTTGTTGTCTGCAAATGCTTTGAGTTTCGTCCTTTCCAAAATTTAGTCATTTGGTGAAGAGTTCAAGAGCTGCCTTTAGACACATTGGCAGGACAAAGACCTTTGAAAAAGCATTTTTACTTCGGAAAAAAATGTAAGAATACTTTCTTAGTTGTCTCTACAACCTCCGACAAACATTTGATGATAATGTGGTGCTGCTCTTGTCAACAAAATTTAAGGCAATGGATCCTGTAAATCAAAGATTGGACTGTATCTTTTGTGCAAAAAGTTGGCTGGAGAGAGACAGAGTGGGCCGTGCCTGTTGCTTGACTGGACGCTGGTGACATGCTATCAGCTGTGTTGTTTGTGGCGGATCTCAGTGTCAAGCAAGGAAGCAAGTCTCCTTCAGGAGTCAAGCTATTTGCCTTGCTTATATGTGGAGACATGCTTCTAGGCATGTCTGTCTTTGTGCCAGGAGACATGCACTCAGCCAATTTTTTCTTGTATCTTTTGTACAGTCTGATCTTTATCTACACTGGTTAAAGCTAACGAAATTGTGAAATGTACTTTAACTCTTCACTAAATGACAAAATTTTAGACTTGCCTAAATTAAACTCTTTTGCAGACGACAGAAAAGTTGAGACTTGAAATATATGGTTACCAGCTTTTTCTCCTTTTTCACACAATGTTTTCAGTCTTTTCGCCATGATGATCGTTAAAACTTGGGATTGTGTGGAAAAGGGCTGAGGGTTAATTGTTGATGCAATATAGATTGGAGGTTAGTCATTTGTTTAGTTTGGAAAAAGAGAAAAAAAGTTTGTGGTGCTGGAAATGAAGGCTTCTGTGCAGTTTGATCTTGATCTGCAATGCCTATAAATGCAATTTAGGCTATATTTGATACAAACAACAGTGGTATCCTGATAGATTTCTAATTTACTTTGACTGAAGATTAATGATATTAATATAAAACATGGGTAGGAAACTTCATATTCAGAGCCAATGGCTCCGACGAGAAAATGTTGTGTTGGTCTTCCGTTTCTGAAGATGTCGGCTGAAAAACAACCAAAGAACAGGTAAGCTTGTCATTATTTGTAATCATGTGTTCTTATACCTTTGAAAGTCCAAAAAAGGAGAATGTCATGCAATGCTCTGGTCTTTCAACGTGTTTTCTACACTACGGAAAGTTGTAACAAGTGTATGATGTTGTCTGAATCATTTGTGGCATGGGTTGACCTTAGCTAAAATAATACGTCACGGACCTAAATTCAGTCTATTATTGCCATATAATTGGCAATCAAAAGAGAGTCTTGCTGTCCCAGAAGCGTGAATTAATGTCTTGAAATGTTACATTCACCGCTGGTAAAGAATTGAAAAGAAATAGCACAAAAATGGTGAAAATAAAGAAGGGCTCCGATTATGTGGGCCGGCTCTGAATATGTAAGTCGGCACCGATTGATGAGGGCTTCATTTCAGAAATTTAGTTTTCTGTAAAAATTTACTTAGGAAGTAGGCTTTGTTTTTCCGTTAATACCTTTTAGTCCAAAATATATTACTTTTGTTGGATGGAACATGACCGAATTTATGAACATACAAAGGACTGGTATTGTCACGATTGAAAAATGCTGTCGAACATTAGTCTATCTAAATTTTGAAAATACTTTTATGTAGCTTTTGATTAACAGAATGGTCTATACATGTATATAGCATTTGTCATGCTTTCGTCGTAAGTGCAGCCCACGTGTAAGCAAAAAAAAAAAAAGAAAAAATATTTGGCATCTTCGGAAGACTATCTGGTCTTGAAACAGTCATTAAAAAGCTAGATGGAAAATGTACCAACCGTAGCAGAGATGATGAATAGAAAAAAACTTTTACAAAGCATGAGAAATACAATTGACCTATTCGCATTACACGTCTAGGGTATATGTGTGACCACTCTTAACTCTTCTCAACACCTAACACGACACAACAGTATGCCGGGTGGGTGGGGTATATACAAGTCTTTAACAGAAAAAAAAAAACTCAATTTCACAAGCACGCCAAGACCAAAAATGTTCATAGATCCCTGATTTTGATTGTACTCACTCAGATCTTTCAATGCAGAATATGTTATATATTAGTTATTTTCTAAGCCTTTTTGTCCTAAATAATGACTCAAAACAGCTAATTGCATACACCATCAGTAAATCATGATATTGGAGCTGCATTCTCAATCTAATTACGGCATAAAGTGAATGATTTCTAATGATTACATTAGAAATGGAGAGGGGTCGGTGTGAGATTCCTGAAACAAGTGCAAACGACAATGTTTAGGACATTCATACAAATATGTAGGACGGAAAAAGAAAAATAAATAACTCAAAGCTATTCATTATGAACCCTTAAAGTGCCTGTCACAACTTAAGTTGGTTCTGCAGCCAGTATAGATCAATATTAGACTGTACAAAACGTGATCGTTTGTTTGTTTGGATGAATATATGTTTATCATCGGCTTAAAGATAACTGATATGTGACATTTTCTGATCTAATATGCATCTGGTTAATTGAAAATTGAAAGATCTGAGTAAGTGCTATCAGAATCAGGGGTCTATGAACATTTTTGGTCTTGACGTGCTTGTGAAATAGATTCTTTTTCGTTGTTAAAGACTTGTATATACCCCACCCACCTGACATACTGTTGTGTAGTGTTAAGTATTAATACTTAAGAGTGTTCACACATATACCCTGAGGCGTCTATTGCGAATAGATCAATTGTATTTCTGACCCTTTGTAAAATTTTTTTCTATTCATCATCTCTGCTACAGTCAGTACATTTTCCATCTAGCTTTTTATGACTGTTTTAAGACCAAAGAGCCTTCCAAAGATGCCAAATATTTTTTCATTATTTTTGCTTACGTGTGGGCTGCACTTACGACGAAAGCATGACAAATACTATATACTTGTATAGACCATTCTGTTAATCAAAAGCTACATAAAAGTATTTTCAAAATTTAGATAGACTAATGTTCGACAGCATTTTTTCAATTGTGACAATACCAGTCCTTTGTATGTTCATAAATTCGGTCATGTTCCATCCAACAATAGTGCTATATTTTGGACTGAAAGGTGTTACCGGAAAAACAAAGCCTACTTCCTAAGTAATTTTTTACAAAAAACTAAAGTTTTGAAATGAAGCCCTCATCAATCGGTGCTGACTTACATATTTAGAGCCGACCCACATAATCGGAGCCCTTCTTTATTTTCACCATTTTTGTGCTATTTCTTTTCAATTCTTTACCAGAAGTAAATGTAACATTTCAAGATATTAATTCACGCTTTTGGAACAGCAAAACTCTCTTTTAATTGCCATTTATATGGCAATAATAGACTGAATTTAGGTCCGTGACGTATTATTTTAGCTAAGGTCAACCCACGCCACAAATGATTCAGACAACATCATACACTTGTTACAACTTTCCGTAGTGTAGAAAACACGTTGAAAGACCAGAGCATTGCATGACATTCTCCTTTTTTGGACTTTCAAAGGTATAAGAACACATGATTACAAATAATGACAAGCTTACCTGTTTTTTGGTTGTTTTTCAGCCGACATCTTCAGAAACGGAAGGAGCCATTGGCTATGAATATGAAGTTTCCTACCCGTGAAAACCAATTGTTGTATGCTATTTTTGAAATAAAATACATGCAACTATTAACTGAACACAGTAAATTTGACATCCAACTGGATAGGTCAATAATCAAAGAGGAATGGTACAGGAGAGTTATAACTTAGATAATTATCGATTAGTTATCTAAAATTTGGCATCCAGCTGGATCAAGCAGTTTTCTAAGAGGGGTGGTACAGGTGAATTATCGGATAATTGTCAATAGCTCAGGGTTTTCCCTTGACTTTCTGATTTGGGGGTCATTTGACCCCCTTCAAATAAATAAAAGTAGGCAAACGTAAATTTTGGGGGTCATTTAGAAAATATGGGGGTAAAAAAAGTCTCTTGACTTTCTGATTTGGGGTTCATTTGACCCCCTTCAAAAGAAGGCAAACATGTAAATTTTGGGGGACATTTAGAAAATATGGGGGTCAAAATTCAAAGAAACAAGGGGTCAAGGAAAACCCCCATAGCTCTGTAGGTTTTGAATCATATGTAAATTATACTGCATTTAACTATGTACGAGGGCTGTTCGATATGTAATGTGTATTGTACCACAGTGCGATAACACTTTGCACGATTTTGTGGATGATGATACACTTGAATAGCTCTATTCAATACCTTTCCAACGGTATAAACACAAGCCTTCAGCTCCACATAGTTTTAAACTTATAGTCATTTCAATAGAGCTAGTCGTTGACCACTGTTGTAAAAATGGTTGGGAAACGGATTAAGAATATTAAAGACATTAGAGCTTATATAAAAGTTTGCACAAAACTCGGTCATTCGGTGATGCAGATTTTTACTGAATTGGGGGAAGTTTATGAGTCTGATAAGGTATCTTATGAGACAGTTCGTAGGTGGAGAAAGAAATTTCTGACTGGCACAGAGTCCGTCAAAGATGCAGCAAAATCTGGCCGACCTGTGACTGTAACAGGCAAGGCAAATGTCTCAAAAGTCAGGGAAATAATTGAAAGTGATGGCAGATACACGATTCGTGATATTGCCAAAGCTGTTTGCATATCGCTATCGCGGGTGCATTTCATTTTGAAGCATATTTTGAAAGTACGAAAGATTTCTTCCAGATGGATACCGCATATATTGACAGCTGACCAAAAACGGGTACGAGTACAAACTGCTAAGCAATTGCTCAAAATGTTTCCCAAATTCAATCAAAGACAATTTGCAAACGTTGTTACTGGTGACGAAACTTGGGTTCACTATTTCGAACCAGTAAGAAAAATTAGAAACAAAATATGGCTAACTAAACACAGTAGAAGGCCTGTAGTTGCCAAAAGAAGCATAAGCACAAAGAAGGTTCTTTATTGCATATTCTTCTCATGTGATGGTATAGCCATACAAATTTTGATGCCGAAGGGCAAAAGTGTTACAGGTCGGTATTACCAAGATGTTATACTGAAAAAGGTCAAGAAATATTACCTTAAATGAAACCCTGTGTCAGGATTTAGGCATGTTCGTCTACTTCATGATAATGCTCCATCACACACATCTGAGCTTGTGAAGCAATTTTTGAAGTCGGAAAAGGTTACCGTCTTGCCACACCCACCATACTCTCCAGATCTAGCCCCATGCGACTTTTTCCTTTTTCCAAACTTAAAAAGTTCTTATCTGGTCGTCGTTACAAGTCCTGACAAGCCCTTGGCTCAGCCATCAGTCAGTTCCTCAGAGGTCTACCTAAATCAGCGTACCGTGACGCATTTCAGAAATGGATTCAGAGATTGAAATTATGTATTTCAAACCGCGGAGAATACTTTGAAGGGATGTAATGTTCATTTCACTGTTTGAGTCGAATGCTTTTGAGATATTGTACAATACACATTACATATCGAACAACCCTTGTATCTTTTTCAATGACATGGAATAACAGTATTGGTAAACAAATACCGCAAAATTATCATGTTCGCATTATTCTTTGCATTCACACGACAAGAATTGAGAAGAAAAGGTTTTGATTGTACCAGGTAAGGACTGCCACAGCTTATTGTGTTTCATAGCAAGATTATTTATTATATTGCTTTGAAAATGGATAGCCATGACTGAAGAATGCAACTACTGCTGTCTACGAGGTGGTATCTTACATCAAGTTGTGTTGTGCCTCATGAATTTCATTTTGAATGGTATCATGCAATTGTAGCTGACTGAATGTACATGTATCAAGGTTAGAGTGCACATTGTGTTCACTGTTACATTGGTTTTACTTTGTTTGGTATTTTTGTATACCCTTAACTCTTTACCAAACAACAAAATTTTTTATGCAACCAAATTGAAAGCATTTGCAGACGACAAAATAAATGTATCTCATAATTATCATGATTTCTGCCTTTGATTGGATAGAAAACATAGTGGGAAAAGGAGAAAATGCTGGTTACCAGCATTTTCTCCTTTTCCTACTATGTTTCAAAAGCCTTCTTCTTCTTCAGGTTTGTTCAACTCGGGATTGTTTGGTAAAGGGTTAAAAAATTGTGGGGAAAAGACAAAATTCTAGAAACCAGCATCTTTTCCTTTACCTACAATGTTTCTACACAGTGAAAAACAACATCCTCCATTTATGTTTACATTGTCATCTGCAACTGCTTTGCATTTAGACTTTTCCAACATTTTGTTGTATGGTAAAGTGTTAAAATACCTTTCTTATATCCATGTGTTTCAGAATGAGTAATGGCACTATTCGGAAGAAAATGTCCGTGTCTACGACCACAGATAGAGGAAGATGTCCGTGTGTTAGACTACAGACATTGTAGTTTACAGGATGTGCCTGGTGAAGTGTTTAACTACGAAAGAACTCTCGAAGAGCTTTTGGTAGATTCAAATCAAATCGTGGATTTACCGAGGGTAAGTGTTTTTCACTTTTTGTTTTCTGGCTTGACCTATAATTAAATTTTGTATGAAAACATCAATATTAACCTGTTACCACACAGTCAGGGGTTTTAACTACCCTGGCTTGTAAAGCTTTTGAAAACTTGGTGAGAAAAGGAGAAAATGCTAGTAACCAGCATTTTCTCCCTTTCTCACAAAGTTTTCTACCCTTTACATCATTTTAGTATCTGCAAACACTTTCAATTTGGACAAGTCTAAAATGGTGTTATTTGATAGAGAGTTGATATAGTCATGACTGTAGTTATGGTCAAAGTGGAACATAATAACCTGCGTTAGATTGTCTCTTACATGGAAACACTTTAGTCATATCTTTTGCACTTTTTATTTCGAAATTACAAATTCAGGGGATGGAACATGTGTTCTTCAGTTGGTTGTTTGCTAAATTTATGATACTAGTATAAAATGATGACATGTAAAACTTAAGTGAAATGGGGAGTCTACAGTAATTGCCTAACTCTTTATCACATGACACCTGTCCAGATCCAAAACATTTGCAGACGAAATATCAAATATGGTTCAAATCATGGAACATGTCCCTGGAAGGGTAGAGAACATTGTGGTAAAAGGAGAAAATGCTGACGTCCAGCATTTTCTCTTTTTCCAACAATGTTTCCAAAACCCTTCTACCTGCAGTTGGTTAAAACTAGGGACTGTGTGGTTCAGTGTCAAAATTGTGAGGACTGGTAACAGAGAAACTTTTCAAAAAAGGTGTTTCAATAATTTCACCATATTAACATTCTCCTTTATGGATATATTGGCTAGATACAATCACTCATTCCAAAGTGAAATGTTTGATTTTCTGATCTGAAGTGTCCACTTATAGGTCTATCAGAGAATAGGCTTCTCTTCTTTTTAACTCTTTACCAGACAACAAATTTTCAAACTTGTCCAAATTGAAACCATCTGCAGATGACAAATTGACATTGGCTGCAATTATAATATTTGTCTTTAAAAGGACAGAAAACTGTGTTAGAAAGGGGAAAATGATGGTAAACAGTATTTTCTTCCTTTCCAACATTTTTTTTATAGGCCCTTTTCCTGATAGTTGTAGATTTATCTGATTGTCTGATTAACAGTGAATGATTACTGATTTTTGCACTGAAAAGGCTATATTGATGAAATTTTTAACTTTTCAGCTGAAAATGAAGAAATCCGTTCCAGTCTTACTATTTATGCCATATCTTAAGTTGCTATATTAATGTCATATAACATGAATTTTGTTTTCTAATTTATGAATTTTGCATTGATACTAAGTCGTGGAAACTCTAAAGTGGAATCAATATTTTGACAAGATAAGACAAGGATTGTCTGTCACATAATGGGACTGGTATATCTATGTATACTTTAAGTATTTACTTTAAATGGAGATTTATATTTCATTATTGGTCACATTAACTTCCAAATGATGTCAAAGTTCACATTTAGAAATGGTTTCCATCCAGTTTAATTAGGTCTATACATACAAGGGGGCAAAATTATAAACTTTGTGAGATTGTTTGTTTAGTTTTCAAAATGGGTGTTTGATTTTCTCCATTATGTGATACTGGTCTCCTGTTGTGAAGTTCAAAATAAGATAAAAGTCACACCAAAAGGTAGTCACACCAAATGGGAACCAATCCGTACAATCTCTGATACTAATATACGTGAATTTTAGATTGATTGCTTGAATTGTGTTTTACGCCGCTTTCAGCATTATTTCAGTCATATCATGGTGACAGCCCACACATTCATGTATTTTCTTGGTTTCACTAGTACATGTTCTAGGCTAGGGCTGAAGTGTCTTGCCCACGGATAATCCCATGAAAAATGCAGTACCTCCATTGAGGCTCAAACCCAGGGCGTCTAGGTTGCAAGTCCCATTCTTTGCCACTGAGCCATGCAGAACCCCATACATGAGTTCTAAAAGGTGAAACCTAGAGCCAATGTTGGTTAATGGAAGCTAAAATTTAAAGTCAAGCAAACTCCGAGACTATAAATCATGCTACTGTTTGGGAATATTGGTGCAAGTCTGCTGATTCATTTGCATATCAATATATTTTTACAGAGCATAAACACAAACAGTATAACTCTAACCGGATAAACCTTTCATGAACAGTTTATATTATTGTTTGTCTTATAGAGTACAATTTTAAAACCATGAACCATGATGAGATAATATAAACATTATGGAGTGGGGTTTATAATTATCATGTCGTGGTATGTTATTCTAAACCTGTTATCCCAAACACAAGCAATAATATAAACTGATAACAAAAGGTTTATCAAGGGAGAGCTTTCCAGATAGATAAGTATGCGTGAACATTACTTTCAAAGAATTCTTTAATTAAGGCTCCAACAATTCTTTTCTAATGGAAAATAGACTAACCCCCATGGCCAAAGTATAGATCAGGTTCATGGATCATGGATCATGATAATTGCATCTTTACGAGACAACATGCAGAGCAGAGGTTTCAGATGCTAGGGTCCAAGGTCAAGGTTGCAGTAGGGGGTCAAAGGTTTTATGCTCTTGTTCGCTTTCTCGATGTGTGTATTGCCCTGGCTTTGTCCCACTATAGTTTGATTGATTGATTTCACTGTGCTCAAAGTACTGACTGTGCTACCGACTGTGCTATTGGGGCTCAGCCCCAGTATAGTTTGAATTGAGGGGGATTAAGGATTACCAAAATGAATCACCTGTCTGAAGTTTTTCAGTGAATGAATTTCATGGTCCTGCCTGAACAAGCTGTATAATCATTATAACTTCAAAGAGTTAATCTCATTTGACTTGCAGTAACTCTTCACCACACAACAAAGTTTAGTCTGTTTCATGTTGAACACATTTTGCAGACAACAAAATAAATGTGGCTAAAATAACTTTGGATTTGACTTTGGATGGGTAAAAAACATTTCCTGAAACAAGCATTTCTCCTTTTTCCCTCAAAGTGTTTTTTTAACTTTCAAATAGAAACCTGAATCATTTGAGGCACATTCATTTTTGTTGTCTATGAATGCTGTCAACGTGCTTTAGTTTACAATATTAAAATTTTGTCATCTGGTAAAGACTTAACCCTTTACCGCACAATCTTTTGATTTTGCTGAAAAAAAGCCCTTTAAAAACGTAGTGTGAAGGAGAGAATATGCTGCAAACCAGCATTTTCTCATTTCCCCACTATGTTTTGTCCCCATTCAGAAACAGTTGTATGATTTGAGCATCTTTTAATTTTGCATCTGCGAATGCTTCCAAGTTGGATGAGTCAAAATTTGCTGTTTGGTAAAGATTGAATTTATCTTAAGTTCCTATTTATCTTACTATTCTGTAGATAATTTTTCCACTTCAAATCTCAAGATAAAACTTGCTATTCTTATCTCTTTACCACACATCAAATTTGAGACTTGTCCAAATTGAAAGCATTTTTCAGGTGACAGAATAACTGGGGCTCAGGCAATGAGATTTTGACTTTCAAGGGGTAGATACAGTATGGGAAATGAGGGAATGCTGATTGCCTGATTACTAGCACGTTCTCCATTTCCCACAATGATTTACAAATTTTCTTCAGGGTCTTTAAATCTTCACCAAACCACAAAATTTTGGAATTGACCAAACTAAGAGCATTTACAGAGGACACGTTAAATGCATCTCAAATGAGGATTTTTGTTTCTGATAAGGTTGAAAACGTGCATGGTGGAAAAAGGAGAAAATGCTGGTAACCAGCATTGTCTCCTTTTTCCAAAATGTTTTCAGAAGCCTTTGCTAATGGAAAATAAGTTTTCATTCTTATACCCTGAAAGGACATATCATGTTATATTGCTGATTGTCCATTTGTCTGCTCTTTTACTTGTCTGTCTGTTTATTAGCAATCTCATATCTGCTCTTTATATTTTGAGCTCAGGCCCTGTAGCCCAGTTGGAAGCATGCAGTAGTGGAGAACAGAGGGTTACTGGTTTAAATTCCCAGCTTACTGAATTTCTATCCCAGGATTGACGATAGTCGTTGTGACAGGATTCATTCCCCTTTGTCAGTGCTGATCATTGTTTCGACATTAGCTATGTGGGAAAGAAGCTAGTGGCTTGGGAGGAATGTTGTAGGAAGTACTGGAAGAAGAAACTCCAGGAAAGCGTGGATACCAGTAGGTGCGCTGATCCCAAGGCTACAAGGTCAAGGTCACAGTAGGAGGTCAAAGGTGACATGCTCTTTATACCTGCCCTTGGATGAACATTGCTCTGAATTGTACAGCTCTTGTCAAATGATTTTTCAGAGAAAAAACCCACTACAAAATTCTTCTCCAACTTTGAAGGAGAAACAGTTTAATGTCTATAACCAGTGAAAGGGGTCTGAATCAGATAAGTCAACTTAGATCTTATCAATGACTAAAACCCCTAAAGAAACATGGGTACCTCGTTTTAACATGACTTGATTTATCGGCAAATACTTTAAACGGTTAACGTTTTTTCTTTTTGCCTGATATATTTGTAGTTTCTTAAAGCAAGTAATAACAAAGAATGGTGGGACAATGTCTTTAAGTTGTCGCTTTCTGCCCAATTGATTGTGTTTGTAGAAATAACAAGTGATCATTGTGAGGTTATCAATAAATACAATCTAGAATCTTTATAATAAGTTAATACATTTTGTAGCTCTTAACCAGATGACAAAATTATGGCCTCGTCCAAATTGAAAGCATTGCAGATGGCAAATTAAATGTTACTTAAAAACTACAATTTTTCTGTCACAGGGTAGAAAAAATTGTGGGAAAAGGAGAAAATGCTGGTTACCAGCATTTTCTCGTTTTCCCACAATGTTTTTGAAAGTCTTCTTTCTCAGGGTTGTTAAAAGTCGGCATTGTGTGGTAAATGGTTAATCAGACGATAGAATTTTAGACATGTCCAAATTGAGGGCACTTTTAGAACACATTAAAATTAATGTTACTCAAATGATGGGATTAGTCTATGAAGGGGTAGAAATCATTATGGGTAAATGCTTGTTACCATTATTTTCTCCAGTTCTCTAATGTGTTGAAAGTCCTCTTCTTCAGGGTCATAAAAATTTGGATTGTAAAGTGGAAGTTTAAAGAAAATTGGCCTTTTGTGTCATTTTCCTTTTTCAGTATTATCGCTGACCTTATTTTTTATAAATAATATTAGTTATGGGTCATATTATGTTATGGTAATTATTGTCTGTCAGTCCTGCAGCAACGTTGTTTTATAGTTTTTTACAGATATTCCTTGAATCATGGCGGGGTCCTGCATGGCTCAGTAGTAAAGTGTAGGATTTGTGACCTGGAGGCCCCGGGTTCAAGCCTCACTGGATCCACTGGGCTTTTCTTGAGAGTGTCTTTGGGCAAGACGCTTCAGAGCCCTAGCCTAGTACTGGTGAAACCCAGAAAGTCATGAATATGTGAGCTGTCACTGTGATATGACTGAAATATTGTTGAAAGTGGCATAAAAAACTATTAAATCAATCAGTTGAATCATGGCATTATTGTATGTTTATGACATGTATGTGCAACTTGTATTTTTTATCCCAGTCTATCAAATGTTTTCAAACAATACATTTTAGAACCAGTCCGAACTGAAAGCATTTGCAGATGACAAATAAAATATGGCTCAAATGATGGAATTTGTCTTTGAAAAAGATTTTTCGTCTGGTAAAGACTTAAAATGAAGTTCTGGATAATATAAATCCAATGAACTGTGCCATCTGCTATATCCACTGTAGCTAATACTTATTATCAACAGATTGATAGAGTTATCTCTCTTGAAAACTCTTTTGCATACGTGGTAAGAAAATTAACAAGTTTTGCAAGACATTGCAGTATTAATTGAACCTACATGGTACACATAACATAGTAAAATTGTTAACAAACCCATAAAGGGAAAAAGAAAATGAGAAATGAAAGTTGTAATATACTTGTTAGACACTGCACCACAATGAAATGTCTCTCCCTTAGTACAGATGGCTGTGTTTGCTTCATCTTCACATATGGTCTGTAACATGCGAAAAGGGGCTTTTGGACATTTGTGTAAAGTGTCGTCTCAGATTAGCCTGCACAGTCCGCAGGCTAACCTGAGACGGCACTTTACGTCAATATTAGATTTTGTCCCACAGAAGACTTGCGTGAAACAGAAAATCACACACGATTGGGAAGTGTCATCTCAGATCAGCATGCACGTACTGTGCAGGCTGATCTGAGATGACACTTTACACAAATGTCTGAATGCTCCTTTTCATGTGTTGCAGACCATATGATGCCATTGATTTTCGTGGTTCTGGTTGTAGGTCTAAACATGCCTTTATCTTGAAGAGTCCCACTTAATATAAGAAGTATTGCAGGTGAAGAATGTGGTGACCAGCTCGCATAGCTCAATTGGTAGAGCATGCGACTCATGAACGTTATGTTTCGGATCACTGGAGGGTGTGGGTTTGATTCCCATGGCTGGCTATATAAAATTACTAATAGTCTTTTGGATGGAACGTTAAACGGAGGTCCCGTGTGACGGTGCTACACACCGAGCACGTTAAAGAACCAGGCGTAACTTGAGAAGGGTTTCGACCTGTATCTGCACTATCCCTCTGTAACAATACTAACAGCCTTCAGGGGGCATCACCCATATGGTCAACCAGATAAATAAAGGCAAATCGATCAACAATGAAGTAGATCTAGGCTTTATTGGTGAATTATTGCCTATTTTTATGTATGTGTGATTCAATTATGGGTCTGATACCTAATTCATGACCATTTATTGGGGGTTTCACACCTGGATAATGTATCAAGGTGTGGAATTAAGTGTTAATCTCTGAAAGTACTGTAATTACTTCAATTAGACAAATAAACTCTTCTAGCTGGCATACATAATTGATACATTAGTTTTTGCAACCCTTTTTGGTAGCTACAATCCTTAGAATGGTATACATGAAATAAAACATCTATGGTCAACTGAAACTATACTTATCTCTATTCCACACAATCCCAGGTTTTAACGACCCCTATGAAAAGGGCTTTTGAAAACATTGTAGGAAAAGGAGGAAATGCTGGTTACCAGCATTTTCTCCATTTCCCCACAATATTTTCTACCTTTACAAAGAAAAGTTTCTCAATTTGTAGAACATTTAGTTTGTTCTCGAAATGGACCAGTCTAAATTTCTATCATTCCTTTAAGAGTTAAACCTTAAACTGCTAAATAAACTAAAGATCTCCAGCCAAAAGTAAAAACCCATAGTTTGCAATTTAAAAGTTTGCTTTTTGAATAAATCTCACTGTATCAGACCGTGTAGATCTAAGATCAGATTGCAAGTTCTGTGTAGTCTGTTTTTGATTTACACTGCCGGCAAAAACCTACAAAGTAGTGCTTAGCCACCTAAATGTTAAGTTGTATATGTGCGTTATTGCCAGCATGTTCCAAAAACAAAAAATTCATTGCATTTGCTACTTGCAAGAACAACTCACAAGGGAATAGGAGATCAGACTACTGTAATTTCTCAATTAGAAGTTTTTTCACAAGCCCTACCCAATTTCAACCCCTTTTTTTGGTTTCTTAGTACGCTAGCAATTAGAAATACAGAAAAAAAACTTATGAATCAAATGGATGTCGGTAGAAGAAAACATAATTTTCAGTGCAAAAAGGTCTGCTGAACATAAATTACGGATCCATGAGGAAAGTTCTAGTTGTAGGCTTTTTCTCTTGGTGTTACATTATGTTTGTAGACAAAAGTCATCTGCTGTGACTAGTAGAATGTGCTACATGAAGGTAAAGGAATAATTGCCTAATAAAGACTTGTTTTGTGTGAATGAGATTTTTGGACCAAATTAACGGCTGAAGATTGGCTAGAATGACTCAGATAGACAGCAATTTAGAAACATTAAAACTCTAATTTAGACATAAAACTTCTTACTAGTAACTGATACTATATAAAATACACTGCAGTCTTTACTCATTACCCAAAAATCCTGAGTTTGAATGAGCCTTATGAAAGTACCTTTTGAAAACCTTGTGGGTAAAAGAAAAAGTGCTGGTAAATAGTATTTTCTACTTTTTCTGCAATGTTTTCAACCTTTACAGGCAACTCCAATCATTTGATCCATATCTGATTAGAGCAAATGCACTCAGTTTGAGTCTACAATTTTGTTTGAACAGGAATCATGGACAATTTAAATGAGCCAAGCTCTGTGAAAATAGGGCTTATTGCACCTGCCAAAAGTATCGATTCATGTCAGCCTGCCTTTGAGTGGAACTTTTTACTTTTGGTAAATTGTCTGCATGTTAAAGGACCAGTTAACCCATGATTCTGTCAGTTTTTAAACAAAATTGTTTTTATGGATCCATAATTTTGTGATGATTTGCTTAGTATCATGAATCATGGAGATGCATTAAGCCGCCTTTTGCCAGACCATAGCTGTAATATGATTGCCTATAATAAAGAGACAGTCACTCCTTCTGACCACTAGATTAAGGAAAAATCACAATGGTCTGTACAATTGTGTCAGGAAATCCTGCTTTTAACCCTCTACCAAATGACAATATTTTGAACTTGACCAAATTGAAAGCCTGTACAGATGACAAAATCAGTATAACCCAGATAATGATTTCTATCTTTGATAGGGTAGAAAACATTGTGGGAAGATGGAGAAAATGCTGGTTACCAGCATTTTCTCTTTTTCCCACAATGTTTTCAGCCGAACCCTGGTAGCTCAGTCAGTAGCGTACAGGACTTGAGAACAAGGGTTGCTGTTTCGATTCCTGGCTCGGCCAATTTCTTTCCGAGGATTGGTGATAGTCATTGCGACAGAATTCATTCCTCTCTCACTGCTGGGTAATGTTTTGATGATGGTTATGTGGGAAAGCAGCCAGTGGCTTGGAAAGAATATTGTGCTGAGTACTGGTAAAAGGAACTCCAGGAAAGCATGCTTAGATGCACTGGCTGTCGTGATAAAACTGAAATAATGTTGAAAACTGTGTTAAACACCATACAATTAATCAATCAACACAATGTTTTCAAAAGCCTTCATTAATGAGGGTCATTAAAACTTGTGACTGTGTGGTAATGAGTTAAAAGTAGTGGCAATCTAACAAAGCAATTTTCAGTTTTGCAAGCACAGCATGTTTGTGAAACAAGATTGACGTTCCTATTTCCATGTGTCAAGAGTTTTAATTAGTTCCTATATGATTTTCCTTGTCATCGATAATACAGTGTTTGACAATTAGGACAAAACTCGTTAATTCCAGCCCTGTTAGGTAGATTTTAGGGTTATTTCTGGTAGATTCCAACAGAGAGTCCCTTAATGATGTATATCACAAATTTTTGGGCGCATCCTACTGCTCATGTGTTTTTGTCATGAATAGTGAATCAAAAATGCAAAACTGAATGAATTTTCATTAGAATGATGTATTTTTGTATATTCTTTCGGTAGTTTTTAGCTCACTTGAGCACTAAGTGCTCATGGTGAGCTTTTGTGATCATGCTGTGTCCGGCGTCCGTCGTTCGTCGTCAACTTTTACCTTGTGTACGCTCTAGAGGCCACATTTTCAGTCCGATACTCATGAAACTTGTTTAGAATGTTTGCCTTGATGATATCTCGGAAGAGTCTGAAAATGGGTCATGTCGGGTCAAAAACTAGGTCACTAGGACAAATCTTAGAAAAACCTTGTGTACCCTCTAGAGGCCACATTTTCAGTCCGATACTCATGAAACTTGGTGAGAATGTTTGTCTCGATGATATCTTGTACGAGTTCAAAAATCGGTCATGTCGGGTCAAAAACTAGGTCACTAGGTCAAATCTTAGAAAAACCTTATGTACGCTCTAGAGGCCACATTTTCAGTCCGATACACATGAAACTTGGTCAGAATGTTTGTCCCGATGATATCTCGGAAGAGTTTGAAAATGGGTCCTGTCAGGTCAAAAACTAGGCCACCAGGTCAAATCTTAGAAAAAACCTTGTGTATGCTCTAGAGGCCCCATTTTCAGTCCAATACTCATGAAACTTGGTCAGAATGTTTCTCTCGATGATATCTCAGATGAGTTTGAAAATAGGTCCTGTTGGGTCAAAAACTAGGTCACTAGGTCAAATCTTAGAAAAACCTTGTGTACGCTCTAGAGGCCACATTTTCAGTCCAATACTCATGAAACTTGTTCAGAATGTTTGCCTTGATGATATCTCGGACGAGTTTGAAAAATGGGTCATATCAGGTCAAAAACTAGGTAACTAGGTCAAATCTTAGAAAAACCTTGTGTACGCTCTATAGTCCACATTTTCAGTCCGATACTCTTTAAACTTGGTCAGAATGTTTGCCTCAATGATATCTTGGATGAGTTCGAAAATGGGTCATGTCGGGTCAAAAACTAGGTCACTAGGTCAAATCTTAGAAAAACCTTATGTATGCTCTAGAGGCCACATTTTCAGTCAGATACACATGAAACTTGGTCAGAATGTTTGTCTCGATGATATCTCAGACGAGTTTGAAAATGGGTCCTGTCAGGTCAAAAACTAGGTTACTAGGTCAAATCTTAGAAAAACCTTGTGTATGCTCTAGAGGCCACATTTTCAGTCTGATACTCATGAAACTTGTTCAGAATGTTTGCCTTGATGATATCTCGGACGAGTTTGAAAAATGGGTCATATCAGGTCAAAAACTAGGTCACTAGGTCAAATCTTAGAAAAACCTTGTGTACGCTCTATAGTCCACATTTTCAGTCCGATACTCTTCAAACTTGGTCAGAATGTTTGCCTCAATGATATCTTGGACGACTTCGAAAATGGTTCATGTCGGGTCAAAAACTAGGTCACTAGGTCAAATCTTAGAAAAACCTTATGTACGCTCTAGAGGCCACATTTTCAGTCCAATACTCATGAAACTTGGTCAGAATGTTTGTCTTCGTGATATCTCAAGAGTGATTGATAATGGGTAATGTCTGATCAAAAACTAGGTCACTAGGTCAAATCTTAGAAAAACCTTGTGTATGCTCTAGAGGCCACATGTTTATTCCAAAACTCTTGAAAGTTGGTGAGAATGTTTGTCTTGATAATATCTTGAAAGAGTTCGAAAATGGGTAATGTCGGATCAAAAACTAGGTCAATAGGTCAAATCTTTGAAAACCTTGTTTACTTTCTAGAGGCCTCATTTTTAATGCAATACTCATAAAACTTGGTCAGAATGTTGGTCTTACACCAGTTTGCAAGTGGTTCATTTTGGGTCAATAACTCAGGAAAATCTTGGTAGAATGTTTGTCATATTATCTCAAAAGAGAATGAAAATGGGTCATGTTTGGTCAAAAGACTCAGGTGAGCGATTTCAGGGCCATCATGGCCCTCTTGTTCTGGTTAACTGACTATCAAAGAAAAGTGTGTTACAGTTGGTCCAAATAATAGTCGCTGGCAGAAAAATGAATTTAAAAACTAGGTCCCAAAAAGTTTACCTTAAAATGCATTTTCCTGCCAGTGACTAACACTTGAACCAACCGTACAGTAACAGATTGTCATTTTCACAAAAATTTCCATACTTTTAAATGGCATGATTTAGATTTGAATTGATTTCAACATAGCTTTGTTTACTTGTTGCAGTATGGGCCTTTAAAGATACATCAGTACTGCCAGGGAGAAAAAAAAACACAGTTAAAACTTATAGTGTGTATAATTGTACAGATATTGGTCAGTTGGTTGTGTAAACATTGATAAATATGGTGTACAGGATAATGAAACTCGAGGGATTTTTCCTCATTTAAAATCAGAAAGGACAACAGCAATTAAGCTTGGTAGGCCTCCAAAGCATGAAATGCATTTTCTACCCGCGGTAATCTGTGCAACCTGTTAGCCATCTGGGGCAGCATTTGGCATGAAGATACAAGAATGATTATAGTTTCATAAAATAAGGATGAAATAGATTGAAAACTTGCTGAAAACTATTACAGGTATATCTTTAAAACTGCATACATTTACAGGCCAGAGTGTGAACTGGGCTAGTATTCACTAATCATTTCTAAATGGCACTCAGGAACTTTCTGATACTTTTGAAATTATTTTAGCTGACATCATTATTAGAACTGATTCATAAATTATAGCACTGCTTGAGAAAATGACTGTGTATGTCTCTGGTATTACTGAATACTTACTTCACCAGGATCTTGCCTGAAAGGGGAGGGGGATACGAGGTGATAATCACCTTTCTATTTGTTGACATTGAGATTATTTACTCTGACAATAGTTACCTCTCACAGACACGTGGAGTCCTGTGTACTCAGTAAGTATGGTACAATAGTAACAATGGAATGAGGCTTATTTCTCAACTTTCTTGCAGATTAGTTTGATGTATATGGTAGAAATAATGGATATTGTTGTCGGTTGTCAGTGAAAATACAGCACATGCTTTGACATATTTTTCTCTGTATATACCCCAATGTTTAACCCTATACAATAATTTTTGTAGACTTGTCCAAATTGAAAGCATTTAAAGACAACAATTTAAATGTGGCTCATATGATTGATTTTGTCTTGGATAGGGTAGAAAACATTTTGGGAAAATACGAAAATGCTGGTATCAAGTATTTTCTGTTTTTTCTGTAACAGCATTTTCTGTTTTCCTACAATGTTTTCAAAAGGCTTCTGTTGGTGAAGACTAAACTTGTAAAAGTATACTTTAGTCATCTGACTATAGAATTAAATAGTATTTTTGTTCCTTTTTGTTGGTGTTCTTAGAGGTAAATGAATGATTGACCAAATTTGGATGGCAGGCTGGTTAGGTAGACCCAATTAATTTTCTACAATGGAGTATTGTTCTATGTACTGAAGTGACCTGACTATTTCAAAATCAATCCTTAACCACACAATCAAGACCCTGAGGAAGAAACCTTTTGAAAATATGGTGGGAAAGGAGAAAATGCTGGTAACCAGCATTTTCTCCTTTTCCAACAATATTTTCTATCCTATTTAAGACAAGTTCCACTATTGGAGGCACACTAAAATTGTCATCTGCAAACGCTTTGAATTTGGCAAGTCTATAATTTTGTTGTTTGTTAAAGAGTAAAACAATTGCAGTAAAGACCTACAACTGAAGACATACTGATAACTAGCACAACACTGACATTTGTTGGTTTTTGAGGTAAAATTATATTAAACTCGTCTAAAAATCTTAAAAAGGTTGCTGGGGATCACTTAAGAACATTTTTCTGAATTTGTTTTATGAAATTTTATCTCAAATGCCAACTTATGTCAGATCCTATATTTTTCAATTTTCTCTGCTCGAATCAAATATAAGCACTGAGGAAAGTGACTAAATAAGAAATATTATGGTATAACTTTTCTGGTGCTTGTATTTATTTCAAGCAGCGTGAGAAAATCTGATATCACACAAGACTGAAGGTCAGCAAAATATCAAAACTTTCTTGCACAGCGAGAAGTAAATACAAGCACCAGGAAAGTTACTACAACATGATTCCCTTTCTTATTTACCTACAACTTTCAACGACAAAATTTTGCAATTTTTGACTGTATATTAAAAAATGGTCAACAAAATGAGACAATAATGGTGTGGAGGGTAGTAACTCTGTTTTTATGAATGGCAGATGAATATTATAGCGTAACATTTTGACTGATCAAATCACAAATCAATACATGCTTGGTCTCAATGCGAGTTACATCATCATATCATATTTGGAACTTTATTTGACAGAGGGTAGATGCAAATTTTCTTTTCTGTCATGACTAATTGAAAAATTCACAACTGTAGCATACCAAAGACTAGTGTGAACTCCTCCATTATTTGTTGTTAATAAGCAAGCTCGTAACCCTTTACCACACAATCCTGAGGAACTAGGCTGTCAAAAACAGTGTGCTGGTTACCAGCATTTTCTCCTTTTTCTGCAATGTTTTCTACGGTTTTCAAAGACAGAAATCATTTTTGCTACTGTACATGGTATTTAGCGTCTGCAAATGCTTTAAATTTGGACAAGTCTAAAATTTTGTCATTTGGTAATGAGTTAATTTAAAATGAAACTACAGGGGGTGGTTATGAATGAACGTTATGTAAAAACTATCTGTCTTCATATTCTGAAAACTAATAGCATTTAAATAGTATTTTGGCACAATTTTCTGGCCTAACAGTGGTTTTCATGGTGTGTAATGGACAATAAGCTTATAATACATGTACATGACTTCTATAAAGCAAAGCATTGTGGTAAAAAATGGAAAAAAACTCGCCTTTTGTATCTTTAGATTTGGATTTGTGTCGTTTTAATAACTACCATAATAATTTCTTTAAGAAAGTATTGGCATAGTTTCTTTTTAGCTCACCTGAGTACGAAGTGCTCATGGTGAGCTTTTGTGATCGTGCTGTGTCCGGCGTCCGTCGTTTGTCGTGTGTCGTGCGTCGTCCGTCGTCAACTTTTACCTTGTGTACGCTCTAGAGGCCACATTTTCAGTCCGATACTCATGAAACTTGGTCAGAATGTTTGTCTTGATGGTATCTCGGACGAGTTCAAAAGTAGTTCATGTCAGGTCAAAAACTAGGTCACTAGGTCAAATCTTAAAAAAAACTTGTGTACGCTCTAGAGGCCACATTTTCAGTCCAAAACTCTTGAAAGTTGGTCAGAATGTTTGTCTTGATAATATCTCGGACGAGTTCGAAAGTGGGTCATGTCAGGTCAAAAACTAGGTCACTAGGTCAAATCTTAGAAAAACCTTGTGTAAGCTCTAGAGGCCACATTTTCAGTCCGATACTCATGAAACTTGGTCAGAATGTTTGTCTTGATAATATCTCAGACGAGTTAAAAAATGGGTCATGTCGGGTCAATAACTAGGTCACTGGGTCAAATCTTAGAAAAACCTTGTGTAGGCTCTAGAGGCCACATTTTCAGTCCAAAACTTGTGAAAGTTGGTCAGAATATTTGTCTTGATGATATCTTGGACAAGTTAAAAAATGGGTCATGTCGGGTCAAAAACTAGGTCACTAGGTCAAATCTTACAAAAACCTTGTGTACGCTCTAGAGGCCACATTTTCAGTCCAAAACTCTTGAAAGGTGGTCAGAATGTTTGTCCTGATGACATCTCGGACGATTTCAAATATGGGTCATGTCAGGTCAAAAACTAGGTCACTAGGTCAAATCGTAGAAAAACCTTGTGTACGCTCTAGAGGCTACATTTTCAGTCCAAAACTCTTGAAGGTAAGTCAGAAAGTTTGTCTTGATGACATCTCAGACGAGTTTGAAAATGAGTCATATCAGGTCAAAAGCTAGGTCATGAAGTCAAACCGTAGAAAAACCTTGTTTACATTCTAGAGGCCACATTTTCAGTCCAAAACTCTTGAAAGTTAGTCAGAATGTCTTGATAATATCTCAGACAAATTCCAAAATGGGTCATATCAAGTCAAAAACTAGGTCACTAGGTTAAATCTTTGAAAAATCTTATGTATGCTCTAGAGGCCACATTTTCTGTCCAATACTTTTGAAAGGTGGTCAGAATCTTTGTTTTGATAATATCTACAGTGGGAAAATGGGCTATGTTTGGCTAAAAAGTAGTATAAAGAAATTCTAGAAAAAGCTTGTGTACAAGCTATAGGCCAAATTTTCAGTCCAATAATTATGAAAGCTTGGTAGAATGTTTGTCATAATATCTTGAAAGAGGTTAAAAATGGGTCATGTTTGGTCAAAAGACTCAGGTGAGCGACTTCAGGGCCATCATGGCCCTCTTGTTTGTGGTGCGTAAAGGTTATACACTGTATTAAATAAAAATCTTATAAAATTGTGTGACTGTTACAGGTCTGATTTCCGTTTTGAGGATCAAGGTTGTTAATGAGATTTATACCAAACTACAGGTCTGATCTAAAATATGCTTGCAAATTATTTCTTCCTTAAAAGTTTAATTGAAAATGATTTCACAAAAAATGCAGTCAAATCCTAAATCTACACCGCCCAACATTTTAGAAGATATGCTTGCCATGGAGATTATGAAATTGCAAAAATTTTGGTTTTACCTTTTACTCTACTTTATCAGATGATGAAACTTCAGACTCGTCTATATTGAAAGCATTTGCAGACGACAAATTGGATTAGGCAAAAATGATATATCTTTGAATAGAAAAAAACTTTGTTGTTACCAGCATTTTATCCTTTTCCTGTTTCGTATTCTGTGCAATCTTAACTTGTTCTACACTGTTTGCAAAAGATAGCCTCTAAACTCTACACTAAAACTTTAGTAACCATTGCGCTAACCTTTCTTAGGCTTAAATCTTTACCAAAGGACAAATTTTAGACTATTTCAAATTAAAAGCATTTGCAGACCACAAATAAAATTGATTTTATTTCAACTATGACATTTGTCATTTGGGTAAACAACATTGTGAGAAAATACTGTTTACCGGCATTCTTTCCTTTTACAGAAACATTTTCAAAAGCCTTTTGCCCTAGGGTCAAGAAAACATCAGATTGTTTGGTAAATATTTTTTATCATATGAGCCATTCTCTGGCAAAAGGGGGCTTAATACATCTCCGTGAGGCATGATACCAAGCAAGTCATTACACATATAAAGGGACTTACAAAATCCAATTAGTGTAATGAATGACTGAATCTAGAGGAAGAGTGGTCTTTGGACATACAGAAAATTGACCAATAGCAAAAAGTTTCGGCTCAGGTCAGCCTGCGTGGACTGCGCAGGCTGACCTGGGTCGATGCTTTTGGCAGATGCATTAAGCCCCCTTTTCACAGACCATGGCTCATGTATTTGATTTACCTATCATTCAAATAATTAATTTGTATATAACTGTGTTGTTGTTTTTCAGGAGCTGTTTTACTGCCATGGATTACGGAAACTGAGTATCAGTGACAATGAAATCAAACAAATTCCAAGTGCCATAGGAAGTCTCATCAGTTTGGAGCATTTAGACCTCAGTAAAAATGGTAAGACATTCTTCTATTGCTGAAAAACCATAGATAATAAAACCATAAGTAAAGAAGCCACAGGAAAAAGCTATGGGTTAAAAAAGCCACAGGTTAAAAGGGCCTTGGCTAAAATATTGATTGAAAAACCATGGTGGGGGAATAGCCATGGGTGGAAAAAGCCATGAATTAAAAACAAACATAGGTGAAAAAGTCATAGGTAAAAAAGCAATAGGCAATAAAGCCATAATTGTGTGAAAATGTTAGAGGTGGTCATAATTATCGTTTGCAGAAGCTCTAAAAGTTTTATCTACTCGTAAAGAGTAAAAAAAACACCAAAACACACAGTTATCCTCTATATCTTCAATAGAATATGCTGGTAGTAATCAGTATATTTTAAATTCATGATGTATCTAAAAGTGATTTTAAAGTTGAACAAAATCCCCAAAACACAAAGTTATTCTTTGTGTCTTGAATATCGATTTCAATATGTGGGGGGTAATCAATGTTTCGTCTGTTGCATAATACATGTAATCTAAATCACTCCATTTCAATATTTAACAGGTATTCTTATCTCATAATACTATAAATTTTCAATGCTTCGCCCATTCCAAATGACAAAATATAAGATTCTTCTAAATTGAAAGCATGAGCAGGAGACATATCCAAAAATGGTACAACTGAACTGAAATTCTTTTACAAGACAGAAAACATGGTGGGAAAAACAGGAAATGTTGGTTACCAGAATTTTCTCCTTTTCCCACAGTGTTTACAATAGGATACTTTCTGATGTCTGTTAAAACACAGGATTGTTTGGTAGAGGGTTAAAAAAAACCATTGACACATTTCAGCTTAAGTATTATATTTCCCTGTTTGCTCTTCATGGTCATATATGTCAATATCTGTAGATATTAGATTAACTTAGGCACCCTTACCTGGGTTAGATGATATTCATGGTTTTCAATAGTGTTTCAGTCATATTACAGTGATTGTTCACTTTCTACCAGTACTACTGGGGCTAGGTTTGGGTTCACTTTCTGTCCCTGTGCTACTGGGGCTAGATTGGTTTGTTTGTTCTTTATATCCCTTTTTAGCTTGCCTTTTACTGTAGTTCTATTACTGAAAGGCCAGAAGAACTTGAATATCACAGGATGGTTTCAGTTGTTTGTCTATCCATCTGTCTGTCCGGCTGTCATCCCATTCATTTGCCTGTCTGTTAGGCTTTTTCTTGTTCATGCAATAGAGTCTAGATTAAATGACCCATGCTCTGGCAAAAGGGGGCTTAATGCATCTCCAAGGTGCATGATACTAGTCAGCCATCACATACTCATGGATCCATAATGACCACTTTTTCTTAATAATTGACTTAATCATAAGGTAGACTGGGCCTTGGACATATTGCAGTCTGCGCAGGCTGACCTGGGTCAATACTTTTCACAGATGTATTTAGTCCCCTTTTCACAGAGCATTTGAAGACAATATGTCCTTTGATTTGGAAATGGTAGCTTGTAGTTTTGAAAATTTACATTTTTTTTGCTTACATTGTAATCTCTGCATTTTGATCTGAACCTTTTAAAATGTCCATAGATTATTTATAAAAACAATCCAATTATCATTTTAGGAAAAGGAGCTGCTTCATATTTTTAGAAAAAAAAAGTTTCCTGAATTTTTGTTTTGAAAACTTTTCCCTAGTCTGTAGTAAGTGGTGGAGGTCTTTCTGGTATACTGAAATAAATATGAAATCCTCATATATGACATTAGGATTGGCTCTCATAGAAGAGGCTTTTCATTTTGTGGCTCAGAGGTAATAGTTCAAAAGGAAATTAATGATATGACTATGTTGTTCACAGTAAGGTATACAGTAAGTAAATGCTAGTAGAACAATTTATGCCCTTATGGACCCCTTGTTTCAGAGAACGCCAAAGCGCTGTCATAGCCCTGTTGTTTTCTGCCTTTTTGCGTCAAAACATTAACTGATATCTCTGACATTACTGAAGATTTTTATTTAAAAAATGGCCTAGATTCTGTCTATCAACTTCCAACAGGGTAGGTAGGTAACCCTTGACCTTTTTTTGACACAGTTATGCCCCCTGTTGTCCTCAGAATTTTCACTGAAATAGTAACTCTAGAGCTCTGAGCATTGGCACTCTCGAGCAGTACTCTTGTGTAGTCTTAAGCAAACAACAAAATTTTACTATCAGCCAAATTAAAAGCATTTGCACACAAAAAAATTAAATGTAGCTCAAAAGTTGATTTCTTTCTGTGAAAAGGTAGAAAACATCATATTACCAGCATTTTCTCCTTTTCCCTCATTGCTTTTTGCCATTTCAAAGACAAATCCTATCATTTGAGCTACATTAGAATTGTAGTCTGCAAATGCTTTCAAGTTGGATGAGTCTAAAATTTTGTTGTTTGGTAACAGGATAATTAAAAGAGCAGGCCAAGCTGTAATTAGGTCTGAGGCTCCCTAGGATATACTAGCCTCAAACTTTACCAATTGATCTATGAAGCTTGAATGAAGTCGTGCCCCGGTAGCTCAGTCAGTAGCACACAGGACTTGAGAACAGGGGGTTGTGGGTTCGATCTCTGGCTTGGCCAGTTTCTTTCCGAGGATTGATTATAGTCATTTTAAAGGATTCATTCCTCTTCTACTGTTGACCATGGTCTTGATAATGGTTACATGGCCAAGCAGCCAGTGGCTTGGAAAGAAAAATGTGCGAAGTACTGGTACAAGAGACTCCAGGATAGCATGAATAGGTGCACTGGCTGCAGCAATATAACTGAAGTAATGTTGAAAACAGCATTTAAACACCTTACAATCATTCAAGCTTGAATTACACTCAAGTTTGAGATTGGTATTTTACATGAAGGCGTATCGAAAACAAACAGCCCCATAAAATGTAATAGAAAGATACAAGGGTGCAGATTTTTGAATTCCTCAGTCCCTGACATCATACCATATCAAATTATGTTTAACTCTTTACCAAACAACAAAATTTCAGACTAGTTGAAATTGAAAGCATTTGCAGACGACAACTTAAATGTTACTGAAAAACTGAAAATTGTTTTGGGAAGGGTAGAAAACATTAAGGGAAAAGGAGAAAATGCTGGTTACCAGCATTTTCTCCTTTTCCCTCAATGTTTTCAAGAGGCTTTTTTCTCAGGGTGGATAAAAGTCAGGATTGTGTGGTAAATGTTTAAATTGGATTAGCCATAGATCAATTCTAGTTGTAAACCTCTCCCAAACTGAAATGACTTGTCATTCATACAAATCTATTGACTCGTGCTAAAACCCATTAAGTCTAAACTTAATATTGATGTGATAATTGATTTCTCAACCTATGTCTGGCTGTCATAATGAGACATAACACATCATTATATTTGGATACAAATCCAAAGTACAAACATAAGTTAAAGGTTTGGGAACCAGATTTGTTCTTGCACAAATATTTGGGAAAGATTTTAGATAAATACATTTTTTCCATAACTACATATACATGTCATTTATTAACCCTGTACTGCCCAATCACGAGTTTTAAGGATCCTGAAAAAAGAAGGCTTTTGAAAACCTTTTTGGAAAAGGAGAAAATGCTGGTAACCAACATTTTCTCCGTTTTCCATAAGGTTATCTATCAATTCAAAGACACCAAATTGAAAGCAGGTGCAGATGACAAATCAAATACGGCTCAAATAATGACATTTTTGTCTTTGAAAGGGAAGAAAATATTGTGTGACACGGAGAAATGCTGGTATATTTTCAAAGGCCTTCCTTTTTAGTGCTCTTATAACATAGGATTGTTTGCTAAAGGGTTAAATCAATTGATCTTTTACTTTATATGTTTACGTTTCCAAAATAGACACAAAATGGCCACCAAACATGATAAATTCTGTATTTTTTTATCTTTACATGTTGTAAACAACTCCTAAGGTGCAAATAAGGTAATGAAGCATTTAATAATTTGTCCTTGGTCATGTGTGTCAACAAAAATTAATTGCATTTGACTACAAAACAGATTAAACTGTTGAAACAGAAAGTCAGTATAGCACTGTAGCTTTGCTACTGAAAAATTCAGGATGGACTTGAGGTTTTATGGTGCACAATAAATGTCTAAATATGATAAGAAGTATCATAAATATCGCATTACTGAGACTAAGCAGGTAGTGTACTAGAGTTAACACCAGAGGACGCCTGGTTCAAATCCTCAGCTAAGAGAATTTCTGTCAGAGAACTGATGATAGTCTATGAGAAAAGATTCATTCCCCTCTCATCGCTGATCATTGTTTTGAAGACGGTTCTGTCGGAAAGCAGCCATTTGTTTGGGAAGAATATTGTGAGATGGTGCAACAATATTGTGCGATTGGTGCTCTGGCTGCCATGATAATACAGTAATTAAAATAAATTTGAAAACAGCGTTAAACACCAAATAAATGAATCAGATCATTCTGATGGGGGACTTGATTAGGGTTTTTAATATAATGATATCATCAAAAGCTGACTATTATTATAATAGGGCTCTATAATCTGTCACCAGGTATGTGTACTATTTTTGGGTATGTCTGTAACTCGGTTATATGATTATTTTGTATGGTCAGAATGACAGTCTAGACATAATACATCGCATTTTATCAAAATTAGCATAAGCATCAGTTTACTAAAAAATGCAGAAAACTTGAGCCTTTTCAGTTCTTCTTGGTATTGTGTAATGCTGTATGTAACTTGCACATGGTTCCTTCCTTCATCCTTTTGCAAACAATAAATTATTTTAAATTGGATGAAATGGAAAGCAGCTGTAGACAACATTAAAATGATAGAAAAACACTGTGGGACTTGGAGAAAATGCTGGTTACTTGGTTGTAAGTTGAGACTACCATAACTACAAATGACAAATTCGAAATTGGTGCACATGAGCTATAGTTCTCTGAGTAACCAGCATTTTCTCCTTTTCCCACAATGTTTTCTACCCTTTTAAGACAAATCCCCTGTTTTTCGCCTTGTTGAATTTGTCATCTGTAATTACTTCAATTTAGACAATTCTACAATTTTGTCCTTTGCTAAAGAGTTAACCTATTACCAAACAGTCCCAAGTTTTAACAACCCTGAAAGAGAGATTTCAAAAACATTGTAAGAAAAGGAGAAAATCCTGGTAACAAGCATTTTCTCCTTTTCCAGCAGTGTTTTCTATCATATAAAAAAGAAATTTCAATTTTTGATTCAGACATTTTGTTGTTTGCAAATGCTTCCAAATTGGACAATCCAAAAAATTCGTCATCTCCCAAAGAGTTAACTCTTTACCAAATGACAACATTTAAGACTAGTCCAAATTGAAAGCATTTGCAGACAACAAAATAAACTTGACTCAAATTTCAAAGAATGTTTTGGGAAGGGTAGAAAACATTTTGGGAAAAGGAGAAAATGCTGGTTACCAGCATTTTCTGTTTTACCCACAGTGTTTTCAAAAAGCTTCTTTTTCAGGGCTGTTAAAAGTTGGGATTGTGTGGGAAAGGGTTGAACTTCTTGTGCAGCAAAATGCAAGGAAGAGTAAAAAAAACCCCACAATAGCATTTGGGTATAGGGATAAAGAACCAGGAAAAAATACCCCACAAAATCATTTTGGTATAGGGATTTTATAACTGAGACCATCCTGTTCAAGGAGCAGACATAATTAGAAACAGTCTGATGAACACTACTTAAACATTCAATTATCAGTTAATTAAAAAAGTATAAAATAATGAAAAGATCAATATTGTCTTCTTTGATTGGTTTAAATCCTTTACTACAGTAATTTTAACTCTTTACCAGGTGACAAAATTTTAGACTGGCCTAAATTGAAAGCAGTTGCAGACGACAAAATAATTGCTACTTGAAAATTGAAATTTGTTTGTGGAAGGGTAGAAAACCTTGTGGGAAAAGGTGAAAATGCTGGTTACCAGCATTTTCTCCTTTTCCCACAATGTTTTCTTAAAGATTTTTCGTTACTTTAGGGTCATTAAAACTGGGCATTGTCTTAAACCTTTACCACAGCTATTTTAAGATCTATGTAAAACAGGTTTAAAGGCCCCTTAGCAGCCAAAAATAAATAATGTTGGCGTTAAAATGCATTTGAATTCAATCTGAGAGAATCTGTTATTGTGTGGTCGGTCAAAGTGTTAGTCACTGGCATTGGTTGTATAGGAGTTTAACAATGTTTTAACAGCTTAGGTCGTATCATGGCAGTCAGTGCACCTACGCATGTTTTTCCTTGGTTCCTCACACCAGTACTGACACAACTTTCTTTCCAAGCCACTTACTACTTTCTCAAATGGATCAGAGGTGAGAGGCGATGGAAAGAAAGTTTGCAGCAACCCGGTATCGAACCAGCAACCACCAGGTCATGAGTCAGATGCTCTAACCACTGAGCTACCACTGAATAGAAATCAATGCATGTAATATATAAAATGCATGTAAAATATTGATCATATGACAATCCCAACTCTGGCCCAAGTTCTAAAAATATGTGGCCCTGCTGGGTAGCTCAGTGGTAAGTGTATCTGACTCTTGACCAGGAGGTTGTGAGTTTGATACTCGGTTGCGGTGAACTTTGTTTCCAGCAATTATTCGCCTCTCACTTCTGATGCATGTTGGAAAAGTATTCAGTGGCTTTGGAAGTAAAGTTGTGTCAGTACTGGTGTGAGAAAGCCAGGAAACACATGGTTGTGTCACTGACTGCCGTGATACGACCTAAGCTGTTAAAAAGGCTTTAAACTCCAATACAAACAAAATCTAAAACTACGTAAAGAGGTTACATTAGCCCATTCAGGAAATAGTGATGAAAAACATTTTTTCTTACTTTTGTCTTTCTTGTGTCATTTGGTAAAGAGTTGAGGCTCTTAGTGTTGCACATCCTAATTAAAGGCCCAGTAAAGGCCAAAATATCAAAGCAGGAGTCAAAATACATAGAGGATATTTGTTTTTTATGGTGAAAGATCGAAATTTATTTCATCGGGTGAACATTATCGGTAATATTTTCACGAGTGGCACAGTCACGAGTGAAAATATTACCGATGATGTTCACAAGATGAAATAAATTTCGATCTTTCACCAAAAAAAACAAATATTCTATTTATTTCATGCTTTTAACCCTTTCTGGGGGGAACTTAATCAAAACCCAGTACAGTTCTTTTCAGTTATTTCCCATGGCGTACCCCCTCCGCATAGCAACGCATTACAATATTACGTCAAGTGCGAGAAATGTAGGGTAAATTACGTCATGTTTCCATCTGTTTGTGAGGCACGCACATTTTACCTAGGTAACTAGTGCGTGGGAACAACTGTTTCCGCCTTCAATTGGAGAGTTAGAATATAAAAATCGGTATTTTCACTGGTCGTACCTATGAAATATCGAAAAATATTTCACTGATTTTTCTCGATAACCTACCGGAAAGCATGAAATAAATTTGAATATTAATCACACCTTTTAAAAGTATGGAAAATGGAAAATGTTGTGGAGATGACAGTATGTCATTGTGTGGTCTGGGTATATGTTTGTCGCTGGCAAAAAAAGAATTTTAAAATTAGGTGAAAAGTATACAAAAGACACAGCTACCTGGCAGGTTTTAAACTACTTTTGAAACAAATTTCTTTATCAGGGACAAACACTTGGACTGACCTACAATAACAGATTGTGATCTTCACAATAATTTCCATACTTTTAAATGGTATGATATAAATTCAAATGCCTTTAAACACCTGCTTTGTTCACATTTGGCCTTTATTTGTTACTTAAAAGTATTGAATGGAGCTGTAAATTATTTAGCAAGGTTGCATGGAAGATTTACATGTCAGTGTGTAATACCTCTTTGACACCCAACAATGTTCATGTTACTCCTTGTACAGCTGGACCCAGGCTTAATTTCTTATTCAAACAGTGCAGATTAAGATCAGACTGTACAGAACCTAAGTCTGATCTTGGATCTACACTGTCTGCTTTCTTTGCCACATATTCTGACAAAAATAGCTTTGAAATCTCAAAATCTGCGTCTTCTCTACTAACTGAGATTGTCCATCTCAATTAATTACAGTGATGCAAGGATTAAAAGCATTTACAAAGGACAAATTATATATGGTTGAAGTGATGGACTTTGTTTTTGAGAGGATAGAAAACATTGTGAAAAAAGGAGAAAATGCTGGTTACCAGCATTTTCTCCTATTTTCCACAATGTTTTCAAAAGCTGATTAGTTCAGGTGTATTTAAATACAGGATCGTTTGGTAAAGAGTCAGTATAGATGAAAGGTCTCATAGGATATAATATAAGTAGTCTTTTGAATTCAGCTGAGCCCCGGTAGCGTAGTCCGTAGCGTACAGGACTCAAGAACAGGGGTCGCTGGTTCGATCCTCGGCTCGACCAATTTCTCTCGAGGATTGATGATAGTCATTGCGACAGGATTCATTCCCTTCTCACCACTGATCATTGTTTCGATGATGGTTACGTGGGAAAGCAGTCAGTGGCTTGGAAAGAAACTCCAGGAAAGCATGGATGGGTGCAGTGGCTGCTGTGATACAACAGAAATAATGTTGAAAACTGCGTTGAACACCATACAATCAATCAATCAACCTTTTGAATTCAAGAACAATTATAATTATGTGGTTAAGAGCTTTAAGAGCTCATTGAAATCCAATCACTTCAAACTTAACAGTATCTCATTTAACTGGCGAGCCAAGTAGATCACTCAGAAGCATACAGACTTGAGACCAGGGAGCTTGCCGGTGGAAATCCCCAGCTTGGCCAGTTTCTTTCCAAGGATTTATGATAGTCATTTTGACAGGATTAACTCCTCTCTCACAGCTTACGATTGTGTAGGATGGTGGTTATGTGGGAAAGCAGCCAGTAATTTTGGAAGAATATTGTGCAAAGTACTGGTGAAAGCGTGGATAGGTGCACTTGAGGCCGCAGTATAACTAGATAGTTTTGAAAATGGCGTTGAACACCATACACCATTCAAACAAAAGGCTTCTACCTCAGGGTCGTTAAAACGTGATTGTACGGTAAGGAGCTTCTGTGTGAGTCAGTTTTTGAGTTAAATCTGTTTTTGTCGTCTGCAAATGCTTTCAATTTTGATAAGTCTCAAAATTAATGTTGTCCTTTTGTATAGAGCTAAATGGGTATCTTCTATTCAATATGAAAGCCAAGACACTCTATTAATAGAGATTATTACACAATACTGAAATATTCTTTTATTATGTAAAATTGTTATGACCCATAAACAGCCAGGAGAAAAAAAAACTGAACTGACAGGCCCAAAGTATGTTGGATCAGTAGGTTTACTCTCTATCAAATGACAAAATGATAGATTTTGTCCAAATTGAAAGCATTTGCAGACGACATTCTAAAAGTTGCTCAAATGATTGAACTTGTCTTTTATAGGGTAGAAAACATTATGGGAAAAGGAGAAAATGCTGGTTACCAGCATTTTCTCCTTTTCCCATTATGTTTTCAAAAGTTTTTTTTTCCCTCTTAAAAGCTTGGGACTGTGTGGTAAAAGTTTATATGGTTTTCTAGATCACAAAATTTTAGACTTGTTAAAAATTCAAAGCATTTTGCAGATAACATTAAATGTGGCCTGAAAAATGGGATTTGTCCTTTGGGAGGATGGAAAACATTGTGCAAAAAGGAGAAAATGCTGCTTACCAGCAGTCTCTTCTTTTCCCATTATCTTGTAGAAAAGAATTTTGTTTCGTTGTTGTTTTCTAGGGGGTCGTCATTAACTTTTTACCACACAATCCCAACTTTTAACGACCCAGAGAAACAAGCCTTTTGAAAACATTGTTGAAAAAGTTAAAATGCTTGTAACCAGCATTTTCTTTGTTTCTTACAATTTTTTCTACCCTTCCCAAACCAAATTTTAATTTTTCTGTCACATTTATTTTATCGTCTGCAAAAGCTTTCAATTTGGACAGGTCTAAAATTTGTCGTTTGGTAAAGACTTAAAACTTGGGATGGTTTGGTTCAAGTTTAACTCTTTATCATGCAATCTCCAGTTTCACTGACCCTAAGAAAGAAAGCCTTTTGAAATTACTGTAGAAAAAGGAATGAAAAACATTTTCTCCTTTTCCCACAATTTTTTCTACTCTTTCAAAGACACATTCTCAGCGTTTGAGCAATTTTGAATTTGTCATTTGCAAATACTTTGGATCAGAGCAAGTCTAAAATTTTGTCACATGGTAAAGAGTTAAATTATGTTTTTTTTTTCTTTGGAAAGCATATTTACTTCATGAAGAAAGTGGAACATACAAGCTAGACCTTGGGTTTTATATTTTATAACACAGTTCTTTTATTACCTAAATAAAGGAATTTAAAAAAACCCTTGAATGCATTCAAAAGAAGAGGAAATTGGCGTATCATTTATAACAAGATTTCTAAATGCAAAATGTCAACTTCACTCTTTACCAAATGACAAAATTTTAGACTAATCCAAATTGAAAGCATTTGCAGACGACAAAATAAAATCAACTGAAAATTTGAAATTTGTTTTTGGAAGGGTAGAAAACATTGTGGGAAAAGGAGAAAATGCTGGTTACCAGCATTTTCTCCTTTTCCCACTATTTTTTCAAAAGGCTTCTTTCTCAGGGTCGTTAAAAGTCGGGATTGTGTGATAAAGGGTTAATCAGTTTTAAAGCAAATGATCTTGTTTACTTACAACCATGTGGAAGAGTGCTATTGAAAACATGGGGAAAGGAGAATTGCTGGTAACCAGCATTTTCTCCTTTTTCTATGATGTTTTTTGTCATTTTAAAGATTTAACCCATTATGTGAGTCATGCTTAGTTTGTTGTCTGCAAATGCTTTCAATATGGCTAATTCTAAAATTTGGCTACTTGATAGAAAGTAAGGCCACTACCACACAAGCCACACAGGCTATGTCAAGCTATACAACAAACTTGTACAATAGACATGCAAGAACTATTTGTAGGAAAGGACTTTCTTTGATTGACAGATTGTACAAACTTTGCATGATAAGAGGCAGATAAGTGTTACAAGCTCTTATTCCTGCCTTGTTTTTAAAAGCTGTTTTGCTGCAGGGTTGTAAAATTTCTAAAGCAGTGTGTAATTAGACCTTTTCATTCATTAAAAAATCAGACAAATCAAAGGCAGGACCTGGTGATGTTTTGAAAACATTGAAACTAATGATGAACATTATGATGTAGAAATATGAATTATGCAGCCGATTATTATCGAAAAAACATTTTCTAAAAAATTAACTGTATGTCCAATATTTTGGAAAATTAATGTTACAAACTGTCCATGCAAATATTTAAGAAACTTATTTTGTGGACTGTCCAGAGTAGGACTAAAACCAAATTTTTTTAAAAATAATTTAATGTGTCCAAACTGTCAGAATGTTGTTTGAATACATAATACTTTGGTGAATTACAGTATATAATTATAATGTTTTTAGGCATAAGAAAGAACTATTGGAGGTGACACAACAGGAAAAAGTTCAAGAAAGGGAACAGTTTTTGGATGATAAGGAAAAAAGCATGTTGAAAGCATGGGCGGTACAAGTCATATTTGTACAGTTATGTGTCATATATATAGGTGTGCTTGTGCATAGAATAAATAATCCGGAGGGGAAAAATGTGTGATATGTTTGCTTTCATCAGTCATGGCTGAAAAATCTGTAAATCTGTCTCATTAATTGAATTGAATGCATTTCCGGTGGTTTTGTTGAATTTGAATGTGAAATATAAAAAAAAAACTTACACACACCAGATTGCCTCCTTACCCATTTTGAATCTTTTGTTGATGGGTGATTCTTTATAAGATTAAATATTAACTCTTAACCAAGCAGTCCCGTGTTTTAATCACCCTGAAGAAGAAGGCTTTTGAAAACATTGTGGGAAAAAGCAGAAAATGCTGGTTACCAGCATTTTCTCCTTTTCCCACAATGTTTTCAAAATCCTTGTTTTCCTTAGGGTCATTATAACCAGGGACTGTAGTCTGATCTTTGATCCACACTGTCTGCAAAGGCAACAACAGTTGTAAGTTTGGACTTTAACTCACTACCAGAGACAAATATTGAGACTGCGACTTAAATTGATAGCATTTGTAGATGATAAGTTAAAAAGGGGCTGAAACAATGGAATTTATCTGTAAAAGAGTAGAAAACATTGTTGGAAAAGGAGAAAATGCTGCCAGCATTTTCTCCTTTTTCAACAATGTTTTCAAAAACTTCCTTTTGGTTGGTTTGTATTGCATTTAAGGGCCGTTTATCAGCATAGGTCATTACGGCAGTCAGTGCACCTATGCATATGTTTCCTGGCTTTCTTACACTAGTACTTACATGACTTTCTTTCCAAGCCACTGACTAATTATCTCACATGCATCAGATGTGAGAGGCTAAAAATCTTCGGAAAGAAAGTTTGCCTCAACTGGGTATCGAATCTGCAATCACCAGGTCTCACTTAATTTTGATACCTTTTGATAATTTTCTTGTTAATTTTGTTTATTTACAGGTGTGATTGACATCCCAGAGAATATAAAATGTTGTAAATATCTGAAGATCGTGGATGCCAGCGTGAACCCTCTTGGAAAGTAAGTTTTTCTTGTAGTTTTACGATACGTTTTTTGGGCAGCAACTGAACTAAGACAGGCGGAAATGAAATACATTATATCAGACTCATAATGATATCCATAATTTATAGAGGATATTTGTTTATATCGGTGAAAGATCAAAATTTATTTCATCAAGTGAACACCATTGGTAATATTTTCACGAGTGGCTACGCTATTCTATGTATTTCATGCTTCTAACCCGATTTTTTTTTTGGAGTGGGGGGAACTTACATCAAAATCTAGTACAGTTTTTTTCAGTAATTCCCAGTGGTGCATCCCCTCTGAATAAAAATGCATTATAATATTACCTAAAGCATGAGAAATTTAGGGTAAATTATGTCACATTTCCATCTGGTTGAGTGGCATACGCTGTTTACTTAGTGAACTAGTGCATGGTAACTACTGTTTCTGCCTTCATTTGAAGAATTGAAAAATAAAATTGGTATTTTTCACTTGTCATAACCATGAAATATTCAACAATATTCCACCATTATTTCTCAATAAACTATCGAAAAGCATGAAATGATAAATGGTATTAAATGAATTTGTCTGCAGTATGACTCCCAAATTGTTTACTTTTGAAAAATTAGTGTCCCTGTAAAACCAAACATAAAGTAAACATATGATTTTTGTATAAGCTATGTTTAGTCTTACACAAACAAAGGAAAGAAACATTTTGAAACAATGAAATATTACACACTGATGAAAAATAATCATGCTATCAAAAACATGAAAAAAAAAACACTGTGGCAAAAAACAGATTGGCCCTGATCAGTGAAAAGAGGGAATTAATGCATTTATTAAAAAGTATCAACACATGTCAGCCTGTGCAATCTGCGCAGGCTGACATGGGTTGAAAATTTTTGCTATAGGTCAAATTTCTGTATGTCCAAGGAACAGGGCTACCTTACACTAAACTGTGTATGCACGAAATTTGAATACACAGTTTTTGTAAGCAAGCATCAAATTTGAAGTATGATTTTAGTTAATATTTGCATAACTTTAAGCCAGTTAATATCTTTGGGTAAAGCAGGGATTGTGTGTGTATATTCAATCCCTAACAATTTGCGTAAATCTATACAGTTTAGTGATAGGTACCCCTGGTTGTTAAACAGATTAATTTCATGGAACAATAACGACGTGAAGACTTGCTTCTAATAATGCATCACAGAAATGCATTAAACCCCCTTTTCCCAGAGCATGGCTTTAATTCTTCATTTGCCCCAGTGTTTTCAGAAATCATTTTCAGTTTCATATCTATTATGAAGCTGAGATGGTGGAATGATGGGATTTAACTCTTTACCAAAGGACAAAATTTTTGACTGGATGAAATTGAAAGCATTTGCAGTCGACAAATTAAATGATGCGAAAATGATGATATCTGTCTTTGATAGGATAGAAAACATTGTGGGAAAAGGAGAAAATGCTGGTTACCAGCATTTTCTCCTTTTCCCACAATGTGTTTTCAAACATAGGATTGCGTGATGAAGGAATAACTCTTTACCAAACGACAACATTTTAGACTGATCGAAACACAGCATTTGCAGACAACAAATTAAGTGTTGCACAAATTTGGACATTTTTGTATGAAAGAGTAGTGACATTGTGAGTAAAGGAGAAAATGCTGGTTATCGGCATTTTCTCCTCTTCCAACAATATTTTCAAAAGCCTTTTTTCCTCAGGATTTTTCAAACCCGGATTTGTGTGGTTAAGGGTGAAAGAATTAAGGACCTTTTCATTATACCCCCGCAAAACGAATGTTTTCAGGGGTATACTGGAATCAGCCTGTCTGTCCGTCCGTCCGTGTGTCCGTCTGTGTACAAAATACTAGTAATTTTGTGTCGCGAACTCCTCCTACAGTTTTGCTGCTATTGTTTTGAAAGTTTGTTGATACATTGATCGTATACTGAAGTTGTGCAAGACGCAGTTTTCAATCATCTACTCCCTATGATTCTAGGGTAATCTCCCCTTGAACTTAGAAAATTTTTTGTTAAATTGCCTTTTTCTGTCAAAGCGCTGGCGGGGGTATTAAGTCACATTCAGTGACAGCTCTAGTTTTTCCTGATTCATGATTTAGATTGACACTGTTATAGGGTACTTGTATAATGTTGCACAATATCATATGATGTTTAGGAGACAGAAATTAGACACTTTAGCACATACTTATTGAATATTTTTTGTACAATTTGTGGTCTACTCTATTAGATTGCTTTATAAATGGGATGGATATATTCTTCGAGTGTTAATGAATAAGTCAAGAAATTTCGGGGATGTTTTAATCAGGATTGACTGCAAAATTATACAGATTCCAGATAAAAGAGAAGAAGGCTTTAAAGAATATTGTGTGAAAGGGAGAACATTAAGAAAAACCTGTCTGTTTTGAGCAGCATGTCTTACAAAATATACAAATGAAGGCTCATGTTAGATTGCGTGTCTGCCTGGCCAGGTAGCTCAGTGGTTGGCTTTCTGACTAGTGTGGTGGCATATTTCTGCCACGAGATACGAGATAACTATCATGATTATTTTAGGAAACTATTGCGATAAATCAAAGTTTTCTCGAAATTTTATCTAGGTAAAAGATAAAATTTCCAGGAAACTTCGATTTATCGCAATAGTTTTCGAAAATAATCAAGATAGTTATCTCGTATCTCGTGGCAGAAATATGCCACCGTACTACAGTTACATAAAGCTTATGCAAATTTTGTTGGTAACTACCTTAGTAAAACGGGGCCCTGGTGGTTATGAGTTCAATTCCTGGTTGAGGCAAACTGTCCTTCTGGTGATTTTTCGCCTCTCACCTGATCCATGTGAGAAAAGTAGTCATTGGGTTGGAAAGAAAGTTGTGTCAGTGTTGGTGTAAGAAAGCCAGGAAACACATGTGTAGATGCATTGACTGCTATGATATGACCTTAGCTGTTCAAAGGGCGTTAAACTCCAATACAAACAAATCAGAATTTTTATCATCTGGCATGGTAAAGACTGAACGATGTAAATGTTTAAATGTTATGTTTCAGGTTACCAGAAGGTTTCACCCAACTTCTAAACCTCACACAGCTGAATCTAAATGATACATTTTTGGATTACCTACCTGGTAACTTTGGAAGGTGAGTATCGACCCTTGACCATACAGCTCCTTGTTTTAATGACCATGAGAAAAAAGCTGTTTAAAAAAAAAGACATTGTGGGTAACCTGCATTTTCTCCTTTACCCACTATGTTTTCTACCCATTTGAAGAAAGATACTATTAATTCACCCACATTCAATTTGTTGTCGTCAAATGTTTTCAATTTGGATAAGTCTAAGATTTTTTTTGTCTGGTAAAGCATCAACTCTTTATCAGACAACAAAATTTTAGACTTATCCAAATTGAAAACATTTGCAGATGACATGCTAACACTAACAGACGACAAAATTTTAGCCTTGGCCAAATTGAAAGCATTTGCAGACGACAATTTCAGTGTGGCTCAAATGGTGCAATTTTTCTTTGATAGGGTAGAAAACATTGTGGGAAAAGGAGAAAATGCTGGTTACCAGCATCTTATCCTTTTCCCACAATATTTTCAAAAGGCTTCTTTCCAAGGGTCGTTAAAAGTCGGCATTGTGCGGTAAAGGGTTAAATATGGCTGCAATGATGGAATAAATCTTTGAAAGCTTAGAAAACAAAATTTTTGAAAAAGAAAAGGTTCTAGTGAATAGGATTTCCTCCTGTTTCCACGGTGTTTTTAGTTGGCAATGTACAGGCCTTGAGAACAGTGGGTTGCTGGTTCAAATCCCGAGCTTGGCCAATTTTATTCAGAGGATTGGTGATGGTCATTGCGACAGGATTCATTCCTCTCTAAGTGCTGATCATTGTTTTGATGATGGTTTTGATGGAAAGCAGCCAGTGGCTTGGGAAGAATATGGTTCAAAGTACTGGTAACAGAAACCCCAAGAAAGCATGGATAGGTGCACTGGCCATAGCTAAAATAATGTTGAAAATTGTGTTAAACACCATATAATCGATGGATCCATCCATCCATCCACCCACCCACTCACCCATCCATCCATCCATCCATACAACCAACCAATAAATCAACCAATAAATCATCCAACAAATCAATGGCTTCTTCTTCATGGATTTTCATTCATAGGATTATAGCATTTGGGTAAGGATTAAGGTTAGTAATTTTAGCCTTAACCCTTTACCACACAATGACGCCTTTTAACGCCCCTGAAGAAGAGGCCTTTTGAAAACATTGTGGGAAAAGGAGAAAATGCTGGTAACCAGCATTTTCTCCTTTTCTCACAAAGTTTTCTACCCTATCAAAGAAAAGTTGAGTCATTTGATCCACTATGAAATTGTCGTCTGCAAATGCTTTCAATTTGGATAGGTCTTAAATTTTGCCGTGTGGTAAAGGGTTAAGAGGGAATAAAAGTAGACAGTTCAAGTTCTTGAGACATTCTTTTGCAAGCTTCTGTGTTACGAGTGTCTTAAGTTTGTTCTTTTTAACAGGCTTGTTTATGTCTTTTTGATGGTCTGTTTATTCTGTGTCTCCTGCTATCCTTTTACCAAATGATGCTAAGATTTTGTGACTTCCCAAGGAAGAAGGTTTTTGAAAACATTGTGGGGGAAAGGAGAAAATGCTGGTAACCAGCATTTTCTCCTTTTTCTCACAATGTTTCTATCCTTTCAAAGACAAATATCATCTTTTAAGCCACATTTGTCATCTGCAACTGCTTTCAATTTGGATCCCCGTGGGGTCCCGGGTTTTTTTTAATTTATAGAATAGGACCTCGGCCTTTCTCTATGGCATGTCGTAGAAGGCGACTAAAATTAGAGACAAACAGCTGCTCGTAATTCGTAGGATTGCAGCAGGCTGGGTAGTTCTTATTCCAAATCCTGTATTTTTTTCTCGATGTAAATAGGGTTTGGAATGGGAATCAATTGGCCTGTGGGACCCCGTGTGGTTTAATCGGGGGTATAAGAATAAACCACTGCAGTCCCGCGATCGTCACATCTGCCATTTCATCTGGGGGAACAAAAGTGACAGCATGCATGTCGTAAAAGGCGACAAAAGGGGCATCATTTTGTGTTTCGTCCATTCCTCATTTATCATGTTTGTCTTATGTTGTTGCACATGTATGTTATTTTTCACCTCGCATTATTGTTTACTAAGTAAGTGCGCCCAATATGACCTAAGTTGTCGACGGGCCTTAAAACGCTATTCATCAATATTCATCATTCAATTTGGATAAGTCATGAATTTTATCATTTTGTAAAGGGTTGAATTGTCATCTGCAGATGCTTTCAATTTGTACCACTCTAAAACTATCTTGTCTTGTAAGAGTACACCCATTTTCATACATTCAAGGGTAAGAGTTGAGGCTTATCATATATGACTTAAACAGGAGCTGATAGAAAGAAAAATGACATTTTAGTATGATATTGCAAACATTGTGGTAAACAGAGCATTTATTTTATTGAAATGAATCCTGTATCTGTCCATATTGCTTTTATTGTTCTGGGCTACTAACATTATTAAGTTTTTTTTTTTATATTTTATATTTTTTAGATTATCAAAACTGAAAATCCTGGAGGTCAGAGAAAACCATCTAAAGACATTACCTAAATCATTTTCAAGGTTGACAGAATTGGAGAAATTAGACATTGGCCACAATGAATTTATGGAATTGGTAAGGTTTTAAGTGTTTTATATTTTGCTGACATGTGAAATCTTTTTATTATATTCTTATCAGTGGATTATCAGTAAATTACTGGGATTTCACAGTGAATAACACCACAAACAATGCTATATTAAATATGGTATCATCACTAGAGATGATGTAGCTTTAGAATTTTTGCCAGAACTACTTTTTTCCTATATTGCTCATAATGTACCATTCTTGATAATTATTAGAATAAAAAAGGGTAAATTAGGAATCTAATAGATAGGATAATCAACTGGTTGTGTGTGATATTAAAGATCTCTTGTTGAAATGGAGTTTCATGCGGTAAAAAAACTCGTCCTTCGGACTTGTTTTTTCAACGCATCATACCCTATTCTAGTGACAGATTTTTGATATCACACACAACCAGTTGATTATCCTCTATATAACAAAGTTTTCACTGTTTTGCTGATGTGTAAATTCTTTGTAGCCATCTCGGAGCCAATGACATTTTCATCTCATTTTGTGGATGGTAGGTTATGACCAGGCTACATTGTTTATTGATCTGCTGTTGTATTGTGCCACAAAAGAGCCTTTAATACTTTACCAAACAATGCCAAGTTTTAATGGCTTTGATGATGAAGGCTTTTGAAAACACAGTGGGAAAAGGAGAAAATGCTTTCTATTGGACAGGTCTGAAATTTTGTTGTTTGGCAAAAAGTTATCAGTTTTATTTTTCTACAACGGTATATTTGTCCATTTTCAGCCTGATGTTATTGGTAGCCTGGCCAGTTTGTTGGAACTATGGTGTGATCACAATCAAATAACAACAATTACACCAGTATGTACTTATAGTTTTGCTATAGAGTTATTCAGTTTTCTTCTTTGCGTCAAAGTTTTCTTTTTATGACAGCTATTGTTTTCATTTAAGTTTATTTTTTACCATACAATCCCAAGTTTTAACGACCATTAGGAAGACAGGTTCTGGTCACCAGCATTTTCTCAATTGAGTAGCATCTAACTTGTCATTTGCAAATGCTTACAATTTGCACATGTCTGATATTTTGTAGTCTGGTGCAGATTAAAGGGATTGTGATAGTCATTGCGACAAGAATCAATCACAATGTTATACACTGGTTTGGAGAGAATATTGTGTGAAGTATTGGTAAAATAAAGTTCCCAAAAACATGGATAGGTTCATTGGGTATTACAATATAACTGAATTTTGACTATTTAAAACCTCGGAAATAAAACTAGGACATAGAATTTACAACATTCTCAATATATTTTTCAGACCATAGGCAATCTGAAACAGCTGATGTTTTTCGATGGTTGTAAGAACAATCTGCAGTCTTTGCCTACAGAGATAGAAGGATGCACCTCATTGGCTGATCTCCACCTAACAACCAATCAGCTTCAGTCTTTGCCAGACTCTATAGGAAACCTGAACAATCTCACTACGTTGAAAGTGGATGACAACTGTCTAACAACTATACCTAGCAGTATTGGGGGGTAGGTTTATATCTGATTTAAGTAATATGAAAAAGGCAAAGCCTCAATACGAGCGACGTGAATGATTTGTGGAACAAATATCTATTTATTCGAATGACGAGCTAGATGCTTGATCTTGAAATCAAAGGGTTTTGAGTTCGAATTCCGTCTTTGCCAAAACTAATTTTGAGCTTTGTCAAAAGTAGAAAGCATTTTTCTTTCGTAGATTTATACGTGTGAAATAGGGCGAACTGTCCCTAATTTCCTGAACAAAATAAAGACAGTTCCCTGACAATTTCGTTAAGTTATGTCCAGAAAAAATATCTTGGAATGATTATTGGTCAACATGTGAAGACCATCTTTTGGGAACATTTCTTCACTGCATGTAGATCTAGATCTATATTAGAGAGACTTTGATTTTTACGAGGAATCCGTCAGTAGGTTGGGAAGAATACTAGTATTGAGCAGAGTACTGGTAAAAGGAACTTCAGGAATGCATGGTAGGTGCACTTGCCGCCGCAATGAATATACACACAAAAGGAAAAACAAACAAACAAACAAAATCTTTCTTTCATTTCTTCGTTAGTGCGCAGGTCTACCCACGTTTTACCTGGAGTTTCTTTAAAATCAGAGTGCTTAGATCGCTAAAATCAGATTATAGATTATGTGGCTTTCCTTTTTCATCCCATCTGCTTTCCTACACATCCGTCGTTGAAACAGTGATCAGTGCAGAGACAGGAATGAATTCTGTCGCAATGACTAGATCTAGATCTATCATCAGTCCTAGGAAAGAAATTTGCCGAGTTTTCGGATAGATATCCGACTTGTAGAAAAAAACGCCAAACTTTTCGATCTATTAACAAGCTTTCGTAACATTAAATAGATCTAAATATATTTGAGCCATGTTGCGGTAAAAGAGGGTTTAATGCATCTCCGTGATGCATGATACCAAGCAAGTCATCACATAATTATACATCCATATTGTATGATAACTAACTGAATCAAAAGGCATGCAAACTGGTCCTTTGACATGTAGAACGTTGAAAAATAGATCTGGCAAAGAGTTTTGACCCAGGTTAGCTTGCGCGGACTGCACAGGCAGACCTGGGTCAATAGTTTTTTGCAAATGCATTAAGCCCCCTTTTTACAGATCATAACTCCCTGTAAATGGTATTTTGAAACAGCCAAGAAACTAGTTTAGTCATGATTTCTTCGACACAATGTTTTCCGGGAAAACGGCTCGTGCATGACGTAAGAATAGTATGATTAATGACGTCATTATTTGCTACCATAGATCATTGCGTATGTTTATACACAAATAGACGCTTAATACGCTGAAAGTAAGTAAGAAATTAGATTATCTGTACTCATTAAACTGATAATGATTTTTAAGTAATCATCCGATCGGTAGGTAATTTTTGTCATTTTTGACCAATCAGGTACTTGTGCGAAAGATTGTCATATGTGTGACGCTGTGCGACTAACCGGAAGACACTCAATTTTTAGTCATCCCTATTTAGATTTAGACTAAAACCAAGAACGAAGTCAGAATTTCTTTTTGAAAATCTAGAACGGTGTCACCGCAAAACGAGCTTTGCTCGTTATTAATTATTACCTTGTAGTAATTTTCAACTCAAGTGTGGTTTTTGAAGCAAACATCAAAGTATTGTCATAGCCCTGTCGTTGTCTGCATTGTTGTCTTCATGCAAAAGCTTGCAAATTTTATAATATCTCAGTCATTACTGAAGATATGTACTTCAAACTTGGACTAAGTCTTAAACATCAAAAGGGGAACCCATAACAGCACAGCAGGTACCCATCAAAATATTTTGGTACAGTTATGCCCCTTTTTTCAACTAGAATTTTCACTGAAATTCAATCTATTTCTGAAAGGAAGTTCAGCCTTATGTTTGCATTCACAGGAGGTGCTCTCGTTTATCATCATTATTAACCCTTTACCACACAATCCCGACTTTTAATGACCCTGAGAAAAAGGCCTTTTCAAAACATTGTGAGAAAAGGAGAAAATGCTGGTAACCAGCATTTTCTCCTTTTCCCACAATGTTTTCTACCCTTCCCAAACCAAATTTCAATTTTTCAGTCACATTTATTTTGTCTTCTGCAAATGCTTTCAATTTTGAATAGTCTAAAATTTTGTCGTTTGGTAAAGAGTTAAACACAATGAGTAGAGAATGGAAAATATGCAAATGAGTGATTGGTTTGCTTAACCCTATACAAAACAATCCCTTGTTCTAACGACCCTGAAGAAAAAAGCTTTGGAAAACCTTTTAGGAAAAGAAGAAAACCAGGATTTTCTCCCTACAGCACACTGTTTTTCATTTTTTTGAAATCAAATTTTACTACCATTTTGTTTTAGTCCATCCCTTGTAAACTAGGGCTCTTTAGATGCCTCAGGGCCTGTATTCACCAACTATTATTAACTCTTTACCACACGACAAAATTTTAGACGGATCCAGATTGGAAACATTTCCAAAGGACATAGTAAATGTGGCACAAGTAATGGGATTTGCCTGTAAAAGAAAAGAAAATATTGTTGGAAGAGAAGAAAATGCTGGTTACCAGCATTTTCTCCTTCTCCCACAATGGTTTCAAAAGCATTCTTTCTCAGGGTCATTAAAACTTGGGATTGTGTGGTAAAGGGTTAAGAACTTTCTTGGTCTTATTCTTAAAGATTTTCTAAATTCGAAAGTAGCACAACTTCTGATTGGCTAAACGAAATGGTTTAACTAATCAGAAGTTGTGTTACTTTTAAATTTGGTTGGTTAATATGGGCCCATGGGAACACTTTGCAGGTATGATACTGTACCTGTACTTTGTGTACTGCATTTTGAGTTCAGACTTGAGTCTCTGTCAAAGAAGGTCAGTGCCATTGCACTGAAGTCTTGACCTGCTGGTCTTTGCTGCTGGTCTCCTTTGATACCTCAAAACGCTTCATGGGGAGTATAGTGTATTTTCCTGTACTGTATGTTTCAGGCTTGAGTCTCTGTCAGAGTTAAATGTCAGCGCCAATGTGTTAAAGTCCCTGCCATCTAGTCTCGGTCTCCTTAGATACCTCAGAACACTTTACGGAGATGATAATGTCCTCGACTATATACCTGCTGAGGTAAGTATAGTAGCATTGACTAAACAGGCTTGTCTTTCACCTTTTACCAAATATTCCTGAGTTTTGACAGTCCGGAGGACAATGATTTTTAGATACAAGGGATAGGAGAAAATTCAAAGACAAATCCAATCAACCTAGCCACATCTTATTTGATGTCTACAGCTGCTTTGAATTTGAATGAGTTCAAAATTTTGCCATTAAACCAGCTTCAGATGACAAATTCAGTGTGATTCATTTGATGGCATTTGTTTTTTGTAGGGTAGTAAATATTGCCAGAAAAGGAAAGATGTTACCAGCATTTTCTGTTTCTCCCACAATGTTTTCGAAAAAATTTCCTCCTGAAAGTTGTTATACCATGAATTTGTTTTGCAGAGGGCTCATAAAGATGTCCATCTAACTCATGAAAGAGTTCTGAATACAGTATACATCAGAGGTGATGATAGTTTGAGTGACTTACAAAGTAAAATTTGATTATCATGGCTGGCCGATAGCGGATTTCGTAAGATAATAGTGACAAATTAAGAATGGAACATGAAATCTTAGTTTGATTATAAGGGCTGCCAAATTAAGAATGGAACATGAAATCTTAGTTTGATTATAAGGGCTGCCATCTTTCCTTCCTTTGTAATACATTCCCTAATTAATATTTTGAACATTCTTTTGTAAGCATTCTGTTTAATATATTTTGCAGCTTGGAAGTTGTAGTGGAATTACAGTGCTGTCTCTACGTGGAAACAACTTGACCTACATTCCAGATGAATTGGGTCGTATCCCACGGTTACGGGTTCTGAACCTCAGTTCCAACAAGCTGAGCTTCCTGCCATTTACCATGGTTAAATGTAAGGAGCTGCAGGCACTGTGGCTGTCTGAAAATCAGGTAAATAAATCACCTTTTCCTTTATTATAATTATTTATCTTATTCATCTCAAACATTGTTAAAAAAGGAGACCTAGAGGATCTTACTTATAAATGTACTACATGTATTATCAATCAGGTTGACTGAAATTTATTAGATAACCCTTTATCACAGAAACCCAAGTTTTAACGACCCAGAAGAAATAAACCATTGAAAATATTGTAGGAGAAGGAGAAAAATACACATGCCTCTTGCTATGGCTTAACTCTCTACCAAACAACAAAATTTTAGACTTGTCCAAATTCAAAGCATAAATGTATCTCAAGTGATGGAATTTGTCTGTAAAATGGTAGAAAACATCATGGGAAAAGGAGTAAATGCTGGTTCCAGTGAGTTCAATATAACCTGGGATTGATGGTAAAAGGTTAAGCAAGCTTTCAAACTTGAACTTAACTCTTTACCAAACGACAAAATTTTAGACTCGTCCAAATTGAAAGCATTTGCAGATTACAAAATTGATGTGACTCAAATATTGAAGTTTGTTTTGAGAAGGGTAGAAAACATTGTGGGAAAAGGAGAAAATACTTGTAACCAGCATTTTCTCCTTTTCCCACAATGTTTTCAAAAGTTTTCTTCCTCAGGGTCGTGAAAACCAGGGCTTGTTTGGTAAAGGATTAAACTTCATTTATGACATTACGCATATTTAAGTCCTAGGTATGATGATGTAATGATATCATCCCGCCAAATAGTGAAGGACTTCAAAATTCAGCACAGAGTCTCCTACAAGACAAAAAAATTATTTTTAACTCACCTGAGCACGAAGTGCTCATGGTGAGCTATTGTGATTGTGCTGTGTCCGGCATCCGTCGTGCGTCGTCTGTCGTCAACATTTTACCTTGTGTACGCTCTAGAGGCCACATTTTCAGTCCGATACTCATGAAACTTGGTCGGAATGTTTGCCTCGATGATATCTCGAAGGAGTTTGAAATTGGGTCATGTCGGGTCAAAAACTAGGTCACTGGGTCAAATGTTAGTAAAATCTTGTGTACGCTCTAGAGGCCACATTTTCTGTCCAATACTCCTGAAAGTTGGTCAGAATGTTTGCCTTGATGATATCTCGAAGGATTTTGAATATGGGTCATGTCGGGTCAAAAACTAGGTCACTAGGTCAAATCTTAGAAAAACCTTGTGTATGCTCTAGAGGCCACATTTTCAGTCTGATACTCGTGAAACTTAGTCAGAATGTTTGTCTTGATGATATCTCAAAGGATTTTGAAAATGGGTCATGTTGGGTCAAAAACTAGGTCACTAGGTCAAATCTTAGAAAAACCTTGTTTATGCTCTAGAGGCCACATTTTCAGTCCAAAACTCCTGAAAGGTGGTCAGAATATTTGTCTTGATGATATCTTGAACGAGTGTGAAAATGGGTCATGTCCAATCAAAAACTAGGTCACTAGGTCATATCTTAGAAAAACCTTGTGTATGCTGTAGAAGCCACATTTTTTGTTCAAAACTCTTGAAAGTTGGTCAGGATATTTGTCTTGATGATACCTCAGACGAGTTTGCAAAAGGGTCATGTCGGGTCAAAAACTAGCTCACTAGGTCAAATCTTAGAAAAACCTTGTGTACGCTCTAGGGGCCACATTTTTTGTCCAAAAACCTTGAAAATTGGTCAAAATGTTTGTCTTGATGATACCTTGCATGTGTTTGAAAATGGGTCATGTCTGGTCAATAACTAGGTCACAAGGTCAAATCTTAGAAAAACCTTGTGTATGCTGTAGAGGCCACATTTTCTGTCCTAAATTCTTGAAAGTTAGTCGGAATGTTTGCCTTGATGATATGTCAGACAAGTTCAAAAATGGTTCATGTTAGGTTGAAAACTAGGTCACTAGGTTATATCTTAGAAAAACCTTGTGTAGGCTCTAGAGGCCACATTTTCAGTCCAAAACTCTTGAAAGTTGGTCAGAATATTTGTTTTGATTATGTCTTGGATGAGTTTGAAAATGGGTCATGTTGGGTCAAAATCTAGGTTACTAGGTCAAATCTTAGAAAAACCTTGTGTATGCTCTAGAGGCCACATTTTCAATCCTATACTCATGAAACTTGGTCAGAATGTTTGTCTTGGTGATTTCTTGGACCAGTTTGCAAGTGGATCATTTCAGGTCAATATCTAGGTCACTAAGTCAAATCTTCAAAAAACCTTTTTCAGTCAAATACTCATGAAAATCTTGGTAGAATGTTCGTAATAATGTCTCAAAAGAGATTGAAAATGGGTCATGTTTGGTCAAAAGACTCAGGTGAGCGACTTCAGGGCCATCATGGCCCTCTTGTTACCTTTATTCATGTATTTTTTTGCAGTTCATGATTATTGGATCTGTATTTAACTCTTTACCAAACAGCAAAATTTTGGCCTTGTCCAAATTCAAAGCATTTGTGGACAACAAATTAAATTTTACTCAGGACAGGAAGATAGTCTTCCATAGAGTAGAAAACATTTTGGGAAAAAGGAGAAAATGCTGGTAACCAGCATTTTCTCCTTTTTCCACATGGTTTTCAAAAGGCTTCGTTCTCAGTCATTAAAAGTCGGTATTGTGTGGTAAAGGGTTAACAAAAATGTTTTCAAAGTCACCTGTCACGATGATGAGTGTTTTTTGTTTTGCAAAATAGCCTTTTGCTGTCTAGGTTTGACATAGAGTAGACTTTGAAATTGCTATCATTTTTTCTCTGAAAAGGAAAAAAAAATCAGCATGCATTTATGTTGATGAACCATATTTAACAAGGATGGTTTTGACATTGTCAGCTGCAAAATTGTAAGGAAGGAATGAGCGTTTTTTTTTTCAAAGGTGCTTTATGCTGTCTGGGTTTTTGAGCTGAATAGACATTGAAATTATCAGCATGTTATATAACAGGTTCCTTGAATAAACTCTTTATCAAATAATCCTGTGTTTTAAGACTCTCCAAAGAAAGAAGGTTTTTCAAAAACATTGTGGGAAAAGGAGACAGTGCTAGTAGCCAGCATTTTTCTCTGTTACTGACAGTGTTTATTATCATGTCAAAGACGATTTTCATCATTTCAGCCATCCTTGATTTGTTGTCTGCAAATAGCTTCAGTATTTTTACCTTTTGGTACCAGACCACAAAATTTTAGACTAGCCAACCTTAAAAGCATTTGCAGACGTCAGATCAATTGTTCCTCTGAATGATGGACTTTTTTTTGAAGGATGAAAACATTGTGGGTAAGAAGAGAAAAGGCTTGTTACCAGCATTTACTCTTTTCCCCCACAATGTTTTCAAAAGTTGTCTTTCTCAGGGTCGTTAAAACCTAATGATCGCTTAGTAAAGAGTTAATGACATATGGAGATGTACTGATAAACATTTTGAAAGGAGGAGAGATTCATGCCTGTCTTTTGAACCCTTTTCCAGTCAACCCAGAGTATTAATGACCCTAAACAGAAGCTTTTTGAAAACACTGTAGTAACCAGCATTTTTCTCCTTTCTTCCACAATGTTTTCTATCTTTCCAAAAACAAAACTTCAATTTTCAAGTCACACTTATTTTTTCATCTGCTAATGCTTTCAATTTAGAGAGGTCTTGAATTTGTTGTTTGGTTTAATAGTTAACAAAATTCTAGACTTGCCCCAATTGAAAGATTTTCCAGACAACAAATTAAAGGTGGCTCAAACAGTCGGATTTGTATCACAAAAGGTAGAAAACATGGTGAGAAAAGGAGAAAATGCTGGTTACCAGCATTTTCTCCTTTTCCCCACTATGTTTCAAAAGCTTTCTCTGTCCATGTTGTTAAAACTCAGAATTGTGTGGTAAAGGGTTGATACTCTCATTATATTGATGACAAAACAGAGTTGTAAATCAAAGTGACAGCATGACTCAAGCATTGAATAAGGTTATGTTAGATCAAGATATATATCAAGTTTGCTTCAGATTTGCCATAGCTCATTTGCATGAGATGAAGAAGCATTTGATCATACCGCAACGTCTCTTATTATCGCGCCTTATTAACACCTCTTCACCAAGCCCCAGTAGCTTGGTTGGTAGCATACAGGACTTGAGACCAGGGGGTCGGTGGTTTGATTCCCGGCTCGGCCAATTTCTTTCCTAGGATGGATGATAGTAATTGCAACAGGATTCATTCCTCTCTCACCGCTGACCATTGTTTTGACGATGGTTATGTGGGACAGCAGCCAGTGGCTTGGAAGGAATATTGTGTGGAGTACTGGTTAAAGAAAATCCAGGAAAGCATGGATAGGTGCACTGGCTGCTGTGATATAACTGAAATAATGTTGAAAATGGCATTAAACAAAATATAATCAATCAATCATTTAACACCTTATAATGTACCAAATGACAAAGTTTTTGACTTGAAAGCATTAAAAAAAACAGATTTTATGTGGCAAAACTGATTGATTTTTATCGTTGACAGAATAGAACACATTGTGGAAAATGGAGTAAGTGCTAGTCACAAGCATTTTCTCCTTTTACTTTGATGTTTTCACTTGCAAGCCCTTTTCTCAGGATCACATAAACAGTAAAAGGTAACAAGGAAATTGGGGATTGCACTTGCTGTACCCCAGTCATACAGATATTAATTCCCTCATCACCTGTCAAAGACTACCTTTCTCATCCTTTTGAAAACACTTTGGCAAAAGTAGAAATAATGAAAATACGGAGTAAGTTTTTGTTTTTCTGATACTGCCACAATGCCATATCCATGATAAAATGTTATTTATAGTGATAAGTTGAACATTACAGGAATGTGTGCAAAGTTGTCTGTTTAAAAGTTATTTTATCTGTTACCACACAATCCCAAGTTTTAGCGTACCTGAAGAATAAAGCTTTTGAAAACATTGTGGGAAAAAGGAGAAAATACTGGTAACCAGCATTTTCTTCTTTTCCCCCCACAATGTTTGCTACCCTATCACAGACTAATTCCATCACTTGAGTCACATTTAACTATTATGTGTTTTGCAAATGCCTTCAATTTGGATGTTTTGTCTTCTGGTATAGAGTTAACCCTTTACCAAACAGTCTTGTGTTTTAATGACCTGTAGGAATAAAGCTTTTGAAAACATTGGGAAAAAAAGAAAATACTGGTAACCAGCATTGTTTTCCTTTTCCAACAATGTTTTCTGCCCTTCCAGAAACAGATCATACTTTTTGAGACACCGTTGAATTTTGTAGTTGGCCAATGCTTTCAATTTGGACATGACTAAAATTTTGTCTTAATGGTAAAGAGTTTGTTATACCACTTTAAAATAGATTATCAATTAAATTGGAATTTATTAATTCTTTGTGGTAATGGTGACAGAAAATACCACTCAAAGAGACTTATTTATCAATTTAGTGTCAACTTTTCCTTTCATGTTGGTGGCCTTTCTTATCGATGGAGACTATTTGATATTGTACTGGGCCAGAATATTTGATGATAAATTTTAAAATTTACGCACGGACAAGATAGTTATTGAAAGATTATATGCTTTAACTCTTTACCACACAATCCCGACTTTTAATGACCCTGAGAAAGAAGCCTATAGAAAACATTGTGGGAAAAGGAGAAAATGCTGGTAACCAGCAATTTCTCCTTTTCCCACAATATTTTCTACCCTATCAAAGTCAGAAATCATCATATTACCAAGATTTAATTTGTTGTCTGCAGATGTTTTGAATTTGGTCCAGTCCAAAAATTTGTCGTTTGGTAAAGAGTTAACTCTTACCTAATGATTTCGAGTTTAAATCACCCTGAAAAATTAGGCTTTTGAAAACATTGTGGGAAAAGGAGAAAATGCTGGTAACCAGCATTTTCTCCTTTTCCCACTATGTTTTCTACCCCTTTCAAAGGCAAAAACTATTACTTGGAGACCATACTTTTTTGTTTATCTTCAAATTCTTTCAATTAAGAAAATTCTAAATTTTTTTCGTCTGATTAAGAGTTAATCCTTTTCCACACAATCGGGACTTAAAGACCCTGAGAAAGAATCCTTTTGAAAACATTAAGGGAAAAGGGGAAAATGCTGATAACCAGCATTTTCTTCTTTTCCTACAATGTTTTCTACCCTTTCGAATATAAATTTCATGTTTTAAATAACAACTAAGTTGTTGACTGCAAGTGCTTTCAGGTTGGAGAAGGCTAAAATTTTGTCGTCTGGTAAAAGAGTTAAAGAAACAAGAGAAGGAATGTTAGCATTTTGATACTGACTCTGATTGCCTCCTGTGGATAGAAATTTTTGTTATAGAAAACTTTATGAGTAATTTATTCCTTTTCCACAATGCTTTCACTTTTTTTCTTTTTGTTGTGTAGAGGATCTCCTTTGAAAACAACGTGGCAAGAAAAGACTTGCTCATTACAAGTGAAATCAAGGAAAAGCTACCACCTTTGATCAATTTTATGGTAACTCTTTATCAAACAACAAGATTTTAGGCTCGTCCAAGTTGAAAGCATTTACAGATGACATATCAAATGTTACTCACAACATAAACTTTGTCTTTCAAAGGGTAGAAAACAGTGTGGGAAAAGAAGAAAATGCTGGTCACTAGCATTTTCTTCCTCTCCCACAATCTTTTCAAAAGCCTTCTTCCTCAGGGTCTTAACTCTTTACCAAACAATCCCGGGTTTTTACGACTCTGAGAAAGAAGCCTTTTGAAAACATTGTGGGAAAAAGGAGAAAATGCTGGTAACCAGCATTTTCTCCTTCTTCCCACAATGTTTTCTACTGTCCCAGAACAAATTTCGATTTTTGAGTCACCTTAATTTTGTCATCTGCAAATGCTTTCAATTTCGACCAGTCTAAAATTTTGTCGTTTGGTAAAGAGTTAAAAAGCTGGGACTGTTTGGCAAATGGCTAAAGCATCTGCACTTGCGTTGCAAATGGTCTCTGAAAAGAAGCAATTTCCTTTTTCAAGCAGTGGCTCCTTAGTCAATGTTGTCACAAACTATTCTCTGCATAAATTTACATTAATTTTGTGTGTAAGGTGCTAAATACTGTTTTCAACAAAATATAAGTTATATGGCAGCAACCACTGCACCTATCCATGCTGACCTGGAGCTCCTTTTACTTGTGCTTTGCACAGTATTCTTTCCAAGCCACCAGCTGCTTTTCCTAAGAACCATCATAGAAACAATGATTTGCGGTGCAAGAGAAATGAATTCTGGCACATTGACTACCATCGATCCTCAACAAGTAATTGGCCGAGCTGGGAATTCGAAGCGTGTCTGCTTGATGCTTTTAATTTTGACTCATCTAAAAGTTTGTCCTCTAGTAGTAATAACTTTGATAATGAATAAAATCATAATGGTCTTAAACAAATTTGCTGGAGAAAATTTTGAAAACATTTAGATCTAGGTAATTATACAAGTCTATTTTTTTGTCCGAAAAAGGGCTAAGAAGAATGGGCAGTTTTATAAAGTAATCCAGAGAGATTAGTATAAGTTGTAAGAACTTGTTTTTTAAATTGATGTAAAACAAATATGTTTAAACTAAAAAGTTAAGTACTAAAGATGAATATAATGTATTACAATACCAAGGCTGTTTTTGTCAGAATATCTGGAAAAATAAGACAGACAGTGTATTTTCTGTGCAGTCTGATCTTGATCTACATTTTCCACAATAAGGAATTAACCCTTTACCACACAATCCCGATTATTAACAACCCTGAGAAAGAAAGCTTCTGAAAACATTCTGAAAACATTGTGAGAAAAGGAGAAAATGCAGGTAAAATTTCACTTTTTGATCCACTTTTATTTTGTTGCCTACAAATGCTTTAAATTTGGGCAAGTCTAACATTTTGTCATTTGGGAAAGAGTTAAGTCTGGATTTAGCAGTACTAGGGTTAGAATTTACATGAAGTATGTTGGAAAGGTTTGAAAGATTATAAAAAAGGCAAATAGTGCCTACCATGGGGTAATCTTGATTAGCATGTTCTATATTGATTGACAGTGTTCAGATAAGAGAGAGGCATGTAGATTGGAAAATATAGTATTAACATAATGAGGAACTTAAACAGCTCATTTTAACCTTGGATAATTATTGCAAAAACCCTTGTCCTTAACCCTCTACCGTACAATGCCGACTTTTGATGACCCTGGAAATGAAGCCTTTTGAAAACATTGTTGGAAAAGGAGAAAATGCTGGTAAACAACATTTTCTTCTTTTCCCACAATGTTTTCTACCCATCAAAGAAAGATTGCCACATTGAAATTGTCGTCTGCCAATGCTTTCAATTTGGACAAGGCTAAAATTTTGTCATCAGGTAAAGGGTTAAATACCCTTTTTTCTCATCCCTCTAAATCCCTTGCTACCTAGTTGTAGTGTTTAGGGATAATATTCAAGGGCCCATTTACAACAGCGGTTCTTAATTCTATTTCTAATATAATTTTAGATGAGTCCATATTCACTAACCATTCTTAAACACGTTCTCAATCTTGTTCTCCAGAATTTTCTAAATTTGAAGGTGACACAACTTCTGATTGCCTAAACCATTTGGACCCTGATTGGTTAAACCATCATAAATTGTGTTTATTTCCAATGCAAAAAATCTTAAGAATTAGACTATAGATGCAGTTAAGAATGGTTGGTAAATATGGGTCCGTGTACTGTGAGTTTGAAGAATGCCGCAGTTGAAACTTTAGTGAAGGATTGATGAAAACAGCAATATTGCTAATGTTACGATTTTAATTTAATCCTTTACCACACGACAAAATTTTAGACCTTTCTAAATTGAAAGCATTTGCACAGGACAATTTCAGTGTGGCTCAAATGATGTGATTTTTCTTTAATAGGGTAGAAAAAATTGTGGAAAAAGGAGAAAATGCTGGTTACCAGCATTTTCTCCTTTTCCAACAATGTTTTCAAAAGGCGTCTTCCTCAGGGTCGTTAAAGGTCGGCATTGTATGGTACAGGGTTAAAAGGATAGGCTTTTTCAGAAAAATGCTCAGTACCCAGCATTTTCTCTTCTCCCTAAATTGGTTTCAAAAGCTGTCTTCCTCAAGGTCATATAAACACAGGCTTGTTTGGCATTTAGTTTAGAACCCATTGAAACCTTGCATAGTTGTTGTAAAAACCTTGTCCTTTGTAATAACATTTAAAGAAATATCTTTACACATTTTCAGCCAGTTTTTTAACGAATTTCAACTTTATTTTATGAAACTATAATCACTCTTGTATCTTCATGCCAAATGTTGCCCCTGATGGCAGCAAGGTTGCACAGAATGTGACGGATAGAAAATGCATTTCAAGTTTTGGGGGGCCTTCAAAGAAATCACTGTTGTCATTTATGGTTTTAAATGAGGACAAATTCCTTGAATTTCTCTATCCCTTACACCATATATATTGGTAATTTATCGATGTTTACACAGCTGACTTAATTCTGAACCATTCTACACACTTTCAAGTTTCAACAGCATTTTTTTCTCTCAGGCTGTAAGGATGTATCTTTAAAGTGAGATGTAGTGAGACCTTTTCCTTATTACACAGCTCGCCGAGCCCGGTAGCTCAGTCGGTAGCATACAGGACTTGAGAAAAGGGGTTGCTGGCTTTATCTCTGGCTCGGCCTATTTCTTTCCGAGCAGTGATGATGGTAATTGCGACAGGATTCATTCCTCTCTCACTGCTAATCATTGTTTTGATGATGGTTATGTGGGAAAGCAGCCAGTAGCTTGGAAAGAATATTGTGCAGAGTACTGGCAAAAGAAACTCCAGGAGAGTATGGATAGGTGCACTGGCCGCCACGATATAACCGATATTAATGTTGAAAACCGCATTAAACACCATACAATCAATCAATCATGTATTATGACCCATCCTCTTACCTCAACTTTACCAGACAACAGTGCTGTAAACTTTCCCATTTTAAAAAAATTGACGACATAAAATCTGACTCGGTAATTGGGTTTGTCTTTGAAAGGGTGAAAAACACTGTAGGAAAAGGAGAAAGTGCTTGTTACCATCATTTTCTCCTTTTTCCATGTTTGAAAAGCTATCTTTTTCTGGGTTTGTGTACCCTTTATCAAACAATACTGAGTTCTGACAACCCTAAAATAGAAGACTTTTGAAAACATTGACATTAAGACTTCATCAAACAACAAAGACATGTTCAAACTGAAAGCATTTGCAGACAACAGAAAATATGTTGCTCAAATGATGGGATTGGTCTCTGAAAGAGTAGCAAACATTGTGAGAAAAGGAGAAAATGCTGGCTACCAGCATTTTCTCTTTTTCACACAATGTTTTTCAAAAGGCTTGTTTCCTAAGGTCGTTAAAAGTCGGAATCATGGTGTAAAGGGTTTAACAGTAAATCTATGAGAGTATATTTATTATAAACACAACACACTGATATTTTGAGGACATTGCAGATCAAGATCAGACTGTACAGAACATGTAGTCTGATCTTGGATCTGCAGTGTCCGATGAAGAGATATTTATCTCCAAAAAATAAGTTTGAAAAAGCATTATTCATGTTTTTAGGATTGGTTTGAAAGTTTTATTTAATTTATTTAACAGGATAAGGGTTAACATTGTAGTAAATCATCAGGAATAAAAACTAAACATTATCTATCGAGTTAGCTTGAATAAACAATAAGAACTACATGTATATTGAAGTATAGTGGGGGTGGGGGTGTGGGGGGACAATCAAGGGAAATAAATGGTAACATACTGTCATGAGGAAAGCATGAGTTACTTCCCTTGAACATAAGCTTAACTACAGCTTGTTACGGCTAATGGCTATTTTCATTTTTTTATTTCAGACTAGACCCCCCTGTTTTCTTGTAGCCCAAACATCACAGTAACTCTTAAGTGTTTTTGTTTCTGTAATTTCAGACTAGACCCCTTGTCCCCTTGCAGTCGGAACATCACAGTGAAACTGGTCAGAAGATTCTTACCTGTTACCTTCTACCACAAGGACCCCCACAGGATTCAGGTACTGAAAAACTTTCAAAAATAATTTCTTTTTCGTAATTTTAACCATCATTACTTGAAACAGTAGCGATGTCCCTGAGGAGAGTGGCTTTTGAAAACATTGTGTAACCAGCATTTTCTTCTTTTCCCACAATGTTTTCAAAGGCCTTGTTCCTCAGGGTTGTTAAAAGTAGGGATTCAGTCGGTTGTTTGTCAAAATGGTTCTTATGGATCTGTGATTGGGTAATACCTTGCTTTGTATAATGCATCAAGGAGATGTATTAAGCCTCCTTTCGCCAGAGCATGGCTCATTTCTATACATCTACTTCTAATTTGACAGGTGAGGGAGGAGATACAGACAGTTTCCACGCCTCCATGTGGGAGGAGGAGAGACGAAATAGACAACAGATCCATTTTGAGTTTGGTGATGACTCCGATGTAGATGTGAGTAAACCAAGGCTAGCTTTTTCAACCCTCTACTAGACAATAAAATGTTAGACTTGTCTAGTTTGAAAGCATCTACATACGCTAGTGAAGCGTTGCTTAAAATAATATTATGTAATTTGTCTGTGAAAGGGTAAAAATCACCATGGGAAAAAGAGAAAATGCCGGTTTCCTTTTCCCAAAATCTTTTCAAAAGCTTTCATCAGGGTTGTTAAAACTTGGGTTTATGTGGTAAACTATTAGGTCCTTGCTCCCAATTGCAGTACTGATAACTAGGAGTATCCTTGGGCAAGGCATTGCTAAGCCCTAGCCTGGTAGTGGAGAAACCCTGGTAAGACATGAATAAAATGGCATTATGGTATCACTGAAATGCTGTTAAAGATGGTTTAAGTCTATACCAGACAACAAACATAGATTTGTCCAAATTCAAAGCATTTTCAGACGAAAAAATTTACAAAACAGTTTAGGGTTTTAAGGATGCTACAGAAGAAATCTTCTGAAAACATTGTGGGAAAAGGAGAAATATGCTGGTAACTAGCATTTTCTCCATTTCCCACAATGTTTTCTAACCTTTCAGAAAGAAATTCAGTCATTTAAGACATAACTAATTTGTCATCTGCAAATGCTTTCAATTTGGGCCAGTCTGAAATTTTGTCGTTTGGTAAAGAGTTAAATGTAGCTCAAATGGCAGGATTTGTTCTTGATAGAGTGGAAAATATTGTGAGAATAGGAGAAAGTGCAGACATCCTTGGGGTCCGTATTCACCAACCATTCTTACGAATGTTCTCAGTCTTGATCTCAAAAATTTTCGAAAATTGAAAGAATAACAACTTCTGATTGGCTAAACCATTTGGTTTAGCCAATCAATAGTTGAATTACTTTCACATTTTGAAAATCTTGGAGAATAAGACAAAGAATGTTCTTAAGAATGAATGGTGAATACTGACATGCTAATATTTTTACATCTTTAGTTTTTTTATTGATACATGTACTTATTTTGAGATGAATGCAATTATTACAGGGCAATCTAATAAGACAGCCAACGCCATATCCAAAGGAGATGAGAGAGAAGGCAAGACACCTGAAAAATCTAGCCTTGAGGCAGCAGATCAGTAATGGCCTGACCCAGGGGGAGGATAACCAGGCCTTTGAAGAGGTAGGCTCTGTTACTATGGATACTAAATTGCTGAATTCATTGCTCATAATTTATCCTTGGGTTTTGTTGTTGTTGCTTTTTGAATACAAACTCTATCTACAGAAAATGACTCTAAGATTGCAGTTACAGCATATGCTGTAGGTAAGCAAGTGTCAAATTTTCAAGATGTAATACATTATTGTGGCTATCATAATTACCTCCCTTTAATGAATGCAAATGAGTTAGTCTAATTAAAGTGTTGGGATACTTGTATAGATATATAAGCTGAGGTTGAAGCAAATTTGTGACCATAGCTTAATGGGTAGAGCGTAGGACTCGTGAACGTGATGTTTAGGGCCACTTGATGGTGTGGGTTCAATTCCCAAGGCTGGCCACCAAAAATTACTAATAGTCTGTCAAATGAGATGTTAAACCGAGATCCCATGTGACAGTGCTATACACTAAGCATGTTAAGGACCAGGCTTAACTTAGGATGGATTTCATTCTGTATCTGCACTATCCCCTGTAACAATACTGACAGCTTTCAGGGGCTGTTGTCCATATGGGCATCCGGTGGTGACAGTAAATAAATGCCAATTCAATCAATCAAAGCAAAGTTGTTGTAATTTAAGATGTCCTAATGTGTTTCTCTGTAATAAGTACCCCAGCAAGTCACTTTTGAAATATTAATTTTGTCAGATTTGTCTCATTTACATTTTTTTGCAACTTGCTTGTCATTACAACATAACAAAGGGTTAGTCCTCTGCAAGCCAAATAAGTTAAATGCACAGTAAGAAAGCCAGGTATTGGTACCCTAAGAATATTATGTAAACGCACAGTAAGAAAGCCAGGTATTGGTACCCTAAGAATATTATGTAAATGCACAGTAAGAAAGCCAGGTATTGGTACCCTAAGAATATTATGTAAACGCACAGTAAGAAAGCCAGGTATTGGTACCCTAAGAATATTATGTAAATGCACAGTAAGAAAGCCAGGTATTGGTACCTTAAGAATATTATGTAAACGCACAGTAAGAAAGCCAGGTATTGGTACCCTAAGAATATTATGTAACATGTGGTATTTATGAATACTCAGTTGCTGAATTTTATTGCTTTTCATTTCTAGATTGTTGTAATGTTGCTTTTTGATATCTACCCTTTAGCATCCTGCCTTGTGCTTTTTCAAAAATTAACTGTTGAAACTATCGTGATGGTATTGGAGATATTGCTATCGCATGATTACTTGCATAGGACTTTTGTGTCTTTCGGTAGATCAATTTTGAAAACATTGTTACAAAAGACATGACTCACATCTTTTTCTTTTTGTAGTTTGAAGTAGATATTTATAGCCTTTGTTAACCCATTCCTAGATAATAAGATTTAAACTCTTCCAAATGTAAAGCATCTGCAGACGACAAATCTGACATTAGTACAAATGAATTGAAGTTCTTTGGCAGGGTACAAAACATTTTGGGAAAAGTGGAAATTGCTGGTTACCAGCATTTTCTACTTTTCACGCAATGTTTTCCAAAAGTCTCTACTTCAGGGTCATAAAGACTCAAGGTTGTGTTGTAAAGGGTTAACTCTTTAACACAAGACAAAAGTATATGTTCGAAAAATTGAAAACATTTGCAATGGACTCCAAATATCGGTCAGATGATGAGATTTGTCTCTGAAAATGTAAAAAAAAAACCATCGTGGGAAAAGGAGAAAAATGCTGTTTACGTGCATTTTCTTTTTTTCCCTCAATCTTTTTCAAAGAGGTCCTTTCTCGGGTCATTACAACATGAAATACTGTGGTAATTGATTACAATTTACCACACAATCCCAAGTTTTAACAAGCCTGGTAAAGAAAGCTTTTGAAAACATTGTGGAAAAAGGAGAAAATGCTGATAACCAGCATTTTCTCCTCCTCCCACAATGTTTGCTACCCTTTCACAGCCAAAGAGCATAATTCCAGCCACATCTATAATGTCATCCGCAAAATTAATGCTTTTAATTTTGATGACTTGACATTTTTGTTATGTGGTTAAGTTATACTTGGTCAGTACATCAAGAGATATGGTTCTGTATTTACTAACCATTCATATGAACATTCCTAGCCTTATACTCCAAAATTTTCTAAATTTGAAAGGTACACAATTTGTGATTGGCTAAACCATTTGGGTTAGCCAATCAGAAGTTTTGTAACTTTCAAATTTGATCCAAATGGTTTAGCTGATCAGAAGTTGTGTAACTTTCAAATTTAGAAAATTATTGAGAATAATACGGTACTAGGAATGTTTTGAAGAATGAGTGGTGAATACGGACCTTAATGTTTTCCATTGTTTGTGTAAAATTGTTGTATTATGCATGTATTGTTGTTGTTGTTTCCAGAGGAGACATTCACACATGGTGAGAATCTATACCAGACAATCTCCTACTACTAATGTACATACACTGTCACTTACAGGGACTTTATAAATAAAGTGGTTTTTTTTCATATTTCTGGTCTAATCACAATGAAAGAATGGTTTCTCACCCTTGCAAAAAAGAAAAGGGCACTGAAGACAGTGTTTTGTGAGGAAAAGCTCTCTAAATGTTGGTCAGGGTGTGTCTAAGATAAGATGCATGCTCTTTGTTCTTGCACTGTTACCAAAAGCCACCGAACTCCATACTAGACAACAGAATTTTAGACTGGTCCGTATTAAAAATTGTTTGTCAATGTTTAGTTAAATATCGACCAAGAGCACGGAATTTGTCTTGAAAAGGGTTGCAGACATTGATGGCAGTGGAGAAACTACTGGTTACCAGCATTTTCTCCTTTTTCCACAATGTTTACAGAAACCTTCTGCACCAGGGTTATGTAAGTATAGTACTGTTTAGGAAAGGTTAACATCTTTCAACAAGGCAGAGCTATATTTTTGTAAACTGGACATCAAAGTTTCTTAATTGTTAGTAAGGTCTTGACAAGTGTCATTTTTAAGAGTTTTAAACCAGAAATATGAAAAAATAAGCAAGAAACTTTTATTCTATCAACTCTTTACCACACAATCACAAGTTTTAAAGATCCCGTAGGAAAAGCCTATAGCAAAGATTGTTTTCTACCTTTCTCAAAATTGATTTCAATTTTTGAGACACATTTATATTGTCGTCTGCAATTACTTTAAATCCTGTTGTTTGGTAAAGAGTTAAATGCATGAAAGTGTAGATCTTTGTCAATAACACCATCAAACTTCTTGTCAACTTTCCGTATTCTAATTTCTATGTTTAATTAAGTATTTGATATTTAAAATTATGGAAGGAAATTTCAAGACTTGTCATACTGAATTTTTATTTTCATCTGTGAGTTATGTAAAAAATGTCATTCAGTAGTTTTTGTGGTCATTCCTCAGCTACCATTTGACTGCACGTAGATTAAGATCAGACTACCTCCTGCTAAGTACAATCATTTGTCCCATATAACAGAATAAGACTATAAAAAGCTTTCTTTCTATAGCCTCGTTTGTTAAACAATTATAAATATGAGTTTGTTGACAAGATGTCGGGTGAAAAGATACACCACAAAATCAATGAAAATGTTTTCTCTAAACCAGGATTTATAATTCACCAACAGTTCTAAATATTGTTCTGTTCTAAATTTAAAAAAATAACCTTTTTACCTTTTGCCTCTCAAAAGTTCCGTTGCTTTTGTAACCAAGTAGACCTAGAACAGACTACACAAAACATTGATTTTTTGCAGTCTGATCTTTGATTACACTGTCAGCTTTGCTGAGACAATCTGTACAAAGGTAAGCTTGAAATTGCAATTATTTGGGTCTTATTTCTGTTAAGGTCTGTTAGTCTTAGGCCTTTAGGGTCGATGGTAAACAATTTTCAATTCCTGTGGTGTGTCTGTGGTGTACATGAATGACTTTTGATACTAATTTTGGTGATGGGATATCTTTATACTGAGATAATCCTTTAATATAACATACAACTTCATTTTATATGCAGTAAGATCTATATGATATTTTTGTTACAAAAGAAGGCACAGTGTTGGACTAAATGGAGACTTAGGTGCAGCTATTGTTGTTTCTAGATTAAAATAATTGGCTTTCACTCTAAAAATAGACTTAAAAATCTAAGAATAGATCTACCAAAGTGGTCAAAACTTGATTTCCTTAATATGATCAGTGGTCTCTTCCATTTTTTACTCTAATGGTTGAAGGCCAGCAGGCTAATGTCATGGCCCTGTGTCTGTCATGTGTCTGACATCATCCTGGCCTGTGAAAGAGATATAACACCTTTTGGGCTAGACTTATATTTTCTATGAAACTTTGTTGCTATAGAGACTTCTTATGGTTATATGTCCCTGACATTGCCAATTAATTGTAAAGTACATTTACACAAGGAAGTTGAGCAATACAGGGCCATCATGGCTGTCTTGTTTAAATGCTCAACGGAACGTACTATGTTTTTCATGTGGTCTCTTGGCAATTTTGTGTCCACCCTGTGTCTCTTGAAGCCCTTGATTGATTTTCAGCTGGACTGTTTTGGAAGAAAATTTTGAGGTAATGTTATAGCTCTGACATCGTCATCATTGTTGCATCTTCATCGTGTTACAAAAACTTTGACATTTTATAATATCTCTGTTGTTACAGAAGATGTTTACTTCAAATTCGTACTATGTGTTGACTATTAAAAGGGAAACCCATACAACAAGGGTAGGCAATCAAAGAATTCTTAACACACTTATGCCCCTTTTCAACTTAAAATTTTCACTGAAAATCAAGCAGCTGCAGCCGAGGGTTGGCACCCGCATGCCGTGCTCTCATAAAAATATTGCATGTATGTGTAGATCTTAACTCTTACCAGATGACAACATTTTTGGGTCCTCTGTATTGAAAACATTTGCAGATGACAGACTAAATGTGGCTCAGATGATTGGATTTGTCACTGAAAGGGTAGAAAACAATGTGGGAAAAGGAGAAATGATTTTTCCACAGAATTTTCAGAGGCCCTGTTGCTCATAGTCATTTGAAATTTTTGATTATGTGGTGAAAGGTTAATGAGACAATATGCAGAGCTGAAGTTACAGGCTTCAGGCTCCTAGGTCAAGGTCACAGCAGGGGGTCAAAGGTCATATGTTCTGGATTACTGTCTTTGGATGTATATTGCCCCGCTTTGCGGAGCTTTTGTTTTTCTAATGAGAACTTTTCCCTTTTTATATGCACTTACCAAATACCCTCTCCTGTAAAGAAACTCACCACTTACCTTCGCTGTATGGATATTCATGACCTCCCTAAAATTTTCAATCAATCTCCAAGGCTATTACCTCTTGTACATTGTTTTTAAAGATAGAAAATGTCTTACCCTTTTCCAGACAATAAAATCTCAGGCTAGTCCATTTTGAAAGCATTTGCAGAGGACAAACTAAATGTGGTCCAAATGATGATATGTGTAGAAAACATTGTGAGGAGAATGATGATGCTGGTTACTAGCTATTTTTTTCTTTTTCCATTATGTTATGAAAAGCCTGCTCCCTCAAGGTCTTATAAAGATGGGATCATTTGAGAAGTGGCCATATTTTGGGCCAGATTAAATATACTATCTGCAAGTATGCTCAGTATATACAGTTATAAAATTCTGTCATCTGCTTAACCCTTTACCAAACAATCCCTGGTTTTCACGACCCTGAGAAAGAAGCCTTCTGAAAACATTGTGGGAAAAGGAGAAAATGCTGGTAACCAGCATTTTCTCCTTTTCCCACAATGTATTCTTCCCTTCCCAAAACAAATTTCAATTTTTGAGTCACATTAATTTTGTCGTCTGCTAATGCTTCCAATTTGGACTAGTCTAAAATTATGTTGTTTGGTAAAGAGTTAATGGTTAAGGCTCTCTCTATCCAGAATACATACTGGGAGTTTTTTGTGAAAAGGGGAAATAAAATTGATGGAAAAGGAGAAAATGCTGATCATCAGCATTTGCTCCTTTTCCCATGATGTTTTTAAAAGCTTTCTCCATCAGGGATTTCTCCATCAAAATTTGGGATTGTGTGGTAAAGGGTAAAAATGTAATTTTGAAGTATTTTTTACCAGAATGAAAATGTACATTTGTTTACTTGGCACTCTATTAATCCAGGTTCCACAGTTTCTAGAGTTAGGATTAAGAAAACATTGTGGGAAAAGAAGAGAACTCTGGTAATCTCTTCAAACACAAGTTGAATCATTTGAACCACGGTTTATTTCTCATCTGCAAACGCTTCCAATTTAGAGTAGTCCAAGATATTATTGTAAAGTGTTACAGGTTTAAATTATTATTATTTTGCATGTTTAGATTCTTTGTACAATCATAGTAACAGATTCTTTCTTTAGAATAGTTTTATGTATGTTTATATAAACCTTTTCCATATAATCAAGAGTTTTAAGGACCCTGACAGGGAAGGATTTTGAAAACATTATGGAAAAAGGAGAAAATGCTACTAACCAGCATTTTCTCCTCTTCCCACAATGTTTTCTTCAATTTCAAACCATTTGAAACACCTTTGATTTGTCATCTGCAAATGATTTCAGTTTGGATCTGTCTAAAGTTTTTGTCATTTTGTAAGGAGTTAATATATACCGGTAGTCAATATAGAGTTAATATTTAGTCATCAACTGAAAGGAACTTCCATTTGAATGTTCTTGGTAGGTCAGAGTTTGAATTAGCTTTTGAAAAGATCTTCAGATGTTAGACTCCTAAGATCAAGATCAGACTGCCTGAAACATAATTACCAGAATTTTTTCCTTTTCCTATGTCACTTTCCAACCTTAAACCTGTAGATATATAAGAGCTGTCATTGTTTAATCCTGTACCATACGACCCAATGCTATGACAACTCTGGAGTAAGAATGCTTTTGAAAAACAATGTGGAAAAAGGAGAAAATGCTGATTACAAGCATTTCTCCCTTTCCTATATTTTCTGCCCTTTAAAAGATATAACCTATCATTTAAGTATATTTCAAATTGTTGTTTGCTACAGCTTTCAACTTGGAATAGTCTAAAATCTTGTCATCTTATAAACAGTAAGACACATTTGTAGTGCGGCTGGTTTCCAACAAAACATGGAGGTGTTGTCATAGCCCTGTCATTGTCTGTGTCATCTGCCTGATCTGAATCATCACTGGCAAGCAAATACTTTGACATTTCATAACATTTCTGTCATTACTGAAGAGTAGGGAGTTTTAGAGAAGGAAATGTTGAGTGCTTTATCTGGTCCAGTGTTAACTTTCAACCAAGAGATCACTCTAAAGTTATCAGTTAGTAATTATTCGGCGCCACAGGTGAAAACAGCGGCTTTTGCGGATAGCATAGATCAAGATCAGACTGCACAGAATGTACAGTCTGATCTTGGATCTATACTGTCTACTTATTTAGTAGCCCATGAGACATTATTAGTTGTATGGTCAGGTGGCAGGGGACTTGGAAACTTGTTCATGGCTGTGGTGAATCATGTCGCCCCGAGCCGAAGGCAAAGTTTTACCATTCCAACCTATGATAAGTGAAATTTACCTGTTTTTTGGTTTTAAAAATTGAGTACGCTGACGAAGTAGAATTTCCCTTCTGAGCGCCCCAATTCAATGAAAACTGACGTCACTGGGAACTGACGTCACTGAAACCTTGGAAAAACTTGCGGTTTGGTGCATAATCTTGATGTTAATCTTGATCGACGCCGCCATTTTGAATGTTGTGTTGAAAGTGTAGTCATGTATATGGGGCTCCCGAAAGGGAAACTGCTTTTACGTTGGTTTTGCCAGTGTACATGATATATATGTTTGGGGCATATTATCCAATCAGATCACGAGAAATTTCTTTGCAGTATAATAAAAATCCTTCTAAGTCTAAGTGGATTCTGTTTTATGTCGTAGGCAAGGTTCAAGTTTATATATTTGGCGCTGAAAGAGTTAAAACAAATGTTACAATAATTATAATCTTTTTTCTTTGCAGATTTAATCATTTACCACACCACAAAAGCTTATACTTGTCCCAACTGAAAGCATTTGCAGACAACAAATGAAATGTAACTCAGGTGTTTGTAGTTTTCTTTGAGAGAGTAAAAAATGTTTACCAGCATTTTCTCCTTTTCCCACAATATTTTTAAAACCTTTCAGTCCAGGGTCATAAAAAGTTAGTATTGCTTGTTAACTCAGTACAAGACAACAAAATTTCAGACTTGTCCAAATTGAAAACATTTTTAGATGATAAATCAGATGTAGCTTAAATGATGGATTTGTCTTTGAAAGGCTAGAAAACATCGTGGGAAAAGGAAAAAAATGCTTGTTACAAGCATTAGAAGATATTACAAGCGTTACTGGTTACAAGAGTTAGAAGACATTACATGGTAAATGTTTTGTCTTTTTCAGTCACCATCTATGGAGCGCCTAACCATTACAAAGCCAGATGAAGGCTATGAGATTCGGGAACCAAGACGGTCTAAACCAGCCTCGCCGTCCCTATCCGATTCCTACAGTTTGTACAAATATGATAAGGTATTGTATTTTATGTTCAGGAAACTGTAGTCCTAATGTAATGATGTTTTGATGCCATTAATGAAGAAGAGTTTTGAAAACATTGTGGCTGAAAGAAGAAAAATGCTCTTAACCAACAATTTCTCCCTTTTCCAGGATGTTTTTTCCCCTTACTGATAGAAGCCCCATCATTTTTGCCACAATCATTTTGTGGTGTGCAAATGCTTTGGAACTGGACAAGTCCAAAATTTTGTCTTTTGGTAAATATTTAAGGCATTAGAATCATGAAGCACGTATGTCTGATATTCTGGTATTTAAGGGAATTGATTGATTGGTTGTGTGGTGTTTAACACCATTTTTAACATTACTTCAGTTATATCACAGCAGCCAGTGCACCTATCAATGCTTTCCTGGAGTTTCTTTGACCAGTACTCCGCACAATATACTTTCCAAGCCACTGGCTGCTTTCCCACACAACCATTGTGGAAACAGTGATCAGTGGTGAGAGAGGAATGAATCCTGTCGCAACAACTATCATCAATCCTCTGAAAGAAATTGGCCAAGCCAGGGATCGAACCAGCAACCCCCTGTTCTTTAGTCCTGTATGTTACTGACTGTGCTACCGGGGCTCAGCGTAATCAAGGGAAAAAAGTATAGAAAGAATAAGACAAGATTATAATAATTATGCTTGTGTGCTCTTATGGCATATTAAACTTTATTGCTCGGAATTTGCAGGAGAAATTTGCCAAAGATAAAGCCAGAATGCATCACCATCGACATGACAACGATGAGATGAAACCTTTCCGTAGACATAGTGGACGAGACTCCTCACCAAACTCGGAAAGATTGTCGAGAAAAGGTATGAAAATGTTATAATTTATCATAACCAATTAAACCAATTATACTTTCTTGCAGTCGACTGCTTTTTGAGACATTAAAATTTTGGAAAAAAGGAGAAATAGTCTAAAAAGTCATTTGCAGAATGGTTAACTCTTTTGCAGATGACAAAATTTTACAGTGGTCCACATTCAAAGCATTTCCAGACGACAAAATAAAGGGGGCTCAAATGATTGGGTTGTTTTCTGAAAAGTTAGAAAACATTGTGGGAAAAAAGAGAAAATGCTGGTAACCAGCATTTTCTCCTTTTCCCACAATGTTTTCTAAAGGCTTCTTTCTAAGGGTTCTTAAAAGTTGAGATTGTGTTGTCCAGGGTTAAATATATGTACTCAGTTGTACCCTTTCAATTGATATACATTTAAAATGACTATGGAACTGACTTTGCATATACCTCTAATACTACAGAGAGCGCATATTAACTCTTTACCAGACAAAAAAAAAATCAGACTTGTTCATATTGAAAGCAGTTTCGGATGACAAACAAATTGTGGCTCGATTGATGGGATTCATCTATAAAAGGGTAGAAAACGTTGCGGGTAAAGAAGAAAATGCATGGATGTGATACCTTGCTTGGTATCATGCATCACTGAAATGCATTAAGCCTCTTTTTATCAAAGCATGGCTCAGTTATAAAATCTGCCATGTCTGTTCTTATTGCAATTCATTTACAGGAAAAGACAAATGGCAGGATGTTGATGATGGAGGGTTTGGTCAACATCAAGTTGGCTCCCTTGGATCAACACCAGATATTCCATCTGCTGACAGCGGAGTAAAACCAGCCCATCACAGATTTACATACTGTTCACCGGCAGAACTGTCTCAAAGTTTGAAGTAAGCTACATCTTTAAACAATCTTCTGTCGATTCATTCGTCGGTGTAGCTGCATGTGCTGGCTTTTGACCTACCATACTTTTTGATACTGATAACAAATGAATAAATAGAAATCTGTGATTGGTGGTAAATGTTTATTTTACAGGCCCCTTTGGTAAAAAATGTAGATATGTTTATTCGAAGGGCCTTTGCCTATTTGTTGGCAAATTTACGTCGTGTATCTTTATATTAAAGATATTTCTTATTGGTGTTGCATAGACTACTCTTAAAAACACTTAGGTAAAAGAAGAATCTATTTATGGTACAAACTTACAATAACAAAATTCCAGCTGTTTTTCTAGATGTAAAGGTCCATCCCATAAACCCTTTACTAGACTGCTAAATGTTAGATTTGTCTATGTTGAAGAAATTTACAGACGACAATTCAAATGTTTTTCAAAATAGTATTTAGTCTTTGAATAGGTAGAAAACATTGTGGGAAAAGGAGAAAATGCTGGTCACCAGCATTTTCTCCTTTTCCCACAATGTTTTCAAAAGTCTCTTTCCTGAGGGTAGTTAAAACTTGGGATTGTGTGGTATAGGGTTGATTGATGTGTTACAAATATCTTTTTAGGGGTAACAGATCTCATCACCCTAGATCTCACCGTCATCGTAGAATGAGAGATTACGACTCGGACACTGGTTATCGCAGTGACCAGGAACTAATCAAATTCCGTAAACAACAGCAACAAATGTTTCAAAGACACAGTGACAATCATAGTGAAATCGTCCCTGTTGTATCGTCAAAGGGACGTAGACGGGACGGTTATTCCAGTGACCTTGAAGGTTACTCAAGACGCTCAGCGACAATTTCATATAGTGATAATACGGGGAAGATGAGTGATTCTAATAGAAATGCTCAGTTTAGTAATGACACTTATGATGGGAACCAGTCACAAGCAACTACAGTGAGAAATGATGAATTGTATGAACACAGTCTAACAGAGACTGACATGAACCATTATCCATCACCTAGTCCATTTCAGAGAAAGAAAATTGTGGACCAGTCCACACCTATGTCACCAGTATCAGGAAAATCAAGTTTTGATTCATTGACGCATGTACATGTCCGTAAGGACGGTCAGGTAGACAGGTCGGACATGTATAATACTCCAGATCAAATGGTAGATCCACAGAATAAGTATTTGGTAAGTAACTTTGATATATTTGTTTTGATATTCAAAAGGAATCATGCTTTCAATTTGGACAAGTCTAAAATTTTACTGTTTGGTAAAGAATTAAATCGTCCTGTTTCAAGATTAATGGCTCACTCTTTCTTACATAGATCACAGGAGTTTAAATTGAACAAAGAGCTTGAAGTCAGATGGCATTAAAATCTTGGTATAGATAAACAGTTTCAGGCGTGCTAAAATGATCGTTCAAATGATGACTATTTTTTTATTTAGGGGATTGTTTCTTTTGTAGTATCTATGATTACACATGTTGTCTGTAAAACTGAATTTTATTTCTGTTATTTCTAGTTTTCAATTTGACCAAGGGTGAACTGTGCATTTCTTTGTTTCATGTTGACCAAGATTTAAGAGTAGTATTTTTTTTGTTTGTTTCAGCCTAATTCAGCCACTAATATAGTGAGAGATGATAGGCCAACCCCACCATATAAAAGTGCTCCCCCCTATACAGGACCCATGGGGCAAAGGAAATTGCCCCCTACCCCTCACAGAACTTCTCCTTTTAGGGGTCAGAGTTATGACCGTAGCTCGCCCCTGAAAGATTATCAGAGAATGCCTAATATTCAGGAATACAGAGACAGTAAAACGGACTTGAGTCAACCAAGGTCAAGGCCACAGGTGGAGTATAGTGGTGGCTTTGATTCAAGTAATTCAAAGGAAAGTGATCATATAAGCCATGGTAATTATGTTGACGTGAGTAGTTTTCATAGTGATTCCCCACGGATGTCTCGTTACAATACTGGCCTCGAGAGGCGATCCTCTATAGGGCAAGGACAAGCTGATGTGACATCAGCATCATCCAATGACTCTGGTAACTATAGTTACCAACATCGAATAGGTGAATCTCCAGTTAACCTTAGGATTTCACCGTTAAATTCATCACAGGAAAGGTGCCCAAATTCTCGGAACTCGCCATTTGATTATTCTCAGGATCCGCATAGACATGCGGAACATTATGGAACTATGTATAGTGAACCCCCTACTGTAGACATTCCAACACGGTTTGACGATATTGCAATGTTTAAGAATTCGGAGCCTGTGTCGCAAGTGTCAAGTTCTACAGATAGTGGATATGTATATGGACACAATCCGAGTGATAAACTACGCAACTCAAGAAGATTCTCAGGTAAATAAAGCTTCTACAGAAAAGAAAAGTAAGACAATTTTGGTGAGCTGTATCAAAAATAAAAAACAATGCTAGAAAAGGAGTTTTACTTGGAACCATTTAAGTACCGTACCTTTCACAACTATTGTTGCTTTTACAGTCAGTGCAGATCAAGATCAGACTGCACAAAATATGCAGTCTGATCTTTGATCTACACTGTCTGCTTAACTGCAATAATGAAATTAAAAGCAACCATGAAATTGCAGTTACTCTTTTTCTCACTTCTACACTGAAAATGTTTGTTCTGTTTATTTGTCCTTTTAATCCCTTACCACAAAATCGACAGTTTTAATGACTAAGAAGCCTTTGAAAATGTTGTGGGAAAAGGAGAAAATGCTGGTTTTCTCCTTTTCCCACAATGTTTTCTACCCTTTCAGAGACAAAGTCCACAATCTGAGCCATGTATAATTTGTTGCCTGCAATAGCTTTCAATTTCGAAGAGTCTAATATTTTGTCTTGTGGTAAAGTGTTAAGGAATAATAAGTAACTACTCCTTCTCCTGCAGTGATATGAAAAGCTATTTACTGTAGGGATACAAAAGGCTTCACTTGTATGCTAATAAGTGAGCCCTTTACCACACAAAAAAATTTTAGACTCCTCCAAATTGAGAACATTTACATAGGCTCATAGCAAAGAAATACATCACAAAGAAGTTTTAGACTCGTCCAAATTCAGAGCATTTACATTATGACATATTTGGGCAAATCTAAACTTTTGTTGTTTGGCAGATTGAACTTGTTATTGGTAAAAAATCCAGTTCTGTGCTAGGTTCAAGAAAGGGCACTTGAGCAGCACCTCAACTCTCTGGCAAATGTCGTGCAACTGAATATATTTACACTACATTTAAAGAGCAGACACACTTTTCCCGCAATAAAGATAAAATCATATGTTTAACGTTAATGTGAACTATTTTATACATAGGTGCTTCTCAAGGCTCTCCGTCCCCAGATCAGTTCAATTCCGACACAGCATCGTCACATCGTGACATGAACGGCCAGTATTCAAGGGGAACTACTCCAGTCAGCCACATGCATTACCAGGCACAGGATCAGAGCGGCCATAACAAAGGACTAGAAAAGGTGTGTACATGTACTTTACTCAATTATTTAGTGTCTTTTTTCTTCTGTTCAACCCATTACCCTACTATCCGGAGTTTAAATGACCTTCAGGAGAAAGGCCTTGGAAAACGTTGTTGGAAAAGGAAAAAATGCTGGTAACCAGCATTTTCTCCTTTTCCCACAATGTTTTATACCCTTCCAAAGGGAAATTTCAGTTTCAGAATCGGATTTAGTTTGATGTCTTTAAATGTTGTCAATTTGGTAGAGTGCAAAATTTTGTCGTTTAGTAAAGAGTTAACAAAATATACAATACTCAGTAGCATATTCAATAGTATTATGGAGGTGGTAAAGTGTGGGACTCGTGACCTGGAGGCCCCGGATTTGAGCCTTACTGGATCCAGTGGGCTTTTTGTGGGAGTGTCCTTCGGCAGGACACTTCTGAGCTATAGCCTAGTTCTGGTGAAACCCTGGAAATACATGAATATGTGAGCTGTCGACGTGATATGACTGAAATAATGTTAAAATTGGCATAAAACACCATTCAATCAATCAATAGTATTATGATTTATTTTGGAATTTTTCTCCTTGTGCTTTTCTGTATCTCTTACCAAACAGCACTAGGTTTTGATGACCTTAAGTGATAAGGCTCTTGAAAACATTCATGGAAAAAGGAGAATAAGCTGGTTACCACCAATTTCTCCTTCTCCCAAAATGTTTTTCCGTCTTTCAAACACAAATCCAATCACTTCTGCTACATTTAAAGAGAAAATATTCTGTACTTTTAAAGAAAACCAGGTGATCTTCTGTAAGAAGAGACCTTTTCAGTCAGATGAGATGTCTGATCATTGAAAGAAAAAATGTTTTGAGTTGGAACTAAAGTTGTATGAGTATAAAGTAAAGTTCTGGGCCTTTGTGAAAACATATTTTAGAACAAGATTCCCTCTTGATTCTGGAAATTCAAATTGAGGGAAACACCTATACCTATGTCTAAATGTCACATTTATGTTTAAATGTACATGTCATTTTATGAAAGAAATGAAGTGGTAGTTAGAATTTAATCAGAGTTGTTCATGAGTTTGTATTAGATAATCTGTTGTAGAGCTAGTGTTACCAGTGTTTTAATGTTCAAGTGTCGAAACTCTTTGCCACAAGATGAAAATGGAGACTTATCCTAATTGAAGGCATTTGTAAACAACTATTTAGATATGGCTAATATGATGGAATTTGTCTTTGGTATGGTAGAAAACATTGTGGGAAAAGGAGAAAATGCTATTTTCCCATAATGTTTTTAAAGGTCTCTTTCTCAGGGTCATTAAAACTCCTGATTGTGTGATAAGGGGTTAGGTATTATACCTTTTTTTTTAGACAGGATGAAAAGAGACCCAGAATTAAAGATCTTTCATAGGCTAGATTATCATCCAAATTATTGGACAGTGTAGATCTAAGATCATGCCAAATGTTCTTATCATAATCTACACTGTAAGCAAAATCCTCATTATTGTTTATTCTGAATAGGTATCTATGATGGGTACCGTGTCATTTTATTTCCTGTAACTATGGCCTTTTGACTTCCATGTCTAAAAAAAGGTTAAAAAAATGTACAAGAAAAAGTAAGATAACAACTGACAAAATTTTAATACTGTGACAGTCATACTAATTTGCATATTAGCAGAGTGATGAAAGGTCAGTGTCTCAAGTTAGGCGTAATTCAGATAGGTAAGACAAAACACATATAAAAATGACATTTTTTGGTGGAAAGAGGATTTCTGGTGACTGTCCACTGATAGAATAGACTCTTGAATAACACATTTCTATACAGATATTACTTGCATCCCTGCAGTAGGCAGCATTTGAAAACAGTGTGGTACCCATTGCCTTCTATATGATTTGGATAACATATTTTCCTATCCCTTTCTTTTTTACTAAACTGGGGGAAAAAGAGAAAATGCTGGTAACAAGCATTAATATATTTTCTCCTTTTCAAACAATGTTTAATCCCCTATCAAAGATTAATCCCATGACTTTAGCTTCTTTTGATATATCATCTGCAAATGTTTTCAATTCAGATAAGTCTACAATGTTGTCATCTGGTAAAGACAAAAGTGCATTTATGAAGTGAGGGATTAAAAGAAATTATCTAGAACAGAATATTAGTTATTAACTCTTTACCAGACAACATCTTTTATACCAGCTCAAATTCAAAGCATTTGCAGACAACAAACTATATATTGCTAGAATGATGAAATTAGTCTTTGAAAGGGCAGAAAACATTGTGGAAAAGGGAGAAAATGCTGGTTACCACCATTTTCTCTTTTTGTCTCAAATTTTTCAATTGCCATCTTCCTCGGGATCTTTGGAATACGGGATTGTTCGGTAAAGGGTCAATCGCTATTCAGAAATGTAACTTCTATCCTTGGTACTAAAGTAACTAAACAAGTTTTGCCTCAGAATAATTAAAACATGTTTTGCCTCAGAATAATTCAAAAATAACTTTTTCCTGTAATGTTTTCCTTCCTGCATTTCCTTTTTCTTAAGCCCAATACTAATCAGTGACTGTCAAACCTGTCAACTCTGAAGAAATAAATAACAGAACAGACATTAAAAAGAATGAGCTATGCTTTGTGAAAATTGACTTAACCCATTACCACACAATCCCGAGTTTTAACGACCCTGTAGGAGAAGGCTTTTGAAAACATTGTGGGAAAAGGAGAAAATGCTGGTAACCAGCATTTTCTCCTTTTCCCACAATGTTTTTTACCCCATCCAAAACAAAAATCATCATTTCAGTTACATTTGTCATCTGCAAATCCTTTCAATTTGGACGAGTCTAAATTTTTGTCGTTTGGTAAAGAGTTAATGCATCTGCAAAAAGTATCAACCTAAGTCAGCCTGCCTAGTGAGCACATGCTGACCTGGGTCAAAACTTTATGCTTTGGTAAATTTTCTTCTTGTCAAAGGACCAGTGTATCACTTGATTCAGTCACTTGTTTTACAAAATAGATTTTATGTGATGACTTGGTTAGTACCATGCACCACTCAGATACATCTAAACCTTTTTGCCAGAGCATGACTCATGAACATGTATGCTAAATTTTAACTCTTTAAATTGAAAGAATTTGCAGACGACAAATTTAGAGTGGCTAAAAAGGCGGTATTTTTATCTGTAAGGGAAGAAAACACTGTGGAAAAAGGAGAAAATGCTCATAGCATTTTCTCCATTTTCCATAGTGTTTTCAAATGCCTTCAACCTCAGAGCCGTAAAAACCAGGGCTTATCTGGGAAAAAGTTAATGCTGTATTTTTCAAAAATGTCCCCCTCCTCCCAAAAAAAAAAAATGAATGACAGATTAAACCAGAGATAAAAATTGGAATTGCTCACTCTGTGAAGTTTAAACTTGATTATCTTCCCTGCCTGCCTTTAAACCTATTGCTCTATTAAATCTTTACCAAACAACAAAATTCTGGACTTGTCCAAAATGAGAATATTTGCAGATGACAAGACATATGCAGCTCAAATTATGGTCTTTGTCTTTGAAAGGGCAGAAAATATTGTGGAAAAAAGAGAAAATGCTGGTTGCTTTCATGTTTTCCTTTTCCCATAATGTTTTCTGTCCTTTTAGAGAAAAATTCAATCATTTTACCCATATTTGATTTCTTGTCTGCAACTTCTTTCAATTAGGACAAGTCTTAAATTTTGCCGTCTGTTAAAAAGTAAATATATGCATATCAAAATAACTACATACTCTGATTATTAACATCAAAACTAACTGCCCTTGATAGCAATCCTGTAGAATATTGGATGGGGAGGGGGGTGAGTGGATGGGGTAAAGATATCTATTGAATGTAATGTAACATATAAGTAGATCTGTAGATCTGCATGGTGTACACTAGAATCTTTCATAATAGAATAAAGACATGAGCAAGGTTTAGTTGTCTTGAGAAATATATTAGCCATTAGAGAGGCCCTTTTTTTCCAACAATAAGGAAATAAAATGGGTTATGTAAAATAAGGGTTACATTGCGCTGACCAAAGCATTGTCAGCATAATTATGCATAGTAAGATTGCTTTCTGATCTGCACAACAGGAGCTTTTCACACAAGTTTGCTGTTATTTTTTTTGCACAGTTGGATTTTGGGGGTTCTTTTTTAAGTAGATCTTTGTCATTTTTTTGTAGACATCTTAAGGAAACGAGGAATCCTGAAAAAATAAAAACATTGCAGTAAAGATTTTGATTGTAGTAATTTTACTCTTTTCCACATGACAAAATATTAAACTCGTCCAAATTGAAAACATCTGCAGATGACTAATGAAGCTCAATGATAATTTTGAAATAGTAGAAAACATTGTGGGAAAAGGAGAAAATGCTGGTTACCTAGCAAACTCATTGCCTTCAGCCAGGCAGGGCAGCTCAGTGGTTGGCATGTCTGGCTTGTGACCTGGTGGTTGCAGGTTGGATACCCGAGGCAAACTTTCTTTTTGGCAATTTTTTGCCTCTCACCTCTGATGCATGTAAGAAAAGTAGTCAGTGATTTGGAAAGAAAGTTGTGCTAGTATTGGTGTCAGAAAGCCAGGAAACACATGTGTAGGTGCACTGGTAGCTGTTATAAGACCTAAGCTGTTAAAACAAGCATTAAATTCCAATACAAACAAACATCTGAAACAAGTTTGCTGCAGATAACTTTCAAAACATCCTTCCAAGATATGGACATCCAACATGAAAGATGATTTCAGTGCATAAATGCAAATGATAACGTTTTTGCTAGAGGAGAAATTGCTCACGGCAAGCAATATCTCCTTTTGCCAGAATGTTTTCAAATGTGGTCTACTGTAATACAGTAAATGTCCGCAAGAGGTAATTAGGTGAGAAAAAAGTGTTGTTTGACTAGTTAGATCTTTACTAAATACATGTAGAAAGTGACACGGTAGAATGATTTGTGCAGTAGATCAGTTTGACATTAGATTGAGTGATGTTGCATTAAACGATTTTGTTTTCAGTTTCGTGTGAAAATCACCAAGAACCCGGGTCTGGGATTCAGTATAGCTGGGGGTGTGGGTGCCTACGGCAACCCCTTCAGATCTGGGGACATGGTAATATTAACTTTTACTCACTTCTTTCTTAATCAATTAACACACTTACTTCTGTTGCAAGTTCTTTTGCACATTGAAATTGAGAAAAAGCAATAGAAGGACCACTTAATTAACTTATTAATTTCCGCACACAACGTTTTAGTTTTAGCTGGGCCTTTTTTTTTTTAAAGAAAAGCCAGGGTATTGTCATAGCCCTATTGTCATCTACCATGTCTGTATAAAAAAAATCTTTTGACATTTTTAATAACTGTGTCATTACCGAAGATGTTTAATTCCAACTTGTGCTAGTTGATACATACCAAAAGTGGGACCCACTCAACAAGGTCAGGTAACCATCAAAATTTTTTAGCTCTGCTATTTTTTAAGAAAACGTTGAGGTGTTGTTGTAGCCTTGGCTTCATCAGCGTCTGTGTTGTCTTCATGCGAAAACTTTGACATTTTGTAATCTCTCCGTTATTACTGAAGATATTTACTTCAAACTTGGACAAGTTGTTAACTATCAAAAGGGGAACCCATACAACTAGGGCAGGTGACTTATCAAAGTATTTTTGACACAGTTATGCCCCTTTTTGATATAGAATTTTTACTGAAAATCAAGCACTTGCAGCCGAGCGTTGGTACCCACATGCGGTTATCTTGTTTGACTCAGTTATGCTCCTCTTTTGTCTAAAGTAGAAATGTTGCCTGTAGACATAGTTTGTACATGTCTGGTATATATCTTAAAATGCATCTCTTTGCAGCTGAGCATATGAATGGATTTTGAAAAATATCATGGAAAGTAGCAACTCCCCACCCACTTTATGTTTGTATAAAATTTGAGGAAATTAAGTGTTCACAATTCCTGGAAAGTAAAAATAAGATTTGTTTCATCCCTACTCTTAACAGCTTTTAAAAATATTGTGGAAAGGGGGCAACCACTTGTTTCAGTTGCTCATTTCCCCACAATGTTTATTTATATAACTGTTTCTCCTTTGTGCCATTTGTGAAATATATAAATGGTCTCCTTATATCCATCCATTCTAATACAGTTTATCTATATTGAAAAGTAAATTTTATCTTATTATTTTCAATCTGCATCAGATCCATTTTGAAAAGAGACAAGCTTTATTATTTTCATATTGTATGAATTTCAACCTATATAAGGAGTATACTGCATAAGTGGACATTTTTGCGATGTAGAAACTTTTGCGATTTCGCAAATTTGGAAAATTTGCAAACTTTTTTGTTCGCATATTTTACCACAAGTATACTAACAAATAACAAGTCTCTTGAATTTGCAAACATATCCGTACGCAAAATGTCCATAATCTGTAATTCGCAAAATTTTCGTCGCACGTATATATCCACGTATACAGTAGATATACATATTTAGACAATGAAAAACTCAGTGTCTATTCTAGAAACTGAAAATGGGCAGGGATTTCCCTGTGTCTAAACAATAGGGAGGACTTTCAAAAAGTAGTGGGGGTGGGGGAGGAGAGAGACAATTTTCAAATAGATAGAAAACATAAAACAGACATTTATTCTTGTCCAAGATTATACAGATATTTTCACTGACCTGTTTAATTATCAAGAGACAGTTTCTGGAATAAACAGATTTAAAATCAAACAAAAACGTCCAAAATCAGAGTGTAGGTTGATTAAAAAATGGACTACAGGGCAACAGCAGAAAGCAGCACAAAAGATTATTTCAAAGAGTAATGAAATTTCTTAAGGAATTTCATCTAACACTTCAAGGGAGGTTACATTAGTTTAGTTTAAACATATTTATTTTACATTGATTGAGAAACAAGTTCTTACAACTTATACCAATCTCTCTCGATTCTGCTTCCTGGGAACTACACCAGCACTCGTGCTGAATGTGTGGGTCAATGAAGGATCCCAAAGTTGACACCCGCTCATGGGTATCGAACTCAGAACCTTATGGTTATGAGGCCGACGCTCTACCTCACAACCACGGACACCACACAGAGGTTACTTTAATGGACATTATAATATTATGTTGTGAAAACAGCTGATACCATTTTATTCAAAATAGAGATATTTTCTGCGAGGCAAGAGTAAATTCTTTGTTTTGGGAATTTTTCATTTTTTACGGGGGGGGACTGTCATGCATTGGTCTAAAATTTATGTAGGATCTAAACAAATTAACTTGAATTCCACAGTCACGTATCCTAGAGTAGACATTGAGTACTGAGGCTGATAGTAAATATTTTAAAACAACTACAATGAAATATTAAGGCATATTTTGAAACCCTTTTTATGGAGATATACATGTATATACTGTAAAAACACATGTCAATGTTGAAGATAAATGTAATAATTACTACATATATGTGTCAAGGTTTATCTGAAATTGGTAAGATGGCTTTTCTGTTGACAATAATGTTGTGTCATTGTCTTCTTCACTTGCTTCTAATTTGAATGCGTTTTGTAACAGATAAACAGATAAGTTATACATGATGTATATTCACATGGCATGCTCTTAATATTAGTTGTACGGTCAGGTGGCAGGGGACTTGGAAACTTGTTCATGGCTGTGGTAAATAATGTCGCCACCTTCGGCTCGGGACGACATTATTCACCACAGCCGTGAACAAGTTTCCAAGTCCCCTGCCACCTGACCGTACAACAAATTTATTATACTGCAAAGTTTTACCATTCCAACATGTGTTAAGTGAATTTTACCTTGTTTTTTTTGTTTCAAAAATTGAGTACGCTGACAAAGTAGAATTTCCCTTCTGAGTGCCATAATTCAATGAAAACTGACGTCACTTGGAACTGACGTCACTGAAACTTTGGTAAAACGTGCTAAAACGTGCAGTTTGGCGCATAATATTGATGTTAATCTTGGTCGACGCCGCCATTTTGGATGTTGTGTTGATAGTGTAGTCATGTATACGGGGCTCCCGACAGGGAAACTGCTTAAACGTTGGTTTTGCCAGTGTACATGATATATATGTTCGGGGCATGTTATCCAATCAGATCAAGAGAAATTTCTTTGCAGTATAATAATATTATTAGTTCCTCACCAAACAATCCCAAGTTTTAACAACCTTGAAAAAAATGGTTCTTGAAAACATTGTTTTCTACCCTATCTATGACAAATTCTGTCATTTTAGCATCATTTAAATTGTCGTCTGCAATTGCTTTCAAATTTGACAAGTCTACATTTTTGTTGTATGGTAAAGGCTTATAAAAGCTGTGGACTTAGCATTCAGTTGTTACTGCACAAGCAATTTCATACCAGCCCCAAAAGTTGTAAAAATATCCAAGAGGAGAAACATTTTACCCTATACCACATGACAAAAATGTCAACTTGTCCAAATTGAAAGCATTTGCAGACAAGAATTCAAAAGTAGCTCAAATGCTGTAAACTCTGCATGGAATTTATCAAAATTAATGTGCTTCCATTAGTTTTTCTTTTGCAATGTTGATTGTTCTGTAATCTGAAGTGCTATGGTATTTACTGTAATTAGATTGATGACAAAAATCTATTAAAGGATTGAGTGATAAATGCATATGTTTACTTCTATGCATTTGAATACATGCATGTTCCTTAAAAGTAATTAATTTAGTCAACAACTTTGATTTCATTCAGCTGTAATGCAAATCACTTTTATTCACTGTTAAGCCTTTACCTGACAGTCCTGTGTTTTAAAGACAGTGACTAAGAAATCTTCTGAATCCATTGTGGGAAAGGAGAAAATGCTGGGTACCATTTTTTCCTTTTCCTACAACGTTTTCTACTATTTTAAATACTAATCTTGTAGTTTTATCAAATTTAATTTGTTGTCTGCAAATCCTTTCAATATGAACAAGTCTAAAATTCTGTTGTCTGGTAAAGAGTTTCTAATTTTCTAGCAGTATTTTATTCACTGTTAACTTTTTACCAAACAACAAAATTTTACACTCATCCAAATTGAATGCGTTTGCAGACAACAATTTAAGTGTGGCTCAAATGGTGGAGTTTTTCTTTGAAAGGGTAGAAACATTTATGTATCGGAGAAAATGTTGGTTACCAGCATTTTGTCTTTTTCCCAAAACATTTTCCAGAGCTTCCTTGCTTAAGGGTCGTTAAAACTCTGGATTGTGTGGCAAAGAGTGAACTAGTATGCTCAACATTATTTCCTTTTTAGATGGAGTATAGTTAGATCAGATTGCACATTAATCTTCATGGTGGATCTACGCTGTCCAATAATGTTGTGAAATATATTGGACAAAACAGCCATAAAATTTCAAAGTTTCGGTTTTTAGCTCACCTGAGCATGAAGTGCTCATGGTGAGCTATTGTGATTGTGCTGTGTCCGGCGTCCGGCGTCCGTCATCTTTCGTGTGTCGTCAACTTTTACCTTGTGTACACTCTAGTGGCTACATTTTCAGTCCGATACTTGTGAAACTTGATCAGAATGTTTGTCTTGATGATATCTCGGAAGAGTTTGAAAATGGGTCATGTCGGGTCAAAAACTAGGTCACTAGGTGAAATCTTAGAAAAACCTTGTGTACGCTCTAGAGGCCACAATTTTTGTCCAATACTCCTGAAAGTTGGTCAGAATGTTTGTCTTGATGATATCTCAGACGAATTCGAAAATGGGTCATGTCGGGTCAAAAACTAGGTCACCAGGTCAAATCTTAGAAAAACCTTGTGTACACTCTAGAGCCCATATTTTCAGTCCAATACTCCTGAAAGTTTGTCGGAATGTTTGTCTTGATGATATCTCGGATGAGTTTGAAAATGGGCCATGTCGGGTCAAAAACTAGGTCACCAGGTCAAATCTTAGAAAAACTTTGTGTATGCTCTAGAGGCCACATTTTCAGTCTAAAACTCTTGAAAGTTGGTCAGAATGTTTGTCTTGATGATATCTCTGACAAATTTGAAAAAGGGCCATGTTGTGTCAAAACCTAGGTCACTAGGTCAAATCTTAAAAAAACCTTGTGTATGCTCTAGAAGCCACATTTTCTGTCCAATACTCTTGAAATTTGGTCAGAATGTTTGTCTTGATAATATCACAGACGAGTCTGAAAGTGGGCCATGTGGGGTCAAAAACTAGGTCACTAGGTCAAATCTTTGAAAAACCTTGTGTATGCTCCAGAAGCCACTTTTTCAGTCCAATGCTCTTTAAAGTTGGTCAGAATGTTTGTCATGATGATAGCTTGGATGAGTTTGAAAATGGGTCATGTCAGGTCTAAAACTAAGTCACCAGGTCAAATACTAGAAAAACCTTATGTAAGCTCTAGAGGCCACATTTTCAGTCCAATAATCTTGAAATTCGGTCAGAATGTTTGTCTTGATAATTTCTTAGACCAGTACAAAAATGGGTCATGTTGGATGAAAAACTAGGTCACAAGGTCAAATCTTGGAAAAACTTTTTGTACTATAATTACAGTCCAATATTCTTTAAACTTTTGATAGAATGTTTGTCTTGATGATACCTTGCATGAGTTTGAAAATGGGTCACGTGGAATAAAAACTACGTCACCAAGTTTCATCCTTGAAAAACCGTGTGTACACTCTAGAGGCTACATTTTCAGTCCAATAATCTTGAAATTTGCTTTGAATGTTTGTCTTGGTAATATTTTAGACTGGTGTGAATATGGGTCATGTTGGATAAAAAACTAGGTCACTAGGTCAAATCTCGGAAAAACCTTTTATACACCCTACAGGCCATATTTTCTCTCAAATACTCATGAAAGTTTGTCGGAATGTATGTCTGGATAATTTCTACATGTCAAGTAGGCCGCTGAGACAAATTTTAGAAAAAGCTTGTGTGCACTCTAGAGGCCATATTTGTAAGCCCAATACTAATGAGTGTTTGGCAGAGTGTTTGTCTTAATATCTCTGAAGAGATTGGAAATAGGTCAAGTTTGATCAAAAGGCTCAGGTGAGCGACTTCAGGGCCATCATGGCCCTCTTGTTTTTTTTTCTCTCCAGACGTAAACTTTTGTTTAATTTGTATAGCACTCAGAGGCTGCATAGAAACTTTGTGTTCTGCAGTATTTAATAAAAAAAAAACTTCAAGCATTTGGTTATTTTTACCTCAGCTGTTTTTTAAGGAAACTTTGAGGTATGGCCATAGCCGTGTTGTCGTGTTCTGAGTTGTAGGCATCGTCTGCATGGTCGCCTTGCAAAAACTTTGATCTCTTCTCAGATCTTTGGTATTATTGATGATTATATACTTAAAACTTAGGCCAGATCTAATTATGATTTAATTCATAGGTGCAAGTGAAAACATTGTGTGAAAAGGAGAAAGCAATAAAAATTGTCTGCAGGCAAATCTATTACGGTGTTTAGTGATGTATCTTATTCTGGCACATTTTCTTACGTCCATTTTTTCACTGTTTCAGGGTATATTTGTGACAAAGGTACAAGAGGAAGGTCCAGCTGCTGCCTATCTGAAGAGAGGAGATAAACTATTAGAGGTAGCCATTTTTGTACTACCATGTCACATGATCATAAAAATCTTCACATGATACCCTGTGTGGTTACCTGCACTGTCTTCTTATTTGTGACAGTGATGTAGATGTATGGAACAAGCCCATCATATTGAAGATATCTGATGAGAACTTGATTTAAGTCTTTGCCACACAATAAAATGTTTTCCAGTCTTTTGTCATAGGATTGCTAAAACTCAGGATTGTGTGGTAGAGGGTTAATCAACATGAGATGAATTTAGGTTTAGGATTTTATCATAAAAAATTGTTTTTCAACTGAATTTCTGTTGATATGTAATGAAGAAGCTGCTTATAACTATGATGATTACAAAAGTTTTATCAGGAAAATTTGTTATTTGCCTTGCTACGTTAAATTCTAACGTGATGATGTCAGCGGTCTTAGGTGACCCATTTAGGGCCCTAAGGGTTCTCTTGTTCATGTATTAACCTTAAACCTTTACCACACAAGCCAGAGTTTTATGACCTTGAGAAAGAAGACTTTTGAAAACATGGGAAAAGGAGAAAATGCTGGTAACCAGCATTTTTTCCTTTTCCCACAATGTTTTCTACCGTATCATAGACATTCCGTCATTTGAGCCACATGTAAAATGTCGTCTGCATTATGCTTTCAACTTGGACAAGTCTACATTTTTTTCCCATGTAGTAAAGAGTTAAATCCCTGGGTAAATGCAATGGACCTTCAAAACCAGGAGAACAGACCAAAGCATCTCAGTTGGGTGGATTTCTTTGCTAGAACATTTTAACAATTATAGCAAAATGTATAGATCCCCAAAATCAGACTGCAAGAATTCTATGCCATCTGATCTTGGATCTACACTATGGACAAAAGGCAGCCAGATCTTGTTCTTCATTGTCTACAAGAGAACTGAACTGTTTACCAGTCTACAAAATTTTCCACTGGTCCACATTGAAAGCTTTTGCAGACAACATACTAAATGTGACTAAAAAACTGAAATATGTCTTTGGAAGGGAGGAAAACAATGTGGGAAAAGGAGAAAATGCTGTTTACCAGCATTTTCTCCTTTTCCTACAATTTTTTCAAGGGCCTCTTTCCTAAATGTCGTTAAAACTCAGAATTCTGTGGCAAAGTGTTAAGTTGTGCCTAGCACTCTAAGGCTAATTTCAAACAATCTGATTTTTAATTCTAGATCTAATACATAAATTTCACAGAGGCGCTATGAAAAATCTTATGCAATTTAGGGCTTAAAGTTTTAGCTTGGCTGTTTTCGAAGAACAGATATTGTCTGCGTACTCTACATTGTGGTGAAAAAACTTCGACATGTTAAAATATCTCTGTCTTTACAGAAGAAATTTGCTTCAAAATCAGGCTAGCAGTTAACTATCAAAAGGGGAGCCCACACAAGAGGGACAAGTAACCATCAAAATATTTTTGGCACAGTTATTTCCCTTTTTTGACCAAGAATTTTCACTGAAAATCAATCTATTTCTAAAAGCAACTCCAACCTAGCATTAGCACACACAATCATGTAGTGATCTTGTTTATCATATTATTTTAATTCCAGGTCAATGGGATAGATTTCCGTGAAATAGAACACACAAAGGCCGTAGACGTGCTGAAGAACACTAGCAATACCGTCCATCTATACGTGGAGAGAGATCCCAGCTGACTAGAGGAGCAACAGGCTGTCACATGGATTTAAACATCTTATCTTTTATACGCAAGATCTCACTTAGCTCATTACTTACTGAAGCTGCAATATTATTTTTCATTAATTCTTTACACAACAATAAAATTTTAGGCTTTTCAAAATTGAAAGCTTTTGCAGATGACAAATTGATTGCAGCTAAAAAAACAATCTGTCTTTGGTTGGGTAGAAAACATTGTTGGAAAAAGGAGAAAATGCTGGTAACCAGCATTTTCTCACAATGTTTTGTACCCTTTCAATGAGAAAAGTCATCATTTTACGCGCATCTAGTTTGTCGTCTGCAAATGCTTCCAATTTGGACAAGTCTAGAATTTTGTCATTTGGCAAAGAGTTAAACTGAAATTTTACAAGGATGTTTTCAAAGACGTCTGTTGCACATTTGTTGCAGGAGGTAATGAGATAAGTGACGATCCTTTTGTTTCTCTGTCCTATTGCATTGCTTTATAGTCATAATCCTTTTCTCCCTCTATTTTTTTTTCTGTTCTGCTTGTGGAGAAAAATTATTTCATGACGAGGCTTGTCATCTGATTAAATCTAAGTTTTTAAACTTTTCAGTATTTGTAAATCAAATCACAAAATTTTATTCTGGTCCAAAATGAAAGTACATTTATTTGCTAGCTACATTGTCAGGATGGCTCAAATGATGGGATTTGTCTTTAAAAGGCTTGAAAGCATTGTGGCTGGGTATCAGCATTTCTCCTTGTTCCACAATGTTTTCAAAAGCCTTTTTCATCTGGGTGGTTAAAACACGGTTACCAGCATTTTCTCATTTTTCCACAATGTTCTGTAATGCTTCAAAGGAAAATCTCATCATTTGAACCTTATTTGATTTGATGTCTGCAAATGTTTTTAAATGGGTCAAGTGTGAAATTTTGTCTTTTTGAAAAATTTTAATTTACAAAGTGAACTTTGCTATGATTTTCCATTTTTATTATATTCCTATCATTGAATTACTGGGATTTCACCATGAATAACACTACTGGTGATGATAAATAAGGTATCATCACTTGTGACGATATAGTTTTAGAATGTTTGCCAGAACTACTAGTTTCCTATATAATTGCTCATATTGTACCATTCTTGATAATTATTAGAATAAAAAAGGGTGAATTACGAATATAATAAATAGGATAATCAACTGGTTGTGTGTGATATTAAAAGTCTGTCATTCGATTGGGGTTTGATGTGGTTGAAAAAACTCGTCCTTGGGACTCGTTTTTTCAACCACATAATACCCCATTGTAGTGACAGATTTTTAATATCACACACAACCAGTTGACAATCCTCTATATTCAATACTTGAGCTTTAGTTCATGAAGTTTGTCTTTATTACACTGGGACGTTTTCAAAGTTCTCTGCTGCAAATTTTGTTTTTAGTTGAAAGAAAAAAAAACGCGCATGCATTACTGCTTATTTCTACTGTTAGTGCTAAAATTTTTTTCCACTTAAGTTCTTTACCAAACATCAAAATTTTAGACTCGTCCAAAGCGAAAGCATCTCCAGACTACAAATTTAGAGTATCCCAAATGGGGCGTTCTTTTTCAAAGGTTTTGAAAAATACTGTGGGAAACAGAGAAAATGTTGTTTACCGGAATTTTTTCCATTTCCTACATTGTTTTTAAAAATCTTCTTTCAGGGGGTTATTAAACACATGATATTTTGGTAATGGGTTCCCTAGGGTTAACCCTGGTCAAACAATTTGGAGCTTGAACTGTACACTGGATAAACATTGTTGAAAAAGGAGGACATGCTGAAAAGCAAAATTTTCTCTTTTTTCAGCAATATTTTATACCCTTTCAAAGACATATCATTAGGGCTTACTTTAATGTCGTCTGTAATTGCTTTCAGTTTGGACAAATCTTAAATTTTGCCATGTTGTAAAGAGTTAGAATCCTTTCTTTCATTTTAACTTTCATTTTCTTCTTCTTTTTCTTCAAAAAAAAAGAGAAAAATCCATCACAGCCTGTTGCACAATAATCAATTTTGTAGAAATAAAAATCAGCTTTCAAAATTATGTTTTAGTTACCTTTGAATCATTTTACCCATGTGAAATTCTGTCCGTGCATGTATATAAATTATATTTATATCAAAATCATGTTGCCATTTGCATTGTATTCTAGTATTTCTTTGAAGTGATTATGATTTGATGCATTTCGATGTTACAAACTACAGTATTCATTAAACTTTTACCAAACAATTTGGAGAATTAACAACACAGAGGAAGAAGGCTTTTGATAACATTGTGGGAAAAGGAGAAAATGCTGGTAACCAACATTTTTCCTTTTTGAACAATGTTTTTCAGAAGTCTTTTTGCTTGGAGTCGTTCAAACTCGGGATTGTGTGGTAAAGGGTTTATATTTATTACAAAATGAGTTTAACATAAAATTGTTGTAAAGCTTTGGTCAAGCATGCTTTTAATAACATAGCTTAACATTTTTATACCCCCACAAAACGAATGTTTTCGGGGGTATACTGGAATCAGCCTGTCTGTCCGTCCGTGTGTCCGTCTGTGTACAAAATACTAGTAATTGCCTGTTTCTGTCAAAGCGCTGGCGGGCGTATTAAGTCACATTCAGTGACAGCTCTAGTTTTTTTTTTGTTATAAACTATTCCAACGTAATTCAACATACTTTATCTCTTTTCCCAAAAGACAAAATTTTAGACTTGTAAATTTAAAAAAAAACATTTGCAGAGGAGTACTTCAGTGCGGTTCAAATTATGAATTTTGTATTTTGACAAGTAGAAATGGTCATTGGAAAAGGAGAAAATGCTGGTAACCAGCATTTTGTCCTTTCCAAACAATGTTTTTTTGTGGGGGGAGGGGGTGTAAAAACAAGGCTTGTTTGGTAAAGGCTTAATTTAACAAACTTAAATTTATTACAAATTTCGAAAGTTAAACTTTGATGTAAGTCTACAAAATCTTTTAAAGATCTTTCAAGACTAGGAATATAATCATCATTCAAATATTTTAAACCGCTAAATATGTCTAGAAAATGTGTATGTTATTTATATTGTGTTTGACCAATGTGAAATCTTGAAATTGCATTTAGAATAAATTTTCTCTAAGACTCAGTGAAAACATACATTGTACTGTCACTCTATTTCATCATTGCTATTTTTAGCTCACCTGAGCACAAAATGCTCAAGGTGAGCTTTTGTGATTGTGCTGTATCCTGCGTCTGTCGTGCTTCGTGAAGTCGTTAACTATTACCTTGTATGCATCCTAGAGGCCACATTTTTAGATACTCATGAAACTTGGTCAGAATGTTCGTTTTGATAAAATCTCGCACAAGTTTGAAATTTGGTCATGTTGAGTCAAAAAGTAGGTCACTGAGCTAAATGTCAGAAAAACCTTGTGTGCTTTCTAGTGGCCACATTTTCAGACTGATTCTCTTGAAACTTAGTCAGATTGTTTGTCTTGATGATATCTCGGAAAAGTTCAAAATTAGGTTATGTTGGGTCAAAACGCAGGTCACTGGGCTGAATCTTAGAAAAACCTTGTGAGCACCAAGGAGGCCACATTTTCAGCCTGGTACTCGTGAAGATTGGTTAGAATGTTTGTCTTGATGATATCTCGGACAAATTTGAAATTGGGTCATATCGGGTCTAAAAGTTGGGTCACTAGGCCAAATCTTTGAAAAGCCTTGTGTGCTCTCTAGAGGCCACACTTTCCGCTTGGTACTCATAAAACTTTGTCAGAATGATTGTGTTGATGAGGTCTTGGACAATTTCAAACTTGGGTCACACCAGGTCAAAAGTAGGTCACTTACACTCATTTGTTTTACATTGTTAAAATCAGGATGTTTTCAGATTTATCAATGGTACATGACTTTAATCAGGTGAGCACTTTAGGGCCATTGGCCCCCTTGTTTTTATGATATGTACATGTCATTCTATTTCATTATTGCTATTTTTGTCATTAAAACTTTTGTTGTGATATCTATAGAAAGGCAGCAAATCTTCTTTTCACCACAGTGTATATAGGTTGATTTTAATCCTCATCTGTCTGTATTTTTTAACTATTTTGTGTTACTTTTAATGTACATAGTTATATAAACATAGATCAAATGACTTACAGTTTATCTCAATAGTGTACATATATGCCTTTTTATGCCTCTGACAGTTGACAGCTTTGGTAAACTGTGGGAAAAGGAGAAATTGCTTATAATAAGCAATTCCTCCTTTTCCCATGATATTTTTCAAACTGTTGTAAAACATCATAATTCATTCTATTGTATATTGTCGACTATGTAATTTGTTTTTTGGTAGGTCCTAAAGTAGTCAGTGCACTAGTGTGTTTTGATAGGGTAGAAAACACTGTTGGAAAGGAAAAAGTGCTTGTAATTAGGCTTTCTCCTATTCACACAATGTTTTCTACCCTATCAAAAAAGAGTGACATCATATGAGCGGTAATGATTTTGTCATCTACAAAATTAATGCTTTCAATTTGGACAAGTCTAAATTTTGTCTACTGTTAAAGTACAAATTTGAAGTAGATGGCTTTAAAACCATTCTTGTAAAATGTTGCTTATTAACAAAAATCTAGATCAAATACATATAAAGAGACTGTGGCAGAAGGAGTATTAGGTCATTATGGACAATCTCTACTTCTGCCACAGTGTTTTAAAGGTCATCTGCTGCAAAGTCATATGTGTTAATGTGCTAAAAGCTGAATGATCATGATTTTGTGAGAAACTTTGAACAACATTCTTCAGCCTAACAAGATATTTATTTAGTTCTCACAGGCATTTGAAGATTCATTGGTCTATCAATGAATACTGAAATTTTCATTGGTCGGTCATTGGACGCTGTTTCTAAAAATAGTATGCTGGAGGATTGTGCCAATATGCTATTTTTAGTAACAGTGTTCAATGATCAACCAATGAAAATTTTGTGATAGAAAAATGGTTTCAGTGGCCCATGGTTATATGCATGTGTCCACATTGATAATTTCCATGATTGTTTATAAGCCATTTTTAAATTAACAGTTTGATTATTTACCACAGTGTTTCTGTTGTCTTTGTCGCCCCATTTGATGTGTTCAGTTGTCTTTATAGATGCGTTATATTATAACTTGCAAATGGTTTTTTCTGGGAAGAAATTGCTTTCGAAAACACTGGCAAAGTGACAAATTGCTTGTAATCAGCAATTTCTCCTTTCGATTTCACATGTACTCTTGCACTAACCCCATACCCCCAGACACCAGTAGCGTACAGGAGTTGAGAACAGGAGGTCTGCCATTTTCTTTGTGAAGATTGATGATAGTCACTGTGACAGGGTTCATTCCTATCTCACTGCTGATCATTGTTTTGACAATGGGTATGTGGAAAAGCAATCATTGGCTTGGGAAAACATTATTAGTTATACGGTCAGGTGGCAGGGGACTTGGAAACTTGTTCACGGCTGTGGCAAATGATGTCGTCCCCAGCCGAAGGCGAGGTGGCGAAATGATTCGCCACAGCCGTAAACAAGTTTCCAAGTTCCCGGCCACCTGTACTGTTTTACCATTCCAATGTGTATTCAGCGAAATTTCCCCGTTTATGTACTCACAAATTGAGTACGCTGACGACATAGAATTCCCCTCAGAGTGCCCCAATTCAATGAAAACTGACGTCACTGAGAACTGACGTCACTGAAACTTTGGTAAAACGTGCAGTTTGGTGGATGAACTTGATGATGTCACTGCAATAGAAATTTGTCATATTTTTACTTAAACATGGATTTAAACAACTTCAAGGTAAATAACTATGCATTTAAATTTCTTGTCAAAAAGTAAATGATCATTAGTTACCACAAACGACAATTTGGTTTTCCTTTTAACGTTACAATGAATGAGTTTCGACACTTCACAATTTGCTTACCTGACAAAGGGATGGCTTGTTTTAACCCCCTGTATTTGTTTTAGATTGACAACAAATGATAATACATGTAACTGTGTTTGTTTATTTTCAAAAATAATCCATACTTTCCTCTTTAATGACAATCAAGGGAAATTAGAAATAATATGGTGCAGGCTACTCATTATGTTTGTCTTGAGGGCGGCTCGTATCAGTCGACGCTGCCATTTTGGATGTTGTGTTGAAAGTGTAGTCATGTATACGGGGTTTTCAGAAGGGAAACTGCTTTTACGTGGATTTTGCCAGTGTACATGACTTGTATGTATGTGGCATATTATCCAATCAGATCACGAGAAATTTCTTTGCAGTATGATAAAGTGTGAAGTACTGGTTAAGAAACTCCAAGAAAGCATGGATAGGTGCACTGGCCAGCATAACATAACAGAAATAATGTTGAAAACAGCATTAATCAAACAATCAATCATTTGTCAACCCTTTATCTACAATCCCAAGTCCTAACAACCCCTAGGAAAAGGTCTTTTGAAAAGATTAAGGGAAAAGGAGAAAATGCTGGATTTTCTCCTTTTTCCCCACAATGTTTTAACCCTTTCAGATACACATTCCATTTAGTCATATCTGATCGGTTATCTGCAGATGCTTTCAAATCAGACCAGTTGAAAGTAATATATCACTAGACAAAATTTTAAGTCCTGTCTGATTTGATTCATGAGGTTAAACGGGGGATTTCAACAATCTCTATTCAAGCAAAACACTTGTTTAACATTCGCAGCCGAACATTGTTTTGTGGATGTAAAAGTAGGGAAACAGCCAGTGGCTTGGAGTAATGTGCAAAGCACTTTTAAAAGAGGAGCACATTTATAGGTGCACTGGCAGCTTTGAAATAATGTTAAAAACAATTTTAACCTTTTACCAAACAATCCTGAGTTTTAAAGACCTTAAGAAAAGTAACTTTTGAAAACATTGTTGGAAATGGGAAAAATGCTAGTTGACAGCATTTCTCCTTTTTCCACAATATATTTCTACCCTTTCTGACACAAATCTAATCATTTGAGTATCATTTCATTTGTCATCCACAAATTCTTTGAAATTAGACCAGTTTAGGATTTTATCGTTTGTTAAAGAGTTAAAAAAGATGTCAAATGAAGGTGTTCAATGGTTTCTAAAATGAGTGTGACTTTGCATTCATTTTCAATTCTGTTGAAATGGGGTTAAAATGTTGAAATAAAAAATGGTCAGGTTTTGGCTGCCAGTTCCTCTGGTCCAGCCTGTAACAAACAATCCCGTATTTCAACTTTTCAACAATGAGAGCTTTTAAAAAACATTATGGGAAAAGGAAAAATTGCTTGAAACAAGCTCAAAGAATTTCTCCCTTTCTACTACATTTCCAATGGTAGCCACAACAAATACTTTCCTCTCCTCCAAGTTTTTGTATTTCTAGTAATTTAATTCTTTACCATGCAATTCCGAGTTGTAAAGAGCCTGAAAAAGAAGATTCCTGAAAATAATGTGGCAAAAAGGAGAAAATGTTGGTAACCTTTTCTTTTTCCACAATGTTTTCTACCATATCAAAAACAAGTTTCATTGTTAAAGTATCATCAAACTTGTTGTCTGCAAATGCTTTAAATTTGGACAAGTTGATATTTTTGTTGTTTGATGGAGTTAAAAACAAAAGAACTGAAAAACATACTAATTATATAGATTTAATTAAAAAAATACTGATCCACAAAATATAATAATAACCACAACAAGTATATACATAAAACATTAGTAACAAGTGAAAACCTTCCAAATAAAAGACTGAACTAAATATCACAATTCAGGACCACAGTAAATCTATGCTATAAAACTACCCTATCACATAATGTTTGCCATTTACATACGAGACATGTTCTGTGAAAAGGGGACTTGATGCATCTATAAAGAGTATCAACCCAGTTCAGCTTGCGCAGGCTGATCTGGACCAAAAGTCTTTGCTATTGGTCAATTTTCTGCAGGTCAAATGACCAGTGTACCTTATTCAGTCATTTTTTTTGGACAAAATGGACTTTGTGGATCCATGATTATCTGATGATTTTCCTACTACCATGTATCATGGCAATGCATTAAGCCCCGTTCTGCCAGAGCATGGCTTAATTGTATAATTTTTCTACAGAACTCCCATGATCTACCAGTTTTCTATGGAATTTTCTCATCTACTATCCCCTGTAACCCTATACCAATAAATCCTGTGTTTGATTGACACTGAAGTAAAGGCCTTTGAAAACATTGTGTGAAAAGGAAAAATTGCTGGTAACCAGCATGTAAGGCTGTCAGCCATTGCTTCTTTTCCCCAAAATTTTTCTGAATAATTCAAAACGATACTTTCTGTTGCTAAAGAATTTATTTTTTAGATCGCAAGTTCTAGTGAGAGGTAGTTTTTTTTCTTCTAAACCATTTGCCACATTTTCTTGTGTATTAATGACCCAAGGTAGATAGCTTTTAAAAAACTTGTCGGAAAAGGACATAAAAGTGCTGCTAACAAGCATTTTCTCCATTTCCAACTATATTTCCTAGTCTTTAACTCTTTACTAAACCATCCTGAGTTTTAACAACCCTGACAGAGGAAGCTTTGGAAAACATTGTTGGAAAAGGAGAAAATGCTGATAACTAGCATTTTCTCCTTTTCCCACAATATTTTCTATCCTTTCTGATACAAATCCCATCAGTTCTGGCACATATGATTTACTGTCTGCAAAATGCTTTCAATTCAGACCAGTCTAAATTTTTGTCATTTTGTAAAGGGTAAACTGGAAACATGCATTAGAGGCGCATTTAAGGATAGGGCACACTAACGGGATTTGTGTAACATCTCCTTTCATCGCAATGTAATCCGTAATCGATGTAGGGAAGCATCGGACAATCGGTTACGGATTACCCGAGTCTTGGACGAATCCGTACATTTTTCTCAACAGACGTCATAGTTGTTTATCATCCCTCGAAGTAATCTCCCTTGGACCGAATAACTGAATTCCATCTTCTCGGCAACACCTGGATACCTGTTGCTAGGCAACTGAAGTTGATTCGTCGGACCTCCCTGTTCACGGCACACTCTAACTCGTCTAAACTATCAAAACAGATTCCTCGTAGGGGTTCTTTCAACTTTGGGAACAGATCAAAGTCGGGCGGAGAAAGATCTGGAGAATACTGGGGGTGATCAAGCACTTCCCAGCCATATCCCTCCAACAGCTCCTTGACAACGTTACTTTTGTGGGGTGACGTGTTGTCTTGCAAAATGAGCGGCGTGCAGTCAATCAGCTCTGGGCGCTTTCGGCATAATGCTGAACAAAGTACTGTCCTAAGATACATCTTGTAGTACTCTTTGTTGACTGTTTCACCTTTCGGTACCCTATGTGAGGTCAGTACACCACAGTAATCATACGCAAATATCATCATCATCTTGGGACAGTTCTGACTTTGGCGGAATTTTACCGGTCTTGGCGAGTTTTTGGTGTGCCATTTGCTACTCTGTCGCTTCAATTCAGGTTCAAATGATCGTATCCAAGTTTCATCAATAGCAATGATTCTTTGCAGCATTTCATCACCTTTTGCATCATACCTTTGTAGGTGTGATCGGGCAATATTCACACGTTTGTGTTTTTCCGTTTCCGAGAGCATGTGGGGTACCCATCTAGCGGTGATCTTCCTCATTTGCAAACGTTCAGTCAAAATGTTATATGCCGATCCGTGACTTATGTCCAACTCATATGCTATCTCATCACATGTGTATCTTCTATCAGCCTCAAGTAGTTTTGCTACATTTTCAACATTTTTGTCATTCGTCGCTGACAGTCCTTCCGCATAGGTGCTTGTTGCTAATGACAGTTTGTCCATTATTAAATTCTCGCACCCATCGCTTGATAGTACCGTACCCGAGTATAGACTCTGAAGCAACTTCCTCAAGAGCTTTTAGAATTTCAGATGTGCTTTTTCCCCGTCTGGCTTCAATCTTAATGTACGCAATCTGTTCTTCGCGCGTTGGCGTGAACGCACCGTCCTCCATGATGTTACCATAAATGACGTCACATTTATATGACGTCATGAAACGTTAGTTTTTCCCGCACAAACAACGCACAAGATATTGGTCAACAATTGTGCCAAATATAATTACCGTGTGTTAAATAATGAAAAAGTTATGAGGTAGGGCTCAGTTATTTTTGACTAACCCTCGTATTAAAGAAAACGATAAAACCCGAGGGGAAATGACAAGAAAACTCCTTTTTCCCCTATATTTTCAACCGTTTCCAATTCAAATCGTTCAAAATTTTGTCTGAAAATGTTGTCAGTAAGAATGACACCAACACTTTTTTTTGTTATGTAAAGAGCAAAGTGATAAATTTTGATTAATATTTCGCTGTTCCAGCTGACTATATCTACTAAAAAAAAAAAAAAAAAAAAAAAAAATTGAAGCATGCTCTGTGAAAAGGGGATTTAATGCATCTTCAAAAACTATTGACCCAGGTGAGCCTGCATCAAAACTTTTTGTTTATGTAAATGTTTTTTGAATGTCCATGGACCATTCTACCTTGGGATTCAACCAGCAGTTATGTAAAATGGATTTATAAGTATCCATAATTATGACTTGCTTGAAATAGTACATCATGGTGATGCATTTACTCTTTACCAAACAAACAAAATTTTGGCCTTGTCCAAATTGAAAGTATTTGCTGACAACAAAATAAATGAGACTCAAAAATTGAAATTTGTTTTTGGACAGGTAGAAAACATGGTGGGAATAGGAGAAAATGCTGGTTACCAGCATTTTCTCCTTTTCTCACAATGTTTCCAAAGGGCTAGGGGTTGTTAAAAGTCGGGATTGTGTGGTAAAGGGTTTATCCCCTTTTGCCAGAGTATTGCTCATCTCTATTTTTATCAACACACTGTATTGTTGTCCATATATACAAAGATGCATGTCATATGATAACTAGTCAATAGTATAGACAACATTTGGCAAACATTTTTGTGAAATCAATAAATTGAGAACTAGTAACTATGTATAACCAGAAACTTAGTTTATAAGGCTATTTCAAAAAAACACACATTTAAATATAAAGCTATATGATAATGATAAAGAAACCCGACAGATTCAAAACAATGACAGAATATTCATGAGATGCTTATCACCAGGATAGAACAGAGATTCTTATGTAAATCTTAACCCCGAACAAAACAATCCGAGTTTTGACAAGCCTGAAGAAGACGGCCTTTGAAAACATTTTGGGAAAGGGAAAAATGCTGATAACCAGCATTTTCTCCTTTGCCCACAATGTTTTCTACATAACAAAAACATATTTTAGTTTATGAGTAACATTCATTTTGTCATCTACAAATGCTTTTAATTTCCACAAGTAATAAATTTTGTTGTTTGGCAAAGAGTTTACCCTTTACCACTCAATCCCGACTTTTGAAATTTTAGGCTTCCTCAAATTGAAAGCATTTGCAAACAAAATATATACCTGAGTCAAAGGATGATTTCTGTCTTTAAAATATCTGAAAACACTGTGGGAAAAAGAGAAAATGCTGGTTACCAGTACAGTGCAGTCTAATCTTGATCTACACTGTCCACAAACGGTGACTGAGTCCCACTTAGCAGCCTAAGGGTTAACTTTTTACCAAATGACAAAATGTTTAGACTTGTTCAAATTGAAAGAATTTGCAGATACCAGACTAATTGTTACTTAAATAAAGGTATTCATCATTCAGAAGTTGGAAAACATAGTGGGGGGAAAAAATAAAAGAAAATGCTTGTTACCAGCATTTTCTCCTTTTCCAACAACGTTTTCAAAAGCTGTCCACCTCACGAGCAATAAAATGTGGAATTGTTTGGTGAACAAGTAAAGAGAGGTAATAAAATACCATCTACACAGTTAAAAATCTTGTATATAAGAAACAAATTTACAATGCCAGTCTAAATCTGAACACTTGGTAAGAACATCTCAGTTAAAAAATCATTTAAATACATTGTATATTTAACTCCTTCCCAAACGACAAAATGTTAGACTTGTCCAAAATGAGAGCATTTGCAGATGACAAAATAAATGTGGTTAAAAATTTGAAATTTGTTTTTGGAAGGGCAGAAAACATTGTGGCAAAAATAGAAAATGCTGGTCACCAGCATTTTCTCCTTTTCCCTCGATGTTTTCAAAAGCCTTCCTCCTTTAGGTAATTCTAATATAGGATCAATTTGCCTACAGGGCTAAAGTATGGTACAGACTCTACAGCCTTGAACATGTACTTGTTCAACGGACCTGTATGAACCCATCCTGTCCCCTCCTGACCCTATATTCCTGTCCCTTTGCCCAGCTGTTAGAACAGTACTATCTGACCTCCTGTCTTCTATGTCAAGAGCAGAAAAACTAGAATTCATACTATCATTGTCGATGACTTGACCTTTACTCTCCGAATCTGTCTCTGTCTCTGTACATCGGGTAAGGTCTGGGACGGCATATAGACTGATTCTCTGTATGATCTCTTTGTATTTGTTGTTTTTGTCGGCATGAATACCTGTTCCTCCATGGCCCCCAATTCCTGGAAAAATCGTTTTGTATTAGAATAGAATTTGTTTACATGGATGGGACAGTGCTTTAACTTCTTACTAAGTGACAAAATTTTAGACATCAAATTTGAAAGCATTTACTGGCAACAAATTGAACAAGAAGTGTCACAAAGTGGACAACTACCCCCTCCAAGACCCTTGTCAGTGAAGCAGCACAATTAGAGAATGGACTTGATTTTAAAAATAAAGATCACCAGAGACCTTGACCTATGACTCATGTGACCCAAAGACGATAGGGCATCTTGGGTCATGAACAACACTTGCATAAAGTTTCAGGGTCCTAGGTCAAACAGCTACTGAGTTAGAGCGTGGAAACAATTTTCCAACGAAGTTCACCTGTGACCTTGACATTTAACCCATGTTATCCAAATACAATAGGGCACCTCCTTGGATCTTGAGCAAAGCTTGTATAGTTTCAGTATCCTAGGTCTGGCTTTTGCTTTTACTGTTGGCTTTTGGGTTGGAGCATGGAAACAAAAAAATCTACAGATGGACGATGGATTGATGGGCGGACAGACAGACACGGTGAAACCAGTATATCCTCCTCTACTTTGTAGGTGGGGGGTATATTTATTCTTAAAATGATAAGATTTGACTTTGAGATGGTAGGAAACATTTTAGGAAAAAGGAGAATGTCCCATCAGGTTTTCAAAAGCCTTCTGCCTCTGGGTCATTAAAACTCAGGATTGTTTGGTATTAACCCCTATCCTGAGAAAAATTTGTTGTTAACTTAACTCTTTACCAAACGACAAAATCTTAGAATGGTCCAAATTGAAAGCAATTTGCAGATGAAAAATTAGATATGACCTAAATGATGAAATCCAGCCTTGGTAAGGTAGAAAACATTGTGGGAAAAGAGGAAAATGCTGTTTATAAGCATTTTCTCCTTTTCCCACAATGTCTTCAATGTCAGAATGTTTGGTAAGGGTTAAACAAAATTGCTTTATTTAGTTTTTGTTTGTTTGTATTGGAGTTAAATGCCATTTTTACAGCTTAAGTCATATCATGGCGGTCAGAGATGCACCCATGTGTTTCCTGGCTTTCTTACACCAGTACTGAAACAATTTTCTTTCCAAAGCCACTGACTACTTTTCTCACATGCATCAGAGGTGAGAGGCAAAATATCACCCGAAAGAAAGTTAGCTGCAACCAGGTATCAAACCCGCAACCTCCAGGTCACAAGTCAGATACACTAACCACTAAGCTACCTGGCTGGGCCTTGTTTATTTATTTACGAAAATGTTTTCAAAAAGATGTTGTCTGCCAAAAGTTTGATTCAAGAGGCAAAAGATTCAATCTTTACAAAAGGAAATAAAATTAGAACTGTCCCACATAAAAGCATTTGCAGACAACAATTCAAATGTGGCTCAAATAATAAAATTTGTCTTTGTAAGGGTAGAAAACATTGTGGGAAAAGGAGAAAATGCTGGTCACCAGCATTTTCTCCTTTTCCCTCAATGTTTTCAAAAGGCTTCTTTCTCAGGGTCACTAATACTTAGTCTTTTGTGAAGAATTGGGGTTTAACATCACAAGTACTCTACTCACCTTTCATATTGATGTAGACACTTTGACTGAAGATCAAGGACATTCCACCAGGGGGCGGCCATACTGTTTTATCTACCATGACTGGAATGATTGGTTTACGCAATAAATCTGCGACACTCAGCTCCTTCAAACAGTGTTGTGAGACAACAAACTTTGGTGTAACACAAGCTATCACAACCTGAAATAGAATGGTTCTCCAACATTTAATTTCAGTAGATTTCTTTATTTTTTTTTGACCGATTGATTTATTTTATGGTGTTTAACACTTTTTTTAACTTTTTCTCAGAAATATCCCAGCAGCCAGTGCACCTACCCATGCTTTCCTGGAGTTTCTGTTAGCAGCACTTTGCACAATATTCTTACAAAGCCACTGGCTGCTTTCCCACCAAACCATTGTTAACCCTCTACCACACAATCCCGAGTTTAACCATCCCAAGGAAAAGGACTTTTGAAAACATTGTGGGAAAAGGAGAAAATACTGGTAACCAGCATTTTCTTCTTTTTCCCATGTTTTCTACCCATTCAAAGAAAAATTTCCAAACTAGCGCAGCATTTGGTTGTCGTCTGCAAATGCCTTCAAATTCGACCAATCTAAAATTTTGTTGTTTGGTAAAGAGTTAAAACAGTTATCAGTGGTGAGAGAGGAGTGTTCATTACAGGTTCTGAACCAAGGACCTTTGGCACATTTAATTCTGTCATCTGCATATGCTTTGAATATGAACATACAAAAATATTTGTTGTGTGGTAAAGATGTAACTAAGACTGACCTTTGAGTTTCGAATGGCCTCATCAATCTTGGTATACAACTGGTCACCACCTCCGAGCTGTCCAATATCCATCCAACAAGTGAACCCTGACCTTTCCAGTCTGTCTCGGAGTTGTTTGACCTCGTCCTGACTATCCCACTGGTAACTTATAAACACTTGTGGTGGGTCACACTCTGTTTCTATAAAAAGAGCATTCTATAAATAAGTGACTTTCTAGTGGCAGGTCACGCTCTATTTCTATAAATAGAACTTCTATGAATAAGTAACTCACAAACACTTGTGGTATCCTTATAAAGACAAAATGATCACAAGTTTGCCACTCAAAGCTTATGAAATATTCTGACAAGTGGATTTCTATGTATATTTATACATTTGTATGCTGTTTTAATTCTTTACGAAACAACACAAATTTACACTCATCCAAATCGAAAACATTTGCAGAAGACAAACTGATAGTGGCTAAAATGATGGAATTATTTTTCAAAGGTTAGAAATGATTGTGAGAAAAGAAGAAAATATTGCTTACAATGATTTTCTCATTTCCAAATGGTGTTTTCAACAGCTTTCTTCCTTAAGGTCTATAAAACTCAGGATTGTGTGGTAAATTGATAGCCCTTCACCATAAAATCCTGACTTTTATCAACTCTGCGGAAGAAGGCTTTTGAAAACACTAAGGGAAAACCAGAAAATGCTGGTATTCAGCATTTTTTTTTTTTTTGTCCCACAAAACTTTCTACCCTATCAAGGACAAATTTTGTCATTTAGGCCACCTTCAATTTGTTGTCTGAAAATGCTTTCAATTTGAACCAGTGTAAAATCTTTTTGTTTGGTAAAGAGTTACGCCATTTTAACCATTTACTACACAATGCCAACTTTTAACAACCCTGGAAAACAAGCCTTTTGAAAACAATGTGGGAAAAGGAGAATGTTTTCTACCCCATCAAAGAAAAATTGCAATATTTAAGCCACACTAAAATTGTCGTCTGCAAATGCTTTCAATTTGGACTAGTCTAAAATTGTGTTGTTTGGTAAAGAGTTAAAACAATATTCTAGTCCTATTATATCAACAGCTCATTTCTTCCTGTCTTCCCTTTACAATTTACAATATATTTGTAACAGAATGTAGTGTGTTTCATAGGTTAGGCATCCAATCAGATAACAGAACTAACCTCTACACTGTATCAATATTACTTACCTTGTGCCTTTTGTATCATCTCTACAATATCCTCTCTGTCAAGTTTCTCCAGATATACAGACAGCATGTCTACGGACAGACCCGTATTCCCACTACTTATGATCCAATCAGATAACAGAACTAAGCCAGGGTTCAGATCATCATTGAAGTAGTTGATCTTGTTTTCCTTGTATCCTATAGAAGAGTTAAAGTTCTCACTTTAACCCCATACCAAATTATCATAATTATGTTTTTATGATCTCCGAGACAATTAGCTTTTTCTCCTTTTCCTGCAAAGTTTTTTAACCTTTTCAAACCAAATCCTGTCATTTAAGTTTCATTTAGCTGATGTACCCTCTGCTGCTACCAACACTGATGAGTCAAAAACTCTGTCATCATGAAAAAGGTTAAAGTGCTAACATTGAAACAATTTCTATTTCTATATTGGAATTCATCTTTAACTCTTTACCAAACGACAAAATTTTAGACCTCTCCAAATTAAAAGCATTTGCAGATGACAAAAAAAATGTGACTCAAAAATTGAAATTTATTTTGGGAAGGGTAGAAAACATTGTGGGAAAAGGAGAAAATGCTGTTTACCAGCATTTTCTCCTTTTCCCACAATGTTTTCAAAAGCTTTCTTTCTCAGGATCGTTAAAAGTCGGGATTGTGTGGTAAAGAGTTAACCAATCACCAAACAACAAAACCTGTAGATATGTCAAAATTGAAAGCATTTGCTGATGACAAAAAGTGACTGAAATTTGATTCGGGGAGGGAAGAAAACATTGTGGGAAAAGGGTCAAATGCTGATAACCAGCATTTTCTCCTTTTCCCAGAAAATTTTCGAAATGCTTCTTTCTCAGGGTTGCAAAAAGCCAGGTTTGTCTGGTAAAGGTTTTAGTGCAAAATTCATCAACAATCAACAGTACCAGTACTACACACAATATTCTTTCCAAGCCACTGGCTGCTTTCCCACATAACCATCATCAAAACAATGATCAACAGTGAGAGAGGAATGAATACTGTTGCAATGAATATCATCAATCCTCGGAAAGAAATTGGCTGAGCTGTTGATTTGTACCAGAGTCCTCCTCTTCTCAAGTCCTGTACACTACTAACTGTGCTACAGTGGCTCGGCTCTGGATTACAAGCCTTGTAAATAACCAAATGAGGGATCAGGCCTTGCACTATAAAAAGAATCCATTTCAAATAGTAAACAAGAGCACTGCATGCAGGTGCCAATGCTCGGCTGCAAGTGCTTGATTTTCGGTGAAAGTTCGAAGTTGAAAAAGAAGCATAACTGTGTCAAAAATACTTTAATGGTTACCAGCCCCTGTTGTATAATTCCTCTCTTTATGGTCAACAACTTGTCCAAGTTTGAAGTAAATATCTTGAGTAAAAACAGAGATATTACAAACAGTAAAAGTTTTCACACGACGACAATGCAGACAACAGGGCTATGACAAATAACTCTTTGTTTTCTTCGAAAACAGCCGAGCTAATAAAGATGCATATCTCAGAAAGGTACAAATTACCAAGTTCTAGTGCCAAGGCATTCCAGTCTTTTCCAGAATCACCAGAGTTCAATAACTTTGCGGCACTTTTGACCCAGCTTGGCAATGTAGGGAATCGTTTCTTGATATTTCCACAACTTTCTACGAGGGAAATATCTGGTAAGACTGGGCCTGTAAAACCTTCAAAAAAAAAAGAAACAACAAAGAATTCACTATACTTTTACAATTCCAAAGTTTTAATGACCATGAGAAAGAAAGACTTTTGAAAACATTGCGGGAAAGGAGAAAATGCTGGTAACCAACAGTTTCTCCTTTTCCCATAATGTTTTCTCCCTTTTTAACGCAAATCCAACCAGTTCAGTCACCCTTAATATGTTGTCTGCAAATGCTTTTAATTCAGATTATTCTTGTAGTATAACTGATACAAATAAGCCATGCCTTATGAAAAGCGAGTTTAATGTAAACATGCACAGTCCGTTCAGGCTAACCTGGGTCCAAACATTTTGCTTTTGGTTGACTTGCTGCATAGCAATAGACCATTCTACCTCAGGATCAAGCCGGTTGTAAGACAAATGGGTTTTATGCATCTATAATTAAGTGATGACTTGTTTGGTACAGAGCATCAAATAAATGCTTAAACCCACTCTCTTCAGAACATGGCTAAAAATTTTTCATCTTACATTAGAGATATGCATTGATTAATGTTATAATGTGATATTTTACACTTCTTTCAGGGTTTTATTCAATAAATTTGCCACATGTCCTTGTATGGTATTGCATATTCTGTGATCAGCAAGATATAGTTAAAGGATAAAAAGAATCTGACACTCATGTCCTTTTGAGATAAAATTTTACCAAACTTGTTGTTAATCTTGCCAGAGGCTTGCTTACTAACATTTTTCTAAACTTACTTCATAAGCTTTTTTTCTATCTCAAATGCAACCTTATATTAGATACTAAATATTTTTCTTACAAGGTGAATGTGGTATCAAATACATGCTGCCAGTAAAACATCACGAAGTTTTCAAACAAGTGAAAGACTGGACACAATTATATACCGGTAGTTATAATCACACTGTAGAGTGGAATAATCTGTCAACTTATTGATAAAATAATTATGGTAAGACACTGTGTAGTAATAGTTTATCACAGTTTCTATGTTCGAAAATTCCTATTTGGTCGAAGGGATTTTATGGGTATTGAGAAAAAGTAATTTATTATACAAGTACAATGTAAGTCTGTTACCAAGCGACAAAGGTTCTGGATAACATTTCCGAATACTGGCAGTTTTAATTCTTCTGTGTGCACACATTACAATCTACAAAATATAAATTTACTGATATGAGTATATATAACATATAGAGAAAACATGCTCCCTATGGGATTTGTTTCCTATCTACCGACAATTTTAAGGTTTACAGTTGTTTCTTTTTTCCCAACTGTTTTCACCAAATATCTAAGGTAGGGGAGCAGATATTATCCCAAATGTTGCAGCCAGTACTTTGAATCAACAAATTTATCAGTTATTACATGCTAAATCTTTTTTCCTTTTCCTACAATGTTTTCTACCTTAATACAGACAAATCATATCATTGAACCACTTTTAACATCTGAAAATGCTTTCAATATCGACCAATGTCAAATTTTGTTATCTGGTAAAGGGAGAAATAATCAAGATATATAGGATCTGACATGAGTTGGTGTTTGAGATAAAATTTTATTAAACAAGTCTCAGGGAAATGTTATTAAGCGAGCCTTTGGCAAGCTTAATAACATTTCTTTCCTGATGAGTTTAACAAAATTCTAACACAAACGCCAACAAATGTCAGATTCTTTTTATCACATAACGATATTTCACAAATTATAGATCAGAAGATGCAAAACCATCTATAGATGCACATGCGGTAATATCCATTAAACCCTTCACTTCTATGAAATTTGTACAAAATGACGTCAAAAATGATGTCACACAATTGTGATATTAAACGTGTATAAGATAAGAAAATTCGTAATGGGTATATTACATTGAAAACAAGGGAGGTTATGCGATTAAAAAAAAAAAAAAAAAAAAGAAATATTCGTAATGGGTATATTACACTGAAAATAAGGGAGGTTTTGTGATAAAATATATTCTTTTTTCTGTACCTTATTGGATAAACATTCGTCTAGATTTAGAAAGTGTAGACAAGATTCATGCTGACATCCTTCAGTTTTATGTTTCTCACAGATGTAGGCACACGGGCATGGCACACAGACAGTCCATGTGATTCTTTTCATCCACGTCTCACGTAACTCTGATAACATTGTCTCTAGAAAGTTACGTACCTGTACAGGAGTAATAGTAATATTGTGTCAACAATGAGTAACTCACTATACTTAAATATTAGATTTGTGAAATACACATTGTTAAAGATGCCTTCAAAGACTTTTTGCTGCAAATTCAAATATTTTGTCAAAACTAATTCAAGTACAAAATTATACATGTCATGGCACACTAAAAAAGACTGAGATGCTTAAATTCTGTAAAAAGGTGCAAATTTAGCATTCAAATAACAGGTTGGTGCCTTTGCAGTAGGCAACTCCATCTATTTTCACGAGATCAAATATGACATCATTGTATCGAATTGAATACAACGCCACGGTAATTGATGCATGTTTCTAACCTGTGCCATTCCCTCAAAATTTTGCAACACTCTGGCACGAAATCTAAAATACCCCTAGAGGCTATCTAATCCATTTTTGAAATAGCTCTGAAAATATTTTTTTTTCTTAGAATTGCCTTTCTTCTTTACTGATGGTTTGTCAGATAATAACGCTATATGGCATGCAACACGCGAAAAGGGGCATTAGGACATTTGCGTAAAGTGTCGTCTCGGATCAGCCTGTGCAGTCCACACAGGCTGATTCGAAACGACACTTTCCGTTTTTATGTAATTTTCTGTTTTGCGCAAGTCTACTGTAGCACAAAATCTAATGTAATCATAAAGTGCTATCTGCGCAGGCTGATCCGAGACAACACTTTACCCAAATGCCCCTTTTCATGTATTGTATGCCATATTATTCTGTGATGAATCATTTTGAAGTCTGATAAAATTATAAAAATCTGAATAGCCCCCTATCAAGTGCTATAGAAAACAAGAGCACGATATGTGGATGCTAACCCTTGGCTGCAGTTGCCTCATTTTTAGTGAAAATACTATGTGGAAAAAAGGGAATAATTGTGTCAAAAATACTTTGATGGTTACCTGCCCTTGTTCTATGGGTTCCACTTTAGATAGTAACTAACTTGGCCAAATTTGAAGTAAATACCTTCAGTAATGACAGATATAATCATATTATAAAATGTCAAAGTTTTCGCAGGAGGACGCAGACAATGAAGACGACACCAGGGCTATGGCAATACCTTGACATTCTCTTTGAAAAAAGCCAAACTAAAAATTGCAACAACTTCATTGTAACTATTAGGTATAGAGGTGAATGTACTTGAATCAGACATACCAAATATACTGCAAGCAAAAGCATTAGATATTACCTTGGCACAGATATTTGGGTTTGGAGGTGACATCACATCTTTATCCTGCAGGAGATCACTGCCTTCTGTTTCAGCCACTCTCATTATAACAACCTATAATAACATAAATAGAACAGTTGATGAAGAAAGCCTTTTAAAACATTGTGGGAAAAAGAGAAAATGCTAGTAACCAGCCTTTTCTCCTTCTTCACACAATGTTTTCTACTATCCTGCTGGAGATCATTGCCTTCTGTTTCTGCCACTCTTATTTTTACAATCTATAATTACATAGTACAATATAAAAAATGCTGTCTTAACATAACCTATTACCATACAATCCTGGTTTTTACAACCCTGAGGAAGAGAACCTTTGAAAACATTGTGAGGAAAAGAGAGAAAAATGCTGGTAATCAGCATTTACTCCTTTTCCCACAATGTTTTCTACCCTTTTAAAAAAAACAATTTCCATCATTTTTGAGCCATTTTTCATTTGCTATCTGCTTTCAATAGGGTCAGGTCTAAAATTCTGTAGTCTGGTAAATATTTAACTCTCTGCCAGATGACAACATTTTACACATGAACAAATTTAAAGCACTTGCAGAAAACTAATTAAAAGTGGCTAAAATGATGGTATTTGTCTTTAACTCTTTACCAAACGACATAATTTTAGACTCGTCCAAATTGGACACATTTGCAGACAACAAAATTAATGTGACTCAAAAATTGAAATTTGTTTTTAGAAGGCTATCAGATAAAGCTAATACCAACTGTGTAAGTCCAAGACCTTTTGGTTTTGGATTTTTAAAGATTTTCAATATTTTTCAGTTTTGTTGCCATAGCAAGCAGAGTTTTTACTGGAATCAGATTCTTTGAAGGATTTCTGGAAGGGCTATGGCAGGAACATTCATTGAATTCATCAAAATTGGATGGGTAGTTTCAGAGAAGGTGCTTGAAATAAAGGTAGAAGCATGAACAGACACACAGATGCACCACAGACATAGGGCCATGACATTAGATGGCTGGCCTTCAGCCAGTGGAGCTACAAAGAATATGAGAACAAGTAGCTTACCTTAGTTCGAGCATATTTTCTGTGAGACATTTCTAGTACAAAATCATGTTCAGTGTCCATATAAAACCTACAAATTTTACTGTAGGTAAAGTATGGATTTTGGCCTCCCTGATCCTGACTCCATCTCAAAGTTCTTGTTGTTATTCTGTGAAATAACCCTCCTGCAAAAAAGAGCACTTACTTGAAAGGTGTATAACGCTTTACCGTGTAACCCCAAGTTTTAACGACCCTTAGGAAGGAGGCCTTTGAAAAATCGTGGGAAAAGGTGAAAATACTGGTCTCCTGCATTTTCAGCTTTTCTCACGATGTTTTCTACCCTTCCAAAATTAATTTCAATTTTTGAGTCCTATTTATATTGTCTTTGATAAAGACTTTCAATTTGGACAAGTCTAAAATTTTGTAGCTTGGAAAAGAGGTTGTTAAAACACAGGACTGTGGGGTAAAGGGTTAAAACACTGACTCAGGCACGAGTTCCTAGATGTACAGTCCATGTTCAGCCCTTTCTCAGGCAACAAAATTTCAGGCTTGTGCATATTTCAGACATTTGCAAAGAACAATTTAAATGTGGCTCAAATAACTAAATTTGTGTTAAAAATAACTGAAAACAAAGCAGCAACAGTGAAAATGCTGGCTACTAGCATTTTCTCTTTTTCTTGCAATGTTGACAAAAGCCTTTTCTTTCTGGTAACTGATTCACCTGGTCCTTAATCAAGTAATCCAATATTCCAATGAACTTGAGAAAGCTGAGAAAGAAGCCTTCTGAAACCATTGTACGAAAAGGAAGAAAATGCTTTGAAAATAGATTTTTAAATTCATTTAAGAATTAATGCTATGAATCCACAAAAAAAGGAGAGTGCAAATGTCTGTTTTCCAGCTAAAGTCAGAGACAATTCTTTGGGTGGCAGATGTGAGATTAACAAAGTCCTCATGGGCAATTGTCCGTACAGCAACTTTTGTGTATCTGCGTGAACACTGAATCTTATAAGAATGTAGTAAAAGTACAAAACTTTACCTGGTAAAAATCCATGAAAGTCAATATAGAATGTAACATCACTGTCTCTAGGTGTGTATAATTTTTGTGCATCTGAGTGAACACTGAATCTTGAGGGAACATAATAGGATTTGTTATTGATATGTTCCCCAACCTGGGACTAGAAGAAAAGAAATATAGGACAAAGTTAACCTTTTCATGAAACATTTTTGAGTTATAACTATCCTGAGAGAAAAAAGCTTTTGAAAACATAGCGGGAAAAGAAGAAAATGCTAGTGTCCAGCATTTTCTCCTTTTCCAACAGTGTTTTCTACCCTTTCCAAGAAAAATCCAATCATTTGAACCACAATAAATTTGTCCCCAAATGCTTTCATATTTAGCAAATCAGCCATTCTGTTGTCTGGTAAAGGCTTCAAAGAAAACTAAAACTACAATTACCCTGCTACAGAATATCTTATTCTTATTGTTACAATATTAAAAAGGTTAAAAATTAACTTAGGATGCTTTGTATAGATTTGTTCCTAATCATTCTAAAATTATGACTGAATGATTGATTGAATGATGTTTTACACTGCTTTCAACGTTATTTCAGTCATATCACGGCAACAACCCACATAGTTATTCATGTCTTGGGTTCCACCTTGTAAAAGGCTAGGGCTCTGAAGTGTCTTGCCTAAGGACACTGTCTCTAAAACCTTGTGCTTCCAGTGAGGCTCAAAGCAGGGACTTTCATGTTACTATTCTGTCACTTTACCATTGAGCCATTCTAGGATCAGCTCTAAATCAAAGACTAGTGAGCTAATTTGATGAGAAACAGAAAAGTAGAGACAAGTCATGGACATTCTATTTCAAGGATATTATACAATTGCATGGATCATTTCAATTATTGCAGTATTTCAAATATTTATACCTCAGAAGGGTCTATACCAAGTAAAAGCGAGATAACTCTTTACCAAACAACAAAATTTTCGATTGGACCAAATCCAAAGACTTGCAGACAACAAACTAAATAGTGCTAAAAGGATGATAGGATAGGTCTTTAATAGAGTAGAAAATATTGTGGGAAAAGGAGAAAATGTTGGTTACCAGCATTTTCTCCTTTTCCCACTATGCTTTCAATCCTTCTCCATCAGAAGATGGGATTGTGTGATAAATGATTACAACATTATTCCCAGATTTCTTTTAAAGGCATATGATCACAAAATGTGATTCAGCTTAACAAAAAATCTCCTTTTGGCATGTATACACACATCTGTCAGTGTTGGAAGCCTCTGACACACAAGATCAAACTTCTGTAAAAGACCCAGTAGGACTAGTTTCTGATCTTTGGCTTCATGCCACAATGTGTCCAATAAACTTTCTTCCAGGATCCCGAATTCTTGTAACCTTGTCCATTTGTCTCGTATCAAACTCCACTGAAAAGCAAAATTTGTTTAATAACCCTTTACAACACTATCCCAAGTTTTAACGACTTTGACAGAGAGGGCTTTTGAAAACATTGTGGGAAAAGGAGAAAATGCTGGTAACCAGCAATTTCTCCTTTTCCCAATATGTTTTCTACACCATCAAAGACAAACTTTATGTTGTACGTTATCTTTGATTTGTCGTCAAGAATTGCTTTCAATTTGGACAAGGCTAAAATCTTGTCATTTGGTAATGAGTTAATGCCCTTCCTAGAAAACAGTCTTTGAAAACAATTGGTTACCATAATTTTTTCCTTTTCCTACCATATTTTCTACCCTTTCAAAGACAAATCCGACCACTTCATTTGTTGTCGGAAAATTCTTTCTATTCTGCCACATTCAGTATTTTGTTATGTGGTAGAGTTAACCCCTTTTCACAAAGTTCCGACTTTACACAAACCTGAGAAAATAAACTTTTGAAAACACTGTGGGAAGGGAGAAAATGCTGATAACCAGCATTTTCTCCTTTCCCCAAAATGTTTCTACCCTTTCACAGACATATTTTATCATTCAAGCCACACTTTCTTTGTCGTCTGCAAATGCCTTCAATTTGGAAGAGTTTGATTTGTTGACCTTTGGTAAAGAATTAAGCAATGGAAGTAATTACTGCGTAACCCTTAGAGGGCTAAATAAACCCAACAGACAGCTTCAATCTTGATACACAACTCAATTGCACCTTTCCCAGAGGATAAATTTCAAGCTCTCCCAAATTTGAAAGCAACTGTAGACGACAAATTGGGAACTGGAACAAATCAACTGTAGTTCTTTCAAAGAGTAGAAAACATTGTGAGAAAAGGAGAAAATGCTGGTAACCAGCATTTTCTCCTTTTCCCACAATGTTTTCAACAGGCACCTTCCTTAAAGTTGTTAAAACATAGGATTACTTGATAAAGAGTTTAGAATGCTTTTGTCCAGAATTTCTCAGCAAAGTGGACAGTGTAAGTCAGAGATTAGACTGCACCTTTAGTGCAGTCTGATCTTGATCTACACTGGCTGCAAACCCAACTGCAGTTGTGATAGGCGCTTGAAGGAATATTAACACATACCTTATCCTGTGGTTGATTTGTTGAAGAGATCACAAATTTAAACATATCGATAAGCCATTGGGGTCTCAGTATCACTGTGTTGCGTAATAAATTGTCGACGGCACTCGTCCCGCTGCCGTAAAATATGATGACCCCAAGGTCATGGTAAAACTGTAACATTGTCGTGATTTCCTTCTGGTCATAGATACCAAGATTACCTGCAATCTCTGTTAACTGGGAGATATAAAAAAAGAATTGTTAGTTTTCTTCAACAATCCACCAGCACCCGATTGTATAAACGTTGGTTAAATTTAACCACTGGCTTAAAAGTTTGGTTAGGAGAGAGTTTGGGTTAAATTAATGGTTAGCGATTGTATAAAGGTCTGGTTAACTTTAACCAGAATCAAATTCTGGTTAAATTTAACCCACCTCCACTATACCGGTTAACTATTTAACCAAAAAACAACTTGACCGCCCTAGTTACACCAGTAGCTAGACAACCTAGGCAATCTCGACGATTACAGGTGCAAACTGATGAATTTGAGACAAAAATCTTCGACGACGATGAAGATTTGGATTTGAAGCGGCAAAATTAGACTAGAGATTGTATATGTATGATTCCTGTATAGAAAACTAGAAAACCTTTTGGAGGATCGACTTCGACATGGGACGAAATTGTAACTTATCATTGACATCAAGATCTAGCCTAGCCAAGCATAATATTGTCCTAAGGCTTTTCATGGATGATTTTGGGGACACATTTGGGGTAGATATCTGTATTGTGTCCAGAACCATCGCAAGGGTTAGACTCAAAAGACATTGTTTACTTTAAAAGACGTAGATCTACCGGTAGGCCTACATAAAATTCCCGACGACTGGGGACAAACGACGGACCACAAGACGTGGTTTTTACGAGATCGGCAGTTTTTTCAGCTATTGTGGGATACGTTGATGGGACCCACAGTAGAATTTCATGTCTATCTGAAGATGGAGCAGCCTTCATTAACCCTCTACCAAACAATCCCTGGTTTTTACGACCCTGAGATAGAAGCCTTTTGAAAACATTGCGGGAAAAGGAGAAAATGCTGGTAACCACAATGTTTTCTACCCAGCTGGAAACAAATTTCCATTTTTGAGTTACGTTTATTTTGTCCTCTGCAAGTGCTTTCAATTTGGACCAGTCTAAAATTTTGTCGTTTGGTAAAGGGTTAAAAGATAAAAGTGTGCAGGAAACCTGCGATTTTGCAACTTTCTGGGTGATGAAACAGTGTGTACAGTAGTCTCGCCGGTTGGGACTGTACCCTGAATGTCGAAAGCAACTTACAAATAAGAGCAAATAGTGAAGTCTTATTAGTTTCCCCACAATATAACATTCTATTTTCTACTAACACAAAGATCATATCTAATCCATGCACCAGGGAATGTATGCTATATTTAATTATGATAATCTACACTCCCCATTGTATGTGAATTCAATGGCCTAATGGGTAAGGCACCTGTCTCCGTAGAAGGAATTGGTGGGTTCAAATCCGATTTCAGAAAAAAATCTTCACCTAGGGATTTACTCCACTATCTTCACTTTTTTTTAATATTCATGTAGTCAGAAATTTAATATATATCAAGGACTCTGGCCTTTGACTTCAATAAATATGTCATACGCGCCTTTGTAGAGCATAATCTGCCAAGCCCCGGTGTCTCAGTCGGTAGTGTACAAGACTTGAGAACAGAGGTCACTGGTTTGCGCAGCTCAGCCAATGTCTTCCCAAGGATTGATGATAGTCATTGTGACAGGATTCATTCCTCTCTCTTTGCTGATCATTGTTTTGATGATGGTTCTGTGGGAAAGCAGCCAGTGGCTTGGAAAGAATATTGTGGGGAGTACTGGTAACAAAAATTACAGGAAAGCATGGATAGGTGCACTGGCCGCCGTGATAAAACTGAAATAATGGTGATAATGATGTAAAACACCACACAACCATACAACTAGAACTTAATCTGTGCATTCCTGTCATAAACTTTTGTCCTTCTTTCACAAACAAATCAAACCTATACTTAACCAGCTACTTTTAGATTTATCAACCCCATTTCACCTTACATTTAGGATATATACTTATAGAAGAGGAAAAAGTGGTTTTCAGCAGCATCAAATACATAATAGAATGATATGCAATCAACTTTTACAAGCAATTTCTCTTTTTTGAAGCTGTCAGCTTCAAGGGCATAAAAAGTTGTTTTAGCTCCAGTTGGAGAGTGAAAACTTTGAAAGAGAACTGCATGATGGGATATCTTTGTCTGGTTAAATGTTGGTTAATTTAACCATTCTGGTTAAGTAACCAATTTGGTTATCTGTTTTATACAAGTGTTTAACCAGTTTGGTTAGTTAACCAAACTGGTTAAAAGTTAACCCAGGGTTAGAGTTTAACCCTGGGTTAGTTTAACCAACGTTTATACAATTGGGTGCAGGTGTTATTTTACTCTTAAGCGTACAATTTGATGCCTTTGAATAACAAAGTCGTAGGTGATAAAGTACTGTTTTGAGATTGGTTGATTGATTGTATGGCGTATTTGCAGTTTTTAACATTATTCCAGTTATATCACAGTGGCCAGTGCACCTATGCATACTTACCTGTAGTTTCCTGTACTTCGCACAATATTCTTCCAATGCCATTGGCTACTTTCCAACATAACCATTATAAAAACAATGATAAGTGGTGAGAGAGGAATGAATACTGTCACAATGACCATCATCAATCCTCAGAAAGAAATTTCTGAGCTGGGGATTCAAACCAGAGACCCCTGGTCTCAAGTCCTGCATGCTACTGACTGCACAGGCGCAGCATAAAAACTACTAACCTGATCATAAGAAGCATAATTTGTACCCTGACTGACTAGCTTGTTTATCTCTTGTTCAAACTGTATCCATCGAATTGGCATTCGCTCCCCGATATACGGTTCTTTACATGCCAACTCCTCAATCTTTTGTCGAATATCAACAATCTATGAGAAAAAGAAGGAAATTCAAACATAAACTGAAATAATTAAAATACACCAATTGAAAACAAGAACAACGCATGTGGCTGCTAATGCTTTGCTGCAGTTGCTTCATTTTAAGTGAAAATTCTACATCATTGAAGGGGATGTGTCAAAAATATTTTGATGCTCATCCGCTGATGTTGTTTGGGTTTCTTTTTGATAGTTTACAACTTGTCTGAGTTTACAATAAATATCTTTAGTAATAACAGGGATATTATAAAATCAGAGTTTTTGAAAAATTCTAAGTCAAAAATGGGGCATAACTGTGTAAAAAATAGTTTGATGGTGGCCTACCCCTGTTGTATGGGTTCCTCTTTTAATAGCAAACAACTAGCCGAGTTTAAAGTAAAATATCTTCATTAATAAAAGAGATATCATAAAATGTCAAAGTTTTTGTTCGACGAATGTGTTTCTCACAATGTTTTCTATACAATCAAAGACATGTTTAATCATTTGTATAACATTCTATTTGTCGTCTGCATTTGCTTTGAAGTTGGAGGAGACTAAAATTTTGTTGTTTGGTAAAGAGTTAAATTGTAAATTTGGTACCCACCTTGTTATCTTCCATGCTGTTTTCAATGGCAAAGAATGGAGTAACAATGTGATGAACATAAGGCTTCCCAAGTAGGAAATCTTGAATCTGAGAAAACTTCTCCTCTACCTAGATGAAATGATAAAACAGTTACACATTATTTTTTTACTTGATTAGTAACTGAATGATTTTCCATTTATTAACTGTCGCTGTCAGTTGCAAATACAAGCAATGCCCCAAGAAGGCTGTTAATTGTGTTACAGGGGAAAGTGCAAGATACAAGATGAAACTTATCCTAAGTTAAGCCTGGTTCTTTAACATGCATGATGTATAGCACTGTCACACAGGGCGTTGGTTTAACGTCTCATCCAAAAGACTATTAGATATCTTAGATGGCAAGCCATGGGGCTCAAAGCCACACCCCCAAGTGACCCAGTGCTTAATGTTTGCAAGTCTCACTCTCTACCACTTGAGCTACTAAGGCCGGTATCAGATCAATAAGTCAATTCATTTGTCTATCCATATATCCACCTTTCTACTCATCAAGTCGTTTGTCCATAAATTGATTGACTGATTCTAGTAACTTATTGCCAACTTCATTTAATCTGATCCTGACCTTTATGCTAAATTATAAGTAGGCATATAAATAGAACTCCGACTGTTATTTGGGTTATATGAACACAGGAAGGTACAGGTAGGCAATTTAATTTGCACATGCCATACAAGATATTTCCGTGACCATTTGGGACTTATGCCAAAGGCAGTCCAGTGTGATATCAAGAGAAAAAATAGAATTACAATTTATGCAAATGATGTTGACTTCGGTCAGGTTAAATGAAATAGTCAATACCAAAGTTGTCTGAAGAGGTGGTGAGTTAAAACAAAAATAAGATTGTTTCACACAGCTTTAAAATATGCAGTACTTATGTTACCTTTGCAGGTTAGGCAAAACAAGTTTGACTCTTTTCACACAACAAAATTTTAGACTACTCCAAATTCAAAGCATTTGCAGATGAAAAATTCAAACTTAAGCTGTCTGATAGAGCAGAAAACATCGTGGGGAAAGGATAAAATGCTGGTTACCAGCATCTTCTCCTTGTCCCACAATGTTTTCAAAAGCCTTCTTTGCTGGGGTTGTGAAAACTGGGGACTATTTGGTAAAGGGTTAAAAAAAATAAAAAAAACAGTGACAGAAAATCATAAAATCATTACTTTCTGCACATACTCTTTGCCACATGATTTCTAGATTGTTCTAAACTGAAACCATTTTTAGATGAAAAATTAGATATCTCTCAGAAGATGGCATGTGTCTTTAATAGTATTTCATAGGGTAGAAAACATTATAGGGGAAAAAGGAGATTATGCTGGTTACCAGTATTTTCTCATTTTTCCACAATGTTTTCTACCCTACCAAAGACAGAAGTCCTCAGTTGAGCTAATTTTTTTTTGTCGTCTGCACATACTATCAATTTGGCCAAGTCCAAATTTTTGTTGTGTGGTAAAGAGTTAAAGATGCAATAAGACTTCGTTACATAATGAGCAACTTACAATTTTGTCACATAATTTAGGATCTAGATCTAGACTGTCTTTGTGTGTACCGACCAATAAAATTGGTGGTGAGTAGATTGTCGCACCCTGATCTTTTTTGACTGGTTCTGAAGCGTGTGCGTATATAGATCTCATCCAATAGTCCATGTGTTCCAAGGTCGTAAGGTCACTTGATTCATTCTGAAATTAAGAGACAATCATCATTTTATCCTGGTTTATTCTTCAATAAACTATAATTGTGAGTTTTGAAGCACGCTCAGTAAACCACATGGGTGATAGTCACAATTTTACAACACTTCCATTGCATTGTATTTATAGAACCAAAATCACATGTCATGTTAGAATTCATATATAATGTTCTAACTAAAAAAACACTGTTTACAATGTTTGGCTACAGTTCCTTTAGAAAAATGTAGAAAGCATGTTTGATTCAAAGCAACAGCGAAACTTAAATTGAAAAAGGGGCATAACTGTACCAACCTTATTTTGATAGTAAACAACTACCCAGATTTTAATTCTTTACCAAACAGCACAGTTAAAGACATGACCAGATTCAAAGCATTTGCAGATGAAAAATCAAATATAGCAAAACTGATGTAAGTTGTCCATGAAAAGTTAGAAAACATTGTGGGAAATGGAGAAATCTGGTTAGCAGCATTTTCTCCTTTCTCTCTTGGGGATTAAAACTCAGAATTGCACAGTAACAAATTAAAGAAAAATATTTTCAGTAATTACAAATATCAGAGTTTATGCCTGACAAAGATCACTCAGATGACAACAGGGCTATCACAAAACCTTAGGGTTTTCTTCAAAAATGGCCGAGGTAAAAGAATTGGTAAAAACATAGTTACAGATGATGCTGTAACATGCTGAGGATTGAGTTCTCTACCCTTCCAACAGAAAACAGGTTACACACTTCAATAGAATGACACACACACTTGCAGTGCAACATCTTCAGTAATGACAGAGATATCAGAAAAATACTAAAGATTCTGCCTGATGACAAATGTGCATATGATGACAAGGCCACCTCCACATCTGAATGGTACCTTAACTTTTTTTTTTGAAAACAGCCAAGCCAAATTAGTATGAAAACAGCTATTTGTTATATACAGTATCATGCCCAGGCCTGAGTACTCTTCCCTAGCAAACCAAAGGCAGGAAACACACCCAGAGAGATTGAATGCACACACACTCACTTGCAAATAAAGCCAGTTACAATGACTACTCACCTCAGATACTTCAGTGTCATCGAAGTCTTGGTTTAGGTTGAACACAATAATATAGATGGCCCGACTCGTAAGGAACAAGTTGTGTGTCGTGTAATAAACCTCCTTTCCGGCAAAGTCCCAGATATTTAGCACCATTGTTACCCCTTCATGGGATTTTGTTTCCATGGAAACAGAGTCTTGAGATTTTATCTCCAGAGAAGAGTCTAACATTTTCTGAACAAGTTCCACAACTCTTTCAGGCACTTCCTTGAACATTTCTGTGGGAATTTCACTGAACTTTGTCGTTGACAGGGACGCTGATGAAGGCTTGCAAGAGAGAGACTGTAAAACAATAGTGGACAATTTAACTCTTTCATAACTGATTCAAGAAATATAAAAATAGATTGACAATACACATCTATATGATTTATCACAGGTCAATAACAGGGTTGCAGATAGTGTAGATCAAAATCAGACTTCACATTCTGTGCAGTCTAATATTGATCTACCCTGTCTGCAAACGCTTTTTTCAGTCGTCAATGGCAGTGAAAAAGTTAAAAGGACATTAAACCAGATTTTGGTGAAATATTTTTTGAGGCAGAAGCTTGGTACTATAAAAGGAAAACCATACTGATGTGACTGTTTTACCCTAAAATGGGAAAAAGAAAAAATACGCTTGAAAAAAATTGCCTCCAATGGGACTCAAACCCACGACCTTCAAACCCAGAGTAGGTGACTCTATCACTGCACTTTCAAGAAACTGATATTTATTTCTGTTTAAAATATCCCTTGCTGTGCAATAACAGCTTTACTAATGGTACAGGAAATTTCGTAGTAAAAATACAAGAGCACCACATGCAGGTGCAAATGTTTGGCAGTAAGTGCTTGATTTTCAGTGAAAACTCTGAGTCCAAAAAGGGGCATTACTCTGTTAAAAGTACTTTGATGGTTATCTGCCCCTGTTGTATCTGTTACCCTTTTGATAGTTAACAAGTTCAAGTTTGAAGTAAATATTATCAGTAATAATAGAGATATTACAAAAGTTTTTGCACAATGATGACAACAGGGCTAAGACAATACCTTGTCATTTTCTTCGAAAACAGCCTAGCTAAAAATCTCAGAAGTTCCTGGTGTTTTCTATATGTATTGTATGTGTGTTTTGATTTTAAAGCAGTTTTTGCACATTAATCTTCAGATGCATCTCTCCATGTTTCTATTTACCAGTACTATGCACAACACATAACTGCCAAGCATCTGTAGCTCAGTCAGTAGCATAGGACTTGAGAACAGAGGGTTGCTGGTTCAAATCCCCAGCTCAATCAATTTCGAGAATTGATTGTAGTCATTGCAAAAGGATTTATCTCTCTCACAGCTGATCATTTTTTACATGATGGTTATGTGGGAAAGCAGCCAGTGGATATTGTGCATAGTACTTCAAGAAAGCATGGATAGGTGCACTGGCTGTGGCAATGTAACTGAAATAATGTTGAAAATGGTGTCAAATACCATACAGTCAAATCAATCAACCACAACACACAATACACTAGCTACTTTCCCACAGAAGTGAATCTGACATGAGTATAGAAATGTGGAAACTTGTACCTTTTTTGTGCCAGAAACACTGCTTCGCTGTGACTCTCTCGAGCTTATACTAGGTTGCTTTGGTCGTTGTGATGAGGAGATCTTTCGTCGTTTTTGGTACAGAAGTTCTTGGATAATGTTTGTTGCTAAGGCATGGTTGTATTCCTCTTCTAGAATCTCGGCATCCACTGTAAAAAAGGGATTTTACTATTATTTCACCTCTTCAATCCCTGTGGTAATTGCAAATTTTACTCCAAAATTGCCGATCGAAATGAAAGTTGCTCTTGCAGTCACTCCAGATTAAGATCAAACTACAGAAGACATGCAGTCTGATTGGATCTAAAGTTTCTACAGTGCTGATATATGTTCTGTGCTAGGGGAGAAAACTTTGTGAGAAAAAGCTACTTTTTCAATAGAGATCTCCACTTCCTTCCTCTGCAGAGCATCCAAGTCATACGGTATCTCTGTGGAAATAGGTTAAATTAACTCTTGACCAAATGACAGAATCTTACAACTTATCCAATTTTAAAGCATTTGCAAACCACAGATCAAAATGTAGTTCAAGTGATAATATTTAACTTTCAAACTTCAGAAAAAATTGTAGGAAAAGAATAAACTGCTGCTTTCAAAAGCCTTATCCCTCAAAGTCATTAAAACTTGGGATTGTTTGACAAAGCACTGACCCTTTACCACACAAAGTTTTAACAACCCTGTAGAGGACGGCTTTTAAAAACATTGCAAGAAAAGGAGAAAATGCTGGTAACCAGCATTTTCTCCTTTCCCCACAAAGTTTTCTTCCCTAGCACGGACAGAAATCATCATTTGAGCTGCATTTAATTTGTCCTCTGCAAATTTGTTTGAGTCCAAAATTTTATTCACTGTCGATTGATTGTATTGGAGTTTAACGCCTTTTAATTAGCTAAGGTCATATCAAGGTGGTCCGTGCACCAACACATGTGTTGCCTGGCTTTCTCACACCAGTACTGACAAAACTTTCTTTCCAAGTCACTGATTACTCTCCTCACATGCATCAGAGGTTAGAGGCAAAAAACGCCGTTAAGAAATGTTGCCTCAACCTAGTATCGAACTCACACCCATCAGGCCACAAGTCGGATACACAGAGCTACCCAGCCGGGCTCCAAAGTTTTATCGTAAAGAATTAAACTATAAGTTATAAGCAAAATTACCCAGGTTATCAGTGCCCTCCTCTTCTGCCTCTTTACAAACTCCACCTTTAATAATCTTCCAAGGATCTTGACTACCCACGGTGAATGTACAAGTTGTAGACAAATCTATTCCATCTGTCTCTTTCTCTATGGTGTCATGTCTGTAAATACATCAAGAACAGGACCTGAATCACTCTACTGACTGTTTCTGGCCAACACACTTTACTGCAATAGCAGTAATAAATTGACTAAAAAGATGACAATTCCATATCATCAGATTAACAGATTCTTTTTAACTCTTTACCACACAACAAAAATGTAGACTAGTCCAAATTAAAAGCATTTGGAGATGACAATTTAAATGTGGCTCAAATGATGGAATTCTTCTGTGATAGGGTAGAAAACATTCCAGGAAAAGGTGTAAATGCTGCTTACCAGCATTTTCTCCTTTTTCCACAATGTTTACGACAGACTTCTTCCTCAGAGACATTAAAACTTGTGATTGTGTGTAAGAGGTTAAACTATCAAACAAAAAATTCTACACCAGTCCAATTTCAAAGTGTATTTAGACAAGTTAAAAGTAGCTAAAATGATAAATTATCCTAGAAAGGGCTGCAAACATAGTGGGAAAAGGTTAAAGTGCAAGTTTTAAGCATTTCCTCATTTTTGCATACTGTTTTCTGAAGCCTTCTTCTTATAGGTTGTAAACCTTTAGACTGTTTGGTAAAGAATTAACCCATTACCACACCATTCTGACTTTTGAGGACCTTGTGAAGAAGCCATTCAAAAACAATGTAGAAAAAAGAGAAAATGCTGGTAACCAGCATTTCCTCCTTTTCCCACAATGTTTTCTACCCTTCCTAAATTTTTTAATCACATTTATTTTGTCATCTGCAAATGCTTTCAACTTGGACCAGTCTAAAATTTTGTCGTTCGGTAAAGAGTTAATGTATGGTTACCATAATTATTATTTCCAGCAATTACCCATAAATTGCAAGGGTTTAACTCTTTACCAAACAACAAAATTTTGGTTTGGATCAAACTAAAAGCATTTGCAGACGACAAATTAAATGTTGCTGAAATGGTGGTTTCTGTATTTGATAGGAAAGAAAACATTGTGGGAAAAGGAGAAAATGTTGGTTACCAGCATTTTCTCCTTTTCCAACAATGTTTTCAGAAGGCTTCTTAAAACTCTGGTTTGTGCTGCAAAGGGTTAAACAAGAAATCTTTACCATAAATGCCAAATTAACTCTTTACCAAATGACAAAATTTTAGACTGGTCCAAATTGAGAGCATTTGCAGATGACAAAAATAGAGCGACTCAAAAATTGAAATTTGTTTTTGGAAGGGTAGAAAACATTGTGGGAAAAGGAGAAAATGCTGGTTACCAGCATTTTCTCCTTTTCCTACAATGTTTACAAAAGGCTTCTTTGTCAGGGTCGTTAAAAGTCGGGATTGTGTGGTAAAAGGTTAAGATATCATGTACGACTAAAAAAAGAGCATGCATGTACATGTACTTGCACAGAATGGAGAAAATCAGGAAAAATCACGAGATAGCAGACTTCCCGAAAGTTCATAAAAGGTGACAGACGTTTAGTCTGACAAGGCCTGAAAATCTGTCAGACCAAAAGAAAATCTGTCAGACCGAATCAAATTTAACAAAGCCCATTTGCACCTTTTCCAAGTCATAAACCAACCATTCTTGATGCTGCTTCCATTTCTTGTTAAATTTTCTCCCTGGTCTCTTTTTCTCATATTCTTATTTCTTTTCAGCGCGCTCCTCTGACGTTTCCTTTTTTAATCAGGTTTAGCACCTTCATAATACTTCAATGATGCCATTTTTGTCTGAAATGTTGCCATTAGGTTTTCAGCGGCTGGGAATAAATGCCGGACAGTCGGACCGATCCGGCCTGAAAAATTATCTGTCCTTGTCAAGATTCGTCAGTCATGTCCGTCAGACCGACGTATTTCGGGAAGTCTGAGATAGATAAAGAAACAGTGTAGATCTTATAAAACATACTTTTGCCCAATGAGATTCTTCTTCAAGCTTGTTTTCCCAACATGATCTTGTCCCACAATCATCAGTCGTGTTTTATGAACCGAGCGCATCCCAGATATACAGGCCAGTTCAAAAGCTCTAACTGCCTCGGGACCTCGAGCATTGATTTCTTTTGGAGTATCATCTGGAGAAAAACATAGTTTCAGTGAATATGTGCATTCTTATTGCACTTACTTCAAGAAAGTAATGACTGAAAGTAAGTTTCTAGCTTTAATTCTTTAAGATATAACTATACCTGTTTTCAGCCTGTTTTTAACCCATTTCATCTTTATTTCATCAAACTATAATCATTCTTGTATCTTCATGCCAAATGTTGCCCCTGACAGTTGCAAGGTTGTATAGTTTATGACTGATAGATATATATTTAATTTGGGGCCATCAAAGAAATCACTGTTGTGATGTTTCCGGTTTTAAATCAAAGATTTCCAGTATGTGTTTTTATCCCTTTCACCATAAAATGTCGGTAATTTATCCATGTTTACACACAATCCAAGTATTAATGACCCTGAGAAAGGCTTTTGCTACAATGTTTTCTAAAGCCTTCTTCCTCCAGGTCGTTTAAACACTGGATTATTTGGTAAAGTGTTAAATGCACTTTTCTTTGACCAGTTACAAATAGAAGAAATCAAACTTTTAAATTAAAAAAAATTCATCTATAGAATCCATTGTTTTTACCCCATGTTACATGTAGACTTAACTTGACGTAAGAGATAATTAATCAAATGCCATGATATTTGACAGGGATTTCCAGAAGTTTTACATCCTTACCTGGTTTGACAAGCTTAAGGGACTTAGTATTTCCATAAATGTCTAACAAAGCCCACAAGGGCTTATCAGTTGGAAGCCCAGCCAGTAAGACACCTTTATGTTCATTATTGACAAACAATTGAACAAATCCACCTGCTGCCAAGTAAAACATAATTTGTGACCCCTCATTGGCCATGCTCTCACTGATTGGTCGAACCCAGTACCCATCCTTCTTTTTCAAGAATGGCAGAGAATACTTGGGCAGATCTTGTGATGTGAGTTTGGAAGGATCTGTTGTAGTAAACCCAAGTCTAAAAGCTCCACTCCAGTTAATAGTACAAGTCAACTCAACACAAACTTTCTGACCAATTTTCACTGACTGGTCACTGAACACAATTCCGTTACAAAAATGGCTGTCTGCCCTTGCGGCCACAGACTTTCCCTCAGACAGTGTGATGGCAGTTCCATGAATGTTGTGAAACTTCATGGTGAAGTTTAACATCTTCTCAGATAGAACTTCATGTTGAGCTGATGAGATTTTTCCAACAAATTTTCTTTGTTACTGTTCTTGTTCTAGAATCACATTCTGGGGTATCAGATTTGACAGACAATAGACATTTAGTGAATGATGTAATATAGCTGTTTTATGTTCCTTTCAAATCTAGTTTCAAGAATAACGTGTTTGCTGGCATATTGATGAAGATCATACATATAATCCCTCTGTCTTCCATATTTATCTGAAAAGAAAATAGACATTTGTTCCAAATAACATGGTACAGCATTAGATTAACCATTTACTAAACAAACCCGAGTTCAAAGACCCTGAGGTAAAAGGCTTTTGAAAATATTGTTCAGGACCTAACAATAAAATATCTGTGTATAGGGTTTCGGTCTGAGATGCTGTAGGTAGGGTAGGTAGGGATTTAATTTTTTTTTTCCAGAAACTTTTTAAATGGACCATATACCGAAATCACACCCAACAGATTTTTTTTTTCAATCATAGCGTTAAAGTTTAGGGTTGACAGCATTTTCTAGGTAAAGTAGAGAAACCCTAAACACAGATATTTTTTTTAGGCCTTGGTAACCAACATTTTATCCTTTTTCCACAATATTTTCTACCCTTTCAAAGTCCATATCCTTCGTTTGAGCCATATTCAATATGTCATCTGCACATGCTTTCAATTTCTTCATGTCTACGCTTTTTGCATCTAGGAAAGAGTTAATAGTACATGTTGTTATTATTCCAAAATGATTTTGACCAAGAGTACTGAAATGGAAGATACAAATGAAACAGTTCTACTCAAAGTTGTCATTGTCTGACTTTACAGTTAGTCAATATTACATCTGACAAAATACAAAGATTTGGACTTGTCATATCAAAGAGTTCTTTCTTCCAGGACCGGTTGTATATTATGTGCAACATAATTATGAATGTCTGTAACTGCTAGTGTGGTTACATAGAGGATGTTTGTTTTTTACGGTGAAAGATCGAAATTTATTTAGAGTGAACATCATCGGTAATATTTTCGCAAGTGGCACAGCCACAAGTGAAAATATTACCGATGATGTTCAGGAGATGAAAAAAATTTTGACTCAAAATCTAGTACAGTTCTTTTCGGTCATTCCCCGTGGCGTACCCCCTCTGCATAGCAACGCATTACAATATTACGTCAAGCGTGAGAAATGTAAGGTAAATTACGTCATATTTCAATCTGGTTGTGAGGCACGCTCATTTAACCTAGGTAACTAGTGCGCGGGAGCAACTGTTTTTGCCTTCAACTGAACAGTTAGAATATAAAAATCGGTATTTTCACTGGTCGTAACCATGAAATATCGAAAAATATTTCACCGGTATTTCTCGATAATCTACCAGAAAGCATGAAATAATTTTCCCTATTTCTCTTCATGTAGAATCACAAATGACTTTCAGTATTCATATTTCAGTACTTCTTGTGCCATCTATCTTTATTTTTTTTTCATATTTTTTGTTACATAAGTTTTTCAGATGACACAATCAGCTCATGATCAACATAACTGTTTTTGAAAAGCAGACACAACATATATCTAGTGCAAGCCATACTCGTCAGCGATACAAAAAGAGAACAAACCAGCAGGTGTTCAACAAATCGTTTTAAGTATTTCGATCATTTTACTTGGCCTGATAATCTTTGCATACCTCGAGTTTCTAGTTAAGTCTGACATGCGTTTCACTTACAATTAGTCTTTTACTGGGTGAAAGATAAAGCAATCACAGAGCTCCTGATAAGCGGGAGTTATGTCATTATTTCTCTTCGAAACCCTATGTTGTAGTACCCATTAGAACCATCTCGATGAGACGATTCTTACGAGTACCTACACCATGGGGTTTACAGGAGAATAATTAATATTTTCAATTTTGAAATCAAAATCACTCTCTCTACCTTGAGCTCTGAATCAAACATCACCCCAGGTTGTTCTACACGAGTACTAGATACGTCCGAATACAATGAGCATTGATTCTATTATTTTACTTAATTGAATATGCAATCATTAACCTGTGTGGTTAAGCTAGAAAATGCATATAGTCTTTTAGAAACTCGTGCAGCACGTGTAACTGACATGTATATTTTTGTTTTCAACTAAACAATAAAACAATCATTGGAGTGTTTAAATGTTAAATTAATTATGCATAAACACACCTGTAGTTTACCGTAGGCCGCTTATAGCTTTGAAGTTCGTCTCCAGGGTGTATCATCGCTTAATGCATTGACGAAATAGTTTAAACAAAACATTTCATAAAAGTTCGACTTTTTGTCGCCTAACTCAAGACAAAGAAAGAATTGAAGTAAAGAAAGGGAGAAAAAAAAAGAAATGACTGCTGAACTAACTTCGATTCGAACGTAGGTGTAAAAAGGACTACTGGAAGGGAGACAACTCGAAAAGTGATATGAAAGTTTATATGTACGAGTTTTTTCCCTTTAAACAGGAAAAAAAACTTATCTCAGGAGTCTACAGCAACTAATTTTTTCTGTGTACATTACTAATTTCTTGGATGGATTTGGCAGTTCAGTTTTACCAGGCCAATGATTGTAGGCTCCATTAACCATCTGGAAGGGGAATTTAAAGTGACATTGTGCTTTCATCCCAACTGCAGGTAAAACAAAAAAAACTTAGTCTGGCATGTAGGTGTAATATGTTGGTTGACCAGCCCACATAGCTTAGGTGAAAGAGCGTAGGACTTGTAAACATCAAGTCTTGGGTCAATTGAGGGTCTGGGTTCAAGCCCCACGGCTGGCCATCTAAAACTACTTACAGTCTTTCAGATGAGACGCTAAACTGAGGTCCCATGTGATGGTGCTATACATCCAGCATGTTAAAGAACCCCGCGTAACATAGGATGCATTTCATCCTGTATCTTGCACTATGTCCCGTAACAAAACTAACAGTCTTCAGGGGCATCACCCATATGAACAACTGGCGGTGACGATAAATAAATGCAAATTCAATCAATCAATATGCTGGTCATGATTGTGTATAATTTTATGTAGTGATCTAAAAAAACTAAAGCATTGGTCTTGTTGGGTTATCCAAGCCCTGCTTTGTTTGCTTCCGCGAGTGGATTAGATCAAGATCAGACTCTACAACATGTGCAGTCTGATCTTGAATATAATCTTTCTGCTTCTAAGCAAAGCATGACAAATTAAATACAGTAACACTATATGTCCACATGCTTCTTTAAAAGTAAAGCACTCTTTATGGATGAATATATCTGTATCTATGTCATTAGTATGAAAGGCATTTACATTTCAAATAAAATATTGGCTTATTTATATTCTTTTACAAATATCCAAAATCTCTGCCAGACAACAAAATTTTAGACTAATACATTCTGAAAGCCTATATCATGCAGAAGACAAGTAAAAAGTGGTTCAAATGATGAAATTTAAATGTGAAAGGTTGAAAAAACATTGTGGGCATTTACTTTTTTTAGCCACAATGTTTCAAAAAGCCATTTTTATCATAGTTGTAAAACATGATATTGTTTGATAAAAGGTTTATCTTTACATGACAACAAAATTATAGACAATTCCACATTCTTCTTTCAACGATGGTTATGTGGGAAAGCAGCCAGTGGCTTGGAAAGAAAATTGTGCGGAGTACTGGTAAAAGAAACTCCAGGAAAGCATGGATAGGTGCACTGGCTGCCACGATATAACTGAAATAATGTTGAAAACGGCGTTAAACACCATACAATAAATCAATCTACATTCTTCACATATTAGTATTACTGCCTACTTCATCTAACCTGATCCTGAACTTTATGGTGAATATATAAGTAGGCATATAAATAGAACTCCGACAGTTATTCGGAAAATTACGAGTATATACACGGGAAGGTACTTATGTACACAGGTAAGCAATTTAACCCTTAGCCTACAAACCGCGACTCAAGACGCTTTTGCAGTCAGTGTAGATCAAGATCAGACTGCATGGAAAGTGCAGTCTGATCTTGGATCTACACTGTCCAATGAGGAGATATATCCCCCCCCCAAAAAACTTTTAAATTGCGAAATTTCTTTTTTTTACTATTTACTAGAAAGTTTTAATTAACTTATCCAGTATGTTAAGGGTTTATTGGCGTATACCATACGAAATATTTCTGTAACCAATTGGGCAATGCCGAGCGATGCTGAGGGTAAAAATAAGATATTGATTTATGTAAATGATTTTGACCTGGGTCAGGTTAAATGAAGTAGATAATACATGTATACAACACATGAAATGACCCTAAATAACAGGGCTTGTTTGTGAAAGGGAAAAACACATTGAGAAAGGAGAAGATGCTCATAAGCAGCCTTTTTCCTTACAGTATGTCAAAAGAGGTGTCACTATTCCCTTTCCCCCTAAGCTCTTTGGTTTTTCTTTGTTTCAATGAAAGATAAACTACATGTGACCCTTAACCCATCACAATGACATTGACCTGAAAACTGGCTTCAAAGGCTTCCACAATGCATGGAATTAACCCTTTACCGCACAGTGCCGACTTTTAACGACCCTGGGAAAGAAGCCTTTTGAAAACATTGAGGGAAAAGGAGAAAATGCTGATAACCAGCATTTTCTCCTTTTTCTACAATGTTTTCTACCCTACCAAAGAAAAATTGCACCATTTGAGCTACACTGAAATTGTGGTCTGCAAATGCTTTCAATTTGGATAAGGCTAAAAATTTGTCGTCTGGTAAAGGGTTAAGATGGACACATATCTAAATTACTTTCTAAAATAAGAGTCTCAGGAGATAGAAAGCTGCCATACTTCTAGTATTTGTGACCTTCAAATCTCTGCTGTGACCTAGAACTTTAAGACAGGTATGTGAAATCTCTGCTATGATTGTAGTCTGATCAAAGGTGATGCATATGTAAAACATGATTCACACTCAGGTTGCTAAGCTCAATAACATTTTGCAGACTGTGAAGATCAAAATCAGACTGTACACTTATTTTAGCAGGATAAGGGTTAAAATTGGTCAAGAGGTTTAAGAGATAATAAGCTACCTGATTTTAGTACATGCTACCTTTGAACCCCTGCTGTGACGTTGACCGTGGTTGCTGGTATAAGAAACCTGTACTATGCATGTCATCCTATAAAGATGAGCACATGGAAGACATATTTCTAAAGCTGGACAAGGCATTCAGGAGATATGAAGCAGACATTTGACAGACAGACATTTGACAGAGAGAAAGGCAGAGAGACAGACAGAGAGACAGATAGACAGACAACTGTAATGAAACCAGTAAGTCTCCACCGAATAAATTTGAGAGGGGACATAAAGGTAAAACACAAGTTTGATTCACAGATTTAGATCGTACAACATACATTTCATGATAAAACAAGAGTAGATCTACTTATTTCATCTATTTGATTTATTCATTTAAAACATCTTAACAAACAGAACAAAAGGACGGCATAATGTAACAAAAGAGTACAATACATTAACTATCTTCTCACCAGAACTGTCAACTTCATGAAGAAATATTTTCATGCATCAAATACACACAGAAATTTGATATTTTTTCCCCCTACAGCTTTTGACCTATTTAAGGTATAAATGACAATAAAACCCAGCCAATTTTATCCCTAAGGTGGTTTAAACCTTTATCAAAGGTCAAAATTTTAGACTATTCCAAATTGAGAGCATTTGTAGACCAGTAATTAAATGTGGTTCAAATCATGGTGTTTTTCTTTGATAGGTTTATAAAACATTGTGAGAAAAGGAGAAAATGCTGATTACCAGCATTTTCTACTTTTCCCACAATGTTTTCAAAGCTTTTTTTCTCAGAATATTTAAAAACTCTGGTTTGTGTGGTAAAGGGTTATGTTACGGGCTTTAGAGATAAATTTGCTTTTGTTTGTTTATTTGTACAGAAGTTTTAATGCCGTTTTAACAGCTTAAAACATATCATGGCTGTCAGTGCACTGATGCATGTGTTTCCTGGCTTTCTCACACCAGTCTTGACACAACTTTCTTTCCAAGCCACTGACTCTTTTTTTCTCACATGTATCAGAGGTGAGAGGCGAAAAATCAACCTGAAGAAAGTCTGCCTCAAATGGATATTGAACCCACAACCACCAGGTCACATGTCAGATAAGCTAACCACTGAGCTTCCTGGCCAGGCAGAAACAAGTTTGGAACAGACTAAAAAAAAAAATGGATACTATACACAAATTATGCTTTTATATGTGAAAACATGTAAAACACATTGGCAAAAGGAAAAAACATTCTCTTTTCAAGCATTCATTCTTTTGCCATCATACTTTCAAAAGCAGTAGCACGACTAAGTCAGCTGTAGAATGTAAAGAGTTGATCCTGTATTAAGCAATGCTGTGTTTTAACAATTCTGAAGAAGAAGCCTATTGGAAACATTGTGGTAAAAAAGAGAAAATACTAGTAACAAGCATTTTCTCCTTTTCTTACAACATTTTTTACCCTTTTACATGACAAATCCTTTGAGTCACACCAGCATTTTTTCCTTTTCTCAAACTGTTTTTTACCGTTTCATCAGACACAATTCCTTCATTTGAGTCACATTTATTTGTCATCTGCAAATGCTTTCAATTTGGATCAGTCTAGAATTTTGTTGTCAAGAAAAGGGTTAACTCATTAGGACACTAAAAATTTTTAGACTTGTTCGAATTCAAAGCATATTCAGATGGCAAAGTAAATGTGACTGTAATGATGGAATTTGTCTTTGAAATGGTAGCAAATATTGTGGGAAAAGGAGAAAATTCTGGTTACAAGCACTTTCTCCTTTTCCCACCATATTTTCAACCTAATCAAAGACAAATCCCTTGATTTGAACCTTACTATTTTGTGGAGTACAAATGCTCTCAATTTGGAGCATTTGTTTTTTTTTTCTGCTTTTCTCATGATGCATTCAAAAGAAATCTTCATCAGGGTCATTAAAACTCATTGTTTAGTAAACAGTTTAAATAGACAAGTTTTAGATCTAAAAATAGATCCACGTCTGGTACCACTACCTACATGACACCATGACATGGGTACCAACCCTTCCCTCTGGTAAATGTGTATGGAAGAAACTTCCACAATCCTGGTACCCGTTTTGCATGAGAAACAATTTGATATCAGTCTGTAATGAACTAAAATAAACAATGTGTGATGGCCAGGGAACCGGAGTGGAGGAGTATTCCATCTGCAGCCAATGCACGGGATCCATGTAAAAAATGTCTGTCTCGTCTATGTAGTTTTCTGTGTGATATAGATTTGGTTCGCAGGTCAAAAATCTCATGCTGATGTTCTTGTGAAGATAACTAGAAGCAGATGAACACAGTTACATTAGAGAAGTGAATTTTTCAGCAAATTCATTTATTTTAACCTTTTACCAAACAATACGGACTTTTAACTACCCCTTGGAATAGAGGCTTTTGAAAACATTATGGGAAAAGGAGAAAATGCTGTTAACCAGCATTTTCTCCTTTTCCCCGAAATCTCTTCTATCATATCACAGACAAATCTTACCGCTGGTTCAATATTTAATTTGTCGTCTGTTTATGCTTTCAATTTGGACCAGTCTGAAAATTTACAGTTTGGTAAAGAGTTGAGAAGGAACATGATTACAATAAGGGATTTTGGTTGTCTAAAACCCCTGAACTAAGGAATATGCTTAGTAACTTTTACACACTTATTTATGGACAAATAGGGTATTTGGGTTTTAACTCTTTACCAAACAACAAAAATTTGCGGTCGTTCATACTGAGAGTCTTTGCAGACAACATATTCATTGTGACTCAAAAAATGTAGTTTGTGTTTGAAGGGGTAAAAACATTGTGGGAAATGGAGAAAATGCTGGTTACCAGCATTTTCTTCATTTCCCACAATGTTTTCAAAAGGCTTTTTCTTCAGGATTGGGATTGTGTGGTAAAGGGTTAAGGTAGAATATCACATTAGTTTTCCACTTATACCTATGCTGTTGGTACTCATAAGAACTGTTTCAACGACAATAAGCCTAGTAAGGAAATAATGTATTATTGTATTAGTCTTCATTTTTCTGAATCTCTGAAAAAAATAAAGGCTACTATCCCATCATGTTGACATTTCATGGGGGCAAACCAGTATAACACAACCCAGCCGGTAGTTACCAATAATCCTTTACCACACATACCTGAGTTTGAAAGACCCAAGAAAACAGGACACTTGGAACCCAACAATATGATTTTAGTCTTGGCCAAACTAAAAGCATTGTTTTTCAGATTGGTTGAAAACATTGTGGGAAAAGCAAAAAATGCTGGTTACCAGCATTTTTTCCCTTTCCAACAATTTTTTTAAAGCTTTCTATCTTAGGGTCGTAAAAACTTGAGATTATGTGTTAAATGAATAACAACTTTTCCAAGTTTGAAATAAATATCTCTAGTATGGCAATAAATGAGAAAATGTGGACATTTTCACACAATGATGATGACGGGGCTATGACCATACCTTGACATCTTCTTTAAAGACAGATGAGCTAAACAAGAGCACCACATGCGGGTGCCAACACTCAGCTGCAAGAGCATGACTATTGAAAATTTCTAATTTGAAAAGGGGGCATAACTGTGTCAAAAATACTTAAGTATTTACCTGCCTTTGTTGTATAAGTTCCCCTTTTGATAGTAAACAAATTGTCCAAGTTTGAAGTAAATATCTTCAGTAATAACAGAGATATTACAAAATGTCAAAGTTTTAGCATGAAGACAACGCAGACGACAAAGCCAGGGCTACGATAATACCTCGATGTTTTCTTTGAAAACAGCAGAGCTAAAAACTTAATTTCTGCGTACCTGTAATATGGAGTTGAATGACACGGCATCAGAAACAAGACATCAATATTCTTCTTCTCGCTGGCATCGTGTAGATGTTTCATGACTAGAATGGTCCCTCGTTGATGTATCAGACTAAAATACATTGCAGCTGGAATGTTGGTGACTAACAAAAATATCACAAGCAGTCTCGCCTTCCACAAATTGTTTTTATGTGTCTCACGCTGTTTTCTCTCCATCTCAGCCACAATTTCATTCGCAGAGAGGTCCTGCTTTTTAGCGACCTCTTGTAATTTTGTGTTCATTTCTGAAATACCCTCATCTGACTCTTCCTTCGGAACATCTGTACTCTCGCTACTGATTCCACTGGTTTCTATGGAAACAGTGCTTTGCTCAGATGAGATATCGGTCATTGTACTCTCACTATCTCCTATACTACTGACTAAACTATCTTGACTACAATGAACGGGATCGTTCTGCACAGATGCCTGAGCTTTGCGGATTTGTCGCTTTGTGAGTCTGGGTTTTTTGCATAAAGCTTGGAAATAGATGCCACAATAATGGAATGATACAGGAAGTATCGGCATAATGAAGCGGAATTCTTTGTGAGCTAGGAAACTGAAATGAGACACAGACATTTTCGGTGAAAGTGTATTTAATCCTTTACCACACAATCCTGGGTTTAAATGACCCTGGAGAAGAGGCCTTTTGAACACATTGTGGAAAAAGGAGAAAATGCTGGTAACCAGCATTTTCTCCTTTTCCCACAATGTTTTCTCACCTTTCAAAGAAATATCACTTCATTTGATCCACATTTTATTTGTTTTCTACAAATGCTTACAATATTGACGAGTCTACAGTTTTGCTGTTTGAAAAAGGTGTTTAACCCTTTACCACACAATCCTGACTTTTAATGACCCTAAGGAAGAAGACTTTTGAAAAAGTGTAGGAAAAGAAGAAAATGCTGGTAACCATCAATTTCTCCTTTTTCCAATATGTTTTCTACCTATTCGAGGACAAATACTATCATTTGAAACACACTTGAACTGTCATCATTCTGTAAATTCCCCTTGATTGGTAAAAGTCTAAAATTTTGCCAAGTAATAAATGGTCAAACTAATGGGAATAAATGATGTTTTCGCATATAAACTGAAATTTGAAAGTTATCACAATAGATATTCATTTACATGTATTTTAATTTCAGTGTGTACTTATGTCTCATGACCTTGCCTATTCATTTGAGACTAGACATAATTGACAGCATTCGTAGACTACATATTAAGGCTTTACCACACAATCTACAGTTTTGACAACTTTAACAGATGTAATGTGCAATGGCCTCGTCATCCATCCAGGCACTTCGGATAACAAGAGGCTGCTTAACTTGCATGGAAAGAAATACACCAAACCACATCGATATAAAAGCTAGCTCAACAGCAAAGCAGGTTTTAAGTGCTAATATATGAGGGTTGTTCGACTCAAATAGTGAAATGAACATTACATCCCTTTAAAGTATTCTCCGCGGTTTGAAATACATAATTTCAATCTCTGAATCCATTTCTGAAATGCATCACGGTACACTGATTTAGGTAGACCTCTGAGGCACTGACTGATGGCTGAGCCAAGGGCTTGTCCGGACTTGTAACGACGACCAGATAAGAACTTTTTAAGTTTTGGAAAAAGGAAAAAGTCGCATGGGCCTAGATCTGGAGAATATGGTGGGTGTGGCAAGACGGTAACCTTCTCCAACTTCAAAAATTGCTTCACAAGCTCAGATGTATGTGATGGAGCATTATCATGAAGTAGACGAACATGCCTAAATCCTGACACAGGGCGTCGTTTAAGATAATATTTCTTGAGCTTTTTTAGCATAACATCTCGGTAATACCGACCTGTAACACTTTTACCCTTTGGCACCGGAATTTGTACGGCTATACCATCACATGAGAAGAATTTATGCAATAAAGAACCTTCTTTGTGCTTATGCTTCTTTTGGCAACTACAGGCCTTCTACCATGTTTAGTTAGCCATATTTTGTTTCCAATTTTTCTTACTGGTTCGAAATAGTGAACCCATGTTTCGTCACCACTAACAATGTTTGCAAATTGTCTTTGATTGAATTTGGGAAACATTTTGAGCAATTGCTTAGCGGTTTGTACTCGTACCCGTTTTTGGTCATCTGTCAATATATGAGGTATCCATCTGGCAGAAATCTTTCATACTTTCAAAATACGCTTCAAAATGAAATGCACCCGCTATAGCGATATGCCAACAGCGTTGGCAATATCACGAATCGTGTATCTGCCATCACTTTCAATTATTTCCCAGACTTTTGAGACATTTGCCTTGCCTGTTAAAGTCACAGGTCGGCCAGAATTTGCTGCATCTTTGACGGACTCTGTGCCAGTCAGAAATTTCTTTCTCCAACTACGAACTGTCTCATAAGATACCTTATCAGACCCATAAACTTCCCCCAATTCAGTAAAAATCTGCATTACCAAATGACCGAGTTTGTGCGAACTTTTATATAAGCTCTAATTTCTTCAATATTCTTAATGCGTTTCCCAACCATTTTTACAACAGTGGTCAACGACTAGCTCTATTGAAATGACTGTAAGTTTAAAACTATGTGGAGCTGAAGGCTTGTGTTTATACCGTTGGAAAGGTATTGAATAGAGCTATTCAAGCGTATCATCATCCACGAAATCGTGCAAAGCATTATCGCGCTGTGGTACAATACACATTACATATCGAACAGCCCTCATATATTACTGCTCTCCGTGACAAAGAGAAGACTATCAAAAACATTGTGGGAAAAGGAGAAAATGCTGGTACCCAGCATTTTCTCCTTTTCCAACAATATTTTCTACTTTCCAATAAAATTTCAATTTTCAATTTATCTTTATTTTGTCATTCTCAAATGCTCTAAAATTTTGCTGTTTAACAGAGAGTTAAATGAGGCTCAAATGATGATTTTTAATTTTCAATTAGATTGAAAGGTTATCAGAATTTTCTTCCTTTCCCATGATGCTTCAAAGGCCTTCCACCTTACTACCATTCAGACTTATCACATCCCCAGGTATTTGTCAGTTGGGTAAATACACAATGTTTCATATGTTGAAAATATTCCCTAACCACCCTCTCCATCATGGCTCTCTTTGCAATGGCTGAGAGGGCCATTAAACTAGATTTCCTTTCCCATGTTTTCTAGATAATCTCTAAAAAGTCTACTTATTTTCATTTACATGCAAAGATGGCTTAAGTTAACCCTTTGCCACACAATCCCGACTTTTAACAACCCTGAGAGAGAAAGCTTTTGAAAACATTATGGGAAAAGAAGAAAATGCTGGTAACCAACATTTTCTCCTTTCCACATAATGTTCTCTACTCTTCCGAAAACAAATTTCAATTTTTTAATTCACGTTTGATTTGTCGTCTGCAAATGCTTTCAAATTGGACCAGTCTAAAATTTTGTTGTTTGGTAGGGAGTTAAACCACAGATAGAAATATATTTATAAAACACAAGAATATTTGTATAAAACATGACAAGTTTCTTTAAAAATTTAACTACAAAACTTCCTATACCTTTATTAAATAACAAGGGATGAATTTATTTTTTAACATGCTTATTGGATGGCCAAAACACTCAATTTGAAGATCATGGGTTAGCAACAGTGTTTTTCTGGGCATTTGTGTGTGTGTTCTCAAACTGAGGGTACAAAGTCACGTCCTTATGATTTTTTTTTTTTTACAAAATATACCCCCCCCCCCTTTCCCTCCAAAAAAAGGGGCCAAAATCTGGTTCAATGCCCTTTTGAGGTGCCATTTTGTAATCTGAAGGAGTCCATATATGTGAATATATACATAATCGTGTATGTGAAATATTAACAGTTTAAAGCTTTGAAATGATGATTTTCAAAAAATACACTTTAAATGTCTCAACAGAAATCAGTACCTTGATAACTAAAAGAATCATTCCAAGCCATGGTATAAGTTAACTGGTCTGTGGCATGCAGCAGTAAAAAGTCAACACTGTTATTATACTATACCTGTATATAAATACTGTCCATATGATAAGGAATAACAGAACTTTATTCTTAGCCCTGTATGCTCCCAATACAAATGGAATCAAGTGAGTCCCAATGATCGCTGGATATCCCTGTGAAATATACCAGTGCCATGGGTGAGTGCCATAGTGAGCACTTCCACCTTCCACAATGTTGAACAGCAGAAAATTGTACTGAACAAGGATCCATTCTCCATAAAATATTCTGTCTATAACACAGGAGAAGACCAGAACACAGCTCCTACAAAAGAAAACAAGAGCACTGCATGTGGGTGCCAATGCTCGGCAGTAGTTGCTTGATTTTCAGTGAAAATTCCAAGTTGAAAAAGGGGCATAACTTTGTCAAAAATATTTTGATTGTTACCTGTCCCTGCTGTATTGACTGCCCTTATAATAGTTAACAACTAGTCCAAGTCTGAAGTAAACATCCAAGTTTGAAGTTATAACAGAGATATAACAAAATGTTGAAGTTTCTGCACGATGCAGAAGACAATGCAGACCAAAACGCCAGGGCTATGACAATACCTCTACGTTTTCTTTGAAAATGGCTGGGCTACTGAACACATTAATCATAGTTACATTTTTTACTCTCTTGTTTATCATGCAGGATGTACCCTCTAACATAATTTCATAGCAGGCTTAAGTATGGAATAGTTTGTCTTTTTCACTCATCTAAATATACATTAGTCATGCTCTGCAACAGGGAATTTAATGCATCTCTGAAATGTATTATACCAGGCAAGTCATCACATTATCATAGATCAATAATTCCATTTAGTTTAACAACCGGCAAAATCAGAAGGTAGAATAGCCCTTGAGCATGCATAAAATATACAAAGAGCAAAAGGGTTCGACCCATGTCAACCTGCACAAACTGTGCTGGCTGACATGGGTTGATACTTTTTGCAGTTGTGTAAAGCTTCCATTTCACAGCACATGGCTCAAATAAATTTGTCTTACCCAGTAAGAAAATATAACTTGAGCACTTTAAAAATTCTATGTTTATTTTCCTGTAGATGCCAAGAACACAGAAGTATCCATATCACAGCTGCAGTGGGACGGATGACGACTGACAGAGCAGCAAAAAATAGAAATTTGGACGCTGTTTTCCTGAAAAAGAAAAACAAGAGCACTGCATATGGGTGCCAATGCTCCGCTGCATTTGCATGTTTTTCAGTGAAACTTTTAAATCGAAAAAGGGGAATAACTGTGTCAAAAATACTTTGTTACCTGCCCTTATTGTATGGGTTTCCATTTTGATAGTTAACAACTTGTCCAAGTTTGAAGTAAATATCTTCTGTAATAAAAGAGATATCACAAAATGTCAAAGTTTTTGTATAAGCCTGCAGACAGGGTTCTGCCCAGGATGCACCCTTGGTGCTAAAAAATAGCAGAGGGCGCAAAAAAATTCAAATAGATGGGCCAGAGGGCGCGCCGAATTTTTCTAAATTAAAAGACGACAAAATCCGACTTCCGCAATGTAGTTTCAGCGTTTTAGCCTAGTCCAAAATAGAAATCAATATGGTTCCCCACATTTTGCTTTGTAAATACGCGTTGAGTTATCGTACAGTTAATCAAGTCGGGTACCATACTGCGTTTACGTATTGCTAAGCGATGGATCAAGGTAAACAGGGTTCTAAGACCTTATTTGACTTTTTTCAAGCGTCTTCGGCGAAGAAATCTAAGCCAAATGAATAGTCTAACAGTCCCTAAGTCTTACCAAGTTGTCTAAATGCTGATAAACCATTGGCGGCATATGGGAAGTTCACCAGGGCCCCATATTTTCTGAAATGGCTCACTTTTTTCAAACCCAGTGGGCCATTTGTCCCAATGGATTTGATTTCTGGGCAGAACCCTGTGCAGATGATGACGCGGATGACGCTAGGGCTATAACAATAACTTGACTTTTTCTTGGAACAGCTGAGCTATCAAAAGAGAAAAATAATCACAACATGGTCCATACCATTATGAAATGATATTTTTATTTTCCTTCAATCTTTTGCCCTTTGACTGATTTCATAATTTTTAATAGTTTTGTTTCCACAGTAATTGGTTCAAACAAAAGAAAGTTGTAGTGAAACCATATTTTGAGAATCCAACCAATGGTATTGGTAAAAATATTAAGTCGGTACGAGTAAACCATTTATTTCAAATATCAGACGATATTGACAACAATATTGGATATGAGGCGTGCTTTGTGAAAAGGGGCCTAATGCATCTGCAAGAAGTGTCAAACAAGGTCAGCCTGCACAGTCTGCACAGGCTGACCTGTCTTACGAACAAAGTCCGTAACAAAGAAACAAATGAACAAATGCATTCTCTTTAGCTCAGTGGTTATGGTATTGGCCCTTCGTCCGGGTGTTCTAGGTTTGAATCCTGCCCGGTCCCTGTATTTCTGCCATGCATTTGTTCATTTGTTTCTTTGTTACGGACTTTGTTCGTAAGATGGGGGCTCGTCCGGGATTGGCCATTGAGCCATTAATCCCATTTGTTGTCCAAAAACGGACTTTCTGCCTAATAAGGCTTTGAGTCATCAATAAATGATGACTTTAAGAGGGGGTATGTTATGGGAGACCACTCCTTCATGAATGGCTTCATCCCGATTTAAATACAATACCTAACAACCGTGTTAGAGAGAATTCTCTTTTGCTCAGTGGTTATGGTGTTGGCTTTTCGTCCGGGCGTTCTAGGTTCGAATCCTGCCCTCCCTGTATTTCTGCCATGCATGAAGGAGTGGTCTCCCGTAACACCTGATTCGAAACTTTTTGCAATCGGTCAGTTTCCTGAATGTCAAAGGACAAAAGTACCTCATGATTCAGTTGGTTGTTATACAAATTGGACTTTATGGATCCATAATTATGTGATGACTTCCTTAATATTGTGCACCACAGAGATGCATTAAGCCCCCTTTTGCCACAGCATTGCTCAAATCTATTTGGCACTGAAAGAATAAATAGTATAGGCTAGAAAGTTAAAAACCTTTACCTGTGTACCTGTAACCCTGGCCAAGGGAAGTAATACAAAGCTACTGTGACAAGAACAGTCTCTGTGGAGTTAGTGAGAGTCCTTGTACTAGAGAACAACATGTACCATGAAATAGTTTGACAAAATAAGGTCCACTGGGCAGTACCTCTATCACATAGTAGCCATGACAACTTGTACAGATAGAGATCACCGAATGCTGCCATCACACCTTGAAGTATTCTTGGAGTTTTAATCTAAATAAAATGAAAAAAAAAACCACAGGTGCAAAAAATCATAATGAATCTCATTTAAGAGACTGAATCCATGATAATGATATGTGCATAGAAAATGTTACATGAATATAAGAAAAATGTTAACTGATTGATAGGTGAAAGAAATGGTGTTTTACACCACTTCCAACAGTATTTCAGTCATGTTGTTCATAGGTTGGGTTTCACCATTACTAGGCTAGGGTTCTAAAATGTTTTGTCAATGGAAACGCCCGCGAAAAACCCAGTATGAATAGTCAGTAAGTCTGGGGCACAATCCTGTGTTTTAACGACCCTGCGCAAGAAAACCTTTGAAAACATCAAGTGGGAAAAAGAAAAATGCTGGTAACCAGCATTTTCTCCTTTTCCCGCAATGTTTTCAACTCTATGATAGACAGATTTTATACTTTGAGTTACATTTAATTGTCGTCTGCAAATGCTTTCAATTTGAATAAGTCTAAAATTTTGTAGTGTCGTAAATAATAGGAAATTACTTACCAGCATAAGTCTGGTGTCCAGACCAAGAAAGGCAAGAATCTTGTAAACAAAAGCAAACAGCGAAGGATACAGGTACCCTCGTATCCCCTTCCTCCACTCCCATGTAAGGTAGCCATATCTGGTCCAAGGTCAAGGGTCTAATAGACTTCTGTTACAGCCGCACAAATTCTTTTGTAAAAGGCCCTACACATTACTCCCCGCATACTCCTAAGAGTTTTACCTGACCCCCAGTTTCTTTCAATATGAACCCCAAAATTTTCCAAGTGACCCCCCCAAAATTTGTACTTTCTTTTATTCATTTGAATGGGGATCAAATGACCCCTACACCAGAAAGGCCAAAGAAAACCCTGCCCATCTTTTTATCTTGCACCTGATCCCTTAATCCTACACCACACAATCCCAACAAATTAAATGTGGCTTTGTTGATGGGATATGGCTGAGAAAGCATAGAAAAACATTGCTGAAAAAGAATAAAATGCTGGTTACCAGCATTTCTGCCTTTCTCCACAGTGTTTCAAAAATCTGTTTTTCCTTAGGGTTTTTAAAACTTAACTCTTTACCACACGACACATCTTAAGAGTGTTCCTAATTGAAAGCAATTAATGTGTTTTAAATGGTGAGATTTGCTTTTGAAAATGGATAAAACATTGAGGGAAAAAGTGAAAATGCTGTTTACCAGCATTTTCACTGTTTCCCACAATTATTTCAAAAGGCCTCTTTCTTAGGGTCATTAAATCTCGGGACTGTGTGGTAATGGATTAAGATGGTGTAGCAAAGGGTAAACAAAGTCACTTTTCAAAGGATACCCAAATACCATACGATGAGCTACTTCTGAAGACTGCCAGTACTCGTCAGGTACAAAATGAGTTTGAATGAACAAGGAATTAATGACCCGTAACGATATCAAAGCTAGCAGGAGAGTTTTCTCCGATGACATTATCTTCCTAATAATATTAGGTCCCAATATTTCATCATCAAATAAATATTCTTCCTCATCTTCATTCACTTTTGTAATGTCAGGTAGAGGTTTCGTTGGTTTAAAAATCCTCATTTTCACTTTTTCAAATTCAGCTGGTGGATATTTTCCTTTCCTTCTTCTAATTGTTGCACTGCTCTTGGACATTCTCTAAAATAAAAAAAAAATAAAAATTTTACAATAACCCATAACCACATAATCATGAGTCTGAACAACCCTTTAAGAAACCTTAAATTGATTTACAATATAGGTCCAATTTAACGAACTTGTCTGTTACTGAAACTGTCGTAAATCTACTAAAGTAATAGGGGATAGAATGCACTTTAGCCGACACACTTCTCCCATTTCGTCAATGACGTCCTCATATTGTTACCAACTTGATTTGACAGTAGACTTTTATCCTGAAAATAAGCAGAGGTGTGGGTACAGCAGCCCAAAGTAGTAATCAAGTACTTATTCATTAGTATTATGTGTTTTAGTATTTATGAGTCTGCTAAAGTGCAGTTGACACGTAATGGGCTTTGTCTGTTAAAAGGGTAGAACACATTGTGGGAAAGAGACCAGCGTTTTCTCCATTACCAATGCTTTCTAAGGTCTCCATCAGAGTCGTTAAAATAAGGCTTGTTTGGTAAAGAGTTAAATACTTCAAAGCCATCAATCTTAACTTGGTCAAACAAGTTGTTCGACCTGAGACATTTTTCACAGTGAAAAACTGAGTGGATGGCGGAAATTCGTCGAAGTTTATCTATGAATTCATTCATTTTAAAGATTCATGAGGAAGCAATTAAAAAAAACTGCAAATATTCTCACCATAACTCGGCCCTTCTGATACATTCTGTGGTTCTAAGAGTGTCAGAAATCAATAAAATAAGTAAATAAATCGATAAATTACCTGCTTCTAGCGGTTGTGACTATTACCTCTTTTGTGAAGAGCTCGTCTACTTAGGGGAGACAAACATTATTCGAGTAAAATGGGATAAAATATAGCGGAATGGAAAAGAAATGTCAAGCCTTGTTTGTCTATGGAGCAAAGTAACTTCGAGAGTTGTAACGACCTGTCTGAAAATTGCTTTTGAAAACGTTGTATGATAAAGAGAAAATGATGGTCACTAGCATTTTCTCCTTTTCAGGCAATGTATTCTTCCCAATCAACCAAAAAGTACATCATTGCACCACATTTAATTTGTTGTCCACAAATGCTTTCATTTGAACTAGATCTAGTCTAAAATTTGCGGTGTAGTAAAGGAGTAAGAGTTCTTATATGGACATTTTTTATATGTTTTCACCGACAACACCAAATTTAACTTGTACTCCGAATTAAATGATCAGCCATCTGATCACACTGACTTTACCTAATATCTTCATTTTGAACTTAGTTTTTAATTCTAGAGATGAAGGTTTGTGATTGCAAACTCACAACCTTATGATATCTAGCCCTGCAAATTACCACTTAACTACCATGGCTTGGCCCTTGCAAGGTGCAAAAGAAATGGGCTATGCTCTGTGAAAAGGGGGGTTTAACACATCTGCAAAAAGTATTGAACCATGTCGAACTCTGCAGACTGACCTGGGTCGAAATTTTTTGCTATTGGTCAATTTTCTGCATTTTTTAGGACCATTCTACATCAAGATTCAGTTGATTGCTCGACAAAATGGACCTTATGGATCCATAATTATATGATGACTTACTTGGTATGATATATCAATGCATTAACCCTCCTTTTGCCAGGCGCTGTCTTTTCAATATATGTCACACAGCATCTGTTTGTTTGTATATATCATTAGGAATGCATCTAAAAATGTGTTGTGGGTTCTTAGAGAGTCTTCAAGTCTTTACCACAAAAAAATATTTGATATGTCCATATTGAAAGCATTTCCAGTAGGCCTAATTTCCAGACAACAATGTAACCATCGGGTCATGATTATGCAAGAAGATGCCTTGTTACTGGAGATCACTCCTCTCTTACTGCATAGCTTTATCCTGTATGAAATCAATACCTAACAACTGCATTAGGGAGAATTCTCTTTAGCTCAGGGGTTATGGTGTTGGTCTTTTAAACGTCGAAAAACGAGGATCTCGTCCATAAAGGATCGAATATTGCAAGAAGCGGTTTGTATTCAGCTATGCATTTGTTGCAAACTTTCAATTTCGTAAGACGTTTTAAAGGTATTTTCTCCTTTTCCAACATTGTTTCAAAAACAGCCTTCAGCCAGCCCCCACAGGCCACTTAAAACTGGATATTTATTTGGTAAAGGGTCTAGTTTTAACCCTTAAAGCACCTTTCACTACTACTGTTGCCTTTGTGGCCAGTGTAGATCAAGATCAGGCTGCACAAACATGCAGCCTGATCTTTGATCTACATTGACCATTTTGCTGATATAGTGTAGACAGAAACAACCATGAAATTACGATTATTTGGGTCGTATTTCTAGGATAAAACTACCAAAGTTGCCAAAGAAGAAGAAGAAGAACAACAACAACAACAAATGATACATATTTGAAGTCATTTATTTCCTTGCTGCATGCAAAATGCCCATTACCCAGTTGTTTCAGTCTAAATCAACATCCACGTTTGTGTTATTTACGATGACTAGCTAATTTTGAGGATGAATTGGCGCCGACGCCTTAAGTAAGATGCTTTCAAGAAACCAACCAAAGTCATACAATCAGTTCTTATTACCTGCACATTTATGCTAAGTCTTCATGGTTAATCTGTATCTTATTTGAAGGGCCATTCCAAGCTATAATACAAAATGTTCAGACCGTATTCTAAACTCTTTACCCAATGACAAAATTTTAAACTTCTCCTTTTTCAAAATATTTGCAGACAACAATTTCAATGTGGTTGAAAGAATGTTTTTATTGTTGAATGGATAACAAGTGGGGAAAGAAGAAATGTTGATTACTAGTATTTTTTATTTTCTTTTTCCCTAAACATTTTCCAAGGCTGTCATGGAGGAGGACATTAACTTCTTACAGAACAAAATTTTAGACTGGTCCAAATTGAAAGCATTTGCAGACAGCAAATTAAAACTGGCTAAAATGATGAGATTTGTCTGTGAAAGGATTGAAAACATTGTGGGAAAAGGAGAAAATGCTGGTTACCAGCATTTTCTCCTTTTCCCACAGTTTTTTTCAATTGCTCTATTTCCCAGTGTCGTTAAAACTCAGGACTGCTTGATATAATGTTAAAGTGAAGTTGTTTTCAGTTAGTAGAAAAGATCTAATTATACTTTTAGCGGCTTGTTGGTCATTTCTCAATGATATCAAACAACATAGGCCCAGAATTCAAACTGCGCTTTCCATGCAGTCTGATCTTGATCTAATATGTATGTAAAATGACCCCAAAGTCATTTGCACGTTTGGTTAAGGAGACATTATCATTCCATTAAAAAATGTGACTTACAAAATATATACAAATGAAACTTACATTTGGTCAGGAGGAAAAGTACCCCTCAAAGCACCTTTCACAATTAATTGCCTTTGCAGGAAGTGTAGTTCCAGATCAAACTGCACAACACATGTAGACTGATCTTTGATCTACACAGTCCGCTTTGCTGAAGCAATGCAGGCAAAAGCAAACCACAAATTACAATTATTTGGGAATTATTTCTAGACTGAAAAAATGTCTATTGGTTTATTCGGCACTCTTCAGTGTTAACCTTTTAGCACGATGGACAGACATTTGGCCATGAATGTTTTGGCCAGGACGTTTTGGCCAAGACGTTTTGGCCATGGACATTTTGGGCAGCTATATGTGCAAAGTAGGATGTTTTAGCCAAATGCTTTTTAAGACAGAAAAATGCAATAAATGAACTTTCTATGCTTTTAAGTATACATTTTTTGAAGCAGAAAAGCATATTCATGCACTTTTTGCTTTAAAATAACATTGGGCCAAAACGTACATTGACTTTGATTTGCAATCTTTTTTAACAATCTGCTTTGATTTTTTATACTTTGTTGCAAGCTATTGTCGCAAATAGAAATTTTAAGTTATTGCTCAATCATTATTAATTGACAGAGTTGATAATTGGCAATTAAAGCAATCAGCAAATATAGTTTCGTCCTTAGTTGAGTAGAAATGCAAAATAACACTTGAAAGTAAGCAATTCTATGCAGTAACAGCAATCAATTAAAATATGAAGTCAATTTTTTTGAAGTCAAAATTAACATTTGGCCATAACGTCCTACTTTGTACTTTTAGCTGGCCAAAACGTCCATGGCCAAAAAGTCTGGGCAAAACGTCCTATATTCCTTTACCACACAATCTAGAGTTTAACTCTTCACCATAAAACAAAAAATTTGGACATACTCATTTGCATGCTCTTACAGATGGCAATTAAAATGCTACACAAAAAAAAAAAAAAGATGGCAGTCTTTCAAACAGAAGAAAACATTGTAGGAAAAGGAGAAAATGCTGGTAACGAGCATTTTCTCCTTTTCCCACTATGTTTTCTACTCTATCAAGGACAAATTGCTTCATTTGAGCCGACCTTTAATTGTCATCTGCAAATACAAGTACTTTCCATTTGGTTGAGTCTAAAATTCTGTTGTTTGGTAAAGAGCTAAAAATGACATTATGGGTAGTTCATTTTGCGCCCTTCCCCCCCTGCACCATAATAATAACCACATAGAATTTAAACTCATTATCAACTCCTTGTCAAACAAATGGATGAAAACAATACACAGTGAGCCATGCTCTGAGAATGGGGGTGTAACGCATCAGCAAAAAGTATCGACCCAAGTCAGCCTGTGCAGTTAGCACAGGCTGACTTGGGTTGATACTTTTTGCTTATAGTCAATTTTCTGCATGTTAAAGGACCATTCTACCTCATGATTTGTTCAGTTGTCAGAGAAAGTGAATTTTAGGGATCCATAATTATGTGATGACTTGCTTGGTATAATGCATCACATTGATGCATTTAACCCCTTTTTCACAGAGCATGGCTAACAGTTTAGTTTTAAGCCTAACACTTGCAAAAACAAACACAGCAGACTGCGGTTACACCTTTGTCAAAAAAGCCAAAAATATCAAACTGATTTTGTCATGTATTTCTGAGCAAAACAAAAATTATACAAGGCAATACTAAACCAAGAATAAAGAGGGTAAAATAAGACTAATTATAATGATATAATAGAAAGTCTGTGGAGACAGTTATTTATAAAATAGTGACTGATTAGAATATGTTTGTATGATATATATGGAATATTATGTTGTAGCCACTTTCCATGGGCATGTATTTGCTTTGAAATGTGTCGGAAAATTTGACATCTTGTAAGACTGAAAATTGATATCCTGTAAATTGAAAATTATGCCATGCCGTAAGTGATATTGCCTTTACTATAATATCAAATTTTTACAAAAAGAATTTTGTTTGTTTGTTTGTATTAGTTAAAAATTAGGTGTATATAGATAAATTTTCTCAGATCACTGACTGAATAATTGAATGCTGCTACTTCACAATAGTACCAGTATCTCAGTCATATCTCAGCTACAGCTAACTTACCAGTATCTCAATCATATCTCAGCTACAGCTAACTTATTAGTGTGTGTCCTGGGTTTCACCAGTACTAGGCAATAGCTCTGAAGTGTCTTGCCCAATGACACTCCAGTAAAAAAAAACCAATGTCCCCTTGTGAGGGTCGAACCTGAGGCCTATAGTTTGCAAATCCCAAATCTTAAGCACTGTGCCACCCAGGACACCATCTCAGATCATCTTCATTATTTATCTCTTAAAACTTGTATTTTCAACCTGTCTGCAAATGCTTTCAAATTGGAAAAAAAATATAATGTTTGTTGTCCGGTATACATTACAAGAATGCAGTTGGCTATATTCTTTACACTACACTACACTACAAGAACCTTCTGGAGCTTCAAAATACCAATCAGTCACATTATATACATGTCTATCTTCACAGAAAAACATAAGGTAGTAATTATTGCACAAAAAATCAAAACCAATCACGAACCAATTCCTCCATGAAGAAAATCTAATCTACAAAACTTGTAATCGAGCTTTTCCACTTTGAATGATTTTACCTGTAAAAGGAGATCTTATCATAGAAACATGTTATTTTTTGGGAAAAATTCTAAACATTCTAAAAATTCTAGAGACAGTGAGCCTGCACCCTTTTAAGTTTTTACCAGAGAATCCTGAGTCTTCAACGACCCTTAAGAAAAAAAGCTTTTTGAAAACAGTGTGGGAAAAGGAGAGAATGATGTTAAGTAGCATTTTCCCACAATGCCTTTTGATGACAAAACTTTTCATCTGATTTACTTTTAATATGTTGTCTGCAATTACTTTCAACCAAAGCACGACTAAAATTTTGTTGTTTGGTAAAGAAGTAGCTAATTTCCATCTGAATTCCTAAACAGAGACAACACAGATCACTCCCTTTTCCTTTTCCCAGTGTTTTCAATTTCATTCAAACCAACCATTTTCTCTTACTCACATATTTCTACTTTGCTTCACTGGTACAAGTCAGTGAGAGGTACGTCTTCATTCTTTGCCACACAATTCTGAGTTTTATTAAACCTAGGGAAGAAGGCTTTTGAAAACATTGTATAAAAAGAAGAAAATGCAAACACCCAGCCTTTTATACATTTCTCACGATGTTTTCTACTATTTCAGATGCAAATCCTATCTTTCAGCAACATTTAATTTGTTGTCTGCAAATGCCTTTAATCTACATGAATCTTAAATCTTGTACTGTGGTAAGGGGTAGTAGAGTAACCCTGTATAGTTAGAGGCTAGAATGATTGATACTTGCTCTGTGAGATGGGGGTTTAATGCATCTGAATTGACACAGGTCAGTCTGTGCAGCTCACACAGGCTGACCTGGGTCGAAACCTTTTGCTTATGGTGAATTCTTCTGGATGTCAAAGGACCATTCTACCCTATAATTCAGTTTGTTGTTAGACAATATGGGTTTTCATGTATTCATATCAATGTCATCAATAAAATTCATCTCTGAGATGCATTGACCCTTTACCACACAATCCCAACTTTTAACGACCTTGAGAAAGACGCCTTTTGAAAACATTGTGGGAAAAAGGAGAAAATGCTGGTAACCAGCATTTTCTCCTTTTCCCACAATGTTTTCTACCCTTCTCAAACCAAATTTCAATTTTTAGTCACATTTATTTTGTCGTCTGCAAATGCTTTCAGTTTAGACCAGTCTATAATTTTGTCGTTTGGTAAAGAGTTAAAACCAATTTTACAAGAGTATGGCCCATTTACAACCTGAATACGGAGGAAAAGGTTCACTGTTACAAGGATACATAAACTTTGTATATGATAAATGAGAAAAATAAACTAGTCAATACAAAATGAATATATAATAATACTGTGTAAATTTGATATCTATAATTCAACAGAAAAAAAATCTTTTATACACAAGTTTTGTGGACTTCACTCTGCACCAATCATTTCATATGAATGTTGAGATAGCCTGTCCCATATTTTACAATCCAATGGTCAGATACTCTGGCTTGTACATTCATGTAGATATTAACTCTATACCAGATAACAAAATATTTTAGACAGATCCAAATTCAAAGCAATTGCAGAGGACATATAAAATGATACTAAAATGATAGCATTTGTATTGGAAAGGGTAGAAAACATGATGGGAAAAGGTGGAAATGCTGGTTTCCAGCATTTTCTCTTTTCCCACAATGTTTTCAAAAGCCTTATCTTTTAGGGTCCTTAAAACTTAGGATTGTGTGGTGCTGGGAACCAAGGATTTTCTCCTTTTCCAAAAATGATTTCTATCCTTTCAAAGACAATTTTCTCGGCTGTAACCACATTTGCAAATCTGCAAATGCTTCTGATTCTGGACAAGTCCAAAATTTTGTCATTTAGTACAGACTAAAGTCCTCTAACACACATCTTTATTTTTTAGAACAATCATATATTCAAGTCACATAATCTCACTTTGTATCTAAAAATAGATTTATCTCACAAAACAAGATGCAGCTTGGATGAAAGAACTGACTGTATTATGTTCTATGCAATCTGATCTTGACCTACGTAAGCTTGGCTTCCTTCTGGCTCACTTTTGTCCTGTCTTAACAACTGCGGGTGTAATTTCAACAGTGTAGACTCAGATCGTCTGGGTATATATACAGTAAAGTCTTGGTCTTTATAGTCCATTTTTCAATCAATGCATCCAGTCATATAATGACTTGAAACGCTTCAACAAACAGTATCAGTTACATGTGGCTGCAGAGGAAGGCTTTCAGAAACATTGCTGGAAAAGACGCAATTCCTCATATAAAGGATTTAATCCTTTTTCTTCCACAACATTTCTACTCATCAGAGGACTTCAGCTCATTGTATCAATATAGAAATTGTCTGCAGATACCCTTAACCCTTTACCACACAATGACGCCTTTTAAAGCCCCTGAAGAAGAGGCCTTTTGAAAACATTGTGGGAAAAGGAGAAAATGCTGGTAACCAGCATTTTCTCCTTTTCCCACAAAGTTTTCTACCCTATCAAAGAAAACTTGCGTCATTTGAGCCACTATGAAATTGTCGTCTGCAAATGCTTTCAGTTTGGTTAGGTCTTAAATTTTGCCGTGTGGTAATGGGTTAATATGAGTTAATTTAGATAGTGTTGTAACAAAGATTCCTTCAATTTTGAAGGGTCTAAATTTTGCTGTTTGGGAATGGGCTAAATGCCACTCAACAAAATTTAGCAATAACATGGGACAAGTTATTTTCAGACCGTTTTTTTTTATACATTATACATACATATAGATATATACTACTGTTTTCATTACGTACCCACTACCTTCCTGTGGTCTGGTTAACAGATAACAAAAAATACTTGAAATAAAATCAAACATAATCCTTACACCTAATCAAAACTATAGCTCAAATTTCTGCAGCATCAAAGCACAGGCATCTGAAATTCATTGGTGGAACACTGTTACTAAAACTATATTACTAGAACAGCATATTGTGTGTCAGTTGTAAAATGTTACACAATATTATAACATTCTCTTCTATTATAGGACATAAACATGATTTGCTTTTCGATCCCTATGGCTGGCAACCTCAAATTACTAAAGAGTCTTTCAGTTGAGACGCTAAACCTAGGTCCCTACTGACAATGCCATACACTTAGCATGTTAAAGAACCAACTGTAATGTAGGTTGGATTTAGTCCTGTAACCTGCACTATCCCAGGTAACAAATCTATCAGTCTTCTGGGACGTGTCGCCCATTATAAGCAACTGGTGGCAACGTTAAATACATGAAAATCAACCATAATAATTATATTCATTTTTAAATACTGTTTTTTAAGTAACAGTGTTCCATCAAAGATATTTCAGACAACTGCATTCAAACCAACAAATCTCCATACCATCTTCCTGTATTTTCCTGTATCTTCAGAGCAAAAATCTGAAGGAAGCTTGGAAAAGAAGCTAAAAAATCCTTGTGCCAGACTATTACTATTTAGGCTTCTCTTAATCTTTTATCAAACATGTTTTTACAGCTGTAGAAAGAAGGGGTTTTTAATTGTTTTTTTGAGAAAAATGCTGGTAACTACATGTAACTCCTTTCACCAGGGGTGGACTTGATTTAGCTGATCTGAGCACTCTTTCTACTCCGAGCATGCAGATTCTTAATGAAGTGTAACGGTGTAACTGCCCCTGAGCTCTCCAGAGTACTCCGTTGTCCGAAGTGGTGTGGTCGGAGCAGTCACATGCCCTACTCCCCCAAAAAATGGTGGAAAAGCAAACAATGTTCAAATGTGAAGATTGCAAAAGATGCTTTTAGATATGAAAGTCTTTGTAAGACATCCAGTTTATTGCAAGCTGGTAATTTACGCGTAATTAATCAAAATAATAATTTGTGGCTTTTGAATGCAATCGTTATCATTGTCAGCCATCTTTATTTTTTCCTGTCACTCAATTCATCTTGAGAGTACGCTGTTTCCTTGGTTTTGCTTGATTTAGCAAGCTGCTCTGGTGTAGTTGAAGTACTCTAAAAAAAATCAAATCAAGTCCATCCCAGCTCAAGGACAAATCCCATCATTTGAACCATGTCGAAATTGGTGAAAAGGAGCAAATGAATTTTTCCACAAAAACATGACAATTTACATCCATTAGGTTTTTACTTGTATCTTTTTACCATACAATCCTAAGTTTTAACAACCATTGGGAAGGCTTTTGAAAAGATTATGGTGACTTTTTAGAGTAATTTACACAGTAAATTTGTAGAGAGTTACTTTAGACCAGCAAAAAGCTGTTTGGTCCGTTTTTGCTGGTCAAAAATAACTCTACAAGTTTACCACACAATAAAATTTTACCCAAGCCCAAATTGAAAGGAATTGCTGGCAACAACTTAAGCGTGGCTAACATGACAAAATTTGTCCTTGATAGGGCAGAAAACATTAAGGGATAAGGAGAAAATGCTGGTTATCAGCATTTTCTCTTTTTCCAACAATGTTTTCAAAAACCTTCATCTTCAGTGTCATCAAAACATGGGATTATTTACTATAGGGTTAACTGTGGCTCAAATGCTAAAATCAATCGTTGAAAGGCTGAAAATATTTTGTCACTGAAAGGGTAGAAACAGATGAAAGAATATTTTCCCACACTGTTTTCAAAGTTCTTATATTTAAGAGTCATAAAAATATGGCATTGTTTTGTTCAGTATTATAACAAATAAGAATGACTGATACAATCTATTTATATCCCACACACAGTTCTTCTTCTTGCATTGTTTGAACGAATTCTGTAGACAAGTATACAGAAGTCAGCTATTCACAAAACACCGAGGCAGTTAATCAATCACTTGAGATTTGGATCCAAGGAGACTACGAAAAAAATTCCGACAAAACAGGACTGTTATGTCTATGATACTGCAATAGGCACTTGTGAATCTTCCGGGGTTCCGTTGACTTGACAGGCAGACCTCATGTGTCCGGACAGAAAGTTGGACAAGTTGTCTTTGTCACTCTGGAAACAGAAATAAAAATTAGCCATTCTCCATGAAAAGGGGGCTTAACCCTTTACCACACAATCCCGACTTTTAACGACCCTTGGGCAGAAGGCCTTTGAAAACATTGTGGGAAAAGGAGAAAATGCTGGTAACCAGCATTTTCTCCTTTTCCCACAATGTTTTCTACCATATAAGGGACAGATTTTATCATTTGGGCCACCTTTGATTTGTCGTCTGCAAATGCTTTGAATCTGGACCAGTCTAAAATTTTGTCGTTTGGTAAAAAGTTAATGCATTTGCAGAAAGTATTGACCGAGGCCAGCCTGCACAGTCCAGTGCAGGCTGACCTTGCTTTTGGTCAACAATCTGCATGTCAAAGGACAGTTGTTAGACAGAATGGATCTTATGGATTTCTAATTCTAACATGACATGTGAATTCGGCTCTATAAACACAGTGCAAAGAAAGCATGGTAAAACCTACGTCATTCTATGTAGAGTGACGTCATTCTAGTAAGAAAGTTATTCAATGGAAAATAATCTTCATCCGCGTTTTTACTTGAAGTATGAACTTGTTTTCCCATGATTAGGAGTTGGTCATGTTAGAATCGAAATAATCTTCTTTCTATCGTGGTTTATCGTTCAATAAACCACCTTGTGAGTTATGAGGCGCAATGAATAATTTATTTATTGTGCCTCATAACTCACAACTGTGGTTTATTGAACGATAAACCACGATAGAAACAAGATTATTTCTTAATTATGTGATGGTTTGCTTGGCATCATGGATCACAGAGATGCATTAACTCTTTACCAAACCACAAAATTTTAGACTTGTCCAAATTCAAAGCATTTGCAGACGACAAAATAAACATGACTGAAAAAATGAAATTTGTTTTGGGAAGGGTAGAAAACATTGTGGGAAAAGGAGAAAATGCTGGTTACCAGCATTTTCTCCTTTTCCCTCAATGTTTTCAAAAGCCTTTTTTGTCAGGGTTGTTAAAACTCGGGATTATGTGGTAAAGCGTTAAGCCCTCTTTTGCCTGAGCCTGGCTCAAATAGTTTTGTTTTCTTGTTGTTTCACCCATTACCTCCAAGAATGAATCTGACGCAGAGGACTGTGAAAACATCCAAAATATGATTGAAAACACTTGTGGAAAAATAAGAAATAGCTCATTACAGTGGTTTAGGTGCATTTCAGACATTTTACATTGGCCATGCATATCTAGTGTGAAGTCGCTGCATACATTTTTTAGAAAAAGATTTAAAAACACTGGTCAGTGGCAAATGATTAATATTTAGCTCATGCTTTTCGGTAATTTATCGGGAAATTATGGTGGAATATAAGGTTTAATAATTCATGGTTACGACCAGTGAAATGAACGGTAAATATTTCCATAACTCTTTAATTGAAGGCAGAAGCAGTAGTTCCCTCACACTAGCTACCTAGGTAAACAGTGCGTACCATTCAACCAAACAGAAATATGAGGTAATATATTAACAATGATGTTCACTTGATGAAATAAATTTTGATTGTTTACCAAAAAAATATTCTCTATAATCGAATTGATCATAAAAATAGTACAAATGTAGGTGTAAGTTTTGTTACCTCATTTATAAATCCATAATGCACAAGCTCCTCGGCTAGAATACCAGCATTATCCCCGGAGGTGAAATCACATTCAAGCTGTCGGTTCATTTTGTCATCCATGCGTAACACGAGAGTCAAATGGAATGATAAATCTTCCTTGGTCTGGACTTGGCGAATCTGGCAGTTCATGTTAATTACACGTCGTGTTTCGACATCAACAGGTTCTGGAGTTTCCGATTTCTCCTGTTCCGTCATTTCTGGAGTAATGGCCCTTTGGCGAATGTTTGGAGGTTGTGGCAAGTCAAATGCAGTAAGTGGATAAATGCCATTCCTGTATTTTATAGCAAAAGCATGACATTGCTTTAAGTGGACTTTGATAAATAGTTTTGTGGGTATTAATTAATTGATGTCATCCTGTAACTGCCTTCCTATTGACATAAATTCTCAATGATTCAAAAAGACCAGTCAGTATGTTCAGTAACAAAATATTTTTAAGTTCAGTGGAATTTTAAAAATCCCCATAACCACTCTAAATTATGAACTATCACAAAAGGTAACTTAGTAACCCAGCTGTGTGTTTTGATAAAGAGGGCAGATACCAAACCTAGACAGCATTACATACAACAAAGAGCAGTTAACGGGGAGACAATTCTGTAATCCTCCTTGGTCCTTCAATTGCTTATCTATTAGTAATTGAACAACAGTTGCACAAAGTTTATAGCTGGCAGAAGAACTGACGGTTAGAAATTGTGACATATAATTACCTAAAATGGACAGACTGGACAGAAAATGAATGTATAGACACCAAGCTAATTCCAATATACTCCCAAAAATATTCATCTTATGAGGGAAATATGGATAGCCGACGCTATCATGATTCGTTTCTATTGACTCTTTACTGAAGGAAAATTTTCTAGACTTGTCCAAATCCAATGCATTTGCAGACGACAAATCAAATGTGGTTAATTTGTCAGAATTGCCTTTGGAATGGTTAAAAAAACATTGTGGGAAAAGGAAACAAGAGGACCATGATGGTCCTATATCGCTCACCTGAGTACTAAGCAGTAAAGGTCTACAATGAAGATAAATACCAAATATCGAGGTTTGAAGGTGGGTATTTAGATTTTTCACATCTCACCAAATTAAAAAATATATATATCACTGAAATTTATATGAAAAAACAATACAAATCATCAATAATTAAGAATCATAATATTACAAAAAAAAATTTTTTTTGATGGTGTTCCCTTAAAAGGCTATGTAGCCTCTTAAGGTATTTCTAGATTTCGCGCCAAAAATCAAAAAAGCATTGTGGGAATGTCAAGTGACTGGCACGTGACTAATGACGCTTAAATTCCATAACATAACAAACATGTAATTATTTTCCATAATGTCTTCTTTGGACGGTATGTTTGAAGCTTCATCTGTGTATTTCCGGTATGTAAATGAGCGAGTTGCTCATGTAAAAATAGACCGTGTTTCCCGTCGGTGTCGACCTTGGCCGTAGTAAATCTCTAATTTCTCTTGTTGTCGGATGGTTTTCGACTACTGGGGTTTTATGAATGAAAATTAATAGGCTTTGGGAGTATAAGGATGATTTTTTTTGTATTTCTCTAAAATGTTCGTCCCAAAATCTGAAGGGCCACCTTTAAGGCCAAATGATAATGAAACAAGAGCGGCAAATTGTCACAAGATATGCCAGTCCCACCGCCAGTTGTCAAGGAGGTATAATAATCGCAAAGGGCAGGTAATGCAACAAACATGTTTACCGAGTCTCAAGTATATTTGACTTGAGACTTCAAAGTTCCGTTCTGGACAAGCAAGAAATACTGTAAAAATGAAGATCAAAGTGGAATTACTCGAAATCCGCGCTAGGTAGAGTTATTGTTCTTGTGCACTGTACTTGGTAATATTGTAACAAACATGCATACCAAGTTTGAAGTTGTTCTGACTTGAGATGACAAAGTTATATTCCGGACAAGCACTTAATGCTGTAAAAATGACAATCAAAGGGAAATAACTCAAAGACAGCACGAGGTAGTTACAATTCTTGTGCACTGCACTTCCAAATATTGCAACAAATAAGCATACCATATTTCAAGTCATACCTACTTAAGATGACAAAGTTTTGCTCCGGAAAAGCAAGAAATGCTATAAAAATGAAGGTCAAAGGGGGAATAACTCAAAATTCGTGCTAGGAAGAGTTATGGTTCTTGTGCACTGCACTCTGTAATTTTTCAACAATCATGCATACCAAATTTGAAGATGTTCAGGCTAGAGATGACAAAGTTGTATTCCGGACAAGCATAAAATGCTGTAAAAATGACGATCAAAGGGAAATAACTCGTAGACAGTACGAGGTAGAGTTATGGTTCTTTCACACTGCACTCCATATTATTGCACCAAACACAAATGCCAATTTCAAGTCAATTGGACAGGAGATGACAAAGTTATGCTCCGGACAAAAAACTATTCTACAGAACTTTCTAATTCAAGGGCAAATAACTCAAGTCGTTCTGGTCCGATTAGACCCATAAGCAAACTCATCCGAGACCTTATGGTCATAAGTATTTTGACCAAGTTTGATGCTGATTGGTTAAAAATTGTAGATGCTAGAGTGTAAACAAAGTCAAATATGGCAATTTTTCTAACTCAAGGGCAAATAACTCCAGTTGTTCTGGTCCGATTAGACCCATAATCAAACTCATCCGAGATCTTATGGTCATATATATTTTGACCAAGTTTGATGCCGATTGGTTAAAAATTGTAAATGCTAGAGAGTAAACAGTCAAATTTAGCAAATTTTCTAATTCAAGGGCAAATAACTCCAGTTGTTCTGGTCCAATTAGACCCATAAGCAAACTCATCCGAGATCTTATGGTCATATATATTTTGACCAAATTTGGTGCTGATTGGTTAAAAGTTGTAGATGCTAGCGTGTAAACAAAGTCAAATATAGCAATTTTTCTAATTCAAGGGCAAATAACTCCAGTTGTCCTTGTCCGATTAGACCCATAATTGAACTCATCCGAGATCTTATGGTCATATATATTTTGACCAAGTTTGGTGTTGATTAGTTAATATTTGTAGATGCTAGAGTGTAAACAAAGAAATGTGAACGGACGGACGGACGATGGACGCCGACGGACGGTGAGTGATCACAATAGCTCATCCTGAGCACTTCGTGCTCAGGTGAGCTAAAAAACCTGGTTATTACCATTTTCTCTTTTTCCAACGATGTTTACAAAATTTTTTCTCTTCTGGGTTGTTAAAACTCGGGATTGTGTGGTAACGGTTTATCTCTTAAAGCTTTACTAGACACTCTAATGGAAGATGTCTTTTGAAAACATTGTGGGGCAAACATAAAAATGCTAGTAACTAGCATTTTCTCCATTTTGAACAATCTTTACTGTCCTTTTGGAGACAAATCTCATCAGTTGAGCCACATTCGATTTGTTGTCTGCAAATGCTCTCAATTTGGACAGGTTTTAAATTTTGTCCTACTTTAAGAGAGTTAAACAAAAGATTTTGCTATTAGAGTTATACTTTACTGAGGTAAATTAGCAAAGAACCCTTTACCAAATGACAAAATTTTAGACTTGCCCAAACTGAAAGCATTTGAAGACGACAAAATTTAATGATGAGATTTGTTTTTTGAAGGAGTAAAAAATATTGATCACCAGCATTTTCTCCTTTTTCCAGAATATTTTCAAAGGTGTCTTCCTCTACATCATACAAACAGCAAATCATTCAGTAAAGGGTGAATGAATTATAAATACCATAAAGATACTTACTTGACATCTTCTAAAAACTTTTCTAATTCTAATGCTGGAACCTGAGAGTATCTGTGAAATAAAAATAAACAGTGCTTTCATTTAGCGGATATAGACATAATACCGGTATACATCCGGAAAATTAAAAAAAAAAAAAGTCCGAAAAAATGGAACTGGACGTTTTTCATACATGGAGAAATTTCCAGAAACGTCTGCAAATTCAAACCTCGGCTTTTTTACCTGTTTTCAGTACACTAAGGGTTTAAACATCTGGAAGAATGTGTGGCAATAAATCTAATCGAGTACCCGTCACGTAAACACAACAAACTTTACACACTCCAGTTAATTTTACATCATCACATACATGTGTTGATTGATAACCCGGTATAACCTTGACTACAGCAATGGCTAATCAAGGACGGCGATCTAAATGGACTACCCTAATTGTTTCGAAGTTTTTCCTACAAAGGCAACAGTAAGTAAATTACTGTCCTTAATCCAAATGCCAAAAAGGTCGGTGGTTTATCCAATTAATGCTTTTCCAACCATTTTTCTTTTTTTTCTGATAAGAAAAATTAAGTTTCGAGGTTATCTTTGAGTTTATGATAAAGAAAAATATTTTGACGCTTAATATCAATTACTGTGTAAGTGGGAAATTTTGCGACATATTACATTTAAAGAATATGTTGCTATACTTACAATTACTGACAAAAGCATGGGCAGCAAGAAGACAGAGGGAGTGGACCTCAAACAAGACGGAGTGAAATAATTTTTGCGAATCTGAGAAATTTGCAAACTTTTCTGTTAGTGTATTTTACCACAAGTATACGAACAAATAACAAGTGTCTTCAATTCGCAAACATTTCCGTTCCCAAAATATCTACACTCAGTGAAATACGGTCCCAAATATGGTATGCTGACGTGTCTCGCGTGTCTTACTGACAAAAGCATGGGCAGCAAGAAGACAGAGGGAGTGGACCTCAAACAAGACGGAGTGAAATAATTTTTGCGAATCTGAGAAATTTGCAAACTTTTCTGTTAGTGTATTTTACCACAAGTATACGAACAAATAACAAGTGTCTTCAATTTGCAAACATTTCCGTTCCCAAAATATCTACACTCAGTGAAATACGGTCCCAAATATGGTATGCTGACGTGTCTCGCGCATGGACTAAGCATGCATTGATTTGCGATTGGATTGGTCAAAATGTGACTCTGTAATATTAATCCGCCATTCATGAAAACAGAGTTACTACCATCCACACTATTAATTGTCTCTTTTTGTTTGCCGTTTTCCAATAAAATGTCAACAACTGCTAAATGTTGCCGTTGAAAGTTGTAGGTATATAATAAAAGGAATATTATGTTGTAATAACTTTCTTGGTGCTTGTATTTACTTCTCACTGCGTAAGACAATTTTGACATCTTGGTCTCGCGCGATATCAAATTTTCTCACGCTGCTCGAAGTAAATATAAGCACCAGGAAAGTTACTACAACATAATATTCTGTATATATAGTATAACGCTTGAAAAAATACAAATATGAGTTTTTATTTGGGGTTATTTATAGTCAATATCCATGCAGCGCACTATATTAAAATTTCAAAATTGGTCTTCTTATGATGTTACAGAGTTACCTTCTGACAAAAGTGAAATGAGGATATGAGAAATAATATAAAATAAAGTAAATAGTTAACAATGTTTTTGTTGTATGTTTTGCCAAATCTCCTGGTTAGAGAGGTATTACATTAAAAGTTAAAACCATGTGCTGTTGACACTCATCAGAATTGTCTGATTGTTGATAATCAGATGAATACCAACAACACAGGGTTTTGAGGAGAATGTGTAATACATTTTAAGCAGTCTGATTTCCCCAAAATTCCTAAAATTCTGACCTGGAATTATAACACTCCTGAAATCAGCCTTTAATGAAAGCACTGAATAAAACTCAAATCTGAATACATGTAATTAAAAACTTCTAAGCTGAAAAAGAGGCATAGCTTAGGCAAAAATATTCTTAATGGCAACCTGCCAACTGGATTGAGTTCTTCTTTAGATAATTAACCCTTTACCAGATGACAAAATTTTCCATATTAAAAGTATTTGCAGACAACAATCTAACTATGGCACAAGACAAAATTTTTTTGTTTGTTTGTGTGAGTGTGTGCTTCATCCTTTACTCCACAGCTTTAACGACCCTAACAAAGAAAGATTTTGAAAGCATTGTGGGAAAAGGAGAAAATGCTGGTTATCAGCATTTTCTCCTTTTCTCACAATGTTGACTTCCCTGTGAAAGAACTTCAGCTCATTTGTACCACTTTCAAATTTTTCATCTGCCAATCCTGTCAATTTGGAAGTCTAAAATTTGTCGTCGGGGAAAGTGTTAACCATGTTTCAGTTTTATTATACTGCAAAGAAATTTCTCCTGATCTGATTGGATAATATGCCCCGAACAGATACATCGTGTACACTGGCAAAACCCACGTAAAAGCATTTTCCCTTTCGGAAGCCCCGTATACATGATTACACTCTCAACACAACATCCAAAATGGCGGCGTCTATCAAGATTAACATCAAGACTGTGCACCAAACTGCATGTTTTACCAAGGTTTCAGTGACATCAATTCCCAGTGACGTCAGTTTTCACTGAATTAGGGCACTCAGAAGGGAAATTCTACTTCATCAGTGTACTTAATTTTTGAAACCAAAAAGTCAGGTAAATTTCGCTTTACAAACGTTTGAATGGTAAAACTTTGCAGTATAATAAATTCCTTGTACGGCCAGGTGGCATGGGACTTGGAAATTTGTTCACGGCTGTGGTGAATCATGTCCCCCGAGCCAATTTCCAAGTCCCCTGCAACCTGACCGTACAACTAATAATGTCACTGTGGCCAGTGTATCTAAACATGGTTTCCCAGATTTCATTCACCACTAATTCACAAAACATTTTTTCCAAGCAACTGGCTGCTATTCCTCATAAAAAAAATACAGCATAGATAGAGGAATAAATCCTGTCACAATGACTGTCATCAATCCTTCTCAGAATCCTGTAGAGCAGGGAAATTGTACCAGCCACCCCTTGGTTTCAAGCCTTGTACACTACCAACTGAGCTACTTGGCTCAGTTTAAAATTCTGCGTATGACAAAATGAGAGCAGTTGAAACAATGGTCTATACACACAGGTATAAACCATTGAAATCATTCTTACCTCAACAGTGTTGGTTCCTGGTCCCTACTATATCGTATTTCTCCGATAACTTTCTTTGGATCAACTTTCAGCACATGGCTGTCTTCTGTCATGTTCTCAACTAGTTGTGCTGCAATAATGTAAAAGTAGTCAGACTTCTGTTACTGAGATATGAATCACAATTTTAATTTAACATCATATCAAACAATCCTGTATTCTAAAGACCCAGAGGAAAATGCCTTTTGAAAACATTGAGGAAAAAATCTTTCCCACAGTATTTTCTACCATTTCAAAGACAGATATCTTTTTTGGAGCTACAATTTACTTGTTGTCTGCAAATGCTTTCCTTAAGGCCAGTAAATGCTACTAATTAATAAAATAAGTCAAGCAGTTATCACACTTATCAGCATTTTTTCAAGACTATCACCATTTTCAAGATATATCTTTTCTATCCATACCTAACAATTCCGATGATTATTATGAAACCAAGGATGTATATTTTGCAATCTTTTACTTTAATCATCACATTAACACCTACAGACGATTTTTCATCTAACAGTTGACCACTTTTGAAAACATTGTGGCAACAGGAGAAATTACTTGTTACAAGCAACTTCTCTTTTTGTCACAATGTTTTCACATTTAATCATGTACTACTAAGTCATTTTAATAATTCCCTTCTTTTAAAGATGCTTTCAAAGTCATCTGTTGAAAATTTGTTTCATTAAGTAATGAGTTAACCTTTTACAAAAAAACTGTCGTGTATAAACGAGCCTGAGGAAATCAGCTTTTGAAATCATTGTGAAAAACAGGAACCAACATTTTCAACTTTAACCGCAACATTTGTTTATAACTGTTAAAGACAAACATTTTTACTTTCATAAAGACAACCATTTCCCACAATGTTAAAAAGACAACCATTATTTGAACTAATCTTTACCCTTTACCAAACATCAAAATTTTAGTCATGCAGACGACAAAATAAATGTGACTCAAAAATAGAAACTTGCCTTTTGAAGGTCAGAAAACACTGGGGGAAAAGATGAAAATGCTGGTTACCAGCATTTTCTCCTGTTTCCACAATGCTTTCAAAATTGTTGCAATAAGGATGAGTTGTAAAATTTTGTCATCTAATAATTTTATGCAGCACTAAACTTCTAGTAATAATGCCAGTTATGCTGATGAACTTTTGACTACTTACAAAAAGTATACTACACTTGCAACCACTGAAAAAAGCATTACATTTTACTAATGATTGTTTGTATCATTATAAAATTGATTTTTCAGAATTTTAGTAGCTACACTTGTCATTTGTTGTTGGCTTTGTATTGCCCATCTCTTTCTTTTGAAAAATCAGTCAAATCTTATTCTGTTCCAGCAGTAGTTTTGCTAAAAATCCCAACCAAAATTAAAGCTGTAGGATTTAAGTCTCAGACAGGTAAAAGAAAAAGGCCATATTATAACCTAAACAGTATGGTAGAAGTAACTTTTAGCTACGGGGCAACATTTCTCCTTGCTGATATTGTAATCATTTTGGATTTTTACATTTAAAGAATATGTTGCTATACTTACAATTACTGACAAAAGCATGGGCAGCAAGAAGACAGAGGGAGTGGACCTCAAACAAGACGGAGTGAAATAACAAATCTCTTGCGGTTGGACGTAACTTTGGATCCTTCTCCAAACATTTTACTAGGAAGTCCTATAATGTAATTATAAATCTTTTTTTTAACCACTAAATAATAATTTCAAAGGATATCTTTTGCAGGGACATATGGCATGCAACACGCGAAATGGGGCATTCGGACAATTGCATAAAGTGTAGTGTCAGATCAGCCTGCGCACTTCGCCCTGACTAATCCGAAACGACACTTCCTTTTATGTAACTTTCTGTTTTGCGCAAGTCTACTATAGGAAAAATCTAATGTAGTCGTAAAGTGCCGTCTCGGATTAGCCTGTGCGGACTGCGCAGGCTGATCTTAGATGACAGTTTACGCAAATGTCCAAATACCCCTTTTCGCATGTTGTAGGCCATATATGGTTAATACAAGTAGTAAGCTCATTGCATTCTGAAGCAAGTCCTATGCAAGTGATGTTGCAAATATCCTTGTAAAACTAAAAACGAATTTTAATTCACTACACAAATATATCATATATTTATAATATATATGTGGAAATAATTTGGCAAAAGGAGATGCTGCTCATAATGAGCAAACAATGTTGACACAAAAAATTATCCGGAGTAGGCAATGATTTAACCACACAATCCTGCGTTTTAATAACCCTGAGAAAGAGAGCTTTTAAAAAAATTTGTAGGAAAACAAGATAACCATTTTTAACCAGCATTTTCTCCTTTTCCAACAATATTATTTAACCTTTCAAAGATCAATCAGTGTGCAGTCCGTGTTTGTGAGGTAGAGTATCAGCCTCAAATCATAGGGGCCGAGCCCCGGCAGCTCAGTCGGTAGCGTGCAGGACTTGAGAACAGGGGCTCGTGAGTTCGATCCCTGGCTCGGCCAATTTCTGTCCAAGGATTGATGATAGTCATTGCAACAGGATTCATTCCTCTCCTACCGCTGACCATTGTCTCGACGATGGTTACGTGGGAAAGCAGCTAGTGGCTTGGAAAGAAAATTGTGCGGAGTACTGGTAAAAGAGACTCTAGGAAAGCATGGATAGGTGCACTGGCCGCCGCTATATAACTGAAATAATGTTGAAAACGGCGTTAAACACCATACAATCAATCAATCAATCAAATCATAAGGTCCTCAGTTTGGTACCCAAGAGTGTTGTCAACTTAAGGACTGTTTATTAGCTCACATATCTGGCACAAGTACTGGTGTAACTGTAGTTTCCAGAAAGCAGAACCAAAGTCATTTTAATCACTGGGGCATAAAAAGTGCTATATCACTAAATTCAGGTAGGCAACAGTTTGGAAACCATCAATAGGTAAGACAGCAAATTGTAAGGGGAAAAAAAAAGAGAAAAAAGTACCTACCCTTTGTAGAGGATTTTCTATGGACTGTAAAGTTTTGTCGATGGCTTCTGGAGTGATTTTGTTTCCACTTTCTCCATTACCAACTATACCAAGAGCTGCCATCTGCAAAATAAATGTTCAGATGTTCACAGAAAAAATTCTCCATTGACCTGTTATCAAACAACAAAATTTCAGATTTGTTCAAATTCAACACAGTTGCAGATGAAAAATTGACCCTTTACCAAACAATCCTGTGTTTTAACCACTCTTAAACAGAAGCCTTTTGAAAACATTGTTCGAAAAGAAGAAAATGCTGGTAACCAGCATTTTCTCTTTTTCCCACAATGTTTTCTAACTTGTGAAAGACAGGCATCATTTTTTGAGTGTAAATTTTTTGTCTGAAAATGCTGCGGTTTGGATATGCCTAATGATTTTTAGTTTGGTAAAGAGTAAAATGTAACAAAAATAATGAGATTTATCTTGGAAAGGGCAGAAAACATCATGGGAAAAGGAAAGACATTGCTCAGCAATGATTTCTATCCTTTCCAAGTCAATTCTCATCTTTTAAGCAAAAAATTTACATTTGTGATCTGCAAATGCAAGGGTAAAAGTTGAAAAATCTGAAAATACTGAAAAGTGAGCTGGAAGCCGCTAGGGCCCCCAGTGGGTCCAGGGCAACACCCTGGCCAGGGGTCCAGGGGGCCAGAGGATCCCGGAAGTTCCAGAGATTTAGCTATTTTATTACCATCAAAATCCTCTAGTGAGATCCAGTTTTAGCATTTTATAGTTGAAAAAATCTTGAATAGAATGAAAGATATGATATGCTTGCCTAAGAAAATCTAAGTTTTTAGCACCCATGTTATTATTTTCCTCTATTATCTTCATTTTGTACAGTGAACCTGATCAGATTACATCAGTTTTGTATTTGAAAATACAACCAGTATGAGAAAAGGACATATCTAGTATTTAATACTTGATTCGTTGAAATGCAATCACATGTGCTAAATTTAAATGTTCTGCCAAAAGAATAAAATCAAATCTGTCAAATAGGAAAACAATACTTCCTTTAAGAATGGCTAATTTACAAGGGAGAATGTGATGTTGGATTTGTCTTTGGCATGTATGTGCAAAGCTTTCTTTCCATTCAATCTGTAGTTGGATCATTAACCCCCCCCCCCCCCCCAATTTTCTCTTTAGACAATTTGGAAAAATGACCTGATCGGCCCCTGAAAATACGGAATTCCGTTACAATATGGAAAACTTTTACCCCTGCAAATGTCCACAAATTTGTCCTGTGGTACAGAGCTATATATTTTATTGGTAGATTCTGCCTATGGCAAAAGGCCATTTTTCAATATTTAAGGCTGAAAAAAAAAAAAAGTTTGCAACAGGAATTTTTTAGCAAGGTGAGCTAGGGATTTGAACAGTGCAGTATGTAGAACATGGCCACGAAAGATTATCAATCTACTTGTGCATGTTTTTTCAAAAGTTCATGTATGTAAAAGCTTCTCTGACTTACCTCTAATGCACACATTCCAAACGAATAGATGTCTACAGCCGTTGTAACTGTACCAGCTAGAAATAGACAAAATGACTTAAACTCTTTACCAAATGACAAAATTTTAGACTGGTCCAAACTGAAAGCAAATGCAGACGGCAAAATAAATGTGACTCAAACATTGAAATTGGTTTATTAGGATGGGTAAAAAACATTGTGGAAAGAGAAGAAAATGCTGGTTACGAGCATTTTCTTCTTTTCCCACAATGTTTTCAAATTCAAAAGCATAGTAAAATATGAGCAAAATCTTGAGGAAACATTTGTTACATGAACAGTGTTCTGCTGTAATAAAGATTCTAGGGCTTAGAAAAAGGTCCAAATGTAAGACAAACAGATGGGGCTTTGTTGCTTTTAAATCTATTTGAGAATTAGTCTTGAGTGCATTTGTCTCACCTTTTTTCAAACATATACCCTATTTCTGCATCGTATTATGTTATGATAAAGTTCATCAGCATTCAAACAGTTCTTTGCAGCTGAAACTACAAGACTTGTACAATTTAAATCTTGCAAAAGTAATGAAATAACAGCTTAGTTACTTATCCCTATTGTTCATAAGTTAAAATGCAAGAGGAGCTTACAAGAACACCAAAGGCAGGTGCCAAAGCTTGGCTGCAAATGCTTTTTTCTATGAATTTTAAGTTGAAAACATGAAATAAATGTGCCATAAATATTTTGATGATTAACTGCCCTTCTTGTATTAATTCCCCTTTTGACTGTCTAAGCCCAAGAAGCAGCCAAAAGTAAACAATGGGGGTGTTAAAATACATTTAAATTTAATACATACCTTTAAAAGTACTGAAATTATTGAGCAGATGACAATCTGTTAATGTACAGTCAGTCCACATGTTTGTGGCATCAAAATGAATTTCAAAACCAGGTCAAAAGTAAACTAAAGATAGAGCCACCTGGCAATTTTTTACCTACTTTTAATATTCACTTTTTTACCAGCGACTAACACTTGGACAGAGGTACAATAACAGATTGTCATCTCCACAATAATTTCCATACTTTTAATTGGTATGAAGTGAATTTAAATGCACATTAACACCTGCATTTTTTTATTTTTGGTTGCTACTTGGGCTTTAACAACAAGCTTGAGCTTAGAGTAAATATCTTCAGTTACAACAGAAATATGAGAAAATGTTACAGTTTTTGCATAACAACGACAGGGTATGACTATATCTCAAGGTTTTCTTCAATAATGACCAAGCTAATAACTTACATCCATATTCCGGTGCAACACAATGCATGTTTTTCAAGTCTTCTCTGTACGTCTTGACATGGTGCATAGCATCAGGGGCAACTGTTTAACAATCAAACAGAAAAATACCACATGAGATTTGCTCTGTGAAAAGGGGGCTAAGTGTATCTGCAAAAGTATGAACCCATGTTAAGTGTATCTGCAAAAAGTATCTACCCATGTCAGCCTGCGCAGTCCGCGCAGGCTGACATGGGCAGATACTTTTTGCAATTGTTAAATGTTATACATGTAAAAGTACCACTCTACCTCATGACACAGGCAGTCTATAGACAAAATGGTTTCATGTTATGTAGTGCTTGATTGGTATACTGCATTATGAAGATGCATTATACTCCTTTTTGCCAGAGCCCCAGTTATGTGTTTATGTGTGGATAAAGTTCAATAATACTAGCTGTATACAAAGGCATAGATTACTATGTCATACAGTAATATTAAATCTGATTATTTGCCTAGTGTTTAAAGCTGCTTTCATCACTATTTCAATTATGTCACTGTAGCCAGTGCACTTATCTATAAGTTCCTGAAATTTCTTAAACCAGTGCTTGGCACAACATATAATGTTTATCATTAATTTTTGGAAAGAATTTGGCCTAAATGGGAATCGAACCAGCAACCCCCATGCTTTCAAACCCTGTACATAACCCAGTGAGCCACAGGGCTAAGCACAGAATGTAACTCCAAAAGGTCATCTTTATATATGATCATCACTAAAGGAAGTGAATGATATAAATAGAAACAATAGAAGGATCTTAAAGATCAGCAAAAAAGTTTGTATGCTCAATAATTTTCCTTAAAATCAGGAAACTTTTTCTTCATAACAATTCTTCCACAAAAACTATGTAGTATGTAATAGATTTATATACTTGTATGGCCTTTTCTCATTTCTCCGTTCATTCTCATTTCTCCGTTCATGTACTAAAGCAGAAGGAATAACCGCTTGTGACGTTTTGTTCCACCCAGATTCTATTCTACTCTACATAAGAAGTATTTTGCTATTGAAGAAGACGCAAAAATGCGACAAAAGCAGGCAATTTTCACATTTTGAAAGAAAATATTGCATTAGATACAATCAAAAGCACATTTTTAATGTTTTTCCCACATTAAATAAGCCTAAATCAGTTGTATTTACCTTATATTGTGACCTGTAGTAGAAGCGGATGACCTATTTCCCACTCAACAGAACCTTGCATCAAGTGGGAATCTAGAAACTGTCGAAATACACTCCAGTTCGATAATTGTATTCCACATGTTATTTTTGTCACTAATTAAAAAAAGATATTGCAGGAGAATTTGTGTGTTGGTTTCGTATTTTCAATTTAGTAGCATTAAATTAAAATAAAATAATAAAAGATAAGATGGATCGTGATTCATTTATCTCAGTCTACATAACGAATCATTATGACGAAATATTGAATGTTATTGAGTTATTGAAAATTTTGCGATGTAGACTGAGCTAAATGAATCACGCTCAATCTCATTACATTCTGTGGCAGACTTAAGGTCAAGTTGTAACCTACAACAGCGGCCCAGTTTGCCCTATTAAGGCTAATTAAGTTACTCTAGTTTCGGTTATTTTGCCAATCGCTATTTGATACAAACTGAAGGTCAAATCTCGACGAGATGGAGGCCCAGTTTTCTTTAACTAAGTTTTAATTTAGTCTAAATCTAATCATGTCAAAAATGTGAGCTGCAGTGATAGCAAATTAAAGTGCGACAGGTGCGACCATTGGATTCATCTTCGTTTTTGTACGGACGTCTGAGTCGTCCGGCAACAAAGCCAATTTTTATGTAAACACTGCAAGGAACTCACTGTTAAGACATTATCACACAACTCCCTGTTTATGAAGTTTCGAAGTTAGGCCTAATTGTTGATTTAATTTTTATACGAGTTGTTGTTGGTGGTGATCATTTGTAATCGTTCTCTTAAATGCCTATATTTCTGTTGTGCATTGTTTTACATTTTTTTAACACTTGTTCACGTTTCCTACACAAAAAAAAACAATAATTTTCAACTCTACTGGATTACGATCAGTTCAATACACATCATATATGAATAAGCTAGTCCGTCTGAACTGGAGTTAGAATATTCATCAGTCCTTAGCGACCGGCCTTAACAACCAATCAAATGATCAGAGAAATGAGAAAGCTGCCATACTACCCAGATTGTCGACGTAGGTTTTAAACGTCCTTGGATCGAACCTTTAAATGCAAGTCGTAGTGTTTTTTGTCAATTCAAAGTTTTATTCAGATTTTATATTTAATCATTACACGAAAAATTTGATTCGTTGACCGAAATTGTGCATTTGGTGAGCTTATTTCGGCTTAGGTGAACGGAGAAAGGAGAAAACAGCATACATAATGTCCATCAATCTAGACGACTTTGCATTCTTGTGACAGTAAAAATTAAAATTTTAAGTCTAACTGGTCATTTATAAAGTCTTTACCATATCATGACACAATTTTAGATTTGTCCAAATTGAAAGCATTTGCAGACAACAAATCAAACATGGCTATATAGATGTATATTGTCAGTGATTGGGTAGAAAAAGCTGGCTAACATTTTCTCTTTTCCCCACAATCTTTTCAACCCTTTCAAAGAAAAACCCCATATTTTCTAAGCCATATCTCATTTGTCGTCTGCAATTGCTCTCAATTAGGTAAAATCTAGAAATCTGTTTCTCGGTGAAGAATTAACGGTAGATCTTGTTTGATTGTGAAAGAGTGGTTGTTTTGATGACAATAAATAACCCTGCTTTTCATAAATTATATCTGAGCCCCTTGTGAATTTGATTTATAAAAGTTTTAACCACAGAGATAAAAATAAAATATTCTCAGGTTAACACTAAGGGTGTCTAACAATACTGTGGAAACCTAGATTCTAAAAGAGATACCTGAGATTCAGTATTTAAGTCTTTACCACAAAGCAAAATTTTAGACCTGTTTGAACTGAAAGCTATTGCAGACTGTATCTTCGAAGTGCCAGTAATGATGAGATTTGTGTCTTAGATAGTAGAAAACAATGCAGGAAATGTAGCAAATGCTGCCAACCAGCATTTTCTCCTTTTTCTACAGCAATTTCAAAAGCTTTCTTTCTTGAGGTCATCAAAACATGGGAAGGTTTGGTAAGGGTTAACCCTTTAACACTTAGTCCTGAGTTTAAACGACCCTGAAATACAAGGCTTTTGAAAACATTAATGGAAAAGGAGAAAACACTGCTAACCTCCCTTTCCAACAATGTTTTCTACCCTATCAAAGACAGAAATCATCCTTTTAGTTACATTTAAAATGGTGTCTGCAAGCACAAGTCCGAAATTTTATCTTTTGGTAAACATTTACGAGAAAAAAGTATCCTAAACTTTGCGATCTAATAGCTACAGGACATGTGCACTGAAAGTCAGCATATAGCCCTGATAAGTGTACCTGATCCTATTTTGATAAGTCCATTGTGCTGAATGAAGATTGTATCACAGGTCAAGTTTCCATGTATCACAGGCGGAGTGCAGGAGTGCAGATAGCTGAAATAAAAAATGAAGGGAAATATTATGATAAGGGTCAGGTAAAAAGAGCACTGCATGTGGGTGCCAAAGCTCACTGCAGTTGCTTGATTGTTAGTGAAAATTCTTAGTAGAAAAAAAGGGCATAACTGTCAAAAATACTATGATAGTTATCCGCCTTTGTTGTATAGGTACCAAGTTTGAAGTATCTTCAGTAATGACAGAGATATTATGTCAGTTTTTTGTAAATGTCAAAGTTTTCACGACAACAACACCTCCAGGGTTTCAGCAATACCTCGACGTTTTCTTTGAAAACAGCCGAGCTATAACTCCTGTTTGCTAACATTTCTCCTTTTTCCTCCATGCTTCTAAAAACTCCCTTAAACAGGGTTAAACACTGGATTTTTTTGTGGAAAGTTAAATGACAACATACCTCAGAGCTGAGAGTATCTGGGTACACCATCGCTTCCAGGCCTGAAAACAAACAATATTGACAAAATTTAAAACATTTTTACCAATCTTGACATACTACCCTTACAAATGTAGCAGCAGACCATTTTTTAAGCATCGTGGTAAAATTTTGCCATGATCAGGGTCCAAAAAATCCACTCATCCGCTCGTATTTACGAGTAATAAATGGATGAGGACGAGTGGTGAATAGAAGATAGTAAAACAAGTTTTTCAGATGAATATTTAACTTACAGGAGACAAAACGGCCATTCCATTATTGAATAAGCGAATTAAGGGTATTCAGGAAATCAAATTTTGAAACACAACATAAAACATGCTGGTCCCCGCTCCAAATAAAGACCGGTTTCAAGTCAGCCTAATGATATAACCCGGGACCTTTTATTGCAAACAAAAATCTTATAATATGCTTCAGGTAGACCTAATTCAATATGAGCGACTTTGCTAATTATTAAAACGAACGGTATTAACGTTAACGCAAATACGTTCCCGAAACCAGTTCAAAAAACTGTTGTTTTGGCTTTATTAATTTCTGTAACTTGACCGGATAAATGGTACCGGTTTTTAGAACCCGGTATTTAAGGTTCATTGTAAAGTTTCCGTTTCGTCTGAAAAAAATAAATGTCAAGAAAATAACTACTGTTTTGTGCAATCCGCAAGAGCAGTTTCTCTTGCGTTGGCAAAATTCCATTACACCAGTATATTGGAAGGGTTTTTCTCGTCAGACAAGCGAGGATCAAAGCAGGGCAAGTGTTTTGTCAAAGTCACTTGTCCTACAGGACGAGTGCCTTTTCTGGAAATTTTTGGACCCTGATGATGTGAGATTTATGTTGAGTAATTGTTTTTAACTTGCCAGCTGCACATCTGTTTAAGAAATAAGTACATGTACTTTGAATACTGCTACTTTATCCTCATTAGTTAATCATACAACAAAATTTCTAGATTGAAAGCACTTTCAGATGACACAATTTTGTTTTAAGAAAAGGATTTTTCTTAGAATGAGTAGATGCATTTTGGTTACCAGCAATTTCTCCTTTTAAGAACTGACCTGGCAGGTAGGAGCTATCTTACAGCTCACTGCATTTTAGATTGAGGTAAAAGAGGTAATTCGGAAATCATCGTGAGTAGCCGTATTCTATAAAGCAAAGAATGTATATAGTACTGTTATATTGCTTGTGTTTACATAGATTTACTAAGAACAATTCTGAACTGGCTTGAGGCCAATAAAATGAAAAATAAACTTGTTGACTTAAGTCAAAGGTTTGCCACACCCTGCCAGGTCAATTCTTACAGCTTATAAAGACCTACAACCTGCGACACGACAAGCAACTCAAAAATACAAGGTAAAGTTAAGGTCTTGAATTTAAATACATTTGATCTAGTGGCTCAGTTTATCTCTTTACCTTCTGCAGATGATTTTTTTTTAATCTTGCAGCATACCCTCCTCTTTTAAAAACATTGAGACAAAACAAATAATTTTTCCTTTAGCTATAGTCCTTTTACAGTAGCATTCATATAGGAACACATAATTAAAGTTGATTATCCTTAATTCAAAAGTATTTTTTGAAGGCATCTGCAGCAAATTTGTTTCAGGAGAGTAACTGTCAATCTGTTTTAATCTAGTGTCATTGTTTTTGGATTTTTACATTCAGAAAATTCATTAACTTGTCACCAAATGAAAAAATTTTAGACTGGTCAACATTGAAAGCATTTGTAGATGACAAAAATAAACATGTCTCAAAAACTGAAATTTGTTTTGGGAAAGGTAGAAAACATTGTGGGAAAAGAAGAAAATTCTGGTTACCAGCATTCTCTTCTTTACCCACAAAGCTTTAAAAAGGCTTTTTTTCTCAGGATGTTTAAGGTAAGGATTGTGTGCTAAAGAATTATGCACCTGTCAAACTGAAATGGGATGTTTTACACTACCTTTAACTGGAATGTTTTGTTGTTCTTCTTTGTCTTCTTAAGGAAGAGCTTCAGTGACCCAGACGACATATACTCTGTTATAAATATAACCTGTAATGAGAGAAATTGAGTGCAAATAACAGACTTTACTTCTTATCAGACAAAATATACTCTGTTATAAATATAACCTGAAATGAGAGAAATTAAGTGCAAATAACAGACTATAGATATGACTTGAAATGAGAGAAATTGGGTGCAAAAAACATGTTTTATTCCTTACTAGATGAAATAAGTTTTAGACCTGATCCAAATGAAAGCACTTGCAGACGACAAATTGAAGGTGGCTCAAATAATGTAGTTTGTTTTTTGAAAGGGTAGAAAACATTGTGGGAATAGGAGAAAAATGCTGGTTAACTGTATTTTCTCCTGTTCCCACATTGTTTTCAAAAGCCTTTTATATCAGGGTCACTTTAACACCAGACTGTTGAATACAGTCACACTTCACATACCAACCATCTGTCATAGGAGACCACACAAAATTTGCAATGACAAACTTTCTGTATAAATGACATGCTTTAACATTTTACCAATCTGTCTTGTAAATTCCCATCTTGAGGGAAAGGGTTTTGTTGAAGGGTTTTCCTGAGGGAAAGGGCTGGTACACAGCATTTTCTCCTTTTCCTAGTTTTATATCCTTTCAAAGCAAAAAAAAAAACCGATTTCTGCAAAATTTATCATCAGCAAATGCTTTCAACATAGATGCGTTTTTGGCTAAAATTTTGACGTTTTGAAGAGAGAGGCAAATAGCTTGATTTACAAGTCCTATGTGGTACCACTGTACTCTTGGGGATGGCCCTGTATTTAGCCACTAGGCAATCTTTTAGCCAATCAAAAATTACTTAATTTTAAAAATTAGAATATCCTACAGATTTGTTTGGTTTTTAAAGTTATTTTCAACATTATTTTCATTATATTGTGGGAGCCAGTTCACCTATCCATGCTTTCCTGGAGTATCCTTTACCTGTACTTCACATGGTATTCTTCCCAAACCACTTGCTGCTTTCCCACCACACCATCATTGAAACATTAATCAGCAGTGAGAGAGAAATGAATCCTGTCGCAATGACTACCATCAATCCTCAGAAAGAAATTGGGTTAGCTGGGGATTCAAACAGCCACTTCTGGTCTCAAGTCCAGTATGCTAGCAACTGAGCTACTGCACTCAGCTGTATACACCTAGACTAAGAATACACTTTGGGATGGTTGGTGAATACAAGCAAAGGTACAACAAGCCAATAGCTCACATTCTCATATCCTTCCTCCACCCTCCTGGTTTCCACAGTACAGGCTTGGACTGAATTTTGCATCAAAATACATATGGGCCATGCTCTGTGAAAAGGGGGCTTAATGCAGCTGCGAAAAGTATCGACCCAGGTCACCCTGCGCAGTCCGCGCAGGCTGACCAGGGCCGACACTTTTCGCTCTTGGTCGATTTTCGGTATGCCCAAGGACCAGTCTATCTCATGATTAAGTTGGTTATTAAAAAAAGTGGCTATTATGGATCCATAAGTATGTGATGGCTTGCTTGGTACCATGGATCACGGACATGCATTAAGCTCCCTTTTGCCAGAGCATGGCTCAATTATATGATGTTTGTGAAGAGGCCAATAAGTAAATAACCAAACACTTACCCTTGATTTCTTTGTATCTGTCCAGTATTTATGAAACTTGACTATATTGGGATGGTCTAATTGGATAAGATTGTCAAAAACTTGTCTCACTTTCTCCTGAAAAAGAAAGAAATTCACATAGAACAAGAGGGCCATGATGGCCCTAAGTCGCTCACCTCAGCCTTTTGATCAAACATGACCCATTTCCAATCTCTTCAGAGATATTAAGACAAACATTCTGACAAACACTCATTAGTACTGGACTTACAATTATGGCCTCTAAAGTGCACACAAGCTTTTTCTAGAATTTGTCTCAGCCACCTACTTGACATGTAGAAATTATCCAGACAAACATTCTGACAAACTTTCATGAGTATTTGAAAGAAAATGTGGCCTGTAGGGTATACAAAAGGTTTTTCCGAGATTTGACCTAGTGACCTAGCTTTTTTATCCAACATGACCCATATTCATACTGGTCTAAGATATTATCAAGACAAACATTCTAAGCAAATTTCAAGATTATTGGACTGAAAATGTGGCCTCTAGAGCGTACGAAGGGTTTTTCAAGGATTAAACCTGGTGACCTAGTTTTTGATTCCACGTGACCCATTTTCAAACTCATGCAAGATATCATCAAGACAAACATTCTGACTAAGTTTAACAACATTGGACTGAAAATGTAACCACTAGTGTGTACTAAAGGTTTTTCCGAGATCTGACAGTGTCCTAGTTTTTTATCCAACATGACCCATTTTCATACTAGTCTAAGATATTACCAAGAAAAAACATTCTGACCAAATTTCAAGAGTATTAGACCGAAAATGTGGCCTCTAGAGCGTACACAAGGTTTTTCTAAGATTTCAACCAGTGACCTAGTTTTTGACCTGACATGACCCATTTTCCAACTCGTCCGAGATATCATCAAGACAAACATTCTGACCAACTTTCAAGAGCATTGGACTGAAAATGTGGCCTCTGAAGTGTACACAAGGTTTTTCTAAGATCTGACCTAGTGACATAGTTTTTGACCTGACATGGCCCATTTTAAACTTGTCTGAGAAATCATCAAGACAAACATTCTGACCAAATTTCAAGAGTATTAGACTGAAAATGTGGCCTCTAGACTGTACACAAGGTTTTTCTAAGATTTGACCTGGTGACCTAGTTTTCGACCTGACATGGCCCATTTTCGAACTCATCCCAGCTATCATCAAGACAAACATTCTGACCAACTTTCAAGAGCATTAGACTGAAAATGTAACCACTAGAGCGTACACAAGGTTTTTCTAAGATTTGACCTGGTGACCTAGTTTTTGACCCGACCTAACCCATTTTCGAATTTGTCTGAAATATCATCAAGACAAACATTCTGACCAACTTTCAAGAGCATTGGACTGAAAACATGGCCTCTGGAGTGTACACAAGGTTTTTCTAAGATTTGGCCTAGTGACCTAGTTTTTGACCCGACCCGACCCATTTTTAAACTCCTGCGAGATATAATCAAGACAAACATCTTGACCAAGTTTCATGAGTTTCGGACAGAAAATGTGGCCTCCAGAGCCATAAGAAAAGTCAAATATAATAATTTTCCTAATTCAAGGGCAGGTAACTCTAGTTGTTCTGGTCCGATTAGACCCATAATTGAACTCATCCGAAATCTTATGGTCATATATATTTTGACCAAGTTTTATGCTGATTGGTTAATATTTGTAGATGCTAGAGTGTAAACAAAATCAAATAAAGCAATTTTTCTAGTTCAAGGGCAGATAACTCCAGTCGTTCTGGTCTGATTAGACCCATAATGGGACTCATCCGAGATCTTATTGTCATATACATTTTGATCAAGTTTGGTGTGGATTGGTTTATATTTGTAGATGCTAGAGTGTAAACAAATAAATGTGAACGGACGGACAGACGACGATGGATGGTGAGTGATCACAATAGCTCATCCTGAGCACTTCGTGCTCGGGTGAACTAAAAATATACCAATGGTTTTTTGAATGGTGTTTTACTGCACTTTCAACATTATTTCAGTCATATCATGGCAACAGCTCACATATTTCCTGCATTTCATCAGCACTAGGCTAGGGCTATGAAGCGCCTTGCCCAAGGATACTCCCACAAAAAACCCAGTGGATCCGGTGAGGCTTGAACCCAGTGCCTCCAGTCCACTAGGGCCAGACTTTACCACTGTGCCTCACAGTACCCCTACATCCATGGTACAAATTTAGGTTGTCAAAAATATCTGCTCAAACCTGGGAAACTACTTCCAATCACTAAATTAACTCTTTACCACACAATCCCGACTTTTAATGACCCTGAGAAAGAAGCCTTTTGAAAACATTGTAGGAAAAGGAGAAAATGCTGGTAACCAGCATTTTTTTCCTTTTCCCACGATGTTTTTTACCCTTACTAAAACAAATTTCAATTTTTCAGCCACAACTATTTTGTCGACTGCAAATGCTCTCAATTTGGACAAGTCTACAATTTTGTTGTTTGGTTAAGAGTTAAACGCTAATTTCAGAAGTAATACTCACAGCATCTTTGTATGCTGCATTCATTCATAGTTAACCCTTTACTAAATGAGGAAATTTTAGACAAAGTCCAAAGTTAAAAAGTTGAAAGCATTTGCATGTGACAAAATAGATATGACTCAGAAATTGACAGTTGTATTGGAAAGGAAAGAAAACATTGTGGGAAAAGGAGAAAATGCTGGTAACCAGCATTTTCTCCTTTTCCCACAATGTTTTCAAAAGGCTTCTTTATCAGGGTCGTTAAAAGTTGTGATTGTGTGGTAAAAGGTTAATATTGTACTGAGAGATATCAAAGCCACAAACTTTGCAGAGAAATATTTTTCCTTATCCTAGAACATTTCACTTTTTACCAAACAACAGAATTTCTGGCTGGTCCCAAATGAAAGCATTTGCAGGCAAAAAATCAAATGTGGCATAAATTATGGAACTTGTATTAGAGGTATTAAAGGGTAGAAAACTTTGTGTGAAAGGGGGAAAATTGATTTGATTGATTGTATACTGTTTAACACCCTTTTCAACATTATTTCAGTTATATTGTAGCGGCTAGTGCATCTATCCATGCTTTCCTGGAGTTTCTTTTACCTGTACTCCGCACAATATTGTTTCTAAGCCACTGACTGCTTTCCCATATTACCATCATAGAAACAATGGTTAGCAGTGAGAGAGGAATGAATCCTATCGCAATGACCATCATCAGTCCTTTGAAAGAAATTGGCCGAGCTGGGGATTGAACCAGCGCGCCCCTGTTCTCAAGTCCTGTATGCTACCGACTGAGCTACCGGGGCTTGGCAGAATGGGAGAAAATGCTGGATACCACTACATCGATACAAGAGAAAGGTCTACACACTTGTTGATCCTTTTTGTTTCTGTTTTCCGAGAAATACACTTCGTTCCACACCACCTCCATGCCTTCCTCGGTATCCATGGCCAGAAATGCATTGTCAATGCCTGGCACATCTCGTTGTTCAACCTGAAATTATTGAAACAAAATATACTACTGTAAAAGTGGAAATTTTTGCAATGTGGAAATTTTTGCGATTTTGCAAATTTGAGAAATATGCAAACTTTTCTGTTCGCATATTTTACCACAAGTATACCTACAAATTATCTCAAATATTTCCATATGCAAAAATTTCCATAAGCAGTAATTCCCAATTTTTTTGACAAGTGTATATATATACACAGTATATCTTGTCCTGTCGTATACAGCTATCAATGTATTTTGAAGAGTGTAGATACAGATCACACAGTTTACTATACACTTCCTAAAATAGAGCTAAAAATCTGTTTACCCACATGGAAAATACCTAGATGATTCACAAATTAAGAAATATTGGAGAACATAGACCTACATTATGGTGAGGGACGTGGCTTGTCTTGCTGCATTGGAAATTTTGACGTACAGAGCTTGCAACAGTTACCATGTATCAAAACCTTTGTGCAAAATGGGATGACTGACAACAACCTTGTCTTTTTTTTTTTTTATCTTGAACATGTTGTTCAGAAATCTGGCAGACAACATCAAGTATGTCCATGGACAGGTAAACTTTTCCGAGATTTTGCAACCCTTGAGATGGTAGTTTAGTTAATCATATGCACAATCCAAAAACAAAACATTCTGGAAATGACTGAGAATTGCTAAGGAGGGAAAGTATGATTTGTAGGAGACTCAAACTCAGGACCCATTGCTTCCAGGATGTATGCTGTACTCAGCTACCAGACTGCTCTTGAACAAGACAGTTCCCTGACACAACTTTTCGAGACAGTTCCTGAACAGATTTGGAGACAGTTTCCCAACACTTTTCTTCAATTGCAAACGACAATTATCATGATAAAATGGTTTATGAGGGATTTTATGAACAAAAGATCCTTTGTGACTGATTGAAGTGTTTGTATCTGTGATTGGCGAGTACATTTGGTCTCCATGAGATTCTATTTAATTTTCTATGACGGCCTTGTGAAAGGTCTATGATTTTCTATAACTCAGCTTTGTTTGACACAACAGTTTTACTGCCTGTCGTCGCAAAATACCAAACAATGTAGAAATACACTACATTTTCCCAAATGGTTCATACAATATATATGTATTTGAAATATTAGGAATATAAATCGATTGTTCCAGGTTAATAAAAGAAGTATTTCACCCAGGTAAATCTGCCTCTATCTCATACTCTCTATAATGTATTTCTATAAAACATAAAGGAATACACATAACTAAAATACAAATTATCAAAGGAATTTAAAGAATTTACTCCAAATAATCATGAAACATATTCTTTTATCAACTTTCACGCTGGCTAAGTGTTATTTGTTTTTTCTAATTCTCTTATTTTCAAGAATCATTGTGAATTCACCTAAGATGAATAAGTATCCGTCAATGTATACAGAATTCTTCTTCACAAGGTACAAATGATCCGATCACAACATCAATAATCCACAAATATTTCTAATATCTCATGATTTTCAATCATAATTTTCAATAAAGAGGTTATTTGACATGAAAGAAACGTGTTGGGGAACTGTATTCAAATCTATCAGGGAACGGTCTCGAAAAGTTCTGTCGGGGAACTCTTTTGATGCCGGACTGCTCTGCCAAGCTACCTGGCATCACGGCTGCCGACTGTCACTACACTCCTTCCCAACTTATTCATGGAGCAATACCACTTCACCAGTTCTTATGACCCCTGTTTCAACAACCAACTTCTGACACCGTCAATGTATATAGAATTCTTCTTCACAAGGTACAAATAATCCAATCACAACATCAATAATCCACAAATATTTCTAATATCTCATGATTTTCAATCATAATTTTCAATAATGAGGTTATTTGACATGAAAGGAAAGTGTTGGGGAACTGTATTCAAATCTGTCAGGGAACGGTCTTGAAAAGTTCTGTCGGGGAACTCTTTTGATGCCGGACTGCTCTGCCAAGCTACCTGGCATCACGGCTGCCGACTATCACTACACTCCTTCCCAACTTATTCATGGAGCAATACCACTTCACCAGTTCTTATGACCCCTGTTTCAACAACCAACTTCTGACAATGCTGTGGTAATTTACCTGCTGACAGCATGGCACTTAAAGCCACTGCTTCCATGAAAGGGGCTCTACTAAGTGAGCTTTCCCTATTGCTTTAAATCACTGCTTTACCACTACAAAATTTAACCTCCAGACGATGACGGGAACCGAGACGATGACACGCCTAAAGCTAAACTCACTCTGGGTCAAAAGGACCTGGATTCGTACAAATAACTTGCTCCATTCCCCTCAGAAATTAGCTTTTTACAACGTTACTACAAGATGAAATTTAGAAAATAACAACAACAGTTCTCCTGCTAAACATATGTATTTTACCTCTTCCTTTCTTTTCTGCCATCTCCCACAGGGGCTTTCCTCCAGGACTTCACTTTCGTCGTCCGTGTCTTCGTCCGCGCTGTCCGCCTTCGTTGTCCCGTTTTCCTGCTCAGTCTCAGCCATAGCTGATGACTAGAAAACGACCTTACAAAGTCCAATGGCAAAGGAATCGATTTCTATTTGTCTTCTAGCGAAAAAGAGTCAAAAATTAGCCTTTATTAGGCTTCAACATGAACGAAATACAACGAGGTCTCAGCCAGTCCCTTTTTCTTTGAAGTCTGCGTCAAGAAGGCGCTTTTTGAACTTAAAAATATTTTCGTCCAAGCTAGTAGACGCTCTTCGAATAGGTGAAGACATAAACTTTATGAGACTATTTTTATATTCGTGAGTTGCTGTTAAAGTCTTCCAGTATTTACGAAAATAACGAACTTAGATATTCAATTGTGAAATGTTATTTTTCTAAATTGATAAATTGATCACTTAAAACACCAATACATAAATAAATTTTATGTATTTCGCAACGATTGTCAGATGTCAGGATGGCCGAGTGGTCTAAGGCGCCAGACTCAAGGTGAATTGCCTTCAATACAGAGTGTTCTGGTCCACGTATGTGGGCGTGGGTTCGAATCCCACTTCTGACACAGACTTTTTGTTATTCTAAGTTTCAATTCTTCTATTTTTTTTCCGTTTGTATTCCTTAAATTCAAGGATATCGATATATCTTTTTTTTTGTTAACCCCCTCCCCATTGTCATCCATATGCACATAGTATATAGGTTGATTTACTGAAGTTTTAGAAAAATCACCCGGAAACGTAATTTACCCTAAAGCCTGCAGGTAAAAAAAAAAACCCTCCAAAACCTTGCAATATCATCGTAGGTTTTACCTGTGCAGTTTCCAAAATGTCGGAGCGTGTAGATCCAAGATCAGACTGCTAGTCTGTTCACTCTGATCTTAATCTATATTGTCAGCAAAAAGACGGTCTGATCTTGATCTTAAATGTCTACAAAAACAGCTGAAGTGTATGACGGGAATAACTTCTTCTGTAAAACTTACAAAAAAAGAAATGTATTACTAACATTTTCTCCATGGGCAACAATGATTTTTACTCTTTTAGTGACAAAGTCCATCATTTTAGCCATTTTATATTCCATTTCTAAAAGCGGTTTTATTTTCGACGATTTTAAATCCTATAGTTTGGTAAAGAATGAATGGATCTGAGCCATGCTCTGTGAAAAGGGGGCTTAATGCATCTGCGAAAAGTTTCGGTCCAGGTCAGCCTGCGCAGTCCACGCAGGCTGACCTGGACCTAAACTTTTCGCTATTCGTCAATTTTCTCTATGTTCAAGGACCAGTATACCTTATGATTAGGTCGATTGTTTTAAAAAAGTGGCTATTATTGATCTATAATTACCTGATGTCATGATTGATATTAATGCAGCACGAAGATGCGTTAAGCCCCCATTTGCCAAAGCAGGGCTCATCTATATTATTGAAAGAATTAAACCCTGGAGCGCCGAATAACCCGACAGAAAATTTCTTTCTAAAAAAATGGAACTTAGTATATACAATGGGGGAGGCATTCTTCAGTTATTCCTCTCCAGTAGTACATTGGTCCTGATAAGATGTTTACTTGGATTTTATCCTTGAATTTCTTGCACTGGACAGATATGTTCTTGCAATAATATCTCAACTAAGTCTGGTTAGATTGTTTTAGATTGTTTTACAAATTGATCTATACACATTTCTCTGATGATTGAGAACAGAATTTGCTTTAAAACTACATGGGGACCTTGCATACAATTATAAATCAAATTATATTTATCGCAACATCCAAAAAGGAATCAAGGTTAAAAACAAAGAAATACAGATAATTATCTGTTATTTGGTTACCTTTAGTCTTTATCTTGCAAGGGAGATAAATTCGTTTACAGGAATGGCCCTCATTGTCTAGGTTGCTATTGTCCAGATTGTCTCAGCAAAGAGGCCGGTATATATCAAAGATCAGACTTCACGTTTTATGTTGTCTGATCTTAATCTCAACTGGTCGCAAAGGAAACTAAAGTTGTAATAGGCGTGATGATTATCCTACTCTGAACTCTTTATCAATTTCGTTCATGTCACAAATTTATTGTTAAGGTCTACGGCCCCTAACTCATCGGTAAACATCGACGTTTTCGTAAAGGCCATTCAGCCAATCTCGGCAGCTTCCTTCTTTTAATATGAGATTTAGGGGCCGTAGACCTTAAATCCGTGTGATTCGAGTACAGGGGATGGGAGGGGGGGGGGGGAAGACGCAATGTATGACTACAAGTTTAACTCTTTTCGAGAAGACACAATTTTAGACTTGTCCAAATTAAAGGCATTTTCAGACGGCATAAGAGTTGTCCAAAGAGTGGGATTTGTAAATGAAAGGGAAGAAAAATGGTTTTCAGCATATTCCGCATTTTGCTTAAGGTTTTAAAAAGCCGTTTGTACGAAGAGATCCAAAACGACACTAAACTAGTCCTATAATTATAATGTGCGCAAATTGTGTATGGTTCGAACAAATTAAACAAAAAGAAAAGCTTTAGCCTATACATGTTTGAGTAAAAGTGGTAATGCACGAAAATGTGTTTAACTCTGTGAGACGGTCAACGAGAGCATTCGGCAAACCTCGGATAATCCGTTTATCGAAAGATGCAGATACGGAATCGGAGGAGTTGTGACGAGTGTCTGCAACAGCTTTTGACAAACCTCGGATGAAACGTTGATCAAAAAGATGCAGATACGGAATCGGCTGAGTTTTGATGAGTGTGCGCAATGTGCCCATCTTACATTATGTGTATGTGGTCGAACATCGGAAGTAAATGTGCAATCAGAACTGATGTGCCACTGGTTTCTTTATTTTTTTTTTAGCCATTTTTTCGAATTATCATACCCATTTCTCCCTTTTTTTCGTCTTACAGCACGTTTTGAAAACACTATGTCAAAAGGATAAATTGCTCTGGACAAGCAATTTCTCCTTGTGCCATTGTGTTTTCAAACGAATTCAAGCTACAAACCACAACTCTCTGTTTATCTTATCTCATGTTGAAATTCTATATATTGCAAGAATGTTTTCAAAATTGTCTACGGATTTCGCCGGGAGTTAAATTGTCTGAAATATATGAGCCATGCTCTGTGAAAAGGGAGCTTAATGCATCTGAGAAAAGTTTCGGCCCAGGTCAGCCTGCGCAGTCCGCGCAGGCTGACCTTGGCCGAAACTTTTCGCTATTCGTCAATTTTCTGTATGTCCAAGGACCAGTCTACTTCTAGATTCAGTCGGTTGTTAGACAGAATAGATGTTATGGATCCATTACTGTGTAAAGCAGGCGTTGTGAGTTCGAATCTTAGCTTGGTTCTTCATATCCGGAAGATTGATGATTGTCATTGCGATGTGATCAATCCTCACTCATCGCTGAACTACATGTATTTCTTTCTGGCAATGCTTATGTGCGAAAGAAGTCCGTATTACGGAAAGAGTGCTGTGCGACTTATTAGTGAAAGAAAACACAAAGGTCCATACTCAGACAGAGCTTCAAATAAGAGGGCGTGATGGTATTCTAAATCCATTATTTCTCTTCCAAACCCTATGTTGTGGGTACTCATTAGAATCGTCTCAATGAGACGATTCTAATGAGTACCCATAACATAGGGTTTTGTGGAGAATAGTTAATATTTTCAATTTTGAAATCAGAATCTCTCCCTCTGTCTGGAGCTCTGATATTTATTACCAGTATTCACCTAACTCTCTTACATTCTTAGTCTTATTCTTAAGAATTTTCTAAATTTGAAAGTAATACAACTTCTGTTTAGCTAAACCAAATGATTAAGTCAATCAGAAGCTGTGTTAAATCTAATTTCTAAATCTTCAGTTAGACAAAGAGTATTCTTAAGAATGGTCGGAGAGTACAGACCCATGGCCGATATTCACCAAACATTCTTAATAACATTCTGATTCGAATTCTTAAGAATTTTTTAAATTTTCTAAATCTAAAAGTGACGCAATTTCTGATTGGCTGAACCTAATTGTTTAGCCAATCAGAATTTGTGTTACTTTCTGAATCTAATCTAAGTAAAAAAAGCAATTTAGAATGGCTTGTTAATAAGGGCCAAGGAACGCAAGGATGGGTAATCTGGCTGCTGCAATATAGTTAAAAATTGTTGTAAATGGCATTAAATATGACATTATGAGCCATGCTCTGGAAAGAGGGGGCTTAATTCATCTCCGTGATGCATTATACCAAGCAAGTCATGATACAATTATGGATCCATAAAATTCGTTCTGTGTAACAAGCAAGTGATTCATAATTGATTGTTTGATTGATAGATTGATTTTATGGTGTTAAACTCCGTTTTCAGCATTATTTCAGTTACATGTATATCTCGGCGGCCAGTGCACCTATCCATGCTTTCCTGGAGTTTCTTTTACCAGTACTTTGTACAATATTCTTTCCAAGCCACCGACTGCTTTCCCGCATAACCATCGTCGAAACAATGAACAGCTGTGAGAGAGGAATGAATCCTATCGCAATGACTATCATCTCAGAAAGAAAGTGGCCGAGCTGGGGATCAAACCAGCAACCCTCTGTCCTTGAGTCCATTACGCTACTGACTGCGCTACCTGGGCTCGGCAACTGAATTATGAGTCTGGTCCTTTGACAAGCAGAATATTGACCAATATCAAAAAAGTTTCGACCCAGGTCAGCCTGCGCGGAATGCGCAGGCTGACCTGGGTCGATACTTTTTGCAAATGCATTAAACCTCCTTTTTACGGAACATGGCTGAAGTCTTTCCGAGATAATTGTGTTTCTTCCTACGCTATCTGTAGACCCGTGCATCATACTATCATGGTAATTAAATGCGTTGTTCTTCTTTATCAGCACCTTTTATTTTGCGGCATTTTGGTCTGATAAGCCCGTCCGATGATGTCTTTTTTTTATATTCTTTCTCCCTCCCAAAGTTGATAATACATCATTTCTTCCACCTGTCTGTAGCTGTTAACCTTTTTTTTTTCTTACTTAACCCTTTGCCGTGCTCTGGTAGCTCAGTCGGTAGCGCACAGGACTTGAGAACAGGAGGTCGCCGGTTCGATCCCCGGCTCGGCCAATTTCTTTCCGAGGACTGATGATAGTCATTGCGACAGGACTCATTCCTCTCTCACTGCTGACCATTGTTTCGACGATGGTTATGTGGGAAAGCAGTCAGTGGCTTGGAAATAATATTGTGTGGAGTGCTGGTAAAAGAAACTCCAGGAAAGCATGGATAGGTGCGCTGGCCGCTGCGATATAACTGAAATAATGTTGAAAACGGCGTTAAAGACCGTACAATAAAAAAAAATCAAACTGAATCCTTTACCAAACGACAAAATTTTAGACTTGTCCAACTTGAAAGTATTTGCAGACGACAATTTGAATTTTGTTCAATTGGTGTGATTTGCCTTTGGAAGGGTAGAAAACATTGTGGGAAAAGGAGAAAATGCTGGTTACCAGCATTTTCTCCTTTTCCCACGATGTTTTCAAAAGTTTTCTCCTTCTGAGGGTCGTTACACGGGATTGTGTGGTAAAGAATCAACCCAAAGGCTGTCAAGCGAGACTCAATGCGTTATTTGTGGACCGTGTAGACCAAGATTAGACTGCAAAGAACGTGCAGTCTAATCTTAGATCTACACTCTCCGATATGGTGAGTTTTTTCATACAAAAAAAAAATTATAATGGCGATTTTTTATTCGACTTGATTTTTCATTTAAATAAATTAGTAGTTTAACTCTCTGTCAAACAATCCCTAGCTTTAACGATCCTGGCTTTTGAAAACATTGTTACCAAACAGAAACCATCATTTGCGCGACGATGAATTTGTCGTCGGTAAATGTTATTACAACATTTTTCAAAGCCGGGGACATAAAATTAATTTATTATTTAAATCGTTTTATCGTTTAATAAAACAGACTCTTTTGAAACCATCATTAATATAGATGGTCACTTTGACTGAAAAGACTGTGAGAATGGGGAAAATACTGGTTTCCCTTGTTACCTGCATTTTCTTCTGTTCCAACAATGTTTTAAATGGTAAAGGGTTAACCGCTTTCTGGAGTAGCTTTAGGCGCGCATGCGCGAAAGAGAGAGAGAGAGAGAGAGAGAGACAGAGAGAGAGACAGAGAGAGAGACAGAGAGAGAGACAGAGAGGAAACAGAAACAAAGAGAGAGAGAGACAGACAGACAGACGAAGAGAGAGAGAGAGAGAGACGAAGAGAGAGAGAATGAGGAGAGACAGAGACAGAGACAGAGAGGCAAAGACAGATTCTCTGAGATAGAGAAAGATTCTTTACGGGGGGGAGAGAGAGAGAGAGAGAGAGAGAGAGAGAGTATGACTCACTCCAAACCGGAAGTCCCATTTTTACAGGGCTCCACCGAAATGCCTATTGCGGTATTTTGAGGAAATAAAGTCGGCGTATAAATTCCATAACCCCGCTTCCTGGTTAATTGCTGAGGGCAGGGCCAGATAACTCCTTAATAAAACCTGTCTCAGTGACAAATTTATAATGGCTTCTTTTTATTGGTTTGTTCTGTCTGACAACTGTTGTGCAGGTAGTTAAATAGAATGTAAAACCCTTTGGCTGCAAAGCTTGACTTAAGGACCTTTTGCGGACAGTGTAGATCAAGATCAGACTGCACAGAACGTGCAGTCTGATCTTGATCTACACTGTCCGATAAGGAGATATTTTTTCCCATGAAAATAATTTTGGAGAAGCAAAATTTTGGATTTTATTATCGGCTTGAAAGTTTTATTTAACTTATTTTGCAGGTTCAGGGTTAAATCTTTTTTCCAAGCAATCGCATGTTTAAATGATCCTGAAGAAAAAAAAAAAACTTTGAAAACATTGTGGGAAAAGGAGAAAATGCTGGTAACCAGCATTTTCAACTTTCCCCACGATGTTTTTTTTTTATCCATTCACAGATGAATTCCATCATTTGAGCTACATTTTATTTTTTTTAAATCAGCACGAAGTGCGTAAGAACATAACCATTTATCACACAATCACGATTCTGAGAAAAAAAAAAGTTTTTGCTGGTAACAAGCATTTTCTCCTTTTCCCACAATGATTTTTATCCTTTCACATACTAATTCCAGTATTTGAGCTAAATTTATTTTGTTGTCTGCAAGTGCCTTCAACAATACTGAAAGCAAACCTTTGTTATCTGAAAAAGAATTAAAGAAATCAATTTTTTCTCTGATCTTTTTGACAATTTCTTAACTTAGCATCAACTGCATAAGGACAAAACTTTATCACAAATTCAGGAGTTTTAACGATCCTGAAAGAAAAAGGCTTTTAGAAAATTTTGTGGGAAAAGGAGAAAATGCTGGTAACATGCATGGTTTTTATCCTTCACACGCTAATTCCAGCATTTGTGATACAGTTAATTTTTCGTCTGCAATTGTCCTCAAGATTAATGAGTGCAAATTTTTGTCGTTTGGTAAAGATTTAAAGAAACGTACTCTTTTTTTTAATCTTTTTTATTTTTTTCAAGTTTGCACTAACTGTATAAGGACATAACCTTTTCATCACACAATCAAGAGGTTTAACGATCGTGGGAAAAAAAGGCTTTTTGAAATCATTGTGGGAAAACATTCCTCACAATATTTTCTATCCTCTCACTGACGAATTCGTACATTTGATCTACATTTAATTTGTCGTCTGCAATGCTTTTCATGTTAATGAGTGCAAACTTTTGTCGTCTAGTAAAGATATAAAGACATGAGTCATGCTCTGTGAAAAGAGGGCTTAATGCATCTGCGAAAATCATCGACCAAGGTCTGCCTGCGCAATCCGCGCAGGCTGACCCGGGCCGAAACTTTTCGCTATAGGTCAATTTTTTGTATGTCCAAGGACCAGTCTACCTCATGATTAACCCTTATCCTGCTAAATTACAGTAATGGAATTTTCGAGCCGTAAAATTTTGCTATTTCAAAGGTATATTTTGGAGAAAATATCTCAGTATCGGACAGTGTAGATCCAAGATCAGACTGCACGTTTTGTGCAGTCTGATCTTGATCTACACTGTCCGCAAAAGGTTAGTGAGTCGCGCTTAGCAGCCTGGGGGTTAAGTCGGTTGTTTAAAAAAGTAGCTATTATAGATCGATAATCATGTGATGACTTGTCCGGTTATCATGTATCACGGAGATGCATTAAGGCCCCTTTTTCCGGAGCATGGCTCAAATGTTAATTCTGATTATTTTTTTTGTGTGTGTCTTTTTTTTTTTTCAGAGTCATTACAAAATGCATGGGAACTTTAAGGCCCGGTAAAGGCCAAAATATCGAAGCAGGTGTCATAATACATTTACATTTAAAGGTGGGTATTTAGATTTTTCACATTTCACCAAATTAAAAAATATATATATATCACTGAAATTTATATGAAAAAACAATACAAATCATCAATAATTAAGAATCATAAAATTACAAAAAAAAAAAACTTTTTTTGATGGTGTTCCCTTAAAAGGCTACGTAGCCTCTTAAGGTATTTTTAGATTTCGCGCCAAAAATAAAAAAAAGCATTGTGGGAATGTCAAGTGACTGACACGTGACTAATGACGCTTAAGTTCCATAACATAACAAACATGTCATTATTTTCCATAATGTCTTCTTCGGACGCTATGTTTGAAGCTTCGTCTGTGTATTTCCGGTATGTACATGATCGAGTTGCTCATGTAAAAATAGACCGTGTTTCCCGTCGGTGTCGACCTGGGCCGTAGTAAATCTCTAATTTCTCTTGTTGTAGGATGGTTTTCGACTACTGGTGTTTTATGAATGGAAATTAAAAGGCTTTGGGAGTATAAGGATGATTTTTTTTGTATTTTTGTAAAATTTTCGTCCCAAAATCTGAAGGGCCACCTTTAAATCATACCGTTTAAAAGTATGGAAAATATTGTGGAGATGACAGTCTGTTATCGTGTGGTCGGGCCATATGTGATTCGCTGGCAGAAAAAAGAATTTTAAAATCAGACAAAAAGTAAACAAAAAGACACAGCTACCTGGCAAGTTTTAACCTGGTTTTGAAATTAATTTCTGTGTCAGCGACTAGCACTTGGACCGACCGTACAATGACAGATTGCCATCTTCATAAAAATTTCCATGCTTTTAAATGGTATGATATAAATTCAAATGCATTTAAACACCCGCTTTGTTTACAATAAGTCTTGGCCTTTATTGTTACTTTAAACAGTATACCTGTTACATCAGGTTACGAACTGAGACGATTTGTCTTGCTGTGCAGCGATACACTTTCGAAATCAGTGTGGGTACAGAACATATTGCTACTTCTGCCTCAATGTTTCACGAATTAAAATTTGATATCAGTTCTCCTGACTTTCAAAGTAGTCTGCTGCCAATTTATTTCAGGAGGCAATAAGTCAACCTTTCACAACTATAAGTGCCTTTACAGACAATGTAGATCAAAGATCAGACTGCACGCTCTGTGCGGTCTGATCTTTGATCTACACTGTCTGCTTTGCTGTGACATGTTGATAAGAGTAACCTTGATAATGCAACTATTTGTATCTTATTTCCATACTGAAAATGTTCACCACGTCTATATGGCGCCTTGTCTCAGACCATTTCTGAAAGAAATATGGAAAAAGAAGTAATTACTCGTAACGAGCCATATCTCCCTTTGCCTCAGCGTTTTCACATGCGCATCTGTATTGAACCATGTTTATATTTTTAACAGGAATTTTTTTCAAAATCGCCCGCAGCTAATTTGTTTTGGGATGTTGATATTTTTAGACCCACCTTGAAGTTACAAAGTAAAATTGTTCTGAAACAAAATGCTTAAACTCCGTTTGTCGTAATGTTCTTACATCTTTTGATTTTTCACTGATCCTAATTATCCATGTTTACAAGGTCGTTTCCAAAGTCGTCTGCTATTTTTTTTAGAGATGATAGCCGAGCTGGCCAGATCATTAAGTATCTTATAGGGTTTGAAACTCGGGGGTCGCATGTTCAATTCCACACTTGGACCAAATTCTTTCCAAGGGTTGATGACAGCCTTTACGACAGGATTAATTCCTCTTTTATCGCTGTTAAAGCATTGATTCAACAATGTTTATGAGGGGAAAGCATTCAGTAGCTTGGAAAAACTGTTGTGCGTAGAACTGGACAAAGAAAACCTCAGGTAAGCATTAATAGTCATACTGGCCGCCTTAAAGAACTGAAATACTCCTGAAAACGTAATAAGAATCAATCAATCAATCAATCATCCATTCAATCAATCAATCAATCAATCAATCAATCAATCAATCAATCAGTGAGTCATATACCATCCATCCATCCATCTATCCATCCATCCATCCATCCATCCATTAGATGTAATTAGTTTATTTATGAAGAGCGCGGTCAAAAATGTTCCTCAAATAGTAATTCATAGAGACGGGCGAGTGGGTGTAAAACCGCAGCTCAACTTCTCCACTATCAGACCGGCATGTCTAAAATCCGGCCGTCTATTTCATTTCTACCATAGTTTTACATAATTAACAACACTGACTCAGTTAAACTCTTTGATCGGTACGCGCAGGTTATGTACCCTTTTTGCGGACGACGTAGATCAAGATCAGACTGCACAAAACGTGCAGTCAGAACTTGAATCTAGATCGTCCGCTTTTTCATTCTAATTTGTTGACTAAATGTCGCTGTTTTTTTCTCTAAATGAATTTATTCTGTTCGTTTGAAAAAATATCAAATAACTTTTTTTTCATAGCGAAAGAGTGAAGTGTAGAGGTGCCGAAACCACAAAAAGAGAGGAAATTCTAATTGGATCAAAGCACTTCAGTTACTAGGCCTTTGTGCAGCTGTCACGGACTTCTATGGTCACGTTCTGCTATTGAGTGTGTTTATTATATACATATATGAATTTTAGGACAGAAATATTACTTGCTATCCTGAATGTTTATAACTTTGTAAAAGTTTTGAAGGGGTGAATTAAAAAAAAAAATTTGTTAAATTTGACAGTGGTGAAAAAAAAAACAGTAATTCTACCAAAATGGACAGTATATGTTTGATTTCTATTTTTGGAATTTTTCTCAGCATGTTTCCGTTTTGTACAGATGCGGCAAAGCACGGGTTTTTAGAAGGTAAGATTTCCATAATTTGTCGTTATTATTACTTAGAATGAATTGTTTTCTTTCGCAGGCTGGAATTTATTATTCTTGACGCTTTTTGGACAAAGTTAAAAAAAGAGAACATCCGTAGATTCAGGATCGAGCAGTAAACTCTGCACAGTCTGATCTTGATTTGCATCGTTTGCAAAAGACGGTTGTATAACTCATGACTATGAGAAAACTGCGAGATGGAAAAGTAAGACAGAGATAAATGTGTGTGAGAGAGAGAGAGAGAGAGAGAGAGAGAGAGAGAGAGGGTGAGAGAGAGAGAGAGAGAGGGTGAGAGACAGAAAGGAGAGAGAAAGAGAGGGGATGGGAGGAGGAGAGGGGGAAAGAGAGAGAAAGAAAAAGAGAGAAGGGCGAGGGAGAGAGGGGAGAGAGAGAAAAAAAGAGACAGAGATAGAGACAGAGACAGAGAAAGAAAGAGGGAAGAAAACGAGAGAGAGAGAGAGAGAGAGAGAGAGAGAGAGAGGGAGAGGGGGTCTTTGAAGGAATAGTTTACTGCATTGTCTAATTTTTATTTCTTCTAATTCTGCACATTCGTGCAGATGAATTCAAGATAGCCGCGGAAACGTGCCGTTTGACTGTTTCAAAATCCTTCTCTTTATTTAGCTGATCTATTGAAATATACCTTTTGCCGTTTGGAATGATCTCTTAGTTAATGTCAAAGTTTTTCCCACACGACAAAATTTTAGACTCATCCAAACTGAAACCATTTGCAGACGACTAATCTAATGTAACTCAAAAGATAATTTCTGTCTTGAAAATTGTAGAAAGCATGGTCGGAAAAGGAGAAAATGCTGGTTACCAGCATTTTCTCCTTTTCCTACAATGTTTTTAAAAGCATCTTTCGCTCGGATCGTTAAAAATCGGTATTGTATTTAGGGGTTAACCCTGTACCACACGATCCCGATTTTTACGATCCCCAAGGAAGAACACTTGAAAACATTGTAAGAAAAAGAGAAAATGCCGATAACAAGCATTTTCTCCTTTTCACCACAATGTTTAGTACCCTTCAAAAAGAAATTTAAATCATTGACTCACATATATTTTGTCATCTGAAAGTCCTTTCGATTTGAATTAGTCTAAAATGTTTGGTGCGTGTTTAAGCGTCAAAGTTATTTCTCCCTATTTGTTGTTCTCTGCATTATTGCCCTGCCAAATAACAAAATTTTAGGCAGGTCCAAGATGAAAGCATTTGCAGACGACAAAAGAAATTTGTCGCTCAAGTACATTTTAGGATCAGTCTTGAAATCTTTAAAACAGTAGGTTAAAAGTGAAAATGCTGGGTATCAACACATTCTCCTTTTCACATAATGTTTTTTTCCTTCAAAGTCTTCCTCCCCAGTCTCATAAGAACGGAGGGTTGTGGTATGGTCGGTTAAAATAATTATCAAAAAAAAAAATGTGTCGCTCAAATATTGAGATCAGTCTTGAAACGTTTAAAAACATTTTCACGGAATGTTTTTTCATCAAAGTCTTCTTTCCCATTATCATAAGAACGGAGGGTTGCGGGATGGTGGGTTGAAATATATATGAACCATGCTCTGTGAAAAGGGGGCTTAATGCATCTGCGAAAAGTATCGATTCAGGTCAGCCTGCGCAGTCCGCGCAGGCTGACCTTGGCCGAAACTTTTCGCTATTAGTTAATTTTCTGTATGTCCAAAGACCAGTCTACCTCATGCTTAAGTCAATTGTTAAAAAAAAGTGGCTGTTATGGATCCATAAGTATGTGATGGCTTGCTTGGTATCATGGATCACGGAGATGCATTAAGCCCCCTTTTCTCAGAGCGTGGCTCATATATTAAAATACATGTACATATGAATCATGCTCTGTGAAAAGGGGGCTTAATGCATCTGCGAAAATTATCGACTCAGGTCAGCCTGCGCAACTCGCGTATGCTGACCTGAGCCGAAACCTTTCGCTATTGGTCAATTTTCTGTATGTCCTAGGACCAGTCTACCCCATGATTACGTCGGTTGTTAAAAAAAATGGCTGCTATGGATCCCAAACTATGTGATGGCTTGCTTGGTACCATGGATCACGGATATGCATTAAGCCTCCTTTTGCCGGGGCATGGCTCCTATCATTATGATTGGTGCCATAACAAAATAACCATTTTGACACAGCTGGAATTAGCATCTTCGATTTTCAATGAATTATTGTTGTGGAAAAAGATTTAACTGAAATACTTTGTGAAAACGACTCAAAACAGCGAAAAAATTCAATGAAATATTAAATCAAAGTCCTGAAAGTACTGATGCTGTCTTCAACTTTCATAAACAATAATACTGAATTGAACATTAAAAGGGTCTTTTTAGATTTCTTTGCTGCAAATTATGCTGTATGAGTAGTCTCAATAATGAAATGTTTACGGTGCTTCTTTTCATATCTGGAGATTTATTGTGCAGTGTGCACCGTACCGTCTCAAGTCCATCGTAAATTTTCCGGTAGCGAAGATAGAGCGCTATACTGACATTCTGTTTCGTCGATTTATTCTGTTTTGCAGCGAAATACAATGAACTTTTAGTAACAAATATGACTAAAGATAAATTATTAAACCTTGCATTGCCTAAAGAGCTTGTAGAAGTCGTTTATAACATGTAAGTCTAGGGGGAAAAAACTGACGAAATTTATCGTGTGTGGCGGCCATTTTGTGTGTTTTCGGGAACGTAAACAACTCGAGTAACAGATGAAATGAACTGTTTTTTTCTTATGTTTAGCGTTTAAATTGAAACTATTTGTATTTCAAAGTAAGGGTTATTGAACACGCATGCAAAAGGTATGTTCAAATCCTGGTTTTGTGCTCTATTTGTGAAATTGTAAGTGTTCAAACTTACGCACAAAATCTGTGCGGAGATTTCAACTGTATTTTTTCACGATCGTCTCTGTACCCAGAGCCGACCAGTCAAAGAGTAACATTGCCTTTGGGGACAGTTATCTGTACTAGCTGTAAAAGGTGTAAATTTGGCATACAAATAACGGGGTTGTTCGTTTTGCAATCGATAACTCATTCTGTTTGTTTATTAGACCAAATACGTATGACGTCATCGTGTTTAATTGAGTACAATCCTACACCGGACCTTAACCCCCCAGATTTTTATATGTGGGGTTATCTGAAAGATAATGTCTATCAGAACAACCCCCAGACTATTCCTGAACCGAAGAGGGCCATCACTGCCAAAATCAGGGCAATACCGAGGGAGGAAAGTGTCAGACAATTTTGCACGTCATATCTACGTGTGCTTGCAACGCAGCAGTACACGTTTGGAGGATATCGTGGAACGTAGATAAAACAAAGACTGTTGGACATTCATGACTGAAATTTGGTCGACACGTCAGGCATGGAGTGAAGTTCATTTGTACCAAATATAGTTGGATTGCAGAAAGGATTGTGAATTTTATTAAAGATTTCATGGGTGGATTTTTTTTTTGTCACCCTGCACATTATCGACGTATGTTACTGATCACGAGACATTCCCACAAAACGGTGCACAATAAATGTCCAAATATCAAAAGAAGCACCGTAAGCGTCTCAAAATTGAGACTATATATTAACCATAAATACCACCACCCGCATTTTCTATGTATCTGTCTTACTCTGCCACAGTTTTTCTCATCGTTGTCCGTTTTCCCGATTGTATCTTGCACGCCTTACACACTACCTCCGGATAAAAATATTCAATAGGCGATTATTTTTTTAAATTCTCGAAAAGTTGGGACCAACTAAGTAAATTAAAGTTCAAAGTATTCATTCCAGTGAAAACACTGTTCATTGCCCAAATACATGTAATTTTCCATGTTTAAATGTTCTGTGAAGCTCGAACCCTCGACATTCTTTTAGAAAGCTACGCATGATATTGAAATATAAGCACCGTGTAAATGGCTGTCACGAGCATAAGTCTTGAACTTAAAAGAAATTGCGAAGTCACTGATATTGGTATTTATGAAGTATGCAGACACATGTACGAAAAAGTACTAAAACAAGTACGGAGGGCGGCGAAGTCTAAAAGCAGGACACACGTGTCAAATAAACGGAATTTCTTGTTCATTTCAAAGAAAATCGCGCGAAAGTCGTCTGGATACTCGTACATTGTGATTGCATGACATCGCTGCAACAGTACACGGTGCATAGTAACATGTAAACATGTTCTGCGGTGGGCTTGTCGAAATTTCTCATATCGTATACGATTTGAGTCTTTATACATATACTTACTGAGTACGTTATAACTGCTTACACCACTATTGTGCGTCCAGTGTGAAGCAAGACCGAACTGCACAAAAATGTAGCTCTGTCTTGATTCTGCACTGCCCGTTAAGTTGAAATTTCCCATATTGAATCAACTACGAATTTACCTATTATTGTTTTTTTCTCTCTCTTTGGATACACCAGCTAAAGGTCCTGAAATTATCAATACAGTTATAGTTTGTGGCCGGTATGGATCAAGACTGGACTGTACTGAATGTGCAATCGTATCTTGGTCCTACAATGTCCGCAACGAAAACGATTCTCTGAAAAATGCTATTTGTTTTTTCGATTCTTGACTGAAAATTTCGATATTTCTTTTTGTATGGGGGATGCTCTACAAGAACAAAAATATTTTTTAAAACATCATTTATGCACGAATTAGTTTGTCGCTGTTAACCTTCCACGACTTCATTTTTCATTATGGTTGATAGAAGTATTTGTAACTACTTATAGCAATAAAATTCTGTTCTGTTCTGTTCTGATTTAGTTTTACTATTCAAAATGAAAGACTAGATGTGCAAAGGATATGGGACGCAATTATTCAAATGATTTTGAAAATGTGTTTTAAGATATCCTAGAAGCTAATACGAGGTAAATCAAATTGAAAAATGAAAAGAAGAAACACAAATGCATTAAAATTATTTTTTCAGAGGTAATTTCTTAATGGACTACGAAGCCTTTTTAAGGTGTATTTAGATTCCTGGTAAAATTTCGCAGAGGTTTGTGGGAATTGTACGTGATCCATAACACCCGTCGATTATTTGGGATCTCATCCAAATAAATGCGATGACACCATTCTTGATCTTATAAAAATAGACCAAGGTCCGTATTCATCAAACATTCTCAATTTCGTTCAGTCTAATATGTAACATCACATTGGCTAAACTATTTGGTTTACACAATCTGAAGTTTTGCTACTTTAAAATTTGGAAAGTTCTAGAGAATAAGCCTTAAAATGTTCTAAAGAATGGTTGATGAATGTGGACACAAATTACCAATGACATTTTAGCGACCAACTCCTTATTTCAAAGTCAAATTTGCAAATGCTTACTGCATGTACCTGTTTTTTTTTCTTTACGTTACAGAGGAAAGTATATTTTGTTGTATTTAATGGTATTTAGCGAAAAAGTTAAACTCACATAAAAAAGCCTAAATAAGCCTCTTTCATGAACAAAATTTGATGGCTAAAAATTTGAGACGTGCTTTTACCTTTCTGAATTAATTTTTGATTCTGAAAACAAAGACCCACTCTCTGAAAGGCTGAGACAGAACATCTTTTGCCACAATGTTTTTCTTGTATCCGTGCACCAAACTATAATTCTTGCTGACTGTCCATACACTCTAATGATGATTTAATTGATGTCGAGGCATGAACTATGAGTATTGTGGAAAATGGAGATAACGTTCATTTTCATTTCCATTTTCTGCTGGTGTCACAATGTTTGCAAAAGCCACCTGTTCCTTCTGCTTACATTTTGTCTGGCTTATTTAACCCTTTACCTCACAATCCCGACTTTAAAGTACCCGGAGGATGTAGGCTTTTCAAAACATTGCGAGAAAAGGAGTAAAGGAGAAAATGCTGGTAACCAGCATTTTCTCCTTTCCCTTAAAATGTTTTTTGTCGTTCAACAAATTTTAAACTGGTCGTCTGTAAATGCTTTCAAATGAGACAAGTCTAAGAATTTGTCGCATGGTAAAAGAGTGTGTGTGTGTGTGGGGGGGGGGAAGGCACTTTATAATGTAAGAGAAAAGAATTTTTTAACTGTAACCTGACCCGCCACTTCGCGCAATAGAGGGCTTATTACATTAAACAGAGCTGTCATTGTGAAAGACTTTATCCCTGTTTCTACAGATCAACTTCACGGATTGCACTGATTTAACGAAAGATTTAGAGGGTTTCCGATTTCACGGGGGTTATACAAATTCAGAGCAGTTGTAGACGAAAAAATATATTTGATTCCAATGAAGAGATTTGTTTTAGGAATTGTGGATAACATTGCTGGAAAAGGAGAAATTGCTGGTTACCAGAATTTTCCCTTTTTTTCTACGACGTTTTCAAAGGTAATCTTCCCCAGGGTTGTTAAAACTCGGGACTATTAACTTTGGCTTGTCTTCCCCTGTGATTAACAACATGGGAACCACTGTCAGGTAAAAAGAGTAATTATTTGTAACTAGCGGAAAAAAAGTCCAATTTCCGCAATGCTTTCCGTACTATTGAAAAAAGTATTTTCTTTGCCTTTGTTTTTCCCCCTTTTTTAACTCTTAATTGTTTTTTAAAAGGTCTAAAAATAAACTGTGCAATAATTGTTTCTCAGGTCAAATGTTAAAACCAAAAGCGTTAATAGCTCGTTACCAAACGGCAATTTCTTTTACTTGTTCAAATTGAAAGCATTTGCAGACGAAAAAAAAAACGATTCAAACGAAGAAATCTGTCTTTGAAAGGACAGGAAACATTGTGGGAAAAGGAGAAAATGCTGGTAAGCAACATTTACTCCTTTTGCCACGATGTTTTCAAAAGCATTCTCTTTAAGGGTCGTAAAAACACGGGTCCGAATGGTTACAACGGATCAAAGAACTTGAAGGGTTTACAGAGACGGGAAGTAGACGCTTGTATATGACGTTAAGAGACCGCTTATTAGTGGCAAAACAGAAATCACGAAGTGTATGCACTTGAATGACCTTCACACATTTAATATTTACTTTACAGACTGATTGACTGCATGGTGTTTAACGCTGTTTTCAACTTTATTTCAGTTATATTGCGGCGGCCAGTGCGCCTATATATCTATGCTTTCCTGTAGTTTCTTTTACCAGTACTACGCACAATGTTCTTCCCAAGCCACTGGCTGCTTTCTCACATAACTGTCGTCGAAACAATGATAAGCGTTGAGAGAGAAGTGAATCCTGCTGCAATGTCCATCATCAATCCTAGGAAATAAATTGGCCCAGTTGGAGATTCGAACCAGAGGGCCCTTGTTCTCAAGTCCTGTACGCTAGTTTGTGTGTACGTTCATTTCCGGGTTTAAAAGAGAAAAGAGTGTGGGGAAAGTAGAAAATGCATGTAAAACCAGCATTTTCTCTTTTTCTCACAATGTTTTCGGAATTTTAAGGCACATCACATCATCTGTGTCGCATTTAATTTGTCGTCTGCAAATGCTTTCAATTTGGGTGAGTTATGAAAATTGTCGTCTGGTGCAGCGTGAAATTTGTCACGTGCATCGAAGTTTAGCCCTTTGCCACACAATCCAGAGTTGTAACGATCCTCTGCAATAAGGCTTTTGAAAACATTTCGGAAAAAGGAGAAAATGCTGGTTACCAGCATTTTCTCTTTTTACCAAAATGTTTTCTACCCATTCATTGACAAATTCCAACGTCTGAGCCGCATTTAATTTGTCATCTGCAAATGCTTTCAATTTGAAAAAGTCGTTTGGTAAAGAGTTAAACGTGTATGGGAAAAGGTCAAGAATTATTCGCTAAGGACCAGCTGTGAAGGTCAGGTCGAGAACGGAAATTCCGCACCTTTGAACAATTCTTTGGCAATAAAGAAATGATGAAGTGCCTTGGTTTTTTTTTTTTTTAACTTTGAACTAATTAACAGTTGACAAAACCATAGTTTGGATAGTACTAGTATATCACTTGGCTGTTCGTGGGAGCGTCCTTGGGCAAGACATTTCAGAGCCCCAGCCTAGTACTGGTAAAACACAAGAAATACATGAATATGTGAGCTACCGCCGTGATATGACTGAAATAATGTTGTCAGTGGCGTTAGGCACAAATCAATCAATAAATCCATCCATCTATCCATCCATTTTACAAAGCATGGCCCACATATGCTTGTTGAATACAGACCGCTTGCTTTACAGCAAATATACTTGAATGAAAATTTCGAGCCAATAATTGTAAAGGTCCAAAAGATTGCGATTTTAGTTCTATTCACAAGCATAACTTGTTCGGACAGTGTGGATCAAAGACCAGACTGCACGTTCTGTGCAGTCTGATCTTGATCTACACTGTGCGCAAAAGTGCACCGAGTTGCCCTTAACACTTGGTCACTGGCAGAGGTTTTTCCTCTATGCGTTATATAACATAACAGGTGTTGATTAATTACAAAAAAGATGGGTGGGGTAATTTACTTTGGCCTCCTATCAGTGTAGATCACACCAAAAATCCTCTTTCTATCTATATTTTTATGCCTGTTTAATGGAATCATGATGGTAGTCATAATTATTTCACTTAAATAAATTATATCGTTAATAATAATAATAATCGAATATCCAGATTTTGTAAGTAAATGCATATCCGCGGTTTCTTTTCATGTTTACAAAGGTCAGGTAACTTCGTGATTTTCGTAACTTGATGCACGTGATGTTAAAGTTGTTATTGCTTATACCTAAAAAATTCCTGAAAGATTTGGTAAACTTCTTTCATCACTTGGAAATATCCTATACGCGTGCAAAACATCCACAGCTCATCAATCTTGACACAAAAACGGGAAACTGAGTGTAAGATTTATTAATATACAAATAGGCGTTACAGCAGGTTTTGTTTTTTTTTGGGGGGGGGGGGAGAGAAAGAGAGAGAATGAGACAGAGAGACAGACAGACAGAGAGACAGACAGAGTAAGAAAAAGACAGACAAAGAGAAAGAAAGACAGAAAATAGAAAGACAGACAGACAGTGAACAGAACGGAAGCAAAGAGAGTGTTAAAAGTACGTGCCAATGCACGGCTGCAGCTGCTTTTCCGGTGAAAATTCTAGGCAGAAAAAGGGGCATAACTTTTTGAAAATAAAAGAGATAATGAGAAAATGTCAGTTTTCGCGCGTCGCCACCGACGATGGCGCAGAAGACAGAATACAAGACAACGGCAGGATTAACTGATTGATTGAATTTGCGTTCATTATCGTTGCCACCGGTTTTAGAAATTCAGAAATTCGTAAAAATTACGGAGAATAAAACTAAAAAAGTAAAAACGTTCTAAAGAGGGTAGCTGTTCACCAACCATTCTTAAGAATATTCATATTCTTATTCGCCAAGATTTTCTTGATTTGAAAGTAACACAACTTCTGATTGGCTAAACCATTTGGTTTAGCCAATCAGAAGTTGTATTACTTTCAGGTTTAGAAAATCTGGTGAAAAAGGCTAAGAACGTTCTAAAGAATGTTTGGGTGAATAGAGATCCAGGACTAGTAATCAAAAAACATTTTAAATATCATTCTTAGTCTTACTATCCTAATTCTCGAGTCAGAAAGTAACACAATTTCTGATTGGCTAAACCATTTAAGCCCTGCTCTGGCAAAAGGTGAGTTTAATGTATCTCTAATGCATAAAAACAAAGCAAGTCACAACATAATTATGGATCCATAAATCCATTTTGTCTAACAATCGACTGAATCATGAGGTAGACTGATCCTTTGACATGCAGAAAATTGAACTATAGTGAAAAGTTTAGACCCATGTCAGCCCGCGCAGATTGAGCGATACTTTTTGTAGATACATTGAACCCCTTTTCATAAAGCATAGCTCATTTGGTTTAGCCATTCATAAAGTGACATCTAGGAAAATTTTTAGACTGACTGGAAAAAGTATGCAATTTAGAGAGGGTTGGTGAAACGGTGCCGGGACAATTACATTCTTAGACTAATTCTAGATTTAGAAAGTAACGCAATTTCTGATTGGCTAAATCATTTGGCTGCGTTACATTCTTGAGGATTAGACAAAAACTGAAACTAGGGTCCATATTTACCAACCAGTCCTAAGAATATTCTTTGTATAATTTTAAATTTAGAAAGTAACACAACAATCGGAAGGTGTGTAACTTTCATATTTAGACAGCTATGGCGAATTAAACTAAAAGTGATCGGAATGGTTAGTAAATACGGGTCCAAATGACCACACATTATTATTGTTATCGTGGCGTGTGGGTCGACCTTTCAAACAAAAGATAACAGGTAAATAATTAATCTCTCGTGAGTTTTAGATAACAGGAATATACTAGTCGGAGGATGCTAGTATTTGGTTTAACGAGTAATATTTTTCTTATTAGACAACTGTTCCGCGAACTCATTGCAAAGGTCATAGCGAATAAATAATGCACTTACAACTTTATGTCCCCACACGCTGTGTTTATGTGGGAAAAGCAACTATTGACTTAGAAAGGTTGTCGTGTGTGACTTACTTATTGAAGAAATTCTAGGAACTCGTGAAGAAGTGCATTTGCCACCGTGGTATAGCTAGAGTACTGTTGAAAAGACTAAAAACAAAATAAACAACTATGCCTTCTAAAATCATGCTAAAACAAGTATCCAGGGACTCTATCGACCATTGTAAATTGCGTTCTTTTTCCGTAACTTTTAAAGATACATCTTTACAGCCAGGAAATAAACAAAAGGTGTTAAAACTTGATAGTGTGTAGAATCTATTCAGCTGTGCAAACACAGATAAAAGAAATGGATACAGGGTATATGGGACAAAGAAATTCTGGGGACTTTTCGTCGATTTGAAACCGGAAACAACCACAGTGACGTATTGGATAGCCTCCAGAGAATGAAATGCATTTTCTATCCGTCGTAATCTGTGGAACCTTGCAACTGTCAGGGGCAACATTTTGCACGAAGAAACAAGAATGATTATAACGTTAGTTTCATAAAATAAAGATGAAATTGGTTAAAAAAAACTGGATGAAAACGAGTAAAGATGTACATTTAAGTATTCTTTTAATGAAAAGAAACACAATTTCTGATTGGCTAAACTATTCGGTTTAGCCAATCAGAAACTATGTTACTTTCTACCCTTGAAATTAGACTAACAGTGTCAGTTAGAATGGTGGTGAATATGGGCCCAACTTTCATGATACCACGTTATCGGCATTGCTCTAGTTTTATTGTGAACTTTACTGGCATTACTTACAATTTCAAACACATTCTTTTATCAACAGACCCAATTAATGCCTGCAAAAGTTACATAACTAAAGCATATAAATGCCCTTGGGTTTGACATAGCTTCACTCAATTTTGCCAGAAATAACACCGTTTGCTGATAAGCTGATAAACACACGTCCTTTTGGGTAATTAAACTTATTTGTGCTCGAAAATAATGTTTAAGTGCAGATCGTGGACACGATTTCCAAATCAAAGGAGTTAACGTGCTGTCTGTGAAGTGGCTAATACATTATAAAGACCGAGATATTCGAATGTAAAGGTTTTTGGTTGACGTATCGAGAATCAGAGTACTGAAAGTACTAATACTTGGTCATCCTCGGTATAGACTTAAAAAAAACATGGTCATGCCAAAGCTGCGCTACGATACGAATTTTAAATCTAGTATTAATTCTATGACATTTAACTCCGAAATTCATTGTGTGTGTAATTGGCTCGAGCAGTTTTTCAATCCACATGTTATTTTCACATATCAAATGACACACACGGGTCTGTTCATTGATCAATGTGGACCTGTTTTTCTTGAAAAAGAGGAGTGATTCGTCTTCACAGGATTTCAGACATGAAAAAATGAGACCTGAAAGATCATCACTTTCTAAAAGCATGCTGAAAAAAAAAAGATCAGAATGCAATTTTTTCTATCGTCTGATTTTCATCTACACCGCCCATAACAGTAACCGAGGTTGTGTTTGGCATCAGTTTGGTTAATATAAATGAACCATGCTCTGGCAAAAGAGGGTTTAATACAGGTCTGTGATGCCTGATACCAAGCGAGACATCACATAATTGTGGATCCATAAAATCCAATCATTCTAACAACCGACCGAATCATGAGATAGTCTGGTCCTTTAACGTGCAGAAAATTGACCAAAAAAGTTTCGGCCCGGGTTTATGTGTTAGGGTTTTTGCAGATGCATTAAGCCCTCTTTTCACACAGCATGGCTCAAACAGCACCTTCTAACCTAGTTTTATATCAGGAGTTCTTTCCGTGCTGTCTGATGGAACAGAACAGATCATTCGTTGCATTTGGATGGTATTCATCAACCTTTTGTCTTAAAATAGCGATGCCATCCTGGTTGTTTGAAGTAACATGAACGAACCAATCTTTTAAATGTTGTATGAATGGTCCTCTGAAATATGCAGAAAATATACCAACCGGGAGCAAAACGTTTCGACCACGTCTGCCAGCGAGTCAATACTTTTCGTAGATGCCTTAAATTACACTTTTTTACAGAGAATGACCCATATTTGATTAAACCCGTTAACCCTTAGGCTGCTTAGCCCGACTCAAGGACCTTTTGCCGACAGTGTAGATCAAGATCAGACTGCACAGAACGTGCAGTCTGATCTTGGATCTACACTGTCCGATTAGGAGATATTCTCCCTCAAAAAATACCTTTGAAATGGCAAGATTTCGACTTTTACTAACGGTTTGAAAGATTCTTTTACGTTATTCAGCAACTTAGGATCGATTACGAAAAGGATTAACTCTTTACAGTCCCAACTTTTAACGACCCTGGAGCAGAAAGTTTTTGAAAACATTGTGGGAAAAGGAGAAAATGCTGGTAACCAGCATTTTCTCCTTTTCCCACAATGTTTTCTACCCTGTCACATACAAATTTTATCATTAGAGTCACATTTAATTTGTCGTCTGCAAAAGCTTCCAATTTAGACAAGTCTAAAATTTTGTCGTTTGGTAAAGAGTTAACGGATAAAGCAAGACTTAGCATTCTTTCAACTGACAAGTTCACAAAAACGGAAGAAACTTTTTGACAAAGTCGGAGTTGAAAGTAATTACTCGATATACGAACTACTTTTACTTGCATTTCTGTTCAATGTTTACGTAATTACTTCACACAGTTGATATGTTATCAACTCGGAGCTGTCAGACTACCGAGTCTGCCTTTGTTAATATAAACAAGAAGAAAAAGCACTTATCATTCTTTTGTTTCACACTGTAGATTTATGGTTTTTTCACTCAATCTGCGAGTTAGTGAAAATTGAACTGCGCATGCGTCTCAGGTTTATATCGTATCTCGGGATTGACGTCATAGAAATGAACCAATGAAAATGATTCCAGTACCAATTAGACACCCACACAAGGATATTCTACAAAATAGTGCCATTTCGATGAACTGATATTTACTAATTACTTACCCATTTCATCATACATGAAATTTTCAGACTATTCAAAAGGCTATTTAAGGAAACATGTCGGAGTATGAGGCATTTGAAATACAACTGAGAAAAAGAAAATATTCACGGCACTTTATAGACTTTTTTTTTATTTTGCTCTTTTTGATACATATTTTAACCCTACAGCTGCTAAGCGCGACTTACTGGCCTTTTGCGAACAGTGCAGATCAAGATCAGACTGCACAGAACGTGCAGTCTGATCTTGGATCTACACTGTCCGATAAGGAGATATCTTTCTCCGAAAAAAATACCTTTAAAATAGTATGGTTTGGGCTTTTACTGTTGGCTTGTAAGTTGCATCTCAGTTATTTAGCAGATTAAGTGTAAAATTCCAGCACCCATCTCTTGGAAAATCTTATCAAGGATCTGAACAGAGATCTTAAAATCACACGAAAAACAGTGCAAACTGTGAGCAAATTTGAATTCGAGCCATATTCTTGCAAAATGGGGTTTAATGCATCCCCGTGATGCATGATACTACGCAAATCATTACATAGTTTTGGGTTCATACATTTTGTATAACAACCCATTGAATCATGTTGGTTCGATCCATTTAGCAGATGCATGAAGCCCCCTTTTTACAAAGCACGGCTCATTTATTTATACCATTACGACCCAACGATTTTACCATTCCGACCGAATTTAAACTACGCATAAGCATCCAAGGTCAAGAGGAGATAATCCTTCGGTGCTACGGAGCAGGCATTCAAAATTCCTTCGTGCGAATAGACATCATCTGACAGAAAAAACTAAGGAATGGGTGCACAACGCAAAGATATCATCGACCTATCTAATTTTGAGGGGTACGCATTTTCGAACCTGAAAATGATATCCGAATTTTCTCGCAAACTATACTGTGAATGACGTCACTGCTTTTTTTTGTGAACCAATTATCTGAAAGTAAATAACAGTCACAATGGTCTTTAATTACGAAATGCGACAAAGAAAAGACATGAAAGTATGCATGTTTCTTGAGGGAAGGTTGTATTCATTGACAAATTTCTTATTACCTTTACCGCCCGATAGGTACCATCTTTAAAGCTTTTTTCGTTATATTTCATTTCAACCGCGGGTCCGTATTCACTAACCATTCTTAAGAACATTCTTTGTTTTATTCTCCAGAATTTTCTAAATTTGTAAGTAACAAAACTTCTCATTGGCTAAGCCAAATGGTTTAGCCAATCAGAGGTTATGTTATTTTTAAATGTTGAAAACTTTGGAGAGTAAAACAAAGAATACTCTTAAAAGATAAATGACTCTAAAGGGGGCAAAAATGCCTAAATCTCACAATACGAGCAATATTTAAATTGTCGTCTGCAAATACTTTTAAATTAGACCAATCTAATATTTTGTCGTTTGGTAAGGAATTTATTGTAACAATATAACATCTGTCTCAACTCTCAATCACAAGATAACAAATTTTTTAGACTAGTCCATATTGAAAGCGTTTGCAGACGACAAATTGTACTAACCTCAAATGATGGAGCTTGTCTTTAGAAGAGAAGAAAAATACAAAGAAGAAAAGGAGGAAAGCCAAATCCTGAACCTAACCCTTTTCTTACAGTGTTTTCTAAGCCTTCTTCGACAAGGTCACTAAAGCACGTAATTTGTTTTGTAAAATTTCAAAAATGTCTTTCCTGGATTTCCAGTATTGGGTTGGGGCTCTGCACTACCATGCCAAAGGACACTTTTACTAAACCAAATTTAAATGGCTTTTCTATGGAGCCCAAAAGAAAAGACTCCGGATAAAATTTGACGTAGTGTCCTATCAATTTTCTATTTCTATGAAAATCCAAATAACAGACATGATTTTGATGATGTTTACCCATAAATGTTTACGAAAACCCAAACATGATATCTCGAACAGAGTGCAGAGTCTGTTCAGATCTCAACGGATGGTCATGATAAGATGATGAGATCTAGCTTTAGGGAGGTAGAAAAATAGCTAGTGGCCAGTATTTTCTTTTTTTCCAACAATGTTTTAGAACGCCTTCTATTATCGGGTCATTAAAGCATGGGACAATTTTGGTAAAAGTTTAACCCTTCACCACACAATTCCGAGTTTTAAGGACACTGATGGAGAAGACTTTTGTTTCATAACAGTATGGGGAAAGGAAAAACTGCTCGTAGCCAGTATTTCCTCAGTTCCCCGCAATGTTTTCTACCCTTTCAAGGACAATTTTCATCAATTTTTTAACCAACGTTAATTTGTCGTCTGCAAATGCTATGAATTTAGACAAGTTTAAAATTTTCTCGTTTGGTAAACAGTTAAATATACATCCTTACAATCAGAGAGAGAAAACGCTGTTAGATCTTGATAGTGTGTAGAATGGTTTAGAGTTTAGTTAGCTGGATGAGTTACCAATATGAAGAAACTCGGGGAATTTGTCCTCGATTGAAAACCGGAAACGACAACAGTGATTTCTTTAAAGGCCTCCAGAAAATATAAAGGATTTTCTATCGGTCGTAATCTGTGCAACCTTGCAACCGTTAGGGGCAAAATTTTTCATGAAGATACAATAGTGACTATAGTGTCAGAAAATAAAAATGAAATAAGTTAAAAAACTGGCTGAAAACGAGTACAGAAGTATCTTTAACAACGCCAGGCAGAATACTGCGTGTACGCTATACGAGTCTATATCTCAACGGATCGTGGTTACAAAGTAAAGCTTTTAAACATCACCGATTATGTAATAAGAGCACGCATGATGCTGATAAGCCCTGATCGGCTAAACAATCCCCCGTGTTTGTTCTGCAACAGACAATGGCGAAACTGTTTCTGGTGTTTTTTTTTTCTCTTGCGTATATCATGCATCGTTTTCTGTTCTCGGTTTTCAATGATAGAAACATTTAAACAAAAGGGTTACTAAGCGTGACTCAAGAACCTTTTGCGGACAGTGTAGATCCAAGATCAGACTGCACAGAACGTGCAGTCTGATCTTGGATCTACACTGTCCGATAACGACATAGCTTCCCCCCCCCCCCGGAAAAAAAAAAAAAACCCTCCGAAATAAAGTTTTTAGATTTTTACTATCGGCTTTAAAGTTTCATTCCACTTAATCTACCAGGTTAAGGATGAATCGGCACAGGTAATGAAAAATGAAAACGTTCTATGAAAAAAAAAACTCCAAAACAAAATGAATTTTTATACTCTGTATCAAACAGTGGCGACTTTTAATGACCTTGAGGAACAAGACTTTTGAAAACATTGTCAAAAAAGAAGAAAACGCTGGTTACCAGGATTTTCTCCTCTGCCAACAATGTTTTATACCCTTTAAAAGACAAATAATTATCATCATTTGAGCTAGCAAATACTTGATATTTTGATAGCTCTAAAATTCTATTTGGTGGTAAAGATTTTTCTTTAAATCGATATTGTTTCTAGCTCGGTATTTGACAGAAAACATATAGAACCACATGTTTTTATATGTATTCTTTTTACTTTTGAAAACAAAGCGTCTGTTTATTTGTTAACTCCTACTGCAAGAATTTGAACAAAAAAGACCATTTTCATTAACGTGCCCTCCAAAGTGGAAGTAATTACTCTTTTTTTACATTTTCACATCATTGACTGCATATTTTGCACATTCTTGATGGTCGCCATATTTTCAAGAGGCGTCACTGTGCTTCCGCGATGACGTGAATATTTATGACTTCAAAACAATGTAAAAAAAATAGTGCCACATTATTGTTCTTTTAATCTCACGAAACCGTGAAACAAGTTTAACCCTTTTCCACACAATCTTGAGAAGAAAGCCTTTTGAAAACATTGCATGAAAAGGAGGAAATGCTGATAATCAGTATTTTTTCCTTTTCCTACAATGTTTTCTATCCTTCCAAACACAAACTTCAATATATAAGTCACAATGAGTTTGTCCTCAGCAAATACATTCAGTTTGGACAAGTCTAAAGAATTGTCTCAAGACGACAAAGATTCAGGCCTATCCAAACTGAAAGTATTTCAGACGAAAACTTAATTTCTAATTTCTTTTTAAAAGGGGAGAAAAAATTCATATAAGAAAAAAAGAAAGCTGGTTGCCCGGGTTTTCTCCTTTTTTACAAACTGTTATGAAACTTTTTTTTTTTACAAACTGCTTTCTTCCTCAGTTTTCTTTAAAACACCGGGATTGTTTGGTAAAGAGTTAAAAAAAATAAGGAAAAAATACTCATTATCCTAAAGTTCCTGTTTCACTATAGAACATTTTAGACCTTGTTTTTTTTTTACACTAAGGAAGTGGGTTTCTGAAAACGGTTGGAGACAAGGAGAAAATGCTGGCTATCAGAATGTCTTCTTTCCTCTCTAAAGACAAGTCCCCGGCGTCTGTGCTACATTTAATTAGTCGTCTGCAAATGAACCATTCTCTGGAAAAGGGGGTTTAATTCATCTCCGTGACTCATTATACCGAGCAAGTCATCATAATTGGCTTGCAACACGCGAAAAGGGGCATTCGGACATTTGCGTAAAGTGTCGTCACGGATCAGCCTGCGCAGTCCGCGCAGGCTAATCCGAGACGGCACTTTACGACTACATTAGATTTTGTGCTACAGTAGACTTGCGCAAAACAGAAAATCACATAAAAACGGAAAGTGTCGTCTCGGATTAGCCTGCGTGGACTGCGCAGGCTGATCCGAAACGACACTTTACGCAAATGTCCGAATGCCCCTTTTCGCGTGTTGCAGGCCAATTATGGGTCTATTACAAAAAAAAAAAAAATTCGTCTAACAAGCAACTGAATTGTTATGTGAAATGGTCCTTTATCATGCAGAAAAATCTACAAATAGCAAAATTTATCGACTCAGGTCACCCTGCATTTTTTGTAGCAACTGCTCCTTTTCCAGTGATGATTTTGATTAAATTCTAATCTTGAAAAAATAAATCTGTCAATTTCACCCTGTCATCCGCACATTCTTTCAATTCAGACGACTCTAAATTTTTGTCGTCTGCTAAAGAGTTAAATCTGAAAAGCCAGATTTTCTATCTTTGTATGATCGAATTTTTCCACCTACGTAATGAGCTTTATAATACCCAGGCTTTCTTTCGTGTTCGTTCACCAGACTTTGCTACCACGGTATAACCTCTACTAAACAATTCCTGTTTTTTTAATGACCCTGAATGATCAGAAAACATTGTTGAAAAAGGAGGAAATACTGGTTACCAGAAACCAAAGATGGAAATCATCATTTGAGCTGCATTCAAGTTGCAGTCTGCAAAGGTTTTCAATTTGATCGAATGCAAAATTTTGTCACCTGGTAAAAGTTAAACGACCCTTGATAATGGAGGCATTTGAAAACATTATGGGAAAAGGAGAAATATGCTGTTTACCAGCATTTTCTCCTTTTCCGAAAAAATGTTTTCTCCTATCTCAAACACAAATCCTATCATTTGAGCATTGTTTATTTCATTGTCTGCAAATGCTTTCAATATATTTATACAAATCTGAAATTTTATAGTCTAATAGAGAGTTTAACAAGAATGACCTCGAAATAGTTCGCATATCTACACTTTTATTCTTGGAAAACGACTTTTTCATTTACATGATCGTAAAATTTTAACGAGATGTTCATGAATTCGAAATTTTTTTATAACTTCATTTCTAGATTTTCAATTTTTTTTTATTTAACCTTTTTAAGAGAGGTCTAATAATTTAAGTAACATGCTTTATGTTTTTCGGCGTAGCTGAATGTGCTGGCTTTTGACTCACTTCTTGGTACTGATAAAGAATGAATTGACCGTAATTTGTGATTGGTCGAAAATGTGCACATTTATTCGGCCGGGTCCTGCTGCCGTATTTGCTTGATCCTTTATGAAACTACTGTTTAACAACCGTTGCTACCACAAATCGATACCCCGGAGCCTTGATTTATACCATAGCAAGCTAATGTAGTGGAGAATGATTCCTTTCTTGTACTATTTGGAAGTTTAATATTTCTATAAGTGTTACCCAATAACCCAATTCTACTTTTCAAACAAAAGAAATCAGGAAAAAGAAGCTAATACTCCCGAGGCTGTGCCACAAAAGAGGTTCAATATTCATATTCCAGTATCTCTTACGTCGTCTTTTTTTTTAAAAAAGATATTTCTTGTTTCTGATTGGAAAGGTCTAAAATTTTGCGTCCTGTAAAAAGTTAAAGAAAAATAACCAAAGGACCAGCGTACGGTACTCATGGTTCAGTTGGTTCTTATACTAAATGAATGAGTCCATAATACTGTAATGAGCTGCTTGGGGTGATGTATCACGGAGATGCATTAAGCCCCCTTTCACAGAACATAACTCAAATGCATCTTTAAAAAAATAAATTGGATAGGCCTATCTTGTAGAGGCTTCCCCGCGTAAGCATCGTCGAAACAATGATCAGCTGCGAGAGAGGAAGATTACAATTAAAATTAATTGTCTTATGCTCAACATCTTATTAGCTGCAAAAATTTTCCCGCAATGATTCTGTCAAGTCGAAATTTTTACCATGGCTCCCATTTGCCGACAAAAACTTCATTTAATTAGAAAGTTGATGACGGATATGTGCTTTGCACCTGCTTTCGTCCTTTACGTAACAATCCTGTGTTTAAATGACCCTGAGGAAGACAACTTTTTGAAAACATTGTGGGAAAAGGAGAAAATGCTGTTAACCAGCATTTTCTCCTTCTCTCACAATGTTTTCTTCACCATCCCCGTCTTATTCTCAAGAATTTTACAAATTTGAATGTAACAAAACTTTTGATTGGCTACCCAAATGGTTTAGCCGATCAGAAGTTTTGTTACTTTTTTAAATCTAAAATTTTACTTAGACCGAAATCAAGAATTGTTGGTGAGTAAATATGGACCACAATAAAGTTTGTCTTTCAATATGCGTATTTTCAGCACTTTGAATTTCTTAATATAACGATATAACCCAGTATAAGAGTATATTTTCTTTGTTTTCTCACAATGTTTTCTTCACCTTCCCTGTCTTATTCTCAAGAATTTTATAAATTTGAATGTCTCAAAACTTTTCATTTGATAAACCAAATAATTTTACCAATCAGAGGTTGTGTTGCTTTCTAAATCAATTATTGGACTTAGAATGAAGTCAAGGACCACGATAAAGTTTGTCTTTCGGTACACCTATTTCCAGTACTTTGATTTCATGCTGTAATGATATAACCCGGTATAAGAGTACTGTTTCTTTGTCTTTATCAAGCGAAACAATGGATAAAACGGGAAGTACTATGTAATAAATAGCCTAATAAAGATAAGAAAACGTTTTTTATTTTCCAGATAAGATGTATAAATAACGACATCAGAAAAGGAATGGCTCATATTTCGGGTCAGTATGGAGCATTTCCCCACCCACTTAATGGCTGGGTGGCCATCGTCCTGTGGAACGAAAAATTTGAGTCATGCTCTGTGAAAAGAGGGTTTAATGCATCTGCAAAAAGTATCGATTCAGATCAGCCTGCGCGGACTGCGCAGGCTGATATGGGTCGACACTTTTTGCCATCTTTATTTTTTCTGCATTCCAAAGGACGGTTCTATCTCGTGATTCAGTCCGTTGTTATACATGATGGATTTTAAGGATTCATAAAATGTGATGACTCGCTTGGTATCATGATATCACGGAAATCCATTAAGAACCCTTTTGCCAGAGCAAGGCTCTTTTTTTTTCCCATGGACCGCGAGTTATCTGTTGCTATGTGATTTATTCTTAACCAGGTATACAAACGGATTTTTGCGTCTTAAAAAACACTTGAAGCTGTAGGGCTTTTGAAAACACCGTGGGAAAAGGAGAAAATGCTGGAATTCCAAATAATTTCAACATTTCCACTTGATACAACTCTATCTGTCTCTCTCTGAATCTGTCGCAACGCCCATTATCAGTCTTCAGAAAGAAAGGTAAGGGTATTGGAAATGTAACCTGCCGGCAGCAATGCTTCACTTACACCAAATTCTTTCATCACGCATCAAATTTTTATGCTTGGAGTCTTAGCCAATCAAAAGACATGTAATTATTGTATAGAATAAAAATTATCCGTGCTCTAGCATAAGGAGATTTCATGCATCTCCGTAATGCACTGTACCAAGCAAGACATCGCATAATTGAGGATTTAACAACCGAATGAAGAATGAGGTAGAATAGTCCTTTGACGTGCACATGATTGACCAATAGCAAAAGGTTTCGACCCAGGGCAGCCTGCGCGGACTGCGCAGGCTGCCCTGGGTCGATACCTTTTGCAAATGCATTCAACCTCTTTTTTCGCAGAGCATGTCTTAAATGATATTCATGCAGTCCCAGACATATCAAAGAATTTAGTCTTACTTACAGGGATCACTGGGTACACTAGTAATGTTCAGACGGATTTATTCCCCCCCCCCCACCCCCTTGCAAAAGACGTCGAGGTTCATTAGTACGAACTACTGCCATACCAGCAATTGCCCTTTACTAATTTTTCCGTGATTTACGACCTTTTGGAAAAATGTTTTTGAAAACATCATGGAAAATGGAGAAGGGATGCTGGTAAATGGTCCTGGCATTTTCCTCTTTTCTCACAATGTTTTTACCCCTTAAAAGTCAAATTCCATCTTTTTGGCTGAGCTGGTATTGTCGTCTGCAGAATACTTTGACGACTCTAAAATCTTGTCGTTTGGTAAAGTGTTAATTTTTACGGAGACGCCGTTTATGTTCGGACGGATTTACTCTCCTCCCGATGCCTAGGCTCGTTTGTATAAAATACGGTGATATTAATGTTTACGGACTCACCGCCTACTAGGAGGTGGGGTATATAATTGTTACATTTTTCACCGCATAAAAAATAAATATACTTAGAGGGCGTAATCACTCATCATACGGACATATGTTCGTTGTCTGAAGCTTGACTGGAACCCTTTCCGTTCCGAATAGAAGTATTTTTTTCTCATAAAAATCTTCAAACCATTCCACTAATTTGTATGTGCGTTTTGTTGTCTGCAGCAAATGTAGTGCTGCTATTATTGTTTTCATTTGCATCTCGATTATTGTTTTACATAATTTAGATTGTCAAATAATCTGCATTCTTAAAAGACACCGACTGCAGTTTTACATAGACTAAAACTGTCGACCAAGTCTCTAATAAAGATTTTTCAAATAATCAGTTTTCTTTTTTTTTTTTAAATTTATGACTAGAGTATTTAATACTGTTAAGAAGAATCTACTGTGCCCATGTTTACTAGTATCATTCGGATGCATGAATTTTAACTTGAAAAGACTAGTAACTAGATGGAATCGATATAAACTTGATAGCCTTATCGGGGTTGTATTTTTTAAAACAAATTTGAGAATTTTCATAACGATAAGGGTTTTCCTTGGTGATAACATCAGGCATCATGGCACCCTCGGTTATAACGCGGTAGTTATCTCGTAACAACGCTATCACCACGCGGATAACGAGATTTTACGATAACGCACTCATTTCATTCTTTTGTACTCGTATGTGATAATTTCTAGAATTTTGTCAATCAAATCGGGGGGAAAAAATGAGTATACTGTCAGAAAATTAATAGGTTTTTTACTTAATAATTACAAGAAAGAAGACTGTTAGAGCCAACCACAGAGGTCCATGGGAGTATCCCTTATCCTGCTAGGTAAGTTGAATAAAACTTTTCAGCCGATAGTAAAACCCAAATAATGTTATTTCAAACTCATTTTTTTTTTTGAGAAAAATACCTTCTTATCGGACAGTATAGATCCAAGATCAGACTGCACGTTCTGTGCAGTCTGATCTTGGATCTAAACTGTCCGCAAAAGGTCAGTTAAGTGCAGTTTTGATACTGATTGTTTCTCCAGGAAAGTTTAACAGAACAGAACAGAACAGAAGTTTATTACAAGACAAGTACACAGTTGTACATAGTCATAAAAAGTATCATTTATAAACATGAAATAATACGAGATCTAGAGAGTATGACAGACGGTAAAAGGACCTACATTATACAATATATATGTGTGGCACTTTCAGCAAAGTCAAAAGATATGTTTCATATAATTTAAGTTTTACTTGACAGTGCTACACATATATTTGTCTACTGAACAGTAGGTATACAAAAAAATGAAACAAAGCAAACAGACATAAAAAGAAAGAACTTTGGACATGTAAGCTTAGGGTGTTTTTTCGAATATCAATGGAATCTTTGATGAATCTCAGCAACAATAATAATGACATGTTACAATTTTGGAGCAAGTATGTCGGGGAGAATGACTCTTTACCAAACAACCCCTGGTCTTCACGACTCTCAGAAAGAAGCCTTTTGAAAACATTGTGGGAAAAGGAGAAAATGCTGGTAACCAGCATTTTCTCCTTTTCCCACAGTGTTTTCCATCCTTCCCAGAACAAATTTTAATTTTTTTAGTCACATTAATTTTGTCGTCTGCAAATGCTTTCAATTTGGACCCGTCTAAAATTTTGCCGTTTGGTAAAGAGTTAATCGACGAAGAGCCCTAGACTGTTCTTAACCAATACAGTGCTGGAACCGACTTAAGTTTTTTTTGTGGACAGTGTAGATCAAGATCAGACTGCATAGAACGATGTTTTTTTACCTATTCAAGGGCAAATACTATCATTAGAAAAACATTTGAATTTTATCCAGCATTTTATCTTTTTTTCCACAGTGTTTTTACCTATTCAAGGGCAAATACTGTTATTTGAAAAAAAAACCACATTAAATTGTAACCAGCATTCTCCTTCTCCCATAATGTTTTTTACCTATTCAAGAACAGATACTATCATTTGAAAAAAAAAGATTGTTACCAGCATTTACTCCTTCTCGCACAATGTTTTTTTTTTATCTATTCACGGACATTTACAAAACATGATATCCTCTTCTTGAGAAATGTAAATTTTGATTATAATAATCTACACGAGCTTTCCGCCGAAAGCTCGTGTAGATTATTATAATTAATATTCACGGACAAATACTATAATTTGAAAAACATTTTAATTGTAACCAGCATTTTCTCCTTCTCCCAAAAAATTTTTTTTTAAACCTTTTAAAGGACAATACAATCATTTGAAAAAGAAAAACAACATTTGAATCATAACCAGCATTTTCGCCTTCTCCCAAAATGTTTTTTTTACCTATTCAAGGACATTTAAAAAAAAAATGAATCGTAACCAGCATTTTCCCCTTCACTCAAAATGTATTTTTTTTACTTATTCAAGGACAAATACTACCATTTGAAAAAACATTTGAATCGTAACTAGCATTTTCTCCTTCTCCCGAAATGCTTTTTTTTATATATATTCAAGGACAGACACTATCATTCGAAAAAAAAAACCATTTGAATCGTAATCAGCATTTTCTCCTACTTCAAAAATGTTTTTTTTGTACCTATTCAAGGACAAAAACTATCATTTGAAAAAACTTTTGAGTCGTAACCAGCATTTTCTCCTTCTCCCGAAATGTTTTTTTTTTTTTTGTACCTATTCAAGGACAGGACAAAAACTATCATTTGAAAAACATTTAAATTGTATCCAGCATTTTCTTCTTCTCCCACAATGTTTTTTTGCTTATTCAAGAACAAATACTATCATTCGAAAAAAAAAAACATTTGAATCGTAACCAGCATTTTCTCCTTCTCCCGAAATGCTTTTTTTTATATATATTCAAGGACAGACACTATCATTCGAAAAAAAAAAAAACATTTGAATCGTAATCAGCATTTTCTCCTACTTCAAAAATGTTTTTTTTGTACCTATTCAAGGACAAAAACTATCATTTGAAAAAACTTTTGAGTCGTAACCAGCATTTTCTCCTTCTCCCGAAATGTTTTTTTTTTTGTACCTATTCAAGGACAGGACAAAAACTATCATTTGAAAAACATTTAAATTGTATCCAGCATTTTCTTCTTCTCCCACAATGTTTTTTTGCTTATTCAAGAACAAATACTATCATTTGAAAAAAAAAAAACAACATTTGAATTGTAACCAGCATTTTCTCCTTCTTCCACGAATCTAGGAAATCTTGAAATCTGCGAATTTCTTTGAAAACGACTTTTCACTACACGATCCCGACATTTACCGACCAAAAGAAAGGAAGCTTTCTAAAATATTGTGGGGAAAAGCAGAATATGCTGGAACCAGAATTTTCTGCTTTTTCCACAATGTTTTCTAGTCTATCCTTTCCTAAACGAATTTTGATCTTTGAGTCACATTTATTTTGTTACATGTAAATGCCTTTAATTTGGACAAGTCTAACATTTTTTTTTTTTGTTTTGTAAGGAATTAAAGGAAAAAATAAAGATTGGCTGCCACTGTTGCCACAACGAAATTGTCATCTTTCATTTGTACAGAATCCTTTTTGGGCCATCACATTTTTTAAATTGATGGCACGATATTCATTCCATACTGTACAATTATGAGGAACTGTAAGATTTCACCTATCTTGACAATGACTGTTTAATTAACACGCCTTGTAAACAATTAAAGGAAAGATGTGCTGTCACTATCGCCATCACTTAAAACTATCAATTTCATTCATACGGAATCCTTTTCGGACCATCATATCTTCTTTTAAATTGATGGCACGATTGTCATTCCATTCTGTTCAATAATGAGGAACTGTAAAATTTTACCTATCTTGACAATAATTGTTTAACACGCCTTGTAAACGGTTAAAGGAAAGATGTGCTGATACTAATGCCATCACTAAACTGTCAATTTCATTCACACAGAATCCTATTCGGACCATCACATTTTTTAAATTGATGGCACGACTAGTATTCCATACTGGGCAATTATGAGGATCTGTAAATTTAAAGCTATCTTGACAATGATTAACACACCTTGTAAACAACTAAAAGAAAGATGTGCTGTCACTATTGCCACCACAAAATTGTCATTTTTTATTCATTTTTCATTTCTTTTCGGACCATCATATCTTCTTTTAAATTGATGGCATGAAATGTATTCCATACTGTACAATTATGAGGCACTGTTAGATTTTACCTATCTTGACATAATTGTTTAACACGCCTTGTAAACAATACGTCATGGCTTAGAGAGAAAACAACCTGTTTTCGAATATCCGTTCTAGCCCGGATATTGTTTCAGAAAGCTGATTCCGTTTTTTTCCTAACACTTTTTGTTATTTCTGCTGCACTTTACATTAGGTAAACATTAAAAGTCCTTTACACCCAAAGTCCTATTGCTTGAAGGCCTTAGTACCGCCCCCAAAAAAATATTAAATTCTAAAAACAGGTAAAAAATAAATAAAAGATAGAGCGACTTTGCAACTTTTTACCCAGTTTTAAAATTCATTTTTCTGCCAGTGACTAACACTTGGACTGACCGTACAATAACAGATTTTCATCTTCACAATTATTTCCGTACTTTTAAAAGGTTTGATTTAAATTTCAATGCGTTTTAACACCCGCTTTTTTTTTTACTTTTGGTCGCTACTGGGTGAGTTCAGGTAATTATTGTTCATTGTTGTTTTGCTTGCTTAGGGAAGAGTTTGGTTTAACCATAGCAAGTGTTACGCATAGTTTAAACCCTGTCAGCGCAATAGGCGATGACACTGGCTTTTGCGGACGGTATGTATCAAGATCAGACTGCACAGAACGTGCAGTCTGATCTTGATCTATACCGTCCGTTTGTTTAGTCAGTCTTACGTGGTAAAAATCCGTTTCTGAGATTCAGTAGACTGTTTTCAGTTTTCGAAACGCCAAATTTTTTATATTTTCAAGTTGTATAGCATTTCTAGACGTCAAATGAAACGTGGTTTCTCTTTGACATGATGAAAAAAAAAAAAAGCAAAAATCGTAGGAAAAGAAGAAAATACTGGTTAGCAGCATTTTCTTCTTTTCCAACGATTTTTTTTTTTTCGAAATTCCTCTTCTTCATGGTCGTAAATACAGGGGGGCCGTTTAGGAAAAGGTCGGTTTCTCCTGGTTGATTTGTCCTGCCAAGTCATAAAAAAGTCAGTCCAAATCAAGCAATATCACAAACAATATAGGGCAAAATTAGACAAATATGTTGTGTATGTATTCTCAAGTGGACATCTGTATAAAAGTGCATAACATCTGTGAACTTTTTACCATACAATCCTTAGTTTTAACAACCCAAGGCTTTTGAAAGCATTGTGGGAAAAAGAGAAAATGCTGGTAACCAGCATTTTCTCTTTTTTCCCAGAATGTTTTCTATACTTCCTACCACAATCCCTAGTTTTAACGACCCTCAAGCAGAAGGCTTTTGAAAACATTGTGGGGAAACAGAGAAAATGCTGGTAACCAGCATTTTCTCTCTTTTCCCACAATGTTTTTTTTTTATACTTCCTAAAGAAAAAAATCAGTTTTCTTTTGAGACACAGATTGTTTGTTGTCTACAAATGCCTTCAGTTTGGACAGGTTTGAAATATCGTGTTCTAAAGAGTTAAACTGGCCTTACAGTTGCTTTTAGATCAGATAAACATTTTATACCCATTACATCCTGAAACATATCAACAGCAGACGGCTTTTGAATCTTTATCAAACGACACAATTTTAGACTCGTCCAAATTCAAAGCATTTACAGACGACAAATTGAAATTGGCGCCAATGCTGGTATTTGTCTAATAGAGGTCAAGAAAACATTGTGGGAAAAGGAGAAAATGCTGGTTACCAGCATTTTCTCCTTTTTCCCCACAATGTTTTCAATAGCCTTCTTTTTTCAGGGTTGTTAAAATTCGAGATTGTGTGTTAAAGAGTTAAATTAATTTCAACTCTTTCTTCAAGACTGCCTTCTTTAAGAGACCACTTTCTTGTTTCTTTAAGAGACTCTCTGAGTATTTTACTGAATGTATTAAATCAAAACGAATTAATGGTTTACGTCCAGAAAGGGTTGATTGATTGACTGATTGACTGATTGAATGATTTATTGATTGATCGGTTGATTGATTAATTGATTGATTGATTGACTGATTAATTGTTTGTTTGTTTGTTTGTTTGTTTGTTTGGTTGGTTGATTGATTGATTGATTGATTGATTGATTGATTGATTGACTACTTTCCCACATAGACATTGTCAAAAACAACGATCAGCGGTGAGAGAGAATGAGTCAGTCGCAAAAACTATCCTCAGTCCACGGGAAAAAATTGGTCCAGCTTGGAATATTCTAACCAGCGACCCCCTCGTTTCAATTCCGACTACGCTACGAGACTCAGAAACAAAAAGAATAAATTATTCATGAATCATGCTATGATGAGTAAGGGCGCGGTCAATTTGATATATTTATAGTTCTAAAAGATTGATTTTCAAGATTATGAAATGGTTTATGACTGGAATAGAAAGGAAAAAAATCTGACTTTTCTTACCTCCTACCTTCCTCGTGCTATAAATAAGTGTGAGTTACGACTTGGGTTTTACAAAGCAGCCTGTAGATTCCAGCGGGGTAACTCATTTAGAGCCCCCCCCCCCCCAAATTTTTAACAGACGAAATAGAAAAAAAAAGTTAAATGGGGTACTATTATAAACTACAAGTTCTCAACCGTTCATATTTTTTCCAGCTGTCATTTAATTCCAATTACATTGGATCCATACTATGTTAAAAGGGGGTTTAATGCATTTGCAAAAAAGTATCCGAAGGCTGATCTGGGTAGAAACTTTTTGCTCTCTGATAAATTTTCCACATGTCAAAGGATTATTCTACCTCGTGATTCAGTCAGTTGTGAGTCAAAATGGCTTGTATGGATCCATACTTACATGATGACTTGCCTGGTATATTGGATCACGAAGATGCATTAAACCTTTTGACAGAGAGCCGTTCATTTTTTAACCCTTATCACGCTAAATAAGTGGAATGAATTTTTTGAGCCGATAGTAAAAACCGACATTTTGTTATTTCAATTTCAAGGTTATGTTTTGGTGGGACAGCATATCCTTATCGGACAGTGTGGATCAAAGCTCAGACTGCACGTTCTGTGCAGTCTGATCTTGATCTACACTGTCCGCAAAAGGTCAGTGAGTCGCGCTTAGCAGCCAAAGAATTAAGTTAGACCATGTTGTCCTACATGTGCCCTTGCTTCGGAAGTGTCAAAAAAAGCTTAATTATGACTTACGTGCTTACTAGTAACTCGCTCTGCCACTCTGTTATGTCTTTTATGCGTAGCAAGATTACACATAATCCTTTTTAACACTTTTTACTACTAGAATTTTGTTCAAATATTTTAAGCACTAAAATTGCACTTTATAATCTTTTTTATACATACATGTGAGCTAAATGACCAGAGCTGTACGATACACCATATAACATAATTCATTTATTCATTCATTCATTTATTCATTCATTTATTGATCGTTCGTTCGTTCTTTCGTTCATTCGTTCGTTCATTAATTAATTAATTAATTAATTAATTAATTAATTAATTCATTCATTCATTAGTTACAAACCCAAAGACTTGTCCTAGTTGAAAGCATTTGCAGACGACAAAAGTGGTATTCCGGGGTCATATTCACTAAGGTTCCATTCTTAAGAACATTCTTTGTCTTATTCCCCAAGATTTTCAAAATTCAGAAATATAGAAAACCCTGGAGAATGAGACTGAAAACATTCCTAAGAATGGTTGGTAAATACGGACCTTGTAATTCAAATAATAGACTTTGTTTGTTATAACCGACCTGGGTCCAGCTGGTAAAAATCTTTTGACCATGTAAGATCTAATCCGGACTTTTAACGACCCTGAGGCAGAAGACATTTGAAAACATCGTGAGAAAAGGAGTAAATGCTGGTAACCAGCATTTCTCCTCTGTTTCTACCCTTCTATACACAGATTTCGACGTCTGAGTCGCGTTTATTATCTCGTCTGCAAAAATGCTTTGAATTTAGACCAGTCCAGAATGTTTCGTTTGGTAGAGTGAAGCACATCCACAGATATGCTGCAAAAGTTTCGTAATTATTAATTTTTATAATTCTGTCATTTTTTTCACCAAGTAACGTCCGATTATTGTAATGGAAAGAATGGTCGGAATTGAATCCATGCTAGTTTATAACATTAAATGTTGGAAATCCGAAAAAATGTATACTCACGCTTTGTTGTTTTCTCTCGTGTTCCCCGGGGGTCATGCATGTGCGAAATTCATCATAAAAGGTCAAATATCATTTAAAAATAGCCATCACGTGAAACGAGTCCGTTGAATTAACAAAAAAATTATCTAAATTTTGTTTTAAGAAATATAGTTTAAAAAACGCTATCGAAATGAAAAAATATCCATATAAAACACCCCGTACATGAATTGAATTAAAGAAAAATTAATTGTTATGCCAACATTCCCCACCCCCTTTGTGATAATAATCTATAAATACGTAAATTAAATGAGGTGTTCACAAGGGCTGGGAGCTGTAGCGGGCTTCTGTAATCCAGCTGGTTGGAGGCCGGGGTCAAGAACAGTCTGAGGGCATGCCCGGCCCGCGTCAACCGATCTGTATCCATTGAGTGTCCGCAAGTGTGTATAGAAGCGTCTGGTAGGATTTAAAGCAACCCAAGTGCCCGCTGAGTGTCGTCCGTGAGTGCAACTGTAGGAAGGAATAATCGTAGGTATAAGTGTCTGTTTCTAGGGTCCATCCCCCAAAGTCTGAAGTGTCCGAGTCAAGCAAGGTTGGAAAAAGGAAAAAGCAAGCAACGTGTCCAACATGGCTGGACTTGATCCCTTTTTATTTTTCTACCTTAGATTTTTTTTAAATTCCTTAAAATACTCATTTCTCGTTTATATGTCTTATGTTCTCTTTATTTCCCAAAGTTTATAATTTTTCTCCGTAAGATAAATGAAAAATATTGCGATATGCCTTCTGATTGCGTTAATTGTGCATTGGTTTGCTTTTTATCCATCTTGTTAAAATACATGTCATCACCATTTATGTAGGTCCCGCGTATTGATTTAAATGGTTTCAAATGAATATTGCAAAGCTTAACTATTTGTATATTAAGAGCGGCTTGGTGCGCTTTTACGGAGAGTGTAGATCACGTGCAGTCTGGTCTTGGATCTGCACTGTTTGATACGGTGAGGTTTTTTTTATGGAACAGTGCTTTGAAACCACAATATAAGTTACGGTTTGGTATTTATATTTGGAAATGTTTATTTATCAAACGAGTCATAATTTGTGAAAAGGGGTTTTAATACATTTGCAAAGAGTATCGACCAAGGTCAGCCTCCACAGCAGAAACTTTTATTTTTCTGCATGTCAAAGAGCCATTCTACCTCATGCCTCAGTTGTATTTTTTTAAACAAACTAGATCCATATTACGTGACGATTGACATAGTGCATCCAGAGATGCATAAACCCCCCTTTTCCTAGAGTGCACCTCATTCTAACTCTTTACCAGACGACAAACTTTTGGAATCATCCAAACCCAAAGCATTTGCAGACGACAAATTAAAAAATGCTCAAATTGTGGCAGTTGTCTTTGATTGTGTAGAAATCATTGTGGGAAAAGGAGAAAATGCTGGTTACCAGCATTTTCTCCTTTTCTCACAATGTTTTCAAAAGCGTCCCTTCTCAAGGTCTTTAAATGTCGGTATTTTTAGGTAAAGATTTAAAAAAAAGTTTAGAATAGTAATAAAAAATACAACTGAATTCAGATTGAATAACCTGCTAATGTTCAAAGTAATTAAACCTCTTACAGTAAGTAAGTAAGCAAGTAAGTAAGTAATATTTTTTATTATAGTGACATGTGTTTTACAATTACATGAGAGTTCTACAAATATGAAATATGAAATTTCAACACCCGGCCCCATGGGCCTATATGTCACCTAAATGATAAATGGAACATAAATACAAAAATTCTCGTGTTTTAATGATCCTGATGATGGAAAAGCTTTTGAAACCATCATGGTAATCGGTATTTTCTCTTTTTCCTTCGATCTTTTATACTATTTCAGAATTTCATCTTATTATTTGAGTCACAATGAATTTGTCGTCTGCCAATGCTTTAAATCTTGAAAAGTTCTGAAACTTTGTCGTCTGGTAAAGAGTTAAACAAAAATGCACGTAATACGCGTGACCAGATTATAATGTAAGTGCATGTTTATAGAAATGTTACTGGGAACATGTCATGTGGTAATTTTTTTGTTGAATATATGAGTTTTGCATTTTTACGTTGAAAAAAAAAAAGACCAGAATTTTTCAATTTTGCTTGTGTTTAGACATATACCTTCATAAATTATTGGCGGTGTAAATAAAAAATCAGACCAACGTGTCTGTACAATATGGGTACGTATTCACCAACCATTCCTAAAAACATCTTTAGATCGGATACTTTCTAAATTTGAAAGTAACACAACTTCTAGTTGGCTAAACAAAATAGTGAGAATCATGTGGTTTCAACCGCATACTCGAGGTACAGGTAACTATGCGTCTGACCAGTCCGCATAGCTCAATTGGTAAAGCGTAGGACTCATGAACGTGATGTTTCGGGTCACTTTGGGGTGTGGGTTCGGTTCCCACGGCTGGCAATCTAAAATATCTAATATTCTTTCGGATGAGGCGTTAAATCGAGGTCCCGTGTGACGGTGCTATACACCGAGCACGTTAAAGAACCAGATGTAACTTAGGATGGGTTTCGTCCTGTATCTGCACTATCCCCCGTAACAATACTAACAGCCTTCAGGGGGTGTCGCCCATATGGGCAACCGGTGGCCACGATAAATAAACACAAATTCAATCAATCAACTATGCGCCTGCCACTAGAAAACTGTATACATGACGAGGTATACCAAGTGCAAAAAACTCCCCATGTTCTGAGATGAAATTGAATTTTGGAGATTATATCAAAAATGCAAAACCATTTCTAGGGATATTTTGGTTCTAGTTTTGATGTTTTGTTTGGATTGAAATTCCGATTGCGCCCAATCCTTTTACCGTTGGTAGAAACTGGTCCTCTCTCTCTCTCTCTCTCTCTCTCTCTCTCTCTCTCTCTCCCCCCCCCCACTTTTTCCTGTTTTTGATTTTTTTCTCATTTTCATTGGACATTTTAATTTTGCAGTATTATAATATCTTGATAAAAAATTCATAAGTACTCTTTGAAATTTTATCTAAGTCTTTGTAAATATTGAGAATGTGAATTCACCCTTTACTACACAATCCCGAGTTTCACTAGCTTGAGGAAGAAGGCTTTTGAAAACAGTGTGGGAAAAGGAGAAATGCCAGTTTCCAGTATTTCCTCCTTTTCTCAGTGTTTTCTTCCCATTCACATACAAGACTAATCATTTGAACAATATTTAAGTTGTCGTATACAATAGCTTTCAATTTGGAAAAGTCTGAATTTTTTGTTGTTTGGTAAGGCGTTAATACATTTGCACTATTGAAGTAAATGTTAAACAAAAAAGGATTCGCCCAATAAGAATAATTTCTCCTTATACCGCAATGTTTTCAACAGTTGTCTGAAAATGCAAAAAAGTTGTTTTAAAGGAGGCGATACGTAAAAAAAAAAAGAAATAGTCATGAATATAATAATTTTGATAACGCAAAATTTGAAACTTGGGTTTCGAAATTAATATTTCGTGACTTCAACATTTATAACAAATTTAAGCCTTGCTCTGTGAAAAGAAGGCTTCATAAATCTGCAAAAAGTTTAAACCGAGGTCAGCCTGCGCAACCGCGCAGGCTGACCTCGGTTGAAACTTTTTGCTTTTGGTCAATTTTTTTTTGCATGTGAAGGGACCAGTGTACCTCTTGATTCAGTTGGTTGTTAGACCGAATGGATTTTAGGGATACTTAATTATGTGTTGACTTACTTGATATCATGCATCACTGAGATAATTTTAATCCCCCTTTCCCAGAGCATGGTTCATTTGCACGCTGCGTCGATTATTACAGCATTTAACCCTTTACCAGACGACAAAATTTTAGCCTTGTCCAAATTGAAAGCATTTGCAGACGACAATTTCAATGTGGCTCCAATGGTGCAATTTTTCTTTGATTTAGTAGAAAACATTGTGGGAAAAGGAGAAAATGCTGGTTACCAGCATTTTCTCCTTTTCCCGCAATGTTTTCAAAAGGTTTCTTTTCCAAGGTTGTTAAAAGTCGGCATTGTGCTGTAAAGGGTTAATAATCATGATTAAATCAACTTTAAGGCTGCTAACCCCTACTCCATGCGTTTATGCGGACAGTGTGGATCAAGATCAGACCGCATAGAACGTGGACATTGCCTTTATTGTTCGTCGGAACTACGAAAAAAAAACGTAACAATAAAATAAGCAGAGAAAACATGTAAACGAAAAATTTGTTACCCACCGCTGTATTTCTGTGCAGTTGTGTTGAAAATAATCGTTATCTCCCGCTAGATGGCATTCTACAAATAAACATCTATCTAATTTGGGCATTCTGGGAACAGAACCGGACTAATTTTCAAAACAACAACCGTTACTTTGAATTTCAAAATGAAATAAACGTTTACTCAATAAAAAGCTACCTGGTGCGATTCATTCAGCTATGATCGGCTGGCATGTAACCTATGGACCGGCAATTTATTAAAACAGCCCGTACATGCTTGGGTAATAGGCAAACAGCTTCGCTATATAAGCCCTACTTTTCCCAGGTATACGGGGATTGGTGATGCGTCATAGCAGACAGGTCAAATCTTCGAAGAATATGACATGCGAAGACAACGGAAAATAATACATGACTGAACGGGGGTGGGGGTGGGGGTGGGGGAAACGTAAAAAAAGAATGTTTGCTGTAGTATGATTTGAATGTCATTTATTTTTCCAAATTATTGTTTGAAGTTGTTATTAAGTGAGAAACATTTGCGCCATACTCTGGCAAAAGGGGGTTTAAAGCATCTTTGTGGTACATTGTACCAAGCAAGCTATCCAAAAAATCCATTTTGTCTTAAAAACCGACTGGATCATGACGTAGAATGGTCCTTTGACATGCACAAGATTAACCAATAGCCCCTTTTTCACACGGCATGACTCAATTGTAAAAAAGAGTGGAAAGCATGAACATGAACAATTGTGACCTGCCGCTGTATTTTTGTGCACTTGTGTTGAAAATGATTTATGACTGAACGGGGGAAAGAACGTTAAAAAAAGAATGTTTGCTCTAGTATAATTTGAATGTAATTCAGTTTTCCAAATTTTTGTTTAAAGGTGCTATTAAGTTTAAAAAAAAAATGAGCCGTGCTCTGGCAAAAGGGGGCTTAATGCATCTCCATGATACGTGATACCAGGCAAGTCATCACATAATTATGGATCTGTAATAGTCACTTTTTTAAACAACCGACTATATCATGAGGTAGACTGATCTTTTGACATACAGAAAATTGACCAATAGCGAAAAGTTTCGGCCCAGGTCAGCCTGCGCGGACTGCGCAGGCTGACCTGGGTCGATACTTTTCGCAGATGCATTAAGCCCCCTTTTTTCAGAGCATGGCTCAAATATTTGAGCTATGCTCTAGCAAAGGGGTGTTTAATGTATCTGCGTGATGAAGTACACCAAGAATATCATCAAAATAATTATGGATCTATAAAATGCATTTTGTCTAATAACTGACTGAATCATGCGGTAGATTTCACCTCGGACAAGCAGAAAATTTAGCAAAAGCAAAAAGTACCGACCTAAGTCAGCCTGCGTAGACTGCGCAGGCTGACCTAGGTCGATACTTTTTGCAGATGCGCGAAAACCTATTTTCACATAGCATGACTCAACTCTTTTACTCTCAAACCACTAGGTAAATAATTGATTGAATGATGTTTTACGCCGCTTTCAACATTTCAGCCATATCACGACAACAGTTCACATATTCATATATGTTTTGGGTGTCACCAGTACTAGCCCAGGTCTCTGAAGTGTCTTGCCCAAGGTTTCTGTCGAAAAAAATAAATAAATAAATAAAATAAAAAATAACCGACGCCTTAACTAGGGATTGAACCAGGAGCGTCTGCATTGCGGATCATAACCGTCACCACTGATCCATCCGGGACCCCTACTTACTATATACTCGTATATATACGCGTGTCGAAAAAATTGCGAATTACCGATTACGGACATTTTGCGTACGGATTCAAGACACTCGTTATTTGTTAGTATACTTTTGGTAAAATATGCGAACCGTGAGAAAAGTTTGCGAAATTTTCAAATTCACGAAATCGCAAAAATTTCCACGTTGATTGATTGAATTTGCGTTTATTTATCGTCACCATCGGTTGTCCATATGGGCTACACCCCCTGAAGGCTGTTAGTATTGTTACGGGGGATAGTGCAGATACAGGACGAAACCCATCTTAAGTTATGCCTGGTTCTTTTACGTGCTCGGTGTATAGCACCGTCACACGGGACCTCGGTTTAACGTCTCATCCGAAAGACTATTAGTAATTTTAGATGGCACCGTGGGGATCGAACCCACACCCTCAAGTGACTCGAAACATTACGTTCACGAGTCCTGCGCTCTACCTATTGACCTATGCGGGCTGGTCAAATTTTCCACGTCGCAAAAATTTCCACTTATATAGTACTACATTCTCGACCTGCTAAATAAGGTAAGTGAAACCTGTAAGCAGATAGTAAAAACCTGAATGTTGCTATTTCATAGTAATTCTTCAGCGGAGGGTGCGGGGTGGGGGGTGTATCTCCTGATCGGGCAGTCTCGATCCAAAATCAGAACGTCTTAGCAAAATAGCACACATAAAAATCTATGATTAGACGTTTTGTGCACTAAGAAAACACTCTCTGATCATAGCAAAGGCATAATTTATTCAAGATGTTTTCGCACTGTGACAGACTGCCGCCCCGCCCAAATGGCACTCTAAAAAATTCATGTGAAAGTTGTTGCCTGTACCATTAAGAATTAAAATTTTCTTCATTTTCTCATATTGTTTTTATCTTTTGTCCAATTTTAGAACGGTAAATAGAATGTTAAAACAGTTCGACTTAAATTTATCTTTGATAGGTGAACAGTGGCTCGCAGATAAGTTGGGGTAATTTGATATCCTTAAATTATTATTTTATTTACTGAAAACCTACATCGTAGAAATTTATTATGCATGTGAGCCAAACTCTGTTAAAAGGGGGCTCAATGCGTTTTCGAAAAGTTTTGGCCTATGTGAGCCTGCGCGGACTGCAGTCTTTCAGTCTTTGCAGACATGGGCCGAAACTTTTCGCTATCTTCAAATTCTCTGCATGTCAAAGGATTATTCTACCTCGTGATTCAGTCAGTTGTTTGACAAAATGAATTTTATGGATCCCTAATTATGTGATGTCTTGCTTGGTATTGTGTATCACGGAGATGCATTAAGCCCCCTTTTGCCAAAGCATGGATCACATGTAATTACATTTTTATTTCGACGATTTATGTGAGTACCAACAACCTAGGTTTTAGTGAAGTTTTTGCTCAATGAACCACCGAATACCGGTACTACCTTGGTAAATTTTTATTCACTCTTTCTGCGACAAGTATATAAACGCTAAACAATCCTAAAAGATTGTTTAATTATAGGCATAACTGAACAAGCGGACGGTATAGATCAAAGATCAGACTGCACGTTCAGTGCAGTCTGATCTTTGATCTATGCCGTCCGCAAAACCCCATTTTTTTCTATAGCACAAAAAACGGGTAAAGGCACGCCAGAAATGAACGCAAGGCTGACACCAAACTACAAAAAAAAGAAACAAATAAAAACGGAGACCGTATTCCTGTTACCAAGAAAACGGTGGGCTTTAATGAGAACAAATTTTCTACTCAATTAACGGTTTTTTATACACTAAACTGCCTTGTGGGAAGTTTTATTTGATAATAAATGGGGGCCGAGGCATTCTATTCATCCGTCATTGTGTCTGGAATCTAGTCTAAAAAACCCTGATATTAAACCCTTAGCCTGCTAAGCGCGACTCAAGAACCTTTTGCGGACAGTGTAGATCAAGATCAGACTGCACAGAACGTGCAGTGTGATCTTGGATCTACACTGTCCGATCAGGAGATTTTTTCCACAAAAAACACTTTTGAAATAGCGAAATTTGGGATTTTACACTCGGCTTGACAGTTTTATTTCGCTTATTTATTAGGATTAGGGGTTAATCTTAACCGCTAAAGCCCCTCTTACAACTTAAGTTGCCTTTTTTTTGCGGCCAGTGTAGATTAAAGATCAGACTGCACAAAATGTGCAGTCTGATCTTTGATCTACATTTCACGCTTTGCTAAGACATTCAGGACAAATATATGAATGAATGATTGATTGATTGATTATATGGTGTTTAACGCCGTTTTCAACATTATTTCAGTTATATCGCAGCGGCCAGTGCACCTATCCATACTTTCCTGGAGTTTCTGTTACCAGTGCTCCGCACAATATTCTTTCCAAGCCACTGGCTGCTTTCCCACATAACGTCGAAACAATGATCAGCGTTGGGAGAGGAATGAATCCTGTCGCAATGACTATCATCAATCCTCGGAAAGAAATTTGCCGCGCCTGGAATCAAACCCTCGACTTCCTGTTCATAAGTCCTGTACGCTACCAACTGAGCTACTGGGGTTTGGCATATTCTTGACAAGAGCAGTCTTGAAATTGCAATTATTTAGGTCTCATTTTAGACTGAAAGTGTCGAATAGGTTTATTTGGTACTCTAAGAGTTAAAGAAAGAATTCTAGATTGTTCAACGTAACTAGAGAATATTTAAGTTTTTTACCAAACGACAAAATTTTAGACTCATCCAAGTTGAAAACATCTGCAAACGACATTATTAGCACATGATCACAAATTATGGAAATGGTCTTTGATAGGGTAGAAAACATTGTGGGAAAAGGAGAAAATGCTGGTTACCAGCATTTTCTCCTTTTTTCACAATGTTTTCAAAAGGCTTCTTCCTTAGGCATGTTAAAACTCCGCATTGCCTGGTATAGGGTTAACTGTGTATCAAGCGATGTAATCTTGTCCGAATCGAAAGTATTTTAATTTGATTTATTAGACATGGCTTAAACGATCCAATATGTCTATTATATTGTAGAAAACATCATGGGAAAAGGAGAAAATGTCTCTTCACTTGCTTTTTTTCCCTAAAGCTGATGGTTATTGTCTTTTTAAGCCGATTGGTTTGTCTAAGCAATGCAACTTTTGTGATAATTGGTCAAAATTTTGGGGCTATTTCATGATTTGGCTAACTTGTTGATTTTCAAAACTTCGAAATGCGTACATTTAGATTCATGTCATTAAAAAAAAAGATCGCACTTTTGAAGACTGGGAGCGGTAAAGGGGTAGGAGGTGTGTGTGAAAAGACCTCGATTTACAAGCTAAGCGTTTGCCACGACTGTTTTCTATTCATTATGTTTTTGATCCAAGCTAACAGTCAAAATTTGTGTCTGTAGTATTTAAGTTTTAAAGAGTCTTTTCTCTTTATTCATTGTGCAGAAATTTAATTTTTCTCAATGAAATTTCCCTGGAAATGTAAAACAGGGGCCACGCTGAGAAAATGGCTCTCTCGCTGAGTTGACCCTACTCACGTTCTGTTTCAACAAATTTTCTTAATGAGCTTCTTTCTATGAGCTAATAACCTTTATTAAAGTAACAATAGCTGCCAAAAGTAAATAAAGCGGGTGTTAACTGCAGTTCAATTTAAATCATACTATTTAAAGGTACGGAAATTTTTGTGAACATGACAATTTGGAATTGTTGCGTGGGTCCCAGTGTTAGTCGCTGGCAGAGAAATTTATTTCAAAACTATGTTAAAACTTGCCTATCTTTGTTTACTTTTTGCCTGATTTTAAAATTCATTTTTTCTGCTAGCAACTAACACTTGGGCCGACCACACAATGACAGATGGTCATCTTCACAGTATTTTCCATACCTCAAAATGGTATGATTTAAATTTAACACCTTCTTTCATGCTTTGGCCGCTATTGGGCCTTTCACAAATTGCAAGCAGCAGATGACTTTGAACAAATTGTTTTTCAAAAAGTTGTTCCCGAAAGGGTAGAAAACAGTGTGGAAATGAAGAAAACTCTGGTTGCCAGTATTTGCTCATGTTCCCACAATGTTTTCAAAAAGGCTTCTTCATCGGGGTCGTTAAAATGGCATTATTTGGTAAGAGCTTAAGTAATCGATTGCCGAAGTGAAATTAGTCTTTGTTTTTTTTATTCTTAAATTTCAAATTTCGGTCAACTAAAAAAGTTCACGAGTAGAGAAGATAAATTCGTTTTTAATCTCGTCAGAATATACGTACAATTTCACCCTTTACCGAATTTTAACGACTTTTAAAAAAAGGCCTTTTGAAAACATTGTGAGAAAAGGAGAAAATGCTGGTAACCAGCATTTTCTCCTTTTCCCACAATGTTTTCTACTCTTTCAAAGACAATTCCTGTCATCAGGACCGTATTTATTTTGTCATCTGCAAATGCTGTCAGTTTGTACAAGTCTAAGGTTAAAGGCCAAGTAGAGACCAAAATATCAAAGCTGGTGGCTTAATACATTTAAATTCGAATCATACGATTTAAAAGTATGAAAAATATTGTTGAGATGACAGTCTGTTATCATGTGGTCTGGCCACGTGTTAGTCTCTGGCAGAAAAAAAAAAGAATTTTAAAATCAAGCAAAAAGTAAACAAAAGACACAGCTACCTGGCAGGTTTTAACCTAGTGTCGAAATTAATTTTTCTGTCAGCGACTAACACTTGGACCGACCGTACAATGACAGATTGTCATCTTCACAATGGTTTCCATACTTTTAAATGGTATGATATTAATTTAAATGCATTTAAACACCCGTCTTGTTTACTTTTGGGCTTTATTGTTACTTTAAGGGATTAAATGCTAATAATGCGAAATTCCCAAACAAATTATCCTTGAAATTTCAATTGTTTGAATTGCATTGCTCATTAAGAGGCAGTTTCCGGAAATAATATTTAATTTGTCTTGAAATTATCGTCATAATCAATCTGTTGACCCATTACCATCCAGCCTTTTCGTCAAACATGCCAAAAAAAAATAATACAAATAAAAACGGTGCAAAGGGAAATTAGTGAAACGATATGAAAATATATTTATCTATAGAGATTATATACAGAGAAAAATTGTGGTAAAAGGAGCAGGTGCTTGTTACAAGCAATTGCTCCTTTACCACAATGTTTTCAAAAGTTGTCTACTGGATGAAGAAATGGTATAAAAGCCGCATTTGTACGAAAATTGGCTAATTAAGGAGGGGGCTGTCTTTTGTTTTCTAATGACGGTAGATTAAATCTATTTCGCAAGATATGAGTTCCTGGTCTTTTCTGAATTATGAGAAACATTAACTCTAAATACCGATGAATTAAAATGCAATCATAATAAATTATACCTATTTTCGGTCAGTTGACAAAAAATCCAATGACGATTTTGACGCCGCTTTTGATTAGGGGTCTTAAAGTATCGGACCGTGTAGATCAAGATCAGACTGCAAGAACGTGCAGTGTGATCTTGATCTACACTTTCTGCAAAAGCTACTTAGGATGGCATCAGAATACGTAGCGTTAACGTATGATGACATCACTTAAATCACTTTGGTAAAACCAGTTAAAAAGTACCATTTGAAGGTTATTTGAAGGTTAAACCTGAACAAATTCAAGGCTTGCTGTTATTTCCATTCTCTCTCTCTGTCTCTCTCCCTGTCTCTGTCTGTCTGTCTGTCTGTCTGTCTGTCTCTCTCTCTCTCTCTTTCTCTCTCTCTCGTCAGTCTTTGTCACTCTTTTGTCTGTCTGTCTCTATGTCTTTTTCATAGTACTATAACTTAACAACTTTCTATACGAAAGCCACCCGATTGAAATTCGTCGTATTGCTTACGCCTTTGTCTGTCTGTCTGTCTGTCTGTCTGTCTCAATTATTCCCAATTTTCCGTCAATAAACCTACCAGAGTGTTGAAACAAAACGTTATCACGTCTCAGAAAATGGGTTACTCTGTTTTCTCAAGACATGTCGATTTAAAGATTTACTTCTAAAAAAATTATTATAATTTTTGTGTGTTGAATAACCGATATTTTATCGTGTGATAGTAAATACCCCGAATTTGAACTTTACTTGTTCACCGAATAGAAAACCTCTTCCGTTACAAGTTATAATAGTTTTTCATTGGTCAAGATTCGCTTGAAGTCAAAAACAAGGCGATTTTGTCCAGGCAAGTCAAAACAGTTTTTCACCCGTCAGATTCGCTCGAAGTCAAAAAGAATGCGATTCCGTCCAGGCATGTCAAACATGACTTTAATTGAGAGAGAAATTCGAGATGTTTATCTACCCTAACATAATGGGAACACAAGTGGGTCTTGCTAAACATTCATTTTTTAAAAGCCATTACTTCCTGTAAACGACTAGTTTTTTTTACGTCTTTCAATAGTGTAAATTTGAGAACATCGCTGCAATTTTGTCACAATGTTTTTTGCACGTTTTTCTTCACATGGTGATTATGTTTTTTTTTTTTTAACCCTTTACCACACAATTTTTTAAGAACCTGTCAGAAAATACATTCGAAAACATTGTGGGAAAAGGAGAAAATGCTGGTAAACAGCATTTTCTCCTTTTTTCACAGTGTTTTTTTAGCTTTCAGTGACAAATTCTATTATAATAGCCACATCTAATTTGTCGTCTGCAAATGCTTTCAATTTGGACCAGTCTTAAACTTAGTCGTTTGGTGAAGGGTTGAAGTGAGGATACTTTCCAGGTCGTCTACAGAAAATTTGTTTCAGTGAAAATTAACTTGTGCAGATATTGTTCTCGTCTTGAATATACCGTTGGAACAATTACGGTCTTTCTATATAATGAGTAGTTTATTGTATGTTTAGTGCCATTTTCAATACTATATTAATTATATCACGGCAGCGAAAGTGCAGGTCTATCCATGCGGCTTCTCCGAGTTTCCTTGACCAGTACTCCGCACAACACTTTTTCAAGGCAATGGCTGCTTTCCCAAATAAACCAAGTCTCGAGTACGTGTATCTTCGGTGGCGAGAGAGGAATAGATCCCGTCGCAAAGTTTTTCCTAAATCATTGGAAATTTTTGTACAGATTTTTTCATGATCCGTGCATGAAACATCTTGTTCTTCTCGTCACTCTTAGAACTTATCTGATTTGCTCCCCGAAAGGTTGCCATTAGCGCGCGATTTTGTCAGCATTATTATGTCAGAGTAGTTCTACAAGTTGTAAGAGCATAAAATGCCGCTGTAAATGCCAAATTAATTTATTTTTTAAAAGTTAAACGCCTTTCTCAACTATTTGTATGACAGGTACAATATGGTTAACTCGGCGTGTACCATGGATGTATGAAGTTTCGTTAAGCTTTATCCGGCTAAATAAGTGGAATGAAACTTTCAAAACCGACGGTAAAAAAACAAATTTCGCTATATCAAAGATATTTTTTGGGAAAGATATGTCCTTCTAGGACAGTGCAGATGCAAGATCAGACTGCACGTTTTGTGCAGTCTGGTCTTGATCTACATTGTCCACAAAAGGTCTTTGAGTCTTTGAGTCGCGCTTAGCAGCCTAAGAGTTAAAGAATTCTCGATAACTTATGCGAAAAATGGTGTACATTTTTATATTGACTGTTGCACAATCTGCTTTCTCTGGCGCAATAAATTTTGACCTCATGTTAGAAATAGCAGGTTTCTTTTGACCCCTTTAGAACACTGCAAAATGTATTAAATATATTGTGTAAACTGTCGAAGTAAATGCCAGTTTCATATTTTTCTCTTAAAACGTTTTTTCCAATAGTTCGCTGGACAGTTAGCCAGTGTGTATAAATCCATTGATTTATGACGTTTCTTAGAAAAATCTTTGGGAAAAAAAAGAGTAAATAGAATAAAAGAATAAATAAAAGAAAAATACTGATAAAAGAAAAATGGTCAACAATTATCTTCTTGGTTCATAATCCGCATTCTTATGTGCTGCTTAGTTTTTCAAGCAATGTTCTTGCCAAAAAGGGGCTTATCAGGTTTTCGCTGCGCAATATACCGACAGGTGCCGGCATATTGTGGCAAGACGTATGAACACGGTAAGGGTCGCCGTAAACGCCATTTTCATGTATTTGTTAAAAGTTGATCTGGAACAACTATATAAAATATAACCAACTTGTCACAGTAAATGCCAGTTTCATGTATTTCTAGTAACTTAAACGCCTTTTCTGACAGAATGTATTTCAGTTACATTATCGTCAACTGTGCTCAAGAGCCTGTCGGCAGATGTATAGGAGCCACGCTTTCTGAAAAGGGGCTCTAATGCATCTGCAAAATGTATCGACCCAGGTCAGCCTGCGCAGTCCGCGCAGGCTGACCTGTGTCGAAACATTTTGCTTTTGGTCAATTTTCTGCATGTCAAAGGACCAATTTACCTCAGGATTAAGCCTGTTGTGAGACAAAATGGATTTTTTGGATCCATAATCACGTGATGACTTGCTTGGTATCATGTATCACGGAGACGCACTGAACCCCATTTTTTGCCAGAGCTTGGCTCATATAGTTGTAAACCCATCAGCACCATATGCAGACGACATAGATCAAGATCAGACTGCACAGAACGTGCAGTCTGATCTTTGATCTATACCGTCCGCTTGTTTGGTCAAGCGTGAAAAAAATAATAAAAAACTGTCTTAGTTTCAGTGGCTTGCACCAAGGGTTAAGTAGTATGGGGCAATAATGATCAACCAGTCAAGAACATCAAAATTTTAAGCATGAGACCTGTGATTTTTATCAGAATCAGTGAGGAAACACAGTATTACGTGCCGCTTTTGGATACCGGCCTAGAACTTTTCAAGCATTCACTGATTCTTCTAGACGTCTGGCTGACAGCCGCTAACATGAGAGACAGAGACAGAGTGGGAGAGAGACAGACAGAGTGGGAGAGAGAGGGGGGAGACAGAGAGAGAGAGAGAGAGAGAGAGAGAGAGAGAAAGAGAGAGAGAGAGGGGGGGAGACAGAGACAGAGACAGAGAGACAGACAGAAAGACGGAGAGACAGAGAGAGACAGACAGAAACAGGCCGAGATTGAATGGATAAAACAAGTCTTAAAAACTTTTCATCTAATTGGTTTGATCCGCACTGTATGATCTGAGGTAATATTCTGAAACTTAGTCCGAAATTACCGTAACCGAACCGTAATTACCTCGGCTATTTTCGGAAGAAGTTGTAACATGTCGGAAGTGATCCAACGTGTCGGTCAATATGCAGCGACGGTTGTGCACGGACAGTGTTTAATGTCGTTGTTATTTTTTTTTTGCAGGTCTCTGTGACGAGCAAGGCGGCGATTGTGGTGGGCAGAACTGTAACCCTACGTGTAGGTCGGGATGCGATGCCAATGGGGCATGTTACGGGGGCTGCACGGCGGGATGGACCGGGGTGAAATGCGACACACGTAAGATACAGTCTACTATTTATAGTATCTCGTCACCTTCTGAAAACAAATTTGTAGCAAACGACATTAGTTTAAACATATTTTATTCAACAGTATAATATACCAGTTTACAAAAGACAATACAATACAATCATATGACAAATAAAATGAAGAAAAGGATAAGAACGAAAGCTTTAAAAAGCAAACGACTTTGAAAAGTTCCATGATAAATAAAAAAATAATCAGCCTTAACCTACCATCCCGAGTTTTAACGACCTTTAGAAAGAAAAACGAAAACATTGTGGGAAAAGGAGAAAATGCTTGTTACCAGCATTTTCTCCTATTCCCACAATGTTTTCTTATTCAGTTAATGGTAAGTTTTACTATTTTAGCCAACCTTGATTTGTCGTTTGCACATGTTTACAATTTGGACATATTTTGCCGTGTGGTAAGGAGTTAGTGTCTGTAAAAAATATTGTTAGAGAAGGAAAGAGTGAAAGCCTGTGAAAACATTGTGACAGAAGAAGAAAGTACTCGTCACGAGCAAAAAAAGGTCTGCTGAAAAACAAAAAAATCTCATAATTAGTCGTCTGCAAATGCATACAATATGGAGAAGCCTGAAAATTTATATTTTCAAGTTTTAAATTTCTCGTTAAGAGTAAAATTCGTTCGACTTTTTATCGAATTCGTGTAACATCGCCTTTCATCGTAGGGATTCGGCTAAGACTCGGAAAATCCGTAATCGATCGGCCGATATACCCTTGTTCCCCGCATGGATTACGGATTACACGAGTCTTAGCCGAATTCGTATGATTTTTGGCGATGAAAGGCGATGTTACACGAATCCCATCTGGGTGCCCTATCCTTAATTCTGAACAACTAATCACGTAATTAGAGACCCGACACTGTATTATTCATTAGATATTGCATCACGCATGCGTGATGAATTACTTACGGTGACCTTGACCTTCGAGTGAGTTTCGTGAGACTGCTGACAGTTTTATCAGAAAATCTGCGTCTATTTGTTCGGATTAAACTTGATTTTGAATTAAAAATCAGAAAAAAGATGACTAAATCCTCCAAATATAAAGCTAGGTTTTCATTTGTGTGTGTTTTTTGTTTTGTTGATGTTGTTTTTCATACGTACAAATCACGTTTACAACAATTTTAGCTCTGTGTTTTGTGCTTTACCAACCACTTCTGAATTTTAACAAACCTGAAAACGAAGGTTGATGAAAACATTGTGAGAAAAGGAGAAAATGCTGGTAACCAGCATTTCCTTCTTTCCCCACTATGTTTTCTACCTTTTCAAAGGCAATTGTCATAGTCTTAGCAGTGATTATTTTGTCGTCTGCAAAATGCTTAAAATTTGGATGAGTCTAAAAATTTTGACGTTAGGTAAAGAGTTAAGTTTTGTACTCGGAACTCTATTTCCCCTCCCCCCATTCCCCCCTTTCTTCCCTTTTCAGCATATATCTTGTCAGATTAAAGACGAACACTCTGCCACTATGTTTTCTTAACTCTTTACAAAACTAGAACACTTTAGACTTCCGAATTTAAAGTAGTTGTGAACCACAATTAGATTATTGTGAATCAAACAATGATATTTGGGTTTTTTTTGAAAAAGACAGAAAATACTGTGGGATAAGGAGGAAATGCTGCTTACCAGCATTTCCTACATTTCTCACAATATTTTCGAATGGTTCCGCCCGCAAGGTCGTTTTAAGACGGGATTGTTTGGCAAAGGGTTAATTAATGGATATTAACTTACTAACTTACCTGTACATTTTACGTCTTCACAGCGTGTGGAGATTTCCGGTATGGGGTAAACTGCCAGAAGAGTTGCGGCCATTGTGAAGATGACGAAGTTTGCGATCCGGTAGACGGACGGTGTCCGGGAGCCTGTGTCCCGGGCTTTACCGGACCTCTGTGTAATCAGCGTAAGTATTTCCGGTATACGGACGTTGTTCGGGGGCATGTCTCCCGGAATTTACCGAACCTCTGTTTCACCAATGTAAGTATTTCCGGTAGATGGATGGTGTTCCGGAGCCTGCGTTCCGGGATTTACCGGACCTCTGTGTAATCAACGTAAATATTTCCGGTATACGGACGTTGTTTGGGGGCATGTATTCCGGGATTTACCGAACCTCTGTGTCATCAACGAAAGTTTATCTAGTTGATGGATAGTGTCCGGAAGCCTGGGTCCGAGATGTCTGTGCAATCAACGTAAGTATTTCCGGTATACGGACGTTGTTCGAGGACATGCATTCCGGGATGCACCGTCCCTCTGTGTAATCAACGTAAGTATTTCCGGACGATGTTCGGGAGCATATGTCCCAGAATTTACCGGACTTTTTTAATATCCAACGCAATTATTTATACGTCAACTAATGTAGGCTATTCTCCTAGAAACTGCGTTGAAAATGCGGTTATTACGAGTAATACTTTCTGCAGCATTTTCAACTATTTTACGGTGTCATGTACCTTTTTCGGTTTCACCAGAACCAGGCAAAGGTTCCGTCTTGTCTTTTCTCAAGCAAGCACCCACGAGACCGTGGGCGGCTTGGTCAATATCGATATTTCCTGGTGGATACCTAAATATTTATCATATGAGGGTTGTGGGTTCGGGTACCACGGTTGACTTTCTAACGAGGTCCCGTGTGAGGTGCTATACACCAAGCACGTAAAAGAACTATGCGTAACTTAGGATGGGGTTTCGTCCTATATCTTGCACTATCCCCCGTTATATAACTGACAGCTTTCTTGGGGTTTCGCCCATATAAGCAGCCAGTTGCTACGATAGATTAATGAAAAATAAATCAATCAAGATTTTACCTTGAAATGTCGCGATGCCTCAGTCTTATCTGTCTGTAATAAGTGTCTCGGTTAGGCGTTCTTGCCTTATTTGTCGGGTGTGACTTTATTGTCCTTTATTGCGACTTTCTGGTCCGTGAGAGTATTATGTTGTATATTTCAGCCTGTGACCCTTATTTTTACGGGAAAGGCTGCACCAGCCCTTGTCATCATTGCCGAAACAACAAGGCGTGTAATATCGTCACGGGGTCCTGTGTAAATGGCTGTGCTGCGGGCTGGACGGGCGACAAATGTGATATTTGTGAGTATATATAATTTTTTTTTCACACTACATGTATTTAATATCTAAGCAAACAGTTTCCTGTTTCAACGACCCTGGGAAAGAACGTCTTTTGAAAACATTGCGGGAAAGGAAGAAAATGCTGGTAACCAGCATTTTCTTCCTTTCCCACAATGTTTTCTTTCCTACCAAAAACAAATTCCATCATTTTCGCCATTTTTTATTTGTCGTCTGCAAATTGTTTGTGTTTGGACGAGTCTAAAATTCTGTCGTCTGTCTCAGCGATAGTGCGATGTTCTCACTTTCCCTATAAATCCCGAATTCTGTTATTAGAGATGGTCCTTTGTGAGATTCGACAGATATGCAATTATTACTCCGAATTTTGAAAGTCGGTAGGTAACGTTCAAGTCTTGAAACCTGGATTCATTACTCTCTCACCGCTGATCACTGTTTCAGCAATGGTTTTGTGATAAAGCAGCCAGTAGCTTGGAAAGAATATTGTGCGAAGTACTGATAAAAGAAAATGCAGGAAAGCATGGATCAGTGCACTGGCCGCCTCGATATAAGTGAAAGAATGTCGAAAACGGCGTAAAATGCTATGCCTACAGTCAATTATTTTCCATGTTGAAATATTGTCTCGGGGTCCATGTATCTCGGTGTAATTGACCCCTGCAATACCAAACAAAACAAACACGGCAGTCATTATTTGTTATATTTTCAGTTTGTGCCAACGACACGTACGGAATCGACTGTACCGGAAAATGTGGACATTGTTCAAATAACGAAACCTGCGATCACGTGACCGGAAAATGTGAGAACGGATGTGCACCTGGCTGGATGGGAATACGTTGTAACATACGTAAGTCAGTTTGTTGTATTTGTTTGAGTTTTGTGTCAACCACTTTCAACAATATTTAAGATACTGCGGCGACAGATTACTTATCTCGGTTGTCTTTTCTTGGTGTAACCAGTGCTAGGCTTCGGTCCTAGAGTGCCTTACCCAAAGAAACTCTTATGCGATTGGAGAGATCATAGGTTTACGCTAGATTTTCTCGAGTACAAATCCAACGCATCAACTCTTTACCAAACAATCCCGTGTTTTAACGACCATGACGAAAAACACTTTAGAAAACATTTTGGGAAATGAGAAAATGCTTGTCAACGGTCAGTGTAAATTTGGCTACCCAGTGGGCTATACCGGACCTCTATGGATTCAAAGAATCAATCAAAGAAACTAATAACAAATTAAAACAAAGAATGAGACCATGTTTCTATGTATATAATTGTTTCAGCGTGCAGTTCTGGCTGGTACGGGGAAGCTTGTGATTTTCATGGTGGGCACTGTATATCTGGTACATGTGACTCCGTTACTAGACAGTGTCAACTTGGCTGCTCGGCTCACTAGTCCGGACCAATGAAGAATCGAACAAACAATGATTAAATATAAATAATAAGATTTTCTATGTTTATGTTTCAGCATGCAGTTCAGGCTGGTACGGGGAAGCTTGTGATTTCCACTGCGGGTACTGTATATCTGGTACATGTGACTCCGTTACTGGACAGTGTCAACTGGGCTGCTCGGCCGGCTGGTCCGGACCCTTGTGCAAAACATGTAACTTAATTTTCTCTGTTCTGCTCTTGCTTTACCTAAAAGGCCAATGTTTCAAAGTATGGGGCCTAGCACCCGTAGTACAGTCGGTAGCTCACAGGACTTGAGAACAGTGGTCACTGGTTCGAATAACAAGTTCGACCAATTTCTTTCTGAGGATTGATAATAGTCATTGTGACAGTATTCATTCCTCTCCCATCACTGATCATTGTTTGTGGGAAAACAGCTAGTGGCTTGGGAAGAATATTGTACGAAGTACTGTCAATTGAAACTTCAGGAAAGTATGAAAAGGTGCACTGGCCGCCGCGACATGACTGAAATAATGTTGAAAACGGTGTTAAACACCATAAAATCCATCCAATCAAACTAAAGGTCAACATCCTAACTCTTTACCAAACACCCCCTGTTTAAGAATCTTAGAAAGAAGCTTTTAAAACATTGTGGAAAAAGACAAAAATGCTGGTAACGAATACTTTCTCCTTTGTGCCAGCATCTTTTCAACTCGTAACACTGACAAAGGATTCTGTGGTTGAGGGTTAACCCTTTACCACACAATCCCGAGTTTTTAAGTCCCTGAGAAAAAAAAAACTTTTGAAAACATTGTTGGCAGAGGAGAAAATGCTGGTAACCAGAATTTATTTTCTACCCGTTCCACAATATTTTCTACCCTTCCAAAATCATATTTCAAGTTTGGGTTCATATTTTGTGACAATTTGTCGTCTGCAAATGCTTTCAATTTGAACAAGTCTAACACTTTGTCGTGTGTTAAAGAGTTTTACACCGAAAATAGTTTTCGAAGCTGTAGTTTGCGTGTTAGGCATCATGTAATATATTCGTTTTCTTATCACCTCGTATTTCGGAATATATCATTTGAGATGTAGATTTCCGGAGTAGAATCACAATTTATGTAATTTCAGAAATTTCAAGCGAAGATCACACATAAATTGTGTTGTTCTGAAAGTATCTATTTACACGTGTGAGGTCTGGTCTTTCTGTCAGTCTTTGTTTCTAAACGTCGTGGTAAAAGGTGCTGTTGATTTCTCTTCTTAGGTTTAACTCCATACCGTATTACTGAATCTTAGACAAAGACTTGTCCAATTGAAAGCATTTGCAGATGCCAATTGAAATGTGGATCAAATGATGGAATTTGTCTTTGAATGGGTAGAAAACATTGTGGGAAAAGGAGAAAATGCTGGTTGCCAGCATTTTCTCCTTTTTCCTCAATGTTTTCTATCCTGTTGAAGGAAAACCTCACCGTTTGAGTACTTCCATATATCTAATTTGTCGTATGCAATTGATATCAGTTTGACCTGTCTAAAATTTTGTTGTTCGGCAAAGAGTTAACTCTTTCTTTACTGCTGACGACACCAGAAGCTTTTGTGGACAGTGTGGATCAAGATCAGACTGCACAGAACGTGCAGTCTGATCTTTGATCTACACTGACCACTACTTCATTTTAGATCAAGGCCAAACTGTCTATTCATCATGCAGTAAAACTATATTTATAGCCAATGAAAAAGTGTAAATTATTTACTTTGTAGTGAAAGTTTTAAGCCTTTACCAATCAACATGGCGTTTTAACGACGATTAGAGGATGGCTATGAAAACATTTTAGGAAAAGGAACACAATGCTGGTAACCAGCATTTTTCCTACAGTGTTTTCTATCATTTCAGAGAAAGAAATAATATTGTATCATATTTGTATTAAACATGTTTCTTTGCAGCTTGTGCTGAGAATAAGTATGGCGAAAATTGTGCAACCGAGTGCGGTAATTGTTAAGAGGGTATTAGTGGCAGATCTAGTTGTCTGATCTTGATCTACACTGTCCGACATATCACTTAAAGTTGCTCTACGAATGTTCGAAGTTTGTCAGTCTGTAAAACTCATTTTCTTTGCAGCCTGTGGTGAGAACAAGTATGGGGAAAATTGTGCGGCCGAGTGCGGTAACTGTGACGGGGGTATTTGTGATAGAATGACCGGTATTTGTCCCCGGGGGTGCCTGCCCGGGTGGAGGGGCGTCACCTGCCATCAAGGTAAAAACAAACTTCCTTACACGTATGCCATTCGATGAATTTGTCGCCGAGCCCCGGTAGCTAAGTCGGTAGCGTACAGGACTTGAAAACAGGAGGTCGCTGGTTCGATTCCCGGCTAGGCCAATTTCTTTCCGAGGACTGATGATAGTAATTGCGACAGGATTTCACCACTGACCATTGTTTCGACGATGGTTATATGGGAAAACAGCCAGTGGCATGGAAAGAATATTGTGCAGAGTACTAGTTAGGAAAAACTCCAGGAAAGCGTGGATAAGATAACTGAAATAATGTTGAAACAGGCGTTTAACACCATTCAATTAATCAATCAAACAATCAATCAATCAATCAATCAGTCAATCAACCAATTCGGTGATTCTAACAATTTCATTGAGAGAGGTTGAATTCTGTTGTAGAAATAATTATAACGTCACAAAATTATTACTCTTATGATTTTATATCTGTTTTCGTTATTACAGGGTTTTCGCTGTCTTCTCATGTTCTGTGAAAAGGGGGTTTAATGCATCTGCAAAAAGTATCAACTCATGTCAGCCTGCGCAGTCCGCGCAGGCTGACATGAGTCGAAACTTTTTGCCATTGGTTTATTTTCTGCAAGTCCAAGGACCATTCTACCTGAAGAATCAGTTGGTTGATAGATCAGTCGGTTGCTTGGTATAATACGCCACAAAAATACAGTAAACCCCCTTTTTCCAGAAGGTGGCTCATGTCTATATAACAGAAAAAAATAAACAATAGAACGAAATAAAAAAAAAAAACCTCGAGGAAGTGTTTCTTCTCAATTCCAGGGATACTTCAGCCCAGTTGATAAGTTACCTGGGTTTTTCATAATAAGCGTCGGTTTTCTTTGTACCCTTTACATTATACAAAAGATGCAAAAAGGTGGACTCGCACACATTAAAAAAAATCCCTATGCAAAAGTAGAAGAAATCTGAAAAAAGAAAGTGATGATAGAAATAAAAATAAACAATAAAACAGAAAAAAAAAATGCTAAAATTGACAAATGTTTTCTTTCCTGTAACGTATAAATCATGTGCCGCCTCGGTTTAAACAAAATTGTTCGCTATGTTTCGTCCCCCAAAAAATCATTTTCTGAAGAGAAAATAAAAGAAAATAATAATGAGACTTCATATCACTGAAGGTCTACCTATTACTAAGTGAACGAATCGGAATCGTCTTTTACCACATTATTATAACCATTTACCACACAATCTCGAGTTTTGACGACACTGACAGAGCGGGCTTTTAAAAACAATCTGGGAAAAGAAGAAAATGCTGGTAACCAGCGTTTTCTTCTTTTCCCAAATTGTTTTCCTACTCCAAGATAGATGAATCCCCCCTTTTGAGCTGCACTGAATCTGTCGTCTGCGAGTGCTTTGGATTTTGAGAAGTCCAAAAGTTTGTCGTTTGGTAAAGATTTAACCCTTAGCCTGCTAAATAATGCAATTGAAACTTACAAGCCGATTCCCAAAACCCGCCATTTCATATCTTCTAATGCTTACTCTAATGCTAATTTCTAATGCTATTTCAACGGGTTTTTTTATCTTTTTTTTTTAGAAAAGACATCCTCTTATCTGACAGTGTAGATCCAAGATCAGACTGCACGTTCTGTGCAGTCTGATCTTGGATCTACACTGTCCGCAAAAGGTCAGTGAATCGTGCTTAGCATTCTTATGGTTAAAACGTTGTCTGATGCATTTCGACTCAAAGATCTGCTTGTGGAGGAAAAAGAAAGCGTTTAACAGACAATGAGACTTCACAGAAGCCCTATCTACTAATTGAGTTGCGGAACATTATTCCTTGTTATCGGGATGCTTGCACACCCAGCGATTGGCTTAGAACAGAAGAGGGCTTATCACTTGTTATTATTGGACATGAAATGTTTTCTTAGTAGGATGAACATATTTTTTTTTCTTTGCTTCTCGTTTTTTTCTTAATTTATCTCTCAGCTTGTTACCCATGGAACAAACTTGCAACAGACGCGACTTTGAAAGAATTACATGTAGCCTTGCGGATCATTGGTTCACGGTAGTTACTGTCCGATCACAAAAAATCAAAAAGTTTCACAGAGTAGAGAATCAATTACCAAATAATTTTTTATTCTCATATTTTAGTTAGCGTCATAGAAAATATCATGCATTTTCATCCAAACATTTGAAAGCAAACCCACCTTGACCTTCATCACTGGCCCGCTGCCATTTTCAAATTGAATCATGTGACTTCGATGGTATTTATAAAAGAAATCGTTGCAACTTGATATATATAGCGCCATTTTGTAGTCACATGGTTTGAAAATATTGCCACATGATCTAGCATATGATCGAAATACCTCATCCTGTTTGCTTGTTTGTAAAACTGCTTGTAATGAAGGATTTGAGAGGGTGGGGTAAAAGGTGTTCAGCATGTAGATGCCAATTACGTCGTTTTCACTTCCGGTACATTTTCCTTCTATTCTAAACATATTTTTTTGGAAATTGAAGTTGGCTAAGGGAAAGAAATGTCTGATTCAAGGTATTTACACTCAAAATAGAGGCGAGACAAGCCGCTTGAGGGCGCCGATGTTTATTATGGCGGAAAAATACCGATTACCTGGAAGTAAAATGTACCATGAACCTACATGTCATGACTATACATGTACTTGTATATATCTTTCAGTGAGGATAATAGACATTATGCGGGCTGTCTAATCTCAACTTACACTAACACTTTTTGAAAAACTCTTCCCAGCCACTCATCAATTCGTACTCAGCCGGAATGACTCAAGTGGTAAGGCGATATACCTGTAGACGACAAATACGGGGACACTTGAGGGTGTGTGTTCGAGTCTCACGGTTGGCCAAAAAAAAAAATTACTTATTATCTTTTCAGACAAGACGTTTAACTTACGTCACGTGTGCCCGTTAAAGAACCAGGCCTATGTTTTTTGAAGAGTACCAACAGTACCGCTTAAGACATTAACAAAAATGCCAAAATAAGCCACTTAGCTGATAACGCGTTTGTGATATGTACTCATTTTTTTAGACTCAACTTAGCAAATCTAACGGACTTGAGCCTGTTAACGGAGTTGTCCTGAGTACGGACGTGAGTTTTTTTTCGTCAAACCGGGTATAGGCGTAACTTAAAAAGCGTTTCGTCATGTATCTTGTACTATCCCCCGTAACATTACTAAGGGCCTTCTTGGGGCGTAGCCCGTATGGGCAACCATATGCGACCATAAATAAACTAAAATCAATCAAATCATATGTGGGGCCGTTTTTACTAATATCAGATGTGGATTTTTTTCTATCATGTTTGTTTGTATCCGCAAGCAATTCGTGTACTTTCCGTGGAAAATTTATAGGTATGAAATAAAAAAATATAGCATATCATGAAACAGAATCAGATCACCACCAAAATGCTATGAGATACGCAGTACAGAAATAATGAATGTATAACATTTCGACTCGTACGTTATAAAACGAGATAACGAAGCCACTGACAGTTTATTGCTTCTCAAAAGTGCACGCGATAACTCTCGAAAGAACATGGGTACGAAAGCGAATTAGAAGTTATTGTACGCCCCCTTGCGGATAACTGCGTTAGAGTATTTTAGTGTCTGAAGGTCGCCCGGACTTGAAAAAGCTTTTGCGGACAGTGTAGATCAAGATCAGACTGCACAGGATTTACACCCTCTGCTATCTGATGTCATACGACCGAATGACTCGTGATAACTCGGCCGATTCCATAACTACTACGGATCACCCGAGTTTTGCCGACCGTGACGGCCATGCTTGTCTGTCATTGCGGCGGAAATCTGTGTTAAGGATAGGACACCCTAATGGGATTCGTGAAACATCGCCTATCATCGCCGAAAAACTTACGGATTCGGATAAGACTCGGGTAATCCGTAATCGATCGGCCTATAGACGGTGGTTTCCCGCATCGATTACAGATTACCCGAGTCTAAGCGGAATCCGTACGTTTTTCGGCGATTAAAGGCGATGTTACACGAATCCCATTAGGGTGCCCTATCCTTTAGAGTTCGGAGAAAATGTCGAATTAATAAAATTGGCAAAAAAAAAAGAGTTAAAGATAGAACTATAAAATGGATGTTAACTAATTTATCTGGTAAAGACACGTGGTAAACTATGCACACATGCCTTCGGAAGGCCTTTTCAAAACACTGGAGGAAAAAGAGAAATGCTTGTAACGAGCTGATTACCAAACATTCCTCGTTTTCCCACACTGTTTCTTACCATTTTATAGAGAAAAAGTGGCCATCTGAGCTGGATGCACTGTCCTCTAATTATCTGCATATTCTTCTTTTCCCGACGTGTTTTACCCTTTCAAAAGAAAAAAGCCAATTTCAGCTGAATGGTTTAATCGGATGAAGACGTAAGAGGCTATCCGGTATCAACAGACGTCTTCTCAAGGTCTTTTAAAAGTAGTGTGTGAAGTGAAAAATGCCTCAAATTGAGCTGAATGGATTGTAATCTAGTTTATCTGGTGAAGACGTGAGGGTCTATAAACATACGCCTTCAGCATGAAAGGGCAAAAGATGGCAACGAGTGCATTCGTCTATTCATTCCTCGCCATATTTCTGTTTACCAACACAAACTCTAGGAAAGCATGGATAGTTGCACTGGTCGCCACGATATAATTGAATGTTAAAAGCGGGGTTAACCACCAACTAATCAATATTTACAGACTAACACATCTAACAATATTCTTTTCAAGCCACTAGTTTCTTCCCTAGAACTAAATGAAATTTTGACCAGCATTAGGTCTTGTTTTAACAGTTTTCTAGCCACTGGCTGCTTTGCTGAACTGAACTAAGGCGAAACAGTGATTAACTGTGGCAAAATAACTTACTATTACTCATATAAAAGAAAAAAAGAGTTTCCTTCCAAAATTAAACTTTTTTCTTTATAAATGAATGTTTCTTTTTTATAAATGAATTTTATTTTCAGTTCAATGTAATACCAAGTTTCTTTTGTGTTGAGAATTGTTTCGACGATGTCTATGTAAAAAAGCAGCCACTTGCTTTTGAAGAATATTACTCGAGGTAATGGTAAAAGAAACCCCGCTCCAGAAAAGCATGTACTGTCCGCCGATATATACTAGAAATAATGTTGAAGCGGCGTTGAACACCATTAAAATCAAAGAAACCAAGTTTAGTTCGTTTTGTACTTTATCAGCAAGGTTTACACTCAATAACACTGCACTTTACCGGGCGTGCCAATTAAAATGCAACAGTTTGGTAGAAAAAAAAAATTTTTTTAAACTGAATCAAATTCTGAGAAAATATCCACATTACAATGAATACCTGGTCGACGTTTACACTGCTCTTTGCGAATTGCAGATTATTTCATTAGTTTTTAGTCCACTACCGGCGAAGCCGAAGGGGACTTTAGGTTTGCACTCCGTCCGTCTGTCCGTCTGTCTGTCCGTCCGTCATTCCGCCAGTTTTCCGGACTTTTTTTTCTAAACGCTTGCAGATATTGAGCTGATTTGTGGTGTGTAAGTCAACCACCAAGAGTTACAGATCAACTTTGAGTTTCGTTCCGGTCCACTGATTTTTGACGAAATTACGGGCCTTGGATTTAGAAATTTTCACCGAAAAAACAGCTTTCCGGACTTTTTTTCTAAATGCTGGCAGATATTGAGCTGATTTTCAGTGTGTAAGTCAACCACCATGAGTTAAAGATCAAGTTCGAGTTTTGTTCCGATCCACTGGTTTTTGACGAAATTACGGGCCTTGGACTTAGAAAATTTCACCGAAAAGAAAAACAGTTTTCCAGACTTTTCTTCTAAATGCTGGCAGATATTGAGCTGATTTTAGGCGTGCAAGTCCACAACCATGAGTTACAGATCAAGTTCGAGTTTCGTTCCGGTCTACTGATTTTTGATGAAATTACGGGCCTTGGACTTAGAAAATTTTCACTGAAAAAACTTCTTCAATGAACTTACATTAACAAGGAAAAATGTTTATATATCTGGCTTTCATTAAAGCATTGCATACAAAGACAGACACGATGCTTATAATTCTGAAAGGGAGTCAAATACATTCTTTCTCCTCCACAGAGTTTCACAAACTATACCTGCCAGCGATATATACGGCCAGTAGCGGACTCAGTATTGCTATACAATACTATCAGAATGCTTGTTTTTTTTTTTTAATCCTTAAGCTGCCAAATAAACGAAACAAAAATGTCCACTAAATAGTTAAAAACTAAATGTTGCGATTTCAAATTTAATTTCACCGGGGAAGAAAATACCGTATCGGACAGTGTAGATCCAAGATTAGACTGCACGTTTTGTGCAGCTGATCTTGATCTGCATTGTCCGCAATAGCTCCTAAAGTCGCGCTTAGCAGCTTAAGGTTAACAAAACTATATGAGACTTTGACATTATGTCAGGGAATAAATTCTCTTATAGAGGAATACAAGTTAAACTTACAGTGCATTTTTAGACAACCCTCGTACACTTAAGGATTACGACCCCGAACTTATCGGTAAATATCGTGTAACATCGACGTTTTCGTAAAGGCTATTCGGCTATTCTCGGCAGCTTCCTTTATATGAGAGTGGACTCAATTACTCATCGGTAAATATCGTGTAACATCGACGTTTCGTAAAGGCTATGCGGCTTAACATATCAAAGAATTATACTATGTGTTCATCAAATACTGATTTCTAAAACTGAAATTTTTATTCAATATAGTAAAATAAAGTAAGAAAACTCATTACAATTTGACTACTTATTTTCTAAAACTCTGATTTTTTTTTTATTCAACTAAAATAAAGTAAGAAAACTCATTACAAATTGTTGATTGTGCTCTTTGGTTTTTTCCTCAATTTTTCAAAATTGGGGGCGGCAGTTTACCGGTTTTGCTAAATATACACGAATATACGTTCTGTCTAAGCCAATAAGATAGATGGTTTTGAAATTAAGAAAATCTGGGTCTCTTTTCACCAACCATTCTTAAGATCATTCTTGAAGTCTAAAGATAGATCTAGAAAGTAACACAACTTCTGATTGGCTTAACTATTTAGTTTAGCCAATTAGAAGTTGTGTTAATTCCAAATGTAGAAAAATTCTTGAGAATAAGACTAAGAATGTTCTTAAAAAGAAATACCTTGAAAAAAAGATAGACGGTGTATTTGCCAGCATAGAGGCAGCGACCCTTAGAAAAAAAAAACGTTTATCCATTTTTAATTACAGGGTCCTTAGAATAAACATGTCTTCACTTTTGACCAATCACAAATTTCTATTTATTCATTTGTTATCAGTACCAAAAAGTAGGTCAAAAGCAGCCACATTCAGCTACGCCGAAAAGTGGTTGGTGAATACGGGCCCTGACTGTAGAATGGTACATGGATACGGTCACATGACCTTCTTTGCTCTTACAAAGCCACGAAGCTTTCTCAAAGGATCGTATCTATTTTTGTCTAACTTAATTTTTTTATTGTTATTTCTAACATTGTTTTGACTTGACTATGTTGCAAAGTAGCGGAAAGGATAGATCCAAGATCAGACTGTACATTCTGTGCAGTCTGATCTTGATCTTCACTGTCCGCAAAAGTCACATGAGGCTTTTCTTAGTCATTCTACGGGTAAAAGCAGTTCTCATCTCACTGAACTATTTTTTCAGAGTGTAAGAAATTTCACTACGGTAAAAGCTGCGCACTCAGCTGTGGGCGGTGCCTGGATGGCGAGCCCTGTAATATAACAACCGGGGTCTGCGAACAGGGCTGTCAGAGTGGGTGGCAGGGTCGTTTCTGTACCCAGAGGAAATACGTGGGTAAGTTTTATTAGATATATTTGTTTCTTCTTGTTACACAATGTTTCCAATGGCCGCATGTTTCAGGTTCTATAATTCAACGACAATAAATTGTCACATGGGTACAAAGGAAACTCCAATACAAAAACACAGAATAAGTACATTTAACGGCGATAGTTTGTAACCTGCCCCTTTAGCACACAATCCTGAATTTTAACGATCTTGAGCAAGAAAGCTTTTGAAATTATTGTGGACAAAAGAAAAAATGCTTGTAACCAGCATTTTCTCCTTTTCCCTCAATGTTTTCTACCCTTTGAAAGACATATTTCACAATTTTTTGAACACTGAATTTGTTGTCTGCCTATGCTTTCAATTTGGATCAGTCTAAAATTTTATCATTTGGTGAAAAGTTAAGCATAATAGATATTTTGGAGCATTTTGCACCTGAATATATCAGAATGTTATAATATGTTTTTTAAAATAAAGGTTAATGTTGTTTTAAATTTGGTTGACGGAGTTGGAATGAATTTATTGGTTCTTAACCAAACTACAAAAATTTGGATTCCTCCAAATTGAAAGCATTTGCAGACAACGATTTAAAAGTTCCTGGATTTATGCTTTTTGGCTGTGAAAGGGTAGAAAACATTGTGGGAAAAGGAGAAAATGCTGGTTGCCAGCATTTTCTCCTTTTCCCACAATGTTTTCAAAAGCTTTCTTTACCAGGGTCGTTAAAACTCTAAATTGTGTAGTAAACAGCCCTATCGAGGTGTTACGTTATTGCCGTTGAACTATAATAGAAACTGTAATAAATGTATTAGAATAACAAATGATGCCGAAGCGACTAGTTTTCTATTGCAGCTGCTTCTTCTGCGTCGATATTTTTTTCTCAAATGTGCAAGCCTTAACCCTTCACCACACAATCCCGTGTTTAAATAACCATGAAGATGAAGGTATTTGAAAACATTATGGGTAAAAGAGAAAATCCTGGTAATTAGCATTTTCTTTTTTCCACACAACTTTTTCTACCTTTTTCAAAGTAAATTCAATTAATTGAGCCACATTTAACATGTTGTCTGTAAATCCTTTCAGTTTGGACAAGTCTAAAACTTTTGTCGTTTGGTAAACGGCTTACTCATTACTGTTTTTACAGTTTTTAGCTCTGAGACACAAAAGAGAAACATTACAGGAAAAGAAAATAATTTTTAAGTATGAATGACGCAATTTTGAAATATCGTCCACGTTTCTGTGTTAAAATTACCTGAATCTGACATTTTTATTTGCTTGCTGCAGATAATCTATATGTGGGAAATTTGAAACTTTTGTGAAACCTTTCACAAAAAAAATCACGTGTGTTAACGATCCATTGGGGGGAAGGCTTTTGAAAACATTGTGGGAAAAGGAGAAAATGCTGGTTACCAGCATTTTCTCCTTTTCCCACAATGTTTTCAACCATTCCAAGGACAAATCCCTTTATTTGAGTCGTATATTATATCTCGTGTGCTGTCGCTTTCAATTTGGTATAGTCTATTATTTTGTCGTCTGGTAAAGAGTTAACCCTTTACAAAAATAATCTCGTAATTTTACGACCCTGAAAAGAATGCTTTTTAAAAACATAATGACAAAAGGAGAAAATGCTGGTAAGCAGCATTTTCTGCTTTTTCCCTCATTGTTTTCTACCCGTTCTAAAAGACATCAAACAGTTTTAGTCACAATTATTTTGTCGTCTACAAATGCTTTCAATTTGGACAAGTCTAAAATTTTGTCGTCTGGTGAAGAGTTAAAGACAAGTGCACCACGATTGTACCAGAATACCTTGCAATAAATTTTATATTTCTTTTTCCCCGCCTTAAAACTACTTGACCTCAATTCTGAAATCTATTTATTTGCCAGAATGTATTTAAAACTCTTTACCAAACGACAAAAATTAAGACTTTTCCAAATTCAAAGCTTTTGAAGACGACAAATTTATAATGTGTCTGAAATGATGAGATTTGTCCCTGAAAAGGGTAGAAAACATTGTGGGAAAAGGAGAAAATGCTGGTAACCAGCATTTTCTCCTTTTACCACAATGTTTTCAACAGCTTTTTTCTTCAGTGTCGTTAAAACATGGAATTATGTGATAAAGAGATAATCTGTTTCAACCTGTTTTTTCCCCCCAATTTTCATGTGATTTGCAAAGAAATAAAGTGACATACCATTCAGAAATTCTCACATTATGCAAACCAAAAGATTGTTTAAAAGTTGAATGTAGAAACGTGTTAATTTTGATTGGTTTTTTTTTTTTTGCGTCTAAGAACATAGTTCTAAACTGAGTTTTCTGATTTTTCTTCTCTGCAAATGGTTTTTGTGGTATGGCATTCATATTGCTTCTTTCTCAGTACAAATTAAATGTTTTCGAGATTTTTTGGAAGCCTAAAAACTGGAGATGTAGTGATTTTAATTCGACGTTTGATGCAGTCTGATCTTGGTCTACGCTGTCTGCAAAACCAAACACAACTGCACTGAAGCCAGAAAATCATCACATCTGCCCCCCGAATGAAATAACGAAATATTTTTCTACTGTATAGTTTCTTTTTCCTCCATTACTAAATAAAAACGGGCTTTGACGATCCTGAAGAATCAGTCGCATGGAAAAAAGAAGAAAATGTTAGGAACCAGCATTTTCTCCTTCTCCCACAATGAGTTGCTTCCACTGTTTCAGGGACAGAGATCATTTAATTTGTCGTCTGCTGATGCTTTCAATTTGGACCTGTCTAAAATATTGTTGTCTGTTAACCTTCAAGCTACGAAGCGCGACCTACTGACCTTTTGTGGACAGTGTAGATCAAGATCAGACTGCACAGAACGTGCAGTCTGATCTGTGATCTACACCGTCCGATTAAGACGAATTGTTCCCCCCAAAAATTACCTTTGATATTTTTTTAACCATCGGCTTAAAAGTTTCATTTTATTTATATAGCAGGATACAGGTAATAGAGTTAAAGAAGGGATATGCGCGATGGAATACGTGACTGCTTCACAACAAAAAAAACGCGGGAAAGTTAAAATAAACCTCTTTATGCTTCGCCCTTGGTAACCCCGTACCACAAAATATCTTTTGGCGTTAAAAATAGACGCTTGATAGGTGGCACCAAAATTCCAAAACAGAATGAAAAGACTCAGTTTACGATCTTAATTGAGTACGAAAGATATTACACTAACGACACTTAAATATGTTATTAAATATACGAAATCATCACGGGCGGTCAGTGAAATCGTCCGTGTTGGAATTTGTCTAAAATACAAAGTTTGCGGGGATATCAAAACTGTAACCGGTTGTTACTCAGAAAAAATTTTTTCCTTTAAAACGTCTTTGAAATTAGCTGATATGTAAAACATTCGAAACACACATACTGATTGGATGAGGAGAGAGAGAGAGAGAGAGAGAGAGAGAGAGAGAGAGAGAGAGAGGGGTTTATACCTAAAATTTGATGAGAGTCAGTCCCTTTTTCTCGCTCTCTCTATCCTTTCTGTCCCTGTGTGTGTCTGTCTCCCTCCCGTCTTCTCAATATTTTCTTTGACTCTAATTCTACTATCACCTCACTCATTCGGGTCTCTGTCTGTCTGTCCGTCCGTCCGTCCGCCCGCCAGCCTTATGGTCTGCCTGCCTGCCTCTGTTTCTCTCTTTCTCTCTTCCGCTTTTCAATATTTTCTTTGACTCTAATTCACCGTTTTCTCACTCATGTGTACTCACTTCATCTCTCTAAATTTTCATGAAAGGGGCCACTAGGTTTAAAATCAAACTCATAAATTTTCAGAAGCTACTATTTCATGTTGGTAATTGATTTATCTTTCAAAATTTTACTTGGGAGGTGGATGCACGTCCACCTCTTTCGCCACCGATTAAATCAATCCAAAGTTCTTTCGAGGTTTGGAAAATACAATTCCACCAAAGGTCCTGTCCATATCAAATTAAACGGTTTTTTTTCATAGTTTAGAACTAGTTAGCGGGCGATATAGATCCACGATCAGACTGCACGTTCTCTGCAGTCTGATCTTGATCTACATCGACTGCAAAACGCTACACTTACCTCACCCGTGTCAACGAAAACGTGAAGCAGGGTCGACGGTCGATGTTATCAAATTGATATGTTGCTGCACGGTGGGTATATAAATTCATCTATTTATGTTGAAAGATACTGTTTCTTAAATCTCACGTACTCGTAAATATTTTGAGTCATAAATCAGCCATGTTTGATCGGACTGAATGATACATGCAGTGAATTTTCGGTTAAATCTTTTACCTCACAGTCCCGAGTTTTTACAACAGTGAAAAGGAAGGCTTTGGAAAACATTGTGGGGAAAAGGAGAAAATGCTGGAAACCAGCATTTTCTCCTTTTCCCAACAATATTTCCTACCCTATCAAAGAAAGAAATCATCATTTGAGTTACATCTAATTTGTCGTCTGCAAATGCTTTCAATTTGGTCGAGTCCAAAATTTTGTTGTTTGGTAAAGAGTTAACGCATTACGTCCTGAAACAATTCTGCAGCAAACGATTTTCTGAGACCCTGTTCCGCAGTCGTTAACAAACAGGACTTAAAACCACCTGGTTGCGAGTTCGAATTCCCAGCTCAGCCATTTTCAGTCCGAGGATCGATGATAGTCATTGCGGTAGGATTAAATTCCATCAGCGATGATCATTGTTTCAACAATGGTTATGTTTGAAAAGCAGCCAGTGGCTTTGGAAGAATATTGTGCGAACTAATGGTAAAAGGATAATCATTGTTTCGAAAATAGTTATGTATAAAACCAGCCAATGGCTTTGGAAGACTATTGTATGAACTAATGGCAAAAGGATGATCATTGTTTCGACAATGGTTATATATGAAAAGCAGCCAGTGGCTTTGTAAGAATATTGTGCGAAATGATAAAAGGATGACCATTGTTTCGACAATAGTTATGTTTGAAAAGCAGCCGGTGGCTATGGAAGAGTATTGCGCGAACTAATGGTAAAGTGTACGCAAGAAAAGCATGGATAGGTGTAGTCGCCGCCGTGAAATGAATGCAATATAATGTTTAAAACGGCATTAAAGCACCATACAACGAAGCAAATGGGTCATGCTCTGGCTAAAGGATTTTCTCGGATTGCGCAGGATGATCTGAATCGATACTTTTTGCAGATACATTTAACCCCCTTTTTCTCAGAGCATGGCTCACAAATTATGTATTGCGCGACTATTTTCGCATCGTTTAAAAAAAAAAAATACGGAGTGTGGTAGGGAGTGAAATAATGCGAAATTTTGTATTTTAAAAGCATCAAAACGCAAGTAATGATTTTAAAAAAAATGTAGATGTAGTTTCATTCATGAAACAGCGAAAATTTTGTTTTTATGCATATTCTTTCCAGTCAATTACAAATTTGCAGATACTGCACACGTGTTGATAAACGCTTGAAAGACTTTCTAATGAGCCTGAGAGAACATGCAAGATCAAATGTTACAAAATATAAAAATATTGGGAGAAAAAAGAGGAACAGAAACCAGCCGCACGCGCCCATTGCATCCGCACTTTAACCTTTACATCTAAAAATAAATGAGTCATGCTTTGTTGAAAAAATGGGTCTAATGTATCTATAAAGTGCATCGATCCATATGTCGAAACTTTTTGCTTTTGGCAAATACTCTGCATGTCATAGGATTATTCTGCCTCCTGAGTCACCCGTACAAAATGGATCCATCTTAAAGGCCCACTGGCGAGCTAATTTAAACAGTTAAGGAGTCGAAATGTAGGCAAATTTCTGACAACGAGTTACAGTGCAGTCGTTAAAAGTCCAGTCGCTGGCAGAAAAATAAGTTGATCAACTAGATTTATTGTAACCAGCTTTGATTCTAGGTCTAAGATTCATTTTTATCACATAACCTCCCTTGTTTTAAGTGCAATATACCCATTACGAATTTTCTTATCTTACACACGTTCAATATTACAGTTGTGTGACGTCATTTTTGTCGTCATTTTGTACGTATTTCATAGAAGTGAATGGTACATCTACAGATGTTTTTGCATCTTCTGATTTATAGTTTGTGAAATATCGTTATGTGATAAAAAGAATCCGACATGAGTTGGCGTTTGAGATAAAATTTTAATAAACGAGTCCAGGGAAAATGTTATTAAGCGAGCCCTTATCCTATATTTCTGCTAGTAAAGGAAATGCAGTTCTCTTGTCCTATTCACAAAAAATATCCAACCCGCCTGCATTATACTTGGGTATTTTTCAGCTCCGCTGTTTTTTTTTTTAAAGAAAATCTGAGGTATTGTCATCGCCGTGTCGTTGTCTGCATCGTCATCGTCGTGCGAAAACTTTGACGTTTTCAAAATAATTATCTCTGTCGATTCTGAAAAAGATTACTTCAAACTTTCGCTGGTTGATAACTATGAAAAGGAGAACCTGTACAACAAATACAGGTAGCCCCGATATGTTTTTGACACAGTTCTGCCCCTTTTTCGACTTGAAATTTTCATTAAAAAAGCCTGTGCAGTCGAGCGTTTGCACCCTTATGCAGTACTCTTGTTTTTATTCAACTCTTTTCAAACGACAAAATTTAAGACTTAGATCTATACTTTCATGTAAATATTGGGGACCATTCCTGTAAGTTGAATTATCTCCCTTGCCAGATAAAGACTAAAGGTAACCAAATAACAGATTGGTCCTTTCACCTGTATTCCTTTAATTTTAACCTTGGTTCCCTTGGGGATATTGCGATAAATATAGTAATGATTTATGATATTTGTGTAAGGTCACCATATAATTCAAATCAAATTCTGTTCTTGATCATCAGGAACTACGCATTTTTCGATGTGGAAAACCATTTAACTAGATTTACATGAAATATTATCTGAGGAACAAAGCTGTTCAGTGAAAGAAAATCAAGGATAAAAACCATGGAATCCCCCTGATCAGGACCATTGTAGTACTGGAGAGGAACAAAGGGAAGTAACTGAAGAACGGACCCCCCCCATTGATAATTTTTAAACAAGGATCTTTTCAAAGCTGTCTGCGGCTGCAAGATTGTCTGTGAAGCCAATAAATGAACAAGATTAAACTCTTTACCAAACGACAACATTTTAGACTTGCTAAAATTGAAAGAATTTGCAGACGACATTTTAAGTGTGACTCAAAACATGAATTTTGTCTTTCATGTAGTAGAAAACAATGTGGGAAAAGGAGAAAATGCTGGTTACCAGCAATTTTTCCTTTTTCCCACGATGTTTTCAAAAGCCATCTTCTTCAGGGTCTTTAAAATTCAGGACTGTGTGGAAAAGGGTTAACTGGGTCAAATTCCCTGAATCCCTACCTTGGCGGAAAAACTGCCAGATTATTTTTAAATTTGATTTTTTAAGAATTTCAAAAGGTCTCGATGAAATTGGAATACTGAGGCACGTTTATTCAAGACCTCATTAGGCAAATTATCATTTTGTTATCAAAAACGAAACAGAAAGTCGTACAAGGAGGGTAGCCTCGATGATAAGCAAGATAATATCTCAATGAAAGATATAAATATTACGAGTCATGCTTTGGCAAAAGGGGCCATATTATATTTCATGTGTCTATTTTTAGAAATGTTATGGGTAAAGAAATGTCGTAATTTAAGCTGGGGGGAATTATTTCCCCGTCACAGTGAATATTTTCCTCCTGCCGAAAATCTGGAACTACCTTTTTAAGTTTTTTAAGTTTTTAAGTTTTAAAAGTGGCATTCGTTGACAAAATAATCAGAGGAAATAATAATATATAATTCATTTCATCAGCTTGTGGTTAATATGGGGAAATATTTGCCTGTTTCTATAAATAGTGCATTGGCAACTCCCTCTATATCGTATATAGTAAGACTATATAGGATACAGAGGGAATCCCCAATGTGCTATTTATCGTAACAGTGTCTGACAATGAAAATTTCGTTATCACTTGATAGACCATTGGAGATTCAGAGGCCTATGGTGTATGCAAAAGTAATACAGAAGGCATAATTCTAGGCACGATGTGCCGAGAGGGTAAGGGAGGCGGACTTCTGAGAAGGATGGGGAGGGGGTGTCTATCCCCGGAAAATATTTGAATTGTAGACGCTATTTTTGGCCTCTGATGACTTTTTTTTTTTGGGGGGGGGGCAAATTTTGTCTTTTTTTTTTGTGTACAGGCAGCTGTGCCCATGATCACATAAATATGGATTCATAAAATCTGTTTTTGTCTAACAACCGACTGAATCGTGAATTATAATGGTTCTTTTAAATTGCAGAAAATTGACCAAAAGCAAAAAGTTTCGATCCAGATCAACCTGCGCTGACTGTGCAGGCTGACCTGGGTCGATACTTTTTGCAGATGTATTAAAAACCCCCTTTTCATAAAGCATGGCTCATTTTACTGTGCATATCAACGTCTTATTAGAACCACTTTAGTAATAAAACACAAAATCGTCATAAGATTTTCAAACCCCCTGGAAACCTTCAATAAAAAGTGAGTCATGCTCTGGAAAAAGGGCGTTTAATGCATCTCCGTTTAATACATTATACCAAGCAAGTCATCACATAATTTGGGATCCATAAAACCCATGTTGTCTACCAACCGGCTAAGTCATGAGGTTGACTGGTCCTTTGACATGCAGAAAATTTGCACAGGCTGACACGGAGCGAAACCTTTTGCAGATGCATTAAGCCCCCTTGTGTTGTGTCCATAGTTGTGAGGTAGAGCGTCGGCCTCATAACCATAAGGTCCCGATTTCGATACCCGGGAGTAGGTGTCAATTTTGGGACTGTTCATTGGCCCACACATTCGGCGCGAGTACCTTTGTGGTTCCCAGGAAACAGATTAGTATAAGTTGCAGGAACTTGTTTCTCAATTGATGAGAAATAAGTATGTTTATAATTAAGCCCCCTTTTCACAGAGCATAGTTCAAGTGTTTCCTACAACGCCTAGTCGCATTAACTCTTTACCAGACGACAAAATTTTAGACTCGTCCATACTGAAAGCATTTGCAGACGACATTTAGAATGTGGCTCAAATAATTGGATTTGTCAATGTGTGGTCAGAAAACATCGTGGAAAAAGGAGAAAATGCTGGTTACGAGCATTTTCTCCTGTTTTCACAATGTTTTCAAAAGCTTTCTCAAACAGGATCGTGTAAAGCAGGGATTGTTTGGTAAAGGGTTAACTCTATACCAGCCGGCAAAACTGGTCCATATTGAAAAAATAAAAATACAGACGACAAATTAAATGTTGCTCAAGTCATGGAATTTTTGTTGAAAGGATAGAAAAAAGCATTTTCTTCTTTTCTCACTAAGTTTTCAAAAGCTTTCTTCCTCAGGTTCGTTAAAACTCCGGGACTGTGTTGCAAAGGGCTATATTTTACACACGGAAATAGCACCTAGGTTTATCTGCATTGAAAGTGATCTCATACGTGTTTATTTTTACAAGCACGGACCTTCGCTTTCGGCGTGGGGCGAAATTGATAATTTCTGATAATTTCTGATATTTCCTATCATAAAACTGATAATAAATGAACATATCCATTCATTCGCTATTAGGGAGGCATACTTAGATTTTTTGCCGTGATTCAGGATTCATGCTTAAAAAATGATAAATAACACTAAATATGTCATTCTTTGCAAATATAATGAAAATGGACGCTTTCATACAGTCATAAAAGGCGCAATTCCGACGTTTGATTGATCAATTGATTGATTGATTGAATTTGAGTTTATTTATAGTCGCCAGTGATTGCTCATATGGGCGACGCCCCCTGAAGAATACTAGTATTGTTACTAGGGAATAGTGTAGGATACAGGACGAAACCCATCCTAAGTTACACCTGGTTCTTTAACGTGCTCGATGTATAGAGCACCGTCACACGGGACCTCGGTTTAACGTCTTATCCGATAGACAGTCAGTAATTTTCGATAGCCAGCCGTAGGGCTTGAAACCGCACCCTCAAGTTATGCGGGCTGGTTTGAGTAACAGAATTTTCTTTTTTATGGATATAGCCTTTTGAGATCAGATAATGACGTCAACGTATCTATTTGAAAAATGATCCAATGGATTTGTGGTATTAATTATTTGACAATCTTAAAAGTTAGCACTTTCCCAAAATGGAACCATTTTCCCAGAATGCAACCAGCATTTTCTCCTTTTCCTACAATGTTTGCTACCGTTTCCGAAACAAATTTCAATTTTTGAGTCACGCTGATTTGCAAATGCTTTCAATTTGGACTAAAATTTTTGTTGTTTGGAGTTAAAAGTTGTCTGTTGGAAGACAAAAATCGTCATCAGCGGTTGATAATGAATTATGCTCAGTTCTGACTATTCTTTTTTCAGATAAAACTCTACTACCAACCGGAAATGAGAAGGAACAGACGAAGAAGCAGTCTACAGTTTCCTTGCTGGTCGTGGTGATTGTGTTACTATTTATAGCTCTGTCATCAACTATTGTCTATTTCGTTTGCATACGACCTAGACGCCTCGATTTGACTTCGAGGTTACATCGTCTGTCTTCGGTATGTTGATTTTACTCGTCTTAGTCTTTTGTAACATTGAAATTTTTGTTCTATATAAATATATGACGGTCATTACTGTGGCCTTAAAATCAAGCCTTATTTATTTTCCTAGTATGAAAAATTACTAGTATCTTCTGACATCCATGTTTTGTTGTCGAAGGTGTTGATTTCTGACTCTTTGTCTTTATCTCTTTACCACACGACAAAATAGTAGACTTAACCAAACTGAAAGCATTTGCAGACGACATTTCAAATGTTGCTTCAGTGATGGAATTTGTCTTTGATAGGTAGAAAACAAGCTTAACAGCATTTTCTCCTTTTCCCACAATGTTTTCAAAAGCCTTCTTCCTCGAGATCGTTAAATCTCGGGATTGTGTGGTAAAGTTTAACCATTTATAGAAGAGGCAACCTTTTCGAATAGAGAAATTTGATATTTTTCCTAATATGGAAGTCAATCCATGAACGTGGATAGTGTTTGTAACATCTTACACGTGCATGGAGTGCTGCTGTAAAAGATTCATTTTTGCAAGTACTAAACAATGGATGCCTGAACATTTTGCGTGACCCTAATGAACCTGAAAACGAGAAGATCACCGAAATTTGGACTATCTTTCGGCACACTTTGCCAATTACAGATAAGATACGAGCCATTATCTTGCAAAAAAGGAGCTTGATGCATCTACGTGATGTATGATACCAAGCAAGTCGTCATATGATAATGGATCCATAAAATCCATTTTGTCTAACAATGGACTGAATAATGAGGTAGACCAGTCCTTCGGCAAGCAGAAAATCGACCAATAGCAAAAAGATTCGACTCGGGTCAGCCTGCGCAGTTCGCGCAGGCTGACCCGGGTCGATACTTTTTGCAGATGTATTAAGCTCCTTTTTACAGAGTGTGGCTCATATACGATTCTCTTCTTGCACAATGTTGTTAATAGGTTAGAAGCAACCAAGATGCTGAGCCTCACGTTTACGAACAAGTCCAAGGAGGGCCCTGGGAAATCACTAAAGCAAATTTGATATTGACTACCGAAAAATTAGGACATGGTCAGTTTGGGCAGGTCCGAAAAGGCTACGTGAAAAATGTGAGAAGCCACAACATAGCTGTTGCTGTGAAATCATTGAAAGGTAGGATATTTGTAACCAATTCGTAATTCAATCGATTCCAGGGCCCGCATTTGTAAGCCAGTCTTTATCAAATTCTCAAGAATTTCCCGAATTTCAAAGTAACGCAAAATCTGATTGGCTAAACCATTTGGTTTAGCCAGTCAGAAATCGAGTCATTCTCTGAATCTAGGATGATACTAAGAATGCATTTGAGAACGAATGATGAATACGAACCTGGAATATCTCTACATTTATTTTAATATTAGACCCTTACCTCTTGAAACAGATTCGCAGCAGACATTTTTTGAAATAAGAAGTGAGGTGTTATAATATTCGCACATTTTTTTTTTGAAAATTATCTAAGGCAAGATTTATTTCAGTGCCAGCATGTTCGTAATTCGTAGGACACCATAGTGTATTTGCATTTTAATGACTAGTCTTAACTTTTTGAAACAAATTTGTAACAGACGAGTTTTAAAGAAAAATGCCATTAAAATACCTATATGCTTAATGAAATCTATTTTTGAAAAAAATGATTATGATGTTTTAATAATGGTGGTCTGTAGAAATGTCAATGCGCCACTTTAGGTTTCCCCTATGCTGATTAGATTCAATTTCACTGTAAACGTGGCGTCGTGTCCCTAGTCCGTATTTACCAACAGTACTTATAGCCTGTTAAGAATATTCTTAGTATATTTCTTGATTTGGAAAGTAACACAACTTCTGATGGGCTAAGCCATTTGGTTTAGCCAATCAGAAGTTGCGTTTCTGTTAAATGAAGAAAATTCTAGAGAATGAGACTAAGAATGTTCTTAAGAATGGTTGGTTAATATGGATCCAGGTCGATTTTCCTGAGATCGAAGTTCAACAACTATGCCTTGGTGTTCTAGTTAGCAGTATCAGTTCGGCAGTATGGCGTTTAACTTTACGCTGTCTTCTAAAAAAAAGATACTTTATTTTTCTGTTTTATCAACAGTTTCAGCATCGGAGAAAGACAAAACAGACTTTATGAATGAGTTGATGATTCTGAAGAAGGTTGGTCATCATGTCAACATTGTGTGTTTAGTGGGCTCCTGTAATATTGGAGGTAAATGTTGTTTTCTTCTTTATTCTACAAGTTTTATATATATTATCTCAGTTAAGGCCACAAGTTCTATACGTATTATCTTAGTTACCGTAACAAGTTACAGATATTATCTCAGTTACGGTCACAAGTTTTATACATATTATCTCAGTTACGGTCACAAGTTTATATAAATATCATATCAGTCACGGTTACAAGTTTTATGCATAATCTCATCTCAGTTACTGTTTATTGGAAATGAATACAGCTTTCAATAGTAGCGAAAAGTGATGTTTTAAACTTTACCAGAAAACAGTATTTATTGTACTTATATGTCAATATTCATCCTTGTTGCCTCACTTTTTTACGTGTCATTGCTTCCAAATATCAATAAAATATTTATCTCTTACAAGACTGACCTTCGAGTATTCAAAAGTAGTTCTTGAATTCTTACACGGGTTCATTTCTATTTGAGTCATGCTCTGTGGAAATGGGGTTTAACGCACCTCCGTGATGCATTATAACTAGCAAATCATTACATAATTGTTGATCTATAAAGTCCATTTTGTCTAACAATCGACTCGATCTGGAGGTAAAATTGTCCTTTAAGATACAGAAAAAAATACAGATAGCTAAAAGTTTCGACTCATGTCAGCCTGCGCGGACTGCGCAGGCTGACATGGGTCGATACTTTTTGCACATGCATGAAGCCCTCTTTTCACAGATCTTGGCTTATTGACATTTTCTAAAACCACCCTCGGACCATAGAGTAACAGCTTTTAAGACAATGGTACACATGCCAATAATTGTTCTTTTTCGATTCTATCACTTGGACACCTAGGAACACTGTACGTTGCTATGGAGTACTGTATTCACGGAGATTTGCGAACACATTTACGAAACAGCCGAAAGACGAAGCAGAAGTTGTACTCTAACGTTTCGAACACGCCAATCACCTATTCTACTTTGCTGAAATTCGCTTTAAACGTTGCTAGTGGCATGGGTCACCTTGCAAACAGACAGGTAAGTAATCAGAACTGCAATAGATAGTGTTACGGTGCTCGTTGTTGCCTCCCTTTATGCATGGGATCATATTATGCAAATGAGTTAAACTTGTTCAAAGTATTTTTGTATTTGGAACAGAATGAAAGTTGAGGGTTTTACCCCCGATTTCTGGAGACGTCGCTCATATAGGCCCAAATGAGGTAGGCCCATATGAGGCGACGATAAGCAAATCAATGAACTCTCCCTACAGGTGAAAGACCTGACATCACAGTCTGTTTTCTATACTGTCTTAACTCTTGCAAAACGATGTCTGTTCTTTTTTTTCTTCTTTGAGTACTAACATTGATGTAAAAATAGCAATGTGGCAATGTAACATATTGAAAATCTATACCTGATACATGCCAAAAAGATATATCGACTTAATCTGATATGGTGATCCCTAGCAAATTTTGAGAAGTATATACATAGAATTAATTCCTATTTATTTTCTATAACTCGATACCATCCTAAATAAATTTTACAGCAGACAACTTTGAAAATTACGTTTTAGAAGAATGTTTATGATAAACTAATATAAACTTTTGATAAATGCACACGGTGCCTGGCTATTTGGGAATGGAGTAGTAATATCGAATAACTGTTCCGCATTCATGTAATAACATGTGGGCCATGCTCTGGCAAAAGGGGGTTTAATGGATCTCTGTGATACGTTATACTAAACAAGTCATCACATAATTATGGATCCATAAAATCCGTTTTGTCTAACTACCGACTGAATCATGAAGTAGAATGGTCTTTAGAAATGCAGAAATTTAACCAAAAGCAAAAAGTTCCGACACAGGTCAGCCTGCGCGGATTGCGCAGGCTGACCTGTGTCGATGCTTTTTGCAGATGCATTAAGCCCCCTTTTTACAGAGCATGGCTCATATATAAAAGTTATTTCTCTTTAAATTCACAGATTATCCATCGAGATCTGGCTGCTCGAAATGTTCTCCTTGACGAAAACTATGTGGCAAAAGTAGCTGACTTTGGATTATCCAAGAATGATGATACTTACGTAAAAACCTCAAGGGTAAGAGCTTAGCAGAATCTTTGATTAAATTGTGTTTTACGCCGCTTTCAGCATCATTTCAGTCATATCACGGAGACAGCTTACATATTCATATATGTCCTGCGTTTCACTAGTACAAAGCTAGGGCTCTGATGTGTCTTTCCTAAGTAACACTACCACGAAAACCCCAGTGCTTCCAGTGAGGCTCGAACCCAGGGCCTCAAGGTTACGAGTCCTACACTTTACCACTGATCCATGCAGGACTCCCCAAAGGGTAAGAAGAACCGTGCGTGTAGTCCAAAATATTTCATTGGCTAGATTTTTTTCAGTTTAACTCTTTAACACAATCTCCCGAGTTTTAACGACCCTTACGGAAAGGACTTTTGAAAACTTTGTAGGAAAAGGAGAAAATGCTGGTTACCAGCATTTTCTCCTTTTCCCACAAAGTTTCCTACTCTTTAAATGACAAATCCCATCTTTAAATGATGCTTATGGTAAAGGGCTGAGTATTATTATACCGTAGTTCGATTGCGACAGTTCTTTGAAATCTTTGTCAAACGACGAAATTTAAGACACAATTGAAAGCATTTGCAGACGACAAATTACAAGTGGCTCAAAGAATGATTTCCGTTTTTAATAGAGTACAAAATATTGTTAAATAATTGGGATAATTTTGTGTTGGTTACCAACATTTTCTCCTTTTTCCACAATGTTTTGGAAAGACTTCTTCGTCTTCAGTGTCATTAAAACACGTGACTGTTTGATAAAAAATTAAATATATATTAGCCATTCTCTTCGAAAAAGAGGTCAAATGGATGTTCAAAAAGTGTCTACCAGTGCCAGCCTGCGCAGTCTGCGAAGACTGACATGGGTCAAAACTTTTTTGCTGTTTGTATATTTTCTGTATGTGCAAGGACCTTTTGACTTCCAGATCCACGATGTTTTCAAAAGCCTTCTTCCTCAGGGCTATATTATCTCGAGATTGTGTGTTAAAGGGTTTTTCCAAATATTTGACCGACGCCCTTTACCTAAAGCCTCATGTCAAGAATAGAGAAACGTAGTTATTTTGGATGTCCGAAAAAAAAAGCTATGTTAGAGCCTTTTTGTGACTTTTACTGTAAAATTCTTTATGGAACTACTTTTCAGGCTATATTTATGCTTTTCTGTCCTGAATAAATTTTAATCATTTACACAGTGCTCATTTCTCTATTTTCACATTTCAGACCAAAGTTCCTGTTCGCTGGCTAGCTCTTGAGTCAATCTTCAATAATACATATACAACTCAGAGTGACGTGTAAGTATCTTTATATATGGCCTGCAACACGCGAAAAGAGGCATTAAGACATTTGCGTAAATTGTCGACCCAGATCAGCCTACGCAGTCCGCGCAGGCTGATCCGAGACGACACTTTCCGTTTTCAGGCTATTTTCTGTTTTGCGCAAGTCTACTGTAGGAAGAAATCTAATGCAGTCGTAACGTGCCGTCTCGGACTGCGCTGGCTGATCCAAGACGACACTTTACGCAAATGTCCGAATGCCCCTTTTGGCGTGTTGCAGAACATATTATGTTGGTTTGTTTGTTTGATTCCATACGCCGTTTCCAACAGTATTTCATTTATATCACGAATATTAGTTCACCTGTTGATGCTTTCCTAAGTTCTTCTTACCAGGATTTCGCGTATCGCTGTTTTAAGGTTATTGGCTCATTATACCCCCGCAAAACGTATGTTTTCAGGGGTATACTGGAATCAGCCTGTCTGTCCGTGGTCCGTCCGTGTGTCCGTCTGTGTACAAAATACTAGTAATTGCCTGTTTCTGTCAAAGCGCTGGCGGGGGTATTAAGTCACATTCAGTGACAGCTCTAGTTCCTTCTAAAGAAAGCCGCAGAGCCCCGGTAGTTCAGTCGGTAGCGTAAGAACTTGAGAACTGAGGGTCGCTGGTTTAATCCCCGGCTCGGCTAATTTCTTTCTGAGGATTGATGGTAGTCATTGCGACAGGATTCATCCCTCTCTCACCGATGACCATTGTTTCGGCGATGGTTATGTGGGAAAACAGCCAGTGGCTTGGAAACAGTATTGTGTGGAGTACTGGTAAAAGAAGCTCCAGGAAAGCATGGATAGGTGCACTGGCCGCAGCGATATAACTGAAATAATGCTCAAAACGGCGTATAACACTATCCAATCAATCAACTATAATTTTGTTGTAAAGAACTAAGGTAACAAGGTGTTGTTTTTTTTTTCAGTTGGTCATTTGGCGTGTTGCTATGGGAGATAGTGACGTATGGAGGTACCCCGTACCACGGAATGGACACCCAGCAGTTCTGTAATCTACTTAAACAAGGATACAGATTGTGTAGACCCAGACACTGCGACCTTGCTTTGTAAGTGAAATATTATGAAAGAGCCATGCTTTGTGGAAGAGGGGCTTAATGCATCTGCAAAAAGTATCGACCCAGGTCAGCCTGCGCAGTCCGCGCAGGCTGACCTGGGCCGAAACATTTTGCTATTTGTCAATTTTCTGCATGTCTAAGGACCGTTCTACCTCTGGATTTAGTCGATTGTTAGACAAGCAAGTCATCACATAATTATGGATCCAAAAAATCTCTTTTGTCTGATAACTGATTGAACCATGCAGTGCACTGTTTCTTTGACACGCAGAAATTTGGCCAAAAGCAAGAAGTTTTGATTCATGTCAGCCTGCGCGAACTGCGCAGGCTGATATGGGTCGATACTTTTTTGCAGATGCTTTCACAGTGCATGGCTCATATCTAATTAAGAATTTTCACTTTCCAAAAATATGCAAAACAATGAGGAACAAGAGGCGATTGCCGGCGAAGTTACTTTTCACCATTTCTCTTTATATTAAAGCACAAAAGAATTTCAGTATTTATATCCCAGTGCCTCTTTCGCCGTCTGTCTCTTTAAAAAGATCTTTCTTGTTTTTAAATCATTGAAACTGTCATTTTTCTTTTAGACTGCGCTCCAAGGTCGAATTACAAGGTCGAATTACAATGAAATACTTGCAGTACTTTTTTTTTCCATATTCTATAACTTGACCTGTGTATGTATTTTGATACAATCGCCCACAAAAAGGAAATTATCAATTATAAAAATCCAAATAGAAAAGTGGCAATGGCGCCAAGAATTTTAAACTGCAGACGATTTCGTTTTTTTTTTTTAAATTTCAAAACTCTAGGAAAAGGAGTTTATGAAAATATCGTTTGCCGGTAACGAGCATTTTCGTCTTTTCCCAATTTTTTTTCTAGTTTTTCTATGAATAAAAGAAAAAAAAATCGTTTTAGTAACATTTCATTTCTTCTGCTGCAAATGCCTTTAAAGTGGACCAGTCTAAAATTGTGTAGTTTGGTAAAGAGTTAAGTCATTCCCAGACGACAAAATTTAATTTTAGACTTCACCAAATTCAAAGCATCTGCAGACGACATAATCGAATCTGATGCACATGAACTTCAGTTTTCTGGTAGAATAGAAAACATTGCAGGAAAAGAAGAAAATGCTGGTTATCAGCGTTTTCTTCTTTTCCCATAATGTTTTCAAAAACATTATACTTCAGGGTCGTTAAAACTCAGGATTCTGTCGTAAAGGGTTTAAACTCTTTACCAAACGACAAAATTTCAGACTGGTCCAAATTGAAAGTATTTGCAAACGACAAATTAAATTACGGCTTTATTGATGGAATATGTGTCTAAAAGAGTAGAAAACATTGTGGGAAAAGGAGAAAATGCTGGTTCCCAGTATTTTCTCATTTTCGCACAATGTTTTCAAAAGTTTAATTGCTTAAGGTCGTTAAAACTTGAGATTGAGTGGTAAAGAATTTGAATCGACAAACGACCTCAATAATGTCCACCCTCTCAAATCGTTCAATTTGGCAGTCTACTTCATTTTATTGTGCGTTAATCGCAGACGACTTTCTGTATTGGTCGCGTGTCAAATTGTCAAACTGAGGGCATGGAAAAAGCAGGAAGTCATTGACAATTCTTTTTCAAAATAGAAAAAAAAATGGTGTGCCAGTTTTAGTTGAGTTCCTTTTTCCTTTTTCGGCGTAGCTGAATGCGCTGGATTTGACCTACTTATTAATATTGATAGTCTCGAATGAATGAATAGTAGTTTGCGATTGGTTAAAATTGTTGACATGTTTAATCGGCGGGCCTCTGCAGGTCTTTTTGCAGGCACCTGTTTGCATTGGAGTCGAATACCTTTTAACAGCTAAGGTCATATCACTGCTGTCAGTGCACCTACGAATGTGTTTCCTGGCTTTCTCACACCAGTACTGACAGAGCTTTCTTCCAGAACCACTGATTATTTTTCTCACATGCATTAGAGGTGAGAGGCAAAAAATCGAAGAAAGTTTGCCTCAACTGGGTATCGAACTAGCAACCATCAGGTCACGAGTCGGATACGCTAACACTGACCTACCCAGTCGGGCTACAAGTTTAGAAACACGACTATGTACAGCATATATTGTTGACAGCTAAACTGGTACCCGTTATATCTCCCGTAACCGTCCGACAGATAATAGGCGACATTATTCTAGGAAAGTTTGGTGAATACGAACCCAGAGTTTTTAGAACACGACTTCAGTGTATGGTTGACGACACGCAGGTTCCTCACGTGACCATGTTTGACTATAGTTACTATTTATAGCTTTTTCCTAAATTTCGTTGACAGATACACCATGATGGTACAATGCTGGCAGGAGGACCCGGATAATAGACCGGACTTTACGAGTTTAGAATCACGACTACAATGTATGGTTGACGACACCCAGGTTAGTCACGTGACTATTATTTATTCATAGAACTTAAGCTACTTTTGCAGAAATTGAAGATCACAGATGCGCCGACAGTGCTAATGTAACTTGCTGGATAGACTTTTTCCGAAATTTTGAGAGAATGTCTTGAAATTACTACAGTTGATTCTTTTCTTCATCGTTTACCGAACAATACATTGTTTTATTGATAGATGGCAGAATTGATGATGATGATGATGATGATTTTATTTGTATTTTCTCGTTTCAGATATACATAAATATCGACGAAGAATTAGGCTACACCAATATGGACGGACAGGGAGCTCACGAATGATACGGCGAATGCTTTGATTCTAGTGCCAACTCTTTTCCAAATTGATGTGTTTTTTCCATTTAACCCGTTGACTGCTAAGCGCGACTCAGTGACATTTTGATCTTGGATCTACATTGTCCAACAAGAGAAAGAATATTCCCCAAAACAACTTTTAAACAGCAATATTTGGGTCTTTACCATCGAATTGAAAATTTCATTTTAGTTATTTAGCAGGATAGGGGTTAAAAAAAAACAGACATGCGTTTCAATAAACTGCGTAGATTTACGTACTTTATTTGGGATTGTATGTACACACACACGATCCCTGCTTTACTCAAAGGTAAATGCTGGTGTAAAGTTATGCATATATTTACTCAAATAGTTAAGTTACGCAGTTCAGTGAAACTTATTTTCAGACTTGGTGCTTGCTTACCGAAACTGTGTATGCAAATTTCGTGCGTACACAGTTTAGTGAGACTTGTGTTCCGACTTGATGCTTGCTTACCTAAACTGCGTATGCAACTTTCGTGCGTACACAGTTTAGTGAAACTTTCGTTCAGACTTGATGCTTGCTTACCGAAACTGCGTACGTAAATTTCGTGTATACGCAGTATAGTGCAAGGCAGCTCTGGAGTTTGAGCCAAAATAACCGCTTAGATGTATTGATCATCTTTATAAACACTTGTGCCTTTGTCGTACTATTTTCAAGAACTTGGTTTTACAAAGGTGTGCTTTTACACTCCACCTTACAAAGGCTTAACTTATGTCATACAAAAAATATTTAGACTCTACCAAATTGGAAGAATATGCCGACGACAGATGAAGTGGGGCTCAAATGATGAGAATAATCCTTAGCATAGAAGAAAATATTGTAAGAAAAAAGAGAAAATGCTGGTAACAAGTCCTTTTCCATTTTAATGTCCTTTTCCCTATATATATTCATAAGGCATTTTCTCCTTTTCCCACAATGTTTTCAAAAGTTTCATTACCCAGGACCGTAAAAATGTTGAACCATTTGGCAAAGATATAAAAAAAACCCCTGAAGTTTAGTAAATCCACTCTTCGCTTATGAAATGAAATGGGGCAACTGAAAATTTTACGTAAAGCAGCCTTATTTGTTTTTTTGTTTGTGTATTTTCTAGCCTCAGAAATGATAGATGGATAATATAAAATATCAGTTAATTCTTTACGAAACCACAAAATTTTAGATTTGTCCAAATGAAAATCAAGTGCAAACGACAATTAAATGGTGACACAAATGAAGGGATTTGTCGTTGAAAGGGTAAAAAACATTGTGGAAAAATAAGAAAATGCTGGTTCCCAGCATTTTCTTCTTTTCCCACAATGTTTTTCAAGCTGCTTTCTTTTATCGGATCGTTGAAAAGATGTAACCTGAAGGCGGATGGCTTTTTCAAACACTATAGGAAAAGGAGAAAATCCTGGTAACAGCATTTATCCTGTTCCCATAATGTTTTAAACTATTTTAAAGATAGATTGGTTCAATTTAACCAGACATAATTTATTGTCTGAAAAGGCTTTTAATTTGGACAGGTCTAAAATCTTGTGATGTGGTAATGGGTCAACCCTCGAGTATATAAATTTGATTTGTTAACGACCTTGTGGGGGAAAACTTTTGAAAACATTTTGGGAAACGGAGAAAATACCGGTAACCAGGATACCATTTTCTCATTTTCCTACAATGTTTTGTATCCCTTTTCAAACGAATCTCATCATGGCAGTCACGCTAAATTTGTCGTCTGCAAATGCTTCGGTTTGAACAAGTCTAAAGTTTATTGTCTTTTTGCGAATTACTCTAAAACTCTACAGTATTTCGGTACAAACGATTTGTATTCATAATTTTTTTCTGTAATAACCACAAGTCCAAAAAAAAAAACCAAACTCCAAATCCGTTTTAAGAATTGAAAGAAATTGTTTACGTCTGAAAGTCCCTAATTTACTTGTTTTTGTTAATATCATAATCATAATTTTCCTGCATTATCAATCATAATTAATTTCTGTTTTGTTCATTTTTTCGTTTTGACTGATCGATGCATTTTGTGATTTTTTGAGTACAGTGTTAAGGGAGATCACTCCTTCCTTACTGCATAGCTTCTTCCCGTATAAAATCAATACCTGAAAACTGCGTTAGGGAGAATTCTGTTTAGCTCAGTTGTTATGGTGTTGGTCTTCTAAACCTCAATAAACGAGGATCTCTTCCTCACGGGTTCGAATCCCGCCCGGTGCGGTTAGTATTTGAGCTGTGCATTTGTTGCGAACTTTCATGTTCGTAAGTACAGTTGAAAACTTCAGAGATGACATGAAAAGGTTTTCAGCTTTATTATACCCCCATCTTCGAGGTAGAGGGGGTACACTGGTTTCACCATGTTTGTCTGTCTATCTGTCTGTCCGTCCGTCAATCCGTCCGTCTGTAGACTTTTTCATTTCCATGCTTTAACTCAAAAGCCATTTGACCTAGAACCATAAAACTTTATACAAGTGTTCCTTATAACCCAACGAGGTACCCTCTTGTTTTTGGATCACACGGGTCAAATGTCAAGGTCAAAGGTGGCCTTTGAATGAAAATCGTTTCCGTGCTGTAACTCAGTAGCTGTTTGACCTAGGACCCTGAAGCTTTATACAGTGTTGCTCATGACCCAAGGAGGTGTCCTATTGTTTTGGGGTCACATAGGTCAAAGGTCAAGGTCACAGGTGATCTTTGTTTTCAAAATCATTTCCGTTCTCTCATTGTGCTGCTTCAGTAACAAGGTGCATATGGGGGCTATTTGTCCGCTTTGCGACAGTTCTAGTTCATTCTTTGGTTTGCTACAATTAAATTTGATAAATTTAGTAGGAAAGAAAACACACGTAAGGGGCTGTATTAACAAATAATTATTGCGTTTTAGATATTCAACAATTTAGTATACATGTACATGTATATTTTAAATGAGCGTAATTTCTGATTGGCCCACCATTGTTCATAGATCATTGTCGTTTTTGATAATTTTATTGACATTTTCGGTAATCAAGGTGATAAAAAATTACATTAATTCTCGGTAAACTAGGTGTTAAACCAAGCGAAAAAAATATTAATCTAGTCCAAATTGAAAGCATTTGCAGACGACAAATGAAAAGTGACTGAAACAATGGATTTTGTCAGTAAAAGAGTAGAAAAACATCGTGGGAAAAGCAGAAAATGCTGGTTACCAGCATTTTCTCCTTTTCTCACAATGTTTTCCAAAGTCTTCTTCCCCTGGGTCGTTAAAACTCGGGATTGTGTGGTGAAGACTTAAAGATTATTGTAGTGCACTAGTGAATTACTGGTGCACCTTAGTATCGAATATTGTCCATTCGTTTTTTTTTGTATAGGATTTTAACCCCGTTTTCACAGCTTAGGTCATATCACGGCGGTCAGTGCACCTACGTATGTTTCGCCGAGCCCCGGTAGCTCAGTCGGTAGGGTACAGGACTCAAGAACAAGGGGTGGGTGGTTCGATCCCCGGCTCGGCCAATTTCTTAACGAGGATTGATGATAGTCATTGCGACAGGATTCATTCCTCTCTAACCGCTTACCATTGTTTCAATGATGGTTTTGCTGGAAAGCAGCCGGTGGCTTGGAAAGAATATTGTGCGAAGAACTGGTAAAAGAAACTCATGATGAACATGGATAGGTGCACTGGCTGCCGCGATATAACTGATATTAATGTTGAAAATGGCGTTAAACACCATACAATCAATCAATCAATCAATAAGTCAATCTTCGCATGTGTTTCCTGGCTTTCTCACACCAGTTCTGACACAACTTTCTTTCCAAGCCACTGACTACTTTTCTCACATGCATCAGGGCTAAGAGGCAAAAAATCGCTGGAAAGAAAGTTTACCCCAACTGGGTATCGAACCCACAACCACCAGGTCACGAGTCAGATACGCTAACCACTGAGCTACCCGGCCGGGCCTATTGTCCATTTAGTTAAATCAATTCATCATTACTTTGATTACTATTTCTCCTTTATTTTGAAATCCTTATACTACAAACAATCTAGTTTCAAATCTACTACTTATAAATACACAGACAAAGTGCAGAAATATTGCAATAAAATTGATGCGTCCTTTCCTACTTGGCATTGAAAAGAATGTGGGAAAGCAGCAGATGGCTCAGAAAGACTGTTATCCAAAATACTGGTATACGAAAGTCCAGGAACGCATGCGCAAGTGAACTGGCTGCCGTAATGAGACAGAAATAACAAACAAAGTATAATAGCAACAAATGCAGCGAAAAAACGTTTGTTCATCTAGCATGTTAAGTATACGAGTAGTTGAGTCATGCTCTGTGAAATGGAGGCTTAATGCATTTGCAAAAAGTATCGATGCATGTCAGCCTGCGCAGCCTGGGCAGGCTGACATGGATCGAAACTTTCTGCTGTTGATAAATGTTCTGCATGTCAAAGGACCAATCTACCTCCAGATCCGGTCGATTGTTAGACTAAATGTATTTTATGAATCCATAATTATCTGATGACTTGCTTGGTGTAATGGATCACGGGTATGCATTAAGCTCCTTTTTGCCGGAGCATAGTTCATTTTATGTTTGAGCTATCCGTTTGTTTATATGTACATAGTGTTTATAAAGTAATTTCTGTATATACTGTATTTTGTTTGTATACATATTTAGCGTACATATATATTTTTTGAGTTTTAAATAAATGATTACCAATCAAACAATCTTCACGCTTAGTTCACTTCCAAATTTTCCTGTTCAAATTTCTCGCTTCTCTCATTTGCATGCAAACCGAGAATGCGTTTGAAAACCTTGTGTGGAAAGAAGAAAATGCTGGTAACCAGCATTTTCTCCTTTTCCCACTATGTTTTCTACCCTTTCATAGACAAATATCATAATTTGAGCTCAATTTAATTTGTCGTCTGCATATGCTTTCAATTTAATTGAGTCTAAAATTTTGTCGTCTAGTAAAAGTTTAATTGAGTGATTTTAACGCCGTTTTCAACATTATTTTAGTTATATCGCGGCGGCCAGTACACCTATCCATGCTTTCCTTAAGTTTCTTTTATAAGTACCTGCACAATGTTCTTTCCAAGCCACTGGCTGCTTTCCCACATAACCATCGTCGAATCAGTGGTCAGACAGGAATGAATCCTGTCGCAATGACTATCATCAATTCTTGGAAAGAAATTGGCCGGGCCGGGGATCGAACGAGCGACCCCCTGTTCTCAAGTCTTGTACGCTGCCAAATGAGCTACTGGGGCTCGGCTCTACTAAGAGTTTAACCACAATTGGCCAATAAACATGAAAGAAGCTGCGCTATCAAATTTCTACTCGGACAAAACTATATGAGGACTGATGAAAGTCTACAAGGAAAAAATCATTCCTCTCTCACAGCTTACCACTCTTTCGACTTTGTTTATCCGGGAAAGCAGCCAGTGGCTTGGAAAGAACGTTGTGAGAACTACTGGTAAAAGAAACCTCAGGTACGCATAGATAGGTGATTAATCTGTCGTAATATAACTACGACACAGTTGGAAACGATATTTAACACAATTAAAAAAAAAAATAATAACTTAGTTTCACTATAGACTTTCAACCGAGCCCCGGTAGCTCAGTCGTAGAGTACAGACCTTGAGAACAAGAGGTCGCTGTTTCGATCCCCGGCTCGGCCAATTTCTTTCCGAGGACTGATGATAGTCATTGCGACAGGATTCCTCTCTCACCGCTGACCATTGTTTCGACGATGGTCATGTGGAAAAGCAGCTAGTTTTCTCCTTTTTTCACAATGTTTTCTCAAATTGCAACGACAAAGTTCAACATCAGTGCCGAAACTAATTTGTCGTCTGCAAGGTTTTCGTAATGAACCAGTCCAAATTTTTGCCTACAGTTGAAAAGTTGAGGTGACACGTTTCATATTTCTTCAAGTTTTATTTTCCAAGAACAGAGAGGTCGATTTTTTTATCAACCTTTCTGGCGTCTGTCAAAACTATAGCTGCCTTCGCGGCCAGTGTAGACCAAGATCAGACTGCACAAAACGTGCAGTCTGATCTTCGATCTACACTGTCCGCTTTGTTGAGACACTCTTGACAATCGAAATGTTGAAACTGCAAATATTTGGGTATCATTTCTATACCGGAAATTTCTGTAGGTCTTTTTTCGGCACTCGAAGTGTTAAAGACTCTGTGATATGAAACGGATTCAAAAATTTGTGAACTTAAATGTGATTGGCTAAAATTTATTCAACTGACCTTTCATCATAGGAGGTTTTTTTTTAATGCTGAAATTAAAAAGTGCTGCGCCACTCTTGAAAATACTACAGATGATGTTCACTCGATGAAATAAATTTCGATCTTTCACCGTAAAATAAAATATCCTCTATTTCTACCACTTACAACTATTATTCTTTCCGTATAAGGCAGTCTCAGCTAATCCCGCGTTTGAACTTGTTTTAATTACATTTGATAATGGTATCCTTTTCAAAACATTTAGGGGGCGGAAGAAATTGCTTTTGGAAGCAATTATGCCTTTTTTCCCACAATGTGTTTTCACCATGTCAGAGAACTTCACCTCAATTTTTAACAACTTTAAAATTGCCGTCTGCAGGTGCTTTCTGTTTGAAAATGTTAGAAATTTGTCGTTTGATAAAGTTTTAAGAGATTTAATTTTTCTTCCCTTGTAACATCCCTTTTCATCGATATAGTTGTACCTGGTATAATAATCTTTCTTTAATCAATGCAAATGGGAGGCCTGGCAAAGTGATGGTATGCCTGTGTATAGTACATCAACAGAGGCTATACATAATGTTCTCAAATAGTGAATGCCTCAGTCTGTTTGCTTGCATTGCTTTACCCAAGCACATTTCATATTTGTTTGGTTTCAAAGTTTGATCTTTGTATCGACTTACTGGTTGCAACAATATCGTAAGTGAAAACGTTGCAGAAAATTCAATCTACATATTTTTTAGACCTGACAAAACATGTGACAAATTGCACAAGAAAAAAAAATGAGTTGATATGCAGTCCAAATTCCGCAAAGTTCATCTTTTCGTGTTATAATGGCGTTACAACGGTTTAACAAGCATGTCGTGTTCTGGAAAGCATTTTGATAACCGTTAAAGTTTGTTGCTATTGTGGTCATTGTAACTATACTTGTCTTCTACAAATTTTTATAATTTGGACGAGTCCAGAATTTGGTTATCTGTTAAAATGTTAACCGCAAGATGAAAGATTTGGAGAATGAATTTTTTCACTCAAATTTATTCCTAAGTTTTTGTAATTGATATGTATTCAGTTTTCACTATTCGGACGGGTAAAAAGTCGCTCTCACGAGTGCAAAGAAAAATAACTGATTTTGTCAACAGAACAGGAAACAAAAGGAATTCAAAGTGAAACTCTTTTCTACGAATTATATACAATTTTGCTTACGAATTAAAAAAAAAAAACAGCTGTATCAAAATCTAATAAACCTTTTTTTAATTTAGGCAACGATATTTAACGTACGGGCAGAACTCAGTTTTATAAAAACTACAATCGACTGATTGATTATTTGGTATTAAACGCTGTTTTCAACATTATTTCAGTCATATCACGGTGGCCAGTGCACCTATCTATGCTTTCTTGGAGTCTCTTTTACCAGTATTCCGCACAATATTCTTTTCAAATCACTGTCTGCTTTACCACATAACAATAGTGGAAACTATCGTCAGCGGTCAATAAGGAATGAATCCTGTCGCAATGACTATCATCAATCCTCAGAAAGAAACTGGCCGAGCCGGGAATCGAACCAACGACCCCCTGTTCTTAAGTCCTGCACGCACCGACTGCGCTACGAGGGCTCGGCTTAAAAACTACAAGGGGGAAAGAGCGGTTGCATGTCACCTGCAAGTACTCCTTTTGTCCACAATATTTTCTATGGTTCTTCAAATATCTCATTTTCCTTCTTTTTAAAATTTTTTCCGATAAAAGACAGAAAAAAAAAACGTGTATGTATGAGTAGGTGGTTTGTATAAGTATATTTCAATTGCTACTGTGCTTATGGGTTAAACTTTTTATGAGCATGGGGCGAGAACAGGGTCTTTTGTGGACGATAAAGAACAAGACCAGACTGCACAGAACGAGCAGTCTGATCTTTGATCTATGTCGTCCGCTTTTTTCAGTTAAGCCCTTGCGATTACAATCTTTCTGAGATTCAGTGGATTCTATTTTCAGTCGCCGAAAAGGTCGAGTTTATATAACCCTTTTCTACACAATCCCTAGTTTTAACGACCCTGATTAGTAGGCCTGTTGAAAACATTGTGGGAAAAGGAGAAAATGATTAATTAGCATTTTCTCTTTTTTCAACAATGTTTTCTATCGTATCAAAGACAGATTCTGTCATTCCAGCCATCGTGAACTTGTCGTCTGCAAATATTTTCATTTTGAACGAATTTAGAATTTTGTTGTCTGGTAAGAGCTGAAGAAACAATTCTATTGAAACAGGTGAAAACAAAATAAGACTTGTACATTCTATGAGGTCTGATCTTGATCTACACCGTCTGAAAAAAACGGGTTTTGTTGCTGGTAAAAGGGATCCAAGCTGAATTTATATCTCTGGGAATAAAACTAACTTGGAAAAATATTTGGTATGGATAAATTTGAGAAAATATTATGGAAAATGGAGAAATCGAATGTTCAGAGCCAAATCTGTACATGAGTCATGTTCTGTGAAAAAGGGGCTTAATGCATCTGCGAAAAGTATCCACCCATCGCGGACTTCGCAGGCTGACCTGGGCCGAAATTTTTCCGTAGCAATCAATTTTCTGTATTTACAAGGACCAGTCTACCTCACAATTAAATCGGTTGTTAAAAGAAGTGGCTATTACGGATCCATAAGTATTTAATGGCTTGCTTGGTATCATGGATCACGACGATGCATTAAGCCCCCTTTTGCCAGAGCAAGGCTCATATATATGTGACAAAAATTTCAACGGCTATCTAGAAATATTTACTATACAATTCTGTGTTTTAACGACACTGAAGAGAAAGGCTTTTGAAAACATTCTCAGAAAAGGAAAAAAAATAAATGCTGGAAATTAGCATTTTCTCCTTTCATCACCGTACTTTTTACTTTTCTGAAAACATATCTCATTAATAAAGCCACATTTAAGGTGTCGTCTGCGAATGCTTTCAAATTGGACAATTCAAAATTTTGTCGTCTACCCTGTAACCCCACACAACCACACAATCAAGAAAAAGCATTCTGAAAACATTGTGGGAAAAGGAGAAAATGCTGGTAAGCTAATCATATCATTTAAAAGTATGGAAATTATCATGAAGGTGACTACTAGCTATTGAACGGTCGGTCCAAGTGTTAGTTACTAACAGAAAAATGAATTTTAAAACTAGATTAAAACTTGCCAGGTTGCTCTATCTTTTGTTTAGTTTTTGCCTGATTTTAAAATTCTTTTTTTCTGCCAGCGACTAACACTTGCACCGATTTTACAAAAACTGATCGTTATTTTCACAGCATTTACTATACTTTAAAAGGTATGATTTAACTATGAATGTATTGTTAACTTTTTGCTGGTATTGTATCTTTAAGTAAAGAGTTTAAGTTGCAAAGTAAAATGTCTTAAAGTAACAATAAAGGCCAAATGTAAACAAAGCGGGTGTTTGAATGCATTTGAATTTATATAATACCATTTAAAAGTATGGAAGTTATTGTGAAGATGACAATCTGTCATTGTACGGTCGGTCCAAGTGTTAGTCGCTGACAGAGAAATGAATTTCAAAACTAGATTAAAACTTGCCATGTTGCTCTATCTTTTGTTTACTTTTTACTGATTTCAACATTTATTTTTTCTACCAGCGACTAACACTTTGACCGATCTCACAAAAACTGATCGTTATTTTCACAGTATTTACTATACTTTAAAAAGAACGATTTAACTTTAAATGTATTGTTAACTTTTGGTTGGTATTGTACCTTTAAGTAAATAGTTTAAGTTGCAATGTAAAGTGCCTTAATGAAATCTTCAACTGTTACAGATAGAAAACAACTCAATATGCAGGTCTTTCGCTGGATGTTGGTCGCAGCTGTGATATTTGTGCTTGTCAATCCGACAGAGGCCTGGAGATTTAGATTAAGAAAAACGCTGAGAAAAATTGGCAGATCCGTAAAGAAAGTTGCTAAGAAACTAAAGTTGTGTAAGGTGAGTTTATTGGATTACTCTGTTTTGATCGTTAGCTTTACCGAGATTTTGCGATTAAAGGGACTATTTTTTTTTAATCTCTGTGAATCCCTCTGAATCAGAATTTCTCATGTTTTGATTTATCGCGATAGTTTTATAAAATTATCATGATAGCTATCTCGTATCTCGTGGCAGAAATATGCCACCATTTTGATCATTGAATATTTTTAAGGCGAAATATCTCATTCGAGCGCGAAGCCGACATTCGAGAAAACATTATCGTGATAGTTCTACCCGTTTCTCTACCCGGTATTGTAGATCTGTCGCAAAATGTATTCCCCAAGACATTTGAGCCGTGCTTTGAGAAGAGGGGGAGGGTAAATGCATCTCCGTGATGCATTATACTTGTACCAAGCCTCTAATCACATAATTATGGATTTTCGAACAAAATTGTATCTTACAACCGACTGAATCATGAGGTAGTATAGTTCTTTGATATGCAGAAAAAATATAAATATGCGGATTGCGCAGACTGACCTGAGGCAATTATCTTTGCAAATGCATTAAACCCTCTTTTTTCCAAAACATGGCTATTATGTAAACGGTATGTAAACGGTATGTATACATGTGATATGCGACCACATAAATATTTGTCGCACTAAATGTTTCCCAGATATATACATGTCAATGATGGCGATGTACAAATTGATGTTGCTTATTCTTTGCAGGTTTTATTCGGCGTTGCTTGTCCAGTTCTGGTAGGTAGTGTAGCAACCTCTGTCGGTGGTGTTGGAGGAGCCGTAGCGGGCGCAGCGGGCACTAAGGGATGTAAGGTCGCAAAGAAGAAGTGCAAGAGAAGTGTACGTATTGCCAGTGTGAATGTGACTCTCTGGTGCGGTTTCTGGTTTAACAAACACATTAATGTTTTCCAAACTGTGCACATTATAACTGAACGAATTTATACGAAATCTTTACAGATAACAATGTTTAAACGTCTAGATAAATTATTTTTGGCCCGGCATTTATGGAATTCTTATAAACTTTGGTCACCATGGCGAACTTCAAAGAAACGAAAGTTTGTCACAAATCTTGCACCATCGCTCGTATGAATCTGCTTAGTTAAATATTGTGGGGGGGGGGAAGAATCTTACATTACACAAACGTCTTTATTAATAATTCAGCCGTGAACAGCATCTAGTATTCACGTGGGTTCGCCATACTGGTAACTGGAGAGAGCTTTTTGAAATATCTTTCTTGTCCTTGTGTTGTTTGAAATTCTTGTCTTTTCCAAGAAATAAAAATGGAAAAAAAACGAGGAAAACATTTTTGGAAAAGGAGAAAATGTTGGTTACCGTATTTTCCTACAATTGTTTCTTATCTTTCAAAGAGAATTCCCAGCTGTCAAACAGCACTTAATTTCTCGTCTGCAAATACTTTAAATTCGGACTTATTAAAATTGTTGTGTCTTGTCTTGTAAAGAGTTAAAAAAAAAAAAAAACGGGGGGGGAGAAATGGATACGGGTAAAAGAGAAAGGGGGCTCACTGCTGCCCCAAACTCCAAATACTATGATTTTCGCTTTGTCTAAAAATGTAACTATTTCAGTCAGAATTACTACTACTATTACTGTTGTTGCTGCTGCTCAGTACTGTCAGTGCTTTGATTTCTAACTTTCGACCATATTCGCACAGGTTGTTAGCGGCATGATCCTGCTACCTTTCTCGGATAACTTCGCAGACTACAATCAGAACGGAGACAAGTTGATCTCATACGAAGAGTTCACTTTTGCCGTGATGAGTAGCATACCAATGGGCCACCCAGAAGAGCTGACAGAACCTTTCATTTTCGCAGATCTCAACAGTAAGTCGGGGGGGGGGGGAGTTTCATCGTCCTTGTAACACTTTACCAAACAAGCGTGAATTTTAACCGTTATCTTGCTATATAACTTAAAATTAAACTTTCAAGCCGAAATCCAGAACCCAAGTTTTACTATTTCAAAAGTATTTTATAGGGAAAGATGTCTCCTTACCGGACAGAGTAGATCCAAGATCAGACTGCACGTTCTGTGCAGTCTGATCTGGATCTACACTGTCCGCAAAAGGTCAGTGACTCGTGCTTAGCAGCCTAGGGGTTAATGGCCCTGATTAAGTGTATTTTTTTTTTAAATCGGGTGAGGAGAAAATGCTGGTAACGAGCATATTCTCCTTTTTCCATTTTTTTTTTTTTAAATTCTATTCTATTAAAGACAAATTCCTTGCTTTGAACAAAATCTTATATGTCGTCTGCAAACGTGTAGCATTTTGGATCGGTCTTAATTTTGTCTTTTTTTTTCAAAGACATCAGCGTTGAATTTTAGGTTTCTTGATCCGGACTAAGCTCCTGTCTTGTGTACAAATCCCTTGACTTTTTTCAGTCCCTTACACCATATACTAGTAGTACATGTATATCGAATATTTATCCATGTTTACACAGCTGACTAAAATTCTACACTCTGTCAAGTTTTAACAGCTTTTTTGCTCTCCGCCTGCAGAGATGTATATTTAATATCATCATTTTTATTATTTCAGATGACGACCATTTGGATACAGATGAATTCCGTGGAGCACCATTTTTGTTTGCTCGTATGTATATATTTTTTGGAAATAACATCCTGTTACTCCCAGCATGTCTGCTCTGTTATAGTTTATATACAAGTTGGCTTCTTTACAAAGGAAGCCAGGAGAGGTCAGCATCAATGTTTTCAAATAGTTTATTGGCTTTAAATTTCAATATATTTTGGTAGATGTAAACAAACAAGTAAAAAATCCACCGCGTAGAAACCTCTAATGCTTTACATGACGGTCATTTGACCTTCTTCCCGCGTTTTCAAGTCGCATGATCTTGTCCAGCGGTCTTCTTTCTCTTTTTTAACGAAATTCTTACTATTTTTTCTTCTGGTTAGACTTATTTGCTTAATGAAAAATTACAATTATTTGAGAGGTAATTTGCAACCATGGCAAACTAATATAACAAATCCTTTCTGAAAATCGTCATATAAAAATAAACCACGTCTATTTCCTGTTTCGGTTTTTTGATTTCGCTTTATTTACAAAACCATGACGAAACAGACTGTGTATCAGGACAATTTCGCAAGAAAAATGGATTTAGACAGCAAATTCTGTGGCAGTCTGTCTTTTAAACTCACCACTATTGGAGAGGTCTGATGACCTCTCCAATAAGCAATGGTCTGTAAAAAGGGGGTTTAATGCATTTGCAAAAACTATCGACCCAGGTCAGCCTGCGCAATCCACGCAGGCTGACCTGGGCCGAAACTTTTTGCTGTTGGTCATTTTTCTACTTATCGAAAGACCATCCTGCGCCACGATTTAGCCAGTCGTAAGACGAAAAAAGGTTTTATGGATTCATAATTATATATTGACTTACATGGTAGGATGCATCACAGGGATGCATTAAGCCCCCTTTTGCCAGAGCGCGGATCATACATTATGACATCACGATTGTCCATTCTCTGTTTTCGTCCCCGTGTCCCTGTGAGAATTGCTAGTTCCTCTTCGAAGAAAATGTAAAAACGAAGTCACTCTGATTAACTGGTGAACAACCTCTGTCTATCTGTCTGTCTGTCTGTCTGTCTGTCTCTCTCTCTCCGGATAGCTCAATTGGTAGAGAACTCGCATGGTGAGAAAATCGACCGGACTTCAAGTCCCCCAGATTGTTCACTACATTTATCTCGACCGGTTACAAAAACTGACCATTTTTTTCGGCGTAGCGGAATGTGCTGGCTTTTGACTTGTGTCTTAGTATAATGAAATCGAATAAATAGATGGTGATTTGCAATTGGTCAAAAATGTGCTCATGTTTTTTTCTGCGGGACCCTGCTGGCCTATTTCCTGGCACATTTATCACACTTAAATACAAGCATCGGTACCGTTACCCAAAGGGGCACCAACCGTTACCCCAGGGCCTTTACTGACACCACAGCAAACTGATATGACAAGGGATGATCCTTTTCTTGCACTACTCGGTAATTTGAGATAGTTTTACTATTTTTCTTCAGATTGATTTACCAAAAAAGGATTTTAAAAATTTATTTTCAAGTGCCTCTTGTGCTTTCTATCTTTTTATACAAGAAAAATCTTGAAGATTGATAGCGTAAATTTGCCAGCAAATAGGCAGTGGCCCTTAGAATAAACATGTCACTACATTTATTAATCACTGAGGCACTTATAATAACCATGTCTGCAATCACAAATTTCTATTCATTCATTTGTTATCAGTACCAAAAAGTAGGTCAAAAGCCAGCACATTCAGCTACGCAGAAAAAAAAAAACATTTTTTTTTTGTCTGCTGTTTCAGATGTGAACGACAATTTGCAGAACATCAACCAGACATTGACAACGCCTTCAGTATTAAACATAACAGATGGCGGAAGCTTCGACATGTTTTCAAACGAGACGGCTGATCAAGCCACTGAACAAAAACCTGTCGTGTAAACTTCGTCCTTTTTGTGAAATCTCCTAGTCATAACGTGTAATCCCCTGCAGATGAATTTTTTTTTGTAGCACATCGCTTTTGCAAAGATTGTGACTTTTGCCACATTTTTTCATATCCGTATTCATTTATAGTCTTGATTTATACCGACCAGCAGAGTCGCAGCTCGGCCGGGTAGCTCAGTTGATAGCGTATTTGACTTGTGATCTGGTGGTTGCGAGTTCGATACCCGGTTCAGGTAAACTTTCTTTCCGGTGGTTTTTCGCTTTTCACCTCTGATGCATGTGAAAAAAAGTAGTCCTTGACTTAGAAGTAAAGTTGTGTAAGTTCAGGTGTGAGAAAGCCATGAAATACATGCATAGGTACACTGACTGTCGTGATATGACCTAAAATGTTCAAACGGCGTTAAACTCCAATACAAACAAGCAAACCATCATAGTCGTAACGAAATTAAAGGTGAACCCTTACAGCCAGAGAGTAAACGAACGCTGTTATAACTTTACAGTGTGTAGAATCTAGATAGCCGTGTAAAGGCGGTGCGCGATCAAATTTTTATTCGGACAAAACTATGCGAGGACCGATGATAATCTATGGAGGAAAAAAATCATTTCTCTCTCACAGCTAATCACTCTTTCGACTTAATTTGTATGGGAAAGCAGCCAGTGGCTTTGAAAGAGCGTTGTGAGAACAACTGGTAAAAGAAACGTCAGGTACGCATGAATAGGTGATTAATCCGTCGTGATATAACTAAAACACGGTTGAAAACGATATCAAACACAATGAAAAAACCCAATAGCTTCACTATAGACTTTCAGACGAGCCCTGGTAGTTCAGTCGGTAGCGTACAAGACTGAGAACAAGAGGTCGCTGGTTCGATCCCAGGCTCGGCCAATTTCCTTCCGAGGACTGATGATAGTCATTGCGACAGGATTCATTCCTCTCTCACCGCTGACCATTGTTTCGACGATGGTTTTGTGGAAAAACAATCAGTGGCTTGGTAAGAATATTGTGCGGAGTACTGGTAAAAGAAACTTCAGGAAAGAATGGATAGGTGCGCTGGTCGCCGCGATATAACAGAAATAATGTTAAAACGGCGTGAAACACCATACAATCGATCAATCAATCAATCGATGTTACCCTTTCGTTTCTTTAACCCTTTACCAAAAAATCCAAAGTTTTATCGATCAACGAGGAGAAAGGTTTTGAAAACATGGTAAGAAAAGGAGAAAATGCTGGTAACCTGCTGACAACCAGCGTTTTCTCCTTTTACCACAATGTTTTCTTAAATTTCAAAGACAAAGTTCAACATTTGAGCCACAATTTATTTGTCGTCTGCAAATGCTTTCGTAAAGTACCAGTCCAATATATTTTTGTAAGTTAAAAAGTTGAGGTGACACGGTTCTTATTTCTTCAAGTTTTATTTTCCAAGAACAGCGAGAGCGATTTTTTTTATCAACCCTTCTGGCGTCTATAGTTGCCTTCGCAGCCAGTGTAGACCAAGATCAGACTGCACAAAACGTGCAGTCTGATCTTTGATCTACACTGTCCGCTTTGACGGGACATTCTTGACAATCGCAATCTTGAAATTGCAAATATTTGGGCCTTATTTCTATACCGGAAAATTCTGTAGGTTTTGTTTTTCGGCACTCGAAGTGTTAATGACTGTGGGATATGAAACGGATTCAAAAAATTGTGAACTTAAATGTGATTGGCTAAAATTTTTTCAACTGAACATTCATCATTGGAGTTTTTTTTTTTTTTAAATGCTGAAATTAAAAAGTGCTACGTAAACTGTCTTCAGATATAAGTGTTATCCAAATTGATAAGCGAGAATTTAATACAAGAAAAAATATCATTTATTTCTACCACTTACAAATGTTATTCTTTCCGTATAAGGCAGTCTCAGCTCGATTTCCAGCTGGGCTAGGGGTCCTGCGTGGCTCAGTGGTAAATCTAGCCCTTTACCACACATTTCCGAGTTTTAACGACCCTGAAGGAGAAGACTTTTGAAAACATTGAGGGAAAAGGAGAAAATGCTGGTAACCAGCATTTTCTCCATTTCCCACAACGTTTTCTATCCTGTCAAAGAACTTTGGTTCTTTTATATCACTTTCGATTTTGTCGTCTGCGGATGCTTTTAATTAGGAACCCGGAAGCCCCTAATTCGAGCCCCACTGAAAGCACTTGGGTTTTCATGGGAGTGTCCATGGACAAGACATTTCAGAGCCCTAGCCTTGTACTGATGAAACCCAGAACATACATAAATAAGCGAGCTGTGGTCATGAGGTGACTGAAATGATCTTAAAAGCGGTGTGAAACACCTTCAATTCGACCGGCTCATAATTCTTTCCTAGGAACGATGGAAGTCGTTAGGACGGGATTCACCCCTCTTATACTACTCGACATTTATGTTGAAAAGCAGCCAGTGGCTTTAAGAGAGCATTTTGCAAAGTACATATAGAAAGAATGTCCTTAAATATGATGGGGAATGAATCTATAAACTTGAGCAACAAATACCTTTTGCCCTGCGTTTTAACTCTTTACCAAAGGACAAAGTCTTAGCCTGGTCCAGATTGAAAGCATTTGAAGGCGACAAATTGAATGTTACTCAAAACCTGAAATTTGTCTGTCATAGAACAGAAAACATTGTGGGAAAAGGAGAAAATGCTGTTTACCAGCATTTTCGCCTTTTCCTACAATGTTTTCAAAAGCCTTTTTCTCATGGTCTTTAATACTCGGGACTGTGTGGTAAAGGATTAAACTTCTCAAATGGGATGAAGTATAATATAATAAAATTTCTTATCTGTGAAAAAAGGAAAGGTCGAGAGTGGGGGATTCCCACAACAAAAATATTTAACCGAATTCTTGCTTCAGACGACATTTGTGTCTGGAAAAAAAAACCCACTATTCAAAACCTTGTGGCAAAAATAGATATTGCTCGTTACGAGCGAGTTCTCCTTTTGTCTCAATATTTTAGCAAGGATAAAATTCTGATGACAATATGATTATTTCTTTTTTCCAAAAAAAAAAAAATGTTACCAAAGTCATCAGCTGCAAAATTTGTTTCAGGATGTAATTAAGTTATAAAGATCATGGGAAAGTCCCTTGGTTGTTTCATCTGTCAACACGGGTAGGAAACTTCATATTCAGAGCCAATGGCTCTGACGAGAAAATGTTTTGTTGGTCTTCCGTTTCTGAAGATGTCAGCTGAAAAACAACCAAAAAACAGGTTAGCTTGTCATTATTTGTAATCATGTGTTCTGATGTCTTTGAAATTCCAAAAAAGGAGAATGTCATGCAATGCTCTGGTCTTCCAATGTGTTTTCTAGACTACGGAAAGTTGTAACAAGTGTACGATGTTGTCTGAATCATTTGTGGCGTGGGTTGACCTTAGCTAAAATAATACGTCACGGACCTAAATTCAGTCTATTATTGCCATATAATTGGCAATTGAAAGAGAGTCTTGCTGTCCCAAAAACGTGAATTAATATCTTGAAATGTTACATTCACTGCTGGTAAGGAATTGAAAAGAAATAGCACAAAAATGGTGGAAATAAAGAAGGGCTCCGATCATGTGGACCGGCTCTGAAATGTAAGTCGGCACAGAATGATGAGGACCTCCTTTCAAAATTTAGTTTTCTGTAAAAAATTACTCAGGAAGTAGGCTTTGTTTTTCCGTTAATACTTTCTAGTCCAAAATGTAGTACTTTTGTTGGGTGGAACATGACCGAATTTATGGAAATACAAAGGACTGGTATTGTCACGATTGAAAAATCCTGTCGAACATTAGTCTGTCTGACTTTTGAAAATACTTTTGTGTAGCTTTTGATTAACAGAATGGTCTATACATGTATACAGCATTTGTCATGCTTTTGTCGTAAGTGCAGCCCACACGTAAGCAAAACTGATGAAAAATATTTGGCATCTTCGGAAGACTATCTGGTCTTGAAACAGTCATTAAAAAGCTAAATGAAAAATGTATCGACCGTAGTAGAGATATTGAATAAAAAAAAAAAACTTTTGTAACAAAGCGTGAGAAATACAGTTGAGCTATTCGCATCACACGCCTAGGGTATATGTGTGAACACTCTTAACTCTTTTCAACACCTAACACGACACAACAGTATGTCAGGTGTGGGGGGGTATATACAAGTCTTTAAAAAAAAACAAATTCGCAAGCACGTCAAGACTAAAAAAATGTTCATAGATCCCTGATTTTGATTGTACTCACTCAGATCTTTCAATGCTCAATTAACGAAACGCATATTAGATCGGAATATGTCATATATTAGTTGCCGTGCCGAGTAATTTTGATTAAGTAAAAAGTAAAATTCTGGAAAAAAAAAAAACCCTGCGTATCGTCATTTTTTCGAACAGTTTAGGGAATTTTCATGATGTATTTTAAAAGTCTTAAAGTTTTGAAAAACCTTGCTCCGAAAAAAATATCCGATGTCCAAAATCCTTTTAAGCATGTGCAGACGAAATGGATACGAATAAAACGGGACAATACGCAGGTTTTTTTTTTAGAATTTTACTTTTTACTTAATCAAAATTACTCGGCACGGCAAAACACGAAAACCCTCGACAAAACTGGTGCCAAATTTACATAAACCGCTCTAAGACCCTTCAAACTGCCTTTTTATCCTATATAATGACTGAAAACAGCTAATTGCATACACACTCAGTAAATCATTATATTGGAGCTGCAATCTCAATCTAATTACGGCGTAAAGTGAATGATTTCTACATTAGAAATGGGGAGGGGTCGGTGTGAGATTTTTGAAACAAGTGCAAACGACAATGTTTAGGACATTCAAATATATAGGACGGAAAAAAAAAAAAAAACTCGAAGCCATTCATTATGAACCCTTAAAGTGCCTGTCACAACTTTAGCTGGTTCTGCAGCCTGTGTAGATTAATATTGGACTGCACTAAACGTGATCGTTTGTTTGTTTGGATGGATGTTTGTTTATCATCGGCTTAAAGATAACTGATATGTTCCATCCAACAATAATACTACAGTTTGGACTGAAAGGTGCTAACGGAAAAAACAAAGCCTTAGTAAATTTTTACAGAAAATTAAATTTTTGAAAGGAAGCCCTCATCAATCGGTGCCGACTTACATTTCAGAGCCGGTCCACATGACAGAGCCCTTCTTTATTTTCATCATTTTTCGTGCTATTTCTTTTCAATTCTTTACCAGCAGTGAATGTAACATTTCAAGATATTAATTCACGCTTTTGGGACAGCAAGACTCTCTTTTAATTGCCAATTATATGGTAATAATAGACTGAATCTAGGTCCGTGACGTTTTATTTTAGCTAAAGTCAACCCACGCCACAAATAATTCAGACAACGTAGTACACTTATTACAACTTTGCGTAGTGTAGAAAACACATTGGAAGACCAGAGCATTGCATGATATTCTCCTTTTTTGGAATTTCAAAGACATCAGAACACATGATTACAAATAATGACAAGCTAACCTGTTTTTTGGTTGTTTTTCAGCCGACATCTTCAGAAACGGAAGACCAACACAACATTTTCTCGTCAGAGCCATTGGCTCTGAATATGAAGTTTCCTACACGTGGTCAACGAGTTCCGATTGTGACGTCACAATAGAGCTATATCCTGTACGTTATTTTAATGCAAATCGGACATTATATATAGGATCTGACATGAGTTGGCGTTGAGATAAAATTTTATTAAACGAGTCTAGAGAAAAAATTATTAAGCGAGCCTCTGGCGAGCTTAAGAACATTTTTTCTTGACGAGTTTAATAAAATTTATATCTCATACGCCAACGAATGTCAGATTCTTTTTATCACATAACGATATTTCACAAATCATAGATAAGAAGATGCAAAACCATCTATAGATGCACACGCGGTAATATCCATAAAACCCATTCACTTCTATGAAATACGTACAAAATGACGTCAAAAATGACGTCACACAATTGTGATATTAAACGTGTATGAGATAAGAAAATTCGTAATGGGTATATTACACTGAAAACATGGGAGGTTATGTGATAAATATAGGATCTGACATGAGTTTGCTTTTGAGATAAAATTTTATTAAACGAGTCTAGGGAAAATGTTGTTAAGCGAGCCTTTGGCGAGCTTCATAACATTTTTTCTTGACGAGTTTAATAAAATTTTATCTCAAACGCAAACGAATGTCAGATTCTTTTTATGACATAGCGAAATTTCACAAATTATTGATCAGAAGATGCGAAACCATTCTATGCACCCGCGGTAATATCCATAAAACCCATTCACTAGAACTATGAAATACGTACAAAATGACGTCAAAAATGACGTCACATAATTGTGATATTACACGTGTATGAGATAAGAAATTTCGTAATGGGTATATTACACTGAAAACAAGGGAGGTTATGTGATAAAATAATGTTACGTTAATGACGTCGACGTTTTTGTACAGCTTTTAACTTTTTGCTATTATTTGATGACTTGATCTCATCTGCAAAAAAGAATGCATGCAACTAGTATCTTCTGCTTTTCCCTCAATATTTTTACATGTATTCGTGGATAAAGCTCTACTGTTTTCCACATCCTGTTCGCATTTCTACAATAAATCAGACGAAGCTATAACATTACGTTCCGGTTATCATGTCGACGTTACACAAGTTCTAACCCATTATTTAGTCTGAAATCTTGTTTTTTAAATCTATACCAAACGGCAAATTTTAGATTCGTCCAAACTGAAACGATTTTGCAGACGACAAATAAAATACGACCAGAATGATGCAATTTATCTTGGAAAAGGGAGCAAACATTTCGGGATGAAAAGAAAAATCACCGTAGGAAAAGGAGAAAATACAGGGTGGAGGTCCAAGAAGAGGTGAGCTGCTTAGAAACCCAGAGATAGCCTCGCAAGTATCGATGCTTTACACTGAGCATGTAAAAGAACCAAGGAAATCTATTCTAAAAAGAGCCAGGGTCTGATACCCGGATTTCCTTGTATCTGACTCTTTCTCTCTACTCCAATCTGCGCCTGCCAGATATGCGTATATATAATAACAAATACATGTACTCGTACATATATATCACATGAAAGTTTGAAAGTTATATAACTAACTAACTAAGCCTGTACAGAAATATCTCAAGAAAAAAATGAGGTAATCAAACAACTAACACTGAAAAGTGGTACTCCAGTCTAGTGGAGGGATTTATATAACAAAGCAAAGCAAAATGATTGCCAGCATTATCTCCTTTTCCTGCAAGTTTTCAATCATTTTGAAGGAAAATTCTATTATTTGGGAAACATTTAGTTTAACGTCTGCTAATTTTCTAATTGTATCAGTTTTTGACGTCGTAAATCATTTACCAACTAATCCTGCGTTTAAACTTGTTTTAATAACATTTAATAATAGTATCCTTTTGAAAACATTTAGGACATAGACATAGACATAGATTTATTACGATTTGTACATAAGTACCTCATCATGAAAATACAACAATGACATATAATAATAATAGTCACGATCTATCATGGGTTGATTTGTAAGTAATGTACAACAAATTTTGAAAAGAAGAGGAATATGGAATGTTACATAACATACCGTACTACAGACGTGTCATTACATGTTGAAAAAAAAATAACATGTGCACAGAGAAACATCAAACATATCGAAGAATGATACTGAAGAATAGTGGAACAGTACTCAAATGGAAGATATAATAAATTAATGCTATTGTTACTGATAGAAAATGTTTTCTTTTTAGAATGAACTTGTTAAGGATACTGTAGGACCTACGATAGGTTTCTTAGCGATAAGGCCTTTTTTACAAATATTGCTAACTTTTTTATTTCATTGTGGTTTTCTGTTGACATTAAAGTACAAAATTTTATGAAACTTGGTTTTTTTGTGTAGTATTTCTTTATATATGTATTTCTCAATTCGGTGTACAACGGGCAGATTAAAATAAAATGATACTCATCCTCAATATCATGGGTATTACATTTCAAACAATACCTTTCACTTCTTATAATTTTAGCCCTCCCATATCGTCCTGCTTCTATTTTTAAATTATGAGATGACATACGTAATTTTGACAGACAAATTCGTAATTGTTTAGGTAAAATTTTTAAATATTTTTCAATGCCAAAGTCTATTTTGAAATGTTTGTATGAGTATAATGATTCAGTTTTCTCCATATTTTCATGCCAAGTTTGTTTGAAACAGTCTAAAACGCGTTGTTCAAAAGAACAGATGAAACTATTTATATGAAAACTATAACGGTTAAGCCAAACATTTGCGAATCCATAGCGTTCCAATAAATCTTTTATATTAGAAAGCCAGTTTGATTTTCCAGATTCGACATCTGCTTTTAACAATGTATAAACTTTTGAAAGGATAATATTTTTTTCATTAATATTTATATTTACCAGCTTAAACCAATATTTGAGTAAGCGTTTATAATGGGTCAAGTATAGTGGCATTCTGCCTGTTTCGCCGTAAACTGCTTGATTTGAGGTACTTCGTTTAACATATAATAATCTCTTCAGAAATTTTAAATGTACACGTTCTAACTGATTTGTTTTGGAAAACCCCCAAACTTCACTGCCATAGTTTAAAATTGAACCAACGAAGGAATCAAATAACTGTATCATTATATCAGGAGAAAGCCCATATTCCTTTATCTTAAACATAAATGCATTTAGTGCCTTTAAAGCTTTACCTTGAATAAATTCAAAATTAGTGCTAAAATTACCAGTATAGTAAAGGACAGTGCCCAAATAATTGAATTTGTCAACGATTTCTATGAGTTCCCCGCCATACCACCATTTTTCATTTACTTTTAATTGCCCTCGTTTTCTAAAAACAACTATTTTTGTTTTTTCACAGTTAACCTCTAAATTGTATAATTCACAGTAATCTTTCAACTTATCCAATTTATTTTGTAATTCGAAGGGCGATTTTGCCAAAATAACTATATCATCGGCAAACAGTAATAGGGTTATAATCATATCAAATATTTCAATACCATCTCCCTCGAATCCCTGTAAATATAATTCTAAATCCTCAAGGAAAAGTGAAAATAAAATCGGCGACATTTTTTCTCCTTGCAAAAGCCCAACATTGTTGTCGAAGAAATCAGAGTATATATTATCTTTACGAACTTTTGCTTTTATTTTCGAATACATGTCTTGAATGATACGTAGGATTTTGCCATTCAACCCAAGTTTATTCAACTTGAACCATAAAGTCAATAAACGCGCAATATAATCTTTTCTTTTCACCTATGAATTTATGAATAACTGAATTTAAAACAAAAGTAGCGTCGACGGTAGACATTTTTTCCCTGAAGCCAAACTGAGCATCAGATATTATGTTATTTTCGTCGCTCCATTTACTTATTCTGTTTTGTAATACACCGGAAAAAATTTTACTAAAATTACTGAGGAGTGTGATACCTCTATAATTAGAAACAATGTTGGGGTCTCCCTTCTTAAAAATTGGGATTACAATACCTTCTGCCCACGTACTAGGGTAGGATCCTGAATCGAGGATAGCGTTAAATAAATCACACAAATACGGTAGAATGATATCAAAAGTTTCTTTAAAATACGAATTCAGTAATTCATCACTACCTGGAGCCTTCCCTAACTTTAACTGTTTAATTACTTTGGTGATTTCTTGTTGCGAAATGTAAACGTTCAGCTCATCAAAAGTACTGTCAGTGCTTTGAAAATCTCCTTGAAAGCAAAAATTTTCATCGTTTTTATCTGTTTGTATTAGTGTATTGCTACCCATGCATCGAAAATGTTCAAAAAGTTCTGTTAATGGCGCCTGACATGAAGTATTTTTCTTACTAGTGAACAAATTCCAAAAATCTTTTGGTTTAGAATGACGTAGTGATGTGATCTTGTTAACTTGTTTGAGTTTGTACTCTTTCTTTTTACGTTTTAATATCTTTTTGTATGTGGTTTTCGCCTGAAAAAACATCGATCTATTTTCCTCAGATCTGCAATTATTATAAATATTACGTATACTTCCATAGTTTGTTTTAGCAATGAAACATTCCTCGTCAAACCAACTCTCATTTCTGTTAAAACCAGCATTTGATTTAATTGTAACTATTTTAGAAAAGAGAGGATCGGCCTCATCGTGTAATATTGAAACTATAGCATTCAAACACTGATCAATAGATTCTTTATTTGGATTGTTCAGACAGGATACTGCCCTGTTCAAATCGGGTAGTCTACTAATCAGTTTGTGCCGAAATTCATCCCGTAATGAATCATTCCATTGGGTTTTTTTTAAAAAGTAAAAATTATCGTTGTAACCTCTATCTACTGTTTCAAAACATGAAATAGTAAATTCGAGCGGTGCATGGTCTGATAGATAATTAAAATCACAAATACAAAATTTAGCCACTGTGTTAAAATCTCGCTCACATAACAAAAGATAATCGATGGTAGATGCCGTTTGCGAATTCATGAATGTAAATGTGCTGGTATTCGAAACATCCCCCAGTCTACCGTTAGCTATGCGTAAATGGTTTGACTTATACAGTTCTAGTACACGTTTACCCTGGTTGTTACATGTTTTATCAAGTGAGGCCCGAACTAAGGGGCAATCTGGTGTATGTTCCTCCAGGTCAATGTCTTCCAAATTTTTGTCACAAATAACAAAATCTGGCTTTTCTCCAACTCTACCATTAAAATCCCCGAAAACATATAATTTACCTTCAGAGTTAAATTGACATATATCATTTTCTAAAATTTCAAATAGATCTAAATAGTATCCTTTTGAAAACATTTAGGGGACGGGAGAAATTGCTTTTGCAAGCAATTATGCCATGCGAAGCGGTTTCATACAAAAGTGTGATTAGGTTTTTTTTTTCATACCTCCATGAAAAAAATAAAATTCTCTTCGTTCCTTATAATTCAATATTACAGACAACATACACCCACGGAAATAATTCCAACTGCATTCAAACTGCATTCATTTTCTTTATTTTTAAATCTAACGTTGGAGTTTCTAAAGCCCCTTCCACTCATATTTGTATGGCTAAAGAATACAATAGGGAAGCAGTTTTCAGATCCCCAATACTGAAAATTAACCAATAGAACGAAAGTAAATGAACACAGCAGTGTGTAGGACCCGCAAAAGTAACCTTCAGCAAAAGTAGTTCCGGCACGTAATTTTTTTTTTCATGGAGCTATGAAAAAAAAAATTCAGCCAATCAGAACTCGCCAATGTTCATGAAAACAACTGATATCAAATTATTACGAATTGTAAACAATTTTGCTCATAAATTAAAATCAAAGTACTGACAGTACTGAAAAAACAGCGAGCAAGCGATTAATTATTTAGTGACAGGTTTCAAGCGATAATGTATTCAGGAAAGAGTGTCTTAAACGATTCATCATAAAATTTCATATTCCTCTGGCCCAAGGGAGACAGCTTAAGAAGGAGACACGCAGGAAAGAAGAAAATGCTGGCAATTCTTATATTCTGATATTGTTCTTAAGGTATATTACTATCAAAACGCTTCTAGTGCAACATGGAATAAAATTTCTTATCAGTTGATAAATAGGGATTCATACCTATATAATACTTTTGAACATGATTGGTTGATATTTGTAGATGCTAGAGTGTAAACAAAGTTTTCTAATTCAAGGGCAAATAACTCCATTTGTTCTGGTCCGATTAGACCCATGATCAAACTAATTCAAGATCTTATAGTCATTTATATTTTGACCAAGTTTAGTGCTGATTGGTTAATACTTGTAGATGCTATGAGTGTAAACAAAAAAATGTGAACGGACGGACGACGGACGGACGGACGGACGACAGCGGACGGTGAGTGATAACAATAGCTCATCCTGAGCACTTCGCGCTCAGGTGAGCTAAAAAAAAAGCTGAGATGAACTCAACTCTAAAACATAACAAAATTTTGGATTTGTCAAAACTGAATGCATTTGCAGATGATAGGGTGAGCTAAATGAGTACCATTTGATTTGTTGGTTTGTATCGGAGTTAAACGCCATTTTAACAGCTTAGGTCATATGATGGCGGTCCGTGACATGCAAACTTTATGTGTTTTCTGGCTTGATCACACAATTACTAACACAACTTTCTTTCCAGAGCCACTGGCTATTTCTTACATGCATCAGAGTTGAGAGGCGAAAAATCAACAGAAAGAATTAAGGTTTTTACAACCAGGTATTGAACCCGCAATCTCTAGGTCACGAGTCAGATATGCCAGCCTCTGAAGTACCCGGTCGGGCCGTGTTTTAAGTTGAAAAAAAAAAATGGTACAACAAAACAAGAAAGCTTACTTATTTCAGTAATGTAACATTATGACAATTCATGACTGAATACATTTTCCTTTCATTGGGCTTACAGTTAATCTAAATCTACTCTGGACAGGTAAACTTATACCGTATCAGTTACTTCCTCGAAAAATAATATTATTTCACAAAATCGGACAAAAAAAATTGAAAGAATCCATTAAATGCAAGAGGGAGAAAATAAAGGTTACCAATATTTTCTACATTTTCCACGTTTTTTACCATATACTAGTATACAAATTTTCACAGTGAACGACAAAGAACTGATGTTCATCAATGGTAATAATCAAATTTACTGTATTACTTCCCTTTAATATCTATATCAAAGACTTAAACTTTTTTGCTGAATATGGAAATATGCAACCTTTTGTTGCAAAAATTTAGTATGTGTTAAAAAATAAATGACTAGACTGGTGAATTTGAGGACATTTTCTATTATTTTCTTTATAATCCCAACCTTACACTCTGCAGGAAAAGGCAAATATAAATTGCAACTACACAGTAGAGGCGAGCAATATTAATTGCTTCCCTTGCTCATTGGGCTGGGTAGCAGGGGCCAATAATCGTTTGACCAGCCTGCATAGCTCAGTTGGTAGAGCGTGGAACCTGTGAACATGAGAGTGTAGGTTCAGCCCCTACGGCTGGCTATCCAAAACTACCAATGGACTCTCAGATGAGTCATTAAACCGAGGTCCAGTGTGACGGTGCTATACACTGAGCACGATAAAGAATCAAGCAAAACTTAGGATGGGTTTCGTCCTGTATCTGCACTATCCCCCGTAACAATACTAACAGCCTTCAGGGGGTGTCGCCCATATGGGAAACCGGTGGCGACGATAAATAAACGCATATTCAATCATTCAAGGCAAGCAAGAAAAGACCAGCCTGCATAATTCAATAGGTAGAGCTTGGACTCATGAACGTGTTGTTTCGATTCCCTTGAGGGTGTGGGTCGATCCCCACGGCTGGCCATCTAAAATTACTAACAGTTTGGATGAAACGTTAAATCGAGGTCCCGTGTGACAGTGCTATATATACATCGAGCACATAAAAGAACATAAAAAAAAAAAACTAGGCGTAACTTAAGATGGGTTTCGTCCTGTATCTGCACTATCCCCCGTAAGAATACTAACAGCCTTCGGGGGGTGTCACCCATATGGGCAACTGGTGGGGATGATAAATAAACGCAAATTCAATCAATCAAGGCAGGCGAGATGGGTGGACAGATAGTGCAGTGGTAAAACGCTGGACTATCAATCCTGAGGCTCGAGGTTCGATACTCGGCCAAACCAGGACCTTTCTGAAACCTTGTGTTTCCCAACCAACTAGAGGTGAACTGGTTTGGAACCAACCGGTAGCCTCGCGTGTAACAGTGCTTTACACCAGGGACGTTAAAGACCCAAGGAGGTCTTTTCGAAGAAGAGCTAGGGGCTTGTACCCGGATTTCCTTGTATCTGATTCTTTCTCTCTAATGGTCCATACCATATATGCCTAGAGCACAGGGGGACCTTAATCCTACAAAGCCATCATCATTAAGGCAGGCAAGATAACTTTGATAACCTATACAGGTTCGGTGAACACTGACTCAGTACAGGTTCTATCCTGGCAAGGACATCCAGCATGTAACATTCAATTATTGCCTACTGAGTGTGTATCAAAAATCAATTATTTACTAAGGGAGAGAGAATGGTAAACTGGATGATCAACAAAATTCTAATTCTAAATATTAAGAAATATAAAAGTGAATCTTCAACTCTTACCACACAACCCATACTTTTAACTACACTGAGAGAGACGGCTTTGTGAAGCATTGTTAGAATAAGAGAGAATGCTTGTAAACAGCATTTTCTCCTCACACAAAGTTTTCTGCCCTGTCACTCACAAATGGCACCATTTGAGCCAAATTTAATTTGTTGTCTATAAAAATTTTGATTTGGACAAGTCCAAAATTTTGTTAGTTGGTAAAAGGTTATAATACATACAGCACTTGCTATATGAGCAATGCTCTGTCAAAAGGGGGCTGAATGCATCTGCAAAAAGTATCACAGCTCAGCTGGCGCATGCTGAGCTGGGCTTAAACTTTTTATCTTTGGTCAATTCTCTGACTATCAAAAGACCAGAATACTTCAGAATTCAGTTGTTTGTTATGAATCCATAATAATTTGATGAATTGCTTGGTAAAGTGTGTCATGTATTAACGGAACGCGATAATCGTGGCCCTTGTTTACAATAATTCAGAGCATTCTATCTTCGTATACGGGTAGAACAGCTAAATTATCCGATAATTTTAATGAAAATGTACATTAAAAAAGGCTTAAAACTTTTACAACCTGTCGACTAAACTAAGCGAGCAGTGGTGTAATGGAACGATCCCTGCCTCTCAATCCGGCTATTGTGGTTCGAGCCGTTAAAACTACTTTTTTTTTTTAGGAAGAAAGTTATATATTTTTTTCGGTTTTCTCCTTTTTCTTTTCCTTGTTTGATTGTCTTTTTGTGTGTTTTTCCCCCCTTTTTCCTGTCTTCTTCCCTTTCTTTAGACGTGTGTATCTTTTTGTCATTGATATTCTTTTGTTATTATTGCATCTTATTCTAATTAATTTTATTTATTTATTTTGTTATGTAGATATGATACTCAGTGACCTGTTTTTCAGAATATTCTAGAACCATGAAGAACATGTATTGGTTTTTCCATTGTGGTTATTTTTAGAATCAGGCTGTTTACTAATCAATGATGTCATCTTTCTAGAATAGACTAATCTAGCATTTTCCAAGCTAATATAAATAGGAGTGACTTACTTGGTGATTTTGGATTTTGAAGTTAGACTTGTTGCTTTGTGGATACAGAATTAGTGAAAAGTGTTGGATTTAACTTGGGATATACATCTGTAAGTTGGAATAACTTTATTTTGATACAGGTTGCTCATATCTACTTGCAAGTTGAAACTATTGTTAATTTAGGTTTTAGGAACCAGAAATTTCATTCTTTTGTAGTCTAAACATTATTGTTAATTCTGAGGGACTTATTTTATTTCAACATTCTAAGATTAGAATTGACAAGATTTCATTCAAAACTTAACTCCTATTGTGCTCTTTTGTCTTTGTTCATTAATAAATATTGTTAATTGTTAAAGGCTTGTTGCTGGTTTTCTTTCTCGTTATGCTTGGCTCGTAACAATTAATTTATTTATTTATTTATTTATTTATTTATTTATTTATTTATTTATTTCTTCATTTTTTTTTGTTTTAAAACACATTTCTGTATGATTGATAAAACAGTACAATGTTAAGTGCACAACTCTCATCCCGTTCACCAGCAGTATCCGTATCTCTTCATTTTCACTGGCCGTATCGGTACCCCAAGCCTCTTAACATTCCGTATCTGTTGCTTCCTCGTCGCTGACCGCAATTATTCACTGCTCAAAGGCTTCTTGAACTGCAATGTCTGATTAAAAAAAAATATTCTACCAAGACCGCAAGTCTGCAGTAACTTTTCCACTCAGATTGCTTTAGTTCATCAATCCGTTTTTTTCCACTAATGCTCCAAATTAAATCCTGGTCCAGTCGAGCTTCCGAGATGGTTAAGTTCCCAACTGTAGGGAAAAGTGAGTAGAAATTTTTCTACTGTCAAAGCCCTGAAACAGGAAGAAAACTGGTAGCCAGAAATTTGAGGCTATAGTCATCTTAGAAGTCTAAAACACTAAGCTATTTCTACCATCAATTCCTTTGCGAGAAATGTCTTGGTTCATTTTTCCCAAATTTCACAAGTTTAAGGATCATCGTGCAATCTCGTCTGATGTCAATTAAATATGAATGAGACTACTAATTATAACTACAGATATTCACTATGATATATAAAAAAAAATAATGTAACCATTGACCTACCTTAAAAAACAAAATGTTTGATTAAAAAGAAAAAATGTTTTTCTGTGATTCGAACTCGATCGGCACGTGTGGTAGCAGAGTCGCTATGACCACTGTACCACAGCGCTACTTGCTCGTTTGAGTTAAAAATTACCAATAAGTAACTGCTTCGTCCCTGGTATTCCCTATTTGAATGTTTTGAACTGATCCAGTGTTTGTGAACAAAGGCCACAGTTATCTCGTTTTGTTAGTAGATGCAATTAACCACTTTTTACCACAGCATCCATCATAACAATCTTCTGCGCATGTCATATTCTTCGAAGATTCGACGTGTTTGCTATGACGCATCACCCATCCCATATACAAGGTACAAAGGAAAAGTAGGGCTTATATTGAAGCTATTACCCAAGCCTGTAGGGGCTGTTGTAATAAATGGCCTGTGCATAGGTTACATGCTAGCTAATCATAGCTGAATAAATGGCACTAGTAAACGTTTATTTTATTCTGAAATTCAAAGTTATGGTTGTCATTTGAAAAGCAGTAAGGTTCTGTTTCCAGAATGCCAAATCAGATAGATGTGTATTTTAAGAATGCCATCTAGCTTACGATAATGTAGTATCAATTTCGAAGCAAGGAAGGCAAGAGTTTGTAGACAAATAAGTAAGTCATTGATTATTTTTAGTAATTTTCAATTAATTTCTTTAATTTTCCAGCGTCAAATTCACAGAGTTCCAAATAGAGGCATTTGCAGGCAATAAATTAAATGTGATTCAATTGATTGAATTAAGTTTTTTTTTTTTTTTTTTTGGAGGGGGGGGGTTTAAGCAGTATTTTCTCCTTTCCTCATATTGTTTTCGGAAGGATTCTTTCTTAAGGTCATAAAAATTTGGGATTGTGTGATAAAAGGTTCGGTGTTTACACTGATGTTGAACATTTAAGAGTTAAGCTTGTATCAAATGATTGCACTTTTCCTTCATTTTCTAGAAGGTAAGAGGAAATCAGAGTCCTTTTCCAACAATGTTTTCTAGATTCATGTATTGACAACAAAGTTCAAAATTTAAATGAGGATTCATTTGATTTTTTTGTCCAAAAATGAATCTGCAAAGACATGTCTAGAATAAGAAGTCTGATAAATAATGTAGTTAAAAATGAAAATATTATCCATAGCAGCCTTGGTATCCAGATCAAAAGAATTTGGTCCTTTGCTGTATTACCTCAATGTGGTGTTTTTGTTCTGTTTGCTGCGACAGTTCGAAATGATTGGCAAGAAAATCCATGAAATGGATATCTGCATCTCTTTCAGAGGTTGATAAGGGATGCAGTCAAAACAAAATAAAAATAACTTACACCAACTTGATCTCATGGGGCATGGCTAACCTTTGACATCAGTCGTCTAGTTTACTTTTAATTTAATGGCCACAAGTCAATCCGGAATTGTTTGTACTAAATCTAAGTACACACAATACTTTATCAATCCTTTGCTTTATGGAATACGGCTACTCACAATGATTTCCATATTACCAATTAATTGTCAATCTAAAATGTGATGTGCTAAAACATAGCTCTGCCCTGCCAGGTCAAATTTTAAAGCCTATACTTTTAATAAGATATGGTCAATTTTTTTATGATTAAAAAAGGTTCCCAAATTCCACTGTTAGTCACTATACAAAATGTTGTTTATTCTGTACTAAAGTTTAGTTGCAAGCCGTCAACCCTTATCAAATGATAAACTGATACCAAAGTTGAGAAAAATATTATTGCCAGTGTTGTTTTAACTAATTTATACACTTCTGAAAGTAAGTCACACCAACTTTGAAAGTAGAAATTTCACCTACATGTTTTTTTCTCTTTTTACTGTCCATGACATGAATGTAGACTTAACCAGATTGAAAGCATTTGCAGTCGACAATTTGCACTTGGCACAAGTGGTGAAATTTGCCTTTGATAAAGTATAAAACAATGTGGAAAAAGGAGTAAAGGCTGGTTACTGGCATTTTCTCCTACAACAATTTTTTCAAAAGGTTGTGTTCATAGGGTCATTAAAACTCAGGGATGTGTATTAATTCTTTAAACATATATGATTAAAAAGAAAAATGTTCATAGTCTATTTATAATGGTGACTAAAATTTTTCAAATATAATTGTGATATGCTTTATCAGTAGTTCTAGCCATTTATGAAATTAAGGCACATATCTGCCTAGGGATCTTATATCCCTGATCTGCCATAAAGCAACATTTAGAAGACAAGTCGCCCCAAACTAGAGACAACTCGCCACATGCTGAAGACAAGTCACCTTAATTTTATGAAAACATGGAACAGTTCACAGAACTCAAAGATTCTTGCCCAACTTAAAAAATATACCAGAATTCACATCTCGTACATGAAAATTTTGTTTGAAATGATTATAAACTCATGAAAATAACAACCTACATGTAACTGACACTAATCTGTTTCAAAATGGACAATTAAATATACAAAAAAGTAATTAGTTGCTATTAGGAAGCCTAATCAAAACGGTTTGTCGTCATTCGTATCTACCGGACAAAAGCAATCATGAAAGACTTATCATCAAACGAAGGGAACATTGACAACATCGTAGGATGTTCTTTCCTTGAGCTGAATATGTCTAAGATATCAACTGATCTAATTAGCATTATCTTAGCTAATTTAAATGTTCATTGGTGCAAACGACAGAATATAATCTTCAGTCACTTGAACAAAAGCAGACAATCATGTGACTAGCTTTGAAATTCAGTATTTTCCTGAACAGTTTTGGCCTAGTTATTACCTTATGAATCATTCATCATTCGTAATTTTATTCACACAATCGTTTGAAACTGACTTACTTATGAAAATTATGCAGCAGCAAACTTTTTTAAGTCAGTGGGGATGAGAAATCCCTTGTATTATTCCCCTTTTCCCACTTTTATTCATAGGGTCAGTTTTGAAATAGTAATGAACGATGAATATTCATGATTATGTGAGCTGTGGCCATTTGATGTAGAATTTATCACCACACATTTGAAAATAAAAACTGAATAAAAGTCATAACAGTTGTAGACTTCTATCTTATTTACCAATAGAAATAAAAGTGGGGCGAGTTGTCCAAGAATTTGAGGCGAGTTGTCTTCTGAAGGTGGGGCGAGTTGTCTTGGGGCGAGCTTTTTAATGGGCGAGTTGTCTTGGGGCGAGTTGTCCTGCACCCTTAACAAATGAGAACTTGGTAAGAATATATCCATAAAATCTAAATTAAAATAGTGTCAAATTTGTACCTTGTATCGAATCCCGCCAACGTGCACGAACCATCGTTGATAAATTCGACAAATGAACTCGTATCGTTGACTGGAAACCTTAAAACGGTGGTTCAGTTAAAATTTCGATGGCAGTGGCATTTAAACAACAGGCCTAAAAGTACCGGTATATTCCGGGTGCTGCGAGCAATTACTTTCGCCCTAGAGTCTGTCAGTCACATAAGTTATACTTCTAATCGCTCTAGGGTTTACTAAATTTGATTATTTTTTACTCCTTTACACTATCGTGAAAATATTTGTTACTCATTTACACTATCGTGAAAAAAATAACAAAGTTATTGAACAATGTACAACATGCAAAAAGGAATATGCCGGATGACTAGCCCACTAGATCAAAGCACTTTGGTATCAAATGATCAATTGTTATAACTCGCATCTTTTGAAGATAAGTGTTATTGTTTATCTCCTAAAATTTACATTTTGGACATTTCAAATTCAATACCCTGTCGTAAATCGAACTTAACTTTTAAATGGTTTTTATAAGATCTTTTATGCCTAGGCTAGCATACAAATCCTAATTTCGAAGAAAAAAGGTTTGAAGGATCGGAATCTGTTTCACTGTACTTCGATAATAATTGTAAGCATTACAGGGAGATTACTCTGGGAGCAGTTTCCGTAGGATTCGAAGGTTATGTGGGTCAAGATTTTTGCTATTGATCATGTTTTATAGAAACAATTTGTCGCATAATGGATGAATTGAGTAGAAAGATTGTATCAAAATACCTGATAAGATGCCATGATCATTAACCAAAGGTAACACACACTGAGTAAAGTTAGATTTGAAAAACTGAGGCGGACAGTGAATTTTGTCGCCCGGGGGTGCTTATCAAAAGGCGCATCGAAAAAAATCCAAACAGTTCAAAACCAATATTATTAAAACAGCGATTACGTAATCGCTGTTTTAAAAAAACAGCTGTGTCAAAATCTAATAAACCTTTTTTAATTTAGGCAACGATATTTAATGTACGGGCAGAACTCAGTTTTATAAAAACTACAATCGACTGATTGATTATTTGGTGTTTAACGCTGTTTTCAACATTATTTCAGTCATATAACGGTGGCCAGTGCACCTATCCATGCTTTCCTGGAGTCTCTCTTACCAGTACTCCGCACAATATTCTTTCCAAGTCACTGTCTGCTTTACCACATAACCATAGTCGAAACTATCGTCAGCGGTCAAAAAGGAATGAATCCTGCCGCAATGACTATCATCAATCCTCGGAAAGAAATTGGCCGAGTCGGGAATCGAACGTACAACCCCCTTGAATAGAAATTGGCCGAGCCGGGAATCGAACCAACGACCCCCTGTTCTTAAGTCCTGCACGCTACCGACTGCGCTACCGGGGCTCAGCTTAAAAACTACAAGGGGGAAAGAGCGATTGCATGTCACCTGCAAGTACTCCTTTTGTCCACAATATTTTCTATGGTTCTTCAAATATCTCATTTCCCTTCTTTTTAAACATTTTTCCGATAAAAGACAAAAAAAAAAAACGTGTATGTATGAGTAGGTGGTTTGTGTAAGTATATTTCAATTGCTACTGTGCAGAACGTGCAGTCTGATCTTTGATCTATGTCGTCCGCTTTTTTCAGTTAAGCCCTTCCGATTATAATCTTTCTGAGATTCAGTGGATTCTATTTTCAGTCGCCGAAAAGGTCGAGTTTATATAACCCTTTTCTACACAATCCCTAGTTTTAACGACCCTGATTAGTAGGCCTTTTGAAAACATTGTGGGAAAAGGAGAAAATGCTGGTAACCAGCATTTTTTCCTTTTCGCACAATGTTTTCTACCCTATCTGATACAAATCCCATCGTTTGTGTCATATATATTTTGTCATCTGCAAGTGCTTTCAAATTCGACTCATCTAAAATATTGTCGTGTGGGAGAGAGTTGATTAGTACTGATAGAGTCAACACGGACCTCTAGCACCGTCTAAACCCTTCCCCTGTTGAATAAGTAAAATGACACTTTCAAGCAGATAGTAAAAGTACAAATATTGCTTTTTCAAAGTTAATTTTGGGGGTGAAAATATCTCCTTATTGGACAGTGTAGATCCAAGATCAGACTGCACGTTCTGTGCAGTCTGATCTTGATCTACACTGTCCGCAAAAGGCCAGCGAGTCGCTCTTAGTAACCTAAGGATTAATTGCTGCCGCGGAACTAAAAAAAAAACATTGTGACAATAGTAGAAATTGCTCGTAATGAGTATTCTTTTCCATTTACCACATTGTTTTCATTTTGAATCACAAGTACAGCGCCATTTTCTGTTGTTTTTTCCGTGTTTCGTAGTAACATTTTCAGAGTTTGCATTTTCGGTTCGTCATGGGGGGAAGTTCATAAATTTACCAACTCACGTGACCAAACTGTGGCGAGAAAAACCCGCATCCTTGAACGTACCGTATAAAGCTACGGAGGAACGCCGACTGTAATGGTACACCTTTACGATTTGGTCTTTCGACGTATTGAATCGACGTTGAGGTAAGATTGCTTTGCTGTACACGTTTATTTTTGACCATGCACTCTTGTGTATTTGCCCTTTACCAGACGACAAAATTTTAGCCTTGTCCAAATTGAAAGCATTTGCAGACGACAATTTCAATGTGGCTCAAATGGTGCAATTATCCTTTGATAGGGTAGAAAACATTGTGGAAAAAGGAGAAAATGCTTGTTACCAGCATTTTCTCCTTTTCCCACATTGTTTTCAAAAGGCTTCTTTCCCAGGGTCGTTATAAGTCGGCACTGTGCAGTAAGGGGTTAAGGACCTTAAAGAAGACGGCTTTTGAAAACAATGTGAGAAAAGGAGAAAATCATCGATATTGAAGACGAAGGCTTTCGAAAACATTGTGGAAAGAGGATAAAATCGACGACACTGAAGAAAAAAGGCTTGTGAAAACAATCTAGGAAATGGAGAAAATCAACGACCTCGAAGAAAAATGGTTTTGAAAACATTGTGGGAAAGTGAGAAAATGATTAATTAGCATTTTCTCTTTTTTCAACAATGTTTTCTATCGTATCAAAGACAAATTCTGTCATTCCAGCCATCGTTAACTTGTCGTCTGCAAATATTTTCATTTTTGAACGAATTTAGAATCTTGTTGTCTAGTAAGAGCTGAAGAAATATTGTATTGAAACAGGTGAAAACAAAATAAGACTTGTACATTCAATGAGGTCTGATCTTGATCTACACCGTCTGAAAAAACGGGTTTTGTTGCTGGTAAAAGGGATCCAAGCTGAATTTATATCTCTGGGAATAAAACTAACTTGGAAAAATATTTGGTATGGATAAATTTGAGAAAATATTGTGGAAAATGGAGAAATCGAATGTTCAGAGCCAAATCTGTACATGAGTCATGTTCTGTGAAAAAGGGGCTTAATGCATCTGCGATAAGTATCCACCCATCGCGGACTGCGCAGATTGACCTGGGCCGAAATTTTTCCGTAGCAATCAATTTTCTGTATTTACAAGGACCAGTCTACCTCACAATTAAATCGGTTGTTAAAAGAAGTGGCTATTACGGATCCATAAGTATTTAATGGCTTGCTTGGTATCATGGATCACAACGATGCATTAAGCCCCCTTTTGCCAGAGCAAGGCTCATATGTATGTGACAAAAATTTCAACGGCTATCTAGAAATATTTACTATACAATTCTGTGTTTTAACGACACTGAAGAGAAAGGCTTTTGAAAACATTGTCAGAAAAGGAAAAAAAAAAATGCTGGAAATTAGCATTTTCTCCTTTCATCACCGTGCTTTTTACTTTTCTGAAGACATATCTCATCAGTAAAGCCCCATTTAAGGTGTCGTCTGCGGATGCTTTCAAATTGGGCAATTCAAAATTTTGTCGTCAACCCTTTACCACACAATCAAGAAAAAGCATTCTGAAAACATTGTGGGAAAAGGAGAAAATGCTGGTAAGCTAATCATATCATTTAAAAGTATGGAAATTATCATGAAGGTGACTACTAGCTATTGAACGGTCGGTCCAAGTGTTAGTTACTAACAGAAAAATGAATTTTAAAACTAGATTAAAACTTGCCAGGTTGCACTATCTTTTGTTTAGTTTTTGTCTGATTTTAAAATTCTTTTTTTCTGCCAGCGACTAAAACTTGGACCGATCTTACTTTTTTCACAGTATTTACTATACTTTAAAAAGTATGATTTAACTATGAATGTATTGTTAATTTTTGGCTGGTATTGTACCTTTAAGTAAAGAGTTTAAGTTGCTAAGTAAAATGTCTTAAAGTAACAATAAAGGCCAAATGTAAACAAAGCGGGTGTTTGAATGCATTTGAATTTATATAATACCATTTAAAAGTATGGAAATTATTGTGAAGATGACAATCTGTCATTGTACGGTCGGTCCAAGTGTTAGTCGCTGACAGAGAAATGAATTTCAAAACTAGATTAAAACTTGCCATGTTGCTCTATCTTTTGTTTACTTTTTACTGATTTCAACATTTATTTTTTCTACCAGCGACTAACACTTTGACCGATCTCACAAAAACTGATCGTTATTTTCACAGTATTTACTATACTTTAAAAAGAACGATTTAACTTTAAATGTACTGTTAACTTTTGGCTGGTATTGTACCTTTAAGTAAATAGTTTAAGTTGCAATGTAAAGTGCCTTAATGAAATCTTCAACTGTTACAGATAGAAAACAACTCAATATGCAGGTCTTTCGCTGGATGTTGGTCGCAGCTGTGATATTTGTGCTTGTCAATCCGACAGAGGCCTGGAGATTTAGATTAAGAAAAACGCTGAGAAAAATTGGCAGATCCGTAAAGAAAGTTGCTAAGAAACTAAAGTTGTGTAAGGTGAGTTTATTGGATTACTCTGTTTTGATCGTTAGCTTTACCGAGATTTTGCGATTAAAGGGACTATTTTTTTTTTAATCTCTGTGAATCCCTCTGAATCAAAATTTCTCATGTTTTGATTTATCGCGATAGTTTTATAAAATTATCATGATAGCTATCTCGTATCTCGTGGCAGAAATATGCCACCATTTTGATCATTGAATATTTTAAGGCGAAATTTCTCATTCGAGCGCGAAGCCGACATTCGAGAAAACATTATCGTGATAGTTCTACCCGTTTCTCTATCCGGTATTGTAGATCTGTCGCAATATGTATTCCCCAAGACATTTGAGCCGTGCTTTGAGAAGAGGGGGAGGGTAAATGCATCTCCGTGATGCATTATACTTGTACCAAGCCTCTAATCACATAATTATGGATTTTCGAATAAAATTGTATCTTAGAACCGACTGGATCATGAGGTAGTATAGTTCTTTGATATGCAGAAAAAATATAAATATGCGGATTGCGCAGACTGACCTGAGGAGATTATCTTTGCAAATGCATTAAACCCTCTTTTTTCCCAAAACATGGCTATTATGTAAACGGTATGTAAACGGTATGTATACATGTGATATGCAACCACATAAATATTTGTCGCACTAAATGTCTCCCAGATATATACATGTCAATGATGGCGATGTACAAATTGATGTTGCTTATTCTTTGCAGGTTTTATTCGGCGTTGCTTGTCCAGTTCTGGTAGGTAGTGTAGCAACCTCTGTCGGTGGTGTTGGAGGAGCCCTAGCCGGTGCAGCGGGCACTAAGGGATGTAAGGTCGCAAAGAAGAAGTGCAAGAGAAGTGTACGTATTGCCAGTGTGAATGTGACTTTCTGGTGCGGTTTCTGGATTAACAAACACATTAATGTTTTCCAAACTGTGCACATTATAACTGAACGAATTGATACGAAATCTCTACAGATAACAATGTTTAAACGTCTAGATAAATTATTTTTGGCCCGGCATTTATGGAATTTTTATAAACTTTGGTAACCGTGGCGAACTTCATAGAAACGAAAGTTTGTCACAAATCTTGCACCATCGCTCGTATGAATCTGCTTAGTTAAATATTCCGTGGGGGGGGGGGAGAGAATCTTACATTACACAAATGTCTTTATAAATAATTCAGCCGTAAACAGCATCTAGTATTCACGTGGGTTCGCCATACTGGTAACTGGAGAGAGCTTTTTGAAATATCTTTCTTGTCCTTGTGTTGTTTGAAATTCTTGTCTTTTCCAAGAAATAAAAATGGAAAAAAAAAACGAGGAAAACAATTTTGGAAAAGGAGAAAATGTTGGTTACCTGGTTACCGTTTTTTCCTACAATTGTTTCTTATCTTTCAAAGAGAATTCCCAGCTGTCAAACAGCACTTAATTTCTCGTCTGCAAATACTTTAAATTCGGACTTATTAAAATTGTTGTGTCTTGTCTTGTAAAGAGTTTTAAAAAAAGGGGGGAAATGGATACGAGTAAAAGAGAAAAGGTGGAAGGGGGCTCACTGCTGCCCCAAAACTCCAAATACTATGATTTTCGCTTTGTCTGAAAATGTAACTATTACAGTCAGAATTACTACTACTATTACTGTTGTTGCTGCTGCTCAGTACTGTCAGTGCTTTGATTTCTAACTTTCGACCATTTCTTCTCAGGTTGTTAGCGGCATGATCCTGCTACCTTTCTCGGATAACTTCGCAGACTACGATCAGAACGGAGACAAGCTGATCTCATACGAAGAGTTCACTTTTGCCGTGATGAGTAGCATACCAATGGGCCACCCAGAAGAGCTGACTGAACCTTTCATTTTCGCAGATCTCAACAGTAAGTCGGGAGGGGGGGGGAGTTTCATCGTCCTTGTAACACTTTACCAAACAAGCGTGAATTTTAACCGTTATCTTGCTATATAACTTAAAATTAAACTTTCAAGCCGAAATCCAGAACCCAAGTTTTACTATTTCAAAAGTATTTTATAGGGAAAGATGTCTCCTTACCGGACAGAGTAGATCCAAGATCAGACTGCACGTTCTGTGCAGTCTGATCTGGATCTACACTGTCCGCAAAAGGTCAGTGACTCGTGCTTAGCAGCCTAGGGGTTAATGGCCCTGATTAAGTGTATTTTTTTTTTTAAATCGGGTGAGGAGAAAATGCTGGTAACGAGCATATTCTCCTTTTTCCATTTTTTTTTAAAATTCTATTCTATTAAAGACAAATTCCTTGCTTTGAACAAAATCTTATATGTCGTCTGCAAACGTGTAGCATTTTGGATCGGTCTTAATTTTGTCTTTTTTTTTTTCAAAGACATCAGCGTTGAAGTTTAGGTTTCTTGATCCTGACTAAGCTCCTGTCTTGTGTACAAATCCCTTGACTTTTTTCAGTCCCTTACACCATATACTAGTAGTACATGTATATTGAATATTTATCCATGTTTACACAGCTGACTAAAATTCTACACTCTGTCAAGTTTTAACAGCTTTTTTGCTCTCTGCCTGCAGAGATATATATTTAATATCATCATTTTTATTATTTCAGATGACGACCATTTGGATACAGATGAATTCCGTGGAGCACCATTTTTGTTTGCTCGTATGTATATATATTTTTGGAAATAACATCCTGTTACTCCCAGCATGTCTGCTCTGTTATAGTTTATATACAAGTTGGCTTCTTTACAAAAGAAGCCAGGAGAGGTCAGCATCAATGTTTTCAAATAGTTTATTGGCTTTAAATTTCAATATATTTTGGTAGATGTAAACAAACAAGTAAAAAATCCACCGCGTAGAAACCTCTAATGCTTTACATGACGGTCATTTGACCTTCTTCCCGCGTTTTCAAATCGCATGATCTTGTCCAGCGGTCTTCTTTCTCTTTTTTAACGAAATTCTTACTATTTTTTCTTCTGGTTAGACTTATTTGCTTAATGAAAAATTACAATTATTTGAGAGGTAATTTGCAACCATGGCAAACTAATATAACAAATCCTTTCTGAAAATCGTCATATAAAAATAAACCACGTCTATTTCCTGTTTCGGTTTTTTGATTTCGCTTTATTTACAAAACCATGACGAAACAGACTGTGTATCAGAACAATTTCGCAAGAAAAACGGATTTAGACAGCAAATTCTGTGGCAGTCTGTCTTTTAAACTCACCACTATTGGAGAGGTCTTATGACCTCTCCAATAAGCAATGGTCTGTAAAAAGGGGGTTTAATGCATTTGCAAAAACTATCGACCCAGGTCAGCCTGCGCAATCCACGCAGGCTGACCTGGGCCGAAACTTTTTGCTGTTGGTCATTTTTCTACTTGTCGAAAGACCATCCTGCGCCACGATTTAGCCAGTCGTAAGACGAAAAAAGGTTTTATGGATTCATAATTATATATTGACTTACATGGTAGGATGCATCACAGGGATGCATTAAGCCCCCTTTTGCCAGAGCGCGGATCATACATTATGACATCACGATTGTCCATTCTCTGTTTTCGTCCCCGTGTCCCTGTGAGAATTGCTAGTTCCTCTTCGAAGAAAATGTAAAAACGAAGTCACTCTGGTTAACTGGTGAACAACCTCTGTCTATCTGTCTGTCTGTCTGTCTGTCTGTCTGTCTGTCTCTCTCTCTCTGGATAGCTCAATTGGTAGAGAACTCGCATGGTGAGAAAGTCGACCGGACTTCAAGTCCCCCAGATTGTTCACTACATTTATCTCTACCGGTTACAAAAACTGACCATTTTTTTCGGCGTAGCGGAATGTGCTGGCTTTTGACTTGTGTCTTAGTATAATGAAATCGAATAAATAGATGGTGATTTGCGATTGGTCAAAAATGTGCTCATGTTTTTTTCTGCGGGACCCTGCTGGCCTATTTCCTGGCACATTTATCACACTTAAATACAAGCATCGGTACCGTTACCCAAAGGGGCACCAACCGTTACCCCAGGGCCTTTACTGACACCACAGCAAACTGATATGACAAGGGATGATCCTTTTCTTGCACTACTCGGTAATTTGAGATAGTTTTACTATTTTTCTTCAGATTGATTTACCAAAAAAGGATTTTAAAAATTTATTTTCAAGTGCCTCTTGTGCTTTCTATCTTTTTATACAAGAAAAATCTTGAAGATTGATAGCGTAAATTTGCCAGCAAATAGGCAGTGGCCCTTAGAATAAACATGTCACTACATTTATTAATCACTGAGGCACTTATAATAACCATGTCTGCAATCACAAATTTCTATTCATTCATTTGTTATCAGTACCAAAAAGTAGGTCAAAAGCCAGCACATTCAGCTACGCAGAAAAAAAAAACATTTTTTTTTTGTCTGCTGTTTCAGATGTGAACGACAATTTGCAGAACATCAACCAGACATTGACAACGCCTTCAGTATTAAACATAACAGATGGCGGAAGCTTCGACATGTTTTCAAACGAGACGGCTGATCTAGCCACTGAACAAAAACCTGTCGTGTAAACTTCGTCCTTTTTGTGAAATCTCCTAGTCATAACGTGTAATCCCCTGCAGATGAATTTTTTTTTGTAGCACATCGCTTTTGCAAAGATTGTGACTTTTGCCACATTTTTTCATATCCGTATTCATTTATAGTCTTGATTTATACCGACCAGCAGAGTCGCAGCTCGGCCGGGTAGCTCAGTTGATAGCGTATTTGACTTGTGATCTGGTGGTTGCGAGTTCGATACCCGGTTCAGGTAAACTTTCTTTCCGGTGGTTTTTCGCTTTTCACCTCTGATGCATGTGAAAAAAAGTAGTCCTTGACTTAGAAGTAAAGTTGTGTAAGTTCAGGTGTGAGAAAGCCATGAAATACATGCATAGGTACACTGACTGTCGTGATATGACCTAAAATGTTCAAACGGCGTTAAACTCCAATACAAACAAGCAAACCATCATAGTCGTAACGAAATTAAAGGTGAACCCTTACAGCCAGAGAGTAAACGAACGCTGTTATAACTTTACAGTGTGTAGAATCTAGATAGCCGTGTAAAGGCGGTGCGCGATCAAATTTTTATTCGGACAAAACTATGCGAGGACCGATGATAATCTATGGAGGAAAAAAATCATTTCTCTCTCACAGCTAATCACTCTTTCGACTTAATTTGTATGGGAAAGCAGCCAGTGGCTTTGAAAGAGCGTTGTGAGAACAACTGGTAAAAGAAACGTCAGGTACGCATGAATAGGTGATTAATCCGTCGTGATATAACTAAAACACGGTTGAAAACGATATCAAACACAATGAAAAAACCCAATAGCTTCACTATAGACTTTCAGACGAGCCCTGGTAGTTCAGTCGGTAGCGTACAAGACTGAGAACAAGAGGTCGCTGGTTCGATCCCAGGCTCGGCCAATTTCCTTCCGAGGACTGATGATAGTCATTGCGACAGGATTCATTCCTCTCTCACCGCTGACCATTGTTTCGACGATGGTTTTGTGGAAAAACAATCAGTGGCTTGGTAAGAATATTGTGCGGAGTACTGGTAAAAGAAACTTCAGGAAAGAATGGATAGGTGCGCTGGTCGCCGCGATATAACAGAAATAATGTTAAAACGGCGTGAAACACCATACAATCGATCAATCAATCAATCGATGTTACCCTTTCGTTTCTTTAACCCTTTACCAAAAAATCCAAAGTTTTATCGATCAACGAGGAGAAAGGTTTTGAAAACATGGTAAGAAAAGGAGAAAATGCTGGTAACCTGCTGACAACCAGCGTTTTCTCCTTTTACCACAATGTTTTCTTAAATTTCAAAGACAAAGTTCAACATTTGAGCCACAATTTATTTGTCGTCTGCAAATGCTTTCGTACAGTACCAGTCCAATATTTTTTCGTAAGTTAAAAAGTTGAGGTGACACGGTTCATATTTGTTCAAGTTTTATTTTCCAAGAACAGCGAGAGCGATTTTTTTATCAACCCTTCTGGCGTCTATAGTTGCCTTCGCAGCCAGTGTAGACCAAGATCAGACTGCACAAAACGTGCAGTCTGATCTTTGATCTACACTGTCCGCTTTGACGGGACATTCTTGACAATCGCAATCTTGAAATTGCAAATATTTGGGCCTTATTTCTATACCGGAAAATTCTGTAGGTTTTGTTTTTCGGCACTCGAAGTGTTAATGACTGTGGGATATGAAACGGATTCAAAAAATTGTGAACTTAAATGTGATTGGCTAAAATTTATTCAACTGAACATTCATCATTGGAGTTTTTTTTTTTTAATGCTGAAATTAAAAAGTGCTACGTAAACTGTCGTCAGATATAAGTGTTATCCAAATTGATAAGCGAGAATTTAATACAGGAAAAAATATCATTTATTTCTACCACTTACAAATGTTATTCTTTCCGTATAAGGCAGTCTCAGCTCGATTTCCAGCTGGGCTAGGGGTCCTGCGTGGCTCAGTGGTAAATCTAGCCCTTTACCACACATTTCCGAGTTTTAACGACCCTGAAGGAGAAGACTTTTGAAAACATTGAGGGAAAAGGAGAAAATGCTGGTAACCAGCATTTTCTCCATTTCCCTCAATGTTTTCTTTCCTGTCAAAGAACTTTGGTTCTTTTATATCACTTTCGATTTTGTCGTCTGCGGATGCTTTTAATTTGGAACCCGGAGGCCCCTAATTCGAGCCCCACTGAAAACACTTGGGTTTTCATGGGAGTGTCCATGGACAAGACATTTCAGAGCCCTAGCCTTGTACTGATGAAACCCAGAACATACATTAATAAGCGAGCTGTGGTCATGAGGTGACTGAAATGATGTTAAAAGCGGTGTGAAACACCTTCAATTCCACCGGCTCAAAATTCTTTCCTAGGAACGATGGAAGTCGTTAGGACGGGATTCACCCCTCTTATACTACTCGACATTTATGTTGAAAAGCAGCCAGTGGCTTTAAGAGAGCATTTTGCAAAGTACATATAGAAAGAATGTCCTTAAATATGATGGGGAATGAATCTATAAACTTGAGCAACAAATACATTTTGCCCTGCGTTTTAACTCTTTACCAAAGGACAAAGTCTTAGCCTGGTCCAAATTGAAAGCATTTGAAGGCGACAAATTGAATGTTACTCAAAACCTGAGATTTGTCTGTCATAGAACAGAAAACATTGTGGGAAAAGGAGAAAATGATGTTTACCAGCATTTTCGCCTTTTCCTACAATGTTTTCAAAAGCCTTTTTCTCATGGTCTTTAATACTCGGGACTGTGTGGTAAAGGGTTAAACTTCTCAAATGGGATGAAGTATAATATAATAAAATTTCTTATCTGTGAAAAAAGGAAAGGTCGAGAGTGGGGGATTCCCACAACAAAAATATTTAACCGAATTCTTGCTTCAGACGACATTTGTGTCTGGGGAAAAAAAAAAAACCCACTACTCAAAACCTTGTGGCAAAAATAGATATTGCTCGTTACGAGCGAGTACTCCTTTTGTCTCAATATTTTAGCAAGGATAAAATTTTGATGAAAATATGATTATTTCTTTTTTCCAAAAAAAAAAGAAAATGTTACCAAAGTCATCAGCTGCAAAATTTGTTTCAGGATGTAATTAAGTTATAAAGGTCATGGGAAAGTCCCTTGGTTGTTTCATCTGTCAACACGGGTAGGAAACTTCATATTCAGAGCCAGTGGCTCTGACGAGAAAATGTTGTGTTGGTCTTCCGTTTCTGAAGATGTCGGCTGAAAAACAACCAAAAAACAGGTTAGTTTGTCATTATTTGTAATCATGTGTTCTGATGTCTTTGAAATTCCAAAAAAGGAGAATGTCATGCAATGCTCTGGTCTTCCAATGTGTTTTCTAGACTACGGAAAGTTGTAACAAGTGTACGATGTTGTCTGAATTATTTGTGGCGTGGGTTGACCTTAGCTAAAATAATACGTAACGGACCTAAATTCAGTCTATTATTGCCATATAATTGGCAATTGAAAGAGAGTCTTGCTGTCCCAAAAGCGTGAATTAATATCTTGAAATGTTACATTCACTGCTGGTAAGGAATTGAAAAGAAATAGCACAAAAATGGTGAAAATAAAGAAGGGCTCCGATCATGTGGACCGGCTCTGAAATGTAAGTCGGCACAGAATGATGAGGACCTCCTTTCAAAATTTAGTTTTCTGTAAAAATTTACTCAGGAAGTAGGCTTTGTTTTTCCGTTAATACTTTCTAGTCCAAAATGTAGTACTTTTGTTGGGTGGAACATGACCGAATTTATGGAAATACAAAGGACTGGTATTGTCACGATTGAAAAATCCTGTCGAACATTAGTCTGTCTGACTTTTGAAAATACTTTTGTGTAGCTTTTGATTAACAGAATGGTCTATACATGTATACAGCATTTGTCATGCTTTTGTCGTAAGTGCAGCCTACACGTAAGCAAAATTGATGAAAAATATTTGGCATCTTCGGAAGACTATCTGGTCTTGAAACAGTCATTAAAAAGCTAAATGAAAAATGTATCGACCGTAGTAGAGATATTGAATAAAAAAAAAACAACTTTTGTAACAAAGCGTGAGAAATACAGTTGAGCTATTCGCATCACACGCCTAGGGTATATGTGTGAACACTCTTAACTCTTTTCAACACCTAACACGACACAACAGTATGTCAGGTGTGGGGGGGTATATACAAGTCTTTAAAAAAAACCAAATTCGCAAGCACGTCAAGACCAAAAATTTGTTCATAGATCCCTGATTTTGATAGTACTCACTCATATCTTTCAATGCTCAATTAACGAAACGCATATTAGATCGGAATATGTCATATATTAGTTGCCGTGCCGAGTAATTTTGATTAAGTAAAAAGTAAAATTCTGGAAAAAAAAAACCCTGCGTATCGTCATTTTTTCGAACAGTTTAGGGAATTTTCATGACGTATTTTAGAAGTCTTAAAGTTTTGAAAAACCTTGCTCCGAAAAAAATATCCGAGGTCCGAAATCCTTTTAAGCATGTGCAGACGAAATGGATACGAATAAAACGGGACAATACGCAGGTTTTTTTTTAAGAATTTTACTTTTTACTTAGTCAAAATTACTCGGCACGGCAAAACACGAAAACCCTCGACAAAACTGGTGCCAAATTTACATAAACCGCTCTAAGACCCTTCAAACTGCCTTTTTATCCTATATAATGACTGAAAACAGCTAATTGCATACACACTCAGTAAATCATTATATTGGAGCTGCAATCTCAATCTAATTACGGCGTAAAGTGAATGATTTCTACATTAGAAATGGGGAGGGGTCGGTGTGAGATTTTTGAAACAAGTGCAAACGACAATGTTTAGGACATTCAAATATATAGGACGGAAAAAAAAAATAAATAACTCGAAACCATTCATTATGAACCCTTAAAGTGTCTGTCACAACTTTAGCTGGTTCTGCAGCCTGTGTAGATTAATATTGGACTGCACTAAACGTGATCGTTTGTTTGTTTGGATGGATGTTTGTTTATCATCGGCTTAAAGATAACTGATATGTTCCATCCAACAATAATACTACAGTTTGGACTGAAAGGTGCTAACGGAAAAAACAAAGCCTCAGTAAATTTTTACAGAAAATTAAATTTTTGAAAGGAAGCCCTCATCAATCGGTGTCGACTTACATTTCAGAGCCGGTCCACATTACAGAGCCCTTCTTTATTTTCATCATTTTTCGTGCTATTTCTTTTCAATTCTTTACCAGCAGTGAATATAACATTTTAAGATATTAATTCACGCTTTTGGGACAGCAAGACTCTCTTTTAATTGCCAATTATATGGTAATAATAGACTGAATCTAGGTCCGTGACGTATTATTTTAGCTAAGGTCAACCCACGCCACAAATGATTCAGACAACATCGTACACTTATTACAACTTTGCGTAGTGTAGAAAACACATTGGAAGACCAGAGCATTGCATGATATTCTCCTTTTTTGGAATTTCAAAGACATAAGAACACATGATTACAAATAATGACAAACTAACCTGTTTTTTGGTTGTTTTTCAGCCGACATCTTCAGAAACGGAAGACCAACACAACATTTTCTCGTCAGAGCCATTGGCTCTGAATATGAAGTTTCCTACACGTGGTCAACGAGTTCCGATTGTGACGTCACAATAGAGCTATATCCTGTACGTTATTTTAATGCAAATCGGACATTATATATAGGATCTGACATGAGTTGGCATTGAGGTAAAATTTTATTAAACGAGTCTAGAGAAAAAATTATTAAGCGAGCCTCTGGCGAGCTTAAGAACATTTTTTTTGACGAGTTTAATAAAATTTATATCTCATACGCCAACGAATGTCAGATTCTTTTTATCACATAACGATATTTCACAAATCATAGATAAGAAGATGCAAAACCATCTATAGATGCACACACGGTAATATCCATAAAACCCATTCACTTCTATGAAATACGTACAAAATGACGTCAAAAATGACGTCACACAATTGTGATATTAAACGTGTATGAGATAAGAAAATTCGTAATGGGTATATTACACTGAAAACATGGGAGGTTATGTGATAAATATAGGATCTGACATGAGTTTGCTTTTGAGATAAAATTTTATTAAACGAGTCTAGGGAAAATGTTGTTAAGCGAGCCTTTGGCGAGCTTAAGAACATTTTTTCTTGACGAGTTTAATAAAATTTTATCTCAAACACAAACGAATGTCAGATTCTTTTTATCACAGAGCGAAATTTCACAAATTATTGATCAGAAGATGCGAAACCATTCTATGCACCCGCGGTAATATCCATAAAACCCATTCACTAGAACTATGAAATACGTACAAAATGACGTCAAAAATGACGTCACATAATTGTGATATTACACGTGTATGAGATAAGAAAATTCGTAATGGGTATATTACACTGAAAACAAGGGAGGTTATGTGATAAAATAATGTTACGTTAATGACGTCGACGTTTTTGTACAGCTTTTAACTTTTTGCTATTATTTGATGACTTGATCTCATCTGCAAAAAAGAATGCATGCAACTAGTATCTTCTGCTTTTCCCACAATATTTTTACATGTATTCGTGGATAAAGCTCTACTGTTTTCCATATCCTGTTCGCATTTCTACAATAAATCAGACGAAGCTATCACGTCGACGTTACACAAGTTCTAACCCATTATTTAGTCTGAAATCTTGTTTTTTAAATCTATACCAAACGGCAAATTTTAGATTCGTCCAAACTGAAACGATTTTGCAGACGACAAATAAAATACGACCAGAATGATGCAATTTATCTTGGAAAAGGGAGCAAACATTTCGGGATGAAAAGAAAAATCACCGTAGGAAAAGGAGAAAATACAGGGTGGAGGTCCAAGAAGAGGTGAGCTGCTTAGAAACCCAGAGATAGCCTCGCAAGTATCGGTGCTTTACACTGAGCATGTAAAAGAACCAAGGAAATCTATTCTAAAAAGAGCCAGGGTCTGATACCCGGATTTCCTTGTATCCGACTCTTTCTTTCTACTCCAATCTGCGCCTGCCAGATATGCGTATATATAATAACAAATACATGTACTCGTACATACATATCACACGAAAGTTTGAAAGTTATATAACTAACTAACTAAGCCTGTACAGAAATATCTCAAGAAAAAAATGAGGTAATCAAACAACTAACACTGAAAAGTGGTACTCCAGTCTAGTGGAGGGATTTATATAACAAAGCAAAGCAAACTGATTGCCAGCATTATCTCCTTTTCCTGCAAGTTTTCAATCATTTTGAAGGAAAATTCTATTATTTGGGAAACATTTAGTTTAACGTCTGCTAATTTTCTAATTGTATCAGTTTTTGATGTCGTAAATCATTTACCAACTAATCCTGCGTTTAAACTTGTTTTAATAACATTTAATAATAGTATCCTTTTGAAAACATTTAGGACATAGACATAGACATAGACATAGATTTATTACGATTTGTACATAAGTACCTCATCATGAAAATACAACAATGACATATAATAATAATAGTCACGATCTATCATGGGTTGATTTGTAAGTATTGTACAACAAATTTTTAAAAGAAGACGAACATAGAATGTTACATAACATACCGTACTACAGACGTGTCATTACATGTTGAAAAAAAAATAACATGTGCACAGAGAAACATCAAACATATCGAAGAATGATACTGAAGAATAATGGAACAGTACTCAAATGGAAGATATAATAAATTAATGCTACTGTTACTGATAGAAAATGTTTTCTTTTTAGAATGAACTTGTTAAGGATACTGTAGGACCTACGATAGGTTTCTTAGCGATAAGGCCTTTTTTACAAATATTGCTAACTTTTTTATTTCATTGTGGTTTTCTGTTGACATTAAAGTACAAAATTTTATGAAACTTGTTTTTTTTGTGTAGTATTTCTTTATATATGTATTTCTCAATTCGGTGTACAACGGGCAGATTAAAATAAAATGATACTCATCCTCAATATCATGGGTATTACATTTCAAATAATACCTTTCACTTCTTATAATTTTAGCCCTCCCATATCGTCCTGCTTCTATTTTTAAATTATGAGATGACATACGTAATTTTGACAGACAAATTCGTAATTGTTTAGGTAAAATTTTTAAATATTTTTCAATGCCAAAGTCTATTTTGAAATGTTTGTATGAGTATAATGATTCAGTTTTCTCCATATTTTCATGCCAAGTTTGTTTGAAACAGTCTAAAACGCGTTGTTCAAAAGAACAGATGAAACTATTTGTATGAAAACTATAAGGGTTAAGCCAAACATCCGCGAATCCATAGCGTTCCAATAAATCTTTTATATTAGAAAGCCAGTTTGATTTTCCAGATTCGACATCTGCTTTTAACAATGTATAAACTTTTGAAAGGATAATATTTTTTTCATCAATATTTATATTTACCAGCTTAAACCAATATTTGAGTAAGCGTTTATAACGAGTCAAGTATAATGGCATTCTGTCTGTTTCGCCGTAAACTGCTTGATTTGAGGTACTTCGTTTAACATATAATAATCTCTTCAGAAATTTTAAATGTACACGTTCTAACTGATTTGTTTTGGAAAACCCCCAAATTTCACTGCCATAGTTTAAAATTGAACCAACGAAGGAATCAAATAACTGTATCATTATATCAGGAGAAAACCCATATTCCTTTATCTTAAACATAAATACATTTAGTGCCTTTAAAGCTTTACCTTGAATAAATTCAAAATTAGTGCTAAAATTACCAGTATAGTAAAAGACAGTGCCCAAATAATTGAATTTGTCAACGATTTCTATGGGTTCCCCGCCATACCACCATTTTTCATTTACTTTTAATTGCCCTCGTTTTCTAAAAACAACTATTTTTGTTTTTTCACAGTTAACCTCTAAATTGTATAATTCACAGTAATCTTTCAACTTATTCAATTTATTTTGTAATTCGGAGGGCGATTTTGCCAAAATAACTATATCATCGGCAAACAGTAATAGGGTTATAATCATATCAAATATTTCAATACCATCTCCCTCGAATCCCTGTAAATATAATTCTAAATCCTCAAGAAAAAGTGAAAATAAAATCGGCGACATTTTTTCTCCTTGCAAAAGACCCACATTGTTGTCGAAGAAATCAGAGTATATATTATCTTTACGAACTTTTGCTTTTATTTTCGAATACATGTCTTGAATGATACGTAGGATTTTGCCATTCAACCCAAGTTTATTCAACTTGAACCATAAAAAATTTCTATTAATACTGTCAAACGCTCTTTTAAAGTCAATAAACGCGCAATATAATCTTTTCTTTTCACCTATGAATTTATGAATAACTGAATTTAAAACAAAAGTAGCGTCGACGGTAGACATTTTTTCCCTGAAGCCAAACTGAGCATCAGATATTATGTTATTTTCGTCGCTCCATTTACTTATTCTGTTTTGTAATACACCGGTAAAAATTTTACTAAAATTACTGAGGAGTGTGATACCTCTATAATTAGAAACAATGTTGGGGTCTCCCTTCTTAAAAATTGGGATTACAATACCTTCTGCCCACGTACTAGGGTAGGATCCTGAATCGAGGATAGCGTTAAATAAATCACACAAATACGGTAGAATGATATCAAAAGTTTCTTTAAAATACGAATTCAGTAATTCATCACTACCTGGAGCCTTCCCTAACTTTAACTGTTTAATTACTTTGGTGATTTCTTGTTGCGAAATGTAAACGTTCAGCTCATCAAAAGTACTGTCAGTGCTTTGAAAATCTCCTTGAAAGCAAAAATTTTCATCGTTTTTATCTGTTTGTATTAGTGTATTGCTACCCATGCATCGAAAATGTTCAAAAAGTTCTGTTAATGGCGCCTGACATGAAGTATTTTTCTTACTAGTGAAAAATTCCAAAAATCTTTTGGTTTAGAATGACGTAGTGATGTGATCTTGTTAACTTGTTTAAGTTTGTACTATTTCTTTTTACGTTTTAACATTTTTTTGTATGTGGTTTTCGCATGAAAAAACATCGATCTATTTTCCTCAGATCTGCAATTATTATAAATATTACGTATACTTCTATAGTTTGTTTTAGCAATGAAACATTCCTCGTCAAACCAACTCTCATTTCTGTTTAAACCAGCATTTGATTTAATTGTAACTTTTTTAGAAAAGAGAGGATCGGCCTCATCGTGTAATATTGAAACTATAGCATTCAAACACTGATCAATAGATTCTTTATTTGGATTGTTCAGACAGGATACTGCCCTGTTCAAATCGGGTAGTCTACTAATCAATTTGTGCCGAAATTCATCCCGTAATGAATCATTCCATTGGATTTTTTTAAAAAAGTAAAAATTATCGTTGTAACCTCTATCTACTGTTTCAAAACATGAAATAGTAAATTCGAGCGGTGCATGGTCTGATAGATAATTAAAATCACAAATACAAAATTTAGCTACTGTGTTAAAATCTCGCTCACATAACAAAAGATAATCGATGGTAGATGCCGTTTGCGAATTCATGAATGTAAATGTGCTGGTATTCAAAACATCCCCCAGTCTACCGTTAGCTATGCGTAAATGGTTTGACTTATACAGTTCTAGTACACGTTTACCCTGGTTGTTACATGTTTTATCAAGTGAGGCCCGAACTAAGGGGCAATCTGGTGTATGTTCCTCCAGGTCAATGTCTTCCAAATTTTTGTCACAAATAACAAAATCTGGCTTTTCTCCAACTCTACCATTAAAATCCCCGAAAACATATAATTTACCTTCAGAGTTAAATTGACATATATCATTTTCTAAAATTTCAAATAGATCTAAATAGTATCCTTTTGAAAACATTTAGGGGACGGGAGAAATTGCTTTTGCAAGCAATTATGCCATGCGAAGCGGTTTCATACAAAAGTGTGATTAGGTTTTTTTTTCATACCTCCATGAAAAAAAAAAAAAAAATCTCTTCGTTCCTTATAATTTAATATTACAGACAACATACACCCACGGAAATAATTCAAACTGCATTCATTTTCTTTATTTTTAAATCTAACGTTGGAGTTCCTAAAGCCCCTTCCACTCATATTTGTATTTTTAAATCTAACGTTGGAGTTCCTAAAGCCCCTTCCACTCATATTTGTATGGCTAAAGAATACAATAGGGAAGCAGTTTTCAGATCCCCAATACTGAAAATTAACCAATAGAACGAAAGTAAATGAACACAGCAGTGTGTAGGACCCGCAAAAGTAACCTTCAGCAAAAGTAGTTCCGGCACGTAATTTTTTTTTTCATGGAGCTATGAAAAAAAAAATCAGCCAATCAAAACTCGCCAATGTTCATGAAAACAACTGATATTAAATTATTACGAATTGTAAACAATTTTGCTCATAAATTAAAAAAAAAACAGCTGTATCAAAATCTAATAAACCTTTTTTAATTTAGGCAAAGATATTTAATGTACGGGCAGAACTCAGTTTTATAAAAACTACAATCGACTGATTGATTATTTGGTGTTTAACGCTGTTTTCAACATTATTTCAGTCATATCACGGTGGCCAGTGCACCTATCCATGCTTTCCTGGAGTCTCTCTTACCAGTACTCCGCACAATATTCTTTCCAAGTCACTGTCTGCTTTACCACATAGTTGAAACTCGTCAGCGGTCAAAAAGGAATGAATCCTGCCGCAATGACTATCATCAATCCTCGGAAAGAAATTGGCCGAGTCGGAAATCGAACCAACAACCCCCTTGAATAGAAATTGGCCGAGCCGGGAATCGAACCAACGACCCCCCTGTTCTTAAGTCCTGCACGCTACCGACTGCGCTACCGGGGCTCGGCTTAAAAACTACAAGGGGGAAAGAGCGATTGCATGTCACCTGCAACTACTCCTTTTGTCCACAATATTTTCTATGGTTCTTCAAATGTCTCATTTTCCTTCTTTTTAAACATTTTTCCGATAAAAGACAAAAAAAAAAAAAAAAACTTGTATGTATGAGTATGTGGTTTGTTTAAGTATATTTCAATTGCCACTGTGCTTATGAGTTAAACTTTTTATGAGCATGGGCCAAGAACGGGATCTTTTGCGGACGGCATAGATCAAGATCAGACAGAACGTGTAGTCTGATCTTTGACCTATGTCGTCCACTGCGAAGGCTGACATGGGTCAAAACTTTTTTGCTGTTTGTATTTTTTCTGTATGTGCAAGGACCATTTGACTTCCAGATCCACGATATTTTCAAAAGCCTTCTTCCTCAGGGCTATATTATCTCGAGATTGTGTGTTAAATATTTGGCCGACGCCCTGTACCTAAAGCCTCATGTCAAGAATAGAGAAACGTAGTTATTTTGGATGTCCGGAAAAAAAAAGCTATGTTAGAGTCTTTTTGTGACTTTTACTGTAAAATTCCTTATGGAACTACTTTTCAGGCTATATTTATGCTTTTCTGTCCTGAATAAATTTTAATCATTTACACAGTGCTCATTTCTCTATTTTCACATTTCAGACCAAAGTTCCTGTTCGCTGGCTAGCTCTTGAGTCAATCTTCAATAATACATATACAACTCAGAGTGACGTGTAAGTATCTTTATATATGGCCTGCAACACGCGAAAAGAGGCATTAAGACATTTGCGTAAATTGTCGACCCAGATCAGCCTACGCAGTCCGCGCAGGCTGATCCGAGACGACACTTTCCGTTTTCAGGTTATTTTCTGTTTTGCGCGTCTACTGTAGGAAGAAATCTAATGCAGTCGTAACGTGCCGTCTCGGACTGCGCTGGCTGATCCAAGACGACACTTTACGCAAATGTCCGAATGCCCCTTTTGGCGTGTTGCAGAACATATTATGTTGGTTTGTTTGTTTGATTCCATACGCCGTTTCCAACAGTATTTCATTTATATCACGAATATTAGTTCACCTGTTGATGCTTTCCTAAGTTCTTCTTACCAGGATTTCGCGTATCGCTGTTTTAAGGTTATTGGCTCATTATACCCCCGGAAAACGTATGTTTTCGGGGGTATACTGGAATCAGCCTGTCTGTCCGTGTGTCCGTCCGTGTGTCCGTCTGTGTACAAAATACTAATAATTGCCTGTTTCTGTCAAAGCGCTGGCGGGGGTATTAAGTCACATTCAGTGACAGCTCTAGTTCCTTCTAAAGAAAGCCGCAGAGCCCCGGTAGTTCAGTCGGTAGCGTAAGAACTTGAGAACTGAGGGTCGCTGGTTTAATCCCCGGCTCGGCTAATTTCTTTCTGAGGATTGATGGTAGTCATTGCGACAGGATTCATCCCTCTCTCACCGATGACCATTGTTTCAGCGATGGTTATGTGGGAAAACAGCAAGTGGCTTGGAAACAGTATTGTGTGGAGTACTGGTAAAAGAAACTCCAGGGAAGCATGGATAGGTGCACTGGCCGCCACGATATAACTGAAATAATGCTCAAAACGGCGTATAACACTATCCAATCAATCAACTATAATTTTGTTGTAAAGAACTAAAGTAACTGGATGTTGTTTTTTTTCAGTTGGTCATTTGGCGTGTTGCTATGGGAGATAGTGACGTATGGAGGTACCCCGTACCACGGAATGGACACCCAGCAGTTCTGTAATCTACTTAAACAAGGATACAGATTGTGTAGACCCAGACACTGCGACCTTGCTTTGTAAGTAAAATATTATGAAAGAGCCATGCTTTGTGGAAGAGGGGCTTAATTCATCTGCAAAAAGTATCGACCCAGGTCAGCCTGCGCAGTCCGCGCAGGCTGACCTGTGCCGAAACGTTTTGCTATTTGTCAATTTTCTGCATGTCTAAGGACCGTTCTACCTCTGGATTTAATCGATTGTTAGACAATATAAATTTTATGGATACCAAGCAAGTCACTACACGATTAGACAATTACCATATAAAATAATCTATTTTGTCTCACAACTGACTGAATCATGCAGTGCACTGTTCCTTTGACACGCAGAAATTTGACCGAAAGCAAAAAGTTTTGACCCATGTCAGCCTGCGCGGACTGCGCAGGCTGATATGGGTCGATACTTTTTTGCAGATGCTTTCACAGTGCATGGCTCATATCTAATTAAGAATTTTCACTTTCCAAAAATATGCAAAACAATGAGGAACAAGAGGCGATTGCCGGCGAAGTTACTTTTCACCATTTCTCTTTATATTAAAGCACAAAAGAATTTCAATATTTATATCCCAGTGCCTCTTTCGCCGTCTGTCTCTTTAAAAAGATCTTTCTTGTTTTTAAATCATTGAAACTGTCATTTTTCTTTTAGACTGCGCTCCAAGGTCGAATTACAAGGTCGAATTACAATGAAATACTTGCAGTACTTTTTTTTTCCATATTCTATAACTTGACCTGTGTATGTATTTTGATACAATCGCCCACAAAAAGGAAATTATCAATTATAAAAATCCAAATAGAAAAGTGGCAATGGCGCCAAGAATTTTAAACTGCAGACGATTTCGTTTTTTTTTTTTAAATTTCAAAACTCTAGGAAAAGGAGTTTATGAAAATATCGTTTGCCGGTAACGAGCATTTTCGTCTTTTCCCAATTTTTTTTCTAGTTTTTCTATGAATAAAAGAAAAAAAAAAATCGTTTTAGTAACATTTCATTTCTTCTGCTGCAAATGCCTTTAAAGTGGACCAGTCTAAAATTGTGTAGTTTGGTAAAGAGTTAAGTCATTCCCAGACGACAAAATTTAATTTTAGACTTCACCAAATTCAAAGCATCTGCAGACGACATAATCGAATCTGATGCACATGAACTTCAGTTTTCTGGTAGAATAGAAAACATTGCAGGAAAAGAAGAAAATGCTTGTTATCAGCGTTTTCTTCTTTTCCCATAATGTTTTCAAAAACATTATACTTCAGGGTCGTTAAAACTCGGGATTCTGTCGTAAAGGGTTTAAACTCTGTACCAAACGACAAAATTTCAGACTGATTCAAATTGAAAGCATTGCAGACGACAAATTAAATTACGGCTTTATTGATGGAATATGTGTCTAAAAGAGTAGAAAACATTGTGCGAAAATGAGAAAATGCTGGTTCCCAGCATTTTCTCATTTTCGCACAATGTTTTCAAAAGTTTAATTGCTTAAGGTCGTTAAAACTTGAGATTGAGTGGTAAAGAATTTGAATCGACAAACGACCTCAATAATGTCCACCCTCTCAAATCGCTCAATTTGGCGGTCTACTTCATTTTATTGTGCGTTAATCGCAGACGACTTTCTGTATTGGTCGCGTGTCAAATTGTCAAACTGAGGGCATGGAAAAAGCAGGAAGTCACTGACAATTCTTTTTCAAAATAGAAAAAAAAAAAATGGTGTGCCAGTTTTAGTTGAGTTCCTTTTTCCTTTTTCGGCGTAGCTGAATGCGCTGGATTTGACCTACTTATTAATATTGATAGTCTCGAATGAATGAATAGTAGTTTGCGATTGGTTAAAATTGTTGACATGTTTAATAGGCGGGCCTCTGCAGGTCTTATTGCTGGCACTTGTTTGCATTGGAGTCGAATACCTTTTAAGAGCTAAGGTCATATCACTGCTGTCAGTGCACCTACGAATGTGTTTCCTGGCTTTCTCACACCAGTACTGACAGAGCTTTCTTCCAGAACCACTGATTATTTTTCTCACATGCATTAGAGGTGAGAGGCAAAAAATCGAAGAAAGTTTGCCTCAACTGGGTATCGAACTAGCAACCATCAGGTCACGAGTGGGATACGCTAACACTGACCTACCCAGTCGGGCTACAAGTTTAGAAACACGACTATGTACAGCATATATTGTTGACAGCTAAACTGGTACCCGTTATATCTCCCGTAACCGTCCGACAGATAATAGGCGACATTATTCTAGGAAAGTTTGGTGAATACGAACCCAGAGTTTTTAGAACACGACTTCAGTGTATGGTTGACGACACGCAGGTTCCTCACGTGACCATGTTTGACTATAGTTACTATTTATAGCTTTTTCCTAAATTCCGTTGACAGATACACCATGATGGTACAATGCTGGCAGGAGGACCCGGATAATAGACCGGACTTTACGAGTTTAGAATCACGACTACAATGTATGGTTGACGACACCCAGGTTAGTCACGTGACTATTATTTATTCATAGAACTTAAGCTACTTTTGCAGAAATTGAAGATCACAGATGCGCCGACAGTGCTAATGTAGCTTGCCGGATAGACTTTTTCCGAAATTTTGTGAGTATGTCTTGAAATTACTACAGTTGATTCTTTTCTTCATCGTTTACCTAACAATACATAGTTTTACTGATAGATGGCAGAATTGATGATGATGATGATAATGATAATTTTATTTGTATTTTCTCGTTTCAGATATACATAAATATCGACGAAGAATTAGGCTACACCAATATGGACGGACAGGGAGCTCACGAATGATACGGCGAGTGCTTTGATTCTAGTGCCAACTTTTTTCCAAATTGATGTGTTTTTTTTCCATTTAACCCTTTGACTGCTAAGCGCGACTCACTGACCTTTTGCGGACAGTGTAGATCAAGATCAGACTGCACAGAACCTGCAGTCTGATCTTGGATCTACATTGTCTGACAAGAGAAAGAATATTCCCCAAAACATAACTTTTAAATAGCAATATTTGGGTTTTTACCATCGAATTGAAAATTTCATTTTAGTTATTTAGCAGGATAGGGGTTGAAAAAAACAGACCTGCCTTTCAATAAACTGCGTAGATTTACGCACTTTATTTGGGATTGTATGTACAGACACACGATCCCTGCTTTACTCAAAGGTAAATGCTGGTGTAAAGTTATGCATATATTTACTCAAATAATTAAGTTACGCAGTTCAGTGAAACTTATTTTCAGACTTGGTGCTTGCTTACCTAAACTGTGTATGCAAATTTCGTGCGTACACAGTTTAGTGAGACTTGTTTTCAGACTTGATGCTTGCTTACCTGAACTGCGTATGCAACTTTTGTGCGTACACAGTTTAGTGAAACTTTCGTTCAGACTTGATGCGTGCTTACCGAAACTGCGTACGTAAATTTCGTGTATACGCAGTATAGTGCAAGGCAGCTCTGGAGTTTGAGCCGAAATAACCGCTTAGATGTACTGATCATCTATATAAACACTTGTGCCTTTGTCGTACTATTTTCAAGAACTTGGTTTTACAAAGGTGTGCTTTTACACTCCACCTTACAAAGACTTAACTTATGTCATACAAAAAATATTTAGACTCTACCAAATTGGGAGAATATGCCGACGACAGATGAAGTGGGGCTCAAATGATGAGAATAATCCTTAGCATACACAAGTCCTTTTCCATTTTAATGTCCTTTTCCCTATATATATTCATAAGGCATTTTCTCCTTTTCCCACAATGTTTTCAAAAGTTTCATTACCCAGGACCGTAAAAATGTGGAACAATTTGGCAAAGATATAAAAAAAAACCCTGAATTTTAGTAAATCCACTCTTCGCTTATGAAATGAAATGGGGCAACTGAAAATTTTACGTAAAGCAGCCTTATTTGTTTTTTTGTTTGTGTATTTTCTAGCCTCAGAAATGATAGATGGATAATCTGAAATATCAGTTAATTCTTTACGAAACCACAAAATTTTAGATTTGTCCAAATGAAAATCAAGTGCAAACGACAATTAAATGGTGACACAAATGAAGGGATTTGTCGTTGAAAGGGTAAAAAACATTGTGGAAAAATAAGAAAATGCTGGTTCCCAGCATTTTCTTCTTTTCCCACAATGTTTTTCAAAGCTGCTTTCTTTTATCGGATCGTTGAAAAGATGTAACCTGAAGGCGGATGGCTTTTTCAAGCATTATAGGAAAAGGAGAAAATGCTGGTAACAGCATTTATCCTGTTCCCATAATGTTTTAAACTATTTTAAAGATAGATTGGTTCAATTTTACCAGATATAATTTATTGTCTGAAAAGGCTTTTAATTTGGACAGGTCTAAAATCTTGTGATGTGGTAATGGGTCAACCCTCGAGTATATAAATTTGATTTGTTAACGACCTTGTGGGGGAAAACTTTTGACAACATTTTGGGAAACGGAGAAAATACCGGTAACCAGGATTACCATTTTCTCATTTTCCTACAATGTTTTGTATCCCTTTTCAAACGAATATCATCATGGCAGTCACGCTTAATTTGTCGTCTGCAAATGCTTCGGTTCGGACAAATCTAAAGTTTATTGTCTGGTTGCGAATTACTCTAAAACTTTACAGCATTTCGGTACAAACGATTTGTATTCATAATTTTTTTCTGTAATAACCACAAGTCCAAAAAAAAAAACCAAACTCCAAATCCGTTTTAAGAATTGAAAGAAATTGTTTACGTCTGAAAGTCCCTAATTTACTTGTTTTTCTGAATATCATAATCATAATTTTCCTGCATTATCAATCATAATTAATTTCTGTTTTGTTCATTTTTTCGTTTTGACTGATCGATGCATTTTGTGATTTTTTGAGTACAGTGTTAAGGGAGATCACTCCTTCCTTACTGCATAGCTTCTTCCCGTATAAAATCAATACCTGAAAACTGCGTTAGGGAGAATTCTGTTTAGCTCAGTTGTTATGGTGTTGGTCTTCTAAACCTCAATAAACGAGGATCTCTTCCTCACGGGTTCGAATCCCGCCCGGTGCGGTTAGTATTTGAGCTGTGCATTTGTTGCGAACTTTCATGTTCGTAAGTACAGTTGAAAACTTCAGAGATGACATGAAAAGGTTTTCAGCTTTATTATACCCCCATCTTCGAGGTAGAGGGGGTACACTGGTTTCACCATGTTTGTCTGTCTATCTGTCTGTCCGTCCGTCAATCCGTCCGTCTGTAGACTTTTTCATTTCCATGCTTTAACTCAAAGGCCATTTGACCTAGGACCATGAAACTTTATACAAGTGTTCCTTATGACCCAACGAGGTACCCTCTTGTTTTTGGATCACACGGGTCAAATGTCAAGGTCAAAGGTGGCCTTTGAGTGAAAATTGTTTCCGTGCTGTAACTCAGTAGCTGTTTGACCTAGGACCCTGAAGCTTTATACAGTGTTGCTCATGACCCAAGGAGGTGTCTTATTGTTTTGGGGTCACATAGGTCAAAGGTCAAGGTCACAGGTGATCTTTGTTTTCAAAATCATTTCCGTTCTCTGATTGTGCTGCTTCAGTAACAAGGTGCATATGGGGGCTATTTGTCCGCTTTGCGACAGTTCTAGTTCATTCTTTGGTTTGCTACAATTAAATTTGATAAATTTAGTAGGAAAGAAAACACACGTAAGGGGCTGTATTAACAAATAATTATTGCGTTTTAGATATTCAACAATTTAGTATACATGTACATGTATATTTTAAATGAGCGTAATTTCTGATTGGCCCACCATTGTTCATAGATCATTGTCGTTTTTGATAATTTTATTGACATTTTCGGTAATCAAGGTGATAAGAAATTACATTAATTCTCGGTAAACTAGGTGTTAAACCAAGCGAAAAAAATATTAATCTAGTCCAAATTGAAAGCATTTGCAGACGACAAATGAAAAGTGACTGAAACAATGGATTTTGTCAGTAACAGAGTAGAAAACATCGTGGGAAAAGCAGAAAATGCTGGTTACTAGCATTTTCTCCTTTTCTCACAATGTTTTCCAAAGTCTTCTTCCCCTGGGTCGTTAGAACTCGGGATTGTGTGGTGAAGACTTAAAGATTATTGTAGTGCACTGGTGAATACTGGTGCACCTTAGTATCGAATATTGTCCATTCGTTTTTTTTTGTATAGGATTTTAACCCCGTTTTCACAGCTTAGGTCATATCACGGCGGTCAGTGCACCTACTTATGTTTCGCCGAGCCCCGGTAGCTCAGTCGGTAGGGTACAGGACTCAAGAACAAGAGGTCGCTGGTTCGATGCCCGGCTCGGCCAATTTCTTAACGAGGATTGATGATAGTCATTGCGACAGGATTCATTCCTCTCTAACCGCTTACCATTGTTTCAATGATGGTTTTGTTGGAAAGCAGCCGGTGGCTTGGAAAGAATATTTTGCGAAGAACTGGTAAAAGAAACTCATGATGAGCATGGATAGGTGCACTGGCTGCCGCGATATAACTGATATTAATGTTGAAAATGGCGTTAAACACCATACAATCAATCAATCAATCAATAAGTCAATCTTCGCATGTGTTTCCTGGCTTTCTCACACCAGTTCTGACACAACTTTCTTTCCAAGCCACTGACTACTTTTCTCACATGCATCAGGGCTAAGAGGCAAAAAATCTCTGGAAAGAAAGTTTACCCCAACTGGGTATCGAACCCACAACCACCAGGTCACGAGTCAGATACGCTAACCACTGAGCTACCCGGCCGGGCCTATTGTCCATTTAGTTAAATCAATTCATCATTACTTTGATTACTATTTCTCCTTTATTTTGAAATCCTTATACTACAAACAATCTAGTTTCAAATCTACTACTTATAAATACACAGACAAAGTGCAGAAATATTGCAATAAAATTGATGCGTCCTTTCCTACTTGGCATTGAAAAGAATGTGGGAAAGCAGCAGATGGCTCAGAAAGACTGTTATCCAAAATACTGGTATACGAAAGTCCAGGAACGCATGGGCAAGTGAACTGGCTGCCGTAATGAGACAGAAATAACAAACAAAGTATAATAGCAACAAATGCAGCGAAAAAACGTTTGTTCATCTAGCATGTTAAGTATACGAGTAGTTGAGTCATGCTCTGTGAAATGGAGGCTTAATGCATTTGCAAAAAGTATCGATGCATGTCAGCCTGCGCAGCCTGGGCAGGCTGACATGGATCGAAACTTTCTGCTGTTGATAAATGTTCTGCATGTCAAAGGACCAATCTACCTCCAGATCCGGTCGATTGTTAGACTAAATGTATTTTATGAATCCATAATTATCTGATGACTTGCTTGGTGTAATGGATCACGGGTATGCATTAAGCTCCTTTTTGCCGGAGCATAGTTCATTTTATGTTTGAGCTATCCGTTTGTTTATATGTACATAGTGTTTATAAAGTAATTTCTGTATATACTGTATTTTGTTTGTATACATATTTAGCGTACATATATATTTTTTGAGTTTTAAATAAATGATTACCAATTAAACAATCTTCACGCTTAGTTCACTTCCAAATTTTCCTGTTCAAATTTCTCGCTTCTCTCATTTGCATGCAAACCGAGAATGCGTTTGAAAACCTTGTGTGGAAAGAAGAAAATGCTGGTAACCAGCATTTTCTCCTTTTCCCACTATGTTTTCTACCCTTTCATAGACAAATATCATAATTTGAGCTCAATTTAATTTGTCGTCTGCATATGCTTTCAATTTAATTGAGTCTAAAATTTTGTCGTCTAGTAAAAGTTTAATTGAGTGGTTTTAACGCCGTTTTCAACATTATTTTAGTTATATCGCGGCGGCCAGTACACCTATCCATGCTTTCCTTAAGTTTCTTTTATAAGTACCTGCACAATGTTCTTTCCAAGCCACTGGCTGCTTTCCCACATAACCATCGTCGAATCAGTGGTCAGCGGTGAGACAGGAATGAATCCTGTCGCAATGACTATCATCAATTCTTGGAAAGAAATTGGCCGGGCCGGGGATCGAACGAGCGACCCCCTGTTCTCAAGTCTTGTACGCTGCCAAATGAGCTACTGGGGCTCGGCTCTACTAAGAGTTTAACCACAATTGGCCAATAAACATGAAAGAAGCTGCGCTATCAAATTTCTACTCGGACAAAACTATATGAGGACTGATGAAAGTCTACAAGGAAAAAATCATTCCTCTCTCACAGCTTACCACTCTTTCGACTTTGTTTATCCGGGAAAGCAGCCAGTTGCTTGGAAAGAACGTTGTGAGAACTACTGGTAAAAGAAACCTCAGGTACGCATGGATAGGTGATTAATCTGTCGTAATGTAACTACGTCACAGTTGGAAACGATATTTAACACAATTAAAAAAAAAAATAATAACTTAGTTTCACTATAGACTTTCAACCGAGCCCCGGTAGCTCAGTCGTGGAGTACAGAACTTAAGAACGAGAGGTCGCTGCTTCGATCCCCGGCTCGGCCAATTTCTTTCCGAGGACTGATGATAGTCATTGCGACAGGATTCCTCTCTCACCGCTGACCATTGTTTCGACGATGGTCATGTAGACAAGCAGCTAGTTGCTTGGAAAGAATACTGTGCGGAGTACTGGTAAACGAAACTACAGGAAAGTATGGATAGGTGCGCTGGCCGCCGCGATATAACTGAAATAATGTTGAAAACAGCGTTTAACATCGTTCAATCATCAATCAATGTTTCCCTTTCCTTTTTTAACCCTTTACAAAAAAATCCAAAGTTTTATCGATCCAAGAGAGGAAAGCTATTTAAAACATGATTGAAAAAGGAGAAAATGCTGGTAACCAGCTAGCAACCAGAGTTTTCTCCTTTTTTCACGTTTTCTCAAATTGCAACGACAAAGTTCAACATCAGTGCCGAAACTAATTTGTCGTCTGAAAGATTTTCGTAATGAACCAGTCTAAATTTTTGCCGACAGTTGAAAAGTTGAGGTGACACGGTTCATATTTCTTCAAGTTTTATTTTCCAAGCACAGCGAGGTCGATTTTTTTTATCAACCTTTCTGGCGTTTGTCAAAACTATAGCTGCCTTCGCGGCCAGTGTAGACCAAGATCAGACTGTACAAAACGTGCAGTCTGATCTTTGATCTACACTGTCCGCTTTGTTGAGACACTCTTGACAATCGAAATGTTGAAAATGCAAATATTTGGGTCTCATTTCTATACCGGAAATTTCTGTAGGTCTTTTTTCGGCACTCGAAGTGTTAGCGACTATGTGATATGAAACGGATTCAAAAATTTGTGAACTTAAATGTGATTGGCTAAAATTTATTCAACTGACCTTTCATCATAGGAGGTTTTTATTTTTAATGCTGAAATTAAAAAGTGCTACGTGAACTATCTTCAGATATAAGCGTTATCTAAATTGATAAGCGAGAATTCAATACAGGAAAAAATACCATTTATTTATTTCATGCTTTCCGGTAGGTTATCGAGAAATATCGGTGAAATATACTTCCATATTTCATGGTTACGACCAGTGAAAATACCGATTTTTATATTCTGACTCTACAATTGAAGGCGGAAACAGTTGTTCCCGCGCACTAGTTACCTAGGTGAAATGCACGTGCCTCACAACCAGATGGAAATATGACGTAATTATTTACATTTCTCATGCTTGACGTAATATTGTAATGCGTTGCTATGCGGAGGGGTAAGCCACGGGGAATAACCGAAAAGAACTGTACTGGATTTTGATTAAGTTCCCCCCAGAAAGGGTTAAAAGCATGAAATAAATAGAATATTTGTTGTTGTTTTTTTCGGTCAAAGATCTAAATTTCTTTCATCTCTTGAACATCATCGGCAATATTTTCACTCGTGGCTGCGCCACTCTTGAAAATACTACAGATGATGTTCACTCGATGAAATAAATTTCGATCTTTCACCGTAAAATAAAATATACTCTATTTCTACCACTTACAACTATTATTCTTTCCGTATAAGGCAGTCTCAGCTAATCCCGCGTTTGAACTTGTTTTAATTACATTTGATAATGGTATCCTTTTCAAAACATTTAGGGGGCGGAAGAAATTGCTTTTGGAAGCAATTATGCCTTTTTTCCCACAATGTGTTTTCACCATGTCAGAGAACTTCACCTCAATTTTTAACAACTTTAAAATTGCCGTCTGCAGGTGCTTTCTGTTTGAAAATGTTAGAAATTTGTCGTTTGATAAAGTTTTAAGAGATTTAATTTTTCTTCCCTTGTAACATCCCTTTTCATCGATATAGTTGTACCTGGTATAATAATCTTTCTTTAATCAATGCAAATGGGAGGCCTGGCAAAGTGATGGTATGCCTGTGTATGGTACATCAACAGAGGCTATACATAATGTTCTCAAATAGTGAATGCCTCAGTCTGTTTGCTTGCATTGCTTTACCCAAGCACATTTCATATTTGTTTGGTTTCAAAGTTTGATCTTTGTATCGACTTACTGGTTGCAACAATATCGTAAGTGAAAACGTTGCAGAAAATTCAATCTACATATTTTTTAGACCTGACAAAACATGTCACAAATTGCACAAGAAAAAAAAATGAGTTGATATGCAGTCCAAATTCCGCAAAGTTCATCTTTTCTTGTTATAATGGCGTTACAACGGTTTAACAAGCATGTCGTGTTCTGGAAAGCATTGTGATAACCGTTAAAGTTTGTTGCTATTGTGGTCATTGTAACTATACTTGTCTTCTACAAATTTTTATAATTTGGACGAGTCCAGAATTTGGTTATCTGTTAAAATGTTAACCGCAAGATGAAAGATTTAGAGAATGAATTTTTTCTCTCAAATTTATTCCTAAGTTTTTGTAATTGATATGTATTCAGTTTTCACTATTCGGACGGGTAAAAAGTCGCCCTCACGAGTGCAAAGAAAAATAACTGATTTTGTCAACAAAACAGGAAACAAAAGGAATTCAAAGTGAAACTCTTTTCTACGAATTATATACAATTTTGCTTACGAATTAAAAAAAAAACAGCTGTATCAAAATCTAATAAACCTTTTTTTAATTTAGGCAACGATATTTAACGTACGGGCAGAACTCAGTTTTATAAAAACTACAATCGACTGATTGATTATTTGGTATTAAACGCTGTTTTCAACATTATTTCAGTCATATCACGGTGGCCAGTGCACCTATCTATGCTTTCTTGGAGTCTCTTTTACCAGTACTCTGCACAATATTCTTTTCAAGTCACTGTCTGCTTTACCACATAACCGTAGTCGAAACTATCGTCAGTAGTAAAGGAAGAGAGAGTACGGACACACCTAGGCCTGTGTGTGTCCGTACTCTCTCTTCCCTGAGTGCCGTACATCACCCTCCCTGACAAAAATGTGTCCCTAGTTTGCCCTCCCGAAAGATTTTTTTTTTATTTTGTCCCTAGGCTCCCGTCCCTGAGCGGGATTTTTTCTGCAGTTAAAGCAGCAGATGTCGGCCAAAAATGATACATCTTCGAGTACTCTATAGTGATCTGCCAGGTCTGATCATTGAGTTGGACTTAGTTTTTTCTTCACCTATGTATGATTTTTTCTCTCTAAAAGACTGAGCACTGGTTTGGACTTAGCTTTTTTTATTCTATGAATGATTTTCTTTTCTAAAAGTCTGATCAGTGAGTTGTACTTAGTTTTTTACCCATATGCTATTAGGATTGCTTTATTGTTTTACTTCTATCCATTACTCGGTCTTTATTTACCCTACGAATGATTTTCTTTCTAAAAGTCTGATCACTGAGTTGGACTTAGTCTTTTTCTGCAATTATGAATGATTTCTCTAAAAGACTGAGCATCGAGTTTGACTTAGTTTTTTTTACCCATATGCTATTAGGATTGCTTTATTGTTTTACTTCTAACCATTACTTGGCCTTTAAGTGGTTACTCTCTAAAAGACTGAGCACTGGGTTGAACTTAGACTTTTTTTTACCCTATGAATGATTTTCACTCTTTCTAAATGGCTGATCACTGAGTTGGACTTAGTCTTTTTCTGCATCTATGAATGATTTTTTTACTCTTTGGAGTGTAACTCTTTGGAGTGTGAGTCTTTGGAACGCGTCTCTTCTAAAAGAAAGATAGAACTTTCGTGGTAGATGGTTAGTCCTGAAAAGAGCTGTGACAATTTGAAGAAATGACAACTTGAAGATAGAACTTTCGTCTGACAGCTTGAAGATAGAACTTTCGTCTGACATCTTGAAGATAGAACTTTCGTGGTAGATGGTTAGTCCTGAAAAGGACTGTTGGGTTAGCTCTGAAAAGAGCTGTGACAATTTGAAGAAATGACAACTTGAAGATAGAACTTTCGTCTGACAGCTTGAAGATAGAACTTTCGTCTGTCATCTTGAAGATAGAACTTTCGTGGTAGATGGTTAGTCCTGAAAAGGACTGTTGGGTTAGCTCTGAAAAGAGCTGTGACAATTTGAAGAAATGACAACTTGAAGATAGAACTTTCGTCTAACAGCTTGAAGGTAGAACTTTCGTCTGACAATTTGAAGAAATGACAATTTGAAGAAAAGATAGAACTTACGTCTGACAATTTGAAGAAAGGTAGATCTTCCGTGGTAGATGGTTAGCCCTGAAAAGGGCTGTTGGGGTGTCCCTAAAAGGGACCTGGTTTTGGAGGTTGTGTTTTTAAGCACAACCTCCAACCTTCCTGCAGGCTGGGCAGCTACTCGATGCACGCCTCTTTAACCTTTTCACCTCCTGAGCGTCTAGGTTGAACTTTAACGAGAACGCTGCCTCGTTGTCATCATCCCAGCACTCGGTCTGGGGCACGACGAACTCCTTCTTTTTTCCATCCATCTTCTTTTCTTTTGATGATAGTTGGGCAAGCTCCCAGAAATCCATGTCTCGAAGGGCGCATTCCATTTTTGTTGTAAGTCGGAGAGATGAATGATGTGCGGGAAAATAACGCTGGGTTTTATAGCTTTTCAGACGGATTGAACTAGTTGACCCATGACGTCATTTTCTCCTATGTTTTTCCCGCGTCGGCGTTTCATGCTGTTTTGGCTCCAAAATTAATGTTAGCCAATCAGAATCAGCGTTTTATTTCTAATACTAAATGTTTTACTGTTGACCAACCCATGGGTTTGTTACATTTTCTTGTTCGGGGATTTTATTGTTGACCAATCCATGGGTTTGTTACATTTTCTTATTCGGGTTAGAAAAAACTAGAGTTTAACTAACCTATGACTTTTTTTGATTGTGAATCTTTGCAGTGTAACTCTTCTAAAAGAAAGAAGTTTGACAATTTTGAGTTTTTGACAATTTGAAGAAAGATAGAACTTTCGTGGTAGATGGGTAGCCCTGAAAAGGGCTGTTTTGTTTTTTTTGGAGGCTGTGTTTTTTCCAGTTCTAATGGCAACACCCGAAATTCGCTTGGCAGATGGGGGCATGCTGTAATCTTCCTCCCGAACTCGATATCAACCAAGATGATATCCGGTGTTGTCTTTAATAATAGCTGAACTAACCTTTCACCGAGATCTTTGTATGGTTGTGTTATACGTCGCAGGTGGTTTTGTTCCTCCTCTCCTACGAGATGAGTGGTTAGTTGCAATAACTGCTGTCCGGCATTTAGATACTCTTGGAGAGCCTCACGTAGTTGATGATTTACCTCTTCCATATTGATATTGCTTCCGAATATTGACACTGCTTTCGAAGTGATCGTTAGCTGAGAGTCAAAGAAATGGTGAATGTGTGAAAAATAACGCGGGCTTTATACGTTTACAGAGGATTGAAATTTTTTAAAGAGCTCGGACCTGGCAGAAACCACATACATTTTTTCCATGCTACGTTTCATGCTGTTTTGGCTCCAAATTAATGTTATCCAATCAGGTTCACCGTTGTTTTTCTAATACTAATTGTTTTACTGTTGACCAAGCCGTGGGTTTGTTACATTTTCTTGTTCGGGGGCTTTTATTGTTGACCAATCCGTGGGTTTGTTACATTTTTTTCTTGTTCGGGGATTTTATTGTTGCCCAATCCGTGGGTTTGTTACATTTTCTTGTTCGGGTTAGAAAAAACTAGAGTTTAACTAACAGTTATGAGACGTTGTATGGGAAAAAATGTAACCAGAACAAAGTCTTTTGGGGAAAAACAGAATGAAGAACTCTATTGTTTTTTGAACTTTTATTTATTGAACTTTTATTTACTGAACAGAACTAAACATTGAAACATTTTTTTGCAATGCATCATAAAAAAATTTCTTGACAATGAAAAAAATTTCTTAACAATGAAAAAAATCACAATGAAACATTTTTTTGCAATGCATCATAAAAAAATTTCTTGACAATGAAAAAAATTTCTTAACAATGAAAAAAATCACAATGAAACATTTTTTTGCAATGCATCATAAAAAAATTTCTTGACAATAAAAAAATTTCTTGACAATGAAAAAAATCACAAGCAAACATTTTTTTTTTGCAATGCATCATAAAAAATTTCTTGACAATGAAAAAACATTTTCTTAACAATGAAAAAATCGCACTGAAATATTTTTTCACAATGAATTATTCACAATGAATTAATCGCAATGAATTAATCACAATGAATTATTTTTTCGCAACGAATTATTTACAATGAATTAATCGCAAAAACAGTATATAACAAATTTTTATAATGTAAATTCGCAAAACACCATGAGTTTCATATTTGTTTTCATATTCCTACCGTTTTGTTGTTTTTTCTTGGATGTTTTCGTTCTGTCTTTGGTTTTTTCGGGATCTTGAAATCAACGTGATTGTCAATGTTTTTCCCGTATTTGCCCTGCCCTGTCAATATTGGTATAGTTGGTTTTTGATCAACTCGCTGCTTCTTGTGGAGAGGGTTACCATCTTCCTCAGATTTCCGCTTTGTTGTTTTTCTTGGTTGTTTTTCCTCTGGTTGTTTTTTCTTTGGTTGATTTTTCTTCACAACACTTACGATAGAGTCCACTAAGTTGTGAAGATTGGATTTATCAAACTCGAACTCCACAGGAATCTTCACAGGCGTTGTTGAAATGCACTGATCCTGTTGACGTAGTACCTCGATATTTCTACTGAGCTGATCTGTACTTGCGGTTAAAGTTTTAATTTCCTCCAAATGTCTGTTTAAAGTCTCCAACTGATCTATGATTCGAATCATCATGCTATCTTGTTTCAAATTTAGCTGCTTTACCTCTTCATAAATGTTGTCAAACACTGTCGCTGGAATGATGGTTGTCGAATTTAACTCCGGTGGTGGATTGATAATTGTCGAATTCATAACTGATGAAAGAACGTCTCCATTGTTTTCCACTGATGGAAAATCGCTCAAGTTGATTTCATCTAAGTTGTGCTTCATATTGAAACTGACTCTGAATATTGATACTGCTTCCGAAGTGATCGTTAGCTGAGAATCAAAGAAATGGTGAATGTATGAAAATAACACCGAGCTTTATACGTTTACAGAGGATTGAAATTTTTAAAGAGGGCGGACCTGGCGGAAAGCACCGGTATTGTACTGTGTGACACCGAATTAGGAGTGGTAAAAAAAACACCAATATAACCGTCGATTTGATTGCACAATGTTAATGAAACGCCGACGCGGGAAAAACATAGGAGAAAATGACGTCATGAGTCATCTAGTTCAATCCTCCTGTAAAGCTATAAAGCCCAGTGATATTTTACATAAAATCATATTTGTTCCAGAATGGTTCGAATTCTTGTATGTCCTCACTGTGCAAACAGATGTCTGATAGAGTGTGGGAAATGTTTTTCCATACTCGAGTATCTTGGGCAGAAGCATAACTGTCCAGATACAGATGAAGGATTTTATGATGATGATGAAGGTTCGACGATTTGCTGCGAACACTGTGGATGTGAAATCATCCCAGTGGATCGGGCGGAAGAATCGTAGAGCTGGATGTCAATGTGAGATCCTTCAAAAAAAGCCCTTTTCAGGGCTAACCATTTAGCACGAAAGATCTTTCTTCTCAAATTGTCAAAAGTAAAAAAGACTTACAGTCATAACTAGAAAAAAGTCAAAAGTAAGAAGTAATTATTTTTATATTTTTTATTTCAAAAAGAACTTATGTACAATGAAAAAATCAAATCATGAACTGTAAAGACAAAAAAATGAATGAACTGTAAAAGACAAAAAATGAATGAAAAAAATCAAGTCAGTCTTTTTTTGTTTATATTCATTATTGTATTGAAATCTTTTTTTCACTCAGTATGTTTTTTCTTTTTCTTTGAGATGTCAGATTCACATTTGGTTTTACGTTTTCTTTTCCTATCGTTGGTTTTTAATTCCACATCTGGACAGATTTTGTCCTCATGTTTTGTTGATTTGTAAAAGAAATAGTTCTTTGTTACTCGTTTTTTCTTCTTTTCGATGTTTTGCTGTTTTTCCTTTCCGTACGAACAACCCGGTTCTGCAGAAAATTCGTTTTTTAGATCCAAAGTTTGTTGTTTTCTTAGATTATCGTTTGTAGATATTTTTTTCTCTGTCTGTTCTGTTATTTTGCAGATTTCTGAATCGCTGTTAGCCGCTGTATCGCTCTGCATGTCTACGATCTGAGTTTCATCCGATGAGGATGTAGCTTGTGGTGAACTTTTTTTCCATGTATTTTCACTACAGAATGAATTTAGTGTGCCGACGAATTTTATATCTTTGAGACCATCAACGTTGTAAAACGATGGTAAAATCTCAATGTCGTGAGTGTGTGGATTCACGTAGACAAAAACAATTGTTCCTAGCTGATTTTCTTTTTCTGCACATTCTTTGGCCCAATGTCCTGCTTCGTTGCATGTGAAACAAATATTTGTTCTCACACCATTCGCACCATATCGTTTGTCAATCATCGCTTGATCCAAAACTCTGTAGCTGGTAGTACGGTAAACATCTTTTTCTTCTAAATGTTGCTGGGATAAAAATGATCCCACATAGTTTCCGATATGTTTAACATTATACTTTGATGGTATATTGCTGATCTCATAATCGTGGGTGTATGGATTAACATACAGATACACCCTCTTACTAAGTGGTGATGTATTTTTCAGCTTTAACTCACTCATATTTTTTCATCAGCTGTACTGTCTGAGATCGAGTAGGAGAATGAATAGATTTTCACAACTAACGGCTTATTTATACACTGTTACAACGGAGAGGCTATATAAATTGCTAGTTTTTCTCACTTCTGCATTATTGTCTTTTCACTCAGAGCTAAAACGATGGGTAAAAGAAAAAGAATAATAACCTATTCAGACAGCGAAAGTGACGATGAGGTGTTTCCACCAACAAAAAAGAAAAAAACTAGACCATTGAAAGAAGAAAGTGACGATGAGGTGTTTCCACCAATAAAAAAGAAAAAAACTAAACCGTTGAAAGAAGAAAGTGATGATGAGGTGATTCCACCAACAAAAAAGAAAAAAACTAAACCGTTGAAAGAAGAAAATGATAGCGACGATGAAAGTACCAACTCTAACTTAGACATGAAAAGTCTATATGATTTAACAGAAAAGGGTAATAAGAAGTCAAGAAAATTTAAAACAGAATCACATGTGCTGATGCTGAGTTTTAAGAAATTTGAAGAATTATCACCTCAGAGACTCCTTGGATTATTTGACGATGTCACCCGTGAAATCATTCGAAAGTTAAATGCCAACCCGACGGACATGATTAGAATTACCATCAATCATCCTTCGTTGGAAATGGGAATCCATATTCCTTTTTTAGCTGCAGACCAGTTACAAGGTGAAACTATGCTGAATGAAATTGAACGAGTTTTACAATCGAATACAGATTTCGTCTTGAACGATGGATTCATGACATTTGACATTACACATACAATACCACCAACTGGTAGCGGAAAAACAAAATATAGATCGTCTGAATTAGATTCAAAGTTTTTTGCCCAGAAGAAAAAATCCATTATTCAAATTAACAATCATGACCAACTATGTTTTGCAAGAGCCGTTGTTGTGGGAATTTGCTACAGTGAACGTGAAAACACCAAAGTATGGAATAGAAAATGGGATCGTATTTGTCGTTCAAACCGCCCTCTTCAAAAGACTGAAGCTGAGAAATTGTTACATGAAGCTGGAGTTTCACCAACACAACCTATAGGAATTGACGAATACAAAAAAATTCAAGCATTCTTGTATGAAAAAGGCTATGTCATTAAAGTTCACCAACAGCATTCAAAAGTGGAAAAAATATTTAAACATCCAGAAGTGAAAACCAATAGTAAGATCATACATTTGTACTTTCATCAAAACCATTATGACTACATTAAATCTATCAAAGGTTTTCTTAGTTGTGGATATTATTGTGAGTTCTGTGATGTGGGTTACACTCAGCGGGAAAGTCATGCTTGTTCAAATATCTCTAAAGGTTGTTATCGCGAAGGAAAATGTCCATCAGAATCAAAAGAATATGTTTGCAGTGTTTGCAGTAGACGATTTTTTAGTGCTGAATGCTTTGAAAATCACAGAAATGTTCAAGGTAAAGAAAAGAAATCCATTTGTGAATTAGTGAAACTCTGTTCGAAATGCGGTGCACAATATCATATCAGAAAGAAAAATCATGTTTGCAATGGAAAGAAAAGATGTCATATCTGTAAGAGAATTGTTAACTTTTCTCATCAATGCTATATTCAACCTTACCAAAGTAAGTTGAACCATAACAACGATGACGAGACGAGTTCTTCTGTAGTCAAAAAACCACAGTTTATTTTCTTTGATTTTGAATGCAAACAAGACACAGGTGTACACATCCCAAATTATTGTATCGCACACAGAGCGTGTGATGAATGTATCGATAAATCACTTGATTTTCATTGTTCTACATGCAGTGAATTTGAAGAGGGTAGGGAAGTTATTTTTCAAGGTGAAAAAACTTTGAGTCAATTTTGCAACTGGCTCTTTTCAAAACATCATAAAGGGGTTACGGCTATTGCCCATAATTTCAAAGGCTATGACGGGCAGTTCATTCTTGACTATATTGTCAAAGTTGGGTTAAAACTTCCAAAATTGATCATGAATGGAAACAATATTATGAAGTTAGAACTGAACGGTGTACGTCTGATCGATTCTTTCAATTTCATGAGTTTTGGTTTGGCAAAATTTCCATCCACCTTTGGCCTTCAAGAAATGAAAAAAGGTTACTTTCCTCACTGGGCGAATACAGATGAATTTTGGAGTTACATCGGACCCTACTTGGATATGTCTTATTACAAACCCGACTCAATGTCTGAAGAGGCTAGGTCAAAATTTATAGTTTGGTATAATGACAAAGTTCAAAATGGTGAGGAATTCAATTTTCAGAAGGAGATGGAAATGTACTGTAGGTCAGACGTTGATATCCTCAGACGAGGGTGTGCTGAATTCAGAAAGCTGTTTATCGAACAGGGTGGTATTTGTCCATTTTTAGAGGCGATTACCATCGCAGATGCCTGTAACAAGGTGTGGCGAAGCAAATATTTACCAGAAAATCAAATAGCTATCATTTCAAGTAAAGACTCATCCAGACGTCGCTTTTCTATGAAAGCGATACGATGGGTTCAAAGCATTGCTCAGGAAAAAGGTATTAATATTCAGCATGCAAAAAATGGTGGTGAAGCTCAAATCGGGAAATATAGTGTAGATGGTTTTCACCATCAATCAAACACTGTTTATGAATTTCTTGGGGATTTGTATCATGGTTGTCCTGTATGCTATACAGATCGAAAACAGATCAATCCTATTAATGGAAAACCCATGTCTGAATTGTACGAACGTACTTTTGAACGTATAGCAGATATCGAAGACATGGGATATAATGTAGTGTACATTTGGGAACACGAATTTGATGCTAAGATGAAGGATAAAGAGTACAAAAAACACATTGAAAAGTTATATCCACATTGGGACCCTATCGATCCGAGGGATGGTTTGTCCGGTGGAAGATGTAATGCAATAAAAATTGGATATGATGTTGATGAAAAAAACCAAAAAGGAAATCAAGTACATCGATATCTGTTCTCTATACCCTTATGTTTGTAAACACAAATCCTACCCTGTAGGTCAGCCAAAAATTTTGTCTGCTGAGAATATTGATATGAACAATATTCGCCAATATGAGGGATTAATCAAATGCAAAGTTTTGCCTCCAACTGATTTGTTTCACCCCGTTCTTCCAGTTCACTGTAACAACAAAATGATGTTTCCCCTCTGTATGAAATGTGCAGAAGAAAGCTCAAACATTTGTAGACATGGTAAAGAAGAGAGGGCTTTGGTCGGAACTTGGGTTACTTTTGAATTATTCAAGGCTCTTGACTGCGGCTATCGATTATTGCAAGTGTATGAAATTTGGCATTTCAATTCTGTGTCAGATCAGTTCTTTAAACATTATGTGGACAATTTCTTGAAAATTAAGCAAGAAGCCAGTGGTTATCCAGATAGCTGTCAATCAGACTCAGAAAAAGATCAGTTCGTTTGTGAATATGAGAAGGCAGAAGGTGTTCGTCTTGATCCAAGTTGTATTCAAAGAAATCCTGGGAGAAGATCATTTGCTAAGATTATGTTGAACTGCCTTTGGGGAAAATTAGCTCAGCGTGAAAAAATGATCCAGACGGAATACATCAGTGATCCGTCTAAATATTTTGAATTAGTCACCAATCCAAATTTCATTGTAAAGCATGTAGAAATCTTTGATGAGAACTGTTCATTCATCTTGGTCAACTATGAATCAAAGTTGGAACATATTGACACCCATGCTACAGCCAATGTGATAGTAGGTTCTTACGTAACAGCTTATGCAAGGTTGGAATTGTACAGCGTTCTTGAAAAGTTAAAAGATAGAGTTCTGTATTTCGATACAGATAGTTGTATGTACATTCACGATCCTGAATTATGGAATCCCCCTATTATTAACAGTCGGTTAGGAAAATGGACTGATGAAGAGCCTGCTTGTAAAATTACTCAATTCAGAGGACTTGGACCTAAGAATTATGCTTACAAAATGAAAACAAAAGATGGAAAAGAGATAAGCAAATGTAAAGTAAAGGGGATTACTCTGGATTACAATACAAAACAGGTGGTAAATTTCGATACATATTCGAAATGTGCTTTGGATCGTACAGTAGAAATCAAAATTCAGTATGATTGTAAAATTAAAAGACACAGAGATAGAACGGTTACCAGTGAACCACAAACAAAAACGTTTCGTTCTGTATACACCAAGAGAATCATTGTAAATGGTACTGATACTGTACCCTATGGTTATAAAAGCTTGAGAAAATAATTTCATATCACATTGTTGTGTACCAATCACTCAAAGTAAGTCTGGGAAAAAATATTAGCAGTTGATCAAAAAATAACAATCATGTTGCCGTTACCAATAGAACTACGTGAAAAAATTTATGGAGAATTTGTTCGACAGCATACGCTTGATGAACAAACACAGCTTAACATTAAATTTTTCTGTGTGAAAATTTGGATCAAAAAAATGTTTAAATGGGTTGCAAAAGGAGAAAAGTCCTACAAAGTGTATGCTATATTCAACTTTATTGCGATGATGGTGGACGATTCGGGGATGGATCTCGTTCTCAAGACTTATTTAGCAGATAGCTGTATGAAAGACAATGTTATTAGTAAACTGTTTAGATCCACAAGTCGATGGACATTTTTTATCATAGGACCAACAGAAGAAAGTTTTCTTAACGTTGTGAAAATAAAATCAGTTCTATTTAACTTTTACTTACGCTACAAAAAAGGATCTGTTCATGATTCCTACGGAGAAACAGTGGAAACCATGTCAGGATATATTCTATTTGATAGAGATGTTACAGAAGAAGTAGTGAATTCAGCTCTTTCAACAAAAGACGCTTATAGACATGTTGCTCCATTCATAGGACTACGAGATTTCAACGCTATGGACAGTGAGTATACAATGTTTTTGGGGTATGACCAATTGCATAAAGACATTACGGAATATGAAAACAAATGTGAAACTCGTGGTATTTGTGAATTTGCATTGTAAAAAATTATTTGCGAATAATTCATTGTGAAAAAATAATTCATTGTGATTAATTCATTGCGATTAATTCATTGTGAATAATTCATTGTGAAAAAATATTTCAGTGTGATTTTTTCATTGTTAAGAAAATGTTTTTTCATTGTCAAGAAATTTTTTATGATGCATTGCAAAAAAAAATGTTTGCTTGTGATTTTTTTCATTGTCAAGAAATTTTTTCATTGTCAAGAAATTTTTTTATGATGCATTGCGAAAAAAAATGTTTCATTGTGATTTTTTTCATTGTTAAGAAATTTTTTTTCATTGTCAAGAAATTTTTTTATGATGCATTGCAAAAAAATGTTTCAATGTTTAGTTCTGTTCAGTAAATAAAAGTTCAATAAATAAAAGTTCAAAAAACAATAGAGTTCTTCATTCTGTTTTTCCCCAAAAGACTTTGTTCTGGTTACATTTTTTCCCATACAACGTCTCATAACTGTTAGTTAAACTCTAGTTTTTTCTAACCCGAACAAGAAAATGTAACAAACCCACGGATTGGGCAACAATAAAATCCCCGAACAAGAAAAAAATGTAACAAACCCACGGATTGGTCAACAATAAAATCCCCGAACAAGAAAAAAATGTAACAAACCCACGGATTGGTCAACAATAAAAGCCCCCGAACAAGAAAATGTAACAAACCCACGGCTTGGTCAACAGTAAAACAATTAGTATTAGAAAAACAACGGTGAACCTGATTGGATAACATTAATTTGGAGCCAAAACAGCATGAAACGTAGCATGGAAAAAATGTATGTGGTTTCTGCCAGGTCCGAGCTCTTTAAAAAATTTCAATCCTCTGTAAACGTATAAAGCCCGCGTTATTTTTCACACATTCACCATTTCTTTGACTCTCAGCTAACGATCACTTCGAAAGCAGTGTCAATATTCGGAAGCAATATCAATATGGAAGAGGTAAATCATCAACTACGTGAGGCTCTCCAAGAGTATCTAAATGCCGGACAGCAGTTATTGCAACTAACCACTCATCTCGTAGGAGAGGAGGAACAAAACCACCTGCGACGTGTAACCGGATGATTGTTACCGGGTTTTAGCAGTCAATCTTGTGATTTCAAAGTTCTCGGGTTTTCTTGATCACATGACATTCCTTTTGTCTTTTGCTAGAAAAAAGCTCACGTAGTCACGAGAAGGTCACTGACTGAGAACTGATTTACTCCCCATTTAGACATTCGTTGTGGTTTGTATTTGTCTGATACATTCTGTTTTGTTGTTGGTGTTCGTCAGTCCGTCTGTTAGTTGAATGTTTTGTCGTGTTTGGTGGTTGTGAGTCCGTTCACGGTATTGTCATTGGTTTCCGCGTCCAATGTTATCAGCTGTTTCGGATCCCGACTTATCTTACTAAATTTGCATGATTTTAACCCATTCACATTGTTTTACAGGAGCACTTGAGAGGTTGGGATATGAGAGTTGCAAGAGATTAGTGGCGTAAACAGTTTGAAGAGATCGTAGACTTTCGATTCCATAAATTGGTAAGTTCACTTGTACTTGTCATTCACAGAGTTTATTATGTATAACATACATGTACATCTCTTCTAGAGTTTGATGACAAGACTAATATATTTGTTCAATGTATGTATTTCAGATTGTTGCTTGATTTACTTGACCAGCTTGGTATGATTGATGTAATCCTGTTTTGACATGTATGGTAACAGAGAGAGAATAGAAGTATAGACTGAGATCAGCCAACTTGTTGTCATTACTAATCCGGACCTATAACCCACCCCTTACCTTTGACCCCCTTACTACTATCGGACAACAGAAGGTTACAAAATGGCGCCCACCGAGTTGTAATTACTGTAGTGGTAACAACGTTGGATCAAGATCGGACAGTGATCAGATGGTGACAAGATAGTAATTTAGTGTAAGAGTGATAGTGATATGTGTTTATATAGGATTTTGGATTAGTTTCGTGAGTAGAATGTATATTTCATGATATTTTGTTTTTAATTTGCATTCTCCCTTTTTTGCCTTCATTTTGTTAATCTGGAAAAGTCCATTTCTCCACAATATTTAGTATTTGGGTGGTCAAGGTTGCTTTTCTGGTGAAAAGTTGTCTATATCCATCCATAGTAAATATTTCCCTGTGTCATCTTAAAATTGTGTCCATTCTAGGAAACATTAGATTGTAATTCATGTTTTGTACATTTTTCTTTAAAAAAAAAAAAATTGTAGAAAAAAGAGCAGAAAGAGTGATTTTTTGTTAGTATGAGTCGTATGCACTTTTCACAACACTTGAATTAACTTTTGGTGAAGGACGCACTTAACATTCATATTAACAATTTCCTGATCTACATTTTACCCCACCCTATGTTGTTGGTTGACAAATCCTATCTGTTTACTTAGGTCTTATTTAGATAAAACATTGTATCCCAGACTTCAGCTTTGTTGACCAATATCCATTTTATTTACATCCATATTTTGTATGAGAAAATTGCTTGTAGACCAGTCTAGCCTGTTGTCAATAACATTGTGGGAAAAGTAGCCAGTGTTATTTTGCAATCAGTGCATATACTAGGGTATTAATTGATGCATTGAGTTTATTTCTGTTTTTGAAACTGCTCAGTTCATTTGGTAAAAGTGGTCATTGCTCAGTGATTTTGATTAACATATCATATTTTTGATGCTTCTGAAATTTTGACCCAATTTATTGGTTTTCAGCGAATTACAGTTTCCCGCCATTTGACATCATAGTACTTCCTGTTGGTGGTTGCTCTTGACAACATAACACTTTCTGTCAGGGAACAGATTTGATTGGTTCAAAGTACTTCCTGTGTGTGACATCATTGATTCAGGTACTTTTTTTCCTTGCATTTGATTGGTATATGTGTTCATCCCCCCTTTGACCCCTTTGACCTACTTGAAGTTGTTTACATTGTCCCCCTGACTTGACATTGACAGACTTGATAAAGTAGTAGTAGTAGTAGTAGTACTAATAGTGATAGGTTATTTAACTTCATTTGTTCACTAATTTATGTTATTTGTGTTATAAGTGTAGAATGATTGTTTTCCATTTGTAAGAAAAAAAAAAAAAACGGAATTAGATCATTTGTATTGAGTTTCACAGGTCCATTACCATATAAAACATTTTCTTATAAATTTATCCTTTACTGAGTTTTCTCCCTTAGACTAGAATTGAAAGGAAATACAGAGTTTGAAGATGATTTGAATTGGATGACATTTTGTAAATTATTTTTCAGTACTTGTATATTGTTCCAGTAAATTATTAACTGTTTTTCAGATTGACATCAAGTGATTGGTTTAACAGTGATTTCAACCACAATTCAACATTAGGACTGCTATAACCACTCAACTCTGAATTCAAACTTTGATTTATTGTAGCTAGTTGCTGTTAGCATTTAGATTTCATAAATGTAAAATTATTTTTCAGCCTGGAAGACTTTGTTCAGATTTTGATAGTGTACTTTATTTCATTTTCAACAATTTGGATACTTTATTAACGTTTCAGTATTTATTAGTTTAATACTTAAATTCATTTTCAGCAAAACTACTTTAGTTCCTTTTCAACGATTTTGCAGTTCAGTACTTTATTTCATTTTAAAAAACAATTGTTACTTTATGACTTAATTGCATTTTCAACAACTTTTATTTCAGACCTATGAAAATTCATTTATTGTGTTTTGTGTCAAAAGACATAGTGAAAATGTTCCAGATGCTAGGGGAATCATCACCTGATTGAATTCTTCTGTTTACATTACACCATACTTAGGATTTTTTCTTCAGGTACAGGGTGTGTGCAAAAAAGTTCTTTGTATATATTTCCACATTAATTATTTATTGTACAGGGCATTACAAAATATCTCTGTATTTTCAGCATTTACCTTTTATTATACAGGGTGTTTCAAAGATAACACTAGTGTTTTATTTTCAGATATTGTTTAAAAGTACAGTATCTTTGCAAAAGCATTGTGATACTGTGATCATACTTGTATTCCATGGGAAAACTACCTACAGTGTGTGACCTCAAGTCATTTAAGTGAAACATAGTGCATTCATACTTATACATTTCATGTAAAGAGTGTGACCAAAAGTTATTTACATGAATTATAGTGTTGTTACACTTAGACATTTGTGAAATAGCATGTTCAGATGCTACTGTTGAAGTAATATGCACACTTCCAGGAAATTTTAGGAACTGACAGGGAATATTGTAAGATATTACCACTTTGTGTATAGACACCTTGCTATTTATTAAAAATTTGTTTGTCTATACTTAGATTGTTAGAACTATTTAGTTCTCATTATACTGTGGATAAACGTTGCGGAGAAAGGAGAATTGTGGAGGAAGGAGGATTGAACATTGATACTTTGGAACTGTAACTGATATTAGATATTGATTATGAGTGAAGTAGAGGAAGAGAAGTTAGAGATGGCTACTGGTGGAATCTCAGCGGATGAAGAAAAATTGTTACAGGCTTTACACCTGTTGGGAATTAAGCCACATCTTGGCTCTGTGGAAGATGTCACAAAGCTTATGAAAGCATTTACTGAAGTGAAATCAGAACCTGAGAGTTCTTTTGAAATGGAAACAGCTCCAAAGCTTCCAACATATCAGTACCCCAAATTGTCTATATTTTTTGGAGAAGATGGCAGGGGAGATGTAAATTGGACTTCTTTTAAATATGAAATAGAGGCACTGTTAAAGGAGAAAGTGTTCTCTGAAGAACAAATACTTCTAGGAATTAGAAGATCATGTAAAGGGAAGGCAGGTGATAACCTGAGGAGACTAGGACCTGAAGTCCATGTGAAGGAAATTTTAAGAAAATTTGATAGCGACTATGGATCTGTTGATTCACAGGGAACAATTTTAAAGAAATTTTATAGCTGTCATCAGTCAGAAGACGAGTCAGTAACTTCTTATTCTTCTAGACTTGAAGAAATATTTGACCAGGCTATACAGATAAAAGCCTTGAAAAGGAGTGATGTCCTGATTTTGAAACAAGTGTTTCATGCTGGTTTAAGAAAGGATCTTAAATTCATGTCACTTTACCAATTTGATAGGATAGGAAGTTATGATAACTTGAAGAAAGAAGTCAGAAGGCTAGAGTCTGACATGTCAGACGGTGACAACCCAGAACAAAAGTCGAAACCCTGCAAGGCAGCAGTGACTTCTGAAACCACATTGAAAGAAATGACAGAAGTGAAAGATTTGTTGAAGAAACTTAATGAAAGAATAGAAAAATTAGAGAAGGAAAGGGAATCTTCTCAACAACAGCAACAACAAGCTCAACAGCAACAAGGATTTTATACTAGAGGGAGAGGCCAAAGAGGTAGAGGTAGAGGATATAGAGGGAGAGGCAGAGGAAACTACCAGCACCAAAGACCGATTGCTGGTCAGAATTTTCAGCCAACATGTTGGAGTTGTAATGAGAAGGGACACTTGCAGAGAAACTGCCCAGCCAACTTAAAGAATGTAGTATGCTACAACTGTAATGAAACTGGCCATAAGCAGTACAACTGCCCAAAAGCTTAGGCGCTCATGTTGCGGGATCGAATGTGAGCAGTTGTAGGGAAGATCCCAAATTAGTAGGCCAGCCAAATGAAGCTGAGATAGCTATTGATGGCATTCCATGTACTTCATTACTTGATACAGGTAGCTGTGTAAGTGTAGTGTCCAAATCTTTTGTGGACAATTACCTTAAAAGCACAATTGTACATAAGATTGACAAATTGTTAAAAATTGAATGTGCCGATGGAAGTCAGTTGCCATACCTTGGTTATGTTGAAGTTGACATTAGCGTTGCATCAGGACTTCCAGTTTCAGAGCCTAAGAGCTGCTTACTTTTAGTCATACCGGACACACCATACTCAGAGAAAACTCCAATCATTCTCGGAACAAATGTACTCAAAGTGTTCATGACTGATTGTAAGTCCAAGTTTGGAGACAATTTCCTACAACGAGCAGGTCTTTTTACGCCATGGTATCTCTGCTTCAGAACCATTGTCGTGAGAGATAGAGAACTTTGGAAGAATAAGAACAGGATAGCAGTGATAAGATGTGCTGAGACATCAAAGGTTATTCTAAAACCAAATCAGACTATATCTGTTAAAGGTCACACAGATAAAGAGATGAATTTTCCCAGCACAACTGCTATTATACAAGAATCAGAAGACAGTTCAATTCCTGATTATGTTGATGTTACAGAAGCAGTTATACAATTTGAAAGTGGAAAAAGAAAAGAAGTCATTGTCACTTTGTCAAACTTGACAACAAATACAGTTGTGATTTCACCAAAGGCAATTATTTGTGAACTCCAACCTGTTAGTGTAACAGACGAAGTTTTTGAGAACATTTCAGATTTTACAGAAGAATCAGATTTACTTGATAGTCTGATCATGGACCAGAATAATATTTTATCTGTTGAAGAGAAGTCAAGATTGAAAGATCTACTTCGAAAACATGAAAGTATATTTTCAAAACACGAGGAAGACATAGGTCATTGTGACCTCATTAAACACAGAATAGACTTCCTCCCAGATAAGGACAAGCCATTTAAACAAAAGCACAGGCGGATCCCACTGATGATGGTTGAGGAGGTACGGCAGCACTTGGAGCAACTCTTGTCTGCTGGTATCATTAGAAAATCTAAGTCGCCGTGGGCCAGCAATATTGTTCTGGTGAGGAAAAAGAATGGGTCTCTCCGCATGTGCGTGGATTACAGATCTTTGAATAGCCGAACAGTGAAAGATGCATATGCCCTCCCACGTATTGAAGAGATCTTTGATGTGCTGAAAGGAAGCAAATACTTCAGCACTATAGACATGAAGTTAGGGTACCACCAAGTGGAAATAGAAGAATGTCATAAAGAACGCACCGCATTTACAGTCGGACCACTTGGCTTTTATGAATATAATAGAATGCCTTTTGGACTTTCAAATTCCCCTGCTACGTACCAACGTTTGATGGAAGAGTGCCTCGGAGACTATAACATGACCATCTGTGTAATATATCTAGATGACCTGATAGTCTTCGCGGACTCGTTCGAGGAACACCTGTACAGATTAGACCTGGTACTTACAAGACTAGCCCAATGTAATTTGAAGTTATCACCACAAAAGTGCATTTTTATCCAAGAAAAGGTCGGATTCCTAGGGCATATAGTAAGTGGAGATGGCATAGAGACGGACCCTGAAAAAATCGAGAAGATAAAGAATTGGCCTACTCCGAATAATACAGATGAATTAAGATCATTTTTAGCCTTCGCCGGGTATTATAGGCGTTTTATTAAAGACTTTAGCAAAGTCACTAGACCTCTTGCTGATCTTCTTCCTCCAACTTCGGAGAAAAAGGGTAAAAGAAAGGAGGATTTAGTATGGACAGAGAAGGAGCAGAAAATTTTCGAAGATTTAAAAGAAATTTTAGCTTTTCCACCAGTTTTGGCATACCCAGACTTTTCATTACCATTCGAACTTCACATAGATGCCTCCACTAAAGGTCTTGGCGCTGTGTTGTACCAGACGCAAGATGGCATGAAAAGAGTCATTTCATATGCCAGTCGATCTTTGTCAAAATCAGAGAAAAATTACAGCGCATTCAAACTCGAGTTTCTGGCGTTAAAGTGGTCAGTCACCGAGAAATTTTCTGAATATTTAACTCTGAACCACTTCACGGTATTAACAGACAACAATCCTCTGACTTACATCCTCACTACGGCTAAACTGGACGCCACTGGTCATCGTTGGGCATCGGCCCTCGGAGAATACTCATTTAATATCTATTACAGACCAGGATTCAAGAATGTTGATGCCGACACACTAAGCAGATATCCATCTACTGAGGATAAAGGATCTATGGAAGAAATAGATAAAGAAACGATTAAAGCAGTATGCAACACATTAGTTGTTCCTCAATATGTAGACACTCTACCATTTTGCCCTATAGGTATCATAGAGGCAACAGATATTCCAGGACAGAGTTTATCTCTAAAAGAGCTAAGGGAAGTAAGAAAAATGCAAAGACAAGATCCATTGATTGAAAAATGGAGAAGAGCAGTTATGGACGGAGTAATCCCAAGAAATGTGTGGGATAATCAAGACCTGACTATGAAAAAGCAGTTTAAGAGTCTGAAAATGAAGAGAGGACTTCTTTTTAGAGTTATCAGTGAAGATGAAAAATATGTAGAACAGCTAGTCATTCCAATGAACTACAGGAACGACACCCTTAAGGGATTACACAATGATGTTGGCCATCCGGGTAAAGAAAGGACTCTAAGATTACTAAGAGAAAGATTTTATTGGCCAGGTATGTCTTCTTCCGTGGACGCATGGATAACAAATTGCAATCGATGCATTCGTAGAAAGTCATCAACAAACAGCAGAGCACCATTAGTGAACGTCAATACAACTTATCCCCTAGAACTTGTATGTTTTGACTACTTAACTTTAGAACCTTCAAAAGGCGGTATTGCAAACATCCTAATCATTACAGACCATTTCACGAAATACGCAATGGCCATTCCAACACGGAATCAAACAGCTAAAACCACTGCCGAAGCATTTTATGACAACTTCATTGTTAATTATGGAATTCCAACCAGGTTACACTCTGATCAGGGAACTAACTTCGAGAGTGACATTATTAAAGAACTCTGCAGACTTTCCAATATGAAAAAGACACATACGACTCCCTATCACCCGCAAGGCAACGCAGGACCTGAACGTTTTAATAGAACCCTTTTGGACATGTTGGGGACACTAGAACCAGAACAGAAACAGGACTGGAAAAAATATGTCAGATCTCTAGTGTATTTTTACAACTGCACCCCACATGAGTCAACAAAATTTTCTCCTTTTGAGTTGATGTTTGGAAGAAAACCTAGGTTGCCAATAGACATTGAGTTTGAAAAGATCACTGAAGATGGACATACCAAATCTACCAAAGATTACATCTCTGAACTGAGAGATAGAATAGAGCGGACAAAAAAGATAGTTGAGAGCCATGTTGGGAAGGCAAAAGAGAAACAGAAGAAATATTATGATAAGAGGGCTAGAGGGATACAATTGTCTGTTGGAGATCATGTTCTCGTGAAGGAAGTTGCCTTTGACGGCAAACACAAAATTGCGGACAAGTTTGAAGAAGAGCCCTACCTTATCATTGATCAACCACGACTGGAAATGCCTGTTTTCAAGGTGAAAGCTATAAGATCTGGAACTACTAGGACCCTACACAGAAACCTTCTTTTAAAGATTGAAGGGCAAGAAACAGCAGAAGAAATCGAGGCAGATGAAATTGATGAAGAAAAAGAATTGAAATTAGAAGAAATGGAAAACCATGACGTCATGGAGAAAAAGGAATCTGAAGATGAAGATGATGGAAATGTAATAAGTACATTCCTGCATGGGGACGCCCATAACTCCATCTCCAGTTCAAAATATGTAAAGACAGATGATGCAGCTCAGAAGATAATTCTGACTGAAGAGGAGGAGAACGGTGAAGAAGAAGTTGCAGAGAAAACAGAAAACCTAGAGGAACCAGAAATCCTAGAAGAATCAGAGGTAGAGGTTGAAGAGGAAATCGACGAAGGTTCAGTTGAGAAGGATGAGCTTACTCAACAGGAAGTGATGAAACAGGTGACCAGTGAGACTAATGAAGAGGAAAATACTTTAGAAAAAAACAAAAAAACGAAGACCCAACAAGAAGAGAAAAGTATACCGATTCCAGCCCCTAGACGCTCTACAAGGCCAAAGAAACCACCTGACAGGTTCGGTGATTTCGTAAGCAAAATGATGAGTCCACGGCCAATAGATAGTAAAATTCATGCGCTAGATAAGCTGATGAGATCAGATGTTCTGAATAATGTAGACTCTGATACTGCACATAGACTCATTACAGCAATCATGAAATGATTTTAGCATATATTCAACTCGTCATATATATTTAACAATGTTTCTTAATCTTTTTCTCTTTTCTCATTTCAGGTGAAGAGACAGAGATGAAGTCGAGTGACACAATGCGTGGACGCATTTCAGTTCGAGGAGGAGGAGAAGGTTTTGTAAGATATGGTAAATTATTTTTTGTTCAAAATGTTATTTGTGCATTTGGAAATTGTTGTAATTTGAACTCATGTGTATGTCATAGCATTGTATTTGTCACTTACTTTGAATATGATTGTTTTACTGTTTAATGTGATTTTTTTTTAATCGTTGATGTATTGTTTTTTGTAGCGTAGAGTAGGTTAGGTAGGATCTGACTTACGATAGACAAAGAGGACTGATTTGACAATGACGGGACGTCATTTCTGAGAGAGGGGGAGTGTGTAACCGGATGATTGTTACCGGGTTTTAGCAGTCAATCTTGTGATTTCAAAGTTCTCGGGTTTTCTTGATCACATGACATTCCTTTTGTCTTTTGCTAGAAAAAAGCTCACGTAGTCACGAGAAGGTCACTGACTGAGAACTGATTTACTCCCCATTTAGACATTCGTTGTGGTTTGTATTTGTCTGATACATTCTGTTTTGTTGTTGGTGTTCGTCAGTCCGTCTGTTAGTTGAATGTTTTGTCGTGTTTGGTGGTTGTGAGTCCGTTCACGGTATTGTCATTGGTTTCCGCGTCCAATGTTATCAGCTGTTTCGGATCCCGACTTATCTTACTAAATTTGCATGATTTTAACCCATTCACATTGTTTTACAGGAGCACTTGAGAGGTTGGGATATGAGAGTTGCAAGAGATTAGTGGCGTAAACAGTTTGAAGAGATCGTAGACTTTCGATTCCATAAATTGGTAAGTTCACTTGTACTTGTCATTCACAGAGTTTATTATGTATAACATACATGTACATCTCTTCTAGAGTTTGATGACAAGACTAATATATTTGTTCAATGTATGTATTTCAGATTGTTGCTTGATTTACTTGACCAGCTTGGTATGATTGATGTAATCCTGTTTTGACATGTATGGTAACAGAGAGAGAATAGAAGTATAGACTGAGATCAGCCAACTTGTTGTCATTACTAATCCGGACCTATAACCCACCCCTTACCTTTGACCCCCTTACTACTATCGGACAACAGAAGGTTACAGACGTATAACACAACCATACAAAGATCTCAGTGAAAGGTTAGTTCAGCTATTATTAAAGACAACACCGGATATCATCTTGGTTGATATCGAGTTCGGGAGGAAGATTACAGCATGCCCCATTTGCCAAGCGAATTTCGGGTGTTGCCATTAGAAATGGAAAAAACACAGCCTCCAAAAAAAAAAAAAAACAGCCCTTTTCAGGGCTACCCATCTACCACGAAAGTTCTATCTTTCTTCAAATTGTCAAAAACTCAAAATTGTCAAACTTCTTTCTTTTAGAAGAGTTACACTGCAAAGATTCACAATCAAAAAAAGTCATAGGTTAGTTAAACTCTAGTTTTTTCTAACCCGAATAAGAAAATGTAACAAACCCACGGATTGACCAACAATAAAATCCCCGAACAAGAAAAAATGTAACAAACCCACGGATTGGTCAACAATAAAAGCCCCCGAACAAGAAAATGTAACAAACCCACGGGTTGGTCAACAGTAAAACAATTAGTATTAGAAAAACAACGGTGAACCTGATTGGATAACATTAATTTGGAGCCAAAACAGCATGAAACGCCGAAGCGGGAAAATCATAGGAGAAAATGACGTCATGGGTCAATTAGTTCAATCCGTCTGAAAAGCTATAAATCTCGGCGATTTATTTTCCATGCATTTCATTTTTTCACAATGGCTTCAAGACAATCACCAGTCGTCACTTGGATGGATACTGAGCGAAAGTTAATAAGAGCAAGGAGACAAATCGTCTTACTTAAACAACGCCTAGCTGGAGTGAGAAGACGATACGAGAGGGCTGAGCTTGCTAATAACAGGGTGTTCTGTTATAACCTTCGGATGAAGGAACTCATTATTGAGGGCATGCTTGAGATGTATTTTCAGTATGTTATTTTAAAAACTGAGCAGGTGACCCGTCTTTTCCGTGCGCAAATCGCCACTGAAAGGAGTGAGTCAGACAGCGAATCGACTGATGCTGATACTGAATAAACATTTTCATAAAATCAGCTCTTCTCAAAAATGCCCTTTTCAGGGCTAACCATCTACCACGAAAGTTCTATCTTTCTTCAAATTGTCATTTCTTCAAATTGTCAAACTTCTTTCTTTTAGAAGAGTCACTCTCCAAAGACTCACACTCCAGAGAGTTACACTCCAAAGAGTAAAAAAATCATTCATAGATGCAGAAAAAAGACTAAGCCCAATTCAATGTCCAGACATTTAGAAAAGAAAAATCATTCATAGAATAAAAAAGCTAAGTCCAAACCAGTGCTCAGTCTTTTAGAGAGAAAAAATCATACATAGGTGAAGAAAAAACTAAGTCCAACTCAATGATCAGGCTTTTAGAAAGAGAAAAAAATCATTCATAGATGTAAAAAAAGACTAAGTCCAACTCAATGGTCAGACATTTAGAAAGAAAAAATCATACATAGGGTAAAAAAAAGTCTAAGTTCAACTCAGTGCTCAGACATTTAGAAATCATTTATAGTGTAAAAAAAATCTAAGTTTAATTCAGCGATATAGGGACAAATTCCATTTAGAGAGAAAAAATCATTCATAGGATGAAAAACTAAAAAAGTGATCCATTACACATATAAAACACTAAACTCTTGATTATTTTTTCTCATTCACCATTAACTTATTTGTAAAACCTGAACCAGTATCGTACAATGTTTGGATTAACATTTTTTCTCTTATTGCTCTTCTGGTTAGAAGAAAGAGAACGTTTCAGATATATCAGACATGAAATTGAACATCTGATGCAAATGCTAGATAAAATGGAATCAATCGAAAGAAAGAGAGGGGTATAAAAAAAGTGCATTCTGTACAAAAAAAGCAACTCTTTTCAGGGCTAGCTATCTTAAATAATCATCTTTCTTTTCATTTTATCAGAAGACTCATAATCAAAAAAGTCATAGGTTAGTTAAACTCTAGTTTTTCTAACCCGAACAAGAAAATGTAACAAACCCACGGATTGGTCAACAATAAAACATTTAGTATTAGAAATAAAACGCTGATTCTGATTGGATAACATTAATTTGGAGCCAAAACAGCATGAAACGCCGAAGCGGGAAAAACATAGGAGAAAATGACGTCATGGGTCAATTAGTTCAATCCGTCTGAAAAGCTATAAAACCCAGCGACATTTCCCGCACATTGTTCATTTTCATTTTCACGATGGAAGAGCTAAGAAAGACGATGGAAGAGCTAAGAAAGACGGTGGAAGAGCTAAGAAAGACTGTGAGAGAGGCAGATCGGCAGCTAGAAAAGTTTGAAGCTGAGATAGCGAGGAGAGAGAGATATGGCTTCGAAGAGAAACTGCTATTTACCGGGTGGGACTTTTGGGACTTTGCCCAATTACCACAAAGCAAGAAGGAGAAAAAGGCGTTCGTAGTGCCTTCTACCGAAGATTGGAGCAGCGATAACGAACCACCATTTTCGCTGAAGTACAACCTGAGTGCCCAGCAGTTAAAAAGGCTAAAGAGACGGGCAGCAAGTAGCTGTCCAGCCTGCGGAAAGGTTGGAGGTTGTGCTTAAAAACACAACCTCCAAAACCAGGTCCCTTTTAGGGACACCCCAACAGCCCTTTTCAGGGCTAACCATCTACCACGGAAGATCTACCTTTCTTCAAATTGTCAGACGTAAGTTCTATCTTTTCTTCAAATTGTCATTTCTTCAAATTGTCAGACGAAAGTTCTACCTTCAAGCTGTTAGACGAAAGTTCTATCTTCAAGTTGTCATTTCTTCAAATTGTCACAGCTCTTTTCAGAGCTAACCCAACAGTCCTTTTCAGGACTAACCATCTACCACGAAAGTTCTATCTTTCTTTTAGAAGAGACGCGTTCCAAAGACTCACACTCCAAAGAGTTACACTCCAAAGAGTAAAAAAATCATTCATAGATGCAGAAAAAGACTAAGTCCAACTCAGTGATCAGCCATTTAGAAAGAGTGAAAATCATTCATAGGGTAAAAAAAGTCTAAGTTCAACCCAGTGCTCAGTCTTTTAGAGAGTAACCACTTAAAGGCCAAGTAATGGTTAGAAGTAAAACAATAAAGCAATCCTAATAGCATATGGGTAAAAAAAACTAAGTCAAACTCGATGCTCAGTCTTTTAGAGAAATCATTCATAATTGCAGAAAAAGACTAAGTCCAACTCAGTGATCAGACTTTTAGAAAGAAAATCATTCGTAGGGTAAATAAAGACCGAGTAATGGATAGAAGTAAAACAATAAAGCAATCCTAATAGCATATGGGTAAAAAACTAAGTACAACTCACTGATCAGACTTTTAGAAAAGAAAATCATTCATAGAATAAAAAAAGCTAAGTCCAAACCAGTGCTCAGTCTTTTAGAGAGAAAAAATCATACATAGGTGAAGAAAAAACTAAGTCCAACTCAATGATCAGACCTGGCAGATCACTATAGAGTACTCGAAGATGTATCATTTTTGGCCGACATCTGCTGCTTTAACTGCAGAAAAAATCCCGCTCAGGGACGGGAGCCTAGGGACAAAATAAAAAAAAAATCTTTCGGGAGGGCAAACTAGGGACACATTTTTGTCAGGGAGGGTGATGTACGGCACTCAGGGAAGAGAGAGTACGGACACACACAGGCCTAGGTGTGTCCGTACTCTCTCTTCCTTTACTACTATCGTCAGCGGTCAAAAAGGAATGAATCCTGTCGCAATGACTATCATCAATCCTCAGAAAGAAACTGGCCGAGCCGGGAATCGAACCAACGGCCCCCTGTTCTTAAGTCCTGCACGCTACCGACTGCGCTACGAGGGCTCGGCTTAAAAACTACAAGGGGGAAAGAGCGATTGCATGTCACCTGCAAGTACTCCTTTTGTCCACAATATTTTCTATGGTTCTTAAAATATCTCATTTTCCTTCTTTTTAAAAATTTTTCCGATAAAAGACAGAAAAAAAATGGTGTATGTATGAGTAGGTGGTTTGTGTAAGTATATTTCAATTGCTACTGTGCTTATGGGTTAAACTTTTTATGAGCATGGGTCGAGAACAGGGTCTTTTGTGGACGATAAAGAACAAGACCAGACTGCACAGAACGTGCAGTCTGATCTTTGATCTATGTCGTCCGCTTTTTTCAGTTAAGCCTTTCCGATTACAATCTTTCTGAGATTCAGTGGATTCTATTTTCAGCCGCGAAAAGGTCGAGTTTATATAACCCTTTTCTACACAATCCCTAGTTTTAACGACCCTGATTAGTAGGCCTTTTGAAAACATTGTGGGAAAAGGAGAAAATGCTGGTAACCAGCATTTTCTCCTTTTCGCACAATGTTTTCTACGCTATCTGATACAATTCTCATCGTTTGTGTCATATATATTTTGTCATCTGCACGTGCTTTCAAATTCGACTCATCTAAAATATTGTCGTTTGGGAGAGAGTTGATTAGTACTGACAGAGTCAACACGGACCTCAAGCACCGTCTAAACCCTTCTCCTGTTGAATAAGTAAAATGACACTTTCAAGCAGATAGTAAAAGTACAAATATTGATTTTTCAAAGTTAATTTTGGGGGTGAAATTATCTCCTTATCGGACAGTGTAGATCCAAGATCAGACTGCACGTTCTGTGCAGTCTGATCTTGATCTACACTGTCTGCAAAAGGCCAGCGAGTCGCTCTTAGTAACCTAAGGATTAATTGCTGCCGCGGAACTAAAAAAAAAACATTGTGACAATAGTAGAAATTGCTCGTAATGAGTATTCTTTTCCATTTACCACATTGTTTTCATTTTGAATCACAAGTACAGCGCCATTTTCTGTTGTTTTTTCCGTGTTTCATAGAAACATTTTCAGAGTTGGCATTTTCGGTTCGTCATGGGGGAAGTTCATAAATTTACCAACTCACGTGACCAAACTGTGGCGAGAAAAACCCGCATCCTTGAACGTACCGTATAAAGCTACGGAGGAACGCCGACTGTAATGGTACACCTTTACGATTTGGTCTTTCGACGTATTGAACCGACGTTGAGGTAAGATTGCTTTGCTTTACACGTTTATTTTTGACCATGCACTCTTGTGTATTTGCCCTTTACCAGACGACAAAATTTTAGCCTTGTCCAAATTGAAAGCATTTGCAGACGACAATTTCAATGTGGCTCAAATGGTGCAATTATCCTTTGATAGGGTAGAAAACATTGTGGAAAAAGGAGAAAATGCTTGTTACCAGCATTTTCTCCTTTTCCCACATTGTTTTCAAAAGGCTTCTTTCCCAGGGTCGTTATAAGTCGGCACTGTGCAGTAAGGGGTTAAGGACCTTAAAGAAGACGGCTTTTGAAAACAATGTGAGAAAAGGAGAAAATCATCGATATTGAAGACGAAGGCTTTCGAAAACATTGTGGAAAGAGGATAAAATCGACGACACTGAAGAAAAAAGGCTTGTGAAAACAATCTAGGAAATGGAGAAAATCAACGACCTCGAAGAAAAATGCTTTTAAAAACATTGTGGGAAAATGGGAAAATGATTAATTAGCATTTTCTCTTTTTTCAACAATGTTTTCTATCGTATCAAAGACAAATTCTGTCATTCCAGCCATCGTTAACTTGTCGTCTGCAAATATTTTCATTTTTGAACGAATTTAGAATTTTGTTGTCTAGTAAGAGCTGAAGAAATATTGTATTGAAACAGGTGAAAACAAAATAAGACTTGTACATTCAATGAGGTCTGATCTTGATCTACACCGTCTGAAAAAACGGGTTTTGTTGCTGGTAAAAGGGATCCAAGCTGAATTTATATCTCTGGGAATAAAACTAACTTGGAAAAATATTTGGTATGGATAAATTTGAGAAAATATTGTGGAAAATGGAGAAATCGAATGTTCAGAGCCAAATCTGTACATGAGTCATGTTCTGTGAAAAAGGGGCTTAATGCATCTGCGAAAAGTATCGACCCATCGCGGACTGCGCAGGATGACCTGGGCCGAAATTTTTCCGTAGCAATCAATTTTCTGTATTTACAAGGACCAGTCTACCTCACAATTAAATCGGTTGTTAAAAGAAGTGGCTATTACGGATCCATAAGTATTTAATGGCTTGCTTGGTATTATGGATCACGAAGATGCATTAAGCCCCCTTTTGCCAGAGCAAGGCTCATATGTATGTGACAAAAATTTCAACGGCTATCTAGAAATATTTACTATACAATTCTGTGTTTTAACGACACTGAAGAGAAAGGCTTTTGAAAACATTGTCAGAAAAGGAAAAAAAAAAATGCTGGAAATTAGCATTTTCTCCTTTCATCACCGTGCTTTTTACTTTTCTGAAGACATATCTGATCAGTAAAGCCCCATTTAAGGTGTCGTCTGCTTTCAAATTGGGCAATTCAAAATTTTGTCGTCAACCCTTTACCACACAATCAAGAAAAAGCATTCTGAAAACATTGTGGGAAAAGGAGAAAATGCTGGTAAGCTAATCATATCATTTAAAAGTATGGAAATTATCATGAAGGTGACTACTAGCTATTGAACGGTCGGTCCAAGTATTAGTTACTAACAGAAAAATGAATTTTAAAACTAGATTAAAACTTGCCAGGTTGCACTATCTTTTGTTTAGTTTTTGTCTGATTTTAAAATTCTTTTTTTCTGCCAGCGACTAACACTTGGACCGATTTTACAAAAACTGATCGTTATTTTCACAGTATTTACTATACTTTAAAAGGTATGATTTAACTATGAATGTATTGTTAACTTTTGGCTGGTATTGTACCTTTAAGTAAAGAGTTTAAGTTGCAAAGTAAAATGTCTTAAAGTAACAATAAAGGCCAAATGTAAACAAAGCGGGTATTTGAATGCATTTGAATTTATATAATACCATTTAAAAGTATGGAAATTATTGTGAAGATGACAATCTGTCATTGTACGGTCGGTCCAAGTGTTAGTCGTTGACAGAGAAATGAATTTCAAAACTAGATTAAAACTTGCCAGGTTGCTCTATCTTTTGTTTACTTTTTACTGATTTCAACATTTATTTTTTCTACCAGCGACTTACACTTGGACCGATCTCACAAAAACGATTTAACTTTAAATGTATTGTTAACTTTTGGTTGGTATTGTACCTTTAAGTAAATAGTTTAAGTTGCAATGTAAAGTGCCTTAATGAAATCTTCAACTGTTACAGATAGAAAACAACTCAATATGCAGGTCTTTCGCTGGATGTTGGTCGCAGCTGTGATATTTGTGCTTGTCAATCCGACAGAGGCCTGGAGATTTAGATTAAGAAAAACGCTGAGAAAAATTGGCAGATCCGTAAAGAAAGTTGCTAAGAAACTAAAGTTGTGTAAGGTGAGTTTATTGGAATACTCTGTTTTGATCGTTAGCTTTACCGAGATGTTGCGATTAAAGGGACTATTTTTTTTAAATCTCTGTGAATCCCTCTGAATCAAAATTTCTCACGTTTTGATTTATCGCGATAGTTTTATAAAATTATCATGATAGCTATCTCGTATCTCGTGGCAGAAATATGCCACCATTTTGATCATTGAATATTTTAAGGCGAAATTTCTCATTCGAGCGCGAAGCCGACATTCGAGAAAACATTATCGTGATAGTTCTACCCGTTTCTCTATCCGGTATTGTAGATCTGTCGCAATATGTATTCCCCAAGACATTTGAGCCGTGCTTTGAGAAGAGGGGGAGGGTAGATGCATCTCCGTGATGCATTATACTTGTACCAAGCCTCTAATCACATAATTATGGATTTTCGAATAAAATTGTATCTTAGAACCGACTGGATCATGAGGTAGTATAGTTCTTTGATATGCAGAAAAAATATAAATATGCGGATTGCGCAGACTGACCTGAGGAGATTATCTTTGCAAATGCATTAAACCCTCTTTTTTCCAAAAACATGGCTATTATGTAAACGGTATGTAAACGGTATGTATACATGTGATATGCAACCACATAAATATTTGTCGCACTAAATGTTTCCCAGATATATACATGTCAATGATGGCGATGTACAAATTGATGTTGCTTTTTCTTTGCAGGTTTTATTCGGCGTTGCTTGTCCAGTTCTGGTAGGTAGTGTAGCAACCTCTGTCGGTGGTGTTGGAGGAGCCGTAGCCGGTGCAGCGGGCACTAAGGGATGTAAGGTCGCAAAGAAGAAGTGCAAGAGAAGTGTACGTATTGCCAGTGTGAATGTGACTTTCTGGTGCGGTTTCTGGATTAACAAACACATTAATGTTTTCCAAACTGTGCACATTATAACTGAACGAATTTATACGAAATCTTTACAGATAACAATGTTTAAACGTCTAGATAAATAATTTTTGGCCCGGCATTTATGGAATTCTTATAAACTTTGGTCACCATGGCGAACTTCATAGAAACGAAAGTTTGTCACAAATCTTGCACCATCGCTCGTATGAATCTGCTTAGTTAAATATTGTGGGGGGGGGGGGGGAGGGAAGAATCTTACATTACACAAATGTCTTTATAAATAATTCAGCCGTGAACAGCACCTAGTATTCACGCGGGTTCGCCATACTGGTAACTGGAGAGAGCTTTTTGAAATATCTTTCTTGTCCTTGTGTTGTTTGAAATTCTTGTCTTTTCCAAGAAATAAAAATGGAAAAAAAACGAGGAAAACATTTTTGGAAAAGGAGAAAATGTTGGTTACCTGGTTACCGTATTTTCCTACAATTGTTTCTTATCTTTCAAAGAGAATTCTCAGCTGTCAAACAGCACTTAATTTCTCGTCTGCAAATACTTTAAATTCGGACTTATTAAAATTGTTGTGTCTTGTCTTGTAAAGAGTTTTAAAAAAGGGGGGGAAATGGATACGGGTAAAAGAGAAAAGGTGGAAGGGGGCTCACTGCTGCCACAAACTCCAAATACTATGATTTTCGCTTTGTCTGAAAATGTAACTATTACAGTCAGAATTACTACTACTATTACTGTTGTTGCTGCTGCTCAGTACTGTCAGTGCTTTGATTTCTAACTTTCGACCATTTTCGCACAGGTTGTTAGCGGCATGATCCTGCTACCTTTCTCGGATAACTTCGCAGACTACGATCAGAACGGAGACAAGCTGATCTCATACGAAGAGTTCACTTTTGCCGTGATGAGTAGCATACCAATGGGCCACCCAGAAGAGCTGACTGAACCTTTCATTTTCGCAGATCTCAACAGTAAGTCGGGAGGGGGGGGGGGGGAGTTTCATCGTCCTTGTAACACTTTACCAAACAAGCGTGAATTTTAACCGTTATCTTGCTATATAACTTAAAATTAAACTTTCAAGCCGAAATCCAGAACCCAAGTTTTACTATTTCAAAAGTATTTTATAGGGAAAGATGTCTCCTTACTGGACAGAGTAGATCCAAGATCAGACTGCACGTTCTGTGCAGTCTGATCTGAATCTACACTGTCCGCAAAAGGTCAGTGACTCGTGCTTAGCAGCCTAGGGCTTAATGGCCCTGATTAAGTGTTTTTTTTTTTTTAATCGGGTGAGGAGAAAATGCTGGTAACGAGCATATTCTCCTTTTTCCATTTTTTTTTTAAATTCTATTCTATTAAAGACAAATTCCTTGCTTTGAACAAAATCTTATATGTCGTCTGCAAACGTGTCGCATTTTGGATCGGTCTTAATTTTGTCTTTTTTTTTTCAAAGACATCAGCGTTGAAGTTTAGGTTTCTTGATCCTGACTAAGCTCCTGTCTTGTGTACAAATCCCTTGACTTTTTCAGTCCCTTACACCATATACTAGTAGTACATGTATATCGAATATTTATCCATGTTTACACAGCTGACTAAAATTCTACACTCTGTCAAGTTTTAACAGCTTTTTTGCTCTCTGCCTGCAGAGATGTATATTTAATATCATCATTTTTATTATTTCAGATGACGACCATTTGGATACAGATGAATTCCGTGGAGCACCATTTTTGTTTGCTCGTATGTATATATTTTTTGGAAATAACATCCTGTTACTCCCAGCATGTCTGCTCTGTTATAGTTTATATACAAGTTGGCTTCTTTACAAAAGAAGCCAGTAGAGGTCAGCATCAATGTTTTCAAATAGTTTATTGGCTTTAAATTTCAATATATTTTGGTAGATGTAAACAAACAAGTAAAAAATCCACCGCGTAGAAACCTCTAATTCTTTACATGACGGTCATTTGACCTTCTTCCCGCGTTTTCAAGTCGCATGATCTTGTCCAGCGGTCTTCTTTCTCTTTTTTAACGAAATTCTTACTATTTTTTCTTCTGCTTAGACTTATTTGCTTAATGAAAAATCATAATTATTTGAGAGGTAATTTGCAACCATGGCAAACTAATATAACAAATTCTTTCTGAAATCGTCATATAAAAATAAACCACGTCTATTTCCTGTTTCGGTTTTTTGATTTCGCTTTATTTACAAAACCATGACGAAACAGACTGTGTATCGGAACAATTTTGCAAGAAAAACGGATTTAGACAGCAAATTCTGTGGCAGTCTGCCTTTTAAACTCACCACTATTGGAGAGGTCTGATGACCTCTCCAATAAGCAATGGTCTGTAAAAAGGGGGTTTAATGCATTTGCAAAAACTATCGACCCAGGTCAGCCTGCGCAATCCGCGCAGGCTGACCTGGGCCGAAACTTTTGCTGTTGGTCATTTTTCTACATGTCGAAAGACCATCCTGCGCCACGATTTAGCCAGTCGTAAGACGAAAAAAGGTTTTATGGATTCATAATTATATATTGACTTACTTGGTAGGATGCATCACAGGGATGCATTAAGCCCCCTTTTGCCAGAGCGCGGATCATACATTATGGCATCACGATTGTCCATTCTCTGTTTTCGTGCCCGTGTCCCTGTGAGAATTGCTAGTTCCTCTTCGAAGAAAATGTAAAAACGAAGTCACTCTGATTAACTGGTGAACAACCTTTGTCTGTCTGTCTGTCTCTCTGTCTCTCTCTCTCTCTGGATAGCTCAATTGGTAGAGAACTCGCATGGTGAGAAAGTCGACCGGACTTCAAGTCCCCCAGATTGTTCACTACATTTATCTCTACCGGTTACAAAAACTGACCATTTTTTCCGGCGTAGCGGTATGTGCTGGCTTTTGACTTGTGTCTTAGTATAATGAAATCGAATAAATAGATGGTGATTTGCGATTGGTCAAAAATGTGCTCATGTTTTTTTCTGCGGGACCCTGCTGGCCTATTTCCTGGCACATTTATCACACTTAAATACAAGCATCGGTACCGTTACCCAAAGGGGCACCAACCGTTACCCCAGGGCCTTTACTGACACCACAGCAAACTGATATGACAAGGGATGATTCTTTTCTTGCATTACTCGGTAATTTGAGATAGTTTTACTATTTTTCTTCAGATTGATTTACCAAAAAAGGATTTTAAAAATTTATTTTCAAGTGCCTCTTGTGCTTTCTATCTTTTTATACAAGAAAAATCTTGAAGATTGATAGCGTAAATTTGCCAGCAAATAGGCAGTGGCCCTTAGAATAAACATGTCACTACATTTATTAATCACGGGGGCACTTATAATAACCATGTCTGCAATCACAAATTTCTATTCATTCATTTGTTATCAGTACCAAAAAGTAGGTCAAAAGCCAGCACATTCAGCTACGCAGAAAAAAAAAAACATTTTTTTTTGTCTGCTGTTTCAGATGTGAACGACAATTTGCAGAACATCAACCAGACCTTGACAACGCCTTCAGTATTAAACATAACAGATGACGGAAGCTTCGACATGTTTTCAAACGAGACGGCTGATCTAGCCACTGAACAAAAACCTGTCGTGTAAACTTCGTCCTTTTTGTAAAATCTCCTAGTCATAACGTGTAATCCCCTGCAGATGAATTTTTTTTTGTAGCACATCGCTTTTGCAAAGATTGTGACTTTTGCCACATTTTTTCATATCCGTATTCATTTATAGTCTTGATTTATACCGACCAGCAGAGTCGCAGCTCGGCCGGGTAGCTCAGTTGATAGCGTATCTGACTTATGATCTGGTGGTTGCGAGTTCGATACCCGGTTCAGGTAAACTTTCTTTCCGGTGGTTTTTCTCTTTTCACCTCTGATGCATGTGAAAAAAAGTAGTCCTTGACTTAGAAGTAAAGTTGTGTAAGTTCAGGTGTGAGAAAGCCATGAAATACATGCATAGGTACACTGACTGTCGTGATATGACCTAAAATGTTCAAACGGCGTTAAACTCCAATACAAACAAGCAAACCATCATAGTCGTAACAAAATTAAAGGTGAACCCTTACAGCCAGAGAGTAAACGAACGCTGTTATAACTTTACAGTGTGTAGAATCTAGATAGCCGTGTAAAGGCGGTGCGCGATCAAATTTTTACTCGGACAAAACTATGCGAGGACCGATGATAATCTATGGAGGAAAAAAATCATTTCTCTCTCACAGCTAATCACTCTTTCGACTTAATTTGTATGGGAAAGCAGCCAGTGGCTTTGAAAGAGCGTTGTGAGAACAACTGAAAAAAGAAACGTCAGGTACGCATGAATAGGTGATTAATCCGTCGTGATATAACTAAAACACGGTTGAAAACGATATCAAACACAATGAAAAAACCCAATAGCTTCACTATAGACTTTCAGACGAGCCCTGGTAGTTCAGTCGGTAGCGTACAAGACTGAGAACAAGAGGTCGCTGGTTCGATCCCAGGCTCGGCCAATTTCCTTCCGAGGACTGATGATAGTCATTGCGACAGGATTCATTCCTCTCTCACCGCTGACCATTGTTTCGACGATGGTTTTGTGGAAAAACAATCAGTGGCTTGGTAAGAATATTGTGCGGAGTACTGGTAAAAGAAACTTCAGGAAAGAATGGATAGGTGCGCTGGTCGCCGCGATATAACAGAAATAATGTTAAAACGGCGTGAAACACCATACAATCGATCAATCAATCAATCGATGTTACCCTTTCGTTTCTTTAACCCTTTACCAAAAAATCCAAAGTTTTATCGATCAACGAGGAGAAAGGTTTTGAAAACATGGTAAGAAAAGGAGAAAATGCTGGTAACCTGCTGACAACCAGCGTTTTCTCCTTTTACCACAATGTTTTCTTAAATTTCAAAGACAAAGTTCAACATTTGAGCCACAATTTATTTGTCGTCTGCAAATGCTTTCGTAGAGTACCAGTCCAATATTTTTTCGTAAGTTAAAAAGTTGAGGTGACACGGTTCATATTTGTTCAAGTTTTATTTTCCAAGAACAGCGAGAGCGATTTTTTTATCAACCCTTCTGGCGTCTATAGTTGCCTTCGCAGCCAGTGTAGACCAAGATCAGACTGCACAAAACGTGCAGTCTGATCTTTGATCTACACTGTCCGCTTTGACGGGACATTCTTGACAATCGCAATCTTGAAATTGCAAATATTTGGGCCTTATTTCTATACCGGAAAATTCTGTAGGTTTTGTTTTTCGGCACTCGAAGTGTTAATGACTGTGGGATATGAAACGGATTCAAAAAATTGTGAACTTAAATGTGATTGGCTAAAATTTATTCAACTGACCAGTGAAGTTTTTTTTTTTTAAATGCTGAAATTAAAAAGTGCTACGTAAACTGTCTTCAGATATAAGTGTTATCCAAATTGATAAGCGAGAATTTAATACAGGAAAAAATATCATTTATTTCTACCACTTCCAAATGTTATTCTTTCCGTATAAGGCAGTCTCAGCTCGATTTCCAGCTGGGCTAGGGGTCCTGCGTGGCTCAGTGGTAAATCTAGCCCTTTATCACACATTTCCGAGTTGTAACGACCCTGAAGGAGAAGACTTTTGAAAACATTGAGGGAAAAGGAGAAAATGCTGGTAACCAGCATTTTCTCCATTTCCCACAATGTTTTCTATCCTGTCAAAGAACTTTGGTTCTTTTATATCACTTTCGATTTTGTCGTCTGCGGATGCTTTTAATTTGGAACCCGGAGGCCCCTAATTCGAGCCCCACCGAAAGCACTTGGGTTTTCATGGGAGTGTCCATGGACAAGACATTTCAGAGCCCTAGCCTTGTACTGATGAAACCCAGAACATACATTAATAAGCGAGCTGTGGTCATGAGGTGACTGAAATGATGTTAAAAGCGGTGTGAAACACCTTCAATTCGACCGGCTCAAAATTCTTTCCTAGGAACGATGGAAGTCGTTAGGACGGGATTCACCCCTCTTATACTACTCGACATTTATGTTGAAAAGCAGCCAGTGGCTTTAAGAGAGCATTTTGCAAAGTACATATAGAAAGAATGTCCTTAAATATGATGGGGAATGAATCTATAAACTTGAGCAACAAATACCTTTTGCCCTGCGTTTTAACTCTTTACCAAAGGACAAAGTCTTAGCCTGGTCCAAATTGAAAGCATTTGAAGGCGACAAATTGAATGTTACTCAAAACCTGAAATTTGTCTGTCATAGAACAGAAAACATTGTGGGAAAAGGAGAAAATGCTGTTTACCAGCATTTTCTCCTTTTCCTACAATGTTTTCAAAAGCCTTTTTCTCATGGTCTTTAATACTCGGGACTGTGTGGTAAAGGGTTAAACTTCTCAAATGGGATGAAGTATAATATAATAAAATTTCTTATCTGTGAAAAAAGGAAAGGTCGAGAGTGGGGGATTCCCACAACAAAAATATTTAACCGAATTCTTGCTTCAGACGACATTTGTGTCTGGAAAAAAAACCCCACTATTCAAAACCTTGTGGCAAAAATAGATATTGCTCGTTACGAGCGAGTACTCCTTTTGTCTCAATATTTTAGCAAGGATAAAATTTTGATGAAAATATGATTATTTCTTTTTTCCAAAAAGAAAAATGTTACCAAAGTCATCAGCTGCAAAATTTGTTTCAGGATGTAATTAAGTTATAAAGGTCATGGGAAAGTCCCTTGGTTGTTTCATCTGTCGACACGGGCAGGAAACTTCATATTCAGAGCCAATGGCTCTGACGAGAAAATGTTGTGTTGGTCTTCCGTTTCTGAAGATGTCGGCTGAAAAACAACCAAAAAACAGGTTAGCTTGTCATTATTTGTAATCATGTGTTCTTATGTCTTTGAAATTCCAAAAAAGGAGAATATCATGCAATGCTCTGGTCTTCCAATGTGTTTTCTACACTACGGAAAGTTGTAATAAGTGTACGATGTTGTCTGAATCATTTGTGGCGTGGGTTGACCTTAGCTAAAATAATACGTCACGGACCTAAATTCAGTCTATTATTGCCATATAATTGGCAATTGAAAGAGAGTCTTGCTGTCCCAAAAGCGTGAATTAATATCTTGAAATGTTACATTCACTGCTGGTAAGGAATTGAAAAGAAATAGCACAAAAATGGTGGAAATAAAGAAGGGCTCCGATCATGTGGACCGGCTCTGAAATGTAAGTCGGCACAGAATGATGAGGACCTCCTTTCAAAATTTAGTTTTCTGTAAAAATTTACTCAGGAAGTAGGCTTTGTTTTTCTGTTAATACTTTCTAGTCCAAAATGTAGTACTTTTGTTGGGTGGAACATGACCGAATTTATGGAAATACAAAGGACTGGTATTGTCACGATTGAAAAATCCTGTCGAACATTAGTCTGTCTGACTTTTGAAAATACTTTTGTGTAGCTTTTGATTAACAGAATGGTCTATACATGTATACAGCATTTGTCATGCTTTTGTCGTAAGTGCAGCCCACACGTAAGCAAAAATGATGAAAAATATTTGGCATCTTCGGAAGACTATCTGGTCTTGAAACAGTCATTAAAAAGCTAAATGAAAAATGTATCGACCGTAGTAGAGATATTGAATAAAAAAAAACTTTTGTAACAAAGCGTGAGAAATACAGTTGAGCTATTCGCATCACACGCCTAGGGTATATGTGTGAACACTCTTAACTCTTTTCAACACCTAACACGACACAACAGTATGTCAGGTGTGGGGGGGTATATACAAGTCTTTAAAAAAAAAACCAAATTCGCAAGCACGTCAAGACCAAAAAAATGTTCAAAGATCCCTGATTTTGATTGTACTCACTCAGATCTTTCAATGCTCAATTAACGAAACGCATATTAGATCGGAATATGTCATATATTAGTTGCCGTGCCGAGTAATTTGGATTAAGTAAAAAGTAAAATTCTGGAAAAAAAAAACCTGCGTATCGTCATTTTTTCGAACAGTTTAGGGAATTTTCATGATGTATTTTAAAAGTCTTAAAGTTTTGAAAAACCTTGCTCCGAAAAAAATATCCGATGTCCAAAATCCTTTTAAGCATGTGCAGACGAAATGGATACGAATAAAACGGGACAATACGCAGGTTTTTTTTTTTTTTAGAATTTTACTTTTTACTTAATGAAAATTACTCGGCACGGCAAAACACGAAAACCCTCGACAAAACTGGTGCCAAATTTACATAAACCGCTCTAAGACCCTTCAAACTGTCTTTTTATCCTATATAATGACTGAAAACAGCTAATTGCATACACACTCAGTAAATCATTATATTGGAGCTGCAATCTCAATCTAATTACGGCGTAAAGTGAATGATTTCTACATTAGAAATGGGGAGGGGTCGGTGTGAGATTTTTGAAACAAGTTCAAACGACAATGTTAGGACATTCAAATATATAGGACGGAAAAAAAAATAAATAACTCGAAGCCATTCATTATGAACCCTTAAAGTGCCTGTCACAACTTTAGCTGGTTCTGCAGCCTGTGTAGATTAATATTGGACTGCACTAAACGTGATCGTTTATTTGTTTGGATGGATGTTTGTTTATCATCGGCTTAAAGATAACTGATATGTTCCATCCAACAATAATACTACAGTTTGGACTGAAAGGTGCTAACGGAAAAAACAAAGCCTTAGTAAATTTTTACAGAAAATTAAATTTTTGAAAGGAAGCCCTCATCAATCGGTGCCGACTTACATTTCAGAGCCGGTCCACATGACAGAGCCCTTCTTTATTTTCATCATTTTTAGTGCTATTTCTTTTCAATTCTTTACCAGCAGTGAATGTAACATTTCAAGATATTAATTCACGTTTTTGGGACAGCAAGACTCTCTTTTAATTGCCAATTATATGGTAATAATAGACTGAATCTAGGTCCGTGACGTTTTATTTTAGCTAAGGTCAACCCACGCCACAAATGATTCAGACAACATAGTACACTTATTACAACTTTCCGTAATGTAGAAAACACGTTGGAAGACCAGAGCATTGCATGATATTCTCCTTTTTTGGAATTTCAAAGACATAAGAACACATGATTACAAATAATGACAAGCTAACCTGTTTTTTGGTTGTTTTTCAGCCGACATCTTCAGAAACGGAAGACCAACACAACATTTTCTCGTCAGAGCCATTGGCTCTGAATATGAAGTTTCCTACACGTGGTCAACGAGTTCCGATTGTGACGTCACAATAGAGCTATATCCTGTACGTTATTTTAATGCAAATCGGACATTATATATATAGGATCTGACATGAGTTGGCGTTGAGATAAAATTTTATTAAACGAGTCTAGAGAAAAAATTATTAAGCGAGCCTCTGGCGAGCTTAAGAACATTTTTTCTTGACGAGTTTAATAAAATTTATATCTCATACGCCAACGAATGTCAGATTCTTTTTATCACATAACGATATTTCACAAATCATAGATAAGAAGATGCAAAACCATCTATAGATGCACACGCGGTAATATCCATAAAACCCATTCACTTCTATGAAATACGTACAAAATGACGTCAAAAATGACGTCACACAATTGTGATATTAAACGTGTATGAGATAAGAAAATTCGTAATGGGTATATTACACTGAAAACATGGGAGGTTATATGATAAAATAATGTTACGTTAATGACGTCGACGTTTTTGTACAGCTTTTAACTTTTTGCTATTATTTGATGACTTGATCTCATCTGCAAAAAAGAATGCATGCAGCTAGTATCTTCTGCTTTTTCCACAATATTTTTACATGTATTCGTGGATAAAGCTCTACTGTTTTCCATATCCTGTTCGCATTTCTACAATAAATCAGACGAAGCTATAACATTACGTTCCGGTTATCACGTCGACGTTACACAAGTTCTAACCCATTATTTAGTCTGAAATCTTGTTTTTTAAATCTATACCAAACGGCAAATTTTAGATTCGTCCAAACTGAAACGATTTTGCAGACGACAAATAAAATACGACCAGAATGATGCAATTTATCTTGGAAAAGGGAGCAAACATTTCGGGATGAAAAGAAAAATCACCGTAGGAAAAGGAGAAAATACAGGGTGGAGGTCCAAGAAGAGGTGAGCTGCTTAGAAACCCAGAGATAGCCTCGCAAGTATCGATGCTTTACACTGAGCATGTAAAAGAACCAAGGAAATCTATTCTAAAAAGAGCCAGGGTCTGATACCCGGATTTCCTTGTATCCGACTCTTTCTTTCTACTCCAATCTGCGCCTGCCAGATATGCGTATATATAATAACAAATACATGTACTCGTACATATATATCACACGAAAGTTTGAAAGTTATATAACTAACTAACTAAGCCTGTACAGAAATATCTCAAGAAAAAAATGAGGTAATCAAACAACTAACACTGAAAAGTGGTACTCCAGTCTAGTGGAGAGATTTATATAACAAAGCAAAGCAAACTGATTGCCAGCATTATCTCCTTTTCCTGCAAGTTTTCAATCATTTTGAAGGAAAATTCTATTATTTGGGAAACATTTAGTTTAACGTCTGCTAATTTTCTAATTGTATCAGTTTTTGACGAAAATCATTTACCAACTAATCCTGCGTTTAAACTTGTTTTAATAACATTTAATAATAGTATCCTTTTGAAAACATTTAGGACATAGACATAGACATAGATTTATTACGATTTGTACATAAGTACCTCATCATGAAAATACAACAATGACATATAATAATAATAGTCACGATCTATCATGGGTTGATTTGTAAGTATTGTACAACAAATTTTTAAAAGAAGAGGAATATGGAATGTTACATAACATACCGTACTACAGACGTGTCATTACATGTTGAAAAAAAAAATAACATGTGCACAGAGAAACATCAAACATATCGAAGAATGATACTGAAGAATAATGGAACAGTACTCAAATGGAAGATATAATAAATTAATGCTATTGTTACTGATAGAAAATGTTTTCTTTTTAGAATGAACTTGTTAAGGATACTTTAGGACCTACGATAGGTTTCTTAGCGATAAGGCCTTTTTTTCAAATATTGCTAACTTTTTTATTTCATTGTGGTTTTCTGTTGACATTAAAGTACAAAATTTTATGAAACTTGGTTTTTTTGTGTAGTATTTCTTTATATATGTATTTCTCAATTCGGTGTACAACGGGCAGATTAAAATAAAATGATACTCATCCTCAATATCATGGATATTACATTTCAAACAATACCTTTCACTTCTTATAATTTTAGCCCTCCCATATCGTCCTGCTTCTATTTTTAAATTATGAGATGACATACGTAATTTTGACAGATAAATTCGTAATTGTTTAGGTAAAATTTTTAAATATTTTTCAATGCCAAAGTCGATTTTGAAATGTTTGTATGAGTATAATGATTCAGTTTTCTCCATATTTTCATGCCAAGTTTGTTTGAAACAGTCTAAAACGCGTTGTTCAAAAGAACAGATGAAACTATTTATATGAAAACTATAAGGGTTAAGCCAAACATCTGCGAATCCATAGCGTTCCAATAAATCTTTTATATTAGAAAGCCAGTTTGATTTTCCAGATTCGACATCTGCTTTTAACAATGTATAAACTTTTGAAAGGATAATATTTTTTTCATTAATATTTATATTTACCAGCTTAAACCAATATTTGAGTAAGCGTTTATAACGAGTCAAGTATAGTGGCATCTTGCCTGTTTCGCCGTAAACTGCTTGATTTGAGGTACTTCGTTTAACATATAATAATCTCTTCAGAAATTTTAAATGTACACGTTCTAACTGATTTGTTTTGGAAAACCCCCAAACTTCACTGCCATAGTTTAAAATTGAACCAACGAAGGAATCAAATAACTGTATCATTATATCAGGAGAAAACCCATATTCCTTTATCTTAAACATAAATGCATTTAGTGCCTTTAAAGCTTTACCTTGAATAAATTCAAAATTAGTGCTAAAATTACCAGTATAGTAAAAGACAGTGCCCAAATAATTGAATTTGTCAACGATTTCTATGGGTTCCCCGCCATACCACCATTTTTCATTTACTTTTAATTGCCCTCGTTTTCTAAAAACAACTATTTTTGTTTTTTCACAGTTAACCTCTAAATTGTATAATTCACAGTGATCTTTCAACTTATTCAATTTATTTTGTAATTCGGGGGGCGATTTTGCCAAAATAACTATATCATCGGCAAACAGTAATAGGGTTATAATCATATCAAATATTTCAATACCATCTCCCTCGAATCCCTGTAAATATAATTCTAAATCCTCAAGGAAAAGTGAAAATAAAATCGGCGACATTTTTTCTCCTTGCAAAAGCCCAACATTGTTGTCGAAGAAATCAGAGTATATATTATCTTTACGAACTTTTGCTTTTATTTTCGAATACATGTCTTGAATGATACGTAGGATTTTGCCATTCAACCCAAGTTTATTCAACTTGAACCATAAAAAATTTCTATTAATACTGTCAAACGCTCTTTTAAAGTCAATAAACGCGCAATATAATCTTTTCTTTTCACCTATGAATTTATGAATAACTGAATTTAAAACAAAAGTAGCGTCGACGGTAGACATTTTTTCCCTGAAGCCAAACTGAGCATCAGATATTATGTTATTTTCGTCGCTCCATTTACTTATTCTGTTTTGTAATACACCGGTAAAAATTTTACTAAAATAATTGAGGAGTGTGATACCTCTATAATTAGAAACAATGTTGGGGTCTCCCTTCTTAAAATTGGGATTACAATACCTTCTGCCCACGTACTAGGGTAGGATCCTGAATCGAGGATAGCGTTAAATAAATCACACAAATACGGTAGAATGATATCAAAAGTTTCTTTAAAATACGAATTCAGTAATTCATCACTACCTGGAGCCTTCCCTAACTTTAACTGTTTAATGACTTTGGTGATTTCTTGTTGCGAAATGTAAACGTTCAGCTCATCAAAAGTACTGTCAGTGCTTTGAAAATCTCCTTGAAAGCAAAAATTTTCATCGTTTTTATCTGTTTGTATTAGTGTATTGCTACCCATGCATCGAAAATGTTCAAAAAGTTCTGTTAATGGCGCTTGACATGAAGTATTTTTCTTACTAGTGAACAAATTCCAAAATTCTTTTGGTTTAGAATGACGTAGTGATGTGATCTTGTTAACTTGTTTAAGTTTGTACTCTTTCTTTTTACGTTTTAACATTTTTTTGTATATGGTTTTTGCATGAAAAAAATCGATCTATTTTCCTCAGATCTGCAATTATTATAAATATTACGTATACTTCTATAGTTTGTTTTAGCAACGAAACATTCCTCGTCAAACCAACTCTCATTTCTGTCAAAACCAGCATCTGATTTAATTGTAACTTTTTTAGAAAAGAGAGGATCGGCCTCATCGTGTAATATTGAAACTATAGCATTCAAACACTGATCAATAGATTCTTTGTTTGGATTGTTCAGACAGGATACTGCCCTGTTCAAATCGGGTAGTCTACTAATCAGTTTGTGCCGAAATTCATCCCGTAATGAATCATTCCATTGGGTTTTTTTAAAAAAGTAAAAATTATCGTTGTAACCTCTATCTACTGTTTCAAAACATGAAATAGTAAATTCGAGCGGTGCATGGTCTGATAGATAATTAAAATCACAAATACAAAATTTAGCTACTGTGTTAAAATCTCGCTCACATAACAAAAGATAATCGATGGTAGATGCCGTTTGCGAATTCATGAATGTAAATGTGCTGGTATTCAAAACGTCCCTCAGTCTACCGTTAGCTATGCGTAAATGGTTTGACTTATACAGTTCTCGTACACGTTTACCCTGGTTGTTACATGTTTTATCAAGTGAGGCCCGAACTAAGGGGCGATCTGGTGTATGTTCCTCCAGGTCAATGTCTTCCAAATTTTTGTCACAAATAACAAAATCTGGCTTTTCTCCAACTCTACCATTAAAATCCCCGAAAACATATAATTTACCTTCAGAGTTAAATTGAAATATATCATTTCTAAAATTTCAAATAGATCTAAATAGTATCCTTTTGAAAACATTTAGGGGACGGGATAAATTGCTTTTGCAAGCAATTATGCCATGCGAAGCGGTTTCGTACAAAAGTGTGATTAGGTTTTTTTTTCATACCTCCATGAAAAAAATATAAAATTCTCTTCGTTCCTTATAATTTAATATTACAGACAACATACACCCACGGAAATAATTCAAACTGCATTCAAACTGCATTCATTTTCTTTATTTTTAAATCTAACGTTGGAGTTCCTAAAGCCCCTTCCACTCATATTTGTATTTTTAAATCTAACGTTGGAGTTCCTAAAGCCCCTTCCATTCATATTTGTATGGCTAAAGAATACAATAGGGAAGCAGTTTTCAGATCCCCAATACTGAAAATTAACCAACAGAACGAAAGTAAATGAACACAGCAGTGTGTAGGACCCACAAAAGTAACCTTCAGCAAAAGTACTTCCGGCACGTAATTTTTTTTTTTCATGGAGATATGAAAAAAAAATTTCAGCCAATCAAAACTCGCCAATGTTCATGAAAACAACTGATATTAAATTATTACGAATTGTAAACAATTTTGCTCATGAATTAAAAAAAGACAGCTGTATCAAAATCTAATAAACCTTTTTTAATTTAGGCAACGATATTTAATGTACGGGCAGAACTCAGTTTTATAAAAACTACAATCGACTGATTGATTATTTGGTGTTTAACGCTGTTTTCAACATTATTTCAGTCATATCACGGTGGCCAGTGCACCTATCCATGCTTTCCTGGAGTCTCTCTTACCAGTACTCCGCACAATATTCTTTCCAAGTCACTGTCTGCTTTACCACATAGTCGAAACTATCGTCAGCGGTCAAAAAGGAATGAATCCTTCCGCAATGAATATCATCAAGCCTCGGAAAGAAATTGGCCGAGTCGGAAATCGAACCAACAACCCCCTTGAATAGAAATTGGCCGAGCCGGGAATCGAACCAAAGACCCACTGCGACCTTGCTTTGTAAGTAAAATATTATGAAAGAGCCATGCTTTGTGTAAGAGGGGCTTAATGCATCTGCAAAAAGTTTTGACCCATGTCAGCTTGCGCGGACTGTGCAGGCTGACATGGGTCGATACTTTCTGCAGATGCTTTCACAGTGCATGGCTCATATCTAATTAAGAATTTTCACTTTCCAAAAATATGCAAAACAATGAGGAACAAGAGGCGATTGCCGGCGAAGTTACTTTTCACCATTTCTCTTTATATTAAAGCACAAAAGAATTTCAGTATTTATATCCCAGTGCCTCTTTCGCCGTCTGTCTCTTTAAAAAGATCTTTCTTGTTTTTAAATCATTTTAAATCTTGTTTTTTAAATTTTAAAATCTTGTTTTTAAATCATTGAAACTGTCATTTTTCTTTTAGACTGCGCTCCAAGGTCGAATTACAAGGTCGAATTACAATGAAATACTTGCAGTACTTTTTTTTTTTCCATATTCTATAACTTGACCTGTGTATGTATTTTGATACAATCGCCCACAAAAAGGAAGTTATCAATTATAAAAATCCAAATAGAAAAGTGGCAATGGCGCCAAGAATTTTAAACTGCAGACGATTTCGTCTTTTTTTTTTAATTTCAAAACTCTAGGAAAAGGAGTTTATGAAAATATCGTTGGCCGGTAACCAGCATTTTCTTCTTTTCCCAATTTTTTTCTAGTTTTTCTATGAATAAAAGAAAAAAAAAATCGTTTTAGTAACATTTCATTTCTTCTGCTGCAAATGCCTTTAAAGTGGACCAGTCTAAATTTGTGTAGTTTGGTAAAGAGTTAAGTCATTCCCAGAAGACAAAATTTAATTTTAGACTTCACCAAATTCAAAGCATCTGCAGACGACATAATCGAATCTGATGCACATGAACTTCAGTTTTCTGGTAGAATAGAAAACATTGCAGGAAAAGAAGAAAATGCTTGTTATCAGCGTTTTCTTCTTTTCCCATAATGTTTTCAAAAACATTATACTGCAGGGTCGTTAAAACTCGGGATTGTGTCGTAAAGGGTTTAAACTCTGTACCAAACGACAAAATTTCAGACTGATTCAAATTGAAAGCATTTGCAGACGACAAATTAAATTACGGCTTTATTGATGGAATATGTGTCTAAAAGAGTAGAAAACATTGTGGGAAAAGGAGAAAATGCTGGTTCCCAGCATTTTCTCATTTTCGCACAATGTTTTCAAAAGTTTAATTGCTTAAGGTCGTTAAAACTTGAGATTGAGTGGTAAAGAATTTGAATCGACAAACGACCTCAATAATGTCCACCCTCTCAAATCGCTCAATTTGGCAGTCTACTTCATTTTATTGTGCGTTAATCGCAGACGACTTTCTGTATTGGTCGCGTGTCAAATTGTCAAACTGAGGGCATGGAAAAAGCAGGAAGTCATTGACAATTCTTTTTCAAAATAGAAAAAAAAATGGTGTGCCAGTTTTAGTTGAGTTCCTTTTTCCTTTTTCGGCGTAGCTGAATGCGCTGGATTTGACCTACTTATTAATATTGATAGTCTCGAATGAATGAATAGTAGTTTGCGATTGGTTAAAATTGTTGACATGTTTAATCGGCGGGCCTCTGCAGGTCTTTTTGCAGGCACCTGTTTGCATTGGAGTCGAATACCTTTTAACAGCTAAGGTCATATCACTGCTGTCAGTGCACCTACGAATGTGTTTCCTGGCTTTCTCACACCAGTACTGACAGAGCTTTCTTCCAGAACCACTGATTATTTTTCTCACATGCATTAGAGGTGAGAGGCAAAAAATCGAAGAAAGTTTGCCTCAACTGGGTATCGAACTAGCAACCATCAGGTCACGAGTCGGATACGCTAACACTGACCTACCCAGTCGGGCTACAAGTTTAGAAACACGACTATGTACAGCATATATTGTTGACAGCTAAACTGGTACCCGTTATATCTCCCGTAACCGTCCGACAGATAATAGGCGACATTATTCTAGGAAAGTTTGGTGAATACGAACCCAGAGTTTTTAGAACACGACTTCAGTGTATGGTTGACGACACGCAGGTTCCTCACGTGACCATGTTTGACTATAGTTACTATTTATAGCTTTTTCCTAAATTTCGTTGACAGATACACCATGATGGTACAATGCTGGCAGGAGGACCCGGATAATAGACCAGACTTTACGAGTTTAGAATCACGACTACAATGTATGGTTGACGACACCCAGGTTAGTCACGTGACTATTATTTATTCATAGAACTTAAGCTACTTTTGCAGAAATTGAAGATCACAGATGCGCCGACAGTGCTAATGTAACTTGCTGGATAGACTTTTTCCGAAATTTTGAGAGAATGTCTTGAAATTACTACAGTTGATTCTTTTCTTCATCGTTTACCGAACAATACATTGTTTTATTGATAGATGGCAGAATTGATGATGATGATGATGATGATTTTATTTGTATTTTCTCGTTTCAGATATACATAAATATCGACGAAGAATTAGGCTACACCAATATGGACGGACAGGGAGCTCACGAATGATACGGCGAATGCTTTGATTCTAGTGCCAACTCTTTTCCAAATTGATGTGTTTTTTCCATTTAGCCCGTTGACTGCTAAGCGCGACTCAGTGACATTTTGATCTTGGATCTACATTGTCCAACAAGAGAAAGAATATTCCCCAAAACAACTTTTAAACAGCAATATTTGGGTCTTTACCATCGAATTGAAAATTTCATTTTAGTTATTTAGCAGGATAGGGGTTAAAAAAAAACAGACATGCGTTTCAATAAACTGCGTAGATTTACGTACTTTATTTGGGATTGTATGTACACACACACGATCCCTGCTTTACTCAAAGGTAAATGCTGGTGTAAAGTTATGCATATATTTACTCAAATAGTTAAGTTACGCAGTTCAGTGAAACTTATTTTCAGACTTGGTGCTTGCTTACCGAAACTGTGTATGCAAATTTCGTGCGTACACAGTTTAGTGAGACTTGTGTTCCGACTTGATGCTTGCTTACCTAAACTGCGTATGCAACTTTCGTGCGTACACAGTTTAGTGAAACTTTCGTTCAGACTTGATGCTTGCTTACCGAAACTGCGTACGTAAATTTCGTGTATACGCAGTATAGTGCAAGGCAGCTCTGGAGTTTGAGCCAAAATAACCGCTTAGATGTATTGATCATCTTTATAAACACTTGTGCCTTTGTCGTACTATTTTCAAGAACTTGGTTTTACAAAGGTGTGCTTTTACACTCCACCTTACAAAGGCTTAACTTATGTCATACAAAAAATATTTAGATTCTACCAAATTGGAAGAATATGCCGACGACAGATGAAGTGGGGCTCAAATGATGAGAATAATCCTTAGCATAGAAGAAAATATTGTAAGAAAAAAGAGAAAATGCTGGTAACAAGTCCTTTTCCATTTTAATGTCCTTTTCCCTATATATATTCATAAGGCATTTTCTCCTTTTCCCACAATGTTTTCAAAAGTTTCATTACCCAGGACCGTAAAAATGTTGAACCATTTGGCAAAGATATAAAAAAAAACCCTGAAGTTTAGTAAATCCACTCTTCGCTTATGAAATGAAATGGGGCAACTGAAAATTTTACGTAAAGCAGCCTTATTTGTTTTTTTGTTTGTGTATTTTCTAGCCTCAGAAATGATAGATGGATAATATAAAATATCAGTTAATTCTTTACGAAACCACAAAATTTTAGATTTGTCCAAATGAAAATCAAGTGCAAACGACAATTAAATGGTGACACAAATGAAGGGATTTGTCGTTGAAAGGGTAAAAAACATTGTGGAAAAATAAGAAAATGCTGGTTCCCAGCATTTTCTTCTTTTCCCACAATGTTTTTCAAGCTGCTTTCTTTTATCGGATCGTTGAAAAGATGTAACCTGAAGGCGGATGGCTTTTTCAAACACTATAGGAAAAGGAGAAAATCCTGGTAACAGCATTTATCCTGTTCCCATAATGTTTTAAACTATTTTAAAGATAGATTGGTTCAATTTAACCAGACATAATTTATTGTCTGAAAAGGCTTTTAATTTGGACAGGTCTAAAATCTTGTGATGTGGTAATGGGTCAACCCTCGAGTATATAAATTTGATTTGTTAACGACCTTGTGGGGGAAAACTTTTGAAAACATTTTGGGAAACGGAGAAAATACCGGTAACCAGGATACCATTTTCTCATTTTCCTACAATGTTTTGTATCCCTTTTCAAACGAATCTCATCATGGCAGTCACGCTAAATTTGTCGTCTGCAAATGCTTCGGTTTGAACAAGTCTAAAGTTTATTGTCTTTTTGCGAATTACTCTAAAACTCTACAGTATTTCGGTACAAACGATTTGTATTCATAATTTTTTTCTGTAATAACCACAAGTCCAAAAAAAAAAACCAAACTCCAAATCCGTTTTAAGAATTGAAAGAAATTGTTTACGTCTGAAAGTCCCTAATTTACTTGTTTTTGTTAATATCATAATCATAATTTTCCTGCATTATCAATCATAATTAATTTCTGTTTTGTTCATTTTTTCGTTTTGACTGATCGATGCATTTTGTGATTTTTTGAGTACAGTGTTAAAGGAGATCACTCCTTCCTTACTGCATAGCTTCTTCCCGTATAAAATCAATACCTGAAAACTGCGTTAGGGAGAATTCTGTTTAGCTCAGTTGTTATGGTGTTGGTCTTCTAAACCTCAATAAACGAGGATCTCTTCCTCACGGGTTCGAATCCCGCCCGGTGCGGTTAGTATTTGAGCTGTGCATTTGTTGCGAACTTTCATGTTCGTAAGTACAGTTGAAAACTTCAGAGATGACATGAAAAGGTTTTCAGCTTTATTATACCCCCATCTTCGAGGTAGAGGGGGTACACTGGTTTCACCATGTTTGTCTGTCTATCTGTCTGTCCGTCCGTCAATCCGTCCGTCTGTAGACTTTTTCATTTCCATGCTTTAACTCAAAAGCCATTTGACCTAGAACCATAAAACTTTATACAAGTGTTCCTTATAACCCAACGAGGTACCCTCTTGTTTTTGGATCACACGGGTCAAATGTCAAGGTCAAAGGTGGCCTTTGAGTGAAAATCGTTTCCGTGCTGTAACTCAGTAGCTGTTTGACCTAGGACCCTGAAGCTTTATACAGTGTTGCTCATGACCCAAGGAGGTGTCCTATTGTTTTGGGGTCACATAGGTCAAAGGTCAAGGTCACAGGTGATCTTTGTTTTCAAAATCATTTCCGTTCTCTCATTGTGCTGCTTCAGTAACAAGGTGCATATGGGGGCTATTTGTCCGCTTTGCGACAGTTCTAGTTCATTCTTTGGTTTGCTACAATTAAATTTGATAAATTTAGTAGGAAAGAAAACACACGTAAGGGGCTGTATTAACAAATAATTATTGCGTTTTAGATATTCAACAATTTAGTATACATGTACATGTATATTTTAAATGAGCGTAATTTCTGATTGGCCCACCATTGTTCATAGATCATTGTCGTTTTTGATAATTTTATTGACATTTTCGGTAATCAAGGTGATAAAAAATTACATTAATTCTCGGTAAACTAGGTGTTAAACCAAGCGAAAAAAATATTAATCTAGTCCAAATTGAAAGCATTTGCAGACGACAAATGAAAAGTGACTGAAACAATGGATTTTGTCAGTAAAAGAGTAGAAAAACATCGTGGGAAAAGCAGAAAATGCTGGTTACCAGCATTTTCTCCTTTTCTCACAATGTTTTCCAAAGTCTTCTTCCCCTGGGTCGTTAAAACTCGGGATTGTGTGGTGAAGACTTAAAGATTATTGTAGTGCACTAGTGAATACTGGTGCACCTTAGTATCGAATATTGTCCATTCGTTTTTTTTTGTATAGGATTTTAACCCCGTTTTCACAGCTTAGGTCATATCACGGCGGTCAGTGCACCTACGTATGTTTCGCCGAGCCCCGGTAGCTCAGTCGGTAGGGTACAGGACTCAAGAACAAGGGGTGGGTGGTTCGATCCCCGGCTCGGCCAATTTCTTAACGAGGATTGATGATAGTCATTGCGACAGGATTCATTCCTCTCTAACCGCTTACCATTGTTTCAATGATGGTTTTGCTGGAAAGCAGCCGGTGGCTTGGAAAGAATATTGTGCGAAGAACTGGTAAAAGAAACTCATGATGAACATGGATAGGTGCACTGGCTGCCGCGATATAACTGATATTAATGTTGAAAATGGCGTTAAACACCATACAATCAATCAATCAATCAATAAGTCAATCTTCGCATGTGTTTCCTGGCTTTCTCACACCAGTTCTGACACAACTTTCTTTCCAAGCCACTGACTACTTTTCTCACATGCATCAGGGCTAAGAGGCAAAAAATCGCTGGAAAGAAAGTTTACCCCAACTGGGTATCGAACCCGCACTCACCAGGTCACGAGTCAGATACGCTAACCACTGAGCTACCCGGCCGGGCCTATTGTCCATTTAGTTAAATCAATTCATCATTACTTTGATTACTATTTCTCCTTTATTTTGAAATCCTTATACTACAAACAATCTAGTTTCAAATCTACTACTTATAAATACACAGACAAAGTGCAGAAATATTGCAATAAAATTGATGCGTCCTTTCCTACTTGGCATTGAAAAGAATGTGGGAAAGCAGCAGATGGCTCAGAAAGACTGTTATCCAAAATACTGGTATACGAAAGTCCAGGAACGCATGCGCAAGTGAACTGGCTGCCGTAATGAGACAGAAATAACAAACAAAGTATAATAGCAACAAATGCAGCGAAAAAACGTTTGTTCATCTAGCATGTTAAGTATACGAGTAGTTGAGTCATGCTCTGTGAAATGGAGGCTTAATGCATTTGCAAAAAGTATCGATGCATGTCAGCCTGCGCAGCCTGGGCAGGCTGACATGGATCGAAACTTTCTGCTGTTGATAAATGTTCTGCATGTCAAAGGACCAATCTACCTCCAGATCCGGTCGATTGTTAGACTAAATGTATTTTATGAATCCATAATTATCTGATGACTTGCTTGGTGTAATGGATCACGGGTATGCATTAAGCTCCTTTTTGCCGGAGCATAGTTCATTTTATGTTTGAGCTATCCGTTTGTTTATATGTACATAGTGTTTATAAAGTAATTTCTGTATATACTGTATTTTGTTTGTATACATATTTAGCGTACATATATATTTTTTGAGTTTTAAATAAATGATTACCAATCAAACAATCTTCACGCTTAGTTCACTTCCAAATTTTCCTGTTCAAATTTCTCGCTTCTCTCATTTGCATGCAAACCGAGAATGCGTTTGAAAACCTTGTGTGGAAAGAAGAAAATGCTGGTAACCAGCATTTTCTCCTTTTCCCACTATGTTTTCTACCCTTTCATAGACAAATATCATAATTTGAGCTCAATTTAATTTGTCGTCTGCATATGCTTTCAATTTAATTGAGTCTAAAATTTTGTCGTCTAGTAAAAGTTTAATTGAGTGATTTTAACGCCGTTTTCAACATTATTTTAGTTATATCGCGGCGGCCAGTACACCTATCCATGCTTTCCTTAAGTTTCTTTTATAAGTACCTGCACAATGTTCTTTCCAAGCCACTGGCTGCTTTCCCACATAACCATCGTCGAATCAGTGGTCAGACAGGAATGAATCCTGTCGCAATGACTATCATCAATTCTTGGAAAGAAATTGGCCGGGCCGGGGATCGAACGAGCGACCCCCTGTTCTCAAGTCTTGTACGCTGCCAAATGAGCTACTGGGGCTCGGCTCTACTAAGAGTTTAACCACAATTGGCCAATAAACATGAAAGAAGCTGCGCTATCAAATTTCTACTCGGACAAAACTATATGAGGACTGATGAAAGTCTACAAGGAAAAAATCATTCCTCTCTCACAGCTTACCACTCTTTCGACTTTGTTTATCCGGGAAAGCAGCCAGTGGCTTGGAAAGAACGTTGTGAGAACTACTGGTAAAAGAAACCTCAGGTACGCATAGATAGGTGATTAATCTGTCGTAATATAACTACGACACAGTTGGAAACGATATTTAACACAATTAAAAAAAAAAATAATAACTTAGTTTCACTATAGACTTTCAACCGAGCCCCGGTAGCTCAGTCGTAGAGTACAGACCTTGAGAACAAGAGGTCGCTGTTTCGATCCCCGGCTCGGCCAATTTCTTTCCGAGGACTGATGATAGTCATTGCGACAGGATTCCTCTCTCACCGCTGACCATTGTTTCGACGATGGTCATGTGGAAAAGCAGCTAGTTTTCTCCTTTTTTCACAATGTTTTCTCAAATTGCAACGACAAAGTTCAACATCAGTGCCGAAACTAATTTGTCGTCTGCAAGGTTTTCGTAATGAACCAGTCCAAATTTTTGCCTACAGTTGAAAAGTTGAGGTGACACGTTTCATATTTCTTCAAGTTTTATTTTCCAAGAACAGAGAGGTCGATTTTTTTATCAACCTTTCTGGCGTCTGTCAAAACTATAGCTGCCTTCGCGGCCAGTGTAGACCAAGATCAGACTGCACAAAACGTGCAGTCTGATCTTCGATCTACACTGTCCGCTTTGTTGAGACACTCTTGACAATCGAAATGTTGAAACTGCAAATATTTGGGTATCATTTCTATACCGGAAATTTCTGTAGGTCTTTTTTCGGCACTCGAAGTGTTAAAGACTCTGTGATATGAAACGGATTCAAAAATTTGTGAACTTAAATGTGATTGGCTAAAATTTATTCAACTGACCTTTCATCATAGGAGGTTTTTTTTTAATGCTGAAATTAAAAAGTGCTGCGCCACTCTTGAAAATACTACAGATGATGTTCACTCGATGAAATAAATTTCGATCTTTCACCGTAAAATAAAATATCCTCTATTTCTACCACTTACAACTGTTATTCTTTCCGTATAAGGCAGTCTCAGCTAATCCCGCGTTTGGACTTGTTTTAATTACATTTGATAATGGTATCCTTTTCAAAACATTTAGGGGGCGGAAGAAATTGCTTTTGGAAGCAATTATGCCTTTTTTCCCACAATGTGTTTTCACCATGTCAGAGAACTTCACCTCAATTTTTAACAACTTTAAAATTGCCGTCTGCAGGTGCTTTCTGTTTGAAAATGTTAGAAATTTGTCGTTTGATAAAGTTTTAAGAGATTTAATTTTTCTTTCCTTGTAACATCCCTTTTCATCGATATAGTTGTACCTGGTATAATAATCTTTCTTTAATCAATGCAAATGGGAGGCCTGGCAAAGTGATGGTATGCCTGTGTATAGTACATCAACAGAGGCTATACATAATGTTCTCAAATAGTGAATGCCTCAGTCTGTTTGCTTGCATTGCTTTACCCAAGCACATTTCATATTTGTTTGGTTTCAAAGTTTGATCTTTGTATCGACTTACTGGTTGCAACAATATCGTAAGTGAAAACGTTGCAGAAAATTCAATCTACATACTTTTTAGACCTGACAAAACATGTCACAAATTGCACAAGAAAAAAAAATGAGTTGATATGCAGTCCAAATTCCGCAAAGTTCATCTTTTCTTGTTATAATGGCGTTACAACGGTTTAACAAGCATGTCGTGTTCTGGAAAGCATTTTGATAACCGTTAAAGTTTGTTGCTATTGTGGTCATTGTAACTATACTTGTCTTCTACAATTTTTTATAATTTGGACGAGTCCAGAATTTGGTTATCTGTTAAAATGTTAACCGCAAGATGAAAGATTTGGAGAATGAATTTTTTCACTCAAATTTATTCCTAAGTTTTTGTAATTGATATGTATTCAGTTTTCACTATTCGGACGGGTAAAAAGTCGCCCTCACGAGTGCAAAGAAAAATAACTGATTTTGTCAACAAAACAGGAAACAAAAGGAATTCAAAGTGAAACTCTTTTCTACGAATTATATACAATTTTGCTTACGAATTAAAAAAAAAAACAGCTGTGTCAAAATCTAATAAACCTTTTTTAATTTAGGCAACGATATTTAACGTACGGGCAGAACTCAGTTTTATAAAAACTACAATCGACAGATTGATTATTTGGTATTAAACGCTGTTTTCAACATTATTTCAGTCATATCACGGTGGCCAGTGCACCTATCTATGCTTTCTTGGAGTCTCTTTTACCAGTATTCCGCACAATATTCTTTTCAAATCACTGTCTGCTTTACCACATAACAATAGTCGAAACTATCGTCAGCGGTCAATAAGGAATGAATCCTGTCGCAATGACTATCATCAACCCTCGGAAAGAAACTGGCCGAGCCGGGAATCGAACCAACGACCCCCTGTTCTTAAGTCCTGCACGCTACCGACTGCGCTACGAGGGCTCGGCTTAAAAACTACAAGGGGGAAAGAGCGGTTGCATGTCACCTGCAAGTACTCCTTTTGTCCACAATATTTTCTATGGTTCTTCAAATATCTCATTTTCCTTCTTTTTAAAATTTTTCCGATAAAAGACAGAAAAAAAAACGTGTATGTATGAGTAGGTGGTTTGTATAAGTATATTTCAATTGCTACTGTGCTTATGGGTTAAACTTTTTATGAGCATGGGGCGAGAACAGGGTCTTTTGTGGACGATAAAGAACAAGACCAGACTGCACAGAACGTGCAGTCTGATCTTTGATCTATGTCGTCCGCTTTTTTCAGTTAAGCCCTTGCGATTACAATCTTTCTGAGATTCAGTGGATTCTATTTTCAGTCGCCGAAAAGGTCGAGTTTATATAACCCTTTTCTACACAATCCCTAGTTTTAACGACCCTGATTAGTAGGCCTTTTGAAAACATTGTGGGAAAAGGAGAAAATGATTAATTAGCATTTTCTCTTTTTTCAACAATGTTTTCTATCGTATCAAAGACAGATTCTGTCATTCCAGCCATCGTGAACTTGTCGTCAGCAAATGCTTTCATTTTGAACGAATTTAGAATCTTGTTGTCTGGTAAGAGCTGAAGAAATATTGTATTGAAACAGGTGAAAACAAAATAAGACTTGTACGTTTTATGAGGTCTGATCTTGATCTACACCGTCTGAAAAAACGGGTTTTGTTGCTGGTAAAAGGGATCCAAGCTGAATTTATATCTCTGGGAATAAAACTAACTTGGAAAAATATTTGGTATGGATAAATTTGAGAAAATATTGTGGAAAATGGAGAAATCGAATGTTCAGGGCCAAATCTGTACATGAGTCATGTTCTGTGAAAAAGGGGCTTAATGCATCTGCGAAAAGTATCCACCCATCGCGGACTGCGCAGGCTGACCTGGGCCGAAATTTTTCCGTAGCAATCAATTTTCTGTATTTACAAGGACCAGTCTACCTCACAATTAAATCGGTTGTTAAAAGAAGTGGCTATTACGGATCCATAAGTATTTAATGGCTTGCTTGGTATCATGGATCACGACGATGCATTAAGCCCCCTTTTGCCAGAGCAAGGCTCATATATATGTGACAAAAATTTCAACGGCTATCTAGAAATATTTACTATACAATTCTGTGTTTTAACGACACTGAAGAGAAAGGCTTTTGAAAACATTCTCAGAAAAGGAAAAAAAATAAATGCTGGAAATTAGCATTTTCTCCTTTCATCACCGTACTTTTTACTTTTCTGAAAACATATCTCATTAATAAAGCCACATTTAAGGTGTCGTCTGCGAATGCTTTCAAATTGGACAATTCAAAATTTTGTCGTCTACCCTGTAACCCCACACAACCACACAATCAAGAAAAAGCATTCTGAAAACATTGTGGGAAAAGGAGAAAATGCTGGTAAGCTAATCATATCATTTAAAAGTATGGAAATTATCATGAAGGTGACTACTAGCTATTGAACGGTCGGTCCAAGTGTTAGTTACTAACAGAAAAATGAATTTTAAAACTAGATTAAAACTTGCCAGGTTGCTCTATCTTTTGTTTAGTTTTTGCCTGATTTTAAAATTCTTTTTTTCTGCCAGCGACTAACACTTGGACCGATCTTACAAAAACTGATCGTTATTTTCACAGTATTTACTATACTTTAAAAGGTATGATTTAACTATGAATGTATTGTTAACTTTTTGCTGGTATTGTACCTTTAAGTAAAGAGTTTAAGTTGCAAAGTAAAATGTCTTAAAGTAACAATAAAGGCCAAATGTAAACAAAGCGGGTGTTTGAATGCATTTGAATTTATATAATACCATTTAAAAGTATGGAAGTTATTGTGAAGATGACAATCTGTCATTGTACGGTCGGTCCAAGTGTTAGTCGCTGACAGAGAAATGAATTTCAACACTAGATTAAAACTTGCCAGGTTGCTCTATCTTTTGTTTACTTTTTACTGATTTTAACATTTATTTTTTCTACCAGCGACTTACACTTGGACCGATCTCACAAAAAACTGATCGTTTTTTCACAGTATTTACTATACTTTAAAAAGAACGATTTAACTTTAAATGTATTGTTAACTTTTGGTTGGTATTGTACCTTTAAGTAAATAGTTTAAGTTGCAATGTAAAGTGCCTTAATGAAATCTTCAACTGTTACAGATAGAAAACAACTCAATATGCAGGTCTTTCGCTGGATGTTGGTCGCAGCTGTGATATTTGTGCTTGTCAATCCGACAGAGGCCTGGAGATTTAGATTAAGAAAAACGCTGAGAAAAATTGGCAGATCCGTAAAGAAAGTTGCTAAGAAACTAAAGTTGTGTAAGGTGAGTTTATTGGATTACTCTGTTTTGATCGTTAGCTTTACCGAGATTTTGCGATTAAAGGGAGTATTTTTTTTTAATCTCTGTGAATCCCTCTGAATCAAAATTTCTCATGTTTTGATTTATCGCGATAGTTTTATAAAATTATCATGATAGCTATCTCGTATCTCGTGGCAGAAATATGCCACCATTTTGATCATTGAATATTTTTAAGGCGAAATTTCTCATTCGAGCGCGAAGCCGACATTCGAGAAAACATTATCGTGATAGTTCTACCCGTTTCTCTATCCGGTATTGTAGATCTGTCGCAAAATGTATTCCCCAAGACATTTGAGCCGTGCTTTGAGAAGAGGGGGAGGGTAAATGCATCTCCGTGATGCATTATACTTGTACCGAGCCTCTAATCACATAATTATGGATTTTCGAACAAAATTGTATCTTACAACCGACTGAATCATGAGGTAGTATAGTTCTTTGATATGCAGAAAAAATATAAATATGCGGATTGCGCAGACTGACCTGAGGCAATTATCTTTGCAAATGCATTAAACCCTCTTTTTTCCAAAACATGGCTATTATGTAAACGGTATGTAAACGGTATGTATACATGTGATATGCGACCACATAAATATTTGCCGCACTAAATGTTTCCCAGATATATACATGTCAATGATGGCGATGTACAAATTGATGTTGCTTATTCTTTGCAGGTTTTATTCGGCGTTGCTTGTCCAGTTCTGGTAGGTAGTGTAGCAACCTCTGTCGGTGGTGTTGGAGGAGCCGTAGCGGGCGCAGCGGGCACTAAGGGATGTAAGGTCGCAAAGAAGAAGTGCAAGAGAAGTGTACGTATTGCCAGTGTGAATGTGACTCTCTGGTGCGGTTTCTGGTTTAACAAACACATTAATGTTTTCCAAACTGTGCACATTATAACTGAACGAATTTATACGAAATCTTTACAGATAACAATGTTTAAACGTCTAGATAAATTATTTTTGGCCCGGCATTTATGGAATTCTTATAAACTTTGGTCACCATGGCGAACTTCAAAGAAACGAAAGTTTGTCACAAATCTTGCACCATCGCTCGTATGAATCTGCTTAGTTAAATATTGTGGGGGGGGGGGAAGAATCTTACATTACACAAACGTCTTTATTAATAATTCAGCCGTGAACAGCATCTAGTATTCACGTGGGTTCGCCATACTGGTAACTGGAGAGAGCTTTTTGAAATATCTTTCTTGTCCTTGTGTTGTTTGAAATTCTTTTCTTTTCCAAGAAATAAAAATGGAAAAAAAACGAGGAAAACATTTTTGGAAAAGGAGAAAATGTTGGTTACCGTATTTTCCTACAATTGTTTCTTATCTTTCAAAGAGAATTCCCAGCTGTCAAACAGCACTTAATTTCTCGTCTGCAAATACTTTAAATTCGGACTTATTAAAATTGTTGTGTCTTGTCTTGTAAAGAGTTAAAAAAAAAACGGGGGGGGGGGAGAAATGGATACGGGTAAAAGAGAAAGGGGGCTCACTGCTGCCCCAAACTCCAAATACTATGATTTTCGCTTTGTCTAAAAATGTAACTATTACAGTCAGAATTACTACTACTATTACTGTTGTTGCTGCTGCTCAGTACTGTCAGTGCTTTGATTTCTAACTTTCGACCATATTCGCACAGGTTGTTAGCGGCATGATCCTGCTACCTTTCTCGGATAACTTCGCAGACTACGATCAGAACGGAGACAAGCTGATCTCATACGAAGAGTTCACTTTTGCCGTGATGAGTAGCATACCAATGGGCCACCCAGAAGAGCTGACAGAACCTTTCATTTTCGCAGATCTCAACAGTAAGTCGGGGGGGGGGGGGTTTCATCGTCCTTGTAACACTTTACCAAACAAGCGTGAATTTTAACCGTTATCTTGCTATATAACTTAAAATTAAACTTTCAAGCCGAAATCCAGAACCCAAGTTTTACTATTTCAAAAGTATTTTATAGGGAAAGATGTCTCCTTACCGGACAGAGTAGATCCAAGATCAGACTGCACGTTCTGTACAGTCTGATCTGGATCTACACTGTCCGCAAAAGGTCAGTGACTCGTGCTTAGCAGCCTAGGGGTTAATGGCCCTGATTAAGTGTATTTTTTTTTTAAATCGGGTGAGGAGAAAATGCTGGTAACGAGCATATTCTCCTTTTTCCATTTTTTTTTTTAAATTCTATTCTATTAAAGACAAATTCCTTGCTTTGAACAAAATCTTATATGTCGTCTGCAAACGTGTAGCATTTTGGATCGGTCTTAATTTTGTCTTTTTTTTTCAAAGACATCAGCGTTGAAGTTTAGGTTTCTTGATCCGGACTAAGCTCCTGTCTTGTGTACAAATCCCTTGACTTTTTTCAGTCCCTTACACCATATACTAGTAGTACATGTATATTGAATATTTATCCATGTTTACACAGCTGACTAAAATTCTACACTCTGTCAAGTTTTAACAGCTTTTTTGCTCTCCGCCTGCAGAGATGTATATTTAATATCATCATTTTTATTATTTCAGATGACGACCATTTGGATACAGATGAATTCCGTGGAGCACCATTTTTGTTTGCTCGTATGTATGTATTTTTTGGAAATAACATCCTGTTACTCCCAGCATGTCTGCTCTGTTATAGTTTATATACAAGTTGGCTTCTTTACAAAGGAAGCCAGGAGAGGTCAGCATCAATGTTTTCAAATAGTTTATTGGCTTTAAATTTCAATATATTTTGGTAGATGTAAACAAACAAGTAAAAAATCCACCGCGTAGAAACCTCTAATGCTTTACATGACGGTCATTTGACCTTCTTCCCTCGTTTTCAAGTCGCATGATCTTGTCCAGCGGTCTTCTTTCTCTTTTTTAACGAAATTCTTACTATTTTTTCTTCTGGTTAGACTTATTTGCTTAATGAAAAATTACAATTATTTGAGAGGTAATTTGCAACCATGGCAAACTAATATAACAAATCCTTTCTGAAAATCGTCATATAAAAATAAACCACGTCTATTTCCTGTTTCGGTTTTTTGATTTCGCTTTATTTACAAAACCATGACGAAACAGACTGTGTATCAGAACAATTTCGCAAGAAAAACGGATTTAGACAGCAAATTCTGTGGCAGTCTGTCTTTTAAACTCACCACTATTGGAGAGGTCTGATGACCTCTCCAATAAGCAATGGTCTGTAAAAAGGGGGTTTAATGCATTTGCAAAAACTATCGACCCAGGTCAGCCTGCGCAATCCACGCAGGCTGACCTGGGCCGAAACTTTTTGCTGTTGGTCATTTTTCTACTTGTCGAAAGACCATCCTGCGCCACGATTTAGCCAGTCGTAAGACGAAAAAAGGTTTTATGGATTCATAATTATATATTGACTTACATGGTAGGATGCATCACAGGGATGCATTAAGCCCCCTTTTGCCAGAGCGCGGATCATACATTATGACATCACGATTATCCATTCTCTGTTTTCGTCCCCGTGTCCCTGTGAGAATTGCTAGTTCCTCTTCGAAGAAAATGTAAAAACGAAGTCACTCTGATTAACTGGTGAACAACCTCTGTCTATCTGTCTGTCTGTCTGTCTGTCTGTCTGTCTCTCTCTCTCTCTCTCTCTCTCTCTGGATAGCTCAATTGGTAGAGAACTCGCATGGTGAGAAAGTCGACCGGACTTCAAGTCCCCCAGATTGTTCACTACATTTATCTCTACCGGTTACAAAAACTGACCATTTTTTTCGGCGTAGCGGAATGTGCTGGCTTTTGACTTGTGTCTTAGTATAATGAAATCGAATAAATAGATGGTGATTTGCGATTGGTCAAAAATGTGCTCATGTTTTTTTCTGCGGGACCCTGCTGGCCTATTTCCTGGCACATTTATCACACTTAAATACAAGCATCGGTACCGTTACCCAAAGGGGCACCAACCGTTACCCCAGGGCCTTTACTGACACCACAGCAAACTGATATGACAAGGGATGATCCTTTTCTTGCACTACTCGGTAATTTGAGATAGTTTTACTATTTTTCTTCAGATTGATTTACCAAAAAAGGATTTTAAAAATTCATTTTCAAGTGCCTCTTGTGCTTTCTATCTTTTTATACAAGAAAAATCTTGAAGATTGATAGCGTAAATTTGCCAGCAAATAGGCAGTGGCCCTTAGAATAAACATGTCACTACATTTATTAATCACGGGGGCACTTATAATAACCATGTCTGCAATCACAAATTTCTATTCATTCATTTGTTATCAGTACCAAAAAGTAGGTCAAAAGCCAGCACATTCAGATACGCAGAAAAAAAAAATTTTTTGTCTGCTGTTTCAGATGTGAACGACAATTTGCAGAACATCAACCAGACCTTGACAACGCTTTCAGTATTAAACATAACAGATGACGGAAGCTTCGACATGTTTTCAAACGAGACGGCTGATCTAGCCACTGAACAAAAACCTGTCGTGTAAACTTCGTCCTTTTTGTAAAATCTCCTAGTCATAACGTGTAATCCCCTGCAGATGAATTTTTTTTGTAGTACATCGCTTTTGCACAGATTGTGACTTTTGCCACATTTTTTCATATCCGTATTCATTTATAGTCTTGATTTATACCGACCAGCAGAGTCGCAGCTCGGCCGGGTAGCTCAGTTGATAGCGTATTTGACTTGTGATCTGGTGGTTGCGAGTTCGATACCCGGTTCAGGTAAACTTTCTTTCAGGTGGTTTTTCGCTTTTCACCTCTGATGCATGTGAAAAAAAGTAGTCCTTGACTTAGAAGTAAAGTTGTGTAAGTTGAGGTGTGAGAAAGCCATGAAATACATGCATAGGTACACTGACTGTCGTAATATGACCTAAAATGTTCAAACGGCGTTAAACTCCAATACAAACAAGCAAACCATCATAGTCGTAACAAAATTAAAGGTGAACCCTTACAGCCAGAGAGTAAACGAACGCTGTTATAACTTTACACACTCGTCACAACTCGGCCGATTCCGTACCTACATCTAACCTCGTCCGTATAACGGTCGTTTCCATTTGAACTGCGAATCACGTGATCTTATACATGGCGCGCCACTGTCAGTCGTTTAGCAACGACATAAACAACCTCGATAAGTTATTCACATCTGTTTATCTGTCGGTGAAAACTTTAATCGGAATTGACAAATAATGAATGTACGAACTGTTTGCCAACTCAACTGAAACATAGTTAGAAAGATTTCGATAGAAAATTGAAACTTAAGTTTTCTTTTTTTAAGAGGAGCCTTACAATTTTCAGAACGGTAAACCGGCGTATTTCCGGATATGTATCGATCTGATGCATATTAATCCACCAGATACAGCCGAGGGATATGATGGCTCCCATCACCCGAGGTATGCCGAATGAACTTTACAGTGTGTAGAATCTAGATAGCCGTGTAAAGGCGGTGCGCGATCAAATTTTTATTCGGACAAAACTATGCGAGGACCGATGATAATCTATGGAGGAAAAAAATCATTTCTCTCTTACAGCTAATCACTCTTTCGACTTAATTTGTATGGGAAAGCAGCCAGTGGCTTTGAAAGAGCGTTGTGAGAACAACTGGTAAAAGAAACGTCAGGTACGCATGAATAGGTGATTAATCCGTCGTGATATAACTAAAACACGGTTGAAAACGATATCAAACACAATGAAAAAACCCAATAGCTTCACTATAGACTTTCAGACGAGCCCCGGTAGTTCAGTCGGTAGCGTACAAGACTGAGAACAAGAGGTCGCTTGTTCGATCCCAGGCTCGGCCAATTTCCTTCCGAGGACTGATGATAGTCATTGCGACAGGATTCATTCCTCTCTCACCGCTGACCATTGTTTCGACGATGGTTTTGTGGAAAAAGAATCATTGGCTTGGTAAGAATATTGTGCGGAGTACTGGTAAAAGAAACTTCAGAAAAGCATGGATAGGTGCGCTGGTCGCCGCGATTTAACAGAAATAATGTTAAAACGGCGTGAAACACCATACAATCGATCAATCAATCAATCGATGTTACCCTTTCGTTTTTTTTAACCTTTTACCAAAAAATCCTAAGTTTTATCGATCAAAGAGGAGAAAGGTTTTGAAAACATGGTAAGAAAAGGAGAAAATGCTGGTAACCTGCTGGCAACCAGCGTTTTCTCCTTTTACCACAATGTTTTCTTAAATTTCAAAGACAAAGTTCAACATTTGAGCCACAATTTATTTGTCGTCTGCAAATGCTTTCGTAGAGTACCAGTCCAATATTTTTTCGTAAGTTAAAAAGTTGAGGTGACACGGTTCATATTTGTTCAAGTTTTATTTTCCAAGAACAGCGAGAGCGATTTTTTTATCAACCCTTCTGGCGTCTATAGTTGCCTTCGCAGCCAGTGTAGACCAAGATCAGACTGCACAAAACGTGCAGTCTGATCTTTGATCTACACTGTCCGCTTTGACGGGACATTCTTGACAATCGCAATCTTGAAATTGCAAATATTTGGGTGTTATTTCTATACCGGAAAATTCTGTAGGTTTTGTTTTTCGGCACTCGAAGTGTTAATGACTGTGGGATATGAAACGGATTCAAAAAATTGTGAACTTAAATGTGATTGGCTAAAATTTATTCAACTGACCATTCATCATTGGAGTTTTTTTTTTTTAATGCTGAAATTAAAAAGTGCTACGTAAACTGTCGTCAGATATAAGTGTTATCCAAATTGATAAGCGAGAATTTAATACAGGAAAAAATATCATTTATTTCTACCACTTACAAATGTTATTCTTTCCGTATAAGGCAGTCTCAGCTCGATTTCCAGCTGGGCTAGGGGTCCTGCGTGGCTCAGTGGTAAATCTAGCCCTTTACCACACATTTCCGAGTTTTAACGACCCTGAAGGAGAAGACTTTTGAAAACATTGAGGGAAAAGGAGAAAATGCTGGTAACCAGCATTTTCTCCATTTCCCACAATGTTTTCTTTCCTGTCAAAGAACTCTGGTTCTTTTATATCACTTTCGATTTTGTCGTCTGCGGATGCTTTTAATTTGGAACCCGGAGGCCCCTAATTCGAGCCCCACTGAAAACACTTGGGTTTTCATGGGAGTGTCCATGGACAAGACATTTCAGAGCCCTAGCCTTGTACTGATGAAACCCAGAACATACATTAATAAGCGAGCTGTGGTCATGAGGTGACTGAAATGATGTTAAAAGCGGTGTGAAACACCTTCAATTCCACCGGCTCAAAATTCTTTCCTAGGAACGATGGAAGTCGTTAGGACGGGATTCACCCCTCTTATACTACTCGACATTTATGTTGAAAAGCAGCCAGTGGCTTTAAGAGAGCATTTTGCAAAGTACATATAGAAAGAATGTCCTTAAATATGATGGGGAATGAATCTATAAACTTGAGCAACAAATACATTTTGCCCTGCGTTTTAACTCTTTACCAAAGGACAAAGTCTTAGCCTGGTCCAAATTGAAAGCATTTGAAGGCGACAAATTGAATGTTACTCAAAACCTGAGATTTGTCTGTCATAGAACAGAAAACATTGTGGGAAAAGGAGAAAATGCTGTTTACCAGCATTTTCGCCTTTTCCTACAATGTTTTCAAAAGCCTTTTTCTCATGGTCTTTAATACTCGGGACTGTGTGGTAAAGGGTTAAACTTCTCAAATGGGATGAAGTATAATATAATAAAATTTCTTATCTGTGAAAAAAGGAAAGGTCGAGAGTGGGGGATTCCCACAACAAAAATATTTAACCGAATTCTTGCTTCAGACGACATTTGTGTCTGGGAAAAAAAAAAAAACCCACTACTCAAAACCTTGTGGCAAAAATAGATATTGCTCGTTACGAGCGAGTACTCCTTTTGTCTCAATATTTTAGCAAGGATAAAATTTTGATGAAAATATGATTATTTCTTTTTTCCAAAAAAAAAACAAAAGAAAATGTTACCAAAGTCATCAGCTGCAAAATTTGTTTCAGGATGTAATTAAGTTATAAAGGTCATGGGAAAGTCCCTTGGTTGTTTCATCTGTCGACACGGGTAGGAAACTTCATATTCAGAGCCAATGGCTCTGACGAGAAAATGTTGTGTTGGTCTTCCGTTTCTGAAGATGTCGGCTGAAAAACAACCAAAAAACAGGTTAGCTTGTCATTATTTGTAATCATGTGTTCTTATGTCTTTGAAATTCCAAAAAAGGAGAATATCATGCAATGCTCTGGTCTTCCAATGTGTTTTCTACACTACGGAAAGTTGTAACAAGTGTACGATGTTGTCTGAATTATTTGTGGCGTGGGTTGACCTTAGCTAAAATAATACGTAACGTAACGGACCTAAATTCAGTCTATTATTGCCATATAATTGGCAATTGAAAGAGAGTCTTGCTGTCCCAAAAGCGTGAATTAATATCTTGAAATGTTACATTCACTGCTGGTAAGGAATTGAAAAGAAATAGCACAAAAATGGTGAAAATAAAGAAGGGCTCCGATCATGTGGACCGGCTCTGAAATGTAAGTCGGCACAGAATGATGAGGACCTCCTTTCAAAATTTAGTTTTCTGTAAAAATTTACTCAGGAAGTAGGCTTTGTTTTTCCGTTAATACTTTCTAGTCCAAAATGTAGTACTTTTGTCGGGTGGAACATGACCGAATTTATGGAAATACAAAGGACTGGTATTGTCACGATTGAAAAATCCTGTCGAACATTAGTCTGTCTGACTTTTGAAAATACTTTTGTGTAGCTTTTGATTAACAGAATGGTCTATACATGTATACAGCATTTGTCATGCTTTTGTCGTAAGTGCAGCCTACACGTAAGCAAAATTGATGAAAAATATTTGGCATCTTCGGAAGACTATCTGGTCTTGAAACAGTCATTAAAAAGCTAAATGAAAAATGTATCGACCGTAGTAGAGATATTGAATAAAAAAAAAAAAAACTTTTGTAACAAAGCGTGAGAAATACAGTTGAGCTATTCGCATCACACGCCTAGGGTATATGTGTGAACACTCTTAACTCTTTTCAACACCTAACACGACACAACAGTATGTCAGGTGTGTGGGGGTATATACAAGTCTTTAAAAAAAACCAAATTCGCAAGCACGTCAAGACCAAAAAATTGTTCATAGATCCCTGATTTTGATAGTACTCACTCAGATCTTTCAATGCTCAATTAACGAAACGCATATTAGATCGGAATATGTCATATATTAGTTGCCGTGCCGAGTAATTTTGATTAAGTAAAAAGTAAAATTCTGGAAAAAAAAAAACCTGCGTATCGTCATTTTTTCGAACAGTTTAGGGAATTTTCATGACGTATTTTAAAAGTCTTAAAGTTTTGAAAAACCTTGCTCCGAAAAAAATATCCGATGTCCGAAATCCTTTTAAGCATGTGCAGACGAAATGGATACGAATAAAACGGGACAATACGCAGGTTTTTTTTTAAGAATTTTACTTTTTACTTAGTCAAAATTACTCGGCACGGCAAAACACGAAAACCCTCGACAAAACTGGTGCCAAATTTACATAAACCGCTCTAAGACCCTTCAAACTGCCTTTTTATCCTATATAATGACTCAAAACAGCTAATTGCATACACACTCAGTAAATCATTATATTGGAGCTGCAATCTCAATCTAATTACGGCGTAAAGTGAATGATTTCTACATTAGAAATGGGGAGGGGTCGGTGTGAGATTTTTGAAACAAGTGCAAACGACAATGTTTAGGACATTCAAATATATAGGACGGAAAAAAAAAAATAAATAACTCGAAACCATTCATTATGAACCCTTAAAGTGTCTGTCACAACTTTAGCTGGTTCTGCAGCCTGTGTAGATTAATATTGGACTGCACTAAACGTGATCGTTTGTTTGTTTGGATGGATGTTTGTTTATCATCGGCTTAAAGATAACTGATATGTTCCATCCAACAATAATACTACAGTTTGGACTGAAAGGTGCTAACGGAAAAAACAAAGCCTCAGTAAATTTTTACAGAAAATTAAATTTTTGAAAGGAAGCCCTCATCAATCGGTGTCGACTTACATTTCAGAGCCGGTCCACATTACAGAGCCCTTCTTTATTTTCATCATTTTTCGTGCTATTTCTTTTCAATTCTTTACCAGCAGTGAATATAACATTTCAAGATATTAATTCACGCTTTTGGGACAGCAAGACTCTCTTTTAATTGCCAATTATATGGCAATAATAGACTGAATCTAGGTCCGTGACGTTTTATTTTAGCTAAGGTCAACCCACGCCACAAATGATTCAGACAACATAGTACACTTATTACAACTTTCCGTAGTGTAGAAAACACGTTGGAAGACCAGAGCATTGCATGATATTCTCCTTTTTTGGAATTTCAAAGACATAAGAACACATGATTACAAATAATGACAAGCTAACCTGCTTTTTGGTTGTTTTTCAGCCGACATCTTCAGAAACGGAAGACCAACACAACATTTTCTCGTCAGAGCCATTGGCTCTGAATATGAAGTTTCCTACACGTGGTCAACGAGTTCCGATTGTGACGTCACAATAGAGCTATATCCTGTACGTTATTTTAATGCAAATCGGGTATTATATATAGGATCTGACATGAGTTGGCATTGAGGTAAAATTTTATTAAACGAGTCTAGAGAAAAAAATTATTAAGCGAGCCTCTGGCGAGCTTAAGAACATTTTTTTTGACGAGTTTAATAAAATTTATATCTCATACGCCAACGAATGTCAGATTCTTTTTATCACATAACGATATTTCACAAATCATAGATAAGAAGATGCAAAACCATCTATAGATGCACACACGGTAATATCCATAAAACCCATTCACTTCTATGAAATACGTACAAAATGACGTCAAAAATGACGTCACACAATTGTGATATTAAACGTGTATGAGATAAGAAAATTCGTAATGGGTATATTACACTGAAAACATGGGAGGTTATGTGATAAATATAGGATCTGACATGAGTTTGCTTTTGAGATAAAATTTTATTAAACGAGTCTAGGGAAAATGTTGTTAAGCGAGCCTTTGGCGAGCTTAAGAACATTTTTTCTTGACGAGTTTAATAAAATTTTATCTCAAACGCAAACGAATGTCAGATTCTTTTTATCACAGAGCGAAATTTCACAAATTATTGATCAGAAGATGCGAAACCATTCTATGCACCCGCGGTAATATCCATAAAACCCATTCACTAGAACTATGAAATAGTGACAAAATGACGTCAAAAATGACGTCACATAATTGTGATATTACACGTGTATGAGATAAGAAAATTCGTAATGGGTATATTACACTGAAAACAAGGGAGGTTATGTGATAAAATAATGTTACGTTAATGACGTCGACGTTTTTGTACAGCTTTTAACTTTTTGCTATTATTTGATGACTTGATCTCATCTGCAAAAAAGAATGCATGCAACTAGTATCTTCTGCTTTTCCCACAATATTTTTACATGTATTCGTGGATAAAGCTCTACTGTTTTCCATATCCTGTTCGCATTTCTACAATAAATCAGACGAAGCTATAACATTACGTTCCGGTTATCACGTCGACGTTACACAAGTTCTAACCCATTATTTAGTCTGAAATCTTGTTTTTCAAATCTATACCAAACGGCAAATTTTAGATTCGTCCAAACTGAAACGATTTTGCAGACGACAAATAAAATACGACCAGAATGATGCAATTTATCTTGGAAAAGGGAGCAAACATTTCGGGATGAAAAGAAAAATCACCGTAGGAAAAGGAGAAAATACAGGGTGGAGGTCCAAGAAGAGGTGAGCTGCTTAGAAACCCAGAGATAGCCTCGCAAGTATCGGTGCTTTACACTGAGCATGTAAAAGAACCAAGGAAATCTATTCTAAAAAGAGCCAGGGTCCGATACCCGGATTTCCTTGTATCCGACTCTTTCTTTCTACTCCAATCTGCGCCTGCCAGATATGCGTATATATAATAACAAATACATGTACTCGTACATACATATCACACGAAAGTTTGAAAGTTATATAACTAACTAACTAAGCCTGTACAGAAATATCTCAAGAAAAAAATGAGGTAATCAAACAACTAACACTGAAAAGTGGTACTCCAGTCTAGTGGAGGGATTTATATAACAAAGCAAAGCAAACTGATTGCCAGCATTATCTCCTTTTCCTGCAAGTTTTCAATCATTTTGAAGGAAAATTCTGTTATTTGGGAAACATTTAGTTTAACGTCTGCTAATTTTCTAATTGTATCAGTTTTTGACGTCGTAAATCATTTACCAACTAATCCTGCGTTTAAACTTGTTTTAATAACATTTAATAATAGTATCCTTTTGAAAACATTTAGGACATAGACATAGACATAGATTTATTACGATTTGTACATAAGTACCTCATCATGAAAATACAACAATGACATATAATAATAATAGTCACGATCTATCATGGGTTGATTTGTAAGTATTGTACAACAAATTTTTAAAAGAAGACGAACATAGAATGTTACATAACATACCGTACTACAGACGTGTCATTACATGTTGAAAAAAAAATAACATTTGCACAGAGAAACATCAAACATATCGAAGAATGATACTGAAGAATAATGGAACAGTACTCAAATGGAAGATATAATAAATTAATGCTATTGTTACTGATAGAAAATGTTTTCTTTTTAGAATGAACTTGTTAAGGATACTGTAGGACCTACGATAGGTTTCTTAGCGATAAGGCCTTTTTTACAAATATTGCTAACTTTTTTATTTCATTGTGGTTTTCTGTTGACATTAAAGTACAAAATTTTATGAAACTTGTTTTTTTTGTGTAGTATTTCTTTATATATGTATTTCTCAATTCGGTGTACAACGGGCAGATTAAAATAAAATGATACTCATCCTCAATATCATGGGTATTACATTTCAAATAATACCTTTCACTTCTTATAATTTTAGCCCTCCCATATCGTCCTGCTTCTATTTTTAAATTATGAGATGACATACGTAATTTTGACAGACAAATTCGTAATTGTTTAGGTAAAATTTTTAAATATTTTTCAATGCCAAAGTCTATTTTGAAATCCATAGCGTTCCAATAAATCTTTTATATTAGAAAGCCAGTTTGATTTTCCAGATTCGACATCTGCTTTTAACAATGTATAAACTTTTGAAAGGATAATATTTTTTTCATCAATATTTATATTTACCAGCTTAAACCAATATTTGAGTAAGCGTTTATAACGAGTCAAGTATAGTGGCATTCTGCCTGTTTCGCCGTAAACTGCTTGATTTGAGATACTTCGTTTAACATATAATAATCTCTTCAGAAATTTTAAATGTACACGTTCTAACTGATTTGTTTTGGAAAACCCCCAAATTTCACTGCCATAGTTTAAAATTGAACCAACGAAGGAATCAAATAACTGTATCATTATATCAGGAGAAAGCCCATATTCCTTTATCTTAAACATAAATACATTTAGTGCCTTTAAAGCTTTACCTTGAATAAATTCAAAATTAGTGCTAAAATTACCAGTATAGTAAAAGACAGTGCCCAAATAATTGAATTTGTCAACGATTTCTATGGGTTCCCCGCCATACCACCATTTTTCATTTACTTTTAATTGCCCTCGTTTTCTAAAAACAACTATTTTTGTTTTTTCACAGTTAACCTCTAAATTGTATAATTCACAGTAATCTTTCAACTTATTCAATTTATTTTGTAATTCGGAGGGCGATTTTGCCAAAATAACTATATCATCGGCAAACAGTAATAGGGTTATAATCATATCAAATATTTCAATACCATCTCCCTCGAATCCCTGTAAATATAATTCTAAATCCTCAAGAAAAAGTGAAAATAAAATCGGCGACATTTTTTCTCCTTGCAAAAGACCCACATTGTTGTCGAAGAAATCAGAGTATATATTATCTTTACGAACTTTTGCTTTTATTTTCGAATACATGTCTTGAATGATACGTAGGATTTTGCCATTCAACCCAAGTTTATTCAACTTGAACCATAAAAAATTTCTATTAATACTGTCAAACGCTCTTTTAAAGTCAATAAACGCGCAATATAATCTTTTCTTTTCACCTATGAATTTATGAATAACTGAATTTAAAACAAAAGTAGCGTCGACGGTAGACATTTTTTCCCTGAAGCCAAACTGAGCATCAGATATTATGTTATTTTCGTCGCTCCATTTACTTATTCTGTTTTGTAATACACCGGTAAAAATTTTACTAAAATTACTGAGGAGTGTGATACCTCTATAATTAGAAACAATGTTGGGGTCTCCCTTCTTAAAAATTGGGATTACAATACCTTCTGCCCACGTACTAGGGTAGGATCCTGAATCGAGGATAGCGTTAAATAAATCACACAAATACGGTAGAATGATATCAAAAGTTTCTTTAAAATACGAATTCAGTAATTCATCACTACCTGGAGCCTTCCCTAACTTTAACTGTTTAATTACTTTGGTGATTTCTTGTTGCGAAATGTAAACGTTCAGCTCATCAAAAGTACTGTCAGTGCTTTGAAAATCTCCTTGAAAGCAAAAATTTTCATCGTTTTTATCTGTTTGTATTAGTGTATTGCTACCCATGCATCGAAAATGTTCAAAAAGTTCTGTTAATGGCGCCTGACATGAAGTATTTTTCTTACTAGTGAACAAATTCCAAAATTCTTTTGGTTTAGAATGACGTAGTGATGTGATCTTGTTAACTTGTTTAAGTTTGTACTCTTTCTTTTTACGTTTTAACATTTTTTTGTATATGGTTTTTGCATGAAAAAACATCGATCTATTTTCCTCAGATCTGCAATTATTATAAATATTACGTATACTTCTATAGTTTGTTTTAGCAACGAAACATTCCTCGTCAAACCAACTCTCATTTCTGTCAAAACCAGCATCTGATTTAATTGTAACTTTTTTAGAAAAGAGAGGATCGGCCTCATCGTGTAATATTGAAACTATAGCATTCAAACACTGATCAATAGATTCTTTGTTTGGATTGTTCAGACAGGATACTGCCCTGTTCAAATCGGGTAGTCTACTAATCAATTTGTGCCGAAATTCATCCCGTAATGAATCATTCCATTGGATTTTTTTAAAAAAGTAAAAATTATCGTTGTAACCTCTATCTACTGTTTCAAAACATGAAATAGTAAATTCGAGCGGTGCATGGTCTGATAGATAATTAAAATCACAAATACAAAATTTAGCTACTGTGTTAAAATCTCGCTCACATAACAAAAGATAATCGATGGTAGATGCCGTTTGCGAATTCATGAATGTAAATGTGCTGGTATTCAAAACATCCCCCAGTCTACCGTTAGCTATGCGTAAATGGTTTGACTTATACAGTTCTCGTACACGTTTACCCTGGTTGTTACATGTTTTATCAAGTGAGGCCCGAACTAAGGGGCGATCTGGTGTATGTTCCTCCAGGTCAATGTCTTCCAAATTTTTGTCACAAATAACAAAATCTGGCTTTTCTCCAACTCTACCATTAAAATCCCCGAAAACATATAATTTACCTTCAGAGTTAAATTGAAATATATCATTTCTAAAATTTCAAATAGATCTAAATAGTATCCTTTTGAAAACATTTAGGGGACGGGAGAAATTGCTTTTGCAAGCAATTATGCCATGCGAAGCGGTTTCATACAAAAGTGTGATTAGGTTTTTTTTTCATACCTCCATGAAAAAAAAAAAAAAAAATCTCTTCGTTCCTTATAATTTAATATTACAGACAACATACACCCACGGAAATAATTCAAACTGCATTCAAACTGCATTCATTTTCTTTATTTTTAAATCTAACGTTGGAGTTCCTAAAGCCCCTTCCACTCATATTTGTATTTTTAAATCTAACGTTGGAGTTCCTAAAGCCCCTTCCACTCATATTTATATGGCTAAAGAATACAATAGGGAAGCAGTTTTCAGATCCCCAATACTGAAAATTAACCAATAGAACGAAAGTAAATGAACACAGCAGTGTGTAGGACCCGCAAAAGTAACCTTCAGCAAAAGTAGTTCCGGCACGTAATTTTTTTTTTCATGGAGCTATGAAAAAAAAAAAAATCAGCCAATCAAAACTCGCCAATGTTCATGAAAACAACTGATATTAAATTATTACGAATTGTAAACAATTTTGCTCATAAATTAAAAAAAAAAAACAGCTGTATCAAAATCTAATAAACCTTTTTTAATTTAGGCAAAGATATTTAATGTACGGGCAGAACTCAGTTTTATAAAAACTACAATCGACTGATTGATTATTTGGTGTTTAACGCTGTTTTCAACATTATTTCAGTCATATCACGGTGGCCAGTGCACCTATCCATGCTTTCCTGGAGTCTCTCTTACCAGTACTCCGCACAATATTCTTTCCAAGTCACTGTCTGCTTTACCACATAGTTGAAACTCGTCAGCGGTCAAAAATGAATGAATCCTGCCGCAATGACTATCATCAATCCTCGGAAAGAAATTGGCCGAGTCGGAAATCGAACCAACAACCCCCTTGAATAGAAATTGGCCGAGCCGGGAATCGAACCAACGACCCCCCTGTTCTTAAGTCCTGCACGCTACCGACTGCGCTACCGGGGCTCGGCTTAAAAACTACAAGGGGGAAAGAGCGATTGCATGTCACCTGCAACTACTCCTTTTGTCCACAATATTTTCTATGGTTCTTCAAATGTCTCATTTTCCTTCTTTTTAAACATTTTTCCGATAAAAGACAAAAAAAAAAAAAAAACTTGTATGTATGAGTATGTGGTTTGTTTAAGTATATTTCAATTGCCACTGTGCTTATGAGTTAAACTTTTTATGAGCATGGGCCAAGAACGGGATCTTTTGCGGACGGCATAGATCAAGATCAGACAGAACGTGTAGTCTGATCTTTGACCTATGTCGTCCACTGCGAAGGCTGACATGGGTCAAAACTTTTTTGCTGTTTGTATTTTTTCTGTATGTGCAAGGACCATTTGACTTCCAGATCCACGATGTTTTCAAAAGCCTTCTTCCTCAGGGCTATATTATCTCGAGATTGTGTGTTAAATATTTGGCCGACGCCCTGTACCTAAAGCCTCATGTCAAGAATAGAGAAACGTAGTTATTTTGGATGTCCGGAAAAAAAAAGCTATGTTAGAGTCTTTTTGTGACTTTTACTGTAAAATTCCTTATGGAACTACTTTTCAGGCTATATTTATGCTTTTCTGTCCTGAATAAATTTTAATCATTTACACAGTGCTCATTTCTCTATTTTCACATTTCAGACCAAAGTTCCTGTTCGCTGGCTAGCTCTTGAGTCAATCTTCAATAATACATATACAACTCAGAGTGACGTGTAAGTATCTTTATATATGGCCTGCAACACGCGAAAAGAGGCATTAAGACATTTGCGTAAATTGTCGACCCAGATCAGCCTACGCAGTCCGCGCAGGCTGATCCGAGACGACACTTTCCGTTTTCAGGTTATTTTCTGTTTTGCGCAAGTCTACTGTAGGAAGAAATCTAATGCAGTCGTAACGTGCCGTCTCGGACTGCGCTGGCTGATCCAAGACGACACTTTACGCAAATGTCCGAATGCCCCTTTTGGCGTGTTGCAGAACATATTATGTTGGTTTGTTTGTTTGATTCCATACGCCGTTTCCAACAGTATTTCATTTATATCACGAATATTAGTTCACCTGTTGATGCTTTCCTAAGTTCTTCTTACCAGGATTTCGCGTATCGCTGTTTTAAGGTTATTGGCTCATTATACCCCCGCAAAACGTATGTTTTCGGGGGTATACTGGAATCAGCCTGTCTGTCCGTGTGTCCGTCCGTGTGTCCGTCCGTGTGTCCGTCTATGTACAAAATACTAATAATTGCCTGTTTCTGTCAAAGCGCTGGCGGGGGTATTAAGTCACATTCAGTGACAGCTCTAGTTCCTTCTAAAGAAAGCCGCAGAGCCCCGGTAGTTCAGTCGGTAGCGTAAGAACTTTAGAACTGAGGGTCGCTGGTTTAATCCCCGGCTAGGCTAATTTCTTTCTGAGGATTGATGGTAGTCATTGCGACAGGATTCATCCCTCTCTCACCGATGACCATTGTTTCAGCGATGGTTATGTGGGAAAACAGCAAGTGGCTTGGAAACAGTATTGTGTGGAGTACTGGTAAAAGAAACTCCAGGAAAGCATGGATAGGTGCACTGGCCGCCACGATATAACTGAAATAATGCTCAAAACGGCGTATAACACTATCCAATCAATCAACTATAATTTTGTTGTAAAGAACTAAAGTAACTGGATGTTGTTTTTTTTCAGTTGGTCATTTGGCGTGTTGCTATGGGAGATAGTGACGTATGGAGGTACCCCGTACCACGGAATGGACACCCAGCAATTCTGTAATCTACTTAAACAAGGATACAGATTGTGTAGACCCAGACACTGCGACCTTGCTTTGTAAGTAAAATATTATGAAAGAGCCATGCTTTGTGGAAGAGGGGCTTAATTCATCTGCAAAAAGTATCGACCCAGGTCAGCCTGCGCAGTCCGCGCAGGCTGACCTGTGCCGAAACGTTTTGCTATTTGTCAATTTTCTGCATGTCTAAGGACCGTTCTACCTCTGGATTTAATCGATTGTTAGACAATATAAATTTTATGGATACCAAGCAAGTCACTACACGATTAGACAATTACCATATAAAATAATCTATTTTGTCTCACAACTGACTGAATCATGCAGTGCACTGTTCCTTTGACACGCAGAAATTTGACCGAAAGCAAAAAGTTTTGACCCATGTCAGCCTGCGCGGACTGCGCAGGCTGACATGGGTCGATACTTTCTGCAGATGCTTTCACAGTGCATGGCTCATATCTAATTAAGAATTTTCACTTTCCAAAAATATGCAAAACAATGAGGAACAAGAGGCGATTGCCGGCGAAGTTACTTTTCACCATTTCTCTTTATATTAAAGCACAAAAGAATTTCAGTATTTATATCCCAGTGCCTCTTTCGCCGTCTGTCTCTTTAAAAAGATCTTTCTTGTTTTTAAATCATTTTAAATCTTGTTTTTTAAATTTAAAAATCTTGTTTTTAAATCATTGAAACTGTCATTTTTCTTTTAGACTGCGCTCCAAGGTCGAATTACAAGGTCGAATTACAATGAAATACTTGCAGTACTTTTTTTTTTCCATATTCTATAACTTGACCTGTGTATGTATTTTGATACAATCGCCCACAAAAAGGAAATTATCAATTATAAAAATCCAAATAGAAAAGTGGCAATGGCGCCAAGAATTTTAAACTGCAGACGATTTCGTTTTTTTTTTTAATTTCAAAACTCTAGGAAAAGGAGTTTATGAAAATATCGTTTGCCGGTAACGAGCATTTTCTTCTTTTCCCAATTTTTTTCTAGTTTTTCTATGAATAAAAGAAAAAAAAAATCGTTTTAGTAACATTTCATTTCTTCTGCTGCAAATGCCTTTAAAGTGGACCAGTCTAAATTTGTGTAGTTTGGTAAAGAGTTAAGTCATTCCCAGAAGACAAAATTTAATTTTAGACTTCACCAAATTCAAAGCATCTGCAGACGACATAATCGAATCTGATGCACATGAACTTCAGTTTTCTGGTAGAATAGAAAACATTGCAGGAAAAGAAGAAAATGCTGGTTACCAGCGTTTTCTTCTTTTCCCATAATGTTTTCAAAAACATTATACTTCAGGGTCGTTAAAACTCGGGATTCTGTCGTAAAGGGTTTAAACTCTGTACCAAACGACAAAATTTCAGACTGATTCAAATTGAAAGCATTTGCAGACGACAAATTAAATTACGGCTTTATTGATGGAATATGTGTCTAAAAGAGTAGAAAACATTGTGGGAAAAGGAGAAAATGCTGGTTCAATAAACGAGGATCTCTTCCTCACGGGTTCGAATCCCGCCCGGTGCGGTTAGTATTTGAGCTGTGCATTTGTTGCGAACTTTCATGTTCGTAAGTACAGTTGAAAACTTCAGAGATGACATGAAAAGGTTTTCAGCTTTATTATACCCCCATCTTCGAGGTAGAGGGGGTACACTGGTTTCACCATGTTTGTCTGTCTATCTGTCTGTCCGTACGTCAATCCGTCCGTCTGTAGACTTTTTCATTTCCATGCTTTAACTCAAAGGCCATTTGACCTAGGACCATGAAACTTTATACAAGTGTTCCTTATGACCCAACGAGGTACCCTCTTGTTTTTGGATCACACGGGTCAAATTTCAAGGTCCAAGGTGGCCTTTGAGTGAAAATTGTTTCCGTGCTGTAACTCAGTAGCTGTTTGACCTAGGACCCTGAAGCTTTATACAGTGTTGCTCATGACCCAAGGAGGTGTCTTATTGTTTTGGGGTCACATAGGTCAAAGGTCAAGGTCACAGGTGATCTTTGTTTTCAAAATCATTTCCGTTCTCTGATTGTGCTGCTTCAGTAACAAGGTGCATATGGGGGCTATTTGTCCGCTTTGCGACAGTTCTAGTTCATTCTTTGGTTTGCTACAATTAAATTTGATAAATTTAGTAGGAAAGAAAACACACGTAAGGGGCTGTATTAACAAATAATTATTGCGTTTTAGATATTCAACAATTTAGTATACATGTACATGTATATTTTAAATGAGCGTAATTTCTGATTGGCCCACCATTGTTCATAGATCATTGTCGTTTTTGATAATTTTATTGACATTTTCGGTAATCAAGGTGATAAGAAATTACATTAATTCTCGGTAAACTAGGTGTTAAACCAAGCGAAAAAAATATTAATCTAGTCCAAATTGAAAGCATTTGCAGACGACAAATGAAAAGTGACTGAAACAATGGATTTTGTCAGTAACAGAGTAGAAAACATCGTGGGAAAAGCAGAAAATGCTGGTTACCAGCATTTTCTCCTTTTCTCACAATGTTTTCCAAAGTCTTCTTCCCCTGGGTCGTTAGAACTCGGGATTGTGTGGTGAAGACTTAAAGATTATTGTAGTGCACTGGTGAATACTGGTGCACCTTAGTATCGAATATTGTCCATTCGTTTTTTTTTGTATAGGATTTTAACCCCGTTTTCACAGCTTAGGTCATATCACGGCGGTCAGTGCACCTACGTATGTTTCGCCGAGCCCCGGTAGCTCAGTCGGTAGGGTACAGGACTCAAGAACAAGAGGTCGCTGGTTCGATCCCCGGCTCGGCCAATTTCTTAACGAGGATTGATGATAGAGATTGCGACAGGATTCATTCCTCTCTAACCGCTTACCATTGTTTCAATGATGGTTTTGTTGGAAAGCAGCCGGTGGCTTGGAAAGAATATTTTGCGAAGAACCGGTAAAAGAAACTCATGATGAGCATGGATAGGTGCACTGGCTGCCGCGATATAACTGATATTAATGTTGAAAATGGCGTTAAACACCATACAATCAATCAATCAATAAGTCAATCTTCGCATGTGTTTCCTGGCTTTCTCACACCAGTTCTGACACAACTTTCTTTCCAAGCCACTGACTACTTTTCTCACATGCATCAGGGCTAAGAGGCAAAAAATCGCTGGAAAGAAAGTTTACCCCAACTGGGTATCGAACCCACAACCACCAGGTCACGAGTCAGATACGCTAACCACTGAGCTACCCGGCCGGGCCTATTGTCCATTTAGTTAAATCAATTCATCATTACTTTGATTACTATTTCTCCTTTATTTTGAAATCCTTATACTACAAACAATCTAGTTTCAAATCTACTACTTATAAATACACAGACAAAGTGCAGAAATATTGCAATAAAATTGATGCGTCCTTTCCTACTTGGCATTGAAAAGAATGTGGGAAAGCAGCAGATGGCTCAGAAAGACTGTTATCCAAAATACTGGTATACGAAAGTCCAGGAACGCATGGGCAAGTGAACTGGCTGCCGTAATGAGACAGAAATAACAAACAAAGTATAATAGCAACAAATGCAGCGAAAAAACGTTTGTTCATCTAGCATGTTAAGTATACGAGTAGTTGAGTCATGCTCTGTGAAATGGAGGCTTAATGCATTTGCAAAAAGTATCGATGCATGTCAGCCTGCGCAGCCTGGGCAGGCTGACATGGATCGAAACTTTCTGCTGTTGATAAATGTTCTGCATGTCAAAGGACCAATCTACCTCCAGATCCGGTCGATTGTTAGACTAAATGTATTTTATGAATCCATAATTATCTGATGACTTGCTTGGTGTAATAGATCACGGGTATGCATTAAGCTCCTTTTTGCCGGAGCATAGTTCATTTTATGTTTGAGCTATCCGTTTGTTTATATGTACATAGTGTTTATAAAGTAATTTCTGTATATACTGTATTTTGTTTGTATACGTATTTAGCGTACATATATATTTTTTGAGTTTTAAATAAATGATTACCAATTAAACAATCTTCACGCTTAGTTCACTTCCAAATTTTCCTGTTCAAATTTCTCGCTTCTCTCATTTGCATGCAAACCGAGAATGCGTTTGAAAATGTTGTGTGGAAAGAAGAAAATGCTGCTAACCAGCATTTTCTCCTTTTCCCACTATGTTTTCTACCCTTTCATAGACAAATATCATAATTTGAGCTCAATTTAATTTGTCGTCTGCATATGCTTTCAATTTAATTGAGTCTAAAATTTTGTCGTCTAGTAAAAGTTTAATTGAGTGGTTTTAACGCCGTTTTCAACATTATTTTAGTTATATCGCGGCGGCCAGTACACCTATCCATGCTTTCCTGAAGTTTCTTTCATAAGTACCTGCACAATGTTCTTTCCAAGCCACTGGCCGCTTTCCCACATAACCATCGTCGAATCAGTGGTCAGCGGTGAGACAGGAATGAATCCTGTCGCAATGACTATCATCAATTCTTGGAAAGAAATTGGCCGGGCAGGGGATCGAACGAGCGACCCCCTGTTCTCAAGTCTTGTACGCTGCCAAATGAGCTACTGGGGCTCGGCTCTACTAAGAGTTTAACTACAATTGGCCAATAAACATGAAAGAAGCTGCGCTATCAAATTTCTACTCGGACAAAACTATATGAGGACTGATGAAAGTCTACAAGGAAAAAATCATTCCTCTCTCACAGCTTACCACTCTTTCGACTTTGTTTATCCGGGAAAGCAGCCAGTGGCTTGGAAAGAGCGTTTTGAGAACTACTGGTAAAAGAAACCTCAGGTACGCATGGATAGGTGATTAATCTGTCGTAATATTACTAAAACACAGTTGAAAACGATATTTAACACAATTAAAAAAAATAATAACTTAGTTTCACTATAGACTTTCAACCGAGCCCCGGTAGCTCAGTCGTGGAGTACAGAACTTAAGAACGAGAGGTCGCTGCTTCGATCCCCGGCTCGGCCAATTTCTTTCCGAGGACTGATGATAGTCATTGCGACAGGATTCCTCTCTCACCGCTGACCATTGTTTCGACGATGGTCATGTAGACAAGCAGCTAGTTGCTTGGAAAGAATACTGTGCGGAGTACTGGTAAACGAAACTACAGGAAAGTATGGATAGGTGCGCTGGCCGCCGCGATATAACTGAAATAATGTTGAAAACAGCGTTTAACATCGTTCAATCATCAATCAATGTTTCCCTTTCCTTTTTTAACCCTTTTCAAAAAAATCCAAAGTTTTATCGATCCAAGAGAGGAAAGCTATTTAAAACATGATTGAAAAAGGAGAAAATGCTGGTAACCAGCTAGCAACCAGAGTTTTCTCCTTTTTTCACGTTTTCTCAAATTGCAACGACAAAGTTCAACATCAGTGCCGAAACTAATTTGTCGTCTGAAAGATTTTCGTAATGAACCAGTCCAAATTTTTGCCGACAGTTGAAAAGTTGAGGTGACACGGTTCATATTTCTTCAAGTTTTATTTTCCAAGCACAGCGAGGTCGATTTTTTTTATCAACCTTTCTGGCGTTTGTCAAAACTATAGCTGCCTTCGCGGCCAGTGTAGACCAAGATCAGACTGTACAAAACGTGCAGTCTGATCTTTGATCTACACTGTCCGTTTTGTTGAGACACTCTTGACAATCGAAATGTTGAAACTGCAAATATTTGGGTCTCATTTCTATACCGGAAATTTCTGTAGGTCTTTTTTCGGCACTCGAAGTGTTAGCGACTGTGTGATATGAAACGGATTCAAAAATTTGTGAACTTAAATGTGATTGGCTAAAATTTATTCAACTGACCTTTCATCATAGGAGGTTTTTATTTTTAATGCTGAAATTAAAAAGTGCTACGTGAACTATCTTCAGATATAAGTGTTATCTGAATTGATAAGCGAGAATTCAATACAGGAAAAAATACCATTTATTTATTTCATGCTTTCCGGTAGGTTATCGAGAAATATCGGTGAAATATACTTCCATATTTCATGGTTACGACCAGTGAAAATACCGATTTTTATATTCTGACTCTACAATTGAAGGCGGAAACAGTTGTTCCCGCGCACTAGTTACCTAGGTGAAATGCACGTGCCTCACAACCAGATGGAAATATGACGTAATTATTTACATTTCTCATGCTTGACGTAATATTGTAATGCGTTGCTATATGGAGGGGTAAGCCACGGGGAATAACCGAAAAGAACTGTACTGGATTTTGATTAAGTTCCCCCCAGAAAGGGTTAAAAGCATGAAATAAATAGAATATTTGTTGTTGTTTTTTTTCGGTCAAAGATCTAAATTTCTTTCATCTCTTGAACATCATCGGCAATATTTTCACTCGTGGCTGCGCCACTCTTGAAAATACTACAGATGATGTTCACTCGATGAAATAAATTTCGATCTTTCACCGTAAAATAAAATATCCTCTATTTCTACCACTTACAACTATTATTCTTTCCGTATAAGGCAGTCTCAGCTAATCCCGCGTTTGAACTTGTTTTAATTACATTTGATAATGGTATCCTTTTCAAAACATTTAGGGGGCGGAAGAAATTGCTTTTGGAAGCAATTATGCCTTTTTTCCCACAATGTGTTTTCACCATGTCAGAGAACTTCACCTCAATTTTTAACAACTTTAAAATTGCCGTCTGCAGGTGCTTTCTGTTTGAAAATGTTAGAAATTTGTCGTTTGATAAAGTTTTAAGAGATTTAATGTTTCTTCCCTTGTAACATCCCTTTTCATCGATATAGTTGTACCTGGTATAATAATCTTTCTTTAATCAATGCAAATGGGAGGCCTGGCAAAGTGATGGTATGCCTGTGTATAGTACATCAACAGAGGCTATACATAATGTTCTCAAATAGTGAATGCCTCAGTCTGTTTGCTTGCATTGCTTTACCCAAGCACATTTCATATTTGTTTGGTTTCAAAGTTTGATCTTTGTATCGACTTACTGGTTGCAACAATATCGTAAGTGAAAACGTTGCAGAAAATTCAATCTACATATTTTTTAGACCTGACAAAACATGTGACAAATTGCACAAGAAAAAAAAATGAGTTGATATGCAGTCCAAATTCCGCAAAGTTCATCTTTTCTTGTTATAATGGCGTTACAACGGTTTAACAAACATGTCGTGTTCTGGAAAGCATTGTGATAACCGTTAAAGTTTGTTGCTATTGTGGTCATTGTAACTATACTTGTCTTCTACAAATTTTTATAATTTGGACGAGTCCAGAATTTGGTTATCTGTTAAAATGTTAACCGCAAGATGAAAGATTTGGAGAATGAATTTTTTCACTCAAATTTATTCCTAAGTTTTTGTAATTGATATGTATTCAGTTTTCACTATTCGGACGGGTAAAAAGTTGCCCTCACGAGTGCAAAGAAAAATAACTGATTTTGTCAACAAAACAGGAAAAAAAAGGAATTCAAAGTGAAACTCTTTTCTACGAATTATATACAATTTTGCTTACGAATTAAAAAAAAAACAGCTGTATCAAAATCTAATAAACCTTTTTTTAATTTAGGCAACGATATTTAACGTACGGGCAGAACTCAGTTTTATAAAAACTACAATTCGACTGATTGATTATTTGGTATTAAACGCTGTTTTCAACATTATTTCAGTCATATCACGGTGGCCAGTGCACCTATCTATGCTTTCTTGGAGTCTCTTTTACCAGTACTCTGCACAATATTCTTTTCAAGTCACTGTCTGCTTTACCACATAACCGTAGTCGAAACTATCGTCAGCGGTCAAAAAAGAATGAATCCTGTCGCAATGACTATCATCAATCCTCGGAAAGAAACTGGCCGAGCCGGGAATCGAACCAACGACCCCCTGTTCTTAAGTCCTGCACGCTACCGACTGCGCTACGAGGGCTCGGCTTAAAAACTACAAGGGGAAAAGAGCGATTGCATGTCACCTGCAAGTACTCCTTTTGTCCACAATATTTTCTATGGTTCTTAAAATATCTCATTTTCCTTCTTTTTAAAAATTTTTCCGATAAAAGACAGAAAAAAAATGGTGTATGTATGAGTAGGTGGTTTGTGTAAGTATATTTCAATTGCTACTGTGCTTATGGGTTAAACTTTTTATGAGCATGGGTCGAGAACAGGGTCTTTTGTGGACGATAAAGAACAAGACCAGACTGCACAGAACGTGCAGTCTGATCTTTGATCTATGTCGTCCGCTTTTTTCAGTTAAGCCTTTCCGATTACAATCTTTCTGAGATTCAGTGGATTCTATTTTCAGCCGCGAAAAGGTCGAGTTTATATAACCCTTTTCTACACAATCCCTAGTTTTAACGACCCTGATTAGTAGGCCTTTTGAAAACATTGTGGGAAAAGGAGAAAATGCTGGTAACCAGCATTTTCTCCTTTTCGCACAATGTTTTCTACGCTATCTGATACAATTCCCATCGTTTGTGTCATATATATTTTGTCATCTGCACGTGCTTTCAAATTCGACTCATCTAAAATATTGTCGTTTGGGAGAGAGTTGATTAGTACTGACAGAGTCAACACGGACCTCAAGCACCGTCTAAACCCTTCTCCTGTTGAATAAGTAAAATGACACTTTCAAGCAGATAGTAAAAGTACAAATATTGCTTTTTCAAAGTTAATTTTGGGGGTGAAATTATCTCCTTATCGGACAGTGTAGATCCAAGATCAGACTGCACGTTCTGTGCAGTCTGATCTTGATCTACACTGTCTACAAAAGGCCAGCGAGTCGCTCTTAGTAACCTAAGGATTAATTGCTGCCGCGGAACTAAAAAAAAAACATTGTGACAATAGTAGAAATTGCTCGTAATGAGTATTCTTTTCCATTTACCACATTGTTTTCATTTTGAATCACAAGTACAGCGCCATTTTCTGTTGTTTTTTCCGTGTTTCATAGAAACATTTTCAGAGTTGGCATTTTCGGTTCGTCATGGGGGAAGTTCATAAATTTACCAACTCACGTGACCAAACTGTGGCGAGAAAGACCCGCATCCTTGAACGTACCGTATAAAGCTACGGAGGAACGCCGACTGTAATGGTACACAGTTACGATTTGGTCTTTCGACGTATTGAACCGACGTTGAGGTAAGATTGCTTTGCTGTACACGTTTATTTTTGACCATGCACTCTTGTGTATTTGCCCTTTACCAGACGACAAAATTTTAGCCTTGTCCAAATTGAAAGCATTTGCAGACGACAATTTCAATGTGGCTCAAATGGTGCAATTATCCTTTGATAGGGTAGAAAACATTGTGGAAAAAGGAGAAAATGCTTGTTACCAGCATTTTCTCCTTTTCCCACATTGTTTTCAAAAGGCTTCTTTCCCAGGGTCGTTATAAGTCGGCACTGTGCAGTAAGGGGTTAAGGACCTTAAAGAAGACGGCTTTTGAAAACAATGTGAGAAAAGGAGAAAATCATCGATATTGAAGACGAAGGCTTTCGAAAACATTGTGGAAAGAGGATAAAATCGACGACACTGAAGAAAAAAGGCTTGTGAAAACAATCTAGGAAATGGAGAAAATCAACGACCTCGAAGAAAAATGCTTTTAAAAACATTGTGGGAAAATGGGAAAATGATTAATTAGCATTTTCTCTTTTTTCAACAATGTTTTCTATCGTATCAAAGACAAATTCTGTCATTCCAGCCATCGTTAACTTGTCGTCTGCAAATATTTTCATTTTTGAACGAATTTAGAATTTTGTTGCCTAGTAAGAGCTGAAGAAATATTGTATTGAAACAGGTGAAAACAAAATAAGACTTGTACATTCAATGAGGTCTGATCTTGATCTACACCGTCTGAAAAAACGGGTTTTGTTGCTGGTAAAAGGGATCCAAGCTGAATTTATATCTCTTGGAATAAAACTAACTTGGAAAAATATTTGGTATGGATAAATTTGAGAAAATATTGTGGAAAATGGAGAAATCGAATGTTCAGAGCCAAATCTGTACATGAGTCATGTTCTGTGAAAAAGGGGCTTAATGCATCTGCGAAAAGTATCGACCCATCGCGGACTGCGCAGGCTGACCTGGGCCGAAATTTTTCCGTAGCAATCAATTTTCTGTATTTACAAGGACCAGTCTACCTCACAATTAAATCGGTTGTTAAAAGAAGTGGCTATTACGGATCCATAAGTATTTAATGGCTTGCTTGGTATTATGGATCACGAAGATGCATTAAGCCCCCTTTTGCCAGAGCAAGGCTCATATGTATGTGACAAAAATTTCAACGGCTATCTAGAAATATTTACTATACAATTCTGTGTTTTAACGACACTGAAGAGAAAGGCTTTTGAAAACATTGTCAGAAAAGGCAAAAAAAAAAAATGCTGGAAATTAGCATTTTCTCCTTTCATCACCGTGCTTTTTACTTTTCTGAAGACATATCTCATCAGTAAAGCCCCATTTAAGGTGTCGTCTGCTTTCAAATTGGGCAATTCAAAATTTTGTCGTCAACCCTTTACCACACAATCAAGAAAAAGCATTCTGAAAACATTGTGGGAAAAGGAGAAAATGCTGGTAAGCTAATCATATCATTTAAAAGTATGGAAATTATCATGAAGGTGACTACTAGCTATTGAACGGTCGGTCCAAGTATTAGTTACTAACAGAAAAATGAATTTTAAAACTAGATTAAAACTTGCCAGGTTGCACTATCTTTTGTTTAGTTTTTGTCTGATTTTAAAATTCTTTTTTTCTGCCAGCGACTAACACTTGGACCGATTTTACAAAAACTGATCGTTATTTTCACAGTATTTACTATACTTTAAAAGGTATGATTTAACTATGAATGTATTGTTAACTTTTGGCTGGTATTGTACCTTTAAGTAAAGAGTTTAAGTTGCAAAGTAAAATGTCTTAAAGTAACAATAAAGGCCAAATGTAAACAAAGCGGGTATTTGAATGCATTTGAATTTATATAATACCATTTAAAAGTATGGAAATTATTGTGAAGATGACAATCTGTCATTGTACGGTCGGTCCAAGTGTTAGTCGTTGACAGAGAAATGAATTTCAAAACTAGATTAAAACTTGCCAGGTTGCTCTATCTTTTGTTTACTTTTTACTGATTTCAACATTTATTTTTTCTGCCAGCGACTTACACTTGGACCGATCTCACAAAAACGATTTAACTTTAAATGTATTGTTAACTTTTGGTTGGTATTGTACCTTTAAGTAAATAGTTTAAGTTGCAATGTAAAGTGCCTTAATGAAATCTTCAACTGTTACAGATAGAAAACAACTCAATATGCAGGTCTTTCGCTGGATGTTGGTCGCAGCTGTGATATTTGTGCTTGTCAATCCGACAGAGGCCTGGAGATTTAGATTAAGAAAAACGCTGAGAAAAATTGGCAGATCCGTAAAGAAAGTTGCTAAGAAACTAAAGTTGTGTAAGGTGAGTTTATTGGAATACTCTGTTTTACCGAGATGTTGCGATTAAAGGGACTATTTTTTTTTAAATCTCTGTGAATCCCTCTGAATCAAAATTTCTCATGTTTTGATTTATCGCGATAGTTTTATAAAATTATCATGATAGCTATCTCGTATCTCGTGGCAGAAATATGCCACCATTTTGATCATTGAATATTTTAAGGCGAAATTTCTCATTCGAGCGCGAAGCCGACATTCGAGAAAACATTATCGTGATAGTTCTACCCGTTTCTCTATCCGGTATTGTAGATCTGTCGCAATATGTATTCCCCAAGACATTTGAGCCGTGCTTTGAGAAGAGGGGGAGGGTAGATGCATCTCCGTGATGCATTATACTTGTACCAAGCCTCTAATCACATAATTATGGATTTTCGAATAAAATTGTATCTTACAACCGACTGGATCATGAGGTAGTATAGTTCTTTGATATGCAGAAAAAATATAAATATGCGGATTGCGCAGACTGACCTGAGGAGATTATCTTTGCAAATGCATTAAACCCTCTTTTTTCCAAAAACATGGCTATTATGTAAACGGTATGTAAACGGTATGTATACATGTGATATGCAACCACATAAATATTTGTCGCACTAAATGTTTCCCAGATATATACATGTCAATGATGGCGATGTACAAATTGATGTTGCTTTTTCTTTGCAGGTTTTATTCGGCGTTGCTTGTCCAGTTCTGGTAGGTAGTGTAGCAACCTCTGTCGGTGGTGTTGGAGGAGCCGTAGCCGGTGCAGCGGGCACTAAGGGATGTAAGGTCGCAAAGAAGAAGTGCAAGAGAAGTGTACGTATTGCCAGTGTGAATGTGACTTTCTGGTGCGGTTTCTGGATTAACAAACACATTAATGTTTTCCAAACTGTGCACATTATAACTGAACGAATTGATACGAAATCTCTACAGATAACAATGTTTAAACGTCTAGATAAATAATTTTTGGCCCGGCATTTATGGAATTCTTATAAACTTTGGTCACCATGGCGAACTTCATAGAAACGAAAGTTTGTCACAAATCTTGCACCATCGCTCGTATGAATCTGCTTAGTTAAATATTGTGGGGGGGGGGGGGGAGGGAAGAATCTTACATTACACAAATGTCTTTATAAATAATTCAGCCGTGAACAGCACCTAGTATTCACGCGGGTTCGCCATACTGGTAACTGGAGAGAGCTTTTTGAAATATCTTTCTTGTCCTTGTGTTGTTTGAAATTCTTGTCTTTTCCAAGAAATAAAAATGGAAAAAAAACGAGGAAAACATTTTTGGAAAAGGAGAAAATGTTGGTTACCTGGTTACCGTATTTTCCTACAATTGTTTCTTATCTTTCAAAGAGAATTCTCAGCTGTCAAACAGCACTTAATTTCTCGTCTGCAAATACTTTAAATTCGGACTTATTAAAATTGTTGTGTCTTGTCTTGTAAAGAGTTTTAAAAAAGGGGGGGAAATGGATACGGGTAAAAGAGAAAAGGTGGAAGGGGGCTCACTGCTGCCACAAACTCCAAATACTATGATTTTCGCTTTGTCTGAAAATGTAACTATTACAGTCAGAATTACTACTACTATTACTGTTGTTGCTGCTGCTCAGTACTGTCAGTGCTTTGATTTCTAACTTTCGACCATTTTCGCACAGGTTGTTAGCGGCATGATCCTGCTACCTTTCTCGGATAACTTCGCAGACTACGATCAGAACAGTGACAAGCTGATCTCATACGAAGAGTTCACTTTTGCCGTGATGAGTAGCATACCAATGGGCCACCCAGAAGAGCTGACTGAACCTTTCATTTTCGCAGATCTCAACAGTAAGTCGGGAGGGGGGGGGAGTTTCATCGTCCTTGTAACACTTTACCAAACAAGCGTGAATTTTAACCGTTATCTTGCTATATAACTTAAAATTAAACTTTCAAGCCGAAATCCAGAACCCAAGTTTTACTATTTCAAAAGTATTTTATAGAGAAAGATGTCTCCTTACTGGACAGAGTAGATCCAAGATCAGACTGCACGTTCTGTGCAGTCTGATCTGAATCTACACTGTCCGCAAAAGGTCAGTGACTCGTGCTTAGCAGCCTAGGGCTTAATGGCCCTGATTAAGTGTATTTTTTTTTTTTAATCGGGTGAGGAGAAAATGCTGGTAACGAGCATATTCTCCTTTTTCCATTTTTTTTTAAAATTCTATTCTATTAAAGACAAATTCCTTGCTTTGAACAAAATCTTATATGTCGTCTGCAAACGTGTCGCATTTTGGATCGGTCTTAATTTTGTCTTTTTTTTTTCAAAGACATCAGCGTTGAAGTTTAGGTTTCTTGATCCTGACTAAGCTCCTGTCTTGTGTACAAATCCCTTGACTTTTTCAGTCCCTTACACCATATACTAGTAGTACATGTATATCGAATATTTATCCATGTTTACACAGCTGACTAAAATTCTACACTCTGTCAAGTTTTAACATAGTTTTTGCTCTCTGCCTGCAGAGATGTATATTTAATATCATCATTTTTATTATTTCAGATGACGACCATTTGGATACAGATGAATTCCGTGGAGCACCATTTTTGTTTGCTCGTATGTATATATTTTTTGGAAATAACATCCTGTTACTCCCAGCATGTCTGCTCTGTTATAGTTTATATACAAGTTGGCTTCTTTACAAAAGAAGCCAGTAGAGGTCAGCATCAATGTTTTCAAATAGTTTATTGGCTTTAAATTTCAATATATTTTGGTAGATGTAAACAAACAAGTAAAAAATCCACCGCGTAGAAACCTCTAATTCTTTACATGACGGTCATTTGACCTTCTTCCCGCGTTTTCAAGTCGCATGATCTTGTCCAGCGGTCTTCTTTCTCTTTTTGAACGAAATTCTTACTATTTTTTCTTCTGCTTAGACTTATTTGCTTAATGAAAAATTATAATTATTTGAGAGGTAATTTGCAACCATGGCAAACTAATATAACAAATCCTTTCTGAAATCGTCATATAAAAATAAACCACGTCTATTTCCTGTTTCGGTTTTTTGATTTCGCTTTATTTACAAAACCATGACGAAACAGACTGTGTATCGGAACAATTTTGCAAGAAAAACGGATTTAGACAGCAAATTCTGTGGCAGTCTGCCTTTTAAACTCACCACTATTGGAGAGGTCTGATGACCTCTCCAATAAGCAATGGTCTGTAAAAAGGGGGTTTAATGCATTTGCAAAAACTATCGACCCAGGTCAGCCTGCGCAATCCGCGCAGGCTGACCTGGGCCGAAACTTTTTGCTGTTGGTCATTTTTCTACATGTCGAAAGACCATCCTGCGCCACGATTTAGCCAGTCGTAAGATGAAAAAAGGTTTTATGGATTCATAATTATATATTGACTTACTTGGTAGGATGCATCACAGGGATGCATTAAGCCCCCTTTTGCCAGAGCGCGGATCATACATTATGACATCACGATTGTCCATTCTCTGTTTTCGTGCCCGTGTCCCTGTGAGAATTGCTAGTTCCTCTTCGAAGAAAATGTAAAAACGAAGTCACTCTGATTAACTGGTGAACAACCTTTGTCTGTCTGTCTGTCTCTCTCTCTCTCTCTCTCTCTCTGGATAGCTCAATTGGTAGAGAACTCGCATGGTGAGAAAGTCGACCGGACTTCAAGTCCCCCAGATTGTTCACTACATTTATCTCTACCGGTTACAAAAACTGACCATTTTTTCCGGCGTAGCGGAATGTGCTGGCTTTTGACTTGTGTCTTAGTATAATGAAATCGAATAAATAGATGGTGATTTGCGATTGGTCAAAAATGTGCTCATGTTTTTTTCTGCGGGACCCTGCTGGCCTATTTCCTGGCACATTTATCACACTTAAATACAAGCATCGGTACCGTTACCCAAAGGGGCACCAACCGTTACCCCAGGGCCTTTACTGACACCACAGCAAACTGATATGACAAGGGATGATTCTTTTCTTGCATTACTCGGTAATTTGAGATAGTTTTACTATTTTTCTTCAGATTGATTTACCAAAAAAGGATTTTAAAAATTTATTTTCAAGTGCCTCTTGTGCTTTCTATCTTTTTATACAAGAAAAATCTTGAAGATTGATAGCGTAAATTTGCCAGCAAATAGGCAGTGGCCCTTAGAATAAACATGTCACTACATTTATTAATCACGGGGGCACTTATAATAACCATGTCTGCAATCACAAATTTCTATTCATTCATTTGTTATCAGTACCAAAAAGTAGGTCAAAAGCCAGCACATTCAGCTACGCAGAAAAAAAAACATTTTTTTTTGTCTGCTGTTTCAGATGTGAACGACAATTTGCAGAACATCAACCAGACCTTGACAACGCCTTCAGTATTAAACATAACAGATGACGGAAGCTTCGACATGTTTTCAAACGAGACGGCTGATCTAGCCACTGAACAAAAACCTGTCGTGTAAACTTCGTCCTTTTTGTAAAATCTCCTAGTCATAACGTGTAATCCCCTGCAGATGAATTTTTTTTTTGTAGCACATCGCTTTTGCAAAGATTGTGACTTTTGCCACATTTTTTCATATCCGTATTCATTTATAGTCTTGATTTATACCGACCAGCAGAGTCGCAGCTCGGCCGGGTAGCTCAGTTGATAGCGTATCTGACTTGTGATCTGGTGGTTGCGAGTTCGATACCCGGTTCAGGTAAACTTTCTTTCCGGTGGTTTTTCTCTTTTCACCTCTGATGCATGTGAAAAAAAGTAGTCCTTGACTTAGAAGTAAAGTTGTGTAAGTTCAGGTGTGAGAAAGCCATGAAATACATGCATAGGTACACTGACTGTCGTGATATGACCTAAAATGTTCAAACGGCGTTAAACTCCAATACAAACAAGCAAACCATCATAGTCGTAACAAAATTAAAGGTGAACCCTTACAGCCAGAGAGTAAACGAACGCTGTTATAACTTTACAGTGTGTAGAATCTAGATAGCCGTGTAAAGGCGGTGCGCGATCAAATTTTTACTCGGACAAAACTATGCGAGGACCGATGATAATCTATGGAGGAAAAAAATCATTTCTCTCTCACAGCTAATCACTCTTTCGACTTAATTTGTATGGGAAAGCAGCCAGTGGCTTTGAAAGAGCGTTGTGAGAACAACTGAAAAAAGAAACGTCAGGTACGCATGAATAGGTGATTAATCCGTCGTGATATAACTAAAACACGGTTGAAAACGATATCAAACACAATGAAAAAACCCAATAGCTTCACTATAGACTTTCAGACGAGCCCCGGTAGTTCAGTCGGTAGCGTACAAGACTGAGAACAAAAGGTCGCTGGTTCGATCCCAGGCTCGGCCAATTTCCTTCCGAGGACTGATGATAGTCATTGCGACAGGATTCATTCCTCTCTCACCGCTGACCATTGTTTCGACGATGGTTTTGTGGAAAAACAATCAGTGGCTTGGTAAGAATATTGTGCGGAGTACTGGTAAAAGAAACTTCAGGAAAGCATGGATAGGTGCGCTGGTCGCCGCGATATAACAGAAATAATGTTAAAACGGCGTGAAACACCATACAATCGATCAATCAATCAATCGATGTTACCCTTTCGTTTTTTTAACCTTTTACCAAAAAATCCAAAGTTTTATCGATCAAAGAGGAGAAAGGTTTCGAAAACATGGTAAGAAAAGGAGAAAATGCTGGTAACCTGCTGGCAACCAGCGTTTTCTCCTTTTACCACAATGTTTTCTTAAATTTCAAAGACAAAGTTCAACATTTGAGCCACAATTTATTTGTCGTCTGCAAATGCTTTCGTACAGTACCAGTCCAATATTTTTTCGTAAGTTAAAAAGTTGAGGCGACACGGTTCATATTTGTTCAAGTTTTATTTTCCAAGAACAGCGAGAGCGATTTTTTTATCAACCCTTCTGGCGTCTATAGTTGCCTTCTCAGCCAGTGTAGACCAAGATCAGACTGCACAAAACGTGCAGTCTGATCTTTGATCTACACTGTCCGCTTTGACGGGACATTCTTGACAATCGAAATCTTGAAATTGCAAATATTTGGGTCTTATTTCTATACCGGAAAATTCTGTGGGTTTTGTTTTTCGGCACTCGAAGTGTTAATGACTGTGGCATATGAAACGGATTCAAAAAATTGTGAATTTAAATGTGATTGGCTAAAATTTATTCAACTGACCAGTGAAGTTTTTTTTTTTTAAATGCTGAAATTAAAAAGTGCTACGTAAACTGTCTTCAGATATAAGTGTTATCCAAATTGATAAGCGAGAATTTAATACAGGAAAAAATATCATTTATTTCTACCACTTACAAATGTTATTCTTTCCGTATAAGGCAGTCTCAGCTCGATTTCCAGCTGGGCTAGGGGTCCTGCGTGGCTCAGTGGTAAATCTAGCCCTTTATCACACATTTCCGAGTTGTAACGACCCTGAAGGAGAAGACTTTTGAAAACATTGAGGGAAAAGGAGAAAATGCTGGTAACCAGCATTTTCTCCATTTCCCACAATGTTTTCTATCCTGTCAAAGAACTTTGGTTCTTTTATATCACTTTCGATTTTGTCGTCTGCGGATGCTTTTAATTTGGAACCCGGAGGCCCCTAATTCGAGCCCCACCGAAAGCACTTGGGTTTTCATGGGAGTGTCCATGGACAAGACAATTCAGATCCCTAGCCTTGTACTGATGAAACCCAGAACATACATTAATAAGCGAGCTGTGGTCATGAGGTGACTGAAATGATGTTAAAAGCGGTGTGAAACACCTTCAATTCGACCGGCTCAAAATTCTTTCCTAGGAACGATGGAAGTCGTTAGGACGGGATTCACCCCTCTTATACTACTCGACATTTATGTTGAAAAGCAGCCAGTGGCTTTAAGAGAGCATTTTGCAAAGTACATATAGAAAGAATGTCCTTAAATATGATGGGGAATGAATCTATAAACTTGAGCAACAAATACCTTTTGCCCTGCGTTTTAACTCTTTACCAAACGACAAAGTCTTAGCCTGGTCCAAATTGAAAGCATTTGCGGGCGACAAATTGAATGTTACTCAAAACCTGAAATTTGTCTGTCATAGAACAGAAAACATTGTGGGAAAAGGAGAAAATGCTGTTTACCAGCATTTTCTCCTTTTCCTACAATGTTTTCAAAAGCCTTTTTCTCATGGTCTTTAATACTCGGGACTGTGTGGTAAAGGGTTAAACTTCTCAAATGGGATGAAGTATAATATAATAAAATTTCTTATCTGTGAAAAAAGGAAAGGTCGAGAGTGGGGGATTCCCACAACAAAAATATTTAACCGAATTCTTGCTTCAGACGACATTTGTGTCTGGAAAAAAAACCCCACTATTCAAAACCTTGTGGCAAAAATAGATATTGCTCGTTACGAGCGAGTTCTCCTTTTGTCTCAATATTTTAGCAAGGATAAAATTTTGATGAAAATATGATTATTTCTTTTTTCCAAAAAGAAAAATGTTACCAAAGTCATCAGCTGCAAAATTTGTTTCAGGATGTAATTAAGTTATAAAGGTCATGGGAAAGTCCCTTGGTTGTTTCATCTGTCGACACGGGTAGGAAACTTCATATTCAGAGCCAATGGCTCTGACGAGAAAATGTTGTGTTGGTCTTCCGTTTCTGAAGATGTCGGCTGAAAAACAACCAAAAAACAGGTTAGCTTGTCATTATTTGTAATCATGTGTTCTTATGTCTTTGAAATTCCAAAAAAGGAGAATATCATGCAATGCTCTGGTCTTCCAATGTGTTTTCTACACTACGGAAAGTTGTAATAAGTGTACGATGTTGTCTGAATCATTTGTGGCGTGGGTTGACCTTAGCTAAAATAATACGTCACGGACCTAAATTCAGTCTATTATTGCCATATAATTGGCAATTGAAAGAGAGTCTTGCTGTCCCAAAAGCGTGAATTAATATCTTGAAATGTTACATTCACTGCTGGTAAGGAATTGAAAAGAAATAGCACAAAAATGATGGAAATAAAGAAGGGCTCCGATCATGTGGACCGGCTCTGAAATGTAAGTCGGCACAGAATGTTGAGGACCTCCTTTCAAAATTTAGTTTTCTGTAAAAATTTACTCAGGAAGTAGGCTTTGTTTTTCTGTTAATACTTTCTAGTCCAAAATGTAGTACTTTTGTTGGGTGGAACATGACCGAATTTATGGAAATACAAAGGACTGGTATTGTCACGATTGAAAAATCCTGTCGAACATTACTCTGTCTGACTTTTGAAAATACTTTTGTGTAGCTTTTGATTAACAGAATGGTCTATACATGTATACAGCATTTGTCATGCTTTTGTCGTAAGTGCAGCCCACACGTAAGCAAAAATGATGAAAAATATTTGGCATCTTCGGAAGACTATCTGGTCTTGAAACAGTCATTAAAAAGCTAAATGAAAAATGTATCGACCGTAGTAGAGATATTGAATAAAAAAAAACTTTTGTAACAAAGCGTGAGAAATACAGTTGAGCTATTCGCATCACACGCCTAGGGTATATGTGTGAACACTCTTAACTCTTTTCAACACCTAACACGACACAACAGTATGTCAGGTGTGGGGGGGGTATATACAAGTCTTTTAAAAAAAAACCAAATTCGCAAGCACGTCAAGACCAAAAAAATGTTCATAGATCCCTGATTTTGATTGTACTCACTCAGATCTTTCAATGCTCAATTAACGAAACGCATATTAGATCGGAATATGTCATATATTAGTTGCCGTGCCGAGTAGTTTGGATTAAGTAAAAAGTAAAATTCTGGAAAAAAAAAAAGCCCTGCGTATCGTCATTTCTTCGAACAGTTTAGGGAATTTTCATGATGTATTTTAAAAGTCTTAAAGTTTTGAAAAACCTTGCTCCGAAAAAAATATCCGATGTCCAAAATCCTTTTAAGCATGTGCAGACGAAATGGATACGAATAAAACGGGACAATACGCAGGTTTTTTTTTTTTTTAGAATTTTACTTTTTACTTAATGAAAATTTACATAAACCGCTCTAAGACCCTTCAAACTGTCTTTTTATCCTATATAATGACTCAAAACAGCTAATTGCATACACACTCAGTAAATCATTATATTGGAGCTGCAATCTCAATCTAATTACGGCGTAAAGTGAATGATTTCTACATTAGAAATGGGGAGGGGTCGGTGTGAGATTTTTGAAACAAGTTCAAACGACAATGTTAGGACATTCAAATATATAGGACGGAAAAAAAATAAATAACTCGAAGCCATTCATTATGAACCCTTAAAGTGCCTGTCACAACTTTAGCTGGTTCTGCAGCCTGTGTAGATTAATATTGGACTGCACTAAACGTGATCGTTTGTTTGTTTGGATGGATGTTTGTTTATCATCGGCTTAAAGATAACTGATATGTTCCATCCAACAATAATACTACAGTTTGGACTGAAAGGTGCTAACGGAAAAAACAAAGCCTTAGTAAATTTTTACAGAAAATTAAATTTTTGAAAGGAAGCCCTCATCAATCGGTGCCGACTTACATTTCAGAGCCGGTCCACATGACAGAGCCCTTCTTTATTTTCATCATTTTTCGTGCTATTTCTTTTCAATTCTTTACCAGCAGTGAATGTAACATTTCAAGATATTAATTCACGTTTTTGGGACAGCAAGACTCTCTTTTAATTGCCAATTATATGGTAATAATAGACTGAATCTAGGTCCGTGACGTTTTATTTTAGCTAAGGTCAACCCACGCCACAAATGATTCAGACAACATAGTACACTTATTACAACTTTCCGTAATGTAGAAAACACATTGGAAGACCAGAGCATTGCATGATATTCTCCTTTTTTGGAATTTCAAAGACATAAGAACACATGATTACAAATAATGACAAGCTAACCTGTTTTTTGGTTGTTTTTCAGCCGACATCTTCAGAAACGGAAGACCAACACAACATTTTCTCGTCAGAGCCATTGGCTCTGAATATGAAGTTTCCTACACGTGGTCAACGAGTTCCGATTGTGACGTCACAATAGAGCTATATCCTGTACGTGATTTTAATGCAAATCGGACATTATATATATAGGATCTGACATGAGTTGGCGTTGAGATAAAATTTTATTAAACGAGTCTAGAGAAAAAATTATTAAGCGAGCCTCTGGCGAGCTTAAGAACATTTTTTCTTGACGAGTTTAATAAAATTTATATCTCATACGCCAACGAATGTCAGATTCTTTTTATCACATAACGATATTTCACAAATCATAGATAAGAAGATGCAAAACCATCTATAGATGCACACGCGGTAATATCCATAAAACCCATTCACTTCTATGAAATACGTACAAAATGACGTCAAAAATGACGTCACACAATTGTGATATTAAACGTGTATGAGATAAGAAAATTCGTAATGGGTATATTACACTGAAAACATGGGAGGTTATATGATAAAATAATGTTACGTTAATGACGTCGACGTTTTTGTACAGCTTTTAACTTTTTGCTATTATTTGATGACTTGATCTCATCTGCAAAAAAGAATGCATGCAGCTAGTATCTTCTGCTTTTTCCACAATATTTTTACATGTATTCGTGGATAAAGCTCTACTGTTTTCCATATCCTGTTCGCATTTCTACAATAAATCAGACGAAGCTATAACATTACGTTCCGGTTATCACGTCGACGTTACACAAGTTCTAACCCATTATTTAGTCTGAAATCTTGTTTTTTAAATCTATACCAAACGGCAAATTTTAGATTCGTCCAAACTGAAACGATTTTGCAGACGACAAATAAAATACGACCAGAATGATGCAATTTATCTTGGAAAAGGGAGCAAACATTTCGGGATGAAAAGAAAAATCACCGTAGGAAAAGGAGAAAATACAGGGTGGAGGTCCAAGAAGAGGTGAGCTGCTTAGAAACCCAGAGATAGCCTCGCAAGTATCGATGCTTTACACTGAGCATGTAAAAGAACCAAGGAAATCTATTCTAAAAAGAGCCAGGGTCTGATACCCGGATTTCCTTGTATCCGACTCTTTCTTTCTACTCCAATCTGCGCCTGCCAGATATGCGTATATATAATAACAAATACATGTACTCGTACATATATATCACACGAAAGTTTGAAAGTTATATAACTAACTAACTAAGCCTGTACAGAAATATCTCAAGAAAAAAATGAGGTAATCAAACAACTAACACTGAAAAGTGGTACTCCAGTCTAGTGGAGAGATTTATATAACAAAGCAAAGCAAACTGATTGCCAGCATTATCTCCTTTTCCTGCAAGTTTTCAATCATTTTGAAGGAAAATTCTATTATTTGGGAAACATTTAGTTTAACGTCTGCTAATTTTCTAATTGTATCAGTTTTTGACGTAAATCATTTACCAACTAATCCTGCGTTTAAACTTGTTTTAATAACATTTAATAATAGTATCCTTTTGAAAACATTTAGGACATAGACATAGACATAGATTTATTATGATTTGTACATAAGTACCTCATCATGAAAATACAACAATGACATATAATAATAATAGTCACGATCTATCATGGGTTGATTTGTAAGTATTGTACAACAAATTTTTAAAAGAAGAGGAATATGGAATGTTACATAACATACCGTACTACAGACGTGTCATTACATGTTGAAAAAAAAATAACATGTGCACAGAGAAACATCAAACATATCGAAGAATGATACTGAAGAATAATGGAACAGTACTCAAATGGAAGATATAATAAATTAATGCTATTGTTACTGATAGAAAATGTTTTCTTTTTACAATGAACTTGTTAAGGATACTTTAGGACCTACGATAGGTTTCTTAGCGATAAGGCCTTTTTTTCAAATATTGCTAACTTTTTTATTTCATTGTGGTTTTCTGTTGACATTAAAGTACAAAATTTTATGAAACTTGTTTTTTTTGTGTAGTATTTCTTTATATATGTATTTCTCAATTCGGTGTACAACGGGCAGATTAAAATAAAATGATACTCATCCTCAATATCATGGGTATTACATTTCAAACAATACCTTTCACTTCTTATAATTTTAGCCCTCCCATATCGTCCTGCTTCTATTTTTAAATTATGAGATGACATACGTAATTTTGACAGACAAATTCGTAATTGTTTAGGTAAAATTTTTAAATATTTTTCAATGCCAAAGTCGATTTTGAAATGTTTGTATGAGTATAATGATTCAGTTTTCTCCATATTTTCATGCCAAGTTTGTTTGAAACAGTCTAAAACGCGTTGTTCAAAAGAACAGATGAAACTATTTATATGAAAACTATAAGGGTTAAGCCAAACATCTGCGAATCCATAGCGTTCCAATAAATCTTTTATATTAGAAAGCCAGTTTGATTTTCCAGATTCGACATCTGCTTTTAACAATGTATAAACTTTTGAAAGGATAATATTTTTTTCATTAATATTTATATTTACCAGCTTAAACCAATATTTGAGTAAGCGTTTATAACGAGTCAAGTATAGTGGCATCTTGCCTGTTTCGCCGTAAACTGCTTGATTTGAGGTACTTCGTTTAACATATAATAATCTCTTCAGAAATTTTAAATGTACACGTTCTAACTGATTTGTTTTGGAAAACCCCCAAACTTCACTGCCATAGTTTAAAATTGAACCAACGAAGGAATCAAATAACTGTATCATTATATCAGGAGAAAACCCATATTCCTTTATCTTAAACATAAATGCATTTAGTGCCTTTAAAGCTTTACCTTGAATAAATTCAAAATTAGTGCTAAAATTACCAGTATAGTAAAAGACAGTGCCCAAATAATTGAATTTGTCAACGATTTCTATGGGTTCCCCGCCATACCACCATTTTTCATTTACTTTTAATTGCCCTCGTTTTCTAAAAACAACTATTTTTGTTTTTTCACAGTTAACCTCTAAATTGTATAATTCACAGTGATCTTTCAACTTATTCAATTTATTTTGTAATTCGGGGGGGCGATTTTGCCAAAATAACTATATCATCGGCAAACAGTAATAGGGTTATAATCATATCAAATATTTCAATACCATCTCCCTCGAATCCCTGTAAATATAATTCTAAATTCTCAAGGAAAAGTGAAAATAAAATCGGCGACATTTTTTCTCCTTGCAAAAGCCCAACATTGTTGTCGAAGAAATCAGAGTATATATTATCTTTACGAACTTTTGCTTTTATTTTCGAATACATGTCTTGAATGATACGTAGGATTTTGCCATTCAACCCAAGTTTATTCAACTTGAACCATAAAAAATTTCTATTAATACTGTCAAACGCTCTTTTAAAGTCAATAAACGCGCAATATAATCTTTTCTTTTCACCTATGAATTTATGAATAACTGAATTTAAAACAAAAGTAGCGTCGACGGTAGACATTTTTTCCCTGAAGCCAAACTGAGCATCAGATATTATGTTATTTTCGTCGCTCCATTTACTTATTCTGTTTTGTAATACACCGGTAAAAATTTTACTAAAATAATTGAGGAGTGTGATACCTCTATAATTAGAAACAATGTTGGGGTCTCCCTTCTTAAAATTGGGATTACAATACCTTCTGCCCACGTACTAGGGTAGGATCCTGAATCGAGGATAGCGTTAAATAAATCACACAAATACGGTAGAATGATATCAAAAGTTTCTTTAAAATACGAATTCAGTAATTCATCACTACCTGGAGCCTTCCCTAACTTTAACTGTTTAATTACTTTGGTGATTTCTTGTTGCGAAATGTAAACGTTCAGCTCATCAAAAGTACTGTCAGTGCTTTGAAAATCTCCTTGAAAGCAAAAATTTTCATCGTTTTTATCTGTTTGTATTAGTGTATTGCTACCCATGCATCGAAAATGTTCAAAAAGTTCTGTTAATGGCGCCTGACATGAAGTATTTTTCTTACTAGTGAACAAATTCCAAAATTCTTTTGGTTTAGAATGACGTAGTGATGTGATCTTGTTAACTTGTTTAAGTTTGTACTCTTTCTTTTTACGTTTTAACATTTTTTTGTATATGGTTTTTGCATGAAAAAACATCGATCTATTTTCCTCAGATCTGCAATTATTATAAATATTACGTATACTTCTATAGTTTGTTTTAGCAACGAAACATTCCTCGTCAAACCAACTCTCATTTCTGTCAAAACCAGCATCTGATTTAATTGTAACTTTTTTAGAAAAGAGAGGATCGGCCTCATCGTGTAATATTGAAACTATAGCATTCAAACACTGATCAATAGATTCTTTGTTTGGATTGTTCAGACAGGATACTGCCCTGTTCAAATCGGGTAGTCTACTAATCAATTTGTGCCGAAATTCATCCCGTAATGAATCATTCCATTGGATTTTTTTAAAAAAGTAAAAATTATCGTTGTAACCTCTATCTACTGTTTCAAAACATGAAATAGTAAATTCGAGCGGTGCATGGTCTGATAGATAATTAAAATCACAAATACAAAATTTAGCTACTGTGTTAAAATCTCGCTCACATAACAAAAGATAATCGATGGTAGATGCCGTTTGCGAATTCATGAATGTAAATGTGCTGGTATTCAAAACATCCCCCAGTCTACCGTTAGCTATGCGTAAATGGTTTGACTTATACAGTTCTCGTACACGTTTACCCTGGTTGTTACATGTTTTATCAAGTGAGGCCCGAACTAAGGGGCGATCTGGTGTATGTTCCTCCAGGTCAATGTCTTCCAAATTTTTGTCACAAATAACAAAATCTGGCTTTTCTCCAACTCTACCATTAAAATCCCCGAAAACATATAATTTACCTTCAGAGTTAAATTGAAATATATCATTTCTAAAATTTCAAATAGATCTAAATAGTATCCTTTTGAAAACATTTAGGGGACGGGATAAATTGCTTTTGCAAGCAATTATGCCATGCGAAGCGGTTTCGTACAAAAGTGTGATTAGGTTTTTTTTTCATACCTCCATGAAAAAAATATAAAATTCTCTTCGTTCCTTATAATTTAATATTACAGACAACATACACCCACGGAAATAATTCAAACTGCATTCAAACTGCATTCATTTTCTTTATTTTTAAATCTAACGTTGGAGTTCCTAAAGCCCCTTCCACTCATATTTGTATTTTTAAATCTAACGTTGGAGTTCCTAAAGCCCCTTCCATTCATATTTGTATGGCTAAAGAATACAATAGGGAAGCAGTTTTCAGATCCCCAATACTGAAAATTAACCAACAGAACGAAAGTAAATGAACACAGCAGTGTGTAGGACCCACAAAAGTAACCTTCAGCAAAAGTACTTCCGGCACGTAATTTTTTTTTTTTTTCATGGAGATATGAAAAAAAAATTTCAGCCAATCAAAACTCGCCAATGTTCATGAAAACAACTGATATTAAATTATTACGAATTGTGAACAATTTTGCTCATAAATTAAAAAAAGACAGCAGTATCAAAATCTAATAAACCTTTTTTAATTTAGGCAACGATATTTAATGTACGGGCAGAACTCAGTTTTATAAAAACTACAATCGACTGATTGATTATTTGGTGTTTAACGCTGTTTTCAACATTATTTCAGTCATATCACGGTGGCCAGTGCACCTATCCATGCTTTCCTGGAGTCTCTCTTACCAGTACTCCGCACAATATTCTTTCCAAGTCACTGTCTGCTTTACCACATAGTCGAAACTATCGTCAGCGGTCAAAAAGGAATGAATCCTTCCGCAATGAATATCATCAAGCCTCGGAAAGAAATTGGCCGAGTCGGAAATCGAACCAACAACCCCCTTGAATAGAAATTGGCCGAGCCGGGAATCGAACCAAAGACCCACTGCGACCTTGCTTTGTAAGTAAAATATTATGAAAGAGCCATGCTTTGTGTAAGAGGGGCTTAATGCATCTGCAAAAAGTTTTGACCCATGTCAGCTTGCGCGGACTGCGCAGGCTGACATGGGTCGATACTTTCTGCAGATGCTTTCACAGTGCATGGCTCATATCTAATTAAGAATTTTCACTTTCCAAAATTATGCAAAACAATGAGGAACAAGAGGCGATTGCCGGCGAAGTTACTTTTCACCATTTCTCTTTATATTAAAGCACAAAAGAATTTCAGTATTTATATCCCAGTGCCTCTTTCGCCGTCTGTCTCTTTAAAAAGATCTTTCTTGTTTTTAAATCATTTTAAATCTTGTTTTTTAAATTTTAAAATCTTGTTTTTAAATCATTGAAACTGTCATTTTTCTTTTAGACTGCGCTCCAAGGTCGAATTACAAGGTCGAATTACAATGAAATACTTGCAGTACTTTTTTTTTTTCCATATTCTATAACTTGACCTGTGTATGTATTTTGATACAATCGCCCACAAAAAGGAAGTTATCAATTATAAAAATCCAAATAGAAAAGTGGCAATGGCGCCAAGAATTTTAAACTGCAGACGATTTCGTCTTTTTTTTTTAATTTCAAAACTCTAGGAAAAGGAGTTTATGAAAATATCGTTGGCCGGTAACCAGCATTTTCTTCTTTTCCCAATTTTTTTCTAGTTTTTCTATGAATAAAAGAAAAAAAAAAATCGTTTTAGTAACATTTCATTTCTTCTGCTGCAAATGCCTTTAAAGTGGACCAGTCTAAATTTGTGTAGTTTGGTAAAGAGTTAAGTCATTCCCAGAAGACAAAATTTAATTTTAGACTTCACCAAATTCAAAGCATCTGCAGACGACATAATCGAATCTGATGCACATGAACTTCAGTTTTCTGGTAGAATAGAAAACATTGCAGGAAAAGAAGAAAATGTTGGTTACCAGCGTTTTCTTCTTTTCCCATAATGTTTTCAAAAACATTATACTTCAGGGTCGTTAAAACTCAGGATTCTGTCGTAAAGGGTTTAAACTCTGTACCAAACGACAAAATTTCAGACTGATTCAAATTGAAAGCATTTGCAGACGACAAATTAAATTACGGCTTTATTGATGGAATATGTGTCTAAAAGAGTAGAAAACATTGTGGGAAAAGGAGAAAATGCTGGTTCCCAGCATTTTCTCATTTTCGCACAATGTTTTCAAAAGTTTAATTGCTTAAGGTCGTTAAAACTTGAGATTGAGTGGTAAAGAATTTGAATCGACAAACGACCTCAATAATGTCCACCCTCTCAAATCGCTCAATTTGGCAGTCTACTTCATTTTATTGTGCGTTAATCGCAGACGACTTTCTGTATTGGTCGCGTGTCAAATTGTCAAACTGAGGGCATGGAAAACCAGGAAGTCACTGACAATTCTTTTTCAAAATAGAAAAAAAAAATGGTGTGCCAGTTTTAGTTGAGTTCCTTTTTCCTTTTTCGGCGTAGCTGAATGCGCTGGATTTGACCTACTTATTAATATTGATAGTCTCGAATGAATGAATAGTAGTTTGCGATTGTTTAAATTGTTGACATGTTTAATCGGCGGGCCTCTGCAGGTCTTATTGCAGGCACCTGTTTGCATTGGAGTCGAATACCTTTTAACAGCTAAGGTCATATCACTGCTGTCAGTGCACCTACGAATGTGTTTCCTGGCTTTCTCACACCAGTACTGACAGAGCTTTCTTCCAGAACCACTGATTATTTTTCTCACATGCATTAGAGGTGAGAGGCAAAAAATCGAAGAAAGTTTGCCTCAACTGGGTATCGAACTAGCAACCATCAGGTCACGAGTCGGATACGCTAACACTGACCTACCCGATCGGGCTACAAGTTTAGAAACACGACTATGTACAGCATATATTGTTGACAGTTAAACTGGTACCCGTTATATCTCCCGTAACCGTCCGACAGATAATAGGCGACATTATTCTAGGAAAGTTTGGTGACTACGAACCCAGACTTTTTAGAACACGACTTCAGTGTATGGTTGACGACACGCAGGTTCCTCACGTGACCATGTTTGACTATAGTTACTATTTATAGCTTTTTCCTAAATTTCGTTGACAGATACACCATGATGGTACAATGCTGGCAGGAGGACCCGGATAATAGACCGGACTTTACGAGTTTAGAATCACGACTACAATGTATGGTTGACGACACCCAGGTTAGTCACGTGACTATTATTTATTCATAGAACTTAAGCTACTTTTGCAGAAATTGAAGATCACAGATGCGCCGACAGTGCTAATGTAGCTTGCCGGATAGACTTTTTCCGAAATTTTGTGAGTATGTCTTGAAATTACTACAGGTGATTCTTTTCTTCATCGTTTACCGAACAATACATAGTTTTATTGATAGATGGCAGAATTGATGATGATGATGATAATGATAATTTTATTTGTATTTCCTCGTTTCAGATTTACATAAATATCGACGAAGAATTAGGCTACACCAATATGGACGGACAGGGAGCTCACGAATGATACGGCGAGTGCTTTGATTCTAGTGCCAACTTTTTTCCAAATTGATGTGTTTTTTTTCCATTTAACCCTTTGACTGCTAAGCGCGACTCACTGACCTTTTGCGGACAGTGTAGATCAAGATCAGACTGCACAGAACCTGCAGTCTGATCTTGGATCTACATTGTCTGACAAGAGAAAGAATATTCCCCAAAACATAACTTTTAAATAGCAATATTTGGGTTTTTACCATCGAATTGAAAATTTCATTTTAGTTATTTAGCAGGATAGGAGTTAAAAAAAAACAGACATGCGTTTCAATAAACTGCTTAGATTTACGCACTTTATTTGGGATTGTATGTACACACACACGATCCCTGCTTTACTCAAAGGTAAATGCTGGTGTAAAGTTATGCATATATTTACTCAAATAATTAAGTTATGCAGTTCAGTGAAACTTATTTTCAGACTTGGTGCTTGCTTACCTAAACTGTGTATGCAAATTTCGTGCGCACACAGTTTAGTGAGACTTGTTTTCAGACTTGATGCTTGCTTACCTGAACTGCGTATGCAACTTTCGTGCGTACACAGTTTAGTGAAACTTTCGTTCAGACTTGATGCGTGCTTACCGAAACTGCGTACGTAAATTTCGTGTATACGCATTATATAGCGCAAGGCCTCTCTTTAGTTTGAGCCGAAATAACCGCTTAGATGTATTGATCATCTATATAAACACTTGTGCCTTTGTCGTACTATTTTCAAGAAATTGGTTTTACAAAGGTGTGCTTTTACACTCCACCTTACAAAGGCTTAACTTATGTCATACAAAAAATATTTAGACTCTACCAAATTGGAAGAATATGCCGACGACAGATGAAGTGGGGCTCAAATGATGAGAATAATCCTTAGCATAGAAGAAAATATTGTAAGAAAAAAGAGAAAATGCTGGTAACAAGTCCTTTTCCATTTTAATGTCCTTTTCCCTATATATATTCATAAGGCATTTTCTCCTTTTCCCACAATGTTTTCAAAAGTTTCATTACCCAGGACCGTAAAAATGTTGAACCATTTGGCAAAGATATAAAAAAAAACCCTGAAGTTTAGTAAATCCACTCTTCGCTTATGAAATGAAATGGGGCAACTGAAAATTTTACGTAAAGCAGCCTTATTTGTTTTTTTGTTTGTGTATTTTCTAGCCTCAGAAATGATAGATGGATAATATAAAATATCAGTTAATTCTTTACGAAACCACAAAATTTTAGATTTGTCCAAATGAAAATCAAGTGCAAACGACAATTAAATGGTGACACAAATGAAGGGATTTGTCGTTGAAAGGGTAAAAAACATTGTGGAAAAATAAGAAAATGCTGGTTCCCAGCATTTTCTTCTTTTCCCACAATGTTTTTCAAGCTGCTTTCTTTTATCGGATCGTTGAAAAGATGTAACCTGAAGGCGGATGGCTTTTTCAAACACTATAGGAAAAGGAGAAAATCCTGGTAACAGCATTTATCCTGTTCCCATAATGTTTTAAACTATTTTAAAGATAGATTGGTTCAATTTTACCAGACATAATTTATTGTCTGAAAAGGCTTTTAATTTGGACAGGTCTAAAATCTTGTGATGTGGTAATGGGTCAACCCTCGAGTATATAAATTTGATTTGTTAACGACCTTGTGGGGGAAAACTTTTGAAAACATTTTGGGAAACGGAGAAAATACCGGTAACCAGGATTACCATTTTCTCATTTTCCTACAATGTTTTGTATCCCTTTTCAAACGAATCTCATCATGGCAGTCACGCTAAATTTGTCGTCTGCAAATGCTTCGGTTTGAACAAGTCTAAAGTTTATTGTCTTTTTGCGAATTACTCTAAAACTCTACAGTATTTCGGTACAAACGATTTGTATTCATAATTTTTTTCTGTAATAACCACAAGTCCAAAAAAAAAAACCAAACTCCAAATCCGTTTTAAGAATTGAAAGAAATTGTTTACGTCTGAAAGTCCCTAATTTACTTGTTTTTCTTAATATCATAATCATAATTTTCCTGCATCATCAATCATAATTAATTTCTGTTTTGTTCATTTTTTCGTTTTGACTGATCGATGCATTTTGTGATTTTTTGAGTACAGTGTTAAGGGAGATCACGCCTTCCTTACTGCATAGCTTCTTCCCGTATAAAATCAATACCTGAAAACTGCGTTAGGGAGAATTCTGTTTAGCTCAGTTGTTATGGTGTTGGTCTTCTAAACCTCAATAAACGAGGATCTCTTCCTCACGGGTTCGAATCCCGCCCGGTGCGGTTAGTATTTGAGCTGTGCATTTGTTGCGAACTTTCATGTTCGTAAGTACAGTTGAAAACTTCAGAGATGACATGAAAAGGTTTTCAGCTTTATTATACCCCCACCTTCGAGGTAGAGGGGGTACACTGGTTTCACCATGTTTGTCTGTCTATCTGTCTGTCCGTCCGTCAATCCGTCCGTCTGTAGACTTTTTCATTTCCATGCTTTAACTCAAAAGCCATTTGACCTAGAACCATGAAACTTTATACAAGTGTTCCTTATGACCCAACGAGGTACCCTCTTGTTTTTGGATCACACGGGTCAAATGTCAAGGTCAAAGGTGGCCTTTGAGTGAAAATCGTTTCCGTGCTGTAACTCAGTAGCTGTTTGACCTAGGACCCTGAAGCTTTATACAGTGTGGCTCATGACCCAAGGAGGTGTCCTATTGTTTTGGGGTCACATAGGTCAAAGGTCAAGGTCACAGGTGATCTTTGTTTTCAAAATCATTTCCGTTCTCTGATTGTGCTGCTTCAGTAACAAGGTGCATATGGGGGCTATTTGTCCGCTTTGCGACAGTTCTAGTTCATTCTTTGGTTTGCTACAATTAAATTTGATAAATTTAGTAGGAAAGAAAACACACGTAAGGGGCTGTATTTACAAATAATTATTGCGTTTTAGATATTCAACAATTTAGTATACATGTACATGTATATTTTAAATGAGCGTAATTTCTGATTGGCCCACCATTGTTCATAGATCATTGTCGTTTTTGATAATTTTATTGACATTTTCGGTAATCAAGGTGATAAAAAATTACATTAATTCTCGGTAAACTAGGTGTTAAACCAAGCGAAAAAAATATTAATCTAGTCCAAATTGAAAGCATTTGCAGACGACAAATGAAAAGTGACTGAAACAATGGATTTTGTCAGTAAAAGAGTAGAAAACATCGTGGGAAAAGCAAAAAATGCTGGTTACCAGCATTTTCTCCTTTTCTCACAATGTTTTCCAAAGTCTTCTTCCCCTGGGTCGTTAAAACTCGGGATTGTGTGGTGAAGACTTAAAGATTATTGTAGTGCACTAGTGAATTACTGGTGCACCTTAGTATCGAATATTGTCCATTCGTTTTTTTTTGTATAGGATTTTAACCCCGTTTTCACAGCTTAGGTCATATCACGGCGGTCAGTGCACCTACGTATGTTTCGCCGAGCCCCGGTAGCTCAGTCGGTAGGGTACAGGACTCAAGAACAAGGGGTGGGTGGTTCGATCCCTGGCTCGGCCAATTTCTTAACGAGGATTGATGATAGTCATTGCGACAGGATTCATTCCTCTCTAACCGCTTACCATTGCTTCAATGATGGTTTTGCTGGAAAGCAGCCGGTGGCTTGGAAAGAATATTGTGCGAAGAACTGGTAAAAGAAACTCATGATGAACATGGATAGGTGCACTGGCTGCCGCGATATAACTGATATTAATGTTGAAAATGGCGTTAAACACCATACAATCAATCAATCAATCAATAAGTCAATCTTCGCATGTGTTTCCTGGCTTTCTCACACCAGTTCTGACACAACTTTCTTTCCAAGCCACTGACTACTTTTCTCACATGCATCAGGGCTAAGAGGCAAAAAATCGCTGGAAAGAAAGTTTACCCCAACTGGGTATCGAACCCGCACTCACCAGGTCACGAGTCAGATACGCTAACCACTGAGCTACCCGGCCGGGCCTATTGTCCATTTAGTTAAATCAATTCATCATTACTTTGATTACTATTTCTCCTTTATTTTGAAATCCTTATACTACAAACAATCTAGTTTCAAATCTACTACTTATAAATACACAGACAAAGTGCAGAAATATTGCAATAAAATTGATGCGTCCTTTCCTACTTGGCATTGAAAAGAATGTGGGAAAGCAGCAGATGGCTCAGAAAGACTGTTATCCAAAATACTGGTATACAAAAGTCCAGGAACGCATGCGCAAGTGAACTGGCTGCCGTAATGAGACAGAAATAACATACAAAGTATAATAGCAACAAATGCAGCGAAAAAACGTTTGTTCATCTAGCATGTTAAGTATACGAGTAGTTGAGTCATGCTCTGTGAAATGGAGGCTTAATGCATTTGCAAAAAGTATCGATGCATGTCAGCCTGCGCATCCTGGGCAGGCTGACATGGATCGAAACTTTCTGCTGTTGATAAATGTTCTGCATGTCAAAGGACCAATCTACCTCCAGATCCGGTCGATTGTTAGACTAAATGTATTTTATGAATCCATAATTATCTGATGACTTGCTTGGTGTAATGGATCACGGGTATGCATTAAGCTCCTTTTTGCCGGAGCATAGTTCATTTTATGTTTGAGCTATCCGTTTGTTTATATGTACATAGTGTTTATAAAGTAATTTCTGTATATAATGTATTTTGTTTGTATACATATTTAGCGTACATATATATTTTTTGAGTTTTAAATAAATGATTACCAATCAAACAATCTTCACGCTTAGTTCACTTCCAAATTTTCCTGTTCAAATTTCTCGCTTCTCTCATTTGCATGCAAACCGAGAATGCGTTTGAAAACCTTGTGTGGAAAGAAGAAAATGCTGGTAACCAGCATTTTCTCCTTTTCCCACTATGTTTTCTACCCTTTCATAGACAAATATCATAATTTGAGCTCAATTTAATTTGTCGTCTGCATATGCTTTCAATTTAATTGAGTCTAAAATTTTGTCGTCTAGTAAAAGTTTAATTGAGTGGTTTTAACGCCGTTTTCAACATTATTTTAGTTATATCGCGGCGGCCAGTACACCTATCCATGCTTTCCTTAAGTTTCTTTTATAAGTACCTGCACAATGTTCTTTCCAAGCCACTGGCTGCTTTCCCACATAACCATCGTCGAATCAGTGGTCAGCGGTGAGACAGGAATGAATCCTGTCGCAATGACTATCATCAATTCTTGGAAAGAAATTGGCCGGGCCGGGGATCGAACGAGCGACCCCCTGTTCTCAAGTCTTGTACGCTGCCAAATGAGCTACTGGGGCTCGGCTCTACTAAGAGTTTAACCACAATTGGCCAATAAACATGAAAGAAGCTGCGCTATCAAATTTCTACTCGGACAAAACTATATGAAGACTGATGAAAGTCTACAAGGAAAAAATAATTCCTCTCTCACAGCTTACCACTCTTTCGACTTTGTTTATCCGGGAAAGCAGCCAGTTGCTTGGAAAGAACGTTGTGAGAACTACTGGTAAAAGAAACCTCAGGTACGCATGGATAGGTGATTAATCTGTCGTAATATAACTACGACACAGTTGGAAACGATATTTAACACAATTAAAAAAAAATAATAACTTAGTTTCACTATAGACTTTCAACCGAGCCCCGGTAGCTCAGTCGTAGAGTACAGACCTTGAGAACAAGAGGTCGCTGTTTCGATCCCCGGCTCGGCCAATTTCTTTCCGAGGACTGATGATAGTCATTGCGACAGGATTCCTCTCTCACCGCTGACCATTGTTTCGACGATGGTCATGTGGAAAAGCAGCTAGTTGCTTGGAAAGAATATTGTGCGGAGTACTAGTAAACGAAACTACAGGAAAGCATGGATAGGTGCGCTGGCCGCCGCGATATAACTGAAATAATGTTGAAAACGGCGTTGAACATCGTTCAATCATCAATCAATGTTTCCCTTTCCTTTTTTAACCCTTTTCAAAAAAAATCCAAAATTTTATGGATCGAAGAGAGGAAAGCTATTTCAATCATGATTGGAAAAGGAGAAAATGCTGGTAACCAGCTAGCAACCAGAGTTTTCTCCTTTTTTCACAATGTTTTCTCAAATTGCAACGACAAAGTTCAACATCAGTGCCGAAACTAATTTGTCGTCTGCAAGGTTTTCGTAATGAACCAGTCCAAATTTTTGCCTACAGTTGAAAAGTTGAGGTGACACGTTTCATATTTCTTAAAGTTTTATTTTCCAAGAACAGAGAGGTCGATTTTTTTTTTTTTATCAACCTTTCTGGCGTCTGTCAAAACTATAGCTACCTTCGCAGCCAGTGTAGACCAAGATCAGACTGCACAAAATGTGCAGTCTGATCTTTGATCTACACTGTCCGCTTTGTTGAGACACTCTTGACAATCGAAATGTTGAAACTGCAAATATTTGGGTCTCATTTCTATACCGGAAATTTCTGTAGGTCTTTTTTCGGCACTCGAAGTGTTAAAGACTGTGTGATATGAAACGGATTCAAAAATTTGTGAACTTAAATGTGATTGGCTAAAATTTATTCAACTGACCTTTCATCATAGGAGGTTTTTTTTTTTTAATGCTGAAATTAAAAAGTGCTACGTGAACTATCTTCAGATATAAGTGTTATCTAAATTGATAAGTGAGAATTTAATACAGGAAAAAATACCATTTATTTATTTCATGCTTTCCGGTAGGTTATCGTGAAATATCGGTGAAATATATTTCGATATTTCATGGTTACGACCAGTGAAAATACCGATTTTTATATTCTGACTCTACAATTGAAGGCGGAAACAGTTGTTCCCGCGCACTAGTTACCTAGGTGAAATGCACGTGCCTCACAACCAGATGGAAATATGACGTAATTATTTACATTTCTCGCGCTTGACGTAATATTGTAATGCGTTGCTATGCGGAGGGGTAAGCCACGGGGAATAACCGAAAAGAACTGTACTGGATTTTGCTTTTGGAAGCAATTATGCCTTTTTTCCCACAATGTGTTTTCACCATGTCAGAGAACTTCACCTCAATTTTTAACAACTTTAAAATTGCCGTCTGCAGGTGCTTTCTGTTTGAAAATGTTAGAAATTTGTCGTTTGATAAAGTTTTAAGAGATTTAATTTTTCTTTCCTTGTAACATCCCTTTTCATCGATATAGTTGTACCTGGTATAATAATCTTTCTTTAATCAATGCAAATGGGAGGCCTGGCAAAGTGATGGTATGCCTGTGTATGGTACATCAACAGAGGCTATACATAATGTTCTCAAATAGTGAATGCCTCAGTCTGTTTGCTTGCATTGCTTTACCCAAGCACATTTCATATTTGTTTGGTTTCAAAGTTTGATCTTTGTATCGACTTACTGGTTGCATAAATATCGTAAGTGAAAACGTTGCAGAAAATTCAATCTACATATTTTTTAGACCTGACAAAACATGTCACAAATTGCACAAGAAAAAAAAATGAGTTGATATGCAGTCCAAATTCCGCAAAGTTCATCTTTTCGTGTTATAATGGCGTTACAACCGTTTAACAAGCATGTCGTGTTCTGGAAAGCATTTTGATAACCGTTAAAGTTTGTTGCTATTGTGGTCATTGTAACTATAGTTGTCTTCTACAAATTTTTATAATTTGGACGAGTCCAGAATTTGGTTATCTGTTAAAATGTTAACCGCAAGATGAAAGATTTGGAGAATGAATTTTTTCACTCAAATTTATTCCTAAGTTTTTGTAATTGATATGTATTCAGTTTTCACTATTCGGACGGGTAAAAAGTCGCCCTCACGAGTGCAAAAAAAATAACTGATTTTGTCAACAGAACAAGAAACAAAGGGAATTCAAAGTGAAACTCTTTTCTACGAATTATAAACAATTTTGCTCATAAATTTAAAAAAAAACAGCTGTGTCAAAATCTAATAAACCTTTTTTAATTTAGGCAACGATATTTAACGTACGGGCAGAACTCAGTTTTATAAAAACTACAATCGACTGATTGATTATTTGGTATTAAACGCTGTTTTAAACATTATTTCAGTCATATCACGGTGGCCAGTGCACCTATCTATGCTTTTACCAGTACTCCGCACAATATTCTTTTCAAGTCACTGTCTGCTTTACCACATAACCATAGTCGAAACTATCGTCAGCGGTCAAAAAGGAATGAATCCTGTCGGAATGACTATCATCAACCCTCGGAAAGAATCTGGCCGAGCCGGGAATCGAACCAACGACCCCCTGTTCTTAAGTCCTGCACGCTACCGACTGCGCTACGACGGCTCGGCTTAAAAACTACAAGGGGGAAATAGCGGTTGCATGTCACCTGCAAGTACTCCTTTTGTCCACAATATTTTCTATGGTTCTTCAAATATCTCATTTTCCTTCTTTTTAAAATTTTTTTCCGATAAAAAACAGAAAAAAAAAAAAACGTGTATGTATGAGTAGGTGGTTTGTGTAAGTATATTTCAGTTGCTACTGTGCTTATGGGTTAAACTTTTTATGAGCATGGGGCGAGAACAGGGTCTTTTGTGGACGATAAAGAACAAGACCAGACTGCACAGAACGTGCAGTCTGATCTTTGATCTATGTCGTCCGCTTTTTTCAGTTAAGCCCTTCCGATTACAATCTTTCTGAGATTCAGTGGATTCTAATTTCAGTCGCCGAAAAGGTCGAGTTTATAGAACCCTTTTCTACACAATCCCTAGTTTTAACGACCCTGATTAGTAGGCCTTTTGAAAACATTGTGGGAAAAGGAGAAAATGCTGGTAACCAGCATTTTCTCCTTTTCGCACAATGTTTTCTACGCTATCTGATACAAATCCCATCGTTTGTGTCATATATATTTTGTCATCTGCAAGTGCTTTCAAATTCGACTCATCTAAAATATTGTCGTTTGGGAGAGAGTTGATTAGTACTGACAGAGTCAACACGGACCTCAAGCACCGTCTAAACCCTTCCCCTGTTGAATAAGTAAAATGACACTTTCAAGCAGATAGTAAAAGTACAAATATTGCTTTTTCAAAGTTAATTTTGGGGGTGAAAATATCTCTTTATCGGACAGTGTAGATCCAAGATCAGACTGCACGTTCTGTGCAGTCTGATCTTGATCTACACTGTCCGCAAAAGGCCAGCGAGTCGCTCTTAGTAACCTAAGGATTAATTGCTGCCGCGGAACTGAAAAAAAAAAGATTGTGACAATAGTAGAAATTGCTCGTAATGAGTATTCTTTTCCATTTACCACATTGTTTTCATTTTGAATCACAAGTACAGCGCCATTTTCTGTTGTTTTTTCCGTGTTTCATAGAAATATTTTCAGAGTTTGCATGTTCGGTTTGTCTGGGGGGAAGTGCATTAATTTACTAACTCACGTGGCCAAACTGTGGCGGGAAAAACCCGCATCCTTGAACGTAACGTATAAAGCTACGGAGGAACGCCGACTGTAACGGTACACAGTTACGATTTGGTCTTTCGACGTATTGAACCGACGTTGAGGTAAGATTGCTTTGCTGTACACGTTTATTTTTGACCACGCACTCTTGTGTATTTGCCCTTTACCAGACGACAAAATTTTAGCCTTGTCCAAATTGAAAGCATTTGCAGACGACAATTTCAATGTGGCTCAAATGGTGCAATTATCCTTTGATAGGGTAGAAAGCATTGTGGAAAAAGGAGAAAATGCTGGTTACCAGCATTTTCTCCTTTTCCCACATTGTTTTCAAAAGGCTTCTTTCCCAGGGTCGTTATAAGTCGCCATTGTGCAGTAAGGGGTTAAGGACCTCAAAGAAGACGGCTTTTGAAAACAATGTGAGAAAAGGAGAAAATCATCGATATTGAAGACGAAGGCTTTCGAAAACATTGTGGAAAGAGGATAAAATCGACGACACTGAAGAAAAAAGGCTTGTGAAAACAATCTAGGAAATGGAGAAAATCAACGACCTTGAAGAAAAATGCTTTTGAAAACATTGTGGGAAAATGAAAAAATGATTAATTAGCATTTTCCCTTTTTTCAACAATGTTTTCTATCGTATCAAAGACAAATTCTGTCATTCCAGCTATCGTTAACTTGTCGTCAGCAAATGCTTTCATTTTGAACGAATTTAGAATTTTGTTGTCTGGTAAGAGCTGAAGAAATATTGTATTGAAACAGGTGAAAACAAAATAAGACTTGTACATTCAATGAGGTCTGATCTTGATCTACATCGTCTGAAAAAAACGGGTTTTGTTGCTGGTGAAAGGGATCCAAGCTGAATTTATATCTCTGGGAATAAAACTAACTTGGAAAAATATTTGGTATGGATAAATTTGAGAAAATATTGTGGAAAATGGAGAAATCGAATGTTCAGGGCCAAATCTGTACATGAGTCATGTTCTGTGAAAAAGGGGCTTAATGCATCTGCGAAAAGTATCGAACAATCGCGGACTTCGCAGGCTGACCTGGGCCGAAATATTTCGGTAACTATCAATTTTCTGTATTTACAAGGACCAGTCTACCTCACAATTAAATCGGTTGTTAAAAGAAGTGGCTATTACGGATCCATAAGTATTTAATGGCTTGCTTGGTATCATGGATCACGACGATGCATTAAGCCCCCTTTTGCCAGAGAAAGGCTCATATGTACGAGGGTTGTCGCAGAAGTAAAAGGACTATTGCTGTAACATGAACAATTATTGGCGTATAAGCAAGAAAACTAACGCGGATTAAGTGCCATATCTCATGATTATTTCTCCCAAAAATCATCAAAAGACATATAACAATAACGAAACTACAGTTAAAATACATACAACGCTAAACGCCACCCGGCGCACAGAATAACGTTCACTGACGTCCAACATGACGTCGCTTATCATACTTTCTCCACATAGTCCCCACCAGTGCGAATGACGGCCTTCACGAAACTCTTTATGCCATCTGAACACTAATGAACGGCAACATTTATACTCGTCCGCTTCCTGAACAAGGTGGTAGGTCTTTATAGGTGTTTTACCGAGCGCTTGACAAAACTGGATTACCGCCCGCAACTTGACATCTCCTGTGGACGACATGACTCTTTTTCTCCGTAGACTCTGACGTGATGAAAAACGCTGTATCTCAGCTAACGGAAATGCTATGGCGCTCAAATAAACAGGAAATGACGTCATAACGCCACATATTGTGCAGCCGAACTTTCGCGCGTAAAAACAAAACGTGACAAAAATTTCAACGGCTATCTAGAAATATTTACTATACAATTCTGTGTTTTAACGACACTGAAGAGAAAGGCTTTTGAAAACATTGTCAGAAAAGGGGGAAAAAAAAAATGCTGGAAATTAGCATTTTCTTCTTTCATCACCGTACTTTCTACTTTTCTGAAAACATATCTCATTAATAAAGCCACATTTAAGGTGTCGTCTGCGAATGCTTTCAAATTGGACAATTCAAAATTTTGTCGTCTACCCTGTAACCCCACACAACCACACAATCAAGAAAAAGCATTCTGAAAACATTGTGGGAAAAGGAGAAAATGCTGGTAAGCTAATCATATCATTTAAAAGTATGGAAATTATCATGCAGGTGACTACTAGCTATTGAACGGTCGGTCCAAGTGTTAGTTACTAACAGAAAAATGAATTTTAAAACTAGATTAAAACTTGCCAGGTTGCTCTATCTTTTGTTTAGTTTTTGCCTGATTTTAAAATTCTTTTTTTCTGCCAGCGACTAACACTTGGACCGATTTTACAAAAACTGATCGTTATTTTCACAGTATTTACTATACTTTAAAAGGTATGATTTAACTTTGAATGTATTGTTAACTTTTGGCTGGTATTGTACCTTTAAGTAAAGAGTTTAAGTTGCAAAGTAAAATGTCTTAAAGTAACAATAAAGGCCAAATGTAAACAAAGCGGGTGTTTGAATGCATTTGAATTTATATAATATCATTTAAAAGTATGGAAATTATTGTGAAGATGACAATCTGTCATTGAACGGTCGGTCCAAGTGTTAGTCGTTGACAGAGAAATGAATTTCAAAACTAGGTTAAAACTTGCCAGGTTGCTCTATCTTTTGTTTACTTTTTACTGATTTTAACATTTATTTTTTCTACCAGCGACTAATACTTTGACCGATCTCACAAAAACTGATCGTTATTTTCACAGTATTTACTATACTTTAAAAAGAACGATTTAACTTTAAATGTATTGTTAACTTTTGGCTGGTATTGTACCTTTAAGTAAATAGTTTAAGTTGCAATGTAAAGTGCCTTAATGAAATCTTCAACTGTTACAGATAGAAAACAACTCAATATGCAGGTCTTTCGCTGGATGTTGGTCGCAGCTGTGATATTTGTGCTTGTCAATCCGACAGAGGCCTGGAGATTTAGATTGAGAAAAACGCTGAAAAAAATTGGCAGATCCGTAAAGAAAGTTGCTAAGAAACTAAAGTGTAAGGTGAGTTTTGATCGTTAGCTTTACCGAGATGTTGCGATTAAAGGGACTATTTTTTTTTTTTTTTTTTTTTTATCTCTGTGAATTCCTCAGAATCAAAATTTCTCACGTTTTGATTTATCGCGATAGTTTTATAAAATTATCATGATAGCTATCTCGTATCTTGTGGCAGAAATATGCCACTATTTTGATCATTGAATATTTTAAGGCGAAATTTCTCATTCGAGCGCGAAGCCGACATTCGAGAAAACATTATCGTGATAGTTCTAGATTGTAGATCTGTCGCAAAATGTATTCCCCAAGACATTTGAGCCGTGCTTTGAGAAGAGGAGGAGGGTAAATGCATCTCCGTGATGCATTATACTTGTACCAAGCCTCTAATCACATAATCATGGATTTTCGAACAAAATTGTATCTTACAACCGACTGGATCATGAGGTAGTATAGTTCTTTGATATGCAGAAAAAATATAAATATGCGGATTGCGCAGACTGACCTGAGGCGATTATCTTTGCAAATGCATTAAACCCTCTTTTTTCCCAAAACATGGCTATTATGTAAACGGTATGTAAACGGTATGTATACATGTGATATGCGACCACATAAATATTTGTCGCACTAAATGTTTCCCAGATATATACATGTCAATGATGGCGATGTACAAATTGATGTTGCTTATTCTTTGCAGGGTTTATTCGGCGTTGCTTGTCCAGTTCTGGTAGGTAGTGGTGCTGTAGGACCCGTAGCCGGTAGAGTGGTCGCTGAGGGGTGTAAGGTCGCAAAGAAGAAGTGCAAGAGAAGTGTACGTATTGCAAGTGTGAATGTGACTTTCTGGTGCGGTTTCTGGATTAACAAACACATTAATGTTTTCCAAACTGTGCACATTATAACTGAACGAATTGATACGAAATCTTTACAGATAACAATGTTTAAACGTCTAGATAAATTATTTTTGGCCCGGCATTTATGGAATTCTTATAAACTTAGGTCACCATGGCGAACTTCATAGAAACAAAAGTTTGTCACAGAACTTGCACCATCACTCGTATGAATCTGCTTAGTTAAATATGGGGGGGGGGAGTAATCTTACATTACACAAACGTCTTTATTAATAATTTAGCCGTGAACAGCATCTAGTATTCACGTGGGTTCGCCATACTGGTAAATGGAGAGATCTTTTTGAAATATCTTTCTTGTCCTTGTGTTGTTTGAAATTCTTCTGTCTTTTCCAAGAAACAAAAATGGAAAAAAACAAGGAAAACATTTTTGGAAAAGGAGAAAATGTTGGTTACCTGGTTACCGTATTTTCCTACAATGGTTTCTTATCTTTCAAAGAGAATTCCCAGCTGTCAAACAGCACTTAATTTCTCGTCTGCAAATACTTTAAATTCGGACTTATTAAAATTGTTGTGTCTTGTCTTGTAGAGTTTAAAAAAAAAAGGGGGGGGGGATGGATACTGGTAAAAGAGAAAAGGTGGAAGGGGGCTCACTGCTGCCCCAAACTCCAAATACTATGAGTTTCGCTTTGTCTAAAAATGTAACTATTACAGTCAGAATTACTACTACTATTACTGTTGTTGCTGCTGCTCAGTACTGTCAGTGCTTTGATTTCTAACTCGACCATTTTCGCACAGGTTGTTAGCGGCATGATCCTGCTACCTTTCTCGGATAACTTCGCAGACTATGATCAGAACGGTGACAAGCTGATCTCATACGAAGAGTTCACTTTTGCCGTGATGAGTAGCATACCAATGGGCCACCCAGAAGAGCTGACAGAACCTTTCATTTTCGCAGATCTCAACAGTAAGTCGGGAGGGAGGGGAGTTTTATCGTCCTTGTAACACTTTACCAAACAAGCGTGAATTTTAACCGTTATCTTGCTATATAACTTAAAATTAAACTTTCAAGCCGAAATCCAGAACCCAAGTTTTACTATTTCAAAAGTATTTTATAGGGAAAGATGTCTCCTTACCGGACAGAGTAGATCCAAGATCAGACTGCACGTTCTGTGCAGTCTGATCTGGATCTACACTGTCCGCAAAAGGTCAGTGACTCGTGCTTAGCAGCCTAGGGGTTAATGGCCCTGATTAAGTGTATTTTTTTTTCAATGGGGTGAGGAGAAAATGCTGGTAACGAGCATATTCTCCTTTTTCCATTTTTTTTAAAAATTTAATTCTGTTAAAGACAAATTCCTTGCTTTGAACAAAATCTTATATGTCGTATGCAAACGTGTCGCATTTTGGATCGGTCTTAATTTTGTCTTTTTTTTTTTCAAAGACATCAGCGTTGAATTTTAGGTTTCTTGATCCTGACTAAGCTCCTGTCTTGTGTACAAATCCCTTTACTTTTTCAGTCCCTTACACCATATACTACTATATCAAATATTTATCCATGTTTACACAGTTGACTAAATTCTACACCATGTAAAGTTTTAACATAGTTTTTGCTCTCTGCCTGCAGAGATGTATCTTTAATATCATCATTTTTATTATTTCAGATGACGACCATTTGGATACAGATGAATTCCGTGGAGCACCATTTTTGTTTGCTCGTATGTATATTTTTTGGACATAACATCATCTTACTCCCAGCATGTCTGCTCTGTTACAGTTTATATAAAAGCCATCCTCTGTAAAAAGGGGGTTTAATGCATTTGCAAAAAGAATCGACCCAGGTCAACCTGTGCAGTCCGCGCAGGCTGACCTGGGCCGAAACTTTTTGCTATGGTCATTTTTCTACATGTTCAAAGACCATTCTGCGCCAGGATTTAGCCGGTCGTAAGGCGAAAAAAGGTTTTATGGATCCATAATTCTATGATGACTTATTTGGTATAATGCATCACATACATGTATTAAGCCCTATTTTGTCAGAGTGCGGCTTATATACTATGACATTATGATTGTATATTCTCTGTTTTCGTCCCCGTGTCACCCTCTGTCAGAATTGCGAGTCTCTCTTCAAAGAAAATTTAAAGAAGTCACTCTTTATTAAACCGTGAACAACCTCTGACTGTCTGTCTGTCTGTCTGTCTGTCTCTGTGTGTGTGTGACTCTCTCTCTCTCTCTCTCTTGAACTCGCAAGGTGAGAGAGGGGACCGGGCTTCGAGTCCCCTATTTGTTCACTACATTTATCTCTACCGGTTACAAAACTGACCATTTTTTTCGGCGTAGCAGAATGTGCTGGCTGTTGACCAATCTCTTGGTATAATGAAATTGAATAAATAGATGGTAAATTTGCGATTGGTCAAAAATGTGCTCATGTTTATTTGGCCGGACCCTGCTGTCCCATTTTCTGGCACATTTATCATACTTATAAACAAGTATCAGTACCGTTCTCCAAGGGCACCAATCGTTACCCCAGGGCCTTTATTAAGACCACAGTAAACTGATTCTTTTCTTGCACTACTTGGTAATTTGATATAGTTTTTATTATTTTTCTTCATTTTGAGCCACACTAACACAAACCAAAAGGAAAAAAAAATATTCATCCTCCAGTTCCTCTTACGCCACCTATCTTTTTTCAAAAAACATATTTTCTCTGCTGTTTCAGATGTGAACGACAATTTGCAGAACATCAACCAGACCTTGACAACGCCTTCAATATTAAACATAACAGATGACGGAAGCTTCGACATGTTTTCAAACGAGACGGCTGATCCAGCCATTGAACAAAAACCTGTCGTGTAAACTTTGTCCTTTTTGTAAAATCTCCTAGTCATAACGTGTAATCCCCTGCAGATGAATTTTTTTTTTGTAGCACATCGCTTTTGCAAAGATTGTGACTTTTGCCACATTTTTTCATATCCGTATTCATTTATAGTCTTGATTTATACCGACCAGCAGAGTCGCAGCTCGGCCGGGTAGCTCAGTGGATAGCGTATTTGACTTGTGATCTGGTGGTTGCGAGTTCGATACCCGGTTCAGGTAAACTTTCTTTCCGGTGGTTTTTCGCTTTTCACCACTGATGCATGTGAAAAAAGTAGTCCTTGACTTAGAAGTAAAGTTGTGTAAGTTCAGGTGTGAGAAAGCCATGAAATACATGCGTAGGTACACTGACTGTCGTGATATGACCTAAAGTGTTCAAACGGCGTTAAACTTCAATACAAACAAGCAAACCATCATAGTCGTAACAAAATTAAAGATGAACCCTTACAGCCAGAGAGTAAACGAACGCTGTTAAAACTTTACAGTGTGTAGAATCTAGATAGCTGTGTAAAGACGGTGCGCGATCAAATTTTTACTCGGACAAAACTATGCGAGGACCGATGATAATCTATGGAGGAAAAAAATCATTTCTCTCTCACAGCTAATCACTCTTTCGACTTAATTTGTATGGGAAAGCAGCCAGTGGCTTTGAAAGAGCGTTGTGAGAACAACTGGTAAAAGAAACGCCGGGTACGCATGAATAGGTGATCAATCCGTCGTGATATAACTAAAACACAGTTGAAAACGATATCAAACACAATTAAAAAACCCAATAGTTTCACTATAGACTTTCAGCCGAGCCCCGGTAGCTCAGTCGGTAGCGTACAAGACTGAGAACAAGAGGTCGCTGGTTCGATCCCAGGCTCGGCCAATTTCCTTCCGAGGACTGATGATAGTCATTGCGACAGGATTCATTCCTCTCTCACCGCTGACCATTGTTTCGACGATGGTTTTGTGGAAAAACAATCAGTGGCTTGGTAAGAATATTGTGCGGAGTACTGGTAAAAGAAACTTCAGGAAAGAATGGATAGGTGCGCTGGCCGGCGCGATATAACAGAAATAATGTTAAAACGGCGTGAAACACCATACAATCAATCGATGTTACCCTTTCGTTTCTTTAACCCTTTACCAAAAATTCCAAAATTTTATCGATCAAAGAGGAGAAAGGTTTTGAAAACATGGTAAGAAAAGGAGAAAATGCTGGTAACCTGCTGGCAACCAGCGTTTTCTCCTTTTACCACAATGTTTTCTTAAATTTCAAAGACAAAGTTCAACATTTGAGCCACAATTTATTTGTCGTCTGCAAATGCTTTCGTAGAGTACCAGTCCAATATTTTTTCGTAAGTTAAAAAGTTGAGGTGACACGGTTCATATTTGTTCAAGTTTTATTTTCAAAGAACAGCGAGGTCGATTTTTTTATCAACCCTTCTGGCGTCTATAGTTGCCTTCGCAGCCAGTGTAGACCAAGATCAGACTGTACAAAACGTGCAGTCTGATCTTTTATCTACACTGTCCGCTTTGACGGGACATTCTTGACAATCGCAATCTTGAAATTGCAAATATTTGGGTGTTATTTCTATACCGGAAAATTCTGTAGGTTTTGTTTTTCGGCACTCGAAGTGTTACCGACTCTGGGATATGAAACGGATTCAAAAAATTGTGAACTTAAATGTAATTGGCTAAAATTTATTCAACTGGCCTTTCATCATTGGAGTTTTTTTTTTAAATGCTGAAATTGAAAAGTGCTACGTAAACTGTCTTCAGATATAAGTGTTATCCAAATTGATAAGCGAGAATTTAGTACAGGAAAAAATATCATTTTTTTCTACCACTTACAAATGTTATTCTTTCCGTATAAGGCAGTCTCAGCTCGATTTCCAGCTGGGCTAGGGGTCCTGCGTGGCTCAGTGGTAAATCTAGCCCTTTACCACACATTTCCGAGTTTTAACGACCCTGAAGGAGAAGACTTTTGAAAACATTGAGGGAAAAGGAGGAAATGCTGGTAACCAGCATTTTCTCCATTTCCCACAATGTTTTCTATCCTGTCAAAGAACTCTGGTTCTTTTATATCACTTTCGATTTTATCGTCTGCGGATGCTTTTAATTTGGAACCCAGAGGCCCCTAATTCGAGCCCCACTGGAAGAACTTGGGTTTTCATGGGAGTGTCCATGGACAAGACATTTCAGAGCCCTAGCCTTGTACTGATGAAACCCAGAACATACATTAATAAGCGAGCTGTGGTCATGAGGTGACTGAAATGATGTTAAAAGCGGTGTGAAACACCTTCAATTCGACCGGCTCAAAATTCTTTCCTAGGAACGATGGAAGTCGTTAGGACGGGATTCACCCCTCTTATACTACTCGACATTTATGTTGAAAAGCAGCCAGTGGCTTTAAGAGAGCATTTTGCAAAGTACATATAGAAAGAATGTCCTTAAATATGATGGGGAATGAATCTATAAACTTGAGCAACAAATACCTTTTGCCCTGCGTTTTAACTCTTTACCAAAGGACAAAGTCTTAGCCTGGTCCAAATTGAAAGCATTTGCGGGCGACAAATTGAATGTTACTCAAAACCTGAAATTTGTCTGTCATAGAACAGAAAACATTGTGGGAAAAGGAGAAAATGCTGTTTACCAGCATTTTCTCCTTTTCCTACAATGTTTTCAAAAGCCTTTTTCTCATGGTCTTTAATACTCGGGACTGTGTGGTAAAGGGTTAAACTTCTCAAATGGGATGAAGTATAATATAATAAAATTTCTTTTCTGTGAAAAAAGGAAAGGTCGAGAGTGGGGGATTCCCACAACAAAAATATTTAACCGAATTCTTGCTTCAGACGACATTTGTGTCTGGAAAAAAAATCCCACTATTCAAAACCTTGTGGCAAAAATAGATATTGCTCGTTACGAGCGAGTTATCTTTTTGTCTCAATATTTTAGCACGGATAAAATTTTGATGAAAATATGATTATTTCTTTTTTCTAAAAAAAAAAAAATGTTACCAAAGTCATCAGCTGCAAAATTTGTTTCAGGATGTAATTAAGTTATAAAGGTCATGGGAAAGTCCCTTGGTTGTTTCATCTGTCAACACGGGTAGGAAACTTCATATTCAGAGCCAATGGCTCTGACGAGAAAATGATGTGTTGGTCTTCCGTTTCTGAAGATGTCGGCTGAAAAACAACCAAAAAACAGGTTAGCTTGTCATTATTTGTAATCATGTGTTCTTATGTCTTTGAAATTCCAAAAAAGGAGAATGTCATGCAATGCTATGGTCTTCCAATGTGTTTTCTACACTACGGAAAGTTGTAACAAGTGTACGATGTTGTCTGAATCATTTGTGGCGTGGGTTGACCTTAGCTAAAATAAAACGTCACGGACCTAAATTCAGTCTATTATTGCCATATAATTGGCAATTGAAAGAGAGTCTTGCTGTCCCAAAAGCGTGAATTAATATCTTGAAATGTTACATTCACTGCTGGTAAGGAATTGAAAAGAAATAGCACAAAAATGGTGAAAATAAAGAAGGGCTCCGATCATGTGGACCGGCTCTGAATTGTAAGTCGGCACAGAATGATGAGGACCTCCTTTCAAAATTTAGTTTTCTGTAAAAATTTACTCAGGAAGTAGGCTTTGTTTTTTCGTTAATACTTTCTAGTCCAAAATGTAGTACTTTTGTTGGGTGGAACATGACCGAATTTATGGAAATACAAAGGACTGGTATTGTCACGATTGAAAAATCCTGTCGAACATTACTCTGTCTGACTTTTGAAAATACTTTTGTGTAGCTTTTGATTAACAGAGTGGTCTATACATGTATACAGCATTTGTCATGCTTTTGTCGTAAGTGCAGCCCACACGTAAGCAAAAATGATGAAAAATATTTGGCATCTTCGGAAGACTATCTGGTCTTGAAACAGTCATTAAAAAGCTAAATGAAAAATGTATCGACCGTAGTAGAGATACTGAATAAAAAAAAACTTTTGTAACAAAGCGTGAGAAATACAGTTGAGCTATTCGCATCACACGCCTAGGGTATATGTGTGAACACTCTTAACTCTTTTCAACACCTAACACGACACAACAGTATGTCAGGTGTGTGGGGGTATATACAAGTCTTTAAAAAAAAACCAAATTCGCAAGCACGTCAAGACCAAAAAATTGTTCATAGATCCCTGATTTTGATTGTACTCACTCAGATCCTTCAATGCTCAATTAACGAAACGCATATTAGATCGGAATATGTCATATATTAGTTGCCGTGCCGAGTAATTTTGATTAAGTAAAAAGTAAAATTCTAGAAAAAAAAAAAAAACCCTGCGTATCGTCATTTTTTCGAACAGTTTAGGGAATTTTCATGATGTATTTTAAGTCTTAAAGTTTTGAAAAACCTTGCTCTGAAAAAAAATATCCGATGTCCGAAATCCTTTTAAGCATGTGCAGACGAAATGGATACGAATGAAACGGGACAATACGCAGGTTTTTTTTGTTAGAATTTTACTTTTTACTTAATCAAAATTACTCGGCACGGCAAAACACGAAAACCCTCGACAAAACTGGTGCCAAATTTACATAAACCGCTCTAAGACCCTTCAAACTGCCTTTTTATCCTATATAATGACTCAAAACAGCTAATTGCATACACACTCAGTAAATCATTATATTGGAGCTGCAATCTCAATCTAATTACGGCGTAAAGTGAATGATTTCTACATTAGAAATGGGGAGGGGTCGGTGTGAGATTTTTGAAACAAGTGCAAACGACAATGTTTAGGACATTCAAATATATAGGACGGAAAAAAAAATAAATAACTCGAAGCCATTTATTATGAACCCTTAAAGTGCCTGTCACAACTTTAGCTGGTTCTGCAGCCTGTGTAGATTAATATTGGACTGCACTAAACGTGATCGTTTGTATGTTTGGATGGATGTTTGTTTATAATCGGCTTAAAGATAACTGATATGTGACATTTTCTGATCTAATATGCATCTGGTTAAATGAACATTGAAAGATCTGAGTAAGTACTATCAGAATCAGGGATCTATGAACATTTTTTGGTCTCGACTTGCTTGTGAAATAGTATCTTTTTTTTTTTGTTAAAGTCTTGTATATACTCCGCCCACCTGACATACGGTTGTGTTGTGTTAAGTATTAAAAAGAGTAAAGAGTGTTCACACATATACCCTGAGGCGTGTATTGCGAATAGGTCGGTTGTACGTCACACGTTTTGTAAAAGTTTTTTTTTTCTATTCATCATCTCTGCTATGGTCGTTACATTTTCCATTTAGCTTTTTAATGACTGTTTAAAGACCAGAGAGCCTTCCGAAGATGCCAGGTATTTTTTCTTTTTCTTTTTTTTTTTTTTTTTTTTGCTTACGTGTGGGCTGCACTTACGACAAAAGCATGACAAATGCTATATATATGTATAGACCATTCTTGTTAATCAAAAGCTACACAAAAGTATTTTCAAAAGTCAGACAGAGTAATGTTCGACAGGATTTTTCACTCATGACAATACCAGTCCTTTGTATTTTCATAAATTCGGTCATGTCCCATCCAACAATAATACTACAGTTTGGACTGAAAGGTGCTAACGGAAAAAACAAAGCCTTAGTAAATTTTTACAGAAAATTAAATTTTTGAAAGGAAGCCCTCATCAATCGGTGCCGACTTACATTTCAGAGCCGGTCCAGATGACAGAGCCCTTCTTTATTTTCATCATTTTTCGTGCTATTTCTTTTCAATTCTTTACCAGCAGTGAATATAACATTTCAAGATATTAATTCACGCTTTTGGGACAGCAAGACTCTCTTTTAATTGCCAATTATATGGTAATAATAGACTGAATTTAGGTCCGTGACGTTTTATTTTAGCTAAGGTCAACCCACGCCACAAATGATTCAGACAACATAGTACACTTGTTACAACTTTCCGTAGTGTAGAAAACACGTTGGAAGACCAGAGCATTGCATGACATTCTCCTTTTTTGGAATTTCAAAGGCATAAGAACACATGATTACAAATAATGACAAGCTAACCTGTTTTTTAGTTGTTTTTCAGCCGACATCTTCAGAAACGGAAGACCAACACAACATTTTCTCGTCAGAGCCATTGGCTCTGAATATGAAGTTTCCTACACGTGGTCAACGAGTTCCGATTGTGACGTCACAATAGAGCTATATCCTGTACGTTATTTTAATGCAAATCGGACATTATATATAGGATCTGACATGAGTTGGCGTTGAGATAAAATTTTATTAAACGAGTCTAGAGAAAAAATTATTAAACGAGCCTCTGGCGAGCTTAAGAACATTTTTTCTTGACGAGTTTAATAAAATTTATATCTCATACGCCAACGAATGTCAGATTCTTTTTATCACATAACGATATTTCACAAATCATAGATAAGAAGATGCAAAACCATCTATAGATGCACACGCGGTAATATCCATAAAACCCATTCACTTCTATGAAATACGTACAAAATGACGTCAAAAATGACGTCACACAATTGTGATATTAAACGTGTATGAGATAAGAAAATTCGTAATGGGTATATTACACTGAAAACATGGGAGGTTATGTGATAAATATAGGATCTGACATGAGTTTGCTTTTGAGATAAAATTTTATTAAACGAGTCTAGGGAAAATGTTGTTAAGCGAGCCTTTGGCGAGCTTCATAACATTTTTTCTTGACGAGTTTAATAAAATTTTATCTCAAACGCAAACGAATGTCAGATTCTTTTTATCACATAGCGAAATTTCACAAATTATTGATCAGAAGATGCGAAACCATTCTATGCACCCGCGGTAATATCCATAAAACCCATTCACCAGAACTATGAAATACGTACAAAATGACGTCAAAAATGACGTCACATAATCGTGATATTACACGTGTATGAGATAAGAAAATTCGTAATGGGTATATTACACTGAAAACAAGGGAGGTTATGTGATAAAATAATGTTACGTTAATGACGTCGACGTTTTTGTACAGCTTTTAACTTTTTGCTATTATTTGATGACTTGATCTCATCTGCAAAAAAGAATGCATGCAACTAGTATCTTCTGCTTTTCCCACAATATTTTTACATGTATTCGTGGATAAAGCTCTACTGTTTTCCATATCCTGTTCGCATTTCTACAATAAATCAGACGAAGCTATAACATTACGTTCCGGTTATCACGTCGACGTTTCACAAGTTCTAACCCATTATTTAGTCTGAAATCTTGTTTTTTAAATCTATACCAAACGGCAAATTTTAGATTCGTCCAAACTGAAACGATTTTGCAGACGACAAATAAAATACGACCAGAATGATGCAATTTATCTTGGAAAAGGGAGCAAACATTTCGGGATGAAAAGAAAAATCACCGTAGGAAAAGGAGAAAATACAGGGTGGAGGTCCAAGAAGAGGTGAGCTGCTTAGAAACCCAGAGATAGCCTCGCAAGTATCGGTGCTTTACACTGAGCATGTAAAAGAACCAAGGAAATCTATTCTAAAAAGAGCCAGGGTCTGATACCCGGATTTCCTTGTATCCGACTCTTTCTCTCTACTCCAATCTGCGCCTGCCAGATATGCGTATATATAATAACAAATACATGTACTCGTACATATATATCACACGAAAGTTTGAAAGTTATATAACTAACTAACTAAGCCTGTACTGAAATATCTCAAAAAAAAAATGAGGTAATCAAACAACTAACACTGAAAAGTGGTACTCCAGTCTAGTGGAGGGATTTATATAACAAAGCAAAGCAAACTGATTGCCAGCATTATCTCCTTTTCCTGCAAGTTTTCAATCATTTTGAAGGAAAATTCTATTATTTGGGAAACATTTAGTTTAACGTCTGCTAATTTTCTAATTGTATCAGTTTTTGACGTCGTAAATCATTTACCAACTAATCCTGCGTTTAAACTTGTTTTAATAACATTTAATAATAGTATCCTTTTGAAAACATTTAGGACATAGACATAGACATAGATTTATTACGATTTGTACATAAGTACCTCATCATGAAAATACAACAATGACATATAATAATAATAATAATAGTCACGATCTATCATGGGTTGATTTGTAAGTATTGTACAACAAATTTTTAAAAGAAGAGGAATATGGAATGCTACATAACATGCCGTACTACAGACGTGTCATTACATGTTGAAAAAAAAATAACATGTGCACAGAGAAACATCAAACATATCGAAGAATGATACTGAAGAATAATGGAACAGTACTCAAATGGAAGATATAATAAATTAATGCTATTGTTACTGATAGAAAATGTTTTCTTTTTAGAATGAACTTGTTAAGGATACTGTAGGACCTACGATAGGTTTCTTAGCGATAAGGCCTTTTTTACAAATATTGATAACTTTTTTATTTCATTGTGGTTTTCTGTTGACATTAAAGTACAAAATTTTATGAAACTTGGTTTTTTTGTGTAGTATTTCTTTATATATGTATTTCTCAATTCGGTGTACAACGGGCAGATTAAAATAAAATGATACTCATCCTCAATATCATGGGTATTACATTTCAAACAATACCTTTCACTTCTTATAATTTTAGCCCTCCCATATCGTCCTGCTTCTATTTTTAAATTATGAGATGACATACGTAATTTTGACAGACAAATTCGTAATTGTTTAGGTAAAATTTTTAAATATTTTTCAATGCCAAAGTCTATTTTGAAATGTTTGTATGAGTATAATGATTCAGTTTTCTCCATATTTTCATGCCAAGTTTGTTTGAAACAGTCTGAAACGCGTTGTTCAAAAGAACAGATGAAACTATTTGTATGAAAACTATAAGGGTTAAGCCAAACATCTGCGAATCCATAGCGTTCCAATAAATCTTTTATATTAGAAAGCCAGTTTGATTTTCCAGATTCGACATCTGCTTTTAACAATGTATAAACTTTTGAAAGGATAATATTTTTTTCATTAATATTTATATTTACCAGCTTAAACCAATATTTGAGTAAGCGTTTATAACGAGTCAAGTATAGTGGCATTCTGCCTGTTTCGCCGTAAACTGCTTGATTTTAGGTACTTCGTTTAACATATAATAATCTCTTCAGAAATTTGAAATGTACACGTTCTAACTGATTTGTTTTGGAAAACCCCCAAACTTCACTCCCATAGTTTAAAATTGAACCAACGAAGGAATCAAATAACTATCATTATATCAGGAGAAAGCCCATATTCCTTTATCTTAAACATAAATACATTTAGTGCCTTTAAAGCTTTACCTTGAATAAGTTCAAAATTAGTGCTAAAATTACCAGTATAGTAAAAGACGGTGCCCAAATAATTGAATTTGTCAACGATTTCTATGGGTTCCCCGCCATACCACCATTTTTCATTTACTTTTAATTGCCCTCGTTTTCTAAACACAACTATTTTTGTTTTTTCACAGTTAACCTCTAAATTGTATAATTCACAGTAATCTTTCAACTTATTCAATTTATTTTGTAATTCGGAGGGCGATTTTGCCAAAATAACTATATCATCGGCAAACAGTAATAGAGTTATAATCATATCAAATATTTCAATACCGTCTCCCTCGAATCCCTGTAAATATAATTCTAAATCCTCAAGGAAAAGTGAAAATAAAATCGGCGACATTTTTTCTCCTTGCAAAAGACCCACATTGTTGTCGAAGAAATCAGAGTATATATTATCTTTACGAACTTTTGCTTTTATTTTCGAATAGATGTCTTTAATGATACGTAGGATTTTGCCATTCAACCCAAGTTTATTCAACTTGAACCATAAAAAATTTCTATTAATACTTTCAAACGCTTTTTTAAAGTCAATAAACGCGCAATATAATCTTTTCTTTTCACCTATGAATTTATGAATAACTGAATTCAAAACAAAAGTAGCGTCGACGGTAGACATTTTTTCCCTGAAGCCAAACTGAGCATCAGATATTATGTTATTTTCGTCGCTCCGTTTACTTATTCTGTTTTGTAATACACCGGTAAAAATTTTACTAAAATTACTGAGGAGTGTGATACCTCCATAATTAGAAACAATGTTGGGGTCTCCCTTCTTAAAAATTGGGATTACAATACCTTCTGCCCACGTACTAGGGTAGGATCCTGAATCGAGGATAGCGTTAAATAAATCACACAAATACGGTAGAATGATATCAAAAGTTTCTTTAAAATACGAATTCAGTAATTCATCACTACCTGGAGCCTTCCCTAACTTTAACTGTTTAATTACTTTGGTGATTTCTTGTTGCGAAATGTAAACGTTCAGCTCATCAAAAGTACTGTCAGTGCTTTGAAAATCTCCTTGAAAGCAAAAATTTTCATCGTTTTTATCTGTTTGTATTAGTGTATTGCTACCCATGCATCGAAAATGTTCAAAAAGTTCTGTTAATGGCGCCTGACATGAAGTATTTTTCTTACTAGTGAACAAATTCCAAAAATCTTTTGGTTTAGAATGACGTAGTGATGTGATCTTGTTAACTTGTTTAAGTTTGTACTCTTTCTTTTTACGTTTTAACATTTTTTTGTATGTGGTTTTCGCATGAAAAAACATCGATCTATTTTCCTCAGATCTGCAATTATTATAAATATTACGTATACTTCTATAGTTTGTTTTAGCAATGAAACATTCCTTGTCAAACCAACTCTCATTTCTGTTAAAACCAGCATTTGATTTAATTGTAACTTTTTTAGAAAAGAAAGGATCGGCCTCATCGTGTAATATTGAAACTATAGCATTCAAACACTGATCAATAGATTCTTTATTTGGATTGTTCAGACAGGATACTGCCCTGTTCAAATCGGGTAGTCTACTAATCAATTTGTGCCGAAATTCATCCCGTAATGAATCATTCCATTGGTTTTTTTTAAAAAAGTAAAAATTATCGTTGTAACCTCTATCTACTGTTTCAAAACATGAAATAGTAAATTCGAGCGGTGCATGGTCTGATAGATAATTAAAATCACAAATACAAAATTTAGCTACTGTGTTAAAATCTCGCTCACATAACAAAAGATAATCGATGGTAGATGCCGTTTGCGAATTCATGAATGTAAATGTGCTGGTATTCAAAACATCCCCCAGTCTACCGTTAGCTATGCGTAAATGGTTTGACTTATACAGTTCTAGTACACGTTTACCCTGGTTGTTACATGTTTTGTCAAGTGAGGCCCGAACTAAGGGGCGATCTGGTGTATGTTCCTCCAGGTCAATGTCTTCCAAATTTTTGTCACAAATAACAAATACTAGCTTTTCTGCAGCTCTACCATTAAAATCCCCGAAAACATATAATTTACCTTCAGAGTTAAATTGACATATATCATTTTCTAAAATTTCAAATAGATCTAAATAATATCCTTTTGAAAACATTTAGGGGACGGGAGAAATTGCTTTTGCAAGCAATTATGCCATGCGAAGCGGTTTCATACAAAAGTGTGATTAGGTTTTTTTTTTTTTCATACCTCCATGAAAAAAAATAAAATTCTCTTCGTTCCCTATAATTTAATATTACAGACAACATACACCCACGGAAATAATTCAAACTGCATTCAAACTGCATTCATTTTCTTTTTTTTTAAATCTAACGTTGGAGTTCCTAAAGCCCCTTCCACCCATATTTGTATGGCTAAAGAATACAATAGGGAAGCAGTTTTCAGATCCCCAATACTGAAAATTAACCAATAGAACGAAAGTAAATGAACACAGCAGTGTGTAGGACCCGCAAAAGTAACCTTCAGCAAAAGTACTTCCGGCACGTAATTTTTTTTTCATGGAGCTATGAAAAAAAAAAAAATTCAGCCAATCAAAACTCGCCAATGTTCATGAAAACAACTGATATTAAATTATTACGAATTATAAACAATTTTGCTCATAAATTAAAAAAAAAAAAACAGCTGTATCAAAATCTAATAAACCTTTTTTAATTTAGGCAACGATATTCAATGTCCGGGCAGAACTCAGTTTTATAAAAACTACAATCGACTGATTGATTATTTGGTGTTTAACGCTGTTTTCAACATTATTTCAGTCATATAACGGTGGCTAGTGCACCTATCCATGCTTTCCTGGAGTCTCTCTTACCAGTACTCCGCACAATATTCTTTCCAAGTCACTGTCTGCTTTACCACATAGTCGAAACTATCGTCAGCGGTCAAAAAGGAATGAATCCTGCCGGAATGACTATCATCAATCCTCGGAAACAAATTGGCCGAGTCGGAAATCGAACCAACAACCCCCTTGAATAGAAATTGGCCGAGCCGGGAATCGAACCAACGACCCCCTGTTCTTAAGTCCTGCACGCTACCGACTGCGCTACTCATCTAAAATATTGTCGTTTGGGAGAGAGTTGATTAGTACTGACAGAGTCAACACGGACCTCAAGCACCGTCTAAACCCTTCTCCTGTTGAATAAGTAAAATGACACTTTCAAGCAGATAGTAAAAGTACAAATATTGCTTTTTCAAAGTTAATTTTGGGGGTGAAAATATCTCTTTATCGGACAGTGTAGATCCAAGATCAGACTGCACGTTCTGCGCAGTCTGATCTTGATCTACACTGTCTGCAAAAGGCCAGCGAGTCGCTCTTAGTAACCTAAGGATTGATTGCTGCCGCGGAACTAAAAAAAAAACATTGTGACAATAGTAGAAATTGCTCGTAATGAGTATTCTTTTCCATTTACCACATTGTTTTCATTTTGAATCACAAGTACAGCGCCATTTTCTATTGTTTTTTCCGTGTTTCGTAGAAACATTTTCACAGTTGGCATTTTCGGTTCGTCATGGGGGAAGTTAAATAAATTTACCAATTCACGTGACCAAACTGTGGCGGGAAAAACCCGCATCCTTGAACGTAACGTATAAAGCTACGGAGGAACGCCGACTGTAATGGTACACCTTTACGATTTGGTCTTTCGACGTATTGAACCGACGTTGAGGTAAGATTGCTTTGCTGTACACGTCTATTTTTGACAATGCACTCTTGTGTATTTGCCCTTTACCAGACGACAAAATTTTAGACTTGTCCAAATTGAAAGCATTTGCAGACGACAATTTCAATGTGGCTCAAATGGTGCAATTATCCTTTGATAGGGTAGAAAACATTGTGGAAAAAGGAGAAAATGCTTGTTACCAGCATTTTCTCCTTTTCCCACATTGTTTTCAAAAGGCTTCTTTCCCAGGGTCGTTATAAGTCGGCACTGTGCAGTAAGGGGTTAAGTACCTTAAAGAAGACGGCTTTTGAAAACAATGTGAGAAAAGGAGAAAATCATCGATATTGAAGACGAAGGCTTTCGAAAACATTGTGGAAAGAGGATAAAATCGACGACACTGAAGAAAAAAGTCTTGTGAAAACAATCTAGGAAATGGAGAAAATCAACGACCTTGAAGAAAAATGCTTTTGAAAACATTGTGGGAAAATGAGAAAATGATTAATTAGCATTTTCTCTTTTTTCAACAATGTTTTCTATCGTATCAAAGACAAATTCTGTCATTCCAGCCATCGTGAACTTGTCGTCTGCAAATATTTTCATTTTGAACGAATTTAGAATTTTGTTGTCTGGTAAGAGCTGAAGAAATATTGTATTGAAACAAGTGAAAACAAAATAAGACTTGTACATTCTATGAGGTCTGATCTTGATCTACATCGTCTGAAAAAAACGGGTTTTGTTGCTGGTAAAAGGGATCCAAGCTGAATTTATATCTCTGGGAATAAAACTAACTTGGAAAAATATTTGGTATGGATAAATTTGAGAAAATATTGTGGAAAATGGAGAAATCGAATGTTCAGAGCCAAATCTGTACATGAGTCATGTTCTGTGAAAAAGGGGCTTAATGCATCTGCGAAAAGTATCCACCAATCGCGGACTGCGCAGGCTGACCTGGGCCGAAATTTTTCCGTAGCAATCAATTTCTGTATTTACAAGGACCAGTCTACCTCACAATTAAATCGGTTGTTAAAAGAAGTGGCTATTACGGATCCATAAGTATTTAATGGCTTGCTTGGTATCATTGATCACGAAGATGCATTAAGCCCCCTTTTGCCAGAGAAAGGCTCATATGTATGTGACAAAAATTTCAACGGCTATCTAGAAATATTTACTATACAATTCTGTGTTTTAACGACACTGAAGAGAAAGGCTTTTGAAAACATTGTCAGAAAAGGAAAAAAAAAAAATGCTGGAAATTAGCATTTTCTCCTTTCATCACCGTGCTTTTTACTTTTCTGAAGACATATCTTATCAGTAAAGCCCCATTTAAGGTGTCGTCTGCGGATGCTTTCAAATTGGGCAATTCAAAATTTTGTCGTCAACCCTTTACCACACAATCAAGAAAAAGCATTCTGAAAACATTGTGAGAAAAGGAGAAAATGCTGGTAAGCTAATCATATCATTTAAAAGTATGGAAATTATCATGAAGGTGACTACTAGCTATTGAACGGTCGGTCCAAGTGTTAGTTACTAACAGAAAAATGAATTTTAAAACTAGATTAAAACTTGCCAGGTTGCTCTATCTTTTGTTTAGTTTTTGTCTGATTTTAAAATTCTTTTTTTCTGCCAGCGACTAAAACTTGGACCGATCTTACAAAAACTGATCGTTATTTTCACAGTATTTACTATACTTTAAAAGGTATGATTTAACTATGAATGTATTGTTAACTTTTTGCTGGTATTGTACCTTTAAGTAAAGAGTTTAAGTTGCAAAGTAAAATGTCTTAAAGTAAGAATAAAGGCCAAATGTAAACAAAGCGGGTGTTTGAATGCATTTGAATTTATATAATATCATTTAAAAGTATGGAAGTTATTGTGAAGATGACAATCTGTCATTGTACGGTCGGTCCAAGTGTTAGTCGCTGACAGAGAAATGAATTTCAAAACTAGATTAAAACTTGCCAGGTTGCTCTATCTTTTGTTTACTTTTTACTGATTTCAACATTTATTTTTTCTGCCAGCGACAAACACTTGGACCGATCTCACAAAAACTGATCGTTATTTTCACAGTATTTACTATACTTTAAAAAGAACGATTTAACTTTAAATGTATTGTTAACTTTTGGCTGGTATTGTACCTTTAAGTAAATAGTTTAAGTTGCAATGTAAAGTGCCTTAATGAAATCTTCAACTGTTACAGATAGAAAACAACTCAATATGCAGGTCTTTCGCTGGATGTTGGTCGCAGCTGTGATATTTGTGCTTGTCAATCCGACAGAGGCCTGGAGATTTAGATTAAGAAAAACGCTGAGAAAAATTGGCAGATCCGTAAAGAAAGTTGCTAAGAAACTAAAGTTGTGTAAGGTGAGTTTATTGGATTACTCTGTTTTGACCGTTATCTTTACCGAGATGTTGCGATTAAAGGGACTATTTTTTTTTTAATCTCTGTGAATCCCTCTGAATCAAAATTTCTCATGTTTTGATTTATCGCGATAGTTTTATAAAAATATCATGATAGCTATCTCGTATCTCGTGGCGGAAATATGCCACTATTTTGATCATTGAATATTTTAAGGCGAAATTTCTCATTCGAGCGCGAAGCCGACATTCGAGAAAACATAATCGTGATAGTTCTACCCGTTTCTCTATCCGGTATTGTAGATCTGTCGCAATATGTATTCCCCAAGACATTTGAGCCGTGCTTTGAGAAGAGGAGGAGGGTAAATGCATCTCCGTGATGCATTATACTTGTACCAAGCCTCTAATCACATAATTATGGATTTTCGAATAAAATTGTATCTTACAACCGACTGGATCATGAGGTAGTATAGTTCTTTGATATGCAGAAAAAATATAAATATGCGGATTGCGCAGACTGACCTGGGGAGATTATTTTTGCAAATGCATTAAACCCTCTTTTTTCCAAAACATGGCTATTATGTAAACGGTATGTTAACGGTATGTATACATGTGATATGCAACCACATAAATATTTGTCGCACTAAATGTCTCCCAGATATATACATGTCAATGATGGCGATGTACAAATTGATGTTGCTTATTCTTTGCAGGTTTTATTCGGCGTTGCTTGTCCAGTTCTGGTAGGTAGTGTAGCAACCTCTGTCGGTGGTGTTGGAGGAGCCGTAGCCGGTGCAGCGGGCACTAAGGGATGTAAGGTCGCAAAGAAGAAGTGCAAGAGAAGTGTACGTATTGCCAGTGTGAATGTGACTTTCTGGTGCGGTTTCTGGATTAACAAACACATTAATGTTTTCCAAACTGTGCACATTATAACTGAACGAATTGATACGAAATCTCTACAGATAACAATGTTTAAACGTCTAGATAAATTATTTTTGGCCCGGCATTTATGGAATTCTTATAAACTTTGGTCACCGTGGCGAACTTCATAGAAACGAAAGTTTGTCACAAATCTTGCACCATCGCTCGTATGAATCTGCTTAGTTAAATATTGCGGGGGGGGGGGGGGAGAATCTTACATTGCACAAATGTCTTTATAAATAATTCAGCCGTGAACAGCATCTAGTATTCACGTGGGTTCGCCATACTGGTAACTGGAGAGAGCTTTTTGAAATATCTTTCTTGTCCTTGTGTTGTTTGAAATTCTTGTCTTTTCCAAGAAATAAAAATGGAAAAAAAAAAACGAGGAAAACATTTTTGGAAAAGGAGAAAATGTTGGTTACCTGGTTACCGTTTTTTCCTACAATTGTTTCTTATCTTTCAAAGAGAATTCCCAGCTGTCAAAAAGCACTTAATTTCTCGTCTGCAAATACTTTAAATTCGGACTTATTAAAATTGTTGTGTCTTGTCTTGTGAAGAGTTTTAAAAAAAGGGGGGAAATGGATACGGGTAAAAGAGAAAAGGTGGAAGGGGCTCACTGCTGCCCCAAAACTCCAAATACTATGATTTTCACTTTGTCTGAAAATGTAACTATTACAGTCAGAATTACTACTACTATTACTGTTGTTGCTGCTGCTCAGTACTGTCAGTGCTTTGATTTCTAACTCGACCATTTTCGCACAGGTTGTTAGCGGCATGATCCTGCTACCTTTCTCGGATAACTTCGCAGACTACGATCAGAACGGTGACAAGCTGATCTCATACGAAGAGTTCACTTTTGCCGTGATGAGTAGCATACCAATGGGCCACCCAGAAGAGCTGACAGAACCTTTCATTTTCGCAGATCTCAACAGTAAGTCGGGGGGGTGGGGTTTCATCGTCCTTGTAACACTTTACCAAACAAGCGTGAATTTTAACCGTTATCTTGCTATATAACTTAAAATTAAACTTTCAAGCCGAAATCCAGAACCCAAGTTTTACTATTTCAAAAGTATTTTATAGGGAAAGATGTCTCCTTACCGGACAGAGTAGATCCAAGATCAGACTGCACGTTCTGTGCAGTCTGATCTGGATCTACACTGTCCGCAAAAGGTCAGTGACTCGTGCTTAGCAGCCTAGGGGTGAATGGCCCTGATTAAGTGTATTTTTTTTTCAATGGGGTGAGGAGAAAATGCTGGTAACGAGCATAATCTCCTTTTTCCATTTTTTTTAAAAATTTAATTCTATTAAAGACAAATTCCTTGCTTTGAACAAAATCTTATATGTCGTCTGCAAACGTGTCGCATTTTGGATCGGTCTTAATTTTGTCTTTTTTTTTTTCAAAGACATCAGCGTTGAATTTTAGGTTTCTTGATCCTGACTAAGCTCCTGTCTTGTGAACAAATCCCTTGACTTTTTCAGTCCCTTACACCATATACTAGTAATGTATATCGAATATTTATCCATGTTTACACAGCTGACTACAATTCTACACTCTGTCAAGTTTTAACAGCTTTTTTGCTCTCTGCCTGCAGAGATGTATATTTAATATCATCATTTTTATTATTTCAGATGACGACCATTTGGATACAGATGAATTCCGTGGAGCACCATTTTTGTTTGCTCGTATGTATATATTTTTTGGAAATAACATCCTGTTACTCCCAGCATGTCTGCTCTGTTATAGTTTATATACAAGTTGGCTTTTTTACAAAAGAAGCCAGGAGAGGTCAGCATCAATGTTTTCAAATAGTTTATTGGCTTTAAATTTCAATATATTTTGGTAGATGTAAACAAACAAGTAAAAAATCCGCCGCGTAGAAACCTCTAATGCTTTACATGACGGTCATTTGACCTTCTTCCCGCGTTTTCAAGTCGCATGATCTTGTCCAGCGGTCTTCTTTCTCTTTTTTAACGAAATTCTTACTATTTTTTCTTCTGCTTAGACTTATTTGCTTAATGAAAAATTACAATTATTTGAGAGGTAATTTGCATCCATGGCAAACTAATATAACAAATCCTTTCTGAAAATCGTCATATAAAAATAAACCACGTCTATTTCCTGTTTCGGTTTTTTGATTTCGCTTTATTTACAAAATCATGACGAAACAGACTGTGTATCGGAACAATTTTGCAAGAAAAACGGATTTAGACAGCAAATTCTGTGGCAGTCTGCCTTTTAAACTCACCACTATTGGAGAGGTCTGATGACCTCTCCAATAAGCAATGGTCTGTAAAAAGGGGCCGAAACTTTTTGCTGTTGGTCATTTTTCTACATGTCGAAAGACCATCCTGCGCCACGATTTAGCCAGTCGTAAGACGAAAAAAGGTTTTATGGGTTCATAATTATATATTGACTTACTTGGTAGGATGCATCACAGGGATGCATTAAGCCCCCTTTTGCCAGAGCGCGGATCATACATTATGACATCACGATTGTCCATTCTCTGTTTTCGTCCCCGTGTCCCTGTGAGAATTGCTAGTTCCTCTTCGAAGAAAATGTAAAAACGAAGTCACTCTGATTAACTGGTGAACAACCTCTGTCTATCTGTCTGTCTGTCTGTCTCTCTCTCTCTGGATAGCTCAATTGGTAGAGAACTCGCATGGTGAGAAAGTCGACCGGACTTCAAGTCCCCCAGATTGTTCACTAGATTTATCTCTACCGGTTACAAAAACTGACCATTTTTTTCGGCGTAGCGGAATGTGCTGGCTTTTGACTTGTGTCTTAGTGTAATGAAATCGGATAAATAGATGGTGATTTGCGATTGGTCAAAAATGTGCTCGTTTTTTTCTGCGGGACCCTGCAGGCCTATTTCCTGGCACATTTATCACAATACAAGCATCGGTACCGTTACCCAAAGGGGCACCAACCGTTACCCATGGGCCTTTACTGACACCACAGCAAACTGATATGACAAGGGATGATCCTTTTCTTGCACTACTCGGTAATTTGAGATAGTTTTACTATTTTTCTTCAGATTGATTTACCAAAAAAGGATTTTAAAATTTTTTTTTCAAGTGCCTCTTGTGCTTTCTATCTTTTTATACAAGAAAAATCTTGAAGATTGATAGCGTAAATTTGCCAGCAAATAGGCAGTGGCCCTTAGAAAAAACATGTCACTACATTTATTAATCACGGGGGCACTTATAATAACCATGTCTGCAATCACAAATTTCTATTCATTCATTTGTTATCAGTACCAAAAAGTAGGTCAAAAGCCAGCACATTCAGCTACGCAGAAAAAACATTTTTTTTTGTCTGCTGTTTCAGATGTGAACGACAATTTGCAGAACATCAACCAGACCTTGACAACGCCTTCAGTATTAAACATAACAGATGACGGAAGCTTCGACATGTTTTCAAACGAGACGGCTGATCTAGCCACTGAACAAAAACCTGTCGTGTAAACTTCGTCCTTTTTGTGAAATCTCCTAGTCATAACGTGTAATCCCCTGCAGATGAATTTTTTTTGTAGCACATCGCTATTACAAAGATTGTGACTTTTGCTACATTTTTTCATATCCGTATTCATTTATAGTCTTGATTTATACCGACCAGCAGAGTCGCAGCTCGGCCGGGTAGCTCAGTTGGTAGCGTATTTGACTTGTGATCTGGTGGTTGCGAGTTCGATACCCGGTTCAGGTAAACTTTCTTTCCGGTGGTTTTTCGCTTTTCACCTCTGATGCATGTGAAAAAAAGTAGTCCTTGACTTAGAAGTAAAGTTGTGTAAGTTCAGGTGTGAGAAAGCCATCAAATACATGCATAGGTACACTGACTGTCGTGATATGACCTAAAGTGTTCAAACGGTGTTAAACTCCAATACAAACAAGCAAACCATCATAGTCGTAACAAAATTAAAGATGAACCCTTACAGCCAGAGAGTAAACGAACGCTGTTAAAACTTTACAGTGTGTAGAATCTAGATAGCCGTGTAAAGGCGGTGCGCGATCAAATTTTTATTCAGACAAAACTATGCGAGGACCGATGATAATCTATGGAGGAGAAAAATCATTTCTCTCTCACAGCTAATCACTCTTTCGACTTAATTTGTATGGGAAAGCAGCCAGTGGCTTTGAAAGAGCGTTGTGAGAACAACTGGTAAAAGAAACGCCAGGAACGCATGAATAGGTGATTAATCCGTCGTGATATAACTAAAACACGGTTGAAAACGATATCAAACACAATGAAAAAACCCAATAGTTTCACTATAGACTTTCAGACGAGCCCTGGTAGTTCAGTCTGTAGCGTACAAGACTGAGAACAAGAGGTCGCTGGTTCGATCCCCGGCTTGGCCAATTTCCTTCCGAGGACTGATAATAGTCATTGCGACAGGATTCGTTCCTCTCTCACCGCTGACTATTGTTTCGACGATGGTTTTGTGGAAAAACAACCAGTGGCTTGGTAAGAATATTGTGCGGAGTACTGGTAAAAGAAACTTCAGGAAAGCATGGATAAGTGCGCTGGTCGCCGCGATATAACAGAAATAATGTTAAAACGGCGTGAAACACCATACAATCGATCAATCAATCAATCGATGTTACCCTTTCGTTTTTTTAACCTTTTACCAAAAAATCCAAAGTTTTATCGATCAAAGAGGAGAAAGGTTTTGAAAACATGGTAAGAAAAGGAGAAAATGCTGGTAACCTGCTGGCAACCAGCGTTTTCTCCTTTTACCACAATGTTTTCTAAAATTTCAAAGACAAAGTTCAACATTTGAGCCACAATTTATTTGTCGTCTGCAAATGCTTTCGTAGAGTACCAGTCCAATATTTTTTCGTAAGTTAAAAAGTTGAGGTGACACGGTTCATATTTGTTCAAGTTTTATTTTCCAAGAACAGCGAGAGCGATTTTTTTATCAACCCTTCTGGCGTCTATAGTTGCCTTCGCAGCCAGTGTAGACCAAGATCAGACTGCACAAAACGTGCAGTCTGATCTTTGATCTACACTGTCCGCTTTGACGGGACATTCTTGACAATCGCAATCTTGAAATTGCAAATATTTGGGTCTTATTTCTATACCGGAAAATTCTGTAGGTTTTGTTTTTCGGCACTCGAAGTGTTAATGACTGTGGGATATGAAACGAATTCAAAAAATTGTGAATTTAAATGTGATTGGCTAAAATTTATTCAACTGACCATTCATCATTGGAGGTTTTTCTTTTTAAATGCTGAAATTAAAAAGTGCTACGTAAACTGTCTTCAGATATAAGTGTTATCCAAATTGATAAGCGAGAATTTAATACAGGAAAAAATATCATTTATTTCTACCACTTACAACTGTTATTCTTTCCGTATAAGGCAGTCTCAGCTCGATTTCCAGCTGGGCTAGGGGTCCTGCGTGGCTCAGTGGTAAATCTAGCCCTTTACCACACATTTCCGAGTTGTAACGACCCTGAAGGAGAAGACTTTTGAAAACATTGAGGGAAAAGGAGAAAATGCTGGAAAGCAGCATTTTCTCCATTTCCCACAATGTTTTCTATCCTGTCAAAGAACTTTGGTTCTTTTATATCACTTTCGATTTTGTCGTCTGCGGATGCTTTTAATTTGGAACCCGGAGGCCCCTAATTCGAGCCCCACTGAAAGCACTTGGGTTTTCATGGTAGTGTCCATGGACAAGACATTTCAGAGCCCTAGCCTTGTACTGATGAAACCCATAAATAAGCGAGCTGTGGTCATGAGGTGACTGAAATGATGTTAAAAGCGGTGTGAAACACCTTCAATTCGACCGGCTCAAAATTCTTTCCTAGGAACGATGGAAGTCGTTAGGACGGGATTCACCCCTCTTATACTACTCGACATTTATGTTGAAAAGCAGCCAGTGGCTTTAAGAGAGCATTTTGCAAAGTACATATAGAAAGAATGTCCTTAAATATGATGGGGAATGAATCTATAAACTTGAGCAACAAATACCTTTTGCTCTGCGTTTTAACTCTTTACCAAACGACAAAGTCTTAGCCTGGTCCAAATTGAAAGCATTTGCGGGCGACAAATTGAATGTTACTCAAAACCTGAAATTTGTCTGTCATAGAACAGAAAACATTGTGGGAAAAGGAGAAAATGCTGTTTACCAGCATTTTCTCCTTTTCCTACAATGTTTTCAAAAGCCTTTTTCTCATGGTCTTTAATACTAGGGATTGTGTGGTAAAGGGTTGAACTTCTCAAATGGGATGAAGTATAATTATAATAAAACTTCTTTTCTGTGAAAAAAGGAAAGGTCGAGAGCGGGGGAATCCCACAACAAAAATATTTAACCAAATTCTTGCTGCAGACGACATTTGAGTCGGAAAAAAAAACACTATTCAAAACCTTGTGGCTAAACTTATGGTGGCATATTTCTGCCACGAGATACGAGATAGCTATCATGATAATTTTACAAAACTATCTCGATAAATTAAAGTTTCCTGGAAATTTTATCGAGATAGTGAAAAGTTTCCTAAAAAAATATCACGATAAACTTAATGTTTTAACGCAAAATTTCTCAATCGTGCACGAAGCTGACATGCAAGATAAAATTATCGTGATAATTCTACCTGTTTCTCGATATCTATAAATAGACAATTTATCATTTGGATGAACTCGGTAGTTTTTGACTTCACAAGATTGCAGTAAGTAAAAGTTCGAATAATTAATAATTGTAGCTTAATTGGTAAATTTTGACAAGACTCGAGACGAACAGAAGTCTGTAAAATCACAAAGACAACTCGAAATGCCTCCTACAAACACTTTAAAACTATTCAGGGAAAAGGAGAATTCATTAGGTTGTAGACGAAGATGTTCCGAAACCGTATCTAATCATAGATACCGTGAATGTCAGTTATGGGCATGATAGCAAAAAAAAAATCATGGTAACAGGTAGAATTATCGCGATCTTTTTAACCTGAAAATTTTTATTATCTAGATAATATTTCCAGGAAACTTTTTTTTATCACGATAGTTTTCTAAAATTATCATGATAGCTATCTCGTATCTCGTGGCAGAAATATGCCACCATAAAAAATAGATATTGCTCGTTAGCAGCGAGTTCTCCTTTTGTCATTTTAGCAAGGATCAAATTTTGATTAAAATATGATTATTTCTGTTTTACGAAAAATGTTTCCAAAGTCGTCTGCTACAAATTCGTTTCAGGATGTAATTAAATTATAGAGGTCACGGGAAAGTGTTTGTTTCACCTGTCAACGAGTTCCGATTGTGACGTCACAATTGAACTATATCCTGTTCGTTATTTTAATACAAATAGGACGTTATAATAACGTTACGTTTATCACGTCGATGTTTTACAACTTTTCAAGTTTTAACCTATTTCTATTATTCGTATTTTTCGCATATGCTCTTGAAATCATTATGGAAAATGAGGAACGAACAATACTATCTTTTGTCACCAAATACATTTTAATACATTTATGTTTTAAAGTCTAATATTTTTTCATATCCTGTTTGCATTATACTAGAAATCAAACGTAACGGTTACGTTCCAGTGATTACGTCGATGTTACACAACTTCTTACCCTTTCTTTAGTTTGAAATATTGTTTATTTTTACCAAACGGCAAATTTTAGATTTGTCAAAACTGAAATGATTTGCAGACGAAGAGTTATATACGACCAGAATGACGTAATTCATCTTGGAAAGGGGAGAAAACATTGCGGGATAAAGAGATGAGGACACGGTAGGAAAAGGAGAAAATACTGATAGCCAGCATTATCTCTTTTCTTGCAAGTTTTTGACCCTTTCGAAGGCAAATTTCATTATTTGGGAAAAATTTAGAGAAAAAGCAATTGCTCCTGTTCCCAAAATGCCTTTTTTCCCACAATATTTTTTTACCATGTCAGAGATTTTCACTTTCAATTCTTACTAACTTCGAAACTGTCGTCTGCGTATGCTTTCTGCTTGAAAAGGTTGAAAATTTGTCGGCTGGTAAAGTTTTAATAGATTTAACTTTTCTTTCCCAATAACATCCCTTTTTATCGAATGTACCAACAACAATACTGTTGTACCTGGTACAATTATCTCCCTTTAATTAATGCAAATTGGAGGCCTGGCAAAGTGATGGTATGCATGTGTATGGTATATCAGCAGAGGCTATACATATTATTCTGAAATAGTGAATGCCTCAGTCTGTTTGCTTGCATTGCTTTATCCAAACACATTTCATATTTGTTTGCTTTCAAAGTTTGATCTTTGTATCGACTTCCTGGTTGCAACAATATTGTAAGTGAAAACGTTGCAGAAAATTCAATCTACATATTTTTTAGACCTGATAAAAAAATGAGTTGATATGCAGTCCAAATTCCGCAAAGTTCACCTTTTCGTGTCATAATGGCGTTACAACGGTTTAAGAAGCATGTCGTGTTCTGGAAAGCATTGTGATAACCGTTAAAGTTTGTTGCCACTGTGATCATTGTAACCACATTTGTCTTCTATAATTTTTTATAATTTGGACGAGTCCAGAATTTGGTTATCTGTTAAAATGTTAACCGCAAGATGAAAGATTTGGAGAATGAATGTTTTCACTCAAATTTATTCCTAAGTTTTGTAATTGATATGTATTCAGTTTTCAGTATTCGGACGCGTAAAAAGTCGGCCTTCAAGTGTGCAAAGAAAATAACTTATTTTGACCACAAAACATGAAACGAAAGGAATTTAAAGTGAAACTCTTTTCTATGAATTATAAACAATTTTGCTCATAAATTAAAAAAAAAAAGGCGATGTCAAAATCTAATAAACCTTTTTTAATGGCGTTCAACCCTTTACCACAAAAAGAAAATATGCTACGATATTTAATGTACGGGCAGAACTCAGTTTTCAAAAACTACAATTGATTGATTGATTGTATGGTGTTTAACGCTGTTTTCAACATTATTTTAGTTATATCGCGGCGGGCAATGCACCTATCTATGCTTTTCTGGAAATTCTTTTTCCAGTACTCCGCACAATATTCTGTCCAAGCCACTGGCTGCTTTCCCACATAACCATATCTATCCTTTTCCGGGGTTTCTTTTGCCAGTACTCTGCACAATTTTTTTTCCAAGCCACTGGCTGCTTTACCACATAACCATAGTCGAAATATGGTCAGCGGTTAGAGAGGAACGAATCCTGTCGCAATGACAATCATCATTCCTCGGAAAGAAATTGGCCGAGCCAGGGATCGAATCCACGACCCTCTTGTTCTCAAGTCCTGTACGCCTCCGACTGAGCTACCGGGGCTCGGCACACTTTCAAGCCGATTGTAAAAGCACAAACGTTGCTATTTCAAAGTTAACTTTCGGGGTGAAAATATCTCTCCTTATCGGACAGTGTAGATCCAAGATCAGACTGCACGTTCTGTGCAGTCTAATCTTGATCTACATTGTCCGCAAAAGGCCAGTGAGTCGAGCATAGCAGCCTAACTGTCGCCGCGGAATTTAAAAAAAAAGACATTCTGATAATAATTATTGTAGAAACTGCTCATAATGGGTAATCTTTTCCTTTTTTCATATTGTTTTCGTATTGACTCAAATCCCGTGTTTTCTTTAGTTTTGTCATAATTCATAGAAACTCTCTCAAAGTCCGCAGGATTTTTTGTAAAGGGGGAAATGCATAAATTTACCAACTCACGTGGGAAAACCCACATCCTTGAACGTAACGTATAAATCTACGGCGGAACGTCGACTTTAACGGTACACCTTTAGATTTGGTCTTTCTACGTATTGAACCGACACTGAGGTAAGATTGCTTTGCTGTACACGTTTATTTTTGACCACGCACTCTCGTGTGTACCAAACGACAAAATTTTAGCCTTGTCCAAATTGAAAGTATTTGCAGACGACAATTTCAATGTGGCTCAAATGGTGCAATTATCCTTTGATAGGGTAGAAAACATTGTGGAAAAAGGAAAAAAATGCTGGTTACCAGCATTTCCTCCTTTTCCCACATTGTTTTCAAACAGCTTCTTTCCCAGGGTTGTTATAAGTTGGCATTGTGCAGTAAGGGGTTAAGCACCTTGAAGAAGACGATCTTTTGAAAACAATGTGAGAATAGGAGAAAATCAACGATCCTGAAGTCGAAGGCTTTTGAAAACATTGTGGAGATAGGAGGAAATCGACAACACTGAAGAAAAAAGGCTTTTGAAAACAATCTAGAAAATGAAGAAACACAACAACAATGAAGAAAAATGCTTTTAAAAACATTGTTTGGAAAAGAGAAAATGTTTGCTACCAGCATTTTCTCTTTTTTTCAACAATGTTTTCTATCGTAGCCAAGACAAGTTCTGTCATTCTAGCCATCTTTGATTTTACCTCTGAAAATACTTTCAATTTGGACGAATTTAGAATTTTGTTGTCTGATAAAGAGTTCAAAAAAATAATTTTAGCGAAACAGGTGAATACGACTTGTACGTACTGTGAGGTCTGATCTTGATCTACACCGTATGCAAAAATGGGTTTTGTCGCTGGTGACGATGGAAGGGGTCTAGGCTGAATACACACCATTCATCATAAAGCAAAATTGGGAAACTATTGATATGTATAGATTTGACAAAATGTTGTGGAAAATGGAGAAGTATAAAACTGAGAGCAAAATCTATTTATTGTTACTTTGACAGATATCTAAAAACAATTTACTAAATAATCTCGTGTATTAACGAACCGAAAGAAAACGGCAATTGAAGACACTGTTGGAGAAGCAGAAAATACCGGTAACCAGCATTTTCTCCTAACGTTAATCCCACGACGTTTTCTACCTTTCCGAAGACAAATCTAAATTATTGAGTCACGTTTAACCCTTTACCAAACAATCACTGGTTTTTACGACCCTGAGGTATAAGCCTTTTGAAAACATTGTGGGAAAAGGAGAAAATGCTGGTAACCAGCATTTTCTCCTTTTTCAACAATATTTTCTACTCTGCTGGAAACAAATTTCAAATTTTGTGTTACATTTATTTTGTCGTCTGCAAGTGCTTTCAATTTGGAAGAGTCTAAGATTTTGTCGTTTGGTAAAGAGTTAAGTTGTCGTCTGCAAAAGCTTTCAGTTAGTTAGTAAAGAGTACAAATTGCAATGTGAAGGGCCTTAATGAAATTTTCAACTATTACAGACAGAAAACAACTCAATATGCAAGCGTTTCGCTGGGTTTTGGTTGCAGCTGTGATCTTTGTGCTCGTCAATCCAACAGAGGCGTTTAGAAGCAGAAGATTTAGGAAAAGGCTGAAAAAAGTTGCTAAAAAACTTAAGTTATGTGACGTAAGTTATTGAATTACTTCGTTTTGATCGTTGCTTCAACGAGATGTTGCGATTATAAGGACTATTTTTTTTTTTGTTCTGTTTGTATCCAGTTTATCAGAATTTCCGGTAAAATACTATGGTGGCAATTTCTGCTACGAGATACGAGATAACTATCATGAAAAAACTAGAAAACTATAGTGATAAACCAAAGTTTCCTGGAAATTTTATCTAGATAATGAAAAGTTTTCTGAAAAAAAAAACACTATAAACTTTGTTTTCGAGAAAATTTTGCATTGATCAGTAAATATTTCAACGCAAAATTTCTCATTCGTGCATGAAGCTGACATTTTAGATAAATTATCGCTTTAGTTCTTCCCGTTTATCGATATCTATAAATAGAAAACTCACCACTTGGATTAACTCGGTAGTTTTTGACTCTACAAGATGGTGGTAAGTTAAACTTCAAATTATTTACAATTGTAGCTTAAGGTAGTGGACCCGTAATAGAAAACAGCTATTTCCATTATGATATTATCCTACAAAATTTGCTATTATTAAAAATAAGTATTATTGTACTACTTTAACCTAACCACTTTTTCCTTTTTTTCCTTCTTAGAATTATCATTTATTAATCTAAAACAACTACATTCTCATTACAAAGGGAGATGATAATTACCTCCCTTTTCTGAAAACTAACAAAAGTAGCAACAAATAATTTCAAGATAGACACCAAAGGAATTTCTGGTTGGTTAAAAATGTGCAAAAGTATTTTATCTGTATAAATCCGTATTTATCAACTATCAAGAAATTTTATTCCATGCCGCACTAGAAGTGTTATGGTCTACTACCTAAGTGGTAAATTTTGGCTATACATGAAATAGATCGAAGCCTGTGAAACGCAAAGCCGACTCGAAATGCCTCTTAAGAACGACTTTAAAACCATTAAAGAAAAAGAAGAATTCAAAAGGTTGGAGACAAAGATGTTCCAAAACCGTATCTATTTATAGATACCATGAATGTCAATTGTGGGCACAAATGCAAAAAAGTGATAAAAGTGAGAATTATCGCGATATTTTTACCGTGAAACGTTTTTTTTTTTTTTTATCTAGATAATAATTCCAGGAAAGTTTGATTTAACCGAACAGTTTCTTTATTATTGCAAAGAAAATCAAAGCGTTGAGAACGCTGAAGTGGTATTTGTCAAGGAAGCCGTTGTGTGGAATTAATGATTTGAAAGAAAAAGAGAAATATTATTCAAATATGAATACCTTTTTGGTTGAAGGGAGAGTACTCATGACAAAGTTAGGATTATTTGTGTATTGGTGGTCTCCCTTCGATCATTAGGAGGAGTCAGGAGTAACGTCCCTTGACAGTACGGTGCATGATGGGTACAAGGAAAAATCATGTGAATATATCAAATTGAATTAAGTTTGTATCTGAAAACTATGATGTTGAAATATCTTTGGCCGTTAACATTTAATTCACAACATTACAATCAATTCTTTCGATCTATAAATATTCATGCCCAATCAAATGGAGTAGCGCGCAATCATGGGATGAACAAGCCATGGGACGAACTGGTTTTGGAACGAAAAAGCCCAGGACAAAGCGATCGGTAGATAAATTTTGTATCATTGCGCCAATAGAAGGCTATGAGCGAGTGAAGCTATTTTCAATCAAAAATTAGTATTTCCACGATCGATGGCCTCACCCAATGTATTTTAACATGCTATTTCCAATTACATATCTGAGTGCTACCATAAAACTCATTTACCTGAGAAAAATTGAGTTTAATTGGGTTTATTTCCTTCTTCTTTGCACAAAATACGATACATGGTCTTCAAAATTCAATACTGAACTCATAGTGGTATTGTCTTCGACAAATACCACAAAAATATAAGCCATGTTCTGGCAAAAGGGGGCTTAATGCATATCCGTGATGCATTATGCGAAGCAAGTAATCACATAATCATGGACCTCCTAAAATCCACTTTGTTTAGCAACCGACTGAATCATAATATAGAGTGGTCCCTTGACATGTAGAAAATTTAAAGGTAGCAAAAAGTTTCGACTCATGTCAGCTTGCCCGTACTGCGCAGACTGACACGGGCGATACTTTTTGCAGTTGCATTAAGACTCCTTTTCACGGAGCCTGGCTCATATCTAGTTGTATTCATCTTTATTATACATGTACATGTCGCACGCGGATAAAATCACACACGACGGAAAAGAAAATCCGTATCTACTCTCTGTGGAATACGGTTCCAAATATGGTATGATGACGTCATAATGACGTGACTCATGGGCGGTAAACGTATGTATTTATTTGCAAGTTCATTGGTCAGAATTTTACGCTGTAATATTTATCCGCCATTAATAAAAAAGAAATTAAGGATACTACGCCATTATTTGTTTTATTTTGCTTACCGTTTTCGAATAAAATGTCAAAAATGTCTCGCTGCGTAAGAAAATTTTTGCATCTCGCTCGACCTTCGGTCTCGAGGGACACCAAATTTTCTCACGCTGCTCGAGGTAAATACAACCACCAGGAAAGTCACTACAGCATAATATTCCGTATGTATTTTATGGTGGCGTATTTCTCCCGCGAGATAGGAGATAGCTAATGTGATAATTTAAGAAAACTATCGAGATAAAACAAAGTTTCCTGGAAATATTATCTAGATTATAAAATTTTCCCGATAAGATATCGCGATAATTCTAACTGTTATCATGATTTTTTTTTTTTTTTTGCTTTCGTGACCATAACTGACATTCACAGTATCTATAATTAGATACGGTTTCGGAACATCTTCGTCTACAACCCTATGAATTCTCCTTTTCCCTGCATGGTTTTGAAGTTGTACGTAGGAGGCATTTCTAATCGTCTTTGTGATTTTACAGATTTCTGTTCATTTCTAGTCTAGTCAAAATTAAGCTACAATCGTTAATGGTTCGAAATTTTACTTACTGCAATCTTGTGAAGTCAAAAACTACCAAGTTCATACAAATGATGAATTTTCTATTTATAGATATCGAGAAATGGATAGAACTATCACGATAGTTTCATCTCGAATGTCAGCTTCGTGCAAGATTGAGAAATTTTGCGTTAAAATATTAAGTTTATCGTGATATTTTTTCAGGAAACTTTTCAATATCTCGATAAAAATTTCCTGGAAACTTTAATCTATCGCGATGGTTTTCTAAAATTATCATGATAGCTATCTCGTATCTCGTGGCAGAAATATGCCACTATAGATTTGTTCATCCGTTTTAATAGTTAGCTCCTTCTATTTTGATTGCATGACGTATGGCGTCATATTATATGAATACGAAATCTGGTTATTCATTTTTTTAGAAATGTAAACGGTATAATCGAAATAGAAAGTTCTACAACTCTACAAATGTAAACGATGTTCGCAAGATATAGCTTTCTGTTACTTTTACATATGTTAACTGTTTACTTGAGATTCGGCATGCTACGTCTTTTTAATACACACACACACACACACACACACACACACACACACACACACACTGGACAAAAAAAAATTAAGGACCATTATTTTGTTTTAACCTATTTCTGAGAAAGAAATGTATTTTTTGGGTAAAATTGACACCTGTACATTCCTCAATTCAATATCAATAACACCAGGTTACTGATTTGTCTTTGCATCTTATGGTTGGGTGACAACGCGAAAGCAAGGCATGGTAGCATCAAAAACAAAATGTAACAGCATATGCAGCGGTTTGATTAAAGTCATTATTTTGAACTTTCTTACGGCTGATTTGAGTGTTTGATGAAACATTTGCATTTCTTGGTGAGAAGTCTGTGATGAGGCACCAATTAGGGAACCAGGAAGCCGCTCAAACGATGTGTATGCTGGAAGGAGGCCATGTTAAGGGGGCGGTAGCTGCAAATTTTGATGTGTCACGGAGTGTCATCTCAAGACCTGGAATCATTTCCTTTATACTGACAATGCTGCTGAAAGCCTCCCGATCGGATTGTCAAGTGTGCACTTTAGTCCGTCAGGACCATTATCTGGCGACTATTGCACGCAGGCAAAAGCTTAAGTTAGCTGTAAACCTCAATAATTACTTTCCTTAAGCAACTTGGGAGCAAGTAACGTCATAGATCCTTGAAAACAGACACCATTCTGCAATTACTTGTTCCAAACAATCGGTTGTTTGAACAGCTTTGACAAGACGGTGACGAATGGCAAGGTTAGACTTTGTGCGTAACCACGTCAGCTGGCAACTCCGTCATTGAACTCCAGTTATCTTCACAGATGATTCCCGCTTCTGTGTTGACTTTAATGATGGCCGTAGGCGAATTTGGCGTACAACTTGAGAACTATTCGCTGACTGTTGTGTTACGGAACACAACCGCTTTTAAGGTGGATTTGTCATGGTTTTGGCTGGCAGCAGTATTGTTGGGAATACAGATTTACAGGTAGTGAATGGCAACCTTACTGGTGTCAGATATAGGGACGGGATCCTCTGCCCAATTTTTAGGGTGGTACGCAGGTGCTAATGGAAAGGATTTTCGTCTATTGAACCATAATGCAATTCCGCATAGGGCAAGATCAGTGAATAATTATCTTGAAGCTAAGACAATTGATCGTATTCATTAGCCCAGTTGCTCCCCTAGCCTGAACCCTGTTACAGCATGCCTTGGACATGCTCCAGAGGACAGTTTCTACTCGATCAGTAGTTCAACGCAACTACCAGAAGCTCGAGATTGCGCTCCACCACGAATGAGCCAAAATTCAGCACAACTCTTTTCCGTGGCACATCTCGTATATATGTAAAGTGTATACTCGTGATATAAATTGCTGCGACTTTTTATATAAACGGTATACTCCAATTACAGCGTCCTGCGACTTTTACATATTTTTTTAATGCTGACTGTTTATTCAAAATTCGGCATGCTACTTAATGTAATTAGTATACCTGTGATAGACTTGCTGCGACTTCTATATTTGTAAAGTTGACACTCGGGATACAGCCTGCTGCGGCTTTTACATACCAACGGTATAACGGTATACTCGTGATATGTGACCATGTGATTTCGGTATTGTGGATCTATCGCGATAAGTATTCCCTAAGACATTTGAGCCGTGCTTTGGGAAGAGGGTGGAAGGGTAAATACATCTCCATGATGCATTATACCAAGCATCTCATCACATAATTATGGATATTCGAAAACAACTGTGTCTAACAACCGACTGGGTCATGAGGTAGTATGGCCCTTTGATATGGAGAAAAATATAAAAGCAAAAAGTTTCAATCCATGTTAGCCTGCGTGGATTATGCAGGCTGACCTGAGTCGATACTTTTGCATAAGCATTAAACTCCCTTTTTCCCAGAGCACGGCTCTTATGTAAACGGTATACACACGATATGTGACCGTGTAAATGTAGATCTATCGCGCTAAATGTGACCCTAGATACATACATGTCAATACATGAAGGCGGTGCATAGATTTATTGATGCTGCTGTTTCTTTGCAGGTTTTTTTCAGCGTCGCTTGTCCAGCTCTTGTAGGTACTGCAGCAGCCACCATTACCGCTGGGTCAGGTGGTGCTGGAGCTGCCTTGGGTGCCGTAGGTGCCGCCGCAGGCAAACAAGGATGTAAGGTCGCAAAGAAGAAGAACTGCAAAAGAAGTGTACGTATTGCCAGTGTGGCTGGCACATGTGACTTTCTGATGCGATTCCTGGATTAATTATCATTCTAACATGACACGTGAATTCGGCTCTATAAACACAGTGCAACGAAAGCGTGGTAAAATCTACGTTATTCTATGTAGAGTGACGTCATTCTGTATAGAGTGTCGTCATTCTGTATAAAGTAAGTAAATAGAGGATATTCTCGTGAACATCATCGGTAATATTTTCACTCGTGGCTGCGCCACTCGTGAAAATATTACCGATGATGTTCACTCGATGAAATAAATTTCGATCTTTCACCGAAAAAAAGCAAGTATTCTATTTATTTCATGCTTATAACCTTTTCTCAATCAAAATCCAGGACAGATCTTTTAGGTTATTCCCCGTGGCGTAGCCCTCCGCATAGCAACGCATTACAATATTACGTCAAGCGCGAGAAATGTAAGGTAAATTACGTCATATTTCCATCTGGTTGTGAGGCACGCGCATTTTACCTAGGTAACTAGTGCTGGGGAACAACTGTTTTCGCCTTCAATTGAAGAGTTAGAATATAAAAATCGGTATTTTCACTGGTCGTAACCATGAAATATCGAAAAATATTTCACCGATATTTCTCGATAACCTACCGGAAAGCATGAAATAAAGTAAGTTATTCAATGGAATATAATCTGCATCCGCGTTTTTACTCCAAGTATGAACTTGTTTTCTTTTGATTAAGAGTTGGTCATGTTAGAATCGAAATAATCTTCTTTCTATGGTGGTTTATCGTTCAATAAACCACATTGTGAGTTATGAGGCGCAATGAATAACCCACTCGGGCTATCGCCCTCGTGGATTATTTATTGTGCCTCATAACTCACAACTGTTGTTTATTGAACGATAAACCACGATAGAAAGAAGATTATTTCTTAAATACACACATTCATGTTTTCCAAACTGTGCACATTATAACTGAGCAGATTGATACGAAATTCCTACAGATAATGACAATGTCTACACGTCTAGATAAATTATTTTTGGCCCAGCATTTATGAAATTCTAATAAACTTTGGTCACCATGGCGAACTTCATAAAAACGAAAGTTCGTCACAGAACTTTGCACCATCACTTGTATGAATCCGCTTAGTTAGATATTGTGGGGAAGGGGGGGAGTTTAACCTTACATTACACAAACGTGTTTATTAGTAATTTATCCGTGAACAGCATCAAATAGTCATGTTGGTTCGCCATACTGGTAGCTGGTATGATCTCTTTGAAATATCTTTCTTGTCCTTGTGTTGTTTGAAATTCTTCTGTCTTTTCCAAGAAATAAAAAAAAGAAAAACGGCATTATCTCCCGCTAGATGGCATTCTACAAATACACATCTATCTAATTTGGGCATTCTCGGTACAGAATCGGACTTCTTTTCAAAACGACAACCGTTACTTTGAATTTCAAAATCAAATAAACGTTTACTCAATAAAACGCTACCTGGTGCGATTCATTCAGGTATGATCAGCTAGAATGTAACCTATGCACAGGCCATTTATTAAAACAACCCCAACAGGCTTGGGTAATACCTTCGGTTTAAGCCTTACTTTTCCCTAGTATATGGGGTCGGTGATGCGTCATAGCAGACAGGTCGAATCTTCGAAGAATATGACATGCGCAGACAACGAGAAAAACGGGGAAAGCATTTTGGAAAAAAGAGAAAATGCAGGTTACCTGCATGTTCTTTTTTCGCTACAATGGTTTCTTATCTTTCAAAAAGAATTCTCAGCTGTCAAACAAGTTAATTCCTCGTTCTACAAATGCTTTCAATTCGGATGTATCAAAATTATTTTGTTTTGTAAAGAGTTAAAGACAATTTCGCACAGACAAAAAGGGGAATACAGGAAGAAGAACAGGTGAAAGGGGGCTGCCACGGCCCTACTCTCCTACAACTATGATATTTAACTCGTCTGAAAGCTTAACTAAATATTACAGTCAAAATCGTTTCTATTATTACTGCTGCTGTTGCTGCCGCTCAGTATTGTCGGTGCTTTGATTCCTAACTTTCGACCATTTTACTCACAGGTTGTTAGCGGCATGATCCTGCTACCTTTCTCGGATAACTTCGCAGACTACGATCGGAACGGAGACAAGCTGATCTCGTACGAAGAGTTCACTTTTGCCGTGATGAGAAGTTTACCAATGGGCCACCCAGAAGAGCTGACAGAACCTTTCATTTTCGCAGACCTCAACAGTAAGTCCGGGGGAGGGGGGAAGAAAGGAAGTCATCGTCCTTGTAACACTTTACCAAACAAGCGTGAATTTTAACCGTTATCTTGCTATATAACTTAAAATTAAACTTTCAAGCCGAAATCCAGAACCCAAGTTTTACTATTTCAAAAGTATTTTATAGGGAAAGATGTCTCCTTACCGGACAGAGTAGATCCAAGATCAGACTGCACGTTCTGTGCAGTCTGATCTGGATCTACACTGTCCGCAAAAGGTCAGTGAATCGTGCTTAGCAGCCTAGGGGTGAATGGCCCTGATTAAGTGTATTTTTTTTTCAATGGGGTGAGGAGAAAATGCTGGTAACGAGCATATTCTCCTTTTTGCCATTTCTCCCCATCCTATAACAGACAAATTCCTTGCTTTGAACAAAATTTTACATGTCTGCAAAAGTTTCGCATTTTGGACCGGTCTTAATTTTGTCATTTGGTTTTCAAAGACATCAGCGTTGAATTTTAGGTTTCTTGATCCTCACTAAGCTCCTGTCTTAAAATCCCTTGAGTTTTTCTGTGCCTTACACCATATACTAGTACACTGTAAATCGATTATTTATCTATGTTTACACTGCTGACTAAATTCTACACTCTGTCAAGTTTTTACAGCGTTTTTGCTCTCAGGCTGTAGAGATGTATCACCATTATTATTTTTATTCTTTTAGATGACGACCATTTGGATACAGATGAATTCCGTGGAGCACCATTTTTGTTTGCTCGTATGTATATTTTTTTGGACATTACCTCCCGTTATTCCCAGCATATCTTCTCTGTTACAGTTTACATATAAACCATCCTCTGTAAAAAGGGGGTTTAATGCATATGCAAAAAGTATTGACCCAGGTCAGCCCGCTGGGCCGAAACTTTTTGCTATTGGTCAGTTTTCTAAGTTTCAAAGACCAGTCTGCCCCAGGACTCAGCCGGTCGTAAGACGTAAAATGGTTTATGGATCCATAATTATGTAATGACTTACTTGGTATGATGCATCACAGGGATGCATTAAGCCTCCTTTTACCAGAGCGCGGTTCATATATTATGACATCATGATTGTAAATTTTCTGTTTTCGTCCCCGTGTCGCCCTCTTTCAGAACTGCGAGTCTCTTTTCAAAGAAAATGTAAACAAGTCACTCTGATTAAGCCGTGAACAAACTGTCTATCTGTCCGTCCGTCTCTCCGTCCGTCTGTCTGCCTGTTTATCTGTCTGTCTCTGTCTGTCTGTCTGTCTCTCATTCCGGATAGCTCAATGGGTAGAAAACTCGCATGGTGAGCGAGGGGACCGGGCTTCAAGTCCCCCAGAATATTCACTACATTTATCTCTACCGGTTACAAAACTGACCATTTTTTTTTTGCGTAGCAGAATGTGCTGGCTTTTGACTTATTTCTTGGTATATTGAAATCGAATAAATAGATGGTGATTTGCTATTGGTCAAAAATGTGCTCATGTTTATTCGGCGGGCCCCTGCTGGCCTATTTCCTGGCACATTTATCACACTTATATACACGCATCGGTACCGTTACCCCAGGGGCACCAATCGTTACCCCAAGGGCACCAATCGTTACCCCAAGGGCACCAATCGTTACCCCAGGGCCTTTATTGACACCACAGCAAACTGATACGACAAGGAGACAAGGAATGATCCTTTTCTTGCACTACTTGGTAATGTGATATAGTTTTTATTATTTTTCTTCATATTGAGCCACACTAACACAAACCAAAAGGAAAAAAATATTCATCCTCCAGTTCCTCTTACGCCACCTATCTTTTTTCAAAAAACATATTTTCTCTGCTGTTTCAGATGTGAACGACAATTTGCAGAACATCAACCAGACCTTGACAACGCCTTCAATATTGAACATAACAGATGACGGAAGCTTCGACATGTTTTCAAACGAGACGGTTGATCTAGGCATTGAACAAAAACCTGTCGTGTAAACTTTGTCCTTTTTGTGAAATCTTCTAGTTATAACGTGTAATCCCCTATAGCCCTACAGATTAATTACTTTTTGTAGCATATTGTCTTTGAAAAGACTGTGGCAACAGGAGAAATTGCTCGTGACGAGCAATTTCTCCTTTTGCCACATTTTTTTCATATGTATTCATTTATTGTCTTAATACAGACTGACCAGTAGAGTCGCAGCGCGGCCGGGTAGCTCAGTGGTTAGCGTATCTGACTCGTAATCTGGTGGTTGCGAGTTCGGTATCCGGTTTGGGCAAACTGTCTTTCCGTTGGGTTTTTTTTTGCCTCTCACCTCTGATACATGTGAAAAAAAGTAGTCGGTGGCTTTAAAAGAAAGTTGTGTCAGTTCTGGTGTGAGAAAGCCAGGAAATACATGCGTAGGTGCACTGACTGCCGTGATATGATCTAAACTGTTCAAAAGGCGTTAAACTCCAATACAAGCAAGCAAACCATCATAGTCGTAACAAAATTAACCCTTATCCTGCGAAATAACTAAAATGAAATTTTCAATTCGATAGTAATCACCCAGATATTATTAGTTATGTTTTGGGGAATAATATCTGCTTATCGGACAGTGTAGATCAAAGATCAGACTGCACGTTCTGTGCAGTCTGATCTTGATCTACACTGTCCGCGAAAGGTCAGTGAGTCGCGCTTAGCTGCTTAAGGGTTAAAATTAGACTTGTAGCCAGTGTACAAAAATAGAACGTATATAAACAAGGTCTTCGGGGGTTCTGCGTGGCTCAGTGGTGAAATGTGGGACTCGTAACCTGGAGACCCCGGATTCAAGCTTCACTGGAAGTACTGGCACTTTCGTGGGAGTGCCCTTGGGCTAGACAACTCAGAACCCTAGCCTTACACTGCTTTTTGGCTAACTGTAAATATAGTTAAAATCACTCTCTTCAACTGGCTGCCGCTGATTTCCTGAATAAGCGGGAGCCCAGCAGTATTTTTTTTTTAAATCAAATATAATTATGTCCAATGTCGTTCACAAAAAAGGAGCAGAGAATGGCATTATGAGCGATGAACTCAATTACAATTCTCTTTAACCCTTTACCACACGACCACATTTTAGACTGGTCCAAATTGAAAGAATATGCAAATGACAGATTATAAGTTGCTTAAATGGCGAAATTTGTTTTTGATAGAGTTGAAAACATTTTGGGAAAAGGAGAAAATGCTGGTTACCAGCATTTTCTCCTTTTCCCAAAATGTTTTCGAAGGCTTTCTTCCTCAGGGTCGTTAAAACTCGTAATTATGTGGTAAAGGGTTAAACACATCAACCCTCGGAAATTCGCTGTCATTCAAAGCCCTAACTAGTGCTAGACCATGCCTCTTTGCCAGGTCACATACCAAACAATTGTCCTGAAAGAAATGCAAAATATGAGTTCATTCTCTGAAGAAATAGTCAAATAAACTCCACAAACACATCTTAGATCTGTCCTCTTATATTTCAAGCTAAAACAGTGTAGCAGAAGTGCTTAGTGTCAAATTTTCAAGTGGGACTACTTTTTGGTACGATGACCCGGAAGCATTCCGTTCAGGTGTTACACCAGTTATGATAATAGGTGGATTGTACTCGATCTTTTTTCAAGCTAGCCTTATGATTATAGCTTGTTTTATTTCAATCCTCACTTTCATTCTTCGTTGTTTTGCATTTTATATTGCTGTTTCGTTGCAATATCAGAGGCAGCTGCATTCATATTAAGATCAGACTGCATGAAAAGCGTGGTCAACACACAAAAATGCAGTCTTATCTTGCATTTAAACTGTCTGAAATGTTTTAAGATTCTACCGAAAAGTTCTTTCGGTTTTTTTTTTAATCTTTTTTTATTATCTTTTATAGTCATTTTTTCCCCAATAAAAAAACCAAAACTAAATACAGTATGGGTTCCGTGTGAAATCCTTTGACGTTTGTTTCTTGAGAAAGATTCTAATAAACGCTTGAAATTAAGAAATTTTTGCATTTTTCTTTTCTTTCCTATTTAATAACAGGTTTTCTTTATTAATCTCTTCCAAACGACAAAATCTTTGACTTGTACAAACTGAAAGCATTTTTCAGATGACAAATAACGTGTGGCGATTATTGCATTTGTCCTTGAAAAGGGTAGAAAAATAGAGAAAAAAAATGAAAACACTGTTGGAAAAGGAGAAAATCTGGGTACCAGCATTTTCTCCTTTATCCAAAATGCCCTTTTCTTCAGGGTCTTTAAAACGCAAACTTGTTCTGTAAAGGAATAATCATATAAGTTCCTTTCTGTGGAAAAAATCGAGATGTTTGAAACTTAAGTTTTCCGTTCTAACCAGCAGCTATATTTGGCAACAATCCGATTGGCTAAGAGTTTCTTTCTCAGCCAATCGAATGGCCTGTCTCTCAGGTTAAAATTAGATGGGATTTAGACTACAGACACGTAAATTATTGTTCATAAGCTATTTGCTGCAGGGTAGGTTTTCATGACGGCTCGCAGTCAAATGAAAAGGGAGATAACTTTGTACTGGCTGGCCATTAAGATAATATCAGTTATCGTTCATAACGTGGCTGAAGCGATGTCGTTTATCATTCCCTATTTCTAAAATATTACATAAAACAAAATCACTGTATCCAGACCTAATCGCACTTTCTATACCTCAAAACACGGCACATTTCATCCAAGAAGACTGATACATCATTTTGAACGGTGGAGAAAGACAGGCGGGCAGACAGAAAGATGGAATGTCGTCTAAAAAATGGACACTAGGAAAATATGTGGGATGGAAATAAAGGAAAGGGCAAAGTTATTCCTTGAAAAGATTGTACATTCATTCGGCTAATATCCTCTCTCTCTCTCTCTCTCTCTCTCTCTCTCTCTCTCTCTCTCTCTCTCTCTCTCTCACACAATCGAGATTGCTAGTTACAACAAAAATCTCAGATGTATCTTTTCTAGGACGATCTTCTTTGTACTGTGCCATTTTATTTAAGAAATAGTCTTCTTTCTATCGTGGTTTATCGTTCAATAAACCACGGTTGTGAGTTATGAAGCGCAACAAAAAGGGCGATAGCCGGAGTAGTTTATTCATTATGCCTCATACATGTAACTCACAACCGTGATTTATTGAAAGATAAACCACGATAGAAAGAAGATTATTTCTTAAATAAACGTCATGAAAATCTTTTACGAGATAGCAAAGCGACAAGTAAAAGTTTATCGAAGATGGGACAAGGAAACAAAATAGCACATGTCAGTTTTAATTCTTAAAGCGCTGAATAAACAGACACTTTTATGATTTGTCGTATGCTTAATGCTTTCAATTTGAAAAAGTCTAAAATATTGTCGGCTGACACACAGTTAAGGAAATGTTTGCCAAGGATATCTGACAAAATGTCTGACATTGTAGATCCAAGACCAGAATGCAAGTTCTGTGCAATCTGTTCTTTATCTACAATTCGACTAACAATAAGGAAAAAAAAAAATGATACGATACAAAAAGAAGAAAACCTAACCCTTTTGAAACAATCCCGAATTTTGACGACCCCGAAAATTAGACAATTGAAAACATTGTGGGGGAAAAAAAAGAAAAGAAAATGCTAGTAACCAGAATTTTCTCCTTTTCCCACATTGTTTTCTTGCTATCGTAGACAAATTCTCAATTTAGCAGCATTCGCTTTTTTTTTTTCTGCATCTGCTTTCATTTTTGGAGAGTCAAACAATTTGTCGTTTGGTGAAGATTTTGAGTTGTACTTATTGATTAAAGGTAAACTCTTTACCTGAAGACTGAAATTTTAGACTTGTCCAAATTGAAAGTATTTGCAGACAACAAATTAAATGTTATTCAAAACATGAAGTTTGTCTTTCAAAGAATAGAAAACATTGTGGGAAAAGGAGAAAATGCTGGTTAACAGCAGAATGTTTTCAAAAGCCTTAGGTCTAAGTGTCGTTAAAAAGTTCGATAATTGGCCAAAAGAAAATTTAGACTGTGAAAAACTGATCTGTTGTATTTAACGCGATCAGTCATTCATACATCAATGATATTTGATTGTTTGGTGGGTATTGGTTTGTCTTGTGTTTAACACCGTCTTCGACATTTCAACAAAAAATCGTTTTTTAACCCTTTACAATACAATTTGAAAACATTGTAGGAAAAGAAGAAAATCATCAGCCGCTGGTAACAAAAGGGGTTACAAACACTCGAGTCCGTTTCGAAAAGGGTGAGGGATTATACCCAATCCAATATTCTGAACCGTGTCGGGTGGTTAGCGGAAGTTACCGAATATTGCCGGTTATTGACCGATCACTGCCGATTATTTTGACAAAGAGTCAATAGATACGCGTAAATCAGTTTAGAGCGGCTTAACAACGAGCCCAATATTTTCTTGGAGACGATAAACTGGAGGCTATCCGAATGTACATAAACATTGTCGGGGTTTTAAATGATAGCATTCCATTTATGTATACCCGTGCTTAAACATCAAGCGGGCGTTTGAGATTTTAAGTTAGGAAAAAGCACCATGAATATTTAATTTGTTCTACAGGATTTTATTTTACTTTCTCGATCTGAAATTCGTAAGTGTGAACTTTCTAGGTTAACAATACACACATTATTAACGGGATTTAAACATGGGTTGTAATGAATCAAAGGCAGTCAAAGTCCAGCCAGTGGGTTCTGTGGAATTAAAAGGATCGAAGCTGAAGAAGACAGAGAGCGAGGCAGATCCGATCGAATGTGACATCGACGACACAACTAACAAGCACAAGAAACGCAGTAAATCATCGAAAAGCTTAAAGTCTCGTGAGGGGTCTCGAACCCCGGACTCGGACCGAGGCGGTTCAGCCGGCTCGAAGAAGAGCAATGACTCGGGACTTGGTGATTTAGGTGAATATAATCACGGTTTTATCACAGAATATTCTGATCCGGATAAAGTTAAAAGTGTCGAGGATAGCTTTCGAGAAAGAGAGGATTTGGGTGAGAAAATCTGTCTGTCTGTTAGTCTGTCTGTCTCACTATCCGTCTGACTGTCTGTCTGTCTGTACGTCTGTCACTGAGCGTGCCTTTTTGTCTTCGTATCTGTTTGTCTGTGTCCCTCTCTCTGTATTTGTACGGGTCTGTCTCTGTATGTATCTTTGTGTTTGTGTGTGTCTGTTTGTTCGTTTTTCTGTCCGTGTGTGTCACATTGGATAGAGTCCGACTGTGTGTCTTTTTGTGTGTGTTTCCCCCCCCTCTCTCTCTCTCTCTCTCTCTTTCTCTCTCTCTCTCCCTCCCTCCCTCCCCCACCGAATGAAAGACACTTTCTGTTCCCTCATATTGCAGTCTTACATAACGACTAAAAAAAGACATGTCTGGAGATAACTTGCATGACCTATTATCGTGCAAGGCATTTCAAAGCTCGTCGCAAACCTGTTACAAATTACTTAAACATTGAATGGAGAGGAAAGAAAACAGTTTAAAAGAAGAAGTCGATCTTTTTCCAACCAAGTTATCCAAAATTGTAATCTGCTCGGGCGTATAAAATCATGCGCATTAACAGGCTTATACTCATACTCATGGGTGTCTTTTAATTCTTCAGTCAAACAGGCTAAACGGAAGACAAAGTCAAGACACGGTAAAGATTTATTAACAAATGTTGTAACCTTATTGTGGGGGAAGGGGGTAGCAGGGGGGACGAGGTTGGAGGGGGACGGAGAGGGAGGCTCAGAAGTGAAGTTATGTTAAACCAGAGGTTCTGTCCGATCCCCACAGTCGATGCTGGCTACACGGCAATGGTTTTGGTTAGGAGACAGCAAGGTCCTAGCATAGCTCCAGCGAAACACTTGGAATATATAAAACAGTGAGCTGTCGCCATGACAGAAATGAAATGCTACGAAATCGTTAGAAGGCACTGTTTAAGTCAAACGCCTTTTTTGTTGTTGTAGATATTTACCTTATTTCAAGCCACGTAGCCTAGTTGATGTCATATTCACTATAACCCTCTACCGCAAAATGCCGACTTTTAACGACAATGGGAAAGAAGCCCTTTGAAAACATTTGTGGGAAAAGGAGAAAATGCTGGTAACCAGCATTTTCTCCTTTTCCCACAATGTTTTCTACCTTATCAAAGAAAAGTTGCACCGTTTGAGCCACATTGGAATTGTCGTCTGCAAATGCTTTCAATTTGGACATGGCTAAAATTTTGTCGACTGGTGGAGGCTTAAGTTGTAGCAGCTTTCGAAAATACACACATACATTGTAACTAGCTGTTGTAGGGGAAGAAAGTTTGGTTACTGACTTTTATTTGAGGGGCACTCTAGCAAAAAGGTGTTTAATGCATCTTTGTGATTATACGAAGCAATTCATAATATAATTATGGATCCATAAAATCCATTTCGTCTATCAATAGATTAAATCGTAAGGTAGAATGGTCCTTTGACATGCAGAAACTTTACTAATAACAAAGAGTTTCGACTCATGTCAGCCTACGCGAAATGCGCAGGCTGACATGAGTCGATACTTTTTGCAGATGCATTAAATCCCCTTTTCACGGAGCATGCCTTATGGGCGGGGGGGGGGGGGGAAGGGGGGGGCTCAACATGCTTTTTGACGGTGCAGATCAGCCTTAACAGAGTATAAAGTCTGAACTCGGATCTTGACCTGTCCGAGATGGTTAGATTTTTCCGACGGGGGGGATGGGGGGGGGGGGGGGGGGGAATCAGAAATCGCAATGTTTCAGTATTTACTATATTAGCTTGACATTTTCATTTGAATTTTTTTTTTTTATTTAAGTACATATTTTGAAGCATTTATATCAATCGGAATGATGCTTATTTACGTCACACCTATCCCAAAGCGCAGACACCTTAAAAATTCTGAATATATCATCATTTCTTTGTAAAAGGAATTAGGAAAATCAAGAATTCGCTTAGAGAACAACTACGGAATACCGTTAGGGCCATCGCCTATGAATTTGTTGATTTTTCAACGCGATGCTCGATAGTACGATGGTGATAATGCGACAGCACGATAGTACGATAGTACGATGATGATAGTGCAATACAATACCGTGTTTTCATTATCGTACTATCGCTTTTTCGTCATCGTGATTTCGCATTATCACCATCGTACTGTCGAGCATCGCGTTTAAAATCAACAAATTCATAGGCGATGGTCCTAACGGTATTCCGTAAACAACCGATAGAGTTTTTCCTTTCTTTACCCTTTTCCTGCTTAATAAGTGAAAAGAAATTTATTAGCCGATAGTGAAAACTCAAATTTGCTATATTAAAGCAATTTTTTGGGAGACAGTATGTCCTTATGGGACTGTATAGGTCGAAGATCAGACTGCACGTTTTGTGCAGTCTGATCTTGATCTACATAGTCCGCAAAAAGTCAGTGAGTCGCGCTTAGCAGCCAAAGGGTTACTTGAGTACAAGCCTTCTCCTTCAAAACAGCTGCAGCATCAGAAACTATAAAAACAGAAATTTATAAAAAAAAAAACAGTTTTATAATCTCGCTTTGAGTGTTGATTCAGTCACACCTTTTTCTGTCCGATCAATTTTCTGAATGGAAATATCATTAACAAACCATATAAATATTTAATTTCGTGGTGCGATAAATTCGCGTGACATGTTAATTTGAGGATGATCATCCAAAACGCGTGATTCCAACCTTAATCTATTTAACCCCAGCTTTAATTATTTTTTTGCGACTAGTGTAGATCCAAGATCAGACTGCACAGAACGTGCAGTCTGATCTTAAATCAACACTGTTGGCTATGCTGAGATATTCGAGTTGAAAGTTACCTTAAAATTTTGATTTTTTTAAAACTATTTTGTCCCCCTGGAAACGTGTATGTTGTTTACTTGAAGAATTTCCTCAGTTTTAAAGGGAAAGACATTTCTGATAGGCAAAAAAAAAAAGAGCTATGAAAAAGGGGTTTTATGCGTTTGCAAAATGAATCGACCCAGATCAACCTGTGCAGTCCGCGCAGGCTGGCATGGATCGAAACTTTATGCTTGTTTTTTTTTTTTTTTCATTTACAAAGACCATTCTACCTCATTCAGTTGGTTGTTAGATATAGTGGATTTTATGGATCCATAATTATGTGATGACTTGCTTGGTAAAATGCATCACAGAGATGCATTAAACCCCTTTTTGTCAGATCATGGCTAAAAAAATTTAGCCCTTGAGAAATTGTGTTACTTTGTTCTTTAGATCAATAGATAGAATGTAAATAAGAGTGTTTACGGACCTTTGTTTTCAATCTTTTGTGGGTACATAGTAAAGACTTTTAATTTTCAGTTTCAGTGAAAAAACTTCAAATATCCGATATCTAGAGGAAAAAAAAAAAAGACAAATACATTTTGTCTTATTTCGTTGAGATTTTTCCGGCACTGTTTACAAAAATTGTTAATCGTTGCAGTGGCGTAAAAAATCGCATTCATACAGGAATTGGTTTTAAAACAGGCTGGAGCGTGTCAAATATTTGTGTCGAGTTAAATCGATACATAAATATGTGTGATCTATGGAATTATCGTTATTATTATTGTTCAAACCCTTTTGAGACGAAATAGATCAATTCGTCCGTCTCTTCGTCTTTCTGTCTGTCTCTGTCTCTCTCTCTCTCTCTGTCTCTCTGTCTGTCTGTCTGTCTCTCTCTCTGAATCAGCGTCAGTTAATTCTGCGGACAGTGCAGATCAAGATCAGACTGCACAAAACGTGCAGTCTGATTTTGGATTTACTCTGTCCGCTACCTTTTAGCCGAACCAACCAGAAAAATACAAAAGTTTGGCAGTTTTCTTTTTTTAAAAAAAAGAGACCCGTTTCAACTCTTTTGAAAGTAAAAAAAATATGATTCTTATCGGAATGAAGAAACTTATCTGTAAATGGTCAGAGCCACGTAGCGGACCGAGTAGATCTAAGATCAGATTGAAGTTTCTGTGCAGTCAGATCTTGATCTAAGCTGTCCACAAAAGTTTCAGCTTTTTTAAGCACTGAACTGTGTGATATGAGCTGCGATTCCATATGAAATAAAAATAGCACGTTGAATAAGCATTTTCTCCGTGTGCTACAATGTTTTCAGAAACGTGTTTCTTTTAGACGAATCACAATCTGTATGGCCGAGAAAGTAGCTTAGTGGGTATCGTACACTTCTTGTAATACAGGAGTCGGCGGTTCGAATCACAAACTCCACCAATTTTTTACCGAGGATTGATAACAGTCATTGCGACAGGATTCGTTCCTCTCTAACCGCTGAACAATCTTAAACGATTTTAAATTAGAAAAGCAGCCAGTGGCTTGGAAAGAATCCCTATTGTACAAATTACTGGGGTTAAAAAAAAGCTCCATGAAAGCATGAACAGGTACACTGGCGGCCGCGATATAACTAAAATAATGTTAAAAACGGCGTCAAAAACAACAAATAATCAATGTGTCTGCATTCCGTCTACACCGTGGGAGGGGGAGGGACAGACTTTATACTCTTTAAAACCTTTTTAAATTATGCAAAAGTATGCATACTTGCAATCCAGTATTTCCACACCCGCGGGGCATTTATTCTCAAACAATCCTTACTTGTGACAACCCTTGGGGAAGAAGGTGTTTAAAAACATTGTAGGAAAAGGAGAAAATGCTGGTAACCAGCATTTTCCCCTTTTCCCACGATATTCTCTATTCTAAATTAGACAATTTTCAACAAATGAGTCTCCGGAAACATTTTGGGAAAAGGAGAACAATGTAGATAACCAGCATTCTCTCCTCTTTCTACAACATATTTTATCCTTCCTTGGAGAAATTTTACCATTTAAGCCGCTATGAATTTGTCGGCTTACAAAGTTTTTGAAAATGGCACAGTCTAGAATTTCGTTGTCTAGTCAAAGAGTAACTTTTTCGACAGCCAAATTTATAAATTCGCTGTCTATCTAAAGCTGAAAATAACGTTACGATCCACTGAAAATCAGAATTTTTTTTTAAATTATACATGCTTGACTAAGCAAGCGGACGGTATGGATCCAAGATCAGACTGCACGTTCTCTGCAGTCTGATCATGGATCTATACCGTCCGCAAAAGCCTGTGTTTTGGCCTTTGGCGCTGAAGGCTTAATGATTGTTACAGCTCATAACTATGGGATTTGTAAACGCGTCTTTCTATACTAAAGAAAATATAAAGATTAACGTTTATAATACTGATCGCGACTCGATTAGCTTTATTGGACAGTGTAAATTAAGATCAGACTGCACAGAACGTCTGCCCGATTCGAGCACTTTCTCCTTCTTTTACAATGTTTTCTGTGATGTCCACTCACGACAAATAGAGCCGTCTGCAAATATGAAGCGTTAACTCTTAAAACTCTTTTAAAAACAAAATTTTTAGACTCATCCAAAATCAAAGTATTTGCAGACGAAAATTCAAACAAAACTCAAATGAAGGAATTTGACTTTGAAGGGATAAAAACATTGTGGGAAAAGGAGAAAATGCATTTTACCAGCATTTTCTCCTTTTCCGACAATGTTTTCAGCCGTCTTTTCCATTAGGGTCGTTAAAACATAGGTTTGTGTGGTAAAACGTTAATTCTATTTATATAATAAATGAGCCATGCTCTCTGAAAAGGGGGTTTAATGCAATTGCAAAAAGTATCGATCCAGGTCAGCCTGCGCAGTCCGCGCAGGCTGACCTGGGTCGATACTTTTTGCTTTTAGTAAATTTTCTGCGTGTTTAAGGACCATTGTACAACCTCATGATTTAGTATCTTGTTAAACAAACGGATTCTTATGGATCTATAATACGGTGATTTCTGCCTTGTTGTATCACGGAAATGCATTATGCCCCCTTTTGTCATAGCTCGACTCAAATGCAAATAAGCCTAATCTTTTAATAAAGAGTGTTTGCATGAGTCATATAACGGCTGAATGTTAATTTTGATTTAATGACAGCAATTTAAATTTAAAAATAATCCGAGCCACTCTCTGGCAAAGAGAGGCTTAATGCATCTCTGAGCTGCATTATACCAAGCAAGTCATCCATTTTGTCTTAGAATTGGCTGGATCTGGAGGTAGAATGGTCCTTTGACATGCAGAAAATTTACAAAAAGCAAAAGGCTTCGATTCATGTTAGCCTTGTGCGGACTGCGCCGAAAGTTTTTGCAGATGCATTAAGCCCCCTTTTTACAGAGCAGGGCTCATCTCTATAGAAAGTTTTGCAGTCCGCTTACTCTGTGCTTCTTTTGACCAATCGGAGTCCTGTATGGCTCAGTGTTAAAATGTAGGACTCGTAGCCTCGAGGCACTGGGTTCGAGCCTTGGTAGAAGCACTGGTTTCTGGCTAGAGCGCCCTTTGGCAAGATCCATCGAAGCCCTAGTCTACTAGCGGTGAAACCCTGGACATGTAAAATGCCGCCTTGACATGTCTGAAATCATTTCAAAAGCGGCATAAAACACTTTTCAATCAATTATTCGATTAATCTTTTCACCAATCTTTGAACGAGTGGCTTTCATTCAGTTCCATGGCCAGTAGTATACTAATTAAGGGTCCATTATTAGTAATTTCTTCGGTTGTCACAATGGTTTGTTGTAAGTCTCACTGTCGAAATTCGGAACTGTTTTAAGTCGCTTTCAACAGTATTTCATTTATATCACCTTGACAGTTCATTTTTTATATGGAAATATTTCCTTGGTTTCAACAGTGCTAAGCTAGTGACTTGCAGTGCCTTGACATAGGACAATCCAACACGCAATTACGCTCACCACTAGGGATCCAGCCGAGTACTTTTAGATTACAATTCAGTACCGGAACCATTATGCGATGTAGTAAACCTCCACCCCCCCCCCCCCTCCTCCGTGACCAGAAATAAACTTTTGGACAGTTTTCAATTTTCTACAAATGCTTTGAAAATTCGAAGGGTTCGAATTTCACACTAAGTGATCAAAATTTGTTAACGCTTACCAGACGACAAACTTTTAGACTTGTTCAAATTCAAAAAATTTGCACACGACAAATTAAATATGACCCAAAAAATAAGGATTGTCTTTGAGAGGGTAGAAAACATTGTAAGAAAAAAAGAAATGCTGGTTACCATGTTTTCGTCTTCTTTACTCTTTCCCATAGTGTTTTTAAAAGCTTTCTTTTCAGGGCTGGTTAAAACGCGGGATTGTGTGGCAAAGGGTGAACTCTTTACCACATTTTAACGATCTGAGGAAAAAGCCTTTTGAAAACAATGTGGGAAATGAAGAAAATGTTGGTAACCAGCATTGTCTTCTTTTCCCACAATGTTTTCTACCCTATTTCAGCCACATCCGTAAATTGAGCCACATTTAATTGTCGTCTATTTATGTTTTCAATTTGGACGTCTTGGATTTTGTCGTTTGGTAAAGAGTTCAGACGTGTGAAGGTATTACAATACACAAAATGGTAGCCCTGTTCAAATATGGGTAAATCCGATAAAACCCGAGTATGGATTGTATTACTGTAATCCATTTCAGAAAAAGCCATTTTCCGACGTGTCGCAAAAATCCTTTTACCACACAAACGACACTGAAAAAGAAAGCTTTTGAAAACATTGTTGTAAAAGGAGAAAATGCTGGTAACCAGCATTTTCTCCTTTTCCCACAATGTTTTCTAGCTTATTTGCAGAAAACTTGAATAATTTGAACCACATTAAAATTGTCGTCTGCAATTTTTTTTAATTTGAACAAGTCTAAAATTTTGTTTTTTGGAAAGAGTCGATATTCAATAGTACTTGCTCTCCAATATAGAAATATCTGGTAGAAAAAAAGCCTTTCTCTTTTGAGAATGCTATGAAAACGTACTGAAAACGTAGTGAAAAAAGGAACAATGGCTTGCAACAAGCGATTACTCCTTTTCCCATAATGTTTTCAACAGCTTTCAAGAGCTCAGGCCTAAAACGCCTCCATTGTGAGCAAATGAGTTAATCTAGATTTGACGTAGGGTTTTTTTTTCCGAAAAAAGGGATTATGACCTAATATTGACCTTATCGGCAAATATCAGTAAATAGCTCATAACGCCATGTGTATTGCTGGGTTTAAAAAGTTTAAATTTGCGTAGGGGTAGATCTGTAGACCCAATTAGATCAATAAAAGCATGTATATAACCCTTTACCAGACGACAAAATTTTAGCCTTGTCCAAATTGAAAGCATTTGCAGACGACTATTTAAATGTGGCTCAAATGGCGCAATTTTTCTTTGATAGGGCAGAAAACATTGTGGGAAAAGGAGAAAATGCTGGTTACCAGCATTTTCTCCTTTCCCTACAATGTTTTCAAAAGGGTTCTTTCCCAGGGTCTTTAAAAGTCGGCATTGTACGGTAAAGGGTTTAAACAAATACATTAATCCAATGTACAGTCTAGTACCGCAGAGGTTAAGTAAACTTATGGAAAAAAAAAAAAACATGTACATTCTTTCGTTTCTCAGTGAATTTCAAACGTAATGTAAATGTTGAATATTGAATCTTACAGTGAAATTACCATACTATTGATTTAAGGTTTACGGCCCCTAACTCTCATATTAAAAGACGGAAGCTGCCGAGATTGGCCGAATAGCCTTTACGAAAACGTCGATGTTACACGATATTTACCGATGAGTTAGTGAGTCTACGGTCCCTAACTCTCATATTAAAAGACGGAAGCTGCCGAGATTGGCCGAATAGCCTTTACGAAAACGTAGATGTTACACGATGTTTACTGATGAGTTAGGGGTCGTAGACCTTAAGGACTGCTTGTGCAGTTGTTTAACCCGTTTCCATTTTCAAAGCGTACCTTGGTGTTTTTAGCGTCGGTCTTTAAGTATCGATTACGTCACACATGACGTTTTTTACGCGAACCGTAGTACATGTATCTCCGAGAAAAAAAGAAACTACCGAAAAGGTTTAATAAAACTCAAATGATCAGTTAACTCCAGGAAAGCTACAGACTAAACTTTTTAGTGGTACAGAATCTTCACCGAACCGATAGAGCAAGTTTCTGACCATTTCAACAATGTCGTTGCTAAAGTAGTAATTCAATTTACAACCCTTCATATTCCAACAGTTTTTGATCTTAAATCAATTGAGAGGAACTCAAGTGACACGAATTGACGTTTCCATTTTTTTTTTGTGTGTGTGTGAGGTGAGGCTTAAGTGAGATTTCTCAGTCAATTCTCAGTCAAGGAGAGATTCGACTGTGTGTAAAAACTGTGGATCTACATTTTGTTAAAAGCATGTACATGTACTTGTAATGCGCCAATCACTTCCGGCGGAAGTATATCTAGGTGACAGCGGCAGGCGACGTCTGACTTAGAGTAGGAATTTACCATCACAAAAAAAGTCCCGATTTTTAACGACCTTGTGAAGACAGGCTTTTGAAAACACTGTGGTTACCAGCAACTTCTCCTTTCCTCACAATGTTTTCTAAAATAAGACAGGCAAATCCCATTCTATCCTATGATTTGCATTTGATTTGTCGTCTGCGAACACTTTTAACCCTTGGGCTGCTAAGCACGACACCAGGACTTTTTGTGGACAGTATAGATCAAGATCAGACTGCACATAACGTGCAGTCTGATCTTGGATCTACACTGTCCGATATGTAGATATTTTCTCCAAATCATTTTTTTTTTTAAATAGCAAAATTTTGGTTTTTACCATGGGCTTGAAAGTTTTATTTCACTTATTTAGCAGGTTAAGGGTAAAAATGGACACGTCTATGATTTTGTAGTCTGGTAGTTTCGGGGAAAATTGTATTGGAGTTTAACGCCATCTTAACAGCATAGGTCATTTCATGGCGGCCAGTGACGCACCCATGCGTTTCCTGGCTTTCTTACACCAGTACTGACACAACTTTTGTTCCAAAGCCACTACTTTTCTCACATGCATCAGAGGTGAGAGGCAAATTTCGGAAAGTTCGCCGCAACCGGGTATCGAATCCGCAACCTCCAGGTCACGAGTCGGGGAAAAAATGAACTTAGACTGTTCTCATGTCGTCTGCTGAGGAACGAATCCTGCAGTTTTAAGAAAAATATTGAAATTATTCTCTTGGATAAATAAATAAAGTTCGTTGTTTTATTTCAGAACTGAACGTTACGGGTACCGCACTGCCAACAAGAAACAGTGCAAAAGACAAAGCAAGACTTGAAGAATCCATGATTTTACAAAAACTCAGGGAAGAAGGTTTAATTTCTAAGCCCCAGGCCGAGAAAAGTGGGGGCGTTTCCTTCGACATTTTCGATATGACGTCAGCCACCAAACTTCCGGCCCTACCTTCAATCCGATTGGCTAAATTGGAAAAGCGCCGGAAGAAGAAACGCGCACTTACAGAGGATGAAATTCAAGAAAAATTACAGAGAGCGGAACAGAGGCGGAAGGTGGGTTTCTATTTTTAGAATTTCTCTAATCCTCGTCAGACTATTCGTCATGAATTAAACGTTTAACCCTTTCCCACTCAATTCCGAGTTTTAATGACCCTGAGAATGAAGCCTTTTGAAAACATTGTGAGAAAAGGATAAAATGCTGGTAACCAGCATTTTCTCCTTTTGCCCACAATGTTTCTACCCTATCAAAGACAAGCTCCATCATTTGAGTCACATCTAAATTGTCGTCTGCAAATGCTTTCAATTTCGACAATTCTAAAATTTTGCTGGGTAGTATTAACGCATGAAATTATGTGAAAAACTTCATCAGTCACAGGAAAGTTGCTCGTTACAGACATTTCGCCTTTCACCACAATGTTCTTTTTTTTTTTAAATCCGTTTGCTACAAGACATAAACATCGTCTGCAAGGGATAGATAACGTGTTTAACCCTTTACCAAACGCCAAAAATTTTAGACCTTTTCAATTTGAAATCATTTGCAGACGACAATTCCGAAAAGATGCACAAATATCGGCTTGTGAAGATCTAAGATGAGACTGCACGTTCTGTGCAGTCTGATCTTGATCTACTGTGTTCGCAAAGGCAGATGAAACGAACGCTACATAGAATTATATTCCTTTTTGATGTAGTACTCTTCAAGAAAATAATGACGCTCGTAGAAAACATCCTCTCCATTTGCCACAATGTTTACTAATTTCTTGTGCATACATTTATCGAAATAAGGACAAGTATTTTTAAGATTTTTATGACCCTATAAAGTTATATTTGTAGACCGAGTGCGACATTTATTGATTAACTGATAAATTTTCAGGCTATAGATTTATCGTCTTACCTACTATACATTTTATCTATCAGGTCAAAGTAGATCTACTTGTATTTCTGTGTGTAGGGCCCGTTTTCACCAACCATTCTTAAGAACATTCTTAGTTTTATTCTCAAGAATTTTTCTGAATTAGAAAGTAAACCAACTTCTGATTGGCTAGACCAAATGGTTGTGTTACTTTCTAAAGTCTTGAATTGGACTAAGAATGGTCTAAAGAATGGTTAGTGAATGCGGACCTTCTGATTTACTATCCTTTTCTTAATTACAGGATAACCATCCTATTTGTTGGGCTTGGGCGAAATTTGTAAACACAATGATATTTAAAATTGTTGGTGAATTTGGTCCCTGCTGGTTCGTTCCCAAACATTTTTTATGGGTCTCCCTTTTGATAGTTAACAACTAGACCAAGTTTGATGTAAATATCTTCAGTAATGAGAGATACATGAGAAAATATCAAAGTTTTTTTTAATTCCGAGAACGCAGATAACAACATTGTTGTGACAATCTCTCATGTTTTCTTCGAAAACAGTCGAGCTGAAAAAGGAATACTTTTTCTGATTTGAAATATTTTCCAGAACGACATAGAATGTTTGACATAAAGAAGCACTTTTTCATATTTTTCTTTTCATTAAACATTGCAGAGAAAGGAACAAGCCCGGCTAGAGAGGATTAAAGAAATGGATAAAGCAGACCACACGGCAGCTTTGGAGTCATTCCAAGATTATCAGAAGAAAAAAGAAGAACAAGCGAGTCAGAAAATGGACAGCGTCTCGGACAACCGCGAGCGCAGACTCAGAGAAATTAAAGAAAAACAATTAGCGCGGGAAAAGCGCCGTGAGGAAGTGCGCAGGAGGAAAAAGGAACAGCTAGAAATTGAGGCTCAAACGGGTGAAATTGTGCAAGATCCATCGGAATTGTTAGATCGCCAGGAAACCCCTATGGTGCCTGAATAGGGTCTCGTTTTGAACATTGATATTTTTTTTTATCTTCGAATGCCTATCTAGACTTTTCCTCTGGCTTTTGCGGACAATGTAGCTCAAGATCAGACTGCACATACTGTGCAGTCTGATCGTTGATCTACATTGTCCGTTAATGCTAAGATGTCCAAGACAAAAACAGCCAGAGTCTGTATTCAAATAACCATTGTTATAAACATTCTTAGTCTTGATCTCCAAGATTTTCTGAATTTGAAAGTCACAAAACTTCTGATTTGCTGAACCAAACGGTTTAGCCAATCAGAAGTTGTGTTACTTTGGAATATAGAAAAATGTTGAGAATAAGACTAAGAATGTTCTTACGAATGGTTGCTGAATACAGATTCAGTAGAAAATTCTTTCGAACCTTTGAAATTATAACTTTTGCCCCAAGAGTGCCGATAAACAGATGAAAGTAACAAAACTTCTGATTGGCTGAACCAAATGGTTTAGCAAATCAGAAGTTGTTTTACTTTCATCAGTAAAAAGACGGACCAAGAAAATTCCATTTAGTTGCTATTTTATCATTTTCGGAGAGGTTGTGAATATCTGAATAAAGCTGAAACTGTGGATCACCATCAGAATGCGCGTCTCATGATGCACGTTTCGTTCTGTCTGATCTTAATCTACAGGAGCGCAAGAAGCAACTCTTGCTGAGATAGGCTTGTAAGAGTTTGAAAGATAGATGTAGGTCGTCGTCTACGTATCCTTTTTGGAATTATTTCAGATGTCTTCAAGGCAATTCAAAATGTTTAAAGGCCCTCTAGCGGCTAATAATAATAATCAATTCAGGGATCAAATCGAAGACAAAGTTTAATTCATACCATTTAAAGCTATATGCACCCTGTTAAATGGCCTGCAACACGCGCAAAGGGGCGTTCGGACATTTGCGTAAAGTGTCGTCTCGGATCAGCCTGCGCAGGCTAATCCGAGACGGCAGTTTACGACTACATTAGATTTTGTGCTACAGTAGACTTGTGCAAAACAGCAAATTTCATAAAAACGGAAAGTGTCGCTTCGGATTAGTCTGCGCAGACTGCAAAGGCTGATCCGAGACGGCGCTTTACGCAAATGTCCGAATGCCCCATTTCGCGTGTCGCAGGCCAAATGGTATGAATTAGATTTGCCTGCATTTTGACTTCCGAAGTGTTTAATGTTTTTTTACTAGTTGGCCTTTAAGTTTATATCAGATAATAACATTCTGACGTCGTCCATTTTGAAATGATTTGCAGTAGAACAATTCAAATGTGGTTAACTTGATAGTCTTTGTCTTTGGAAGGCAAAAGAATGTTTCCAACAATGTTTTCTATCCTGTCAAAGACAAATCCCATCATTCGAGTCATATGAAATTTCTCGTCTGCGAATGCTTCCAATTTGGACAGTCTAGGATTATTCGTCTGGGAGAGAGTTAAAAGAACTCGTAGGTTAAAAACTGTGATAGCTAGATCAATACACAATCTATTTCGTCAACTAATATTTTATAGAATTGTAGTGAAACGGAGTAGAATTAGAGGGCATAGTTGTTCGTGCATAAATCTGCCACAAAGAGAGAGAGAGAGAGAGAGAGAGAGAGAAAGAGAGAGGGAGAGAGGGAGAGGGAGGTTTCAGATGTTTAGACATGTTGTTGTGTGGTAGAACAGAGATTAGTATTATTAATTCTATTACATGTATTTATGACTAAAGAAGATGTGGGGAAGGGGACGGGGTGGGTGGGTTGATGAATAAAATCAAAGGACTGGTAGTCCGGAGTGGTGCAAGGTTAGTTTAAATAGCGCTCTCTTCGACTTAACCATTTACCGAACAATCCCTAGTTTTACGATCTCCATGACATAGGCGTTTGAAAACATCAGACGAATAGGAGAGTTATTGAATACCAGCTTTGTCTCTTTTTCTTTCGATGTTTTCCACCTCTTCAAAGACAAATTCCATTGTGATACCTACATTTTATGAATGTGTTGTCTGCAAATGCATTTGATATAGGCGAGTCTAAATTTTTTCGTCTGGTATAGAGTTACAGCATAGCAAAGATTACAAAGTGCTTTTATGGATTTGTAGAGTAAATCAAGATAATAATGCTTCATAGGCTGTAGATTATATTCTAAGAAAAGCGCGTAACAACATTCATCGTGTAACAATTTCTGTAAATTCATACTATTCATTCAGTGGTCAAAAAGTTTAAAAAAAGCTTTAGATAAATATTTTCTTACACGTAGACCGATTAAAAGAGGCTAAAGGTATACTTTTTGATGACTGCATACTTTCGTTCGTTCCTAAGTGTAGAAAAGCTCTATTTGTCAACCTCTACAAAAATTTAAAGAAAAAAGTTAAAAAATTACTAGATATCCCTGGATTTTTTTTTCTTATCATTAAAGTATTATATATACCCATTAAGACTCAGTATTATAATCAAACGGGAAGCGATGTAGGCCCTAGGCCAGATCTATAGATATTTATAAATTACTTATAAATCAGGTAATAGTTATCAACTTTTTTTGCATAATGTGATACATTACTATTTATTTACTTCAGTTACTGTAATCTGATTTCTAGCTTTGTACATTTTAATGTATGCTCATTGACATTTTTCCGTCGAGTTTACCTCTCAAAAATCAGGTTGTCAAACGACACAATTTTTCCATTGACCCATTGTGAAAACATCTACAGAGGACACTTCAAATACATGTATGGTTCAAATGACGGTGTTTGTGAGGGGGTGGATAACTTTATTGGGATAAAAGAAAATGTTGGTTACAAGCATTTTCTCTTATTCCATCAACGATTTCAAATTCTAACAGCATGTTTGGGTCATAACTTGCTTTGGAAAAGATAGCTGGTACAACTGTTTGGGAAAGGATTAAAAGCATCGCACTTTGGTTAGCCAGCAGTGATCTGGAATCTCCAATGCTATACTCAACAACACCTTTTTTACAAATGGAATTTCGGTTATAACAGCTGAAATTCATCTTTCAAGATGAAACAAAATTAAAGAAAATAATACATTTGGGTTTATAAAATGCATATTTGTTGTAAGTGAAAGAAACATGACGAAAACTTTATACTTTTTTTGCATTTTTTGTGTATTTAAATTGTGCAAAGCTCTAACTATATGTATTTGTAAAATTTCACGTCATTTCATAAATACACAAACTCACTAGATATTTTTGAAAAATCATTTCGGCTAAGATACAATGTAGCTTGCAGGTGGGCTGATTACGCACTGTCTACTCACGTAGTTATGCCAGTTTTCTTTTTTTTTTTCAAATATGCGGCAAAATTTATTCTAGTTAACGTTTCATTTTGCTATTGGAGTAGACAGTTCCATTTAATTATCAAAACTTGTCATTTGTATAAGTTTTGAAAGGTGGATCTATATTTTTTGTTTTAGTTTCAACAAGGAACCATTCAAAATGGCTAGACCCATTACGAACAAAACATTTTACCTATATTCCTTCATATAAGCCTACGCTTCTTTCATTTCAAGTTCTTCCTGGCAATGTTATTAAATATGATAGTCTTTATAGTAAAGAGGATAGTAAAACTGTAGTAAATTATCAGTTCTTTTAGGATGTTCCTTTTTTGCAGAGTTTTTGAAACCAAGTCTGCCATTTTAAATGGAGTTTCGATTATGTGACCCTATTCTCAAACCAATATTCTGTTTACGGAAATTATGATATAGGGAGTATTACACTATTCTCTTTTTTTGTATTAAGATTTTTATGAAATATAGAAATTTTATCGTCGTTTCATTTTCATAAAATGAAGTAAAGTGATTTATTTCCAACTACTGGTGTATGTTGTTTTTTTCCTCAATAAAAAGAATTAGCTCCATTATTTCACCCTGTTACAACCCTTTAACGCATATAAAGAACTTTCTCTCAGCCTTGATTTCGACAGCTTTGGGAAGCTATTGGTATTGTAGGAAAAAGAGCATTTGCTTGTAACCAGCATGTATTTTAGAGCTGCAGTTTTTGTATGCAAGCCTCCAAATAACCAGATACAATAAGGATACAGGGTCACATCCATGCACTGTGCAGGACTGGTTCACCTTAACTTTGTACTATACAGAGACAACAACGTTTTTGTTTTTGTACGAGGCGATATTGAAAATATATGCTGATGACAAATTAACTGTGGTCAAAACGATTGGAATTGTCTCCCTAAGATTTTAAAACACTATAGAAATAGGAGGAAATGCTGATTACCAATAAAACTATTTTTCCACCATGTTTTCTACTCTTTCATAGACAAAAAAAAAAAAGTTATTGTCACACATTAAACTTGTCGTCTGCAAATGCTTTCAATTTTGACGAATCAAAGTATTTGCAGACGACAAATTAAATGTGATCAAAATGATTAAATTTGTCTTTGAAAGGGTAGAAAACAATGTGGGAAAAGGAGAAAATACTGGTTTCCAGCATGTTCTCCTTTTCTCACATTGTTTTTAAAAACCCTTTTCCTTGGGGTCGTTAAAACTCAGGATTGTGTGGTAAAGGATTAAACTGTGTCCCGGACCCGCATTTACCACCCACTCTTGAGAACATTCATACTCGTATTCGCAAGAATTTTCTATATTTAAAAGAAACACAACTGATTTGCCATACCAAATGGTTTAGCCATTCAAGAAGTAGTGTTACTTCCAAAATCTACAATAAGACTCAGAATAAAACTAACAATGGTTGGTTAACCCTTTACCAAACAATCCCTGGTTTTTACGACCCTGAGATAGAAGCCTTTTGAAAACATTGTGGGAAAAGGAGAAAATGCTGGTAACCAGCATTTTCTCCTTTTCCCACAATGTTTTCTACCCTGCTGGAAACAAATTTCAATTTTTGAGTTACGTTTATTTTGTCGTCTGCAAGTGCTTTCAATTTGGACCAGTCTAAAATTTTGTCGTTTGGTAAAGGGTTAATACGGACCCAGGTATTAAAAGCCAAAATCAGAAAAGACAAGTAACCAGGCGAAAGCCTTGAAAATACCAGCTCCAACATCAGTGTTGCAAAAATGCCTGTTCAAAAAAAAAAAACGGAAGGAAAAATCCGACGGCTAGGGCACTTGGTCCATGCCTTTCTGGATAACTGGATAAGCCAAGCGGCAGATTGTTCAGTCTGCATTCACCAAGCAGTCAACACTGCATTCCAGGTCTATATAGTAACGTAATTTCTGTCTGATTGGGGGTCCTGCGTTGCTCAGTGGTGAAGTGTGGGACTCGTAACCTGAAGGCCCCGGATTCGAGCCGCACTGGATCCACTAGGAGTGTCCTTCGGCAAGACACCTCAGAGCCCCAGCTTAGTACTGGTAAAACTCAGAAATACAAGAATATGTGAGCTGTTGCCGTGATATGACTGAAATAATGTTCAAAGCGGCGTAAAACACCACTCAATCCAATCCAATCTTTCTGATTGGCTGAACCAGATGGTTTATCCAATCAAAATTTGCGTTACTTTGAAGCTCGGAAACATTTTTAGGATAAGTTGCACATTTGATTGGTCGGTGAATATTGTCCCAGAAGTATTTGAACTGACCTCTGTTGACCATTGTTACTGTAAACCACGTGATCACTCAGCCGAGATAAAATCTTTATGAGGCGCAAAAGGATGGTAAAGTTGATTAGATTTTGAATAATTTATTTGTAGACAGTACTAGTTACTTATACTCTTTATTTATCTATATGCTGCTCCAGTATTTATTTACGTATGCATAGCTAATGCTGTTAGAAAGCACCGTTGATCAGATTCTGAGATTTTTGAAAATTGGCTGATATAACCTAATCATTGAAATTGGATCACGTGATTTTACAACACGCGCTTTCTTACGTTCAGACTCTGGTGTCTCGGTGATATTGCGCTTAAATAGAGTAGAATAGTATTTTATACAGAAACAATTTATTGACTTAAACCTTTACCACACAATCCCAAGTTTTAACGACCCTGAAAAAGAAGCCATTTGAAAAAACTACGGAAAAAGGAGAAAATGCTGGTTACCAGCATTTCTCCTTTTTCCACAATTTTTTCTACTCTATCAAGCGACAAATTTCATCATTTGAGCCATATTTGAATTGTCGTCTGCGAATGCTTACAATTTGGGCAAGTCTAAAACTATGTCGTTTGGTAAAGATTGAAAAGTTCAACATTTTTTTCATATACTCTTTCAGTGCCACGGGCGAAAACATGGGCTTTTGCAGACGTAATATCAAGATCAGACTGCACAGAACATCTGTTGATCTTGATCTATACCTTCCGATTCTTTATTCAAGTCTATAAGAAAAATCTTTCTGTTAGTGGATTGCTATTCAACCGTTGGGAGAAACCGAGTTAAATATTTGTCGCCGAAGAGTTAACGCCCCTTGATGACATGGTCATGTGACAGCCATTGCCTGCAACAAGCCAGGGAAGGAAGTTTTGCTATCTAAACCTGGTTGTCTTGGAAAATTGTTGTTTTTCCGAGAGAAGAGTTTTGAAATTAATAAAATGACAATTCTTAAACATGTATTTAAATGAAAAAAAAAATTTTTTTTTTTTGCTATCTACTTGTTTAAACCTATTTTTCCCCCCCGAGATCTTTGCCAAATGTTGTTATGTAAACGTCATGTTAGAATTGGCATCATCGGCCTTAAACTCGATTGACTGATTGACTTAAGTTTATTTATCATCACCACCGGTTTTCCATATGGGCGACGCCCCTGGGTGTATTGCACTGTCATATGTAGCCTAGGTTTAACGTCTTGACCGATTTATTTATATGGACTTTAGCGCCGTTTTCAACATTATTTCAGTATAGTCACAGTGGCTTTTGGACCTGCCAATGCTTTCCCGGAGCTCCTTTGACCAGGACTTTGCATAATATTCTTCCAAAGCCACTCGCTGCTTTCCTACTTAACCATTGTCGAAACAATGATGAACGGTCAAATCCCGTCACAGTGACTATCATCAATCCTAGGAAAGAAATCCTCCTAGCTGTAGACTTAAACTGGTTTGAAGTCCTGCATGCCTCTGACTGCACTACTAAGCTCAGCTCATCTCATCCGAAAGACTATCAGAAAGTTTTTTTTAGGCCAGTCGTGGGAATCGAACCCACACCCTCAAGTGTGCCGAGATTTGTCAATATTCCGGCTGACAAATTTGATACCGTATCATGTGACTTCAAATTTAAAGAAAACAAGAATTATCTTTAAAAAAGACAGACGGCGTAAGAAAAACTAGAATATGAGTACTGAAACTCTTTTGTGGCCCAATATGATGTAAAATAATGAAAAGTAACCTAGCGAGCATTTTCCTCTTTTTCCTTAACGTTTTGCATTTTGTTGGAAAGTAGTATTAGGTAATTGGGTGACGCTTATAAAAACATTAAATTTCCAAATAGAACAAGAAAAGGATCATTCTCTGTCTGGTATGAATCCAGGCCCCGGGGCATCGATTAGCGGTAGCAATGCTCATAAATTTACGAGCAGATATGGCAGGAGGGGCCCACCGAATACTCCATTTGCGCAAAGCGTGCGCTTCTGGAATTAAGTTCCAATACAATAATGGAAAGTATAAAAGATAAAACTACATGTACATCTTTTCTATAGAAAACTATTTTACTTACAAAATTAGAGACCAGCTCAATACTATTTAACAAAAAGTTGTGGACAATTTTGTTATAAAATAAACAATATTAAAAACTATTAAAAACTATCAAAAATGGAAAAAATCACATTTGCATAAATACACTGCCTGCAGACAGGGATCTTATATACACAGGGATGTCTATATACGATCCCTGCTGCAGACGACCTTTTGATTATGCAGCTGACATGTATTAAACCTAAATTAACCCTCTACCACACAATCTCCACTTTCAACCACCCTGACCAAAAAAAAAAAACCTTTTGAAAACATTGTAGGAAAAGAAAAAAATGCTAGTAACCAGCATTTTCATCATTTTAGTAACATTTGTTGTTTGCAAATGCTTTCAATATTGGCATGTCTAAATTTATTTCATATGGCAAATAGTCATAGAGAAATCAACTTTTTTGATTCAATTAGTAAATATCTTATAAACATTAAACTATGAAACACATCTTGAACTAAAGAACAGTGGACATTATAAGTCCAAGTTCAGCCAGCACATTTTGTGCAGTCTGGTCTTGATCTACATTGTCTGCAAAACGCAGTCTTTTTTTTTCTTTATATTCATCTAAATAAAAGAAATACAGTTGTGCATATTCCTTTACCCTTCACGAAACAAACCTGAGTTTTAATGATCCTCAGTAAGAATGCTTTTGAAAACATTGTATGAAAAAGAGAAAATGCTGAGTACCATAACATTTTCTACCCTTTCGAAGACAAATTTCAAAATTTGTGTGACATTTAATTCGTCGTATGAAAATGCTTTCAAATGGGACCAGTCTTAAATTTTGTTTTTTAAAGAGCTAAAGGGTTAAATCTGCCTTAAATCATGGGATTTGTCTTTGATAGAGTGGAAAATGTTGTGGAAAAAGAAGAAAATGCACAATGTTTTTTAAAGTCTTCTTCCTCAGGGTCATTTAACTATTTACCACACAATCCCGGGTTTTTACGACCCTGAGAGAGAGGCCTTTTGAAAACACTGCATGAAAAGGAGAAAATGCTGGTAACCAGCATTTTCTCCTTTTCCCACAGTGTTTTCTACCCTGTCAAAGACAGAAACTGTCATATTAGCAACATTTAATTTGTCTGCAAATGCTTTGAATTTGCACAAGTCTGGAATTTTGTCATGTGGTAAAGAGTTAACTATTTACCAAATGGGCCCTGGTTTTAACGACCCTGGGAAAGAAGCCTTTTGAAAACATTGTTGGAAAAGGAGAAAATGCTGGTAACCAGCATTTTCTCCTTTTCCCACAATGTTTTCTACCCTTCCGAATACAAATTTCAATTTTCAAGTCACATTTACTTTGTCGTCTGCAAATGCTTTCAATTTGGACAAGTCTAAAATTCTGTCGTTTGGTAAAGAGTTAAGCATACGATTGTTTCGATAAGAAGTAAGTAAGAAAAATGGGGGGTTACAAATGCATATCTAAATCTGTCTTAACTCTTTTAACGACAATATTTTGGACTGGACCAAATTGAAAGCATTCGCAGACGACAATTTAGATGTTGCTAAAATGATGATTTCTCTCTTTGATAGGGTAGAAAACATTGTGGGAAAAGGAGAAAATGCTGGTTACCAGCATTTTCTCTTTTTCCCACAATATTTTCAAAAGGCTTCTTTCACAAGGTCGTTAAAAGTCGGGAATGTGTGATAAAGGATTAAATCATGGGATATGTCTTTGATAAAGTAGAAAATGTTGTGGGAAAAGGAGAAAATGCACAATGTTTTTTAAAGTCTTCTTCCTCGGGGTCAATTAAACATGGGATTGTTTTGTAAAAAGTTCAGTAAGAAAAACGGGGGGGTACAAATGCATACCTAAATGCTTAAATGTATTTAGTCATTGCACACAAAATATTTGAGCCATGCTTTGTGAAAAGGGGGTTTGATGCATGCGAAAAGTATCAACCCATGTCAGCCTGCACAGTCCCCACAGGCTGACCTGGGTCTAAACTTCTGCTATCAGTCAATTTTCTACATGTTAAAGGATCATTTTACCTCATGGTTCAATTCGTTGTAAGACAAATGAAATTTATGGATCCATAATTATGTGATGACTTGCTTTTGTAAGTAGTTGGGCCAGTTTACAAGTGATGGATTTGCGTAGAAGACGGATGAACTTCAATGGTCCATCAGTGTTGCTCTGACGGCCAACAGTGGACTCTCACCTCCTAGTGTACTGATCACCACATCTTTCCTGTAAACAAAAAAGATACATGATGACTTATAATCACTCCTGAACGACAAGAGGACCTAAAACAAACCTGAACTGCTCACCTGGGACTAACACCCAAAGCTGATGTTTATATTTAGGAAAAGGCAGACCATGGCTGGCACTTAGGAAGATATACGTGTATAGTGGATGATTTTTTCAAAATCTAACGTATTGACCTACTTTATGACAATAAATGACATATTCTTAATTGACCTATATCGATATTATCATTCCGAAAAAAAAATCTGAGTTTAATAAAAGTAAGGGCAAATGTTTGGCCCATAAATTCAACAAATTTTTTGCTAAAAATCAAGAAAATAAACGTTTTTGTAATATATCTATAACATTCATTTCTTTTCACTTCAGAAAGTTTTATAATGACTATAATGCTTAGAAGAATTAATATGCATGAGTGGTAATTGAAACACAATTGTTACATTTTGAGCATATTCATCTCATGGCTATCTTTTAGTGTTGTCTACAACGCTTTACAGGAAAACTCACGGCAGAGTGGAGCAAGACAGAGAGAGAAAGAGAGTGAGCGAGAGAGAGAGACAGAGAGAGATAAAGACAGAGAGAGAGAAAGACAGAGAGAGAGAGAGATTTAAAAGCAAGTCCTATTTACCCTAACTCATTATATTGGTAACAGATGTGTACATTTCCAGGTGACTTTATAATGGCAAGAGCAATCTTCTTTCTCAAGTCACTAACAGTTTCCCCGTCAGATAGACTGTACCTGCATAGTAATAAAACAGAAAGGTTAAAAAAAACATCATAATAAACAATACATTGTTTCTTCACCAGTTTAGCACCACATGTAAGAAACAAATGAATGAATGTATGATGTTTTATGGTGCATTGACATCTAGGGTCATTTAGCGCACAAAGAGGTAATGAAAGGAAAGAATAGCAGGTAAGAATGTGAGTCATGAGTATATGATGAAAGATGTGTTATAAAATGACAGGCTTTTGCAGATGGCATAGATCAAGATCACATGACAATGATTATGCAGTCTGACCTTGGATCTATACTGTTCACTCCATTAGTCGAGTCTCTTTCTGCATTTAAGCTAGACTCATTTAACTCTTTACCACACAATCTTTAACATTTAACAACACGGAAAAAGAAAACTTTTGAAAACATTGTGAGAAAAGGAGAAAATGCTGATAACCAGCATTTTCTCCTTTTCCAACAATGTTTTCTACCCTATCCAAAAACAAATTACTTCTTGATTCACATTTATTTTGTCACCTGCAAATGCTTTCAATTTGGACAGGTCTAAAATTTTGTTGTTTGGTAAAGAGTTAATTTAATTTTTATCTCAAATGCCAATTTATATTAGATCCTATTTACATTAATCCATCGATAGAAGGGAACTCATTTTACAAAAATAAAATATAACAAGATTTTGAACTCAATGAACATGTTGTGCTCAGATGGGCTAACAAACTTAGAACAGGTTCACTACATACCAAATATCAAAGCCCTACGCCTTCCGGTTTCACAGAAGAAGAATTTTAAAGTTTTCCTTCTTTGTTCCTATGTTCGAACTTGTGACCCCCGGGGTGGGGCCAGTTTTGACCCCAGGGGCATCAACTTGGTAGAGGTTCACTAGGAGATGCTACATACCAAATATCAAAGCTCTACGCCTTCTAGTTTCAGAGGAGAAGTTTTCAAAGATTTTGCATTTTTTTCCTTTTTGTTGCCATGGCAACCAGAGTTATACGTGGAATTCAATTCTTTGAACAACTTTGGTAGAGCTTCACCCAAGGAACATCCCTGCCAAGTTTCATCAAAATTGGCCCAGTGGTTTAAGAGAAGAAGATGTTTAAAGAAATTGTTGACAGACGACGGACAACAGACGACAGACGATGGACGCCGGACAAAGGGCGATCACAATAGCTCACCTTGAGCACGTTGTGCTCAGGTGAGCTAAAAAATCTGTTCTGAACAATTGTTCACAATATACTCCAATATTCTAGTAATGAACATGGAAAGTGAAGATATATAAATTGATTATCATTCAATATACATGTAATTTATAGGTGAATATTTTTCCTTTCTTGATACGAGACAATCAAAGATATTTAGGAAGCAGTAGCTTATATTGCAAATGTAAAATTCATTGTTACATGCAGTTGCTCCTTTTTTCACAATGTTTACATATCGCTGCAAACAATGAAAATAATTTTCCCATATGATGTGAAAGTGTGTTGATATATAACGGTAACTTTCAATATAATTGCATAATATACTTGAGCCATACTCTGGCAAAAGAGGGCTTTATGCATCTCTGTGATGCATTATACTAAGGAAGTCATCTCATAATTATGGTTCCATAAAATCCATTTTGTCTAACAACCTACTTGATAATTTACATGTAGTAGTATTGTCCTTGGAGATGTAGAAAATTTACAATAAGCAAAAAGTATCGACCCAAGTCAGCCTGCACGGACTGCGCAGGCTGACATGGGAAAATACTTTTTGCAGATGCATTAAGCCCCTTTTCACAGAACATGGCTCTTTAATTTTGTATTGTGTTTAGTGCAGTTGAATCAATCAGTTGAGATACTTACCAGTCGAAGAATCAACACAAAGGAAACTGAAATACACATGGCTTTTGTGGTTATATTTCAAAGTCCTATAAGGGGTCCAGCATGGCTCAGTGGTAGCGGGGGATAGGACTTGTGATCCCGAGAATTCATGTTCAATCCTCACTCAAGAAGCCCTTTCTTTGTAAGAGGGGAAATTCTTGAGCAAGACATCTCAAAGCCCTAGCTTAGTGCAAGATAGACCTAGGACACACTTGAACAAGCGAGCTGTTACAGTGATAAAACTGAAGTAATGTTGAAAGTGGTGTAAAACACCAATCAATAAAAGCACAAGTGGTTCTATAAAGGATCTGCTTTTGAATGATCAACAAAAGACACATAAGAAGTTAATAAAATTCTTATAGACAGAAAGACAGACAATCAGATGGACAGAAAGACAGATGGATAGATAGACAGAAGGATGGAGAAGAGACAAACAGACACACACATACACAGAGGCAGAAACACAGACTAATAGAAACTAGAGCTGTCACTGAATGTGACTTAATATCCCCGCCAGCGCTTTGACAGAAACAGGCAATTATTTGTACACAGATGGACACACGGACGGACAAATGGACAGACAGGCTGGTTCCAGTATACCCCCGAAAACATTCGTTTTGCGGGGGTATAATAAAGAAAGACACATAGACAGACACTTACTCTAGCATGTATCTGTTGGGTATTCCTGGGATAGGATCTTCTGTGGGTACTGTAAATTTATAGAGATTAACTTTCATCTAACCCATTTCAGCTCCATAGGGTTTTGCAGACAGCATAGATCAAGATCAGACAACACAGAATTTTTAGTCTGATAGTAAATTTTTGCTGCTGCTTGTCAGTACACCTACACAATGTAGCTTTCTCACATCATTACTGATACAACTTTTCTTTCAAGCCATTGACTACTTTTCTCACATGCATCAGAGGTGAGAAGCAAAAGAAAGAATGTCTGCTGCAACCGGGTATCAAACCCATAACGACCAGGTCAAGAGTTAAATACTCTAACCACTAAGCTATCTGGCAGTGCATTTAACCCTTCACTAGAAAGAAAAATGTTATACTCTTCCAAGTTAAAAGCATTTAGATGACAAATGAATATTGATTGTAGTACATGAATTTGTCTTCAATAAGAAAGGATAGAAAAAATTGTGAGAAAAGAAAAAAAATGCTGGTTTTCAGCCTTTTCTCCTTTACCTGCAATGTTTTCAAAAGTAGTCCTTCCAAGGGCCATTGATATTTGGGATCCCTTGGTAAATGGTTGATCGAGTCAATAAATAATATCCTGTTAGAGCCATTGAAAAAGGTTCATTTTGTATTATTTATGGTGCTGAAAGCATAAATATTAATAACTTTGGCACAATTATAACTTCTAATAAGTGCTCTCATACAAGCCCCCCTTCTTTCTCCCGACCCATCCACCAACTTCATTGTCAGGGCTGTAACTATTGTATAACTAAGAAGAGCAATAATACTAACCATGTTCTATTGGTGTTATATTGTAGTACACATCATTTGGGTGTTGTCTTTGGGGCCAGGTGGGGTCAGGCTTCATTGCAATAGTTTCTGTGGGTTTTACTCTGACCCCATTTTCATGTTTCATAGCATTCCAACCTTTTCCATACACATAAAATATCTTCTTCTGTTTTGCACTAGCAGGTCCTTTCACAACACACATAAACTTATAGGGATCTTCTCTGTCGACAGATGCTTCTGCAATAGATTGTATCATTTGTATCAGTGCCTTACTTCACAACAAAATGTAAAAACTGCCTGAATTGAAAGCAGACATCAAATTAAATACAGTTCAAATGACAGGATTTGTCCTTAGGAAGGATAGAAAACATTGGGGGAAAAGGAGAAAATGCTGGTAACCAGCATTTTCTCCTTTTTCCACAATGTTTTCTAAAAACAGTTTCGTCAGAGCCCTAAAAACACAGGATAGTGTGGTAAAGAATAAAAGAAAGAACCTTCATGTGAAAAAAATACTTCTATGACAGTTTATGTTATGTTATATTCTTTTATCGGTGTGATACCTATCATCCATATATAGGTATACAATAGTTCTTGTTATTTTAATTGATTCTTTTTTGGGTTCTAGGTTAAACAACATTAAAGCATTTTCTTCTTTTCCCACATAGTTTTCTACCCTATCAGGGACAAGTACCCTTATTTCTGCATGCAACTGGTTTCATACTAGACAAATATGAAATTTTGTCATCTGGTGTAGACTTAAACGCTTCTTTTCCTAACAATTTTTCCCTACTATAATTAAAAAAAAAATAGGGGTTTTCTGTCCTTAAATTACCTCCTTTTTGTATCTTTGTACTGGTTGTCAAAAGCTAGAAGAACTGAAAAAAATTAAAATATGCATGTAGTATTTTACTAACTTTCACTAAAGTCAGTCAGTCGAGGATGGTAGAAATAATGGCCTTTTTTCCTTTTCTCATCACCTTCAAATGGTCTCTCAACAATTTTTGATTTGTTCTTTTTTTTCTTTTCATCTTCTTCAAAGCGGTATCGTATAGTACCATGGTTTAAATCAATAAGTACTGGAGTGTCTATTTTGTAGTCCTGAAAAAATATACCAACATGCATAAGATTTATTGAAAAATATTGATTAAATAATTGCTATGAATTGCATACAAGATACATATAGTAAAAAAACATTGTGGTAAAAGAGGGAATGCCAAACATGAAAATAAAATTACCAGTACCAACTTTCCAAATGAATTTTTCTTTTCTGGTGGTCCTGGAAAAAGTTATGTTTCAAAATAAGTTGGAATGGGTTCCTGTTGTGGCCCAGCTACTGGTTACATTGGTAACCCACAGGTGCTTGATTCAATTCTCGCCTGAGGCAACAAGTTTTTCATGATAGTGTCCTTTGTAAAACACTTTCGAGCCAAAGCCTAGTACTTGTGATACCCAGGAAATACTTGAATAGGTGAGCTTTTGCCATGATATAATTATCAGCTGAAGTAAAACATTAACAATCGTGCGATCAAAAAGGTACTGCTCAGTCTTTTATCATTAAGCCATTTTTGTGCAACAATATGTCAATTAGCAACATAAGCCTTCACAGAAAGTTTACATGTTTCAATGAGCCTATGGAAATTGGCTTTTAAAAACATTGTGGGAAAAGGAGAAAATGACTGTAACCAGCATTTTTTTCCTTTTCCCACAATGTTTTCTACCCTTTTTGAAGACAAGTTTCACCATTTGAGTAGCACTTAGTTTGTTAGATTACCAGAGAAAGAATAATTTTCAACAACCTTTCTACTTTTCCCACAATCTTTTCTACCATAACAGAGACCTACAGCTCATTTTTACCAATTTTGATTTTTTAGTCTGCGGTTACTTTCAAAGAGTCAATAATTTATTTTTGAAAAAGTTAATTTGCTACATAATCAGTAATATCTAAATTCTTTAATCTGAACACAGCTTATAAAGAACAAAAAGTTTATTCAAAACCAATTTTAAGATGTCACTATTTTACTTGCCTGTTTTGTCTTCTTTGCTTGCTGGTCAGCATAAACAATACGAGGATTGCTTTGAACACCAACTTTTGGTTGTACACTGGACCCTGTACCCATAATATTTGGCCTATGTATTGTTTCTACAAATGCACAAATACACAAATCATACAAGGGCATACCTAGGCATACATGTGTACACACATGCATACAGTTTCGGAACAATTAGAAGTAAAAACATGTAGCGCTCAAAACAAATTTGAAGCATTCTATATCAGCTAGAGAGACTGCATTTAAAATCCGAGTAAGACTGGCGTCAGTTTTTGAAGGGAAGATCTTAGTAATTTTAAATTTTTGAATTTCAGCAGAAGGAAACCATATAGATCTAGAAAAAACTAATTCCCAAAGTACCATCTGTGTAAAATATGATTTAAATATATAGGCCTGAAAGTAAAGGTGGAGAAGATGGTTAGTACAGATTTCAGACTGTCTCCAAATATAATTCAGCTTTTGATGGGCTGCAACTAGATACAGAGATAATTGTGAAAAAAAAAAAGGGGGGAAATTTCCATACAGATTTTGTGCACACATTTAAACTCTCATATTTTTAAAAATTGATGACAAAACTAGAATTTGAAAATCCCTCTCGCTGGCATATGCAACAATTTGTTACAATTTCAAATGTTTTCAATTTAAACGCTTTACATATGAAAAAACAGTTTAATTTATCTTTGACTCAAGATGTTTGTGCATCCCAAAATTGACACGAAATGGCTGCTTAACCTGATAAATGTAGTTAGTTTTTTCAAGATTTACAAGTTATAAAAGCCTTATAAAAGTGCTTTAGGCTATGAGACATTCAATACTTTGTCGTTAGTCATGTATATCACCAATACAGATTAAATTACTGGAACAGAAAGTCAGTACAGTACTGTAGCTTTGCTACTGGAATATTCACAAAAAACTTCAGAAGGTGCACAGTAAATGTCCAAATATGAAAAGAAGCACCATAACTGGCTCATTTTTGAGACTACAGTTGATGCCTGACCACAGACAGACTCTGCTTTAGGGCTACCTGTCAGTATTTTGTGCTCATGTAGGCTTAAAAATGCGACTACACGGATTCAATTTAAAATAGAACTTAACTACGACCTCAGTGTTGAAATCTGTTGAAAATCTTGGTAAAAAAAAATTGTCAGGTAAAAGCAACTATCGTCGAGTGCCCTTATTCCGTGAGTGTCCTTGAACCGGTGATTTTTTGTTTACATCTCGTAAAGCACATAGTTTGATGACGTCACATGGTATTTCTGCTCATAACCCTTACCAATAATCGAACGTTTTACTGCCCTTGAATTTCAGCCAAATACCAGACAAATACTTTTAAAAATCAATCAATTATCTGATTTAAAAGAAACCGACATCATTTTTCTTATATCTAAATAGTGTTCCTACACAAAAAATGCAAAGATCTACGACTTTATGCTATAAATACTACTGAGTTACCAGAATTAGGTCAAGCCATGTTTGCTCAAGAAGGCCGACGGCATGTTTGTTTATTTATGCACATTGGACATGGAAATTGCTATCTAAGTTTATTTTTTTCATGAAAATCATCAGAAATGATTTTTTTATGAAGGCAAGTAATTTCTAGCTCATGTTCCTGTCTAAATTCTCCATTTCATTATGTTGTTTCCTTATCATCACGGAATACGGTCACTCGAGGCTACGATATTCCCCATATAGAACCTAATGTTTACCACAGCATTATAAAAAAGGCCTGTCTTTAAAAACTTTCATGCTATTCGTACAAACAAGAATAAAAAGTTACCAGTACAATGTGGGATAAAATTTGTTTTCTATGCCATTTCAAGGGAAAATTTATTCAGATGAAATCTGCTTTGGCGTCGCTGACAACAATACCGGAAATGACGTGTCTTTAGATTTGCTGGTTCCCTTTTCGGTGTACTTGATTCATCTTTTTTCATGATGAAGCCGAATATTCATGTAAATGATGAAAAGGTTTTTTTTTAATCAGCCTAGGTTTATTTTTTCTCTTTCAACAATCATTTTGAATAACTCGTTATGCTTTATTGTTCAAATTTATACATACTACTACTTAGGAAAACCTATATTTATTCTACGGGTATAAGCTGTTTCGTCTCACCATTCTGACTGTTAGGTTTATATCAGGTCATGTTAGATCACAAAACAAGTATACCCAAGTACAGTCTGATTCACTAGTTATTGCTTGAAAAATCTAATAAGGATAAAAAATAAGTTAAGGATTAAACTAAGGCCTTTTGAAAAATTTGTCCGCAAAATTATGTATTTTTGCTCACCGTTTTAAAACCTTAGGTAATGTCAAATGCATTTAAAAACAGAAAATGACTAAAAAGGCAGACATATTGCAACTAAGTGAACTGAGAGTACATTCTTTGCCATACATTCCCCACAATAAATTCGGGTATACTAATTACCGGAATGTAACAAAATGTAGTACCTAAATACCGGAATGTTACAAAATGTCATTCGGCATACCTCGGGTGATGGGAGCCATCATATCCCTCGGCTGTATCTGGTGGATTAATATGCACCAGATCGATATATATCCGGAAATACGCCGGTTTACCGTTCTGAAAATGTAAAAAAAGAAAACTTAAGTTTCAATTTTCTATCGAAATCTTTCTAACTATGTTTCAGTTGAGTTGGCAAACAGTTCGTACATTCATTATTTATCAATTCCGATTAAAGTTTTCACCGACAGATAAACAGATGTGAATAACTCCATCGAGGTTGTTTATGTCGTTGCTAAACGACTGACAGTGGCGCGCCAATGTATAAGATCACGTGATTCGCAGTTCAAATGGAAACGACCGTTATACGGACGAGGTTAGATGTAGGTACGGAATCGGCCGAGTTGTGACGAGTGACAAAATGTTACAAAATGTTACGGAATGTAGATGCCTAGTTTACGGAATGTGACGGAATGTGGACGAGGCGACAACGAAATGTTACGGAATGTAATTCTAAAAGCCTAAATACCGGAATTTAGCTAACTGAAGGATAACTGAAGATAACATTCACGCACATATGCACGCACGCACACACGCACGCAAGCACGCTCATAAACTGACCCAAAATGTAAATTTTCACCAATTCTTTGATATCATTCGTACATTGTGTGGAAAATTTGATGTTATTTTTGAGCGTGTTAGAGATTTCATTGCTTTGTAGAGCCGAAACACTGATGTTACCATTTCTTGTAAATATTGAAAGCGACAAAATATCAATCAATCAATCAGTCAGTCAGTCAATCAATAAATCAATCTATCAATCTGTCAGTCAGTCAGTCAGTCCATCATTCAATCCATCCATCCATTCATCCATCAAACAATTCTAGAGCTTGCACTACCGGAATGTAAGGATAAGATGATCACCGGAATGTAATAAAACGTGAAGCCTTAGCAATGGAACGTAACAGTGTTAAATGTTACAAAATGTGGAAGCCTAAACACCGGAATGTTACAAAATGTAGATGTTCTAAGGCTGATCCGAGATGACACTTTACGCACTACCGGAATGCAGCTTACAGAAGAATAAATGTAAATCAAACACACTCACAAAACTCACACACACCAACAAAACAGGCCCGAAATGTAAATTCTGATGTCAAGAACGGAAAAATATACTATGAGTTAGGAGGGGGGACCATTGTTTATATTATGCTTCTTTGAAACAATTGGAAAATTGGGCATACGAGCGTGAAGGACTTTTCATAGCCTTGTACAGCCTAAACGTTGTGATGTAAATAATTTTTTCCGAGGTGTGGAAAGTGCATCATCCGAATGTAACAAAGTGTAATTTCAGAGCCTAAACAACGGAATATAGCAATACATGTATTTACGTACTATTAAAGGCCCAGTAAAGGCCAAAATAACAAATTAGGTGTCATAATACACTTAGATTTAAATCATACCATTTAAAAGTATGGAAAATATTGTGGAGACGACAGTCTGATATCGTGTGGTCGGGCTATGTGTTAGTCGCCGGCAGAAAAAAAGAATTTTAAAATTATTAAAAAAGTAAACAAAAGACAAAGCTACCTGGCAGGTTTTAACCTAGTTTTGAAATTAATTTCTCTGTCAGCGACTAGCCTTTATTATTACTTCAAAGAGCACCATAGCCGTACCGAAATGTAATTCTTGATCCATACATAAGAAATAGGTTCTTTTTGGAGAGGGGGTGGCCAGAGGATGTTGGAGGACGCATATAGGATCGCTCTACTGCAAAAGGTGGAACATCTGGTGCTTATGTGTAAACGTATAGAGGTTCCTAGAGTTTGCAATGGTCCTTCAAGGCTCAGTGGTTAAGTGTAAGATCCGTAACCTGGAGGCCCAGGGTTTGGACCTAACTTGAAAGCAACAGGGTTTAGTGGGAATGCCCTTGGGCAAGACACTTCAGCGCCTAAGTCTAGAACTAATGAAACACAGGACAAACACGAATACGCGATCTGTCGCGGTGAGATGGCGTAAATAATGTTGAAAGCGGCACAAATATCAATCAATCAATCAATCAATCAGTCCATCAATCAATCAATCCTAGAGCTTGCAATGAAATGTAAAGCCTTTAGAAACTGCAGACTCGTACAACAAAATGTTCCGAAATCGAGCAGTGGCAGCTGAAAATTTGGTCGTCGGACAGCATCCTTCGAAGGTTTAGGTACTGCTAAAACTTCTTAGCGACTGCACCTTTTTTCGCCGCCGGGGGTGGAGGGGGTTCGGAGGGGAGGGTCATTTAGTAATGATTAAAGCAAGTCAGCCGAGCACCATTCGATCTCTGTCCGGCGCCTGAAAGACGTTTACTAGGATAGGATGGTGGCCGTGTGACAATCCCCTTTTCATATGAAACAAAAGGAATATAAAAAAATAATTTTGATCCATGGAACATGTAAAGAAACACCGATAGTCACTATATATGGAAACAATTCTGACTACTTTTTTGTTGACCAGCCCGCATAGCTCAGGTGGTAACACGTAGGACTCGTAACCGTCAAGTTTTGGGTCACTTGAGGGTGTGGATTCCATACCCATGGCTGGCCATCTAAAATTACTAATAGTCTTTTGGTTGAGACGTTAAACCGAGATCCCGTGTAACGATGCTATACACCGAGCACGTTTGAGGACCAGGCGGCCTGGGTTTCGTCCTGTATCTTGCACTATCCTACGTAACATGTCTATTAGCCTTCAATGGGCATTGCCCATATTGGCAATGATAAATAAACGCAAATTCAACCAATCTACTTTTGTGTTCCATTAATCAAAACTCCTGTTTTGAGCCTGATTTTGTGTGTGTGTGTGTGTGTGTGTGTGTGTGTGTGTGTGTGTGTGTGTGTTATTTTATTGATTTCGGTTCTTCGTTTGTAACATTCCGTTACAACATATAAACTTTTAAAATTAATTTACATTTCGTCGTTGAAGCTTTCACATCTAAGTATCCATTTTATATAAAAACTAAAAATATTGATGGTGATAACTTCATATTTCGTTATACAGTTCTGTGTTTAAAATCCAGGTTTGGGTACATTTTGCTGCGTTCCGGTGTTAAGTCACTGCATGCGCATTTAATCCATGCTCTGTGAAAAGGGGGCTTAATGCATGTGCGAAAAGTATCGGTCCAGGTAAGCCTGCGCAGTCCGCCGGCTGACCTAGGCCGAATCTTTTCGCTAATGGTCATTTTATTGTATGTCCAAGGACCAGTGTATCACATGATTATGTCGGTTGTTGAAAAATGTGACTAACTTGGATCAATAATTTTGTGATTGCTTGTTTGGTATCATGCATCACAGAGATGCATTAAGCCTCCTTTTGCCAGAGCATTGCTCATATATTATAGTTACAATTTCTCCCCATTAAAATTGGTAAAAATTCAAATTCAAGAACTAGTCTATGTCTGCAGTTACATTTCCTCCCTAAACGCTGACTATTTTCTTGTACATTTATCATAATTCACATTTCGGGCCCTTGATTTTTGTGTTTTTTAGTTTACATTTATACTTGAATCAGCTTCACTCAGGTATTTAGCTTTTAAAAATTAATTTCCGTAACATTCCGTTGTTGCCGCTTCCACATTCCGTAACATTCCGTGAATTAGGTATCTACATTTGGTATAATTTTGTAATATTCCAGTATTTAGGCCCCACATTGTTATGTTCCTTTCGGGCCTGAATTATTTTGCTACCTAGGCTACATTTATATTTCAGTTAGCTACATTCCGGTATTTAGGCAGTTCAACTTACATTCGGTAACATTTCGTTGTAGAAGCTTTAACATTTTGTTACATCCAGTATTTAGGCTTTTCAAATTACATTTCGCAACATTTCGTTGTTGAAGCTTCCACATCTTTAGAAGCATCTTTTCCACACTACAGCTGTGAATTTCGACGGTGATAACTCCACATTCAGTCAGTCTTTGCTTAAGCTCCTGATTTGGTTACATTTCGTGACGTTCGGGTGGACTGTGTCTCCGCATAAATGATACTTAAGTGTCCTCTCCTGAATATTCTGACTATTTTGTGCTCCCTTGATCACAATTCGCATTTCGGGCTGGGATAATTGTGTTTCTTAATATACATTTACACTTCAGTTAGCAACATTCCGGTATTTAGTTTATAGTTTAAACATATTTTATTCATAGAATTACATAGAATTACATAGAGAAACAGATCAGTCTACTGACAAGAATAATTCTATAAAATGGATCGGAACGAAAGCTAAGCTTATATAGTTCCTCTCCAAGCTCCGGTTACGCAGCATATTTAAAGAAGTCACAAAAAACAAAACTGAAGAAAAAAAATAATAAAATAGAGAAAGACAAGAGAGGTAAAAAGAGGAAAAGATGGATGTGTTGTTATGCATACTGGTAAACTTGTTAACTATTAATCGATATGTAAGGACCATAAAAATAACTTACAACCTGACCTTACAATTCCACAGAAATTTGTTATTACTCAGAAGACTTAAGCCAGTTTGGAGGACGGATAATTAATCATCGCTTAATAGAAAAAAATAAGATCAGTTTTGCTAATATCTAAATCTCCCACTTGCACGAATATAAGTATGAACTGCAGCAAATATTACTTCATTTGAAGGCAGACTAAGACTTTCGTCCCCATATAGGATAGTTCTAAGAGAGACTCTTGTTATATCATTAATGGTAAGGTTTAATTGATTTCTTATGTTATCATAATTTGGACAATGTAGAAAGAAGTGTTCAGTTGATTCGACGGAACCACAAGTGCAAAGAGGAGACTGTACTATCTTTTTCAAATATAGGTGGTGATTAAGAGAGCTGCATCTATTGCGCAATCGAGAATGAATAATCTGAACTTTTCTTTCGCCATAAAAATAAAGTTGTTTCGGTACAGGTTTGCCAAGGTTCAAACGATACTTAAAAGCTGTTACTGTTTCGGCGCTCTTAATGTCATCAGTTAAGGAATTCCAATCACTAATTACTGCCGGTAGAAATGAATTTTTGTAAAAACTAGTTCTGCAAGAAATGGTTCGCAAGTTGTTTGGACTGCGTAGATTATAAGCTGATGAATTACCGACCGTTGGAGGTACGAGTGCATTAAGATAATTTGGTGAAAGCCCATTAATCATTTTATAAAAAAGAATCAGTTTGTGTTTTCGCCTACGTTCGCTTAAAGTTTCCCATCCTGTTTCTTCATATAGATCAGCAGTTGCCACAAGTTTTGTACAGCCTGTAACTATACGTGCAGCTTCATTTTGGAGTTTGTCTAGTTCATCCTTTAGCCCCAGAGAAAGGTTGTCCCAAATTACATCACCATGCTCCAATAAAGGCCTAATGAATGAAAAGTAAATGGTTTGAAGAGACTGCCGATCAAGTCGTACTTTCAAACGTCTCATAATTCCAACCCTCCTCCATGCCTTCTCAAGAGATTTGTTGATATGAATATCCCAGGAACCGTCCTTAGAAAGAAAAATGCCTAAATGCTTATGTCTAGAAACTGACGGAATTTCGATATTAGACATAACGAGGTTTGGATGATTAGGTTTATTACGTTTACGGGATATTACCAAAGATTCTGATTTTGAAGGGTTAAACTTAACAAGCCACTTTTGTGCCCAACGGGAAATTTTATCAATGTCAGATTGTAGGATATTACCTACATTAGTTGGATCATCTACAACCATAGATAAACTCGTATCATCTGCAAAAAGATTTATGTTTGACTGAATATCATCAACGATATCATTGATATAAACTAAAAATAGAAGAGGCCCTAATATAGATCCTTGAGGTACCCCAGCCTGAACATGACATAAGGACGAAATTCCTCCTGGTATAACGACTCTTTGATATCGGTTCGAGAGATAATTAGAAAACCAAGACAATAGCTTACCACTGATCCCCGCCCTTTGTAATTTGAAAAGTAGGCCTTTGTGCCAAACCTTGTCAAAAGCCTTAATTATGTCAAAAAATACAGCTCTAAATTCAAGTCCATCGTCCAAGGCTTTACAAATGTTGTTATATAGACAAGATACTTGATTGACTGTGGAGTCACCGGGCATGAAACCTGACTGGAAAGGTGTAAAAAACCCGATATCTTTTAAGTGGTTAGAGACATGTTTGAATATAATACGTTCAAGTACTTTTTCAATGCTATTCAGTAAAGAAACAGGTCTATAGTTAGATGGAAGAGAGGGGTCACCTGATTTAAATATCGGGCTTACATTGGATATTTTCCACGAAGATGGAAGTGTATGCACATTTAAAGAGTGATTAAACAGATCACATAAGTGTGGGGCAATCTGATTAGACACTTCAATAAGAATCCTATTATTAATACCATCAGGCCCCGAAGCTTTTCCATGTTTAAGTGATTTTAATGCATCCTTTACTTCAGAAGGAAAAATAGTCAGTGTATCTAGGGAAGATTGTGTCAATGGGTAATGCTCATTTGGAAGAACACTTAAAGAATCGTCTACACGCGACTGATTTGCAAAATAACAGTTCAAGACGTTGGCTTTCTCATTCTCATCAAATACCATTGAATCACAAGAATTGTCAAAAAGAGGAGGGATTGACGACGGAGAATTTGAAGACATGAGTAACTTTAAGGTTTTCCACCAATCCCGTGATGTTAGAGAACCTGATTTTAATTTAGAAGACAATTGATCATAAAAGTTTTCTTTAGTTTGACGAATAAGAGTTGTTACTTCATTTCTAGCAGATCGAAACTTTGACCAGTGACAAGCTTTTTTTGATAGCTTAGCTTTTTTGTATAGTCTCTTACGCCAACGAATCTTCCTTTTAATAGAACTGGTCATCCATGGAGGGTCTTGAAGATTAATACTGACAGTCTTGCTTGGAATAAACATACGAGTTTTAGACATGATAACATTTGCAAAATTTCCAGCATAACTGTCAATATTATCATCAATTATTGTGCGCCAATTGAAATTAGCAAGACAGGCTCTTAATTGGTTGTAATCGCCTTGATCGTATTTCCAAATCGTTCGTTGAATAGGCTTTAATTTGGGTTTAATGAAATTGAAGACACCAAACACAGGACAGTGGTATCGCATAGTAAGATCAAGACAAGGCTCTCCTACGCCAGTTGTTAAAATTGAATTTTTATTGGTAACAAAAAGAAGGTCAATAGTGGACATAGAGTTTTCGGTAAAATGAGTCGGTTCATCAATACATTGAAACAAATTAAATTGATTACAAAGGGCCTGGACTTTACGAAATTGATTTTCATTCATAGTATTAAAATTGAAATCCCCAGTAATTATAACATCTGTGATGTTCGTATTTATAGCAAGATCAATGGAATCTTCAATAAGTGTGGTATAAGCCACGTCAGAGTTTGGTGGTCTATAGAAAACTCCAAACAAGATGTTCCTGTTGTTAACTAACTTGATTTGAATCCAGATACACTCAAGAATACCAAATTCAAGATCGTGTCTACGAGTATACGATAGGTTATTCCTTACATACAATATGACCCCACCATATCTGTTATTAACTCTGTCTTTCCGTTCAGGTGAGTGGAAAGAAGGAAAAGGCAGATCATCTGAGGAAACGCTATCATGTAACCATGTCTCCGAAAATGAAATGATGTCAAAGAAAGAAAATTCCGCGATTAGAGTATCAATTTTGTTAGTTATACTTTGGACATTGTAATGGACAATTGAGAGATGATTGGGATGATTAAGAAAGTTGTACAAGTCTGAACTAGACAAACTACATGATGACTCGCTAGTTTGTGGACCAGGATTTGGATGTACATCGCCTGCACGCAATATCAAAAGATGCGTCACTACTAGCAGAGGCAACAAGCTGCATATAGATATCAGAAATGCCGATTTACAAAATTGTACATTCTCTTCGCAACGTTTTCCTAGCAAAAATCGTTTTCTATTGTGGTGCAAGATATGTTTGCTCAAGGATAACGATTGTCTAATACTAACAAGAACTGAAAACGAATGGTACACTGTGATAATAACCGAAAGAAGGAAGAGAAGTGTTACGGTCAGGTGAAAATGCAGATATGGACAATATGTTGGGTGGCTGCAGATATACCTTAAAACTTTACAACTCATGTTATTGCAGATATCAAACACAGGAACATCATGCAGCAGCTCAACGCCTGTCCAGATCTATGTTCTTTACTGTGCAAAACAGTTGGGTTATAAAACCAATTTCAGTATAAACAATGAACACTCCACACCATCAAAACACAGAGAAAAATACATAAAGATAGGAAAAAATGGGGGAAAATAGAAAAACCCTATGTACATAGTTAAGTTCAAATAGGTCAACTAAAAACAGAAAAAGTTGGGAAAAATGTAGTAATTGTGACAGTGATATTTTTTTTTTTTTTTTTTTCATCACAAGTAGACGTTTGGACTAGATGTGAGTCCAAGATCAGACGGCATGGTATGCGCTATCTGATCCCAGCCCTCACCAGCTGCATGTTAATGAGTAATGGCTAAAAGGACACTCAGATATTGAAAAAGATATGGACATTTTTCTAGCAAGACAGTCATATTAATTGCAACCCAAATATTACTTAATCAAAATAACTGTACATAATCCAATCCAGCCCACACAAGCTTTGTAACTTAGTTAACACAAGACAATTGGAATAAAGTAGTGCTGGAGGATAAATCTGTGTTGGACAAAGAAAATGGACTTGTTCTTGATTGGCACTACAGTTTGAACCTACAGGTATATACCTGTAGACAAAATATATTTTAAAACAGTGGTCGTTCATTCAAGATCAGACGGCACAGTATATGCCGTCTGATTTCGATCAACTTCCACCTTAATGATTATTACATGTATATAATTACCACAACAAAGTTGACAAATTATCTAACAGTTGAATATGACTTAAGATATTCAGATGATGTGTGCTCAAGATCAGACTGCATGTTGTATGCAATCTAATCCAAGCCCACATCAGCCGTTTAGATAAGAAAAGCTAACAAGTCACTCCCAGATAAAAATACTAGGACTTTTTCTGTCAAATTTCAACATTCTAATTTATATTTTGGAAACAGAAGTTAAGAACATCTAAAGATGTAGTTCAAAGATCAGACTGCATGATATGTGCCATCTGGTCACAGCTCACTCCCATACTAATTAGAAACTGTAAAACCATAATCAGATATTGAAGAGATATGGACATTTTTCCAGCAAGACAACCATACTAAATACAACCTAAAGATCATTTGATCAAGACAACCATACTAAATACAACCTAAAGATCATTTGATCAAGACAACCATACTAAATACAACCTAAAGATCATTTGATCAAATCACTGTATATAAATGAGAATGTGCGCCAAGGATTAGACAGCACAGTTTATGCTGTCTATCCCCAACCAACACCACTCATAACATTATGTTATGGGCACTCGGCATCCGTAAAAAAAAAGATTGAAAAACAGTACATTACAAGTGCGATTAAAGATACACAGAAATTGTGCGTTCAAGATCAGACTGCATGATAAATGTCATACGATCCCAGCCCACATAGCTCAAAAGGATCGGATAAAACAATTCTAGGTAAAGTAGTTTGAGACAAACAGAGTGGACATATTCTTCACAGGTAGCACAGTTAAAAACCAAAGGTATAAACTTGTAGGCAAAATGAAACGATGGTGGTTCGTTCAAGATCAGTTACCACAGTATATGCCGTCTGGTCCCGAACAAATTTCATCCTTATATTATATGATTATCATATTAAAGTTGACAAAGTATACATGAACAGTTGAATATGGCTTTAGATAATCGGATAATGATGCTAAAGATCAGACTGCATGGTATATGCTATCTAATCATAAGAAACATCAGCCGTTAAAACAAGTAAAGCCATCAATTCATTCTTAGATAACAAATTCCATCCTTATATTATATGATTATCATATTAAAGTTGACAAAGTACACATGAACAGTTGAATATGCTTTAAGATAATCGGATGATGGTACCAAAGATCAGACTGCATGGTATATACTATCTAATCCCAAGAAACATCAGCCGTTAAAATAAATAAAGCCATCAATTCATTCTTAGATAACAAGCCTAGGACTTTTCCAACGAAATTTCCACCTTGTAACCTTTACTTTCGAAACAGGTATATAGACGATCGCAAGAGGAGTGTCCAAGATCAGTCGGCATCGTATACATGCACTATTAGTTCCCAGTTCACAGTAGCTGCAAGTAATAAGTAAAGCACGTGTATATGCCGACTGGTCCTGATCAGCTTCCACATTTGTATCATGTAATTAGTTTATCATATAAAAGTTGGCAAAGGATCTTAAAAAGTTGAGAATGATTTTAGATAAATAGATAACATGTGCTCGGAATCAGGCTGCATAGTGTGCACTCCGATCCCAGCCCACATCAGCCGTCTAGACAGGAACGCTTACAAGTCGCTCAAAGATAAAAAAAAACTAGGACTTTATCTTCTAAGTTTCAACAATTTAACTTATACTTGAAACAGGAAATCAAAAGGATAAAAAAATATGAGTCCAAGATCAGACGGCATCGTGTATGCTATCTGATTCCAGCCCATACTATCTACATATTAGTAGTAAAGGTAATTGAACATTCAGAAATTAAAAATATATGTACATTTTCCCAGCAGGACAAAAAGACTAAAAATCATAGTACATTAAAAGTACGACCTAAGATACCCACAAAATGTGCGTCCAAGATCCGACAGCACTGCATATGATCTGTGATCCAACCCCACACGAGCCGAGTAACTTGCTCGACTAAAAAAGGGAAATGAAACAATTCTGGATAATGCAACTTTAGACAAACAAAACTGGCAAGCACTTGGAACTTACCATAATTAAAGCCCAAGAGTATGAACCCATAGATAAAAAGTATTCGAAAAAAGATGGTCGTTAGTCCAGGATCAGCTAGCACAGTATATGCCGTCTGATCCTGTCTAACTTCCACCTTATATTGTAAGATTACCAAATAATAGTTGACAAAGTATCCCTCAATAATTGACTATGACTTAAGATAATCGGGTGATATGTGCTCAAAATCAGATAGCATGGTGTATGCTATTCATTGGTTCATACGACCATGAGATATAAAACTTTTGAACATTTTGTGAGAAAAGGAGAAAACGCTGAAAACGAGCAAGTATTCCCTTCCAACAATACATTCATATCAGATTACCAGAACCGACCCGCGCAAATCTCAAAATTGTCGTCTGCAGTTGTTTTCAATCTGAGACGGTCTAAAATGTTCTATTACTTGACGATGCATTTTTGCCGTAGTAGATTAGACAGCAAGATATTTTCAGTCTGATCCTGATCCACACTATTCGTTTCATTCGAAGACAGGTATTCAAAAGTTGAATAGCAACCAATTCATGGATAACACGACTTTAGATATATAGATATATAGAAACTGCACAAAAAAGTTAGGCCTACACTTCCAAAGCTAGTTTTTCGAGATCGGCATGACTCTCAATTCGATGCACCCTCTGGTTTTTGTCTTTTACCAAAATGACACCATCGCTTGACCATGTACTGACCACCCTCTTCTCCCTCACCAGTGCCCTTGCTTGAAAGAATACTTCTCTTCTATCCTTGGTAAGATCCTCATTGATGAAAGTACCTTTATATCCTTTAACTTTAAGCTGTGACTTTTGTTTCATAATCTTTTGACGAGAACGGTAACTAACAAATTTGACAATTATATCTCTGGGTCTAGTGTTGTGAGAGGGGTCTTTTGGTTTTCCAATACGGTGTGCCCGGTCAATTTCTTCAATCGACAGTCCAGAATTGATTGAGTCTGCTAGAGACATAACCTTGTTGTCCACTGACTCATCTTTCGACTCAGGTATACCAGAAATTCTTATGCAGTTTCTTCGACTATATTGTTCGGCCGAATCCAATCTTGACTCCACAACTTGAAGCTTTTTCTTCAGTTGTTGATTCTCATCCTCTAGATTTGTTATCCTGTTTTGCAAACCGCTAAGTGCTCCATGTACAATTTTTCCCACCATGTTCTCAATTTGGATGTTGATGGACTCATGAATCGAACTTGTGATTTGAGAAAGTTGGTCATCAGATAACGTAAGTGTCATCATAGAGTAACCAATATTTTCAGCGTTTACAGAGACCTGCCCGTTTTTCTCATCACTCCCAGATAATACACCGAGAGGCTGTTCTTCTGTGATAGTAGACTCAAGATTAGCTTTAGATTTCTTTGTGTCCATTAAGTCAACCGGGGAAGTCAGAACTCGCTTGGACGATGATGATGATGATGAAGTCTGACGAGGAGTAGATGTCATACTGCGTACTGCTTACTGCTTCCTCAGATTATGCTTAACAATTTTGATGAATATAGTTTTTGGAGAGCCGAGCGTGGGTGTTTATACAATTAGTCCAATACACCTTTAGCACCCCTTAATACTCTTTACTCCTTCAATATAAACTCCCTATACTATATAATAGTGATCACTGGAGCGTGTTAACGAATAAATTACAGTTCTGCAAATAAATACCTCGAAAATACATCAAACTCCCAACTTTTCGTCTTGCAGAAAGAGTCAGTCCATATTCCCAAAACGTCTCAAGCAAAGTACAGGTTACAAATCACTTAGATATCATTACAATCAAAAATTATTTTCCCTCGTGGCAAATTCTCTGTTTAGGTAGCCATAACCGGAAGCCATTCCGGTATTTAGGCAGTTCATATTACATTTCGTAACATTTCGTTGTTGAAGCTTCACATGTAAGTATCCGTTTTATATAAAAAAAAAACTAAAAATGTCGATGGTGATAAATCTACATTCCGTTATAGTTTTGTGATTAATATCCAGGTCTGTTTACATGCGACATTCCGGCGTTTAAGTCTCTGCAATTACATTTTCCCAAAAAATCTTACTATATTCTCATGTACATTCATCAAAATTCAAATTTCTGGCCTAGATTCATTTGTTGTTTAATTTACAATTATACTTCATCTACCTACATTCCGCTATTTAGGCTTTTAGAATTACATTCCGCTACATTCCGTTGTTGCCACTTCTACATTCCGTAACATTCAGTGAATTAGGCATCTACATTCCGTAACATTTTGTTACATTCCGGTAATTAGGCATCTACATTCTGTAACATTCCGGTAATTAGGCATGCCCAATAAATTCAGTATTACAGTCTAAAAACTTGCCCCAAATAAAGTGAAATGGCCTCTCCTCCTAAACCATGGGAAAGGGCTGGTGTAAACAGACAAATGGAGGAAGAACCATTCTCTAACTTCATGTCCAGGTATTCATATTTTATTTTGTCATTATATAAGACATGTCAAAGCTATTCTACACAAATGCACTTGTGCTCTGACCACAGACAATGACGGACTGGTTGGTGTATGGGTTAGAAAGTAGGGTTTTTGTCAATATGAAACACATAATTGAGCCATGCTCTGGCAAAAGGGGGCTTCATGCATTTACATAATCCACAACAGTTAATACCAAGCAAGAAATCACATGAGTGATCAGCAAGATAACATCCATTTTGTCTGAAAATTGTCTGGATATGGAGGTAGAATGGACCATTGTCATGGAGTAAATCTACAAGCAGCAAAAAGTTTCAACCCATGTCAGCCTGCGCAGTAGGCGCAGGCAGACATAGGTCATAGTACAGATAACTGTCCCCATAGGCAATATTACTTTTTGACTGGTCACCTCTGGGTACAGAGACAATCAAGACAAATCAGTTGAAAGCTCAGCACAGATTTTGTGCGCAAGTTTGAACTCTCATAATTTTGCAAATACAGCACAAAACTAAGATTTAAACATACCTGTTGTTTGCGTATTTAATAATCCTTCATTTGAAATACAAATATTTTCAATTTAAACGCTGAACATAAGAGAAAACCATGCATTTCATCTGTTACTTGAATTGTTTACGTTCCTGAAAACACACAATATGGCCGCCTTGCACGATAAATTTCGTCAGAGTTTGTTCCAATATTTACATGTTATAAACGACTTCTACAAGCTCTTTAGGTAATGAAAGGTTTAATAATTTGTCTTTGGTCATCTTAGTTACTTAAGTTTAATTGCATTTCACTGCAATACAGATTAAACCGACGAAACAGAAAGTCAGCATAGCGCTATATCTTTGCTACCGGAAAATTTACGATAGACTTGAGACAGTACGGTGCACAATAAATGTCCAAATATGAAAAATAATCACCGTAGCGTCTCATTATTCAGACTAACATAGGTCGATACTCTTTGCAGATGCATTAAGCCCCCCTTTTCGCAGAGTGAGATTCATATTTATTTGTTTCTAATATTTAACAATAACATTGACCAAATCACTTTCAGTGTATGATGAGTTAATGGTATATTTTGATTATAGGCTTTGGATCTTAGACCTATCATAAACTGTTGTAAATATAAAACAAAACATGCAAGTCTATAATAAGATTTTACATAATATTGAAATCATATTAAACAGAGATCTGCTACAAAACAAAATTGAAAATACCACCCTAGTAAATTCACTGTGTTCACCTAGTTACACAACCAGTCCATAGATGGATCAGGAGAACCCTAAGCCAGTGGCTTTCCATTGATCCTGTCAACACAAGTCAACATTTGTAAACATGTATATCAAATGACAGGTATTTATTTACCAAACAACAAAATTTCGGAATTGTCGGAATTGAAAGCATTTTTTTGCAATGCAGGCAACAAATTAAATGTAGCTCAAAAGAGAACCATTGTCTGAGAAAGGGTAGAAAACATTGTGGGAAACGGAGAAAATGCTGGTTACCAGCAATTTCTCCTTGTCCCTCAATGTTTTCAAAAGCCTTCCTCAAATTCGTTAAAACTTGGGATTGTGTTGCAAGGGGTTAACTGTTACCAGATGACAAACTTTTAGGTTTGTCCTTTCTGAAAGCATCATCAGGCAACATTTCAGTTGTTGCTCAAAATAATAATGGGATTTGCTCCTGAAAAGACAAGTACATTTGTTGAAAATGTTTTTAAAAGTCTTTCCTGTCAAGGTCATTAAAACTTGGGATTCTGTGGTAAAGGGTTGAAACAGCATGGGGCCGCTAAAACATGTTTTACTGTGCATGTATTGTTTTTCAGTGGCCCAGCACCATATGGACTAGGAACCAGCATATCCTCAGGTGCTCTGCCTGCTATAGGAGGAGGAGATGCTCCCGCAGTCCCAGCTAGACCTTCAAGTTACTCCAATAATGGTTACAATTCTGGATACAGTGGCTTTGGTAGTTACACTGGCTATGGGAGTCCGTACAGCAGTATGTATGGTAGTGGGGGTTACGGCTTGTATGGTAGCCCATATGGTGGCATGTACAGTGGAAGTTATGGGGGAATGTACGGAGGTTACAATAGGTTTGGAGGTTATGGAATGAATCAAAATGAGTTTAACTCCTTTGCAAGGCTTGCAGAAGAACACTCTAGACCTGCGTTCCAGTCCATTGAAAGTATTGTGGGTGCTTTTTCCTCAGTAAGCATGATGCTAGACTCCACATTTCAAGCTGTGTATAATTCTTTTAGAGCTGTCGTTGGTGTGGCAGATAACTTTGGTAGGATGAAAACTCATTTTGCTCAAATATTTGCTGCACTTGCAGTGTTTAAGTGGTTGAAATACCTGTACAGAAAGTTATTGGTGCTATTGAGACTTCGCCCGCAAGGTTTTGCTGAGGATGCGTGGCAGGAGGCTGGGGATATACTCGGACAGAGTATGGCACCACAGAATTCTGGAGGCAAAAAGAGCTCCTGGCCTGTTGTGATGTTCTTTGCCATTGTTATGGGAGGTCCTTGGTTGATTTGGAAGTTTTTACAATCAACATTTTCCAGTGGTATGTATATGGTAGAATGTCATTTCCGTATTGTTCAAGCAAAACCTGATAGCTCTGCAGGTAAAATACAAAACTTGTAATCCAGATCCGTGAGTTCCGTTCTATGCTTGGCCCAGTTCTTTTAACCCTTTACCACAAAATTCCAAGTTTCAGTGACCCTGGAACAGGCCTTTGGAAACATTTTGAGAAAGAGAAAATAATGATAATCAGCATTTTTACCTTTTCCCACAATGTTTTCTACCTTTTCCCAAAAGGAATAACAAGACAGACTATACTGTCTACTACTTTATGAAATACTCAGGCAAAAATAGCCCTACAATTGCAATAGCTTGGCTGTTTATCCAAACTGACTAGGTCAATTTGATTACTTATTAATTGAATGGTGTTTTTGGCCGCTTTCACTATTATTTCAGTCATATTACGGCAACAGCTCACATATTCATGTATTTCCCAAGAACACTCCTGTAAAAAAAACCAGTGTAGCCACTTTACCACTGAGCCACACAGGATCACTCAGAAAATGATTTTTACTGACATTTTCACCTTTACACATTGCGTTTTCATGTAACATCTTCGAGGTAATAATAAACATAATTGTTCGGTATAGGGCCAAAGGCATAATCAGCATTTCAAATAAATTTAACCCTTAGCTCACCAAATAAACCTAAGCAACATTTTTAGTCTGAATATGAGACTCAAGTAATTGCAATTTCAGGTTTGTTGTTTCAGCAAAGGGGACAGTAGATCAAAGATCATGTGCAGTCTGATCTTGAAACAGAGCTCCAGAGAGAGGAAGTGATTTTGATTTCAAAATTGAAAATATTAATTATTCTCCACTAAACACTATGTTACGGGTACTCATTAGAATCGTCTCATCGAGACGATTCTAATGATTACCCACAACATAGGGTTTGGAAGAGAAATAATGGATTGAGAATACCAACACTTCCACATATCTGGAGCGCTGTTGATATACTTTGACCTCAAAGGCAACATAAGTTGTTAAAGGCGCTTAAAGGGTTAAAAAAAAAAAAAATCAGTAATAATCACTATATACAAATTATCTCTCCATTGAAGGGTTCAGTCCAGGATGGGCTAATGGATCTGAAGACCATTTCGTAGCACGAGCCATGTACGACTTCACTGGACAGGGAAACAATGAACTGTCATTCAAAACTGCAGCAACAATCCATGTTGCACCTAAAGGTAACCTTGAACTTACAGTAAATGTGCATTACTCTTTACTAGGTAACAAAACTGTTAACTTGTCCATATTGAAAGCATTTGCAAGATGATATGTTGAATGGGGCTGTTATAATTGGATTTGTTCTGTTACCCTTTACCTTGCGACAAAATTTTAGACTCTTCCAAAATTGAAAGCATTTTGCAGACGACAATTTAAATGTTGCCAAAATGATTGAGTTTGTCTTAGGAAAAGGGTTAGAATTCTTTCTACCATGTCTATGTGGGAAAGCAGCCAGAAGCGTGGAAAGAGTGATGTGCAAAGCACTTTTAAGCCTTATCAAATTCCAATACACATGGAAAAAGCCACTGTCAGCTGTGATATGATACAAATGTTGACAGTGGTTTAACTCATTTCCATACAAACCCTAGTTGAAATGACCCTGAAAAAGATGGCTTTTGAAAGTATAGTTGGGAAAGGAGAAAATGCTGGTAACCAGCATGTTCTCCTTTTCCCACAATGCTTTTTAATCTATCAAAGACAAATTCCATCATTTGAGCCACATTTATAGTACAAATGGATAAGGCCACTTTGATATGACTGAAATGTTGAAAATGGTTTTAATCCTTTGCCAAATGAAAAATTTGAGACTCTTTCAAATTCAAAACATCTGCAGACGACAAATTTGAAATTGGTACAATGAGCTTAAGGTCTCTGATAGAGTAGAAAACGTTGAGGGAAAAAGAGAAAATTCCTGTTAACAGCTTTTTCTCTTTTTCCCACAGTGTTTTCAAAAGCCTTTGTCCCCTGGGCCATGAAAACATAGGATTGTATGGTAAAGGGTAAACTTTATGATTCTGTTTCAGAGCAACAGCCCAGGATAAAAGGATGGTTACTGGCTAGTGTGGATGGTAAACAGGTCGGACTGATTCCAGCCAATTATGTGAAAGTATTAGGAAAAAGGAGAGGGACAAACTATACAAATAACCAGTCACAGTTACAGACTTTACAAAGTTCACAGTTACAAACTTTACAAGGTTCAACCAGTCTGTTACAAGAACCCCAAAATGATGAGGTTAAAATAACTTCCCAGCCATCAAACACTAGTCAAATATCGCAGACTCGGTTTAATCTGTCTCCAAGTGCTGTTGATTTACAAAGTGATATTCAAGAAAACAGTGGCGCAGATTCATACACAAATCAAGAGTTGGACTCTATATTTGACACAAAAGGACAGGTACCTCCTTTGACTGATGAAAGTGATAAAAGCTAAATATAGAACAGACTGGGCGCTGTGTTTTTACCTTAATCATTAACCACACAGACTGCTTCTGGACATACCTGTTGATCAAAAGGTGAAAAATATGAAGGAAAGGAAATATTACATAATCATGATTCTGGCAATTTTGAAAAATAAGTAATTATCGCAAATAGCAATTCCTGCCATTCCTGCTCTTTTTTCTACAGATACCTTTTGTGGATGAGGAAAAATTAATGAGCCTTGTGCTGGCAACACGGGTTTTTGATGCATCTCTGATGTATTATGCTAAGTAACTTTTAACATACATGTACTGAATCATACCGTAATTATGAATGGTCCTTTGACATGCAGAAAATTGACCAATAGCAAAAAGGTTTTACACAGGTCAGCCTGCATGGACTGCACAGACTGACCTGTGTCAAAACTTTTTGCAGGTGCATTAAACCCCCTTTTCACGGAGCATGGCTCGATTATGTTTGTGCAAAGTAATGAGTCCATTCCAATAAGCCTTTAGTTTTATGTTTCTGTGCATTGGAGTATTTCATTATGCTATTCATTTCAAAGGAATCGCCAAGCTTCGGTAGCTCAGTCGATAGTGTACAGGACTTGAGAACAGGAAGTCGCTGGTTTGATCCCAGGCTCTGCCAATTTCTTTCCAAAGATTGATGATAGTCATTGCAACAGGATTCATTCCTCTCTCACTGCTGACCATTGTCTCGACTCAAAGGAATCACATGAACTAGAAAGCTTTCACCTTCCAACTAGGATCCTACTGAAATACTGTTGAAAACTGTTAAACATGATTCAAGCAGAAACTTATTATGTTTTTCTCTTGGCAAAATTTATGACGACCAAATTGAAACCATTTGCAGACAATAAATGTGGCTAAAAGATTGAAATTTGTTGTGAAGGGTGGAAAACATTGTAGGTAAAGGAGAAAATGTTGGTTACCAGCATTTTTCACCTTTTCCCTGAATAATTTCAACAGCCTTTTTTTTTTCCAGGGTTATTAAAACATGATTATGTGGTAAAGGGTTAAAGTTTCATTTTTTGCACAGACTAAACTCTTTACTAAACAACAAAATTTTGGACTGGTCCAAATTGAAAGCATTTGCAGACAACAAAATAAATGTGACTTAGATACTGAAATTTGTTTTGGGAAGGGCAGAAAACATTGTGGTAAAAGGAGAAAATGCTGGTTACCAGCATTTTCTCCTTTTCCCACAATGTTTTCAAAAGGCTTCTTTATCAGGGTCGTTAAAAGTTGGGATTGTGTGGTAAAGGGTTAAAGCATGGGATCATTTAGAAAAGGGTCATTACAAAAAAACTTACAAAAGTAACATGGTAAAAAGAGAAATAGCCATTATCCTGCTAGATGACATTTTTCAAATACATGTACACATCTATCTGATGTGGGCATTCTGGGTACAGAACCGGACTACTTTTCAAAACGATAAATGTTACTTTGAATTTCACAATAAAATAAATGTTTGCTCACTAAAACGCTACCTAGTATGATTCATTCAGCTATGGTCAGCCAGCGTGTAATCTATGCACCGGCAATTTATGAAAATAGCCCCTGGGTAATAGCTTCAGTATAAGCCCAGACACTTCTTGTTGATAAGTCTATGGAAAAACCCAGCATAAATCCTGGTTTCCCTAAAGTCTATATTTAGAAACTGTTTTCAAAGATGTGCAGTAAAACAAGAGTATTTGTGAAAACAATTTTCCCTTTTTAAATAATTAAATTTTCAAGACATTCGGAGTGAAATACAAACTACAGTTTTCCACAGATGTATTGTTTATATAGAGGATCTTACATGAGTGTTTATGTATAATCATTTTTATCAAACTAGTTGACTAAAATTGTATGATGCGACCCTTGTTGAGCGTCAAATACATTTTAGTCAACGAGTTTGATAAAAATGATAATACATAAACATGAATTTTTTTTTTTTTTTTTTTTTCAACATTTTATTCATATTATAGGCATCTGGCCCAAAATACATATATATATATATACAAATATAACATGTATAGGTCCCTTGACCCTTTACAGTCATCACATGCAGACGTATGTGTTAATCCTCATCCTGTCAGATGACTAAAATAGAGTTTTCAATTTGATAATCAGTCCAGACATTGATGTTTCGAAGTCTTGTTTTAAGGAATAATATCTCCTTATCGCACAGTGCAGATCCATGATCAAACAGCGCGTTCTGTGCAGTCTGATCCTGATCTACACTGTCCGCTAAAGGTCTTAATTTCCATTGTATATTGTTTCTAGAATCATGAAGTTTATCAATTTAACTAAATAGCCTTATGTCAACAAGGTTTATGCAAAGGGGGGAAAAAAAAAAATCAGTAGCACTTCCTCCTTATCATAGAAACGTTCTTAATAAAACTGAACTGAGTGTTATTTTTCTGAATGTAAAGAAAAATAGTTATGAGACAATGTCACAAGGTAAAATGTTAAACCTTTCATCTGTTAAATTTATTAAAGGAAAAATTCCAACAGAAAAAAAAAAAAACGTTACAGGTTCATGATATTAACTGGTGAGAAATATCTCAATATTAGATAATAGATAGGGCAGATCCAGGACCAGGCTGCAATTTCTTTGCAATCTGATCCTGATCAGCACTACTCACTATAAATTATGAGTTTTGCTAGGTAGTGCAAGGTTTGATCTGTAGTGCTATTACTCATAATCTATTGTAATATAAACTCTTGTTTACATAGATACAATGATTTTGAAGTATGACAGTTAATAGAGCTCATTTATGATAAAAAAAAACATTTTTTTAACAAAGATTATAAAAGATTATACTAAATAAAGAAAAATCACTCAGCAGCAATTCACTCTTTTGTAACAATATTCTTTCCATTGATTTCCTATACACTGTATGAGATAGTGCAGACCCAGAATCAGACTGCAAGTTTTATGCAGTCTGATCCCGATCTACACTGTTAGCAAAGGTACTGTAGGTCAAACTAAGTAGCTCAATGGTTTATCAGAACTGTTATTTCTCACAGTCTAATTTTATATGAAATGTAGTTTATATATATAGAATGGTTTTAAAGTATAATAGTCATTGGAGCTCATCAAGTTTTCAATCTTTAGAAATGGTCTAAGGAATCTTTATGCTAAAAAGATAAAACTCACTCAGCAGCAGTTATCTCTTTTGTAAAAAAAATTTTACCTTTGCATAGGCAGCTAACTTGAAACCTCATAAAATTGAAATTCTCTGAATGCTTTCAGAATGGACTTGTATAAAACAATGTCATGAGGTTTATAACAAAAATTCCACCCTTGAAAAGGCAGCCAACTTGAAACCAAATAAATTGAAATTCTCTGAATGCATTCAGAATAGACTAGTATGAAACAATATCATGAGGTGACTAAGTTTTCCCATAATCTGCCTAATAACTTCAAGAAACATTCCAGCCAACTTGTCACACACAAAAAAAGAAAGTTTAATTTTTAAACTTATCGTATAAGAAGAATTATCTCCTTTTCAGAACGTATAGACCCAACATCACACTGCACATGCTGTGCAGACCGATCTTGACCTAAACTGCCCGATTAAGTACCATGAGTCACTCCCAGCAAAAAAGGGCTAATCAGTAGTATCGCTACTAGAAAAAAAAAAGCTAAAAGAAGATACTTAGATTTCTATGGTTGGATATTCACAAAACCATACAATTTTCAATCAATACAAGTAGTCTTTTGTAGACAAAATCTGTACTAAAGGGGCAAAAAAACTACTCCACAATTCTTCCCTCCTCTATCACAGTCTCCTACATGTACCTTTGAAAGACAACAACCTGCATGGATTGGGTGCTACAATAAATTGGATGCAATTAAGTACCAATATAAAAACAAGTGTGAAAACCTTGTCATTTGGTAAAAAGGCAACCCTTAATCTGCCATATAAAGCAAGTGGGATTTTCCAGTCTATAGCATGGGAAAGCCCTTACATTACACTATCATAACTATAATGTGGGTAAGAAAATCTCCCTATTGCACAGTGCAGAACCAAAACCAGATTGCAGGTTCTTTGCAGCCTGATCCTAGTCTACATGTGCTTGGCTGTCACTGGGTTAATAGGTTGTCTTATTACTTCTAATTCACTGTCATATAAAATGTAGCAGTCGTCGATACATAAATTTTTATGATACAATAGTCAGTTGAGCTCATGAAGCTATCTATCTATGGAGATGGCCACCTGTAAACAAAATCTGTGCTAAAGGGAGAAAAAAAGCTGCTCAGCAGCACTTCCTTGCCTTACCACAAAGTATGTTACTATCAAAGACAACTACCACTTTTGAAAACATATCGTATTGAATTTCTATGACTGTTTTCTGAATTAACAAGTATAAAACAATGTCATTAAGCAATATAGTTAACCCCTGACCAACTAGTTAAGTTAATGGACATTTCTAATCAGTAAAAAAAAAATCATAAAGTTACACTTTCAAGTTATCCGTTGCAAAAAATATCTACTCATTGGGAAAGTTATTTTTTCCAAGGGAAAATCTGTCCTTATCGGGCGGTGTAGATCAATGATCAGACTGCACCTTCTGTGCAGTCTGATCTTGATCTACACTGCCCACAAAAGGTCAGTGAGTCGTGCTTAGCAGGTCTAAGGGTTAACATGTAATCCACTGAAACTAAGAAATGAACTACGCTCTAGTTAAATGGGGTTTTACTGCATCTCCATGTAGTATGATACCAAGCAAGTCATCCTATTATTATGGATCTATAAAATTCATTTTGTATAACAACCCTTTGGATCATGGGGTTCATGTACATTGGCCCTTTTAAATTTAAATTTATACAAAATTTTGGTAAATAAAAAACCCAACAAAACAATTTATAAAGCACTTATTGATAACAATGAAATTCCTACTAGCCAAAAGAAGTGGGAGATTCTATTTATCACATAAAACGAATGACAGGCAGAAAAATATCCCGCATCATCACCTTTAGCCTCTATACCGTTCACGGGTCCATGTTTACAGTTGTAGTTTGGTTTCAAATGTGTACATACACTAGTAGATAGTTCTTTCACATTTACACCGAAAGAAGAGTGAATTAGTTTATTGAGGGGTTAAATCCACATATTTCTGCAGTAATACTGATTTTAAGAGACTTTCGCTGCATTTCTTGGTTTTTATCAAACGTAAAAATCAAAAACTTTCCACGTGTATACGTCTTAGCAACAGTGATGTCATTTTTCCCTGAAACGGCGTAACAGTACAAATTCCCATGCATGCTTTGGTTGGTTTCTCTGGCTTCACGCACTCGTGGCTGAAAACTGATTAGAACCGGGACCCAAAAAACGATAATACACTAGTGTATTATCAAAAATAAGTCATGGGTTTAATACACTGCCGGAGGAGGTTTTATGTTATAAAGCCATTTTCTGTATTGCTAATTTATTAGTGGCGTATTAATATTTATCCTGTACAGGATGGTGTAATGCAGACAGGTGGAATCTTCCTAGAATAGGACATACAGAGACAACGGGGATATAGCTGATCACAATCAAGAGTGACCTTTTCTTGACATGTAATGAGCATATCTTCCTTGTGTTTCCCATGTCATCATGCATTTGACCAGATGACAAAAATTTTTGGATTTGTCCAGATTAAAACTATTTGTAGACATCATACAAGCGATTCAAAAATTAAAATTTGTATGTAGAAGGGTGCAAAATGTGGAACTAGAGGCGCTTGAGCGCCTGTATCACTCCACAGGCCTGATATTTCTATAATGGCAAAAGGAAGTTTTTAACAATTATCATTCAATCCTGCATTTTAGCTCACTGAAGAAACAATTTGGTAGACAACCACCATAGGAACTTACCTGCAAAACAACAATGAAATCCAATGAATAGTTTTAGAGAAGAAATTTTTCAAAGATTTTACTTTATACCATAAAATGAGTCTCCCATAAAAGCCATGTTTTTTGACAGATCTTTTTTTTTTTAAGGAATTCTGTAAACCTGTATCTAAGGAACATTCCTGCAAAATAATAATGCTATCCAAATAGCGGTTTGGGAATAGAAGATTTTTAAAGGTTTTTTACTTTGGTTGCCATGGCAACCAGAATTCTTCATGGAACACAATTATTTGAAGGAATTTGAAAGAGGACCACCAAAGGAACATTCCTGTGAAATTTGGTAAAAATCCAGTCAATAGTTTCTGAGGAGAAGTTTTTTAAAGAAAAAGTTTACGGACGCACGCACAGACACACGACGGACACAACGCCATGACAATAGCTCGCTGGCCTTCGGCCAGTGGAGCTAAAAAGCAGAAAATGCTAGTTACCAGCATTTTCTCCATTTCCTACAATCTTTTCAATAGCCTCATTCCATATGTGTGTTCATACAGGGCATTGTTTGGTAAAAGATTAATTGTAATTCATGTTGTTTACAGTTTGAAAAAAGTTTTCAAAATGATTGTCTACAATTTTTCTCCATTTACTCTTTACCACACAGTCCCATCCTTTAATGACCCTGAGGAAGAAGCGTTTTGAAAACAATGTGAGAAAAGGAGAAAATGCTAATAACCAACATTTTCTCCTTTTCCCACAATGTTTTTTGGTCTATCAAGGAAAACGTGGCATTTTTGCCACCTTCGTCGTCTGCATTTGCTTTCAATTTGGACAAGTCCAAAATGTTTTGGTAACGAGTTAAGGAGAGAAGAATGTGCAAACATATTGTATGCTAAAGGTTTGTTACCTAAGTAGATTGTTTATTTTGAAAATCAATGCTTGAGCTTAGAATGTTTATTTTGAAAAACGATGATTGAGCTTAGATTGTTCATTTTGAAAATCGACCCTTGAGCCTAGAATGTTTATTTTGAAAATCAATGCTTGAGCTTTGAATGTTTATTTTGAAAATCAGTGCTTGAGCTTAGAATGTCATTAACCCTCAAAGTGTCTTTCATGACTTTAATTACCTTTCCAACCAGTGTAGATCAAGATCAGACTGCACAAATATGCAGTGTGATCTTTGATCTACTCCATCTGGTTTGCTTGAACATTCTGGAGAAAACCAACATTGACATTGCAAAAAAAATCAAGGTCTTATTTCTGGACTGAAAATGTTTATTTCCTGCTATAAGGGTTAAAAATTATGAGTATATAATGCAAGAAAGCATTTGTAAGATTTTATATTGCACCGATTAATAAATCCCTGCCAAATTTAATACTTCACAGAATTCCTATGTTTGAGATCTTAAGCAGGATGTTCCAAGTCAAGCTTAAAACTGTCTTAAAACTTTGCCCTTTCAGATTTATTATACTGGTAACAACACACTTCGAAAACAGTGTTGGAACAAGGGAAATTTCTCCTAAAGCCTGAATACTTTCACAAATTCGTGCTCATAAGTATGGTCCTAGAGTGTTAAGCGTATTTATGTTGTTTAATAGTTTACCACACAGTCCCCGAGTTTCAACGATCCTGAGAGAGCAGCCTTTTGAGAATATTGTGGCTGGTAACCAGCATTTCTCCTTTTCCCACAATGTTTTCTTCTCTATAAAAGACAACCTCCATCATTTGATCAATATTTAAATTGTCGTCTGCAGAAATTTTCAATTTGGACAAATTTGTGTTTGTAATGTGGTAGAGAGTTAACAGTTTCCCACACTATCTGGAATTTTAACCACTCTACGAAAAAACTTTTGAAAACATCGTGGCATTTCCAACACTGTTTTCTTCCTTATCAGAGAACTTCTGCGCATTTGTATCAACTTCAGAATTGTTATCTGCCAATGCAGGTGTTCTACGTGACTTAGTGGTAAAGTGGGGGACTCCTAACCTCGAGGCCCCGGGTTCAAGCTGCACTGGATCCACTGGGTTTTTCGTGGGAGTGTCCTTGGGCAAGACACTTAAGAGATCTAGCCTAGTACTGATAAAACCCAAGAAATACATAATATTTGAGCTGTCACCGTGATATGACTGAAATAATGTTGAAAGCAGTATTATTCTGTCAATCAATCATTATCTGCTAATGCTTTCTTTTGGGAAAAGGTTAAGCAAACAGTGCAGATCAAGATCAGAATTTGCAGTCCAATCCTGGATCTGCACCAAAACACCCTTGAAATAGTAACTGACCACACAAACCAGTTTTCTCGACTTTCTGAAAGAAGGCGTTTGAAAACAGCATGGGAAAAAGACACTTTCTTCTTTTGCCTCAATTGTTTTCTACCCTTTCATAACATTCTTCACCATTAGCACAATTTTTGTGTCTTTTGCAAATGATTTGGATTTGAATGAGACCCAAATTTCGATTTTGGTGAAGAGTTCCACCACAATTCATGTTTATAGTCAATACTTCCCAAGGATGTACTTATAAGCCATTTGTTTCAATTTGTTTCACTTAATTTCAAACTGATTGATTGATTGATTAAATGGTGTTTTACGCCACTTTCACCATTATTAGTCATATCACAGCAACAGCTCACATATTCACATATTTCCTGAGTTTCACCAGGACTAGGCTAGGGCTCTTTAGTGTCTAACACAAGAAAATTTCGGATTGAGGTAAGTGAACAAGAGGGCCATCATGGCCCTGTATCGCTCCACTGGCCATTAAGTAAAACCACTACATGCCAAACTTTAAAATACTTGGTAAATTGGTTTTGAACATGAGACCCCTGAAACAGGACTAAAATTGGTAGCCCAAAGTCTTATGGTCAATAACAACAAGATTTCTAAAGTTTTCACTATATAAGCCCATGTAAAACTTCTGACCCCTGGGGTGAGATCAAATTTGACCCTAGGGCTATAATTTGGGCACTCTTGGTAAAGACCCACTAGATAAAGCTACATGCAAAATTTGGTAACCCTAGGCTTTATGACCAAGTACAGGGAGATTTCTAAAGTTTTCACCATATATGTCCACATAAAACTTGTAACCAAATTTGACCCCAGGGCTATAATTTGGGCACTCTTGGTAGGGGCCCACTAAAAAAAGCCACATGAAAAATTTGGTAGCCCTAGGCCTTATGGCTAGGTGCAGGGAGACTAGAACTAAAGTTTTCTCTATGTAAGTCCATGTAAAACTTGTGATCCCGGGGTCTAATTTGACCCCAGGGCTATAATTTGGGCACTCACGGTAGTGGCCCACTAGATAAAGCCACATGCAAAATTTGGTAGCCCTAGGCCTTATCGCTAGGTGCAGGGAGACTTCTAAAGTTTTCTCTATATAAGCCCATGTAAAACTTGTGACCCATAGTGCGGGGCCAATTTTGACCCCAGGGCTATAATTTGACGAAACTTGATAGAGGTCTACTAGATAAAGCTACACGCCAAATTTGGTAGCCCTAGGCCTTATGGTTTCAGACAAGATTTTCGAAGATTTCCAATATTTTTAAGTTTTGTTGCCATGGCAACTAGAGTTTTTGAAGGAATCAAATTTTCTCAACAAATTCTGAAGAGGACCATGGCAGGATCATTTCTGTGAAGTTTCATCAAAATTGGATGAGCAGTTTCAGAGAAGATGATGTTTGAAATAAAAGTTAACGCACACACTCACGGACGCACTACGGACACCGGGCCATGGCATAAGCCCGCTGGCCTTTGGCCAGTTGAGCTAAAAATGACTTAACCATTTCTCTTCCATTCAAATGTTTGATCAGAATATCTCCCAAAATCATGCTGATAGATCAAGATTAACCTGGATGTTACAAGCAGTCTGATCTTGAACAAAAGCAAGTAATACGGTATCCTAAAGGCCTTTGACATTAACGGGGGTTAAGAAAAAAGGACTAAGTTAATGCATAAGTAGAACAAGTTTTTCTGCTTTATTTCCCCTTAAAGCGCCTTTCATGACACAAGTTGCCTTTGCTGCCAGTGTAGATCAAGATCAGACTACGCAAAACGTGCAGTCTGATCTTTGATCTATACTGTCCATTTAGCCAAAATTTTCTGAACTAAAGCAACCTTATAATAGCAAGTATATAACTTCTGGACCGAAGGTGTCCATTGGGTTTAATGTGTAACTACAACAAAACATAAACAGTAATCTTTTCTCCTTTTTTCTTCTTTATTAAGTATACAAACAACCGAGCATCTATTCTGGAAATTCAAATGTCACGTCTTTTCCTGTGAGCTTCTTATAAACTGCAGTAAACGTCTCCAGCTGAAATGACAAGATATTAGAAGATAATAATGCCCTCTATCAACAATTCAGTCATATTTGCATAGGAGGCATTTGAAAACATTTTGGGAGAAGGAAACAATACAATAATACTGGTAACCAACAAATTAATCCTGTACCAAACGAGGAAATTTTAGACGAGTCCAAATTGAAAGCATTTGCAGACGACATCTTGAATAAGACTCAGAAATTGGAAGTTGTACTGGAAAAAATAGAAAACATTTTGGGAAAAGGAGAAAATGCCGGTTACCAGCATTTTTTCCTTTTCCCAAAATGTTTTCAAAAGGATGTTTTCTCAGAGTCGTTAAGTCGTGATTGTGTTTTTGACCCAACTGAATACAAATCAATCCCATCATATGAACCATATTCACTTTGTTGTATGCTTATCCTCTCAATATCAACCAATTCCCCCCCCATAGACTTTGAACTATTCTTGCAAAATCAGTTACTGTCAAGAATCTAACACATTCCCAAACATACTCATTTTGAGTCAATTTTAAACTATTTCATCTTGAATTCATCGAAATATGGTCCCTGAAGAAGGCTTCTGAAGACATCGTGGGAAAAGGAGAAAATGCTGGTAAACAACATTGTCTTCTTTTCCCAAAATGTTTTTTCTTCATCAAAGATAGAAATCATTAATTAATCCTTTACCACACAGCAGAATTTTAGACTTGTCCATATTGATGGAATTTTTAGACAACAATTCAACTATTTTCCAAATTATAGATTTTACTTATGAATAGGTAGAAAACATAGTGGAAAAAGGAGAAAATGCTGGTTACAAGTATTTTCTCCTTTTCCCACTATGTTTTCAAAAGCCTTCTTTTTCAGGGTCGTTAAAACTCGGGTTCATGTGGTAAAGGGTTAAGCTACATTTGTCATCTGCGAACGCTTTCAATTTTGTCCCCTCAAAAATTTTGTTGTCTGGTAAAAAGTTAAATGAAAAGAATTGTTGAATGATCTAAAAGAAAACAAGAGGGCCATGATGGCCCTGAAGTCGCTCACCTGAGTCTTTTGACCAAACATGACCTATTTTTAATCTCTTTCGAGATATTATGACAAACATTCTATCAAGCTTTCATAATTACTGGCCTGAAAATTTGGCCTCTACCTTGTACACAAGCTTTTTCTAGAATTTTTCTCAGTGACCTACTTTTTAGCCAAACACAGCCAATTTTCCATTGTAGATATTATTAAAACAAACATTCTGACCACCTTTCATTAGGTATTTGACAGAAAAATGTAGCCTCTAGAGCATACACAAGGTTTTTCAAAGTTTTGACCTAGTGACCTAGTTTTTGACCAAACATGACCCATTTTGGAACTTGTCCGAGATATCATCAAGACAAACATTCTTACCAAATTTCAAGAGTTGTGGACTGAAAATGTGGCCTCTAGAGCATACACAAGGTTTTTCTACAATTTAACCTAGTGACCTAGTTTTTGACCTGATATGACCCATTTTCCAACTCATTCGAGTTGTCATCAAGACAAACATTCTGACCAACTTTCAAGAGTTTTGGACTGAAAATGTGACCTCTAGAGCGTATACAAGGTTTTTCTAAGATTTGACATAGTGACCTAGTTTTTGACCCGACATGACCCATTTTCATAGTTGTCCGAGATATCATGAAGACAAACATTCTGACCAAGTTTCATGAGAATCTGACTGAAAATGTGGCCTCTAGAGCATACACAAGGTTTTTCTAAGATTTGACCTAGTGACCTAGTTTTTGATCTGACGTGATCCACTTTTGAACTCATCTGAGATATCATCAAGACAAACATTCTGAACAAGTTTCATGAGTATCTGACTGACAATGTGGCCTCTAGAGCGTACACAAGGTTTTTCTAAGACTTAACCTAGTGACCTAGTTTTAAATCCGACATGACCCATTTTCGAACTCGTCTGAGGTATTATCAAGACAAACATTCTGACCACGTTTCATGAGTATCCGACAGAAAATGTGGCCTCTAGAGCATACACAAGGTTTTTCTAAGATTTGACCTAGTGACCTAGTTTTTGACCCAACATGACCCGTTTTCGAACTCGTCCGAGATATTATCAAGACAAACATTCTGACCAAGTTTCATGAGTATCGGACTGAAAATGTGGCCTCTAGAGCGTACACAAGGTAAAAGTTGATGACGCACGACGCACAACGGACACAGCATGATCACAAAAGCTCACCTTGAGCACTTCGTGGTCAGGTGAGCTAACAAGGAGGCCATTTCCCATGTTGTAATCCTAAGTACATGTAGATCTAGAATTCTATTTCTAAATGGGGATATGCAAATGGCTCTGGGCGGAATCTACTTACACACTTTTGCCACTACCTTTGTATACAAGTTTTGACCTAAAACTGTTTCACTGAAACAAGATTTGTTTCCTATGACAAATCTCCGAAAGAAGAACATGGAATATGGGAGCAACTAAACCTACCTTGTGCTCTATGTTTGTCTGTTGGGTTTTTTCAAGATGAACTTTAAACAGTCTCGCACCACCCAGCTTGATTCGGATACGTTTACCAACAATTTCAGCCGGGAAACAAAGATCCTCTAGAATAGCATCGTGCACAGCTGTAAGTGTTCGGCTGCAAATTTATATTAAATGACAGTATTGATTTCCAGCTTTCTTAACTCCTTACCAAATTACAAAATTTTAGACTTGTTCCTAACTGTAAGCCTTTGCAGGTGACAAATTAAAAATGTGGCTCAAATGACAAGGTGATTTCATATGGAAGGTAAGAAAACTGGGAAAAGGAGAAAATGCTGGTAACCAACATTTTCTCCTTTTCCCACGTTTCAAAAGGCTTGTCAGGGTCGTTAAAACTTGGGATTGCGTGACAAAGGGTTACACAAGCACTGCAGGATAGAAAACAATCTGTGAAAGGGAGAAAATACCAGTTACAAGCATTTTCTCCTTTTCTCACAATGTTTTCAAAAGTCTTCTCTTTGAAGTCATTATAATTTACGATTATTTGATGAACAGTTATGCAAATGATTCGTTCAGATTTACATTTCATCACAAGTCTCAGGTATATGCTTGTCATGTATGATTCATCATAACAAAAAATTTTAAATGTTTATTGCAGATTTTTAACTTCCATGCCATTTTTAAATGTTTCAAATTATTAATGGTTATCATTATGATTAAAGATTCAATTCATGATTATTAACATCATGTACATCTAAATTCAATCTCCTTTGTCATTTCAAAGGGAGAAAATAAAATAATTAACTATGAATAAAAATAAAGAGCTGTATATTTTTAAAAATACTTATACAGAATAATTTTGTAGCTGCAATAATGACAGTCTCCTAAACCATGTATGATTATGTCATGAATATGATATTTACCCACATAAAAAAAAGTTGTGTTAAATGATGACAAAAATTTCTGGCTCTGAACAAGTTTCCCTTTGACCAAGTGTTGGTCATGTTAGAATCGAAATAATCTTCTTTGTATCGAGACTGGTTGAAACCATGGTTGGAAGTTATACGAGGCGAAATGAAAAATCCACTAAGGCTGTGGCCCTCATGATTTACTTATTGTGTGTCATAACTCATAACTTTATTGAATGACAAACCACTATAGAAAGAAGATTATTTCATTCATCTTAGGAAAACCTACAGGAACATTATTCTATTCAGAACAATCAATCATCTCAGTATGTCAGGTATATGCTTGTCTGATGTGCTCATCATTATAGATAGTGCTCCTTTTCGCTTCTTCCATCTCTAGATTCAATAAAATCTTTCACTTTCATTACTGTATATACAGGTTAGCTTTTTCAAAGGCCAGCAATACACTTTTACCATAAGAAGACCAACCACTCTGGTCATAATCTAGAATAAGGTAATGGGCAGGGTACATCAGAGATCAGACTGCACGTTCTTGCGTCGTATACAGTAAGGAAAGGGTTAAGAGAAAAGTCACTGCCATGCCAACCCTGAGCCCTATTTACTATTGTAATCTTTTTTACAGCTTCATTGCACCCATCCATAATGTTTTGTTAAATGCCCCATGGTATATCTTTCACTTGTCACCTTAGTTCTCAAACTGCCCCATAGCCAGCCTTGAAATTTTCAGCCGATTGTTGCAATTTCCCAGTTCTTATCTACAGGTAAACCTCTCTAGTTAGGCAGATGTAGATCAAAGATCAGATGGCACATTCTGTAGTCTAATCTTGATCTACACTGTCTGTAAAGGCATATTGACTTAAGCCTTGCAGCGTAAGGGTTAACAATAAATTCTGCTCTGTATGGCCTACCCTTGCAGAATCCAGGCTCAATTCTCTACCTACTGTGACCGTTTTCAGCAGATGACATTGAAAACTAACCGGAAAACATGGCTAATCAATAGAAGCCATGCTCTGTGAAAAGGGGGTTTAATGCATCTGCAAAAGGTATTGAACCGTATCAGCCTGGGTAGACCACCCAGGCTGACATAGGTCGAAACATTTTGGCAGCTGTAAATCTTATGCATGTCCAAGGACCATGCTACTTTACGATTCAGTCGGTTGTTAGACAAAATGGCTTTCGTGGGTCCACGATTTTTGAATGGCTTGATACAATCCCTCGTGCAGATGCACTTAACCCCGTTTTGCAAGAGCGACGCTCCTAAGATTTAAATTTTTCGTACATGAATACGAAGAAATTATAGTAGCAAAGAAATTTCATTGTAGTGGGTTAATTAAAGCAGGTTTTCTTTTTATTTTGTATCGTTATTCAGAACAGTAAATGTCATCACAGCAAGTCAGGTATATGCTTGTCTGTATGTTCATCATTATAAATATACAACTATTCTCATTTTTAGCCAACTTTTAACCCATTTCATCTTTATTTTATAAAACATGATCTCTTACCTTCTAGGTCTCTTCTGTTTGTGCTTCTTTCTGGTTTTTCTGGTCGGTTTTGCCAGAATTCTTCTCTAAAATGATCATTTAGAAAAATTACTAATTATCTCTTTACTACACAAAGAAATTCTAGACTTTTTCGGAATTGAAAGCATTTACTGGGGACAAATTAAATGCTGCTCAAAAGGACAGAGCTGTCTAAGAAAGGGTAGAAAACAGTTGTGGGCAAAGGAGAAAATGCTGGTTATCAGCATTTTCTCCTTTTCCAACAATGTTTCATAAGCTTTCTTTCTTAGGAAACCTAAGACTCAAGATTGTTTGGTAAAGGGCTAATCTTTTTCGATACAAATAAAATTTCACATGCGAATCAATTATTGTCAAACAACTTGTTCAAATGGACTATAAACTGGATTTAAAGTCTAAAGATATGTCATCTGCAAAAGAGACCAATTTAATCAAGAAAAACAGCTGCATAAATATTGTTTTTTCTCAAGAATATGTTGCAATGTAGCTAACAGTGTAGATCCAAGATCAGACTGCATGTTGTGTACAACCAGATCTTACTTTAACCTGTCTCCAAAAGCAGTTGTGCATAGTGCTCAATTGCTGAATATAATTTCCTTATCCCTTTACCAAATCATTCTGTGTTTAAACACTGATGGAGGAGACTTATGAAAACATTGTGGGAAAAGCAGAAAATGCTGAATTACCATGATTTTCTTCTTTTTCCCACAATGTTTTTAAATAATTTGTTTATTTGTATTGGAGTTTAACACCATTTTAATAGCCTGGTCCATATCACGACGTTCAGTGCACCTATGCAGCTGTGTTCCTAGCTTTCACACACCAGTACTGATACAACTTTGTTTCCAAGCCACTGACTACTTTTCTCACATGCATCAAATTTTAGAAGCGAAAAATCACCGAAAAAGGAAGTTTGCCTCAAGCTGTATCAAACCAGCAGCCACCATGTCAGGAGTCAGGTATGATAACACCTGAGCTACCAGGTCAGGCATTTTCAAATAAAACTTAGACAATTGTTTGGTAAAGGACTATGGCAAATTTTGTTTTCAGATTAGAAATAAACAGAAGCATCCAAGCATTCATAATATAACCTATAATGTCTTCTTACCTGGGCAATAAAGACAACATGCTTGCCACTGAATTTTTTCTCCAACTCTCTGACCAGACGTGTTTGAATCTTCTGATAGCTCCTCAATTGGGGAACAGGAACAAATATGATAATAGCTTTTTTGCCCTCTACATCAATTTCCTGAAAAAGTAAAACCAGGTTCCATATTCACTAACCATTCTTAAAGATATAGAGGATATTTGTTTTTTACGGTGAAAGATCTAAATTTATTTCCAGTGAACATCATCAGTAATATTTCTACCAATGATATTCACAAGACGAAATAAATTTCAATCTTTCAACGAAAAAAAACAAATATTCTATTTATATCATGCTTTTAACCCTTTCTGGCGGAACTTAATCAGATCCATTACAGTTCTTTTCGGTTATTCCCCGTGGCATACCCCCTCAGCATAGCAACGCATTACAATATTACGTCAAGCACGAGAAATGTAATGTAAAGTATGTCATATTTACATCTGGTTGTGAGGCACATGCATTCTACCTTGGTAAGTAGTGCACGGGAACAACTGTTTCCGCCTTCAATTGAAGAGTTAAAATCGGTATTTTCACTGGTCGTAACCATGAAATATCGAAAAATATTTCACCGATATTTCTCGAAAATCGAACGTAAAGCATGAAATAAATATCTATACTCATTTTCAGCCAGTTTTTTAACCCATTTCATCTTTATTTTATGAAGCTATAATCATTCTTACATCTTACTGCCAAATGTTGCCCCTGACAGCTGCAAGGCTGCACAGACCATGACGGACTGAAAATTCATAACATTTTTTGGAAGCTTTCAACGAAACCACTATTGTTGTTTCCGGTTTTAAATGAGGACAAATCCCTTGAGTTTCTTATCCCTTACACCATATATATTGGTAATTTATCTGTGTTTACACAGCTAAGTTTTAAACCTTTCTACACACTTCCAAGTTTTTGATAGTACCGTTTTCTCTCTAGCTGTAAAGATGGATCTTCTTGGTCCAATTCTAAATTCAGAAAATAACACAACTTCTGACTGACTAAAGCAAATCGCCAAATGCAAGTCCAGCAGGAACCCTGCCTGGGTCGATACTTGTTGCAGATGCATTAAACCCCGTTTTAACAGAGCATGGGTTTTTCACATTGGCTATAGATGTTAAATTTGTTTGTATTGAAGTTTGATGCTCTTTTAACAGCTTAGGTAGTATCACTGTGGCCAGTGCACCTATGCATGTGCTTCCTAACTTTCTAACAACAGTACTGACACTGCTTTCTTTCAAAACTACGGACTAATATGTAGTACAATGCTGTTCTCAAAATCATCTGTTTATTAAAGACTAACATGAAAATGGAATAACAAACCAACAGCCACTATTATATTAGGAAACCATTGATATATTTATCACTTACCTTTGCTGCTGTGATGCTAAGTTCTCGTAGCTGTGCTTTTAGGTCACTGTTCATCTCAAGCTCCAGGAGAGCCTGTGGGGGAAAAATAAAAAGGATATCATCTCAAGACACCTCATAATGCACACATGATCAGTTCTTTTCCATATAGTAAACTTTTAAGAGTTGTAGCATTTAAGCACAATTTAACAAATAACCACACAATCCATAATTTTAATGACCTAGGAGGAGAAGTAGTGTTGGGCAATCCGTTTAAAATCTCAATCGATTATCGCTTATTAGAGCAAACCAACTAGCTATCGGTAGTACAATCCATTTCTCCATTTAACTGAGAATGCCTTTTTGCTTTAAATACTGTGACAATATTGTCTACATGATATTAAGTTTATAAAGATGTTGTGTTCTGCACTTTAATCAACGGAAAAACATTACAATTAAATTTTCTGCTTTATTTAATATCATTCATTTTGTTCTTTACATTTCAATTTCCAAACAAGTTAAAAAGAATCAGACATATTTCAAGCATTTGCAGATGACCCCCCCCCCCCCCGTCTGCTATAGATCTATATTTTCATTTCATAAAACAACATTTTTTTTCGCTCATGAACAGAATTTTAGCTTCCACTTATTGCTTTATTCAGAGATTTGTGTAAATTCACTGTTTAAATTCATTATTAAAGATGAGAAGATGGTTTGAAGTCCCTCTGATCGGACGATGCCATGCTGCTCATTGTGGTGTCATGGGTTTTCACGTTTTTTTGGCGATCTATTTTTCCGTGACAATTAATTTTTGGAGAAGTATTACTACATGATTTGACATCAATTAGTCAGTTTGAATAGCAGGTAACTTTAAAATATGTCACTTTACACTTGATAAGAGGATTAACACCTTTGTTACTTTGTCATAATTGACTTGCCAGCTTCATTATCATCCGCGTGTCCTTCGCATTTTATACTGATAGTGTTTAGCCCATATTTCTGCCGGATGCGCGCAAGCTAGGTTATATGAAGCTCTAAAAGATAATTTCATGCGTCAGATTGACGTTTAGGCAGATATTTTTCATCTTCAAAGACATGTCATTTCATATTTCCAAGTGTCAAAACCCGGGCTCAGGGATCAAATGAGAAGCTTGCCGAGTTACCAAGTTTTGTCAAAACATCCATGGACACAGATTTCTTTCTCATTTTTCCGGCCAATTTTCGTGTTTGTTATCCACTATGTTTAATCCAAGATTGTGATCTGTAATAGTCACAAAATCAAGCGCTAAAAACCAGAATTCAAATTTTGGCACCAAGCGAGTTCAGGAACTGACTACAATCGATTCCAGGATTTCTCAATCGATTATCGGAATCGGAAGCCAAAACCAACTGACTTTCGACTATAGTCGATCATCAGCCCACCACTAAGGAGAAGGCTTTTAAAACCATTGTTATCAGCACTGTCTCCTTTTCCCACAATGCTTTCTACACTTTCAAGGACAATACCATATTTGCCACATTTATCCTGTCATCCCTTTGCTGGCCCCAAAAAAAATGAAAGGCATTTTCAATCGGGTGTAATCTATGCAATCTTGACACCGTAAGGGGTAACATTTGGGGTAAGATACAAGAAAGATTATAGTTTGATGAAACACACATAAAATGTGTTATAAAGAGGCTAAAAATAAGCATAGATGCAGCATTTTCCCTTAGCTTTAAAAATTGGGGGTCACTGTGACCCCTTGCCTCATTAGTTGAGGGTCATTTCTTAAAAGTTTGGGGGTCAAAATAAATGGGTCTGGGGTCTCTTCGTCGTCAAGCACAGATTACAATGCATTTCACCTTTAAACTCCATGAGAAAGTAAAGTCTGTAAATCATTTTGACGGAAAGCTCGATTTCAATTTTTGACAGACAAAACATTCTCGTCCGAATCGCAGCTTGATGTGGCGTGATTGGCAGCTGTAGGAAGCAGACGGTAAAAATGAATACTAGTTTACTTCGTCGTGACATCATTTTCCGCTAACAGAACAGACTGGTAATGTGTACTTTTATCTACCAGAAGTCACGTAAAAAAAACTATAAAATACAAAGAACCCAACTAAGACTTTGACTTGGTCCGTATTTACGACACATGTCCAATGTACTTAACTCCAATAATGCATAAACCAGTCTTATTCTATAAATAAATTACCAGAAAACCACTTTTATCTAAAATAAACCCTTTAGTTAAAAAAAGAACGGTGCTCCTCTGATATTGAAGCAAGAACAGACTTGGATATATGACAATTTATTCAATTTCCCAGATGATAAAAATTTTTGGAAAGCTGCGTCACTGATGACACGCTGTTGTTTATTGTGGGGGTCATTTCGGTGAAAATCGCATCATTGACGCAGGATTTGTGCGTCATGGAAAACCCTGATAGATGTATCTCTCACACACCTGCTCATCTTAAGCACCGAGACCATCAGTGAAAATATTTTAGACATTTGTTTTCAAATAACATCTAACTTCAAGTCCTAGTAATTGGGGATTATATAGTAAAAGGTCAAACTGTTACAAAACAATCAGAGTTTTCATGACCCAGCCCGAGACAGCTTTTGAAAACATTATGGTTTTTAAAAAGAGGAAATGCTGGTCACCTGCAATTTTCTCCTCTTCTGATTTTTTCTATCTCATCAGAGCAATTAAAGTTTAACTCATTTGTACCAATTTTAAATTGGAAGTCTGCAGATGCTTTGAGTTGGAGGAGTCTACAATTTGAGTAGGAAAGGGAGAAAGTAAATAAATATGTTTACCTGAGAAATCGATGATTCAAACTCATCTGGTTTTTCACCAGGTGGCTTCACAATTTTAGCTCTCGCCGTATACATCTAAGAGACAAAGAAAGTAACAAGTATTACTTCATATTTATGCAAGTTTGATTAACTTTTTACCAAACCAAAATATATAACTGGTTCAAATTGAAAGCATTTACAGATGACAAAATGAACATTATAAAGAAATTAAATTTGCTTGTGGAAGGATTGAAAACATTGTGGGAAAAGGAGTAAATGCTGGTTATCAGCATTTTCTCCTTTTCCCACATGATTATCAAAAACCTCCTTCCTTAGGATCTTTTGAAACTCTTGCACTGTCTGGTAAAAGGTTAAAACATGTGGAGCTGAAAATCTGGGGGTAAGATTTCAGACTAGAGGGTATGACAATAATGGTTCTCAACTTGTAGTAAAGCGATCCACAGTGACAATTTGCTACATAAATAATTGTTTTTAACAGATACTTCTGTAAATTTACTGCTTAAGAAGGGCATCCTACTGGGATTCGTGTAACATCGCCTTTCATCGCCAAAATCAAACAGATTCAGCTACAACTCGGATAACCCGCAATCGATGCTGGGAACCAGAGTGTATCGGCCGATTGATTATGGATTACCCGAGTCTTAGACTAATCCGTATGTTTTTCAGCGATGAAAGCAGATGTTACAAGAATCTCGTTAGGATGCCCTATCCTTAAAGGTATTTTTAAAGCTGAAAAGGCAGTCTGAAGTGACTTTGATCAGACAATGTCACATTGACATTTAGGTGTGCCATGTGTTTTCGTGTTTTTTCGCAGCGAAAAATAGGGTGAGGTATTCTGTCAAAAGTTAAACGAAGCTCCGTGCTTTACGACAGAACTATGTAAGGACTGCTTCGACTACGAACAGTGTGTATCATGTACTTTAATACCCCCATGAAGTTGCTCATCGAATTATTATGAATGTCTCTAAAGCACTAATTTTGTAGTGTTTATCACATAAGCAATCTTGGCCAAAGCAGACTGCTATAACCTACAGGGATAGACAGCACGAACAAAATCTATTCATATCCTTGCCAATTTAATATCATCGTGACATCAGAAGGACTTAGGAGACCACTTAAGGTTTTAACATGAAAATTAGATTTCTGGCACTGGTGAAAAAGGAGGCATTAACAAGAAAAAATATCGCAAAGAAAGTTCACTTAGATTTTGCAGACCTCGAATGTATGGCGATACCGGAAAAGGAAGTGCAGAAACCGATATTGACTGTATCTCAATCTTTCGTCACAGTTTTCGCAACTCTGGTTATTTGGTTTAAAAAAGTTCGCTACAACTCCCACTTTATGCCTAGGAAGATCTTAAAGCAATTTCAGTATCTTCATAATATACATAATTCTGACAATACTCTTGAAATAAAACCATTTACCCAGTTTCGGCAAATGAAATTCTGGTACTGGCAGATTGAAACTAATCTCAATTTCACGGACAAAAACACTATACATTGCAGCATCAACAGAACGTGTCAAGCTGAAATAGAATGTTGATTTCATCTTCTTTATGATTACAGAAATAAGTTGCTTTGGGGCTCGGCTGTTAGCAATGCCTTTTTATGCAGTTCGACTTGGACGAAAACCAGGCATATACAACACACGGTATTATTGAATCCGAGTCGTTTCGCCCCTAAGCCATTTCGTCCCCTAGTTGTTTCGCCCCCAAGACGTTTCCAGCATCGACCCCACCTTTTCCCAAGTGATTTTGCTTCCACCGGTCGTTTCGCCTCCCAAGCCCTAGTTTGCTTTCCCCTTAAACTTTTTGCCCCGATACTAGCAGTGCTCATGCTGCCAATTGAAATTATCGACATTTGTCGATTATTTAATTAAGCCGTTGATTATTTCATCCAACTGTTGATAATAATTGTCGATAATAATTGTTAATAAGTTTATACCCCAAAAAGACAGGTAGAATTCCTGAAACATATTTTCAATTGAAAAAAATTTTTAATTGTTTTTTTAAATGCACAGCATTGGCAGACAACAAATGAAATGAGGCTCAATTGACAAATGGTAGAAATTGTTTTCGAGTCCAACATTGTGGGAAAAGGAGAACATGCTGGTGACCAGTGTTTTCTCCTTTTGCTATAATATTTCTGAAAACCCTCTTTCTTAAGGTTGTTTAATTGTGTGGTAAAGGTTGAACTTGCCTCGATCACGCGTTTGTATGCATTGAAACCTGGGCTCCCGCTGTCTGTTGTCTGTGGTTACATAGTACAAATGTGATAATTTAGAGAAAATGTCTCCAAAAGTGAAGCACTTGTGTTCTATTTGAGACAAGTAATGCACATAAATGGTTCTTAAAAGATCTAAACTCTGCCATAAACAATAAGATATTAAGCAATAAGTATCAAGAGTGAAGGACGCACATGCCACTGTTTATCACAGCTATTAAATCAAGTTGGCATGGCAGTAATGAAGAAAATGATGTTAATCTTCTTATCTGGTGTAAAATGACAGGTTTTGATACTACCTGCCGCCCTCATTTACAAATTCATGTCAAATCATGTGGAAAAACTTATCCAAAAATCAATTGACTTGGAAAAATAGATTGCTGCAGAAAACATGAAAATCCATGATACAACAAAGTGTCAGTTTGACATTATCTGATCAGAGGCTCTTGAGGTTGTCCTTTAAGCTTTTATAATGACTTTACATAAATTTACATAAATATTGGTATAAGTCAATAAGCAGTTGCTTAAATTTCTGTCTTATACTGAGAAATGAATTGCAGTACGAACTGAAAATATTGACCAACCTACAAATTAGAGAGGGAGGGCGAGGGTTCAGCCTTTTGTCTTACAGTGATAGCACTAAAACAAGTGTTGAAGAAAATGTATAGGACATTCATAAAAAGAAAGAAGACTGAAATATAAAGACCTTTTAATAGATGTGACCTTTATTTTTTTCCAAAGACAAAAGCAAATGATACAGGAACCCTGACCACATAACGACTTTCAACGACCCTGTGGATGAAGGCTTTTGAAATCATTTTTGAGAAAGGAGAAAATCCTGGTGAACAGCAGTTATATTTTTCTCACAGTGTTCTTATCTATGAATGACAAATCCAGTAAACAAACAGCTTCATTGAATTGTTTACACAATTTACATACAAATGACTAGGCGGGAAATGGTTATGGGGCAATACTAGCGCTCGGGCAAAACCACTAAAGGTGGAAAATGGGGCAAAACAACTCGGGGGGGTAGAATCAGCCAGGGGAAAAACGTCTTCAGGGGGCGATACAAAATGACTTGGCTGTAGCTCTTATTGCATATTCAAGGACAAGCTATCTGATTGGTGGATACAAAATATCTCAGCCTGAGCTCTCATTATATATTGCTTGACGAGCCATTTGATTGGCTGATACAGAATATCCTGGCTGGAGCTCTCATTTAATATTGCAGGACAACCTTTCTGATTGGCTGATAGAAAGTATCTCTACTGGAGATCTCATTTCATATTGCCTGAGGAGTCATGTGACTGACTGATACAAAATATCTTAGCCGTAGCTCACATTGTATATTGCAGGACCAGCCATTTGATTGGCTGACACAAAATATCTCAGCCTGAGCACTCATTGTATATTGCAGGAGGAGCCATTTGATTGGCTAATACAGTATATTTAATCCATTCTCATAGCTTGGCCTGGTTTCACAAAAAAGCTTACTTCTCTTAACCCTTTACTAAATGAGGAAATTTTAGACAAGTCCAAGTTGAAAGCATTTGCAGATGACAAAATGAATATTACTCAGAAATTAAAAGTTGTACTGGAAAGGATGGAAAACACTGTGGGAAAAGGAGAAAATGCTGGTTACCAGCATTTTCTCCTTTTCCCACAATGTTTTCAAATGGCTTCTTTCTCAAAGTCATTAAAAGTTGCGATTGTGTGGTAAAGGGTTAACTTTTTACCAGATGACAAAAATCTAGACATAACCAAATTGAAATAATTTGCAGACGACAAAACAAATGTAGCTCAAATTGCTTGATTTGGTCTTTGAAAGGATAGAAAACATTGGAAAAAGTGCTGGTTACCAGCTTTTCTCTTTTTCCCAAAATGTTTCCAAAAGCCTTTTCTTCAGGGTTATTAAAAGTGAGGATTGTGTGGTAAAAGATTAATTTGCTCCAATCTGTGAACAGATTCATTTTTGACTTAAGTTGAATATTTTAGATACGTTTCACTAACATTAACAGATTTAAATTACATTCTCAAATTCTGACTATGCACAACTTTTCAGACTTAACTCAGCTAAATAAACAGACTTAACTTGGTTAACAGTCTCAAGTCCATTAGCCGGTATTTTGCTGAGTTGAGTCCGGAACATGGTATCAACACTCGGTTAATAGTCTCAAGTCCATTAGCCGGTATTTTGCTGAGTTGAGTCCGGATCATGGTATCAAGTCAGGATTACTAAAGTCTTTGAATGTTGGTGAAATGCGTCTCAAATATAAAACTAAACTTAATTCAGAATACAAATCCATAAGCAGATTTGAGCAATATAAGAATATTAAGTTTTCCAATGAAATTGAGTCCCCTTCTTCAAATTAAGAATGAGAGAAAAATATAGGTAGCACTCTGGGAAAAGGAGCTTAACGCTTTTCTAAGTTACAAAATTTTGTAGTAACTTGTTCAAACTGAAAGCAATAGCTGACCAAATATCAAAAAGGATCTAACTACTGGAGCTGTATTTGAATGGGTAGAAAACATTATGGGAAAAGTAGAAAATGCTGGCCACGAGCATTTTCTAGTTTTCCCACAGTGTTTTCAACCCTTCCAAAAAAAAAAATTCAAGTTTTGAGTTGCAGTTATTTTGTCAGCTGCATAATTATGCTCTGAATTCGGATAAGATCTGAAATTTTATTGTTTGGTACAGAAAATCATTTTCTGCTTTATAGTCTAAAAGTTGGCCCCTTATCAAAACTTGAGCTGGCTTATGACAGGCCAAAATAACTGGCCTTGACTTTTAGAATTAGAATTTTATGTGTAATTCATTATGCATTTATCTTATAATCCTTGACTTTTTCTGGTTTGCAGGTCGGAGTGCCATAAACAGGTTGTTAACTTTAAATATGCCAAATACAGAAAGTTTGACACAGAAAATGAAGCTGCGATGTTTGTTAAAGGCTTTGATAATCCAGGAGGTAAAACCTTTTTTATTATATTTCATGTGTCTATTTTTAGAAATGTTATGGGTAAAGAAATGTCGTAATTTAAGCTGGGTAGAATTATTTCCCCGTCACAGTGAATATTTTCCTCCTGCCGAAAATCTGGAACTACTTTTTTAAGTTTATTAAGTTTTTAAGTTTTAAAAGTGGCATTCGTTGACAAAATAATCAGAGGAAATATAATATATAATTTATTTCATCAGCTTGTGACCCTTCCTCAAAAGGGAAAGGTCCGCGAAAATAACTCATGCCTTACGGCACTCGTTATTTTCGCATACCTTTCCCTTTTTCGGCAAATATTTCCCCATATCAACCACAAGCTGATGAAATAATTTTTATTTTTATACCAAACAATTCCTTGTTTAAACGATCCTGAAAAAAAGCTTTTAGATACCATTATGTTTGATACAAAAGGAGAAAATGCTGGCTACCTTTTCTCATGTTTGCTATCTCTTTTAAAATACATCCTTTCAGTCAGAGAGAAAAAACGCTGTAAAAATTTGATGGACTGTAAAATTGTTCAGAATTTAGTCAGCTGTGTAAACATAGATAAATTACCTGTATATGGTGTAAAGGATAAATGCATATATTGGAAATCCTTGCTTTAAAACCACCAATGTCACAACAGTGATTTCTTTGATGGCCTCCAGAAAATGAAATGCATTTTCTATCAGTTGTAATCTATGCAAACCATCAGGGGTAAAATTTGGCATGAAGGTACAAGAATGATTTTAGTTTGATAAGATACAAATGAAATGGGTTAAAACCTGGCTAACAAGTATAGATGTATCTTTAAAGAAAAATTCCATTACAGAAAAATTCCATTATTTTAACCATATTTTACTTGTCACCTGCTCCAGCTTTTTTTGTGGTACAATTCTTAAGGACCAGGGGACCGTTTTACTAAACTACTCATGCAAACGTAAGTTAGAATTTTGTAAGATTTTACGTAACTCCAAGTTTTGCGTTTTACTAAAATTTTCGTAGCTAAGTACTAACGTAAGTTTTTGCGCAACTCTACGTGAAAAAATGTCAGTCGTAAGTAAGAACATGGGCTGAAATCTGGAGTCATTTTTTGTATTGCGTCATTATAGCGGGAGAAATTTGAGAAAAACGTTATCATTATCCTCACAGCTATCCGCAGAAGTCATCATTTTCATTTTTTGTAGATTTTTTTTTTTTCATACGTACAGTATCCATATTTGATGGAAGAGGCTGACATATGAGATGACATAAGGCATGAGAAATGTAGGGTAAATGTGCATATATTACGTCACATTTCCCTCTGGTTGAACGGCACGCGCTGTTTGCCTAGGTAACAAGTGCACAGGAACCACTGTTTCTGTCTTCAATTGAACAGTTACGGAAATGCTTACTTAAGTAAATTCACAAAGTTATGAAAGTTTAGTAATACAGATTTACGAATTTCGTAAATCTGAAAGTAGGTGTAAAGTTACGAAAATTCTTACGTAAAAACTTACAAATTGTTAGTAAAGCAGTGCACAGAAGGATGTGTTGCAATCCATGCCCTTTTCCTGTGTTTAACCCTTTACCACAATCCTGAGTTTTAACGACCCTTTGAAAGAATCCGTTTGAAAACATTTTGTGAAAAGGAGAAAATGCTGGTAATAAGCATTTTCTCTTTTTCCCACAATGTTTTCTACCCTTCCCAAAACAAATTTCAGTTTTTGAGTCACATTAATTTTGTTGTTTGCAAATGCTTTCAAATTGGACCAGTCTAAAATTTTGTTGTTTAGTAAAGAGTTAATCAGTACTGGGATGGGGTCTGGCCAAACAGCTCAGTGGTTAACATATCTGACTAGCTACCTGGTGGCTGTTGGTTAAGGGAAACATTCTTTCCAACAATTTTTCGGCTTTCACCACTGATGCATGTGAGAAATGTAGTCAGTGGCTTTGAAAGAAAGCTTTGTCAGTACTGAAGTGAGAATGCCAGGAAACACATTCATAGGCACATTGACTTACGTGATATGACCTAAGCTGTTAAAACAGTGTTAAACTCCAAAACAAACTATCAAACTAGAATAGAGGCTTGCCCAAGGTTGCTACCATGAAATACCAAGCACATTAATTGAGGGTCAAACCCAGGACATCTTGATTGCTAATCTACCCCAACCCTATACCAGAGCTCCAGACAGAGGGATTGTTTTTGATTTTAAAATTGAAAAAATTAATTATTCTCCACTAAACCCTATGTTATGGGTACTCATTAGAATCATCTCATTGAGACGATTCTAATGAGTACCCACAACATAGGGTTTAGAAGAGAAATAATGGATTTAGAATACCATCACTCCCCCTTATCTGGGGCCCTGCCAATACCAAACAAATTCCCATGTTTTAATTACCCCGAGGGAAAAGGCTTTTGAAAACTTTGTGGAAAAAGAAGAAAATCAAGTCTTCCCACATTGATTTCAATAAGCTTTTTCCTCAGGACTGTTAAAACAAATTGCATGATGAAGGGTTAAAGAATCTCAAGGTAGACATGGATAGGTGCACTGGCTGCCATGATATGACTGACTTTAATTTTTACAGGTTCCTGTACTACTCCAACAAAAGCCAGACAGACTCCAACCAAAGCCGGACCCACACCTCTCAGAAGCGCACCCTACAAGGTGGCAACACCAACATCTAGTTCCGCAACATCTACACTGTCATCTCAGTCACCAACAACTTGCACAGAAACATCTCCTAATCATTCCATCGATTATAAGTTAAAATTAACAGATGAGGAAATAAATTTATTGAAGGAAAAATTAACTTTTCTACAGAATAAGAAACAACTGTTATTGAAAGAGAAGGCCTTAGAGGAAGAGAAACTTGGTCTTGCCAAAGGTAAAGAGCATGCACATGAGCCATATTCTGGCAAAAGGGGGCTTAATGCTTTTACATGATCCATGATACCAAGCAAGTCGTCATATAATTATGGATCCATAAAATCCATTTTGTCTAACCACCGACTGAATTATGAGGTAAACTGATCCTTTGACATGCAGAAAATTTAGAAATTTATAGCAAAAAGCATCAACCCTTGTCAGCCTGCACGGCTTGCGCAGGCTGACATGGGTTGATGCTTTTTGCAATTGCATTAAATCCCCTTTTCACAGAGTATTGCCCACATGTATTTGGGTTTCAAATCTTTTCCAAATATTCCTATGTGTTAACAACCCCAAGGAAAAAAGCTTTAACTCTTAACCAAACAATAAAATTTTGAACTCGACCAAATTGAAAGCAATTGCAGACAACAATTTAAACATATTTCAAAGTATGATTTTTGTCTTTGATAGGGTAGAAAACATGGTGAGAAAAGGAAAAAAATGCTGGTTACTAGCATTTTCTTCTCTTCCCACAATGTTTTTAAAAACCTTCTCCTTTGGGCTCGTTAAAATTTGGGGTTGTATGGTAAAGGGTTAAAAAATTTTTAGAAAAGGAGAAAATGCTGATAACCAGTATTTTTTTCCTGTTCCCACAATGTTTTCTTGCCTTTCAAAGACACATGCGATCAACATTTGATTTAGGTCTTACTTGTCGTTTGTAAACACTTTGAGTATAGACAAGTTTAAAATTTTGTTGTCTTGTAGTTAATAAACCCATTCTGTACAGAATAACGACTGGTGATTATACAACCTTTTTGGAAACTTTCAGGGGATAAAATGTGGTTGCTTGTGATAAACAAATTCCTGGCTACCAGCATTCTATCACATAACCTCACTGTAATGAAGCCATTACAAATGTTATCTTACACATATTTTGATGGCGTTACTGGAGCATTATGTGACATCTTTTTTCAAAAGTATTGTATTCTCTTCTATTACATGCAAAAAACAACGTTCGAAACACATTTCACGGTCAATTCAACTATGAAATGTTGATTGTGACAAAACAAAGGTTTGTATTATTTTCTGATTTAAGATAAGTAATTATTTGTTGGCTACATTGGTATGGTGGGGATGTTTCTGCCACGAGATATGAGATAACTATCATGATAACTTTAGAAAACTTTCACGATGAATCAGAGTTTCTTTCTATTTTATCTAGATAGTGAAAAGTTTTCTGAAAAAAAAAGTCATGATAAACTTTGTTATCTAGAAGATTTTGCGTTGATCAGGAATTATTTTAACGCAAAATTTTTCATTTGTGCACGAAGCTAACATTCGAGATAAAGTTATCGTGATAGTTCTACCAGTTTCTCGATATCTATGAATAGAATTTTTACTATTTGGATGCACTTGGTAGTTTTTGATTTTACAAGTTGGCAGTAAGTTAAAATTTGAACTATGTATTTACAGTTGTAGCTTAATTGGTAAATTTTGACTGCACAGTAAATGAACTGAAGTCTGTTAAACACAAAGATGACTCGAAATGCCTCTTACGAACATTTTTAAAACCATTCAGGGAAAAGTAGAATTCATAAGGTTGGAGAAAAAGATGTTCCAAAACCATATCTGATTACAGATATAGTGAATGTCAGTTTTGGGCACAAATGTAAAAAAAATTGTGATAGCAGTGACAATTATTGCGATTTTTTTATTGTGAAACTTTTTATTAGCTCACCCGAGCACAAAGTGCTCAAGGTGAGCTTTTGTGATTGTGCTGTGTCCAGCGTCCGTCATCAGTCGTCCGTCGTCATCTTTTACCTTGTGTACACTCTAGAGGCCACATTTTCAGTCCGATACTCGTGAAACTTGGTCAGAATGTTTGTCTCGATGATATCCCAGACAAATTTGATAATGGGTCATGTCGGGTCAAAAACTAGGTCAAATCTTAGAAAAACCTTGTGTACGCTCTAGAGTCCACATTTTCAGTCCAAAACTCCTGAAAGTTGGTCAGAATGTTTTTCTTGATGATATCTCGGACTAGTTTGCAAATGGGTCATGTTGAGTCAAAAACTAGGTCACTAGGTCAAATCTAAGAAAAACCTTGTGTACGCTCTAGAAGCCACATTTTCAGTCCAAAAGTCCTGAAAATTGGTCAGAATGTTTGTCATGTTGATACCTTGCACGAGTTTGAAAGTGGGTCATGTCTGGTCAAAAACTACGTCACTAGGTCAAATCTTAGAAAAACCTTGTGTACGCTCAAGAGGCCACATTTTCTGTCCAAAAATCTTGAAAATTGGTCAAAATGTTTGTCTTGATGATACCTCAGACGAGTTTGAAAATGGGTCATGTCTGGTAAAAAATTAGGTCACTAGGTCAAATCATAGAAAAACCTTGTGTACGCTCAAGAAGCCACATTTTCAGTCCAAAACTCCTGAAAGTTGGTCAGAATGTTTGTCTTGATGATACCTCGGATGAGTGTGGAAGTGGGTCATGTCCGGTCAAAAACTAGGTCAGTAGGTCAAATCTTAGAAAAACCTCGTGTACGCTCTTGAAGCCACAATTTCTGTCCAAAACTCTTGAAAGTTGGTCGGAATGTTTGTCTTGATGATACCTCAGATGAGTTAGAAAATGGGTCATGTCCTGTCAAAAACTAGGTCAGTACAGTAGGTCAGATCTTAGAAAACCTTGTGTATGCTCAAGAGGCCACATTTTCCGTCCAAAAATCTTGAAAATTGGTCAAAATGTTTGTCTTGATGATGCCTTGCACGAGTTTGAAAATGAGTCATGTCTGGTCAAAAACTAGGTCAGTAGGTCAAATCTTAGAAAAACCTTGTGTATGCTCTACAGGTTACATTTTCAGTCCAAAACTCTTGAAAGTTAGTCATAATGTTTGTCTTGATGATATCTCAGAGGAGTTTAAAAATGGGTCATGTTTGGTCAAAAACTAGGTCACTGGGTCAAATCTTCGAAAAACCTCGTTTAATTTCTAGAGGCCACATTTTTTAGTGCAATACTCATGAAACTTGGTCAGAATGTTTGTCCTGACGATTTCTTGGATCAGTTAGAAAATGGGTCATGTCGGATCAATAACTAGGTCACTGAGTCAAATCTTAAAAAAACCTTGTGTACGCTCCAGATGCCACATTTTCAGTCAAATACTCATGAAAATCTTGGTAGAATGTTTGTCATAATATCTCAAAAGAGATTGAAAATGGGTCATGTTTGGTCAAAAGACTCAGGTGAGCGACTTCAGGGCCATCATGGCCCTCTTGTTATCAAGATAATGTTTCCAGGAAAGTTTGTTTTATTGTGATAGTTCTCCTAAACTATCGCAATAGTTGTCTTGTATCTCATCACAGAAGTATGCCACTGTATGTTGAAACTATCTCAATTCCAAACAAACTCTAGTGTCAAAGTAGTGTGTCAGCCTTGTACATGAATGTAAAGGTTTCTGAAGATCTGGTGAATTTTCAACTGATTCCTAAGATACAGTTATGTGTTAAAAAGAATCTGACATCTGTTGGCGTTTGAGATAAAACTTATCAAGAAAAAAATGTTGTTAGCTCTTTACCACACATTCCTTTCTCTTAATGACCCATAGAATAAAGGCTTTCTGAAAACTTTGCAGGAAAAGGAGAAAATGCTGTTAACCAGCATTTTCTTCTTTCCCCACAATGTTTTCTAGCCTTCAAAAAAACATATTTTGATTTATTTGAGCCACATTTATATTGTTTTCTGCAAATGCTTTTGCCGAGTCTGAAATTTTGTCATTTGATAAAGAGTGAAGTGAATTTGATTATATTGCAGAAGAATCCAAGTTGAAGTCAAAAGAGAATCATCTCAATAAAAAGTCAGCGCCAGGCTGCCCTAAGAGTCCACGTAATGGAAACACAAGTGCAAGCTGGAGCCAGAACAGAGTAGCCAAACCTATTGATATCACAGAAATTAGGAAAATACACACCAGTGCTGTTCAGTATGGTATGAAGTTTAAAGATATTTTCATTGTCTTCTGATATGAAGACTGAAAAGAACTGTACTGGATTTTGATGCAAGTTCCCCCCAAAAAGGGTTAAAAGCATGAAACAAATAGAATATTTGTTTTTTTTCGGTGAAAGATCAAAATTTATTTTATCAAATGAACATCATCAGTAATATTTTCACAAGTGGCTGTGCCACTCATGAAAATATTACTGATGATGTTCACTGGATGAAATAAATTTCGATCTTTCACAGAAAAAGAAACAACAAATATCCTCTATATACCTTGAAGCACCTTTCAGAACTATGGATTAATTTTTAGCCTGTGTAGATTCAGATCAGATTCCACAAAACTTGCAGTCTGGTCTTTGGTTTACAATGATGGCTTTGCTGAAAAATTTTCAAACAAAAGCAGTCTCAAACGCCTTGTCAGACAGCAAAGTTTAAGACTTGTCCACACTGAAGGTATTTTCGCTGATGGAATTTGTCTTTGAAAGACTTGAAAACATCGTTTGAAAAGAGCGTATGATTATATTGTTGGAAAGAGGGAAAAAGCAGGTAACTGGCCTTTTCTTTCCTTTTGCAAAAATCTTTTTCTTCCCTTTCAAAATGCATTTAAGTAACCCTTTACCACACAATCCCAAGCTATAGCAACCCTCAGGATGGGAGTTGAAGTCCTAAGAAAAGTTAGGTACCCAGTAAAATGAATTTTTAAAAAAAAAAATGCAGCAGTTAGAAATGGGCACAAATACAAATGCTTTATTTCTGTATATTTATTCAATATTTTTTCCCCAAAACAGTGCAAATAAAATTAACCTTGTCTAACCTTAAATCTTTACCAGATTAGAAAATTATGCACTTGTCAAAATTCAAGGCATTTGCAATTGACAAATTTAATGTGGCTGAAAGGGTGGGATTTGTCTGTGAAAAGGTAGAAAACATTGTGATGAAATGAGAAAATGCTTGTTACAAGTAATTTGTCCTTTTCTCTCTATGGTTTCAAAAGCTATATTCCTTGGGGTCATTTAAAGCCACAATTGTTTGATACAGAGTAAAGCAACATCTGTTTTGTCATCTACAGATGCTTTCAGGGCAGAAGAATGTTAATTTTTCTCAGGTGGTAAGGATATAGAGGATATTGGTTTTTTACGGAGAAAGATCGAAATTTATTTCGTATAGTGAACATCATTAGTAATATTTTCATGAGTGGCGAAGTGAAAATATTACCGATGATGTTCACGAGATGAAATTAATTTTGATCTTTCACCAAAAAAAAACAAATATTCTATTTATTTCATGCTTTTAACCCTTTTAGAGGGGAACTTACACCAAAGTCCAGTACAATTTTTTTTGGTTATTCCACCTCTGCATAGCAACGCATTACAATATTACGTAAAGCGCGAGAAATGTAGGGTAAATTACGTCATGTTTCCATCTGGTTGAGAGGCATGCGTGTTTTACCTAGGTAACTAGTGCGCGGGAACTACTGTTTCTGCCTTTATTTGAAGAGTTAGAATTTAAAATTGGTATTTTTCACTGGTTGTAACCATGATTTATCGAAAATATTTCACCATTATTTCTCGATATACTATCGGAAAGCATGAAATAAAAACTTTCAAAGCGTCATAAATATGTGCATTCATTAGTTTTCCGTATTATCCTTTTTGTTTTTATATTTTGTTAGATTCAGAAAATGGGAAAGTTGTTGTATATACAGATGGGTCCTGTGTAAATAATGGAAAAGAAGAAGCTCAGGCAGGCATTGGAGTATACTGGGGAGAAAATCATCCGTTGTAAGTCTTTGATAGAGTTGTTTTTATGCCGAACAGCTTGTCAAGTTGTGTAATAGAATGGTAAAATTATTAATTTTGTCAGGGATAAATGGGTGTTTAGGCAAAAATGCTAAGCTGATGCATCATTCTGGTGGGCAACATAAAAAAGTAATTTGATTGATTTTCTGCTTTTTTTTTTTTCAATTGTCACTGGTTGCCAATATGGGCAATGCATGCTTAAAGCTGTAAGTCATGTCAGGGGGGATAGTGCAAAATACAGGATGAAGCCCATCCTAAGTTATGTCTTATTCTTTATTATGCTCAGTGTATAGCACCTTCACACGGGACATCAGTTTAATGTCTCATCTGAAAGACTATCAATATTTTTAGATGGCCAACCTCAAGTGGCTTAAGACTTCGTATTTACAAGTCCTACACACTACCACTTGAGCTATTCGGGCTTGTTATAAAAGGTAAAAAAAACTTAAATCAGCTGTTAAATACTGGTTTACATCATACAAGGTCAAAGAACAAAAATTTATAGGTGTCACTATGTACATTTAACTCTTTACCAAATGACAAAATGTTAGACTGGTGCATATTGAAAGCATTTGCAGACGACAGATTAAAAGTGTCTCATTTTATAAAATTTGTCTCTGAAAGGATAGAAAACCTTTTGGGAAAAGGAGAAAATACTGGTTACCACCATTTTCTCCTTTTCCCACAAGGTTTTCAAAAGCTTTTCTTCCCAGGGTTGTGAAACCCAGGGCTTGTTTGGTAAAGAGTTAATTTCGATGAGGGTTTGATTGGTTGACACTATTTTTTGCAGGTCTTAGCTTTGTGAAAAGCTAATTGCTAAGTTTAATTAACAAAAGTAATCATTGAGATATTATTATTTCAAGGTGGGATGAGGGAAATTTGTCCACCAGCAGATATCCTACCCTTATAACTCTCTGATTAGTTATCTATTTTGTTCTGTTCTGTGATCTGGTGAAGATAAATTACTGTAAAACAAAACAAAAGTAACTACTTTGTCCATTCCAGTTTGGAAATACATGTACGTGAAAATACTGACAGTTAATCAGAGATTGCATTTGGCAGGTAATGCAGGTGAAACACCTCATTAGTTTAGAGAGTGAAGTTAGTTCCCCCCCACCCCCTAAGTTAAGAAAAATCAAGGGTCTGAGATTTGAAGTGAAGGAAAAGTGTATTTAGAATGTTAAATCTTCACCAGATGACAAAATCTTAGACTTGTTTAAATCGAAAACTTTTGCTGACAACAAATTAAATGTGACTCAAGTGACAGGATTTCCTTCCAAGAGAGTGGAAAATATTGTGTGTAAAAGAGAAAACTGCTGGTTACCAATAATTATGACTCCTTTTCCACAATGCTTAAAAAAAGCTGTAAACTGAAGGGGTGCGAAAAGTTGTACTTTTGTGGTAAATGGCTAAATTTTATTCTTTCCATAGGATAAGTATAGGATCTGACCAAAGCTGGCATTTGAGATAAGATTAAACAAGTCTAGAAAAATGTTATTAGGCCTTATCTCAAAACCCAACAAATGTCGGATTCTTTTTATTACATAACAAAATCTTGCAAATTATAGGTTAGATATATGCAAAAGCATCAATAAACATGTGGAAAAATTCAGTTCACTTCTTTGAGAGAAGTATAAAATGATGTCAAAAATGATATAACGCAATGCTTGTCTCAAATGTGTGTAGGATAAAAATTTGTAATAGGTATATTACCCAGAAAACATGGCAGTTATGTGATAAATATACATAATTATACTGTTTCAGAAATATATCTGAGAGATTGCCAGGCAGGCAGACTAACAATCGAGCTGAAATTCATGTAAGATACCAATTTAACTTTTACCAGATGACAAAAGCTCATGCTTGTCCGAATTCAGAACATTTGAGCCATGCTCTGGCAAAAGGGGGCTTAATCCATCTCGGTGATGCAGGATACCAAGCAAGTTATCACATGATCATAGATCTGTAAAATCCATTTTATCACCGATCAACCGAATCACGAGGTAGACCGGTCCTCTGACATACAGAAAATTGACCGATTGCGAAAAGTTTCGGCCCAAGTCAGCCTGCGCGGACTGCACAGGCTGACCTGGGTCGATACTTTTCGCACATGCATCAAGCCTCCTTTTCACAAAGCATAGCTCATTTGCAGATATCAAAATAAATGTGGCTCAAATGCCGGAATTTGTCTGTGAAAGTGGAAAAAAAATTGTTGAATAAGGAGGAAATGTTGGTCACTTGCATTTTCTCCTTTTCTCACAATGTTTTTATAAGGTTTTGTTTATCAAGGTCATATGAACAGGATCATCTATAAAACTTTAACCAATTTTTGTAAGAATTTAAAAAAAAAAAAATTTCCCCAGGGTCATTAATCTCGGGATTGTGAGGTAATGGGTTAGCATATCATTGTGTAGGATATTTTTAAATCTACGAAAAAAAAGAAAAATCACAGAGCATGGAAAGAGGAAACATTTCAGGTTGAGAAAATACCAATTTTAGCAGTTTGAAAACAAACGATGGAAAAGGAGCAATTACTTATTATGTGCAACTGGTCCTTTTCTCTCAACGTTATCCCTAGCTATCGATTTGCCTGGCATAACAATTCATGTAAGCAAAGGGATGTATTGATGGGTTAGAATGTCAGATCAGGGTTAAAAATATTTATCACATAAAACCTCCCCTGGCAGTGTATTAACCCTTTACCACACAATGCCGACTTTTAACGACCCCGGGAAAGAAGCCTTTTGAAAACGTGGGAAAAGGCGAAAATGCTGGTAACCAGCATTTTCTCCGTTTCCCACAATGTTTTCTACCCTATCAAAGAAAAATTGCACCATTTGAGCCACACTGAATTTGTCGTCTGCAAATTCTTTCAATTTGGACAAGGCTAAAATTTTGTCATCTGGTAAAGAGTTAAACCCATGACTTATTTTTGATAATACACTAGTGTATTATCGTTTTTTGGGTCCTGGTTCTGATCAATTTTCAGTCATGAGCCATGAAGCTTGAGAAACCAACAACAGTAAATGCCGGAAATTGTACTACTATGCCGTTTTGCGGAAAAATGACATCATTGTTGCTAAGGCATATGCTTGTGGACAGTTTTTAGCTCACCTGAGCACAACGTGCTCAAGGGGAGCTCTTAGGATCACGTTGTGTCCGTCGTGCAACGTCTATCGTACGGCATGCGCCGTCAACAATTCTTTAAACATCTTCTAATCCTAAACCGCTGAGCCAATTTGGACCAAACTTGGCTGGAATGTTCCTTTGGAGGTCCTCTTTAAAAACAGGTCACAGAATTTGATTCCATAAAAAACTCTGGCTGCCATGGCAACCAAATGGAATTTTCTAAGAAATTCTTTAAAAATCTTCTCTGATGAAACTGCAGGTCAGATTTTGAAATAATTTCACAGAAATGTTCCTTGGGTGACCCTTTTCAAAACTTGTTCGCGAAATTTTGATCTGTCGAAAAACATGGCCTTGGTGGGGGGAGGGGCTCTTTGCACTGTATGGACTTAAAGAAATTTTTTGAAATTCTTCTTCTCATAAACCACTTGTCAGATTTTGAAATAATTTCACAGAAGTGTTCCTTGGGTGCCCCTTTTGAAAAAGTGTTCGCGAAATTTTGATCCGTCAAGAAACATGGCTGTGGTGGTGGGGGGCTATTTGCACTATATGGACATGAAGAAATTCTTAAAAATTCTTCTTCTCTGAAACCACTGGTCAGATTTTGAAATAATTTCACAGAAATGATCATTTGATGACCTTTTAATTTTCATCAAAAGACTGTATAGGTATTTTGATGAAAAGGGCTATTGCAGACATCAACCTATACCAGGTAAGTGAGTGCACTGGTGAGAAATGCTGATATGCACACTTTCTACTTGATGTATTTGATAGCTATGTATTGCAAGTGGTAATATAAAACTGTAATCTTTGGAATACATGCATAATATTTCACCAGTTATCAAAAGGGCCTCTATCTGGGTGTTAACCACCTTGTTGATCACCATTTCTGTACTTTATGATGGATTGTTTTCTGAATTCTATACAAACTTTACATGCAGAATTCTGATTCATCAAAAACATGGCTGTGGTGATGATTGTAGGGGTGGTGACAGATTTTGAATGATTTTTACAGGTGACCTTTTCAAAATTGCTTGGCAAAATAATGATTTTGTTTCCAAAATTTCAATACTTCAAAAAAAATTGGCTATGGTCCTCTCAGAAATTCAGGTGAGCGATCCAGGGCCAACTTGGCCCTCTTGTTTATTTTCATGGTTAATAAAAAGCAAGAAATGCAGCAAAAGCTTTTTAAAAACAACAAAATTGCTGAATTAGTTGCACTTACCCCCTCTAGAGACTGTTTTATTCTATTTTCGGTGTAAATGTCATGGAGCTATCTACTTGTGTATGTACACATTTGAAACCGAACTACAATTATAAACATGGACCTGTGAACGGTATATAGGCAAAAGGTGATGAGGCAGGATATTTCTTGTCTGTCATTCATTTTATATGATAAATAGAATCTCACATTTTAGTCAACTCCTTTGATAAAAATGATAATACATAAACACTGATGTAAGATCCACTTTGTTGAACTATTAAATTCTGTAGACAAAAAACATCATTAAGAAAACTGCAGTCTATGTCAAACTTGCTATTGCTAAAAGACTGGAAATATGGATTTATAGCTTTTTAATTGACCACTTTCTAAAGCTTGAGAAATCTCTACCTTTCACACTGAACCTATTTCTTTCCTATGTTTCTTTCTCTGTAGCATCTTTACATAATCTGCATGTACAACGTTGTCCAGTATATTGTATGTGCAATTGACAGTGTAGATTCTTTAACTCCTAAGTGCGACTCACTGACCTTTTGTGGACAGTGTAGATCAAGATCAGACCACAGAATGTGCAGTCTGATCTTGGGTCTACACTGTCCGAGAAGGAGATATTGTTCCCCAAAAAATATTTTTGAAATAGCTATATCAGGGTTTTTACTACCGAAGTAAAAATTTCATTTTAGTTATTTAGCACGATGAGGGTGAAGTCATGATGAAATATATTCTGTTCTGTTCTGTAAAAAAGTAATCTCATTTTCTCTCCTCAGGCAGCAATCAAAGCCATACAACAAGCCAAACTGATTGGACTTACTGAGATCGTTGTTAAAACAGACAGCCAGTTTCTTATATCAGGTAAGTGACGGTCCTAAGTATTGGGTGTTTGACTCTTTACCAAAAGACAAAATTTTAGACTTGTCCAAACTGAAAGCTTTTACAGATGACAAATTAAATTTGACTCAAATGATGAAATTTGTCTGTGACAGGGTAGAAAACATTGAGGGAAAAGGAGAAAATGCTGGTTACCAGCATTTTTTCCTTTTCCCACAATTTTTTCAAAAGCTTTCTGCTCCAGGGTCGTTAAAAGTCGGAATTGTGTGGGAAAAAGTTAAGCTACAAACAACTGTAAAGTATAGTCATTATTGTAATCTAAAGATCTGTATAAATTCCAAGTAAAACACAATTTACACTAAATGGTTTAGCCGATCAGACATTATGTTACTATCCAAGTCTAGGAATGGACTAAAAACTCAACTCTTTACCAAACAACAAAATTTTGGACAAGACCAAATTGAGAGGATTTGCAGATGTCTTTCATAAAGTAGAAAACATTGTGGGTCAAACTGACCCTTTCCGAAACAATCCCTTCTTTTAAAGTCTCTGTGTGAGGAAGCTTTTGAAAACATTGTGGGAAAAAGAGAAAATGCTGGTAAACAGCATTTTCTCCTTTTCCAACAATGTTTTCTACCCTGTCAGAGGACTTAACCTCATTTTCACTAATTCTGATTTTGTCGTTTGCAAAGGGTTTTGAATTTGGAAGAGTCTAAAATTTGTTGTTTGGGAAAGGGTTAATGAAGCTCAAATTGTGATTTTTGTTTTTGATAAGGTAGAAAACATAGTTGGAAAAAGGAGAAAACAATGTTTTCTGGGTCGCTAAATCTCCAGATTGTTTGGTAAAGGATTCAGAATTGCTAGTGATAATAAGCTGTTAGATGCAGCGGTATTTCAGTAGCAATACTTTAACTCCTTACCCCATGACAAAATTATTGGCTGATCAAAATTGAAACTCATTGATGGTAACAAATTAAATGTGACCTAAGGATAGGGCACCCTAATGTGGATTCCTGTAACATCGCCTTTCATCACTGAGAAACGTACAGATTTGGCTAAGACTCGGGTAATCCGTAATTGATCGGCCAATAGATGCTGGTTCCCTGCATCGATTACGGATTACCCAAGTCTTAGCCGAATCCATATGATGAAAAGCGATGTTATACCCATTTGGGTGCCCTATCCTTAAATGGCCTGATTTGCATTTGAAAATGGAGAAAACATTTTTGGAAAAGGAAAAAATGCTGGTTACCACAATGTTTTCAAAAAGCTTTTCAAAATCACAGTAACAGGTTAAAAATGTAATTCAAAAGCTGATTGGTCAATTTAAACTTACAACCTAACTAGATATAGATGCTAAAATGGTGTGATACCTTTTAATTAGTAGACTGTAAGCTCAGACTGCCCTCTCTCATTTAGAACATGGCAAAATTGTCCACAGAACATAATAAGTTAATTATAAATTATTTGCATATTTCAGCATTACTTTGTTGGCAAAGAATGTCTTTGCCTCAATAAGCATATGTACATGTATAATATGGCCCACAACACTCGAAAGGGGCATTGGGACATTGGCATAAAGTGTCGTCCCAGATCAGCCTGCGCAGTCCGTGCAGGCTGATCCGTGAAGACACTTTCGGATCCTGTGTGATTATTTGTTTCACACAAGTCTACTGTAGGACAAAATCTAATGTTGACATAACGTGCCATCTCGGATTAGCCTGCGCAGTCTGCGCAGGCTGATCCAAGACGACACTCACTTCACGCAAATGTCTGAAAGCCCCTTTTTGCGTTTTGCAAACCATATAATGTTAACTTTTTACCAAAGGATAAAACTTTAGACTTTTCCAGATTGAAAACATTTACAGACAACAAAATAAATGTTACTAAAATATTGAAATTTGATTTTGAAAGGGTAGAAAACATTGCGGGCAAAGGAGTTAATGCAGGTAACCAGCATCTTCTCCTTTTCCCACAATGTTTCAAAAGCTTTCGTTCATAGAGTCATTGAATGTCGGGATTGTGTTATAAAGGGTTAATTCTGTTTTTGCCTCCTGCAGCTATGACAAAATGGATTCATGGATGGATAAAGAAAGGCTGGAAGACATCAACCTGCCAAGATGTTATAAACAAGGACGATTTTATCATTCTTTTGGAGGAGATGAAGGGAATCACTGTACACTGGGTATACTTTTATTTCCTATACTCTCACAAAAACAAATGAGCCATGCTCTGGCAAGAGGGGGCTTAATGTATCTCCATAATCCACTATACCAAGCAAGCCATCATATACGTATGGATCCATATCAGCCCACTTATGGATCAGCAACAGTCTCTTTTTTTTAACAACTGACTGTTTCATGAGGTTGATTGGTCCTTGGACATACACAAAAACATGTAAAAGAAACTCCAGGAAAGCATGGATAGGTGCACTGACTGCTGCAACATAACTGAAATAGTATTGAAAATAACAGTGAAAACCATACAATCAATAAATGAATCAATCTATAGTGTAACACCTCACAGACATTACCTATGAACCATAGACAGAAATCTCAACTTCTCTAAATTTAAATGTTTGCAATCAGCAAATTAAATGTGGCCAAAATGGAGGGACTCCCTAAAACGCTGAATTTTCTGCTGAATTCAGCAACCTGCTGATCAGCAGATATACACTAAAACGCTGAACTGCTGAAAAATATATATATGATATTTATAAACTTTATTATGCATTAACATGTCTTTTATTAGAATTTATATAATTATATTATTGATTTCTAGGGGGATTTTGTTTTCAGTTTTTTTTTAATTTGATTTCTAGAGAAATGAAAGTTATATTAGATATTACATTCCTAAATTGCTGATAAAAATGAATATATGATTTTAGATGCTTCCTTCAGTGAAAAAAACACACTTTTACTTTCAAAAATGTCAATTAGAAAATAATGCTATTTTATCTCTGATATTTGGGCCATTTCACGAGAAAAGTAAGCTTGAGCAAGGTTTTGTCGCTGAATTGCTGATTAAACGAATCTTTGATTTTAAATGCTTTCTAATGCATTAACATATCATCATTATTATGATTAGCAGTAGTAGTAGTAGTAAGAGTATTAGTTTTTATTACATGAGATTTGTTACAAGATAACACATTTAAAAAAAGGGGGGGGGGGGGGGTGTTTTGTGTGCTTTTGATAAATGTAAGCAATCGGAGAAAGAAAAGTAGAGCCACAAGGTACCTGTCTGTAATCTTATCAAGGTACATGTAGATATATGATTTTTGAATATATGTTTTTTGGGCTTCTGATGCATTTATGTATACAAGTCACAACAACATAAAAGAATATTACCGATTTGTCATGACAGACCAACGAAGTGTTATGGCTCCAGTTGAAGACTAGGACCAGCATTTGTATCCGACACTGATAAGGCATCATCATAACTTGAGGAAAGCTAGTTACATAAGCTATAAATCAAGTGCACAGCGAAGACCCTGATCAGTTAGGCGGCATTTGCCCATTCAGATCTGGATCATTGCTGAGTGATCATTCCACGCTGTTGGTATAGTCATGATGTGCGTATGCATGTGCTCATGTCCATTCTTTAGAACATTTACATGACTGACCAAAAGTTATTCAGTACGAAATTCTATTACAGTAATAATCATTTTTGAGACAATATATTCAGATGTGCAAACAATTACTCCTAAATGTGATTTTCCTGTTGTTAGTTGGGTTTGAAGGACTAAACGACAGTAACTGGTACAAATCTTTAACTGAAGCTGATTATGCTTAACTTATAAATTACAGTAGCACTGGTATACAATGGTATTCAGTAGCGACATAAGTCATATTTTCACTCTCAGACAACCTCAACGATAAGAGAAAGTCGACATTGACAAATTCTAATTAGTACATTTAATCATCGTGCCAGTATTGTTAAAATTCTGTAAAGTATGTATACTGTTTGAAAGTGGAAAGTGTGCTTAAAAGGAAACCAAGTTGTGCTACTTGAAAAATCTATTATCGTAGTATATTAAATCCCTCCACTACTATTTATCACACTGATTGGACTATCTTTCCAATACTGGGATCCTGCGTGGCTTATAGTGGTAAAGTGTAGGGCTTGTGGCCTGGAGGTCTCTAGTTCGAGTCTCACTGGATGCGCCGGGCTTTTCGTGGGAGTGTCCTTGGGCAAGACTGTACACAGCTTAAGCGTAGTACTGGTGAAACCCAGGAAATACATGAATTTGTGAGCTGTGTCGCTCTGATATGACTGAAATAATGTTGAAAGCGGCGTAAAACACTATTCAATTAATCATTCAGTCTTTCCATTACTGTTTTAATTCTGTTAAGTGGACATACTGTTGAAGGTAGGTAGAGTATTTAACCCTTTTGCACACAATCCTGATTTTTAACAACCCTGTAGGAGAGGGCTTTTATAAACATTGTGGGTATAGGAGAAAACGCTGGTAACAAGCATACTCTCCTTTTTCCAAAATGTGTCGTATCCTGGCAACAAACTTCAGTTTATTTGTATCACTTTCGACATTGTTGCATACAGGAGCGTTCAATTGGAAGGGTCTAGAAAGTGTGTTTTGGCAAAGGGTTTACTCTTATCCCACTAAATAACTAAAATAAAACTTTTAAGCGTATAGTAAAAACCCACATTTTGCAATTCCAAAAGTATTTTCAGTGAAAAGATATCTCCTTAACGGACAAGGTACAGCCAAGATCAGACTGTCCATTCTGTGCTGTCTGATCTTTATATAAACTGTCTGAAAAAGGTCCTTGAGTCGTGCTTAGCAGTCTAAGGGATAACTAGAAACCTGCTGCTTGTGATACTTGGAGAGTCTCTTATCTCTGTAACTTATGACAGGTCTGTTAGTTGGTTTATCACTGATTGGATTATAGTGTCAGTTGTTTGAAACATGTTAAGTCGGTATACTGTTTAAAAGAAGGAGATGTGCTTAACTAGAAACCAAGTTGTGCTACTTGAAAAAAACAAAAACTCTGTTATCATTGAGATGACAAGTATGCGAACTGACCGCACGCTTGAAGAAAATTTTACCCCCTTAACTTAATATTTGACATGGTCATTCTGCGAGTTCGTTTTGTAGACTTGTAAAAACTATGAATATCATATCAAAAAATGATGAGTATGCCTGTTAATTGACATCAAACTCAACCCACTGAAATATCTCTAGCTCCCTTGTCCGTTTAGGAAAGCTAGGATGATTTGGCAACCACAATGCACACATCTTACATCTGTTTCCATGAAATCATGTGCGACATTTTTTATGTTAAAAACGAAACAACCTTTTCTTCTACACTGTAGAACAAGTAAGAGAATCGGACTTTGGAATGACATCATCACATGTTTCGGCTGTCCGAAAAGAAAGGCCAACAAAGTTTCTCCTACCATTTGTCAGTATTTTAAGAGTTGTATTAATTTGCTCCAATAATAACTTTGATATACATGTAATGTAAAAAGCGGACCCTCCGTGAGCTGATCAGTCAGATTCTTTTTTTCAAGCACCAAGCTTAAAACGGTTATACAGAAATTTAAGTTTCGGTTATATCACATGAAACATTTGTAAATGTCATCTTATTATTTACAATTGACAGAACTTGAGTTAAATGTATCAAAGAAACCAGGGCATCTATTTCGTTGCTTTTTATCGATATTAACATTCACAGAATGACTGAGTCAAACATAAAAAAAAGGGTGCTAACAGTCGCAATCAAAGAACAGAATTGTCGTCTCATAATAAAGAAAAAGAAGAGAAGAGAATTTCCAAGCATCACTAATCGATTTCTAGTAAATAACACTTTCTACTTTTTAGCGATATGTAGAAGCGATACGTAGAATTAACAAGATTCAAATCATAACATCATTTGCAAGAAATAAATTACAGGTAGTGTGATGACTACAAAATGGCTTGTTAAAAGTAAGGACTGTGTAGTTAAGGGTTAAAAACACTGCCTACCTTAAACAGTGTGCCGACTTATCAGGATTAAAACAATATTGGAAAGATAATCCACTTAGAGTGATATCAATAAACAGTAGCTGAATGACTTGATATACTACGGTAATAGATTTTTCAAGTAGCACAACTTGGTTTTTAGTTAAGCACACTTCCTTCTTTTAAACAGTATACCGACTTAACATGTTTCAAACAATTGACACTATAATCCAATCAGTGATAAACCAATTAACAGACCTTGGATGTACACTGTCCGTTAAGGAGATATCTTTTCACTGAAAATACTTTTGAAATAGCAAAATGTGGGTTTTTACTATAAGCTTAAAAGTTTTATTTTAGTTATTTAGCGGGATAAGAGTAAACCCTTTGCCAAAACACACTTTCTAGACCCTTCCAATTGAACGCTCCTGTATGCAACAATGTCGAAAGTGATACAAATAAACTGAAGTTTGTTGCCAGGATACGACACATTTTGGAAAAAGGAGAGTATGCTTGTTACCAGTGTTTTCTCCTTTACCCACAATGTATATAAAAGCCCTCTCCTACAGGGTTGTTAAAAATCAGGATTGTGTGCAAAAGGGTTAAATACTCTACCTACCTTCAACAGTATGTCCACTTAACAGAATTAAAACAATAATGGAAAGACTGAATGATTGATTGAATAGTGTTTTACGCCGCTTTCAACATTATTTCAGTCATATCAGAGCGACACAGCTCACAAATTCATGTATTTCCTGGGTTTCACCAGTACTACGCTTAAGCTGTGTAGAGTCTTGCCCAAGGACACTCCCACGAAAAGCCCGGCGCATCCAGTGAGACTCGAACTAGAGGCCTCCAGGTCACAAGCCCTACACTTTACCACTATAAGCCACGCAGGATCCCAGTACTGGAAAGATAGTCCAATCAGTGTGTTAAATAGTAGTGGAGGGATTTAATATACTACGATAATAGATTTTTCAAGTAGCACAACTTGGTTTCCTTTTAAGCACACTTTCCACTTTCAAACAGTATACATACTTTACAGAATTTTAACAATACTGGCACGATGATTAAATGTACTAATTAGAATTTGTCAATGTCGACTTTCTCTTATCGTTGAGGTTGTCTGAGAGTGAAAATATGACTTATGTCGCTACTGAATACCATTGTATAATTCCGATGCAGGTGGTAACATTGTATACCAGTGCTACTGTAAGGTATAAATATCACAACCAGCAGGTTTCCAGTTAACCCTTTACCATACTACAATTTCTAGACTCTTTCAATTTCAAGGCTCCTGCAGACAACAATCTCCAAAATGACACAATAAACTGAAGCTCTTTGCCAGGGTACGACACATTGTGGAAAAAGGAGAACATGCCTGAAACCAGCATTTTCTCCTATACCCACAATTATCGTAAGCACACGAAACAAAACACTTTTTATAATGTGTTATCTTGTAAGAAACTCATGCATTAAAACCTACTACTAATACGACTACTACTACTACTACTAATTATAATAATAATAATAATAGTGATGATGATGATGATAATATGTCATTACATAAGAAAGCATTTAAAATCAAAGATTCATTTTATCAGCAATTCAGCGACAAAACCTTGCTCAAACTTTCTTTTCTCGTGAAATGGCCCAAATATCAGAGATAAAATAGTTTTACTTTCAAAAATGTCAATTAGAAAATAATGCTATGTTTTTTTTTACTGAAGGAAGCATCTAAAATCATATATTCATTTTTATCAGCAATTTAGGAACGTAACATCTAATATAACTTTCATTTCTCTAGAAATCAAATTAAAAAAAAACTGAAAACAAAATCCCCCTAGAAATCAATAATATAATTATATAAATTCTAATAAAAGACATGTTAATGCATAATAAAGTTTATAAATATCATATATATATTTTTCAGCAGTTCAGCGTTTTAGTGTATATCTGCTGATCAGCAGGTTGCTGAATTCAGCAGAAAATTCAGCGTTTTAGGGAGTCCCCAAAATGGATTTTTCTTTGAAAATTCAGAAAACATTGTGGGAAAAGTAGAAAATACTTGTTACCAACATGTGGTAAAAAGTTATGGCAAATTCTACTTAGTTGAGTCTGTATAAATATACCTGTATTTGATCTGACCTCTGGGAAAGGGGGGTTAATTCATCTATGTGATGGACTTTACAAAGCAAGTCATTGCGTAGTAGGTATCCATTTGGTCTGAATGACTCCCCCCCCCCCCCCCCCCTCCCCTTGACCTGCAAAAAATTTACCAATGGCATAGTTTCAACCAAGGTCAGTCTGCTTAGTCAGTCGATGACTGTGCTGGCTTACCTAGGTCAATACAAACCTCCTTTTCATTAAGCATGACTCATTTACATTTCAGGAACATGTGAGTGGACATACAGGTGTGTACGGGAATGAACGTGCAGATAAGCTGGCAGTGGCCGGAGCAATGAAGTCAGATTGACCATGACTTTGTCAGATCTTAACCTACACTATCTGCAGAGAAAAGCAGCCAGTTGTTCAAGACCTGGATTATTACCTCATGAAATAAATTAACAGCAGACAGTTTTGAAAGAATCTTTTCAAGATACAGAAAGTTGAGATGATTTACTCTTTACTATGCAATCCCGACTTTCAACACCCTGAAAGAGAAGGCTTTTGAAAACAGCTTGGGAAAAGGAGATAATGCTGGTAACCAGCATTTTCTCCTTTTCTCAAAACGTTTTCTATCCTATCATTGACAAAAATCTATTTTCATTTTAGCAACAGTTGTCATCTGCGAATTTTTTCAGTTTTGCTCAGGCCAAATTTTTTTCATTTGGTATAGAGTTAAGGTTTCTTACATCAGTGCATGCGAGAGCATCAGGGCCAATCTAGGAGAAATTGCTCATTACAGGGAAATTCTCTTTCTATCACAATGTTTTCAAAACTGGTCTGCTGCATGGAGAAAAACAGGTGGTAATTTGTGACATGCACAAAGGAAAGAAAATACAGCAACAAAGACGGGGTCATGTGTGATGCTGTTTGTAGAAAATGCTTATTTTGTTTGTGTTATAATTTTTGTTTTTATAATGAAATAATTTATTCTGACAATAAATTGATGCAATACTAGACAGTGTTTCAAAGTAGAACTTACGTGTAGATTGATTATACTTTGACTGTAAATAATGTACAAAACTGTGCTGAGATGAAATGGTTTCACCCATGATTAAACAATCTCATGTATTAACACTTTGCCACATGACAGAATATTAGAATTTGTCCAAATTCAAAGCAACTGCAAGCGACAAAAACATAGGTGGCTCAAATGATGAAACTTGCCTTTACTTGAGTAGAAAACATTGTTGGAAAAGGAGAAAATACTTTTTGAAGTTTTTTTCTCTGATGCGTTAAAACTTAGCAGTAAAGGGTTTAACAACACTAGAGAAGAGGGCTTTTGTGTAAAAAAAAAAAGGTGGTAACCAATATTTTCTCCTTTTCACACAATGTTTTCTACCCTTTTAGATTTAAAGCCCATAGTTTAAGCCGCATTTGATTTGTCATATACAAATTCTTGCAATAATTGAGGTCAAAAATTTTGATAAATAGCTAAGATACATGAACTTTCAAGAGGAATACAGGACAATGTGGAGCCATTTCAAAACGAACACTTCTTCTAATTCTTTACCACACAATATCCACTTTAAACAACTTTGAGAACTAGGGCTTGAAAACATTTAAGGAAAAGGAAAAAATGCCAGAAACCAGCATTGTAGGGTTAAAGACAAGGATAAAAACAAAGGGATGCAAGTTAACGCTTTACCATATGACAAAATTTTAGACTGGTCCAAATTAAAAGCATTTGCAGACGACATAATAAAAGTAACTGAAAAATTGAAATTTGTTTTGTGAAGGGTAGAAAACATTGTGGGAAAGGAGAAAATGCTGGTTACCAGCATTTTCTTCTTTTCCCACAATGTTTTCATAAGGCTTCTTTCTCAGGGTTGTTAATTAAACGTCAGGATTGTGTGGTAAAGGGTTAAAGAACCTATGTCCAGTTTGGGTTACCTTAATTTTCATCAAACAAGGGAGATAACTTGGATTTAAAGACAAGTCCTATTATCTTAACCACATTTGTTGTCTGCAATTCCTTTCAATTTGGACTGGTCAAAGGTTTATTGTGTGGTAAAGAGTTAACAATTTACCAGACAACAAAATTTTAACCTTGTCCAAATTGAAAGCATTTGAAGATGACTGTTTCAGTGTGGCTTAATTGGTGCAATTTTTCTCTGATAGGGTAGAAAACATTGTGGGAAAAGGAGAAAAAGCTGGTTACCAGCATTTTCTCCTTTTTCCACAATGTTTTCAAAGGGCTTCCTTCCCAGGTTCATTTAAAGTCGGCATTGTGCGGCTAAGGGTAAATACCCCTCAATTTAGACAGCTTGTGAAAACATTATGGGAATGGGAGCAATGGGAGATAACCATTACTGCCCATGATACCCCTGCATTACTTTCCAATAGGGTATTACTTGGGTTTTATCTTTGATGTCCTTTTCACTATCTTACAAAAATGATAGTTCGCAACAAATGCATAGCTGAAATACAAACCGCACCTCCCGGGATTCGAACTCGTGCAGAACAGATCCTCATTTTCTGAGGTTTAAAAGACCAACACCGTAACCATTCAGCTAACGAGAATTCTCCCCAACGCAATTGTTAGGTATTGATTTTATTCGGGAAGAAGCTATGCAGTATGGAAGGAGTGATCTCCTGTTACAACTATCTATAAATATCTCCATCAAAATATATCAGGCTGCCATTTTATCATACTTGATGCAAGTTCAACGGAAAGTAACAGTTAAGTCCTGTTGCTCCCATCCCCATATTGTTTCAAAAGCTGTCTAACTTCAAGGATATAAAAAGAATTGTTAGTTTTTCACTGTTTAAATTTTCTGCTGTGTAAATAGGAAAAGGATCGGTGCTGGACTAATTTTTGCTAATAACTGAAAGTTCTAATTAAGATGGTTGCGATAAAGTGGAATCCAGCTGTGGTGTGTAAACTAACTTCATTTTGCAGGCCTTAGAAATATATCACAAGTCAAATTGTAATAATCACAACATCTCTAGACTTAGTGAAGTAAGGTTAAAAAACAAGGAAAAAAACAAAGGAATTCAAGTAAAAGGACATAATGTGCAATTTGTATTAGATTGGGTTTTTAGCTAACAAGGGAGATAACTTGAATTTCACTATTTTCTCTCATGGCTTATTGCAAGTAATTTCTCTTTTTTTACATATTCATAATGACTAGAATTTTCTCTTTTTCCCACAATGTTTTCTATACTGTAAAAGATAAATCTCATCACTTGAGTCCTGTTGTAAGTAGTTGTCTGCAATTGCTTTCACCTTAGATGGTTGTCAGCTTAGATGATTATTTGTCGTTTGGCAAAGAGTTAACTCTCTACGGAAGGAGGACATTTTTGACTTGTCTGAATCGAAAGTGTGACATTCTTTAGACAACAATTTAAATATGGCTCAAATGAAGGATTTTGAACTTGAAAGAGAAGAAATATTGTAAGAAAAGGAGAAAATGCTAGTAACCAGCATTTTCTCCTTTTCCACCAATGTTTTCGATGGGCTTCTTCATTAAAACACAGGATTGTTTGGTAAGGGGTGAACCCTTTACCACACAATCACAACTTTTTTTAATGACCCTGAAATAGTGGACTTTTGAAAACATTGTGGAAAAAGGAGAAAATGCTGGTAACCAGCATTTTCTCCTTTTCCCACAATGTTTTCTGCCCTATCAAAGACAGAAATCATCATTTTAGCAACATTTAATATGTCATCTGCAATTGCTTTGAATTTGGTCCAGTCCAAAATTTTGACTTGTCTGAATCGAAAGTGTGACATTCTTTAGACAACAATTTAAATATGGCTCAAATGAAGGATTTTGAACTTGAAAGAGAAGAAATATTGTAAGAAAAGGAGAAAATGCTAGTAACCAGCATTTTCTCCTTTTCCACCAATGTTTTCGATGGGCTTCTTCATTAAAACACAGGATTGTTTGGTAAGGGGTGAACCCTTTACCACACAATCACAACTTTTTTTAATGACCCTGAAATAGTGGACTTTTGAAAACATTGTGGAAAAAGGAGAAAATGCTGGTAACCAGCATTTTCTCCTTTTCCCACAATGTTGTCTGCCCTATCAAAGACAGAAATCATCATTTTAGCAACATTTAGTATGTCATCTGCAATTGCTTTGAATTTGGTCCAGTCCAAAATTTTGTCACTCGTTAAAGGGTTAAACCAACATGTATGGTATAGATTTAAGAATGTACAGAACTTTAGAATGTTATTTTTGTGTGTTACATACTTTTGTAAACACTTGGCTTTATTGTATGTCTTCCGTATTTTTGTTCTGAGGTCATTTTTAACTGAACTTTTGTCAAAGAAAACATGGTTGTATAGTCATAGCCATGTCATTGTCATTCTAGCATGATAATTTTAACATTTTTCCACATCTCTTGTCATTCTTGAAGATATTTATGATACTGCACACTTGTAGTCCAGGGTCCGTATTCACCAACCATTATTAAGAACGTTCATCTAGATTCTCTAAATTTGACAGTAACATGACTTCTGATTGGCTATACCAAATGGTGGGGCCAATCAGAAGTTGTATTACTTTCACATTAGAAATTTCTAGGTCTACTAGCAGTTACATTGATATAAGATCATTTACACATTCTTCCATTATAATTTCAAATTCTTATTCATGAAGTATTATCAGCTTTAAATAATCACATAGTTCTTTCAACTTTCAATAATGTGTTACCTTTAATGCTCGCTAAATGACCATAGATGTTGATGCGCTATAAAACACTATTTAGAAAAAAAAAAAGAAAAGAAGAAAGGAAATTATAGAGAATGAGAATAAGAACTTTCTTAACCCTTTACCAGACGACAAAATTTTAGTCTTGTCCAAATTGAAAGCATTTGCAGACGACAATTTCAGTGTGGCTGAAATGGTGCAATATTTCCTTGATAGGGTAGAAAGCATTGTGGGAAAAGGAGAAAATGCTGGTTACCAGCATTTTCTCCGTTTCCCACGATGTTTTCAAAAGGCTTCTTTTCCAGGGTCGTCAAAAGTCGGCATTGTGCGGTAAAGGGTTAAGAATGAAAAGTGAATATGGACCCAGGTGTTGGCTGTCAAAAGGGGCAATCAAACCAGTAAGGCAGGTAACCCTGAAATTATTTCAATACAGTTATGCCCTGTGTTTTTAGAATTTTCACCAGACAAGCACCTGCAGCTGAGCCGTGACACCTGAACACGGTGTCTTATTTGTGACTGAAGCACAGTGCACATGTATGTCCTAAACTGTTTACCACACAATCCCAACTTTTAACTACCCTGAAGGAGAAGCCTTTTGAAAACATTGTGGGAAAAGGAGAAAATGCCAGTAACCAGCATTTTCTCCTTTTCCCATAATGCTTTCTGCACTGCCCAAAACAAATTCCAATTTTTCAGTCGGGTTTATTTTGTCGTTTGAAAATGCTTTCAATTTGATATCATCCAAAATTTTGTTGTTTGGTAAAGAGTGAAGTAGCTTTTGTCCTGGATAGGTTTGAAGAACTTTTGTGCTCTTGTCATCAAGACTTGCTTTTTAGGTATGAAATGAAATGTGGATTGTTAATTAGTGTAAGTAAAGTTTAGTTCATGTAATAAAGATTTGTGTTTAACCCACTTATGCATGAATACAACCTTTCTTACATGCCTGTATTTGATGGCTTCTGAAAACATGGATGGAAAGGAACAATAGCTTGTACATACAAGGAGCTTTTGAAAACATTGAGGGGAAAGGGACAATTGCTTGTACATTCAATGGGCTTTTGAAAACATTGAGGGGAAAGGAATAATTGCCTATATCAAGCCATTGTTCCTTTCCTCTAAATGTTTTCAAAAGCTTGATTGCTTAAATCAAGCAATTGCTCTTTTTTCCCCACAATGTTTTATAGCAATAAAAGATGGCCATTTTTGTTTATTTTCAATGTTTCTCTTATCTGGAACTAATATTTTTGAGTCAAATTAAGTTTTCTTTTATTGTCTTCAAATGCATACCATCGGACAGGTATACAATTTCTTTGTTTGGTAAAGAGTTAACTGCTGGTTGGTAAAATGTTGTATTTGTTTGATAAATGTTTAAGGTTTTACCAAACAATCCCGTGTTTTAACTATTTTCAAGTGGGAAGCCCTCTTACAAACATGAAAGTTTGCAACAAATGCACAGCTGAAATACATACCACACTTTATGGGATTCAAACCCATGCAAAAAAGATTCATATTTTTTGAGGCTGAAAAGACCAATACACTAACCACTGAGCAAAAGGGAATTCTCCCTAACACAGTTGTTAGGTATTGATTTAATACGGGAAGAAGCTATGCAGTAAGGATGGAGTGATCTCTCATAACAGCCTTAAAAATAGTGAGGGAAATGGAGCAGATGTTGGTTACAAATGCTAGTTACCAGCATTTTCTCCTTTTCCTTTCATGTTTTTGACCCTTTCTAGGGCAAATACTGTTCCATGAGTCATTTGTACTAGTAATTTTTCACCTGCAAATGTTTTCGATTTGGACATATAACTGACATGTAACTAAAATTTTGTTGTTTAATAAAGAGTTGAAGAAAGATGGATAAAAGAACTTATTGTATTTTGAAAAATAGTTATTTACATCTATCTAATTTACAATGTTTTTGTTCTTATTTTACACAAAACTGAAAATAAAGAAAATTTTGTGAAAAATGAATTTCATGAAAGTTTTTTGTCCATAATTTTCCAGAGCAGTGATTTTCAGCTACGCTTGCCAAAGGCCAAGACACTTCAGAGCCCTAGCCTAGTACATGTAGTGGTCAAATCCTGGAAAACATGAATATGTGAGCTGTGTTGCCATGATGTGACTGAATAACGTTGAAAGAGGCATTGAAAGCACCATTCAATCAACAGGAAACTTTACATTGCCTGGAACTCTCACCACACACACTGTGCAGAATCTGCCGCTGTTAGAAACTGTTTAGACGAATGTAAATGACTGAAACCTCAGTAGGGTGACAGAAATAGGCTATCTTTTTCGTTATCAAGACAAAGGCGATTGCTTGTTTTCATAAAATACTTCTTATTTCCATTAGGTGTCACACTACTGAGAGACTGCTTCTGGGTTGTAGTAGCGCACCACTGCGAGACTGCTTCCAGGTCGTAGTATCAAAAGTAGTCCCATATGAAAGTTTGCAGTAGCACTTTTGTTGCTCTGGTTATGGAGCAGAGAGGACCTGGTGGTTTATAATTTAGATTTACTTCAAATTTAGGCAGTGGGGGACTACTTAGATGTGTTTTTATTCTATATTGACAGGATTATTTTGTGTCGGTGGAGGAACAAAATTTTGGGGTCCTGGGAGTGAACAGTTATTTTTGAGAGGACAGATTCTAGGGTGCCTGTGTTTGTTTAAATTTAGCAAAAAAACACAATCAGTTGACATGTTGTTTTTAATGCATTTTTGAAGGACTATGGAAGTACGTTTTAAAGCAAGAGACTGAAAAGCCAAAGATTGGCCATTAAGTGATTTGTGAAGTTTCAAACATGGTTGATTTCACTCTATTTTCAATATGGCAAAAATCCAGTAGTGTGACACCATCAGTGGAACTCTTCAACTTAAAGGCGCGTTTAGACCAATTACCAGGACCACGCGTAAACAAAAATATATATACGAAATACAATCAAATGCCACAATCTTCAATAACGGAGGCATACTTCATTGCGACACAGTGTCTAATTAGTATATTCAGGCTTTAATTTCTCATTTGTTATTCTCGTTATTGCTTCATTTTCTTTGTCCCTTTTCTGTTGAAATTGATATCACTTTCCAGTGACTAGAAAACAGAGAGAGACTTGATAAAATTCAAATGCTCAAAAATACCAGCATCAATTTTTAGTTTCTTGTTACCATTTAAAAGCTTATAGTATCAACTTTAAAACTGTATGCATAATTTTTCGATTGGATACAAAATGAATGATAAAAATCAAACATTTATGGCTAAAAATGCCAGCATTAATTGGAAGTTTCTTTCTTTATAGGGTAAAGTGATAGTGAGTCGGACACCCTCACGCTATTTTCAGTGATTCTGTCTATATTTGGAAACATATCGGAGCCTGGTTTTCGCTGGTACCTTGCTTGATATTCCCGAAAGCATGTGAAAGCTTTCACAGCCGGAAATAAGGTTATTTGTAGGGGAAATACGTGTTTAAAAGAGGTTACCCCATAATGATAATGACTCGGACGAAATCGATAATGAGTCGGACATGCATGATTTTGAGTCGGACGATAGGTGTTACCACTTTATTATACCTAATAAGTGGTTAAACCTTAATCAAACAATCCCGAGTTTTATCTATCCTGATATAGAATGCTGATAAGTAACATTTTCTTCTTTTCTTTCAATGATTTCTACCCTTTCTGAGACAAACTTCACCATTTTTGCACATTCATCTTGTCGTCTGCAATTGCTTTGAATTAGGTCAAGTCCTAAACTTTGCCGTCTGTTAAAGCGTTAAAACGGAGACAATGACCTATTCAAAACTTGAACAGGTGACAAGAGCGAAGGTGAGACTGTCGTTAAAAATTCATTTTGTATCGAGTGGCCAGCATCACGCGAATTTTTTGCCTCATCATATCAGTCTGCTTTTGGTTGCCGAAATAGAAGGTGGTCAGTCAAAGCTATTAGTTTTCGCTACTCCGGGTTGCGTTTGGAGAATTTATACTTGATGTACTGACCAACGACAACTCAAGGTTTCCTGCTCTGTATCTCAGCTCCTCCAGGTACATTTAGCGGGGAAAAGAAATTCGGGACCGATCAATCGACCAATAATAGAGCAACGTTAATGTATCTTATAGTTAATCCTATGCAACTAGTCTATGAAAATACGTTAGAGTCGATCTTTATTTTCGTGAAGTCCTGCATTGCTGTCCAGAACGTAGGCCACTAAAATGCGGACATTGGAAGCAATTATGAGACTGCGTAATAAATGCCTCTGATCTTTATATACATAGTCCATGTATTATTTGACCTATTTTTTCGGGAAAAAAAAAATGTAGGAGAATTCACTGAACCCAGTTTTAACATAGCGGATGGTACGGCGCATTCCAGGTTCAGTGCAAGTTCAATCCAATTCCTCCAAGCCGTCTGTAAAATGGCTTAAATGATCCTAATAAGAAGTTGAGCTTACAGGCATCTTTCAAACTTTGTGACAAGGAAAGAAAATGGTTTAAGCTACTATAATTGAATTCTCACAAAAACTTTTTTACAACCATGTTATGATCGCATTGACCTTATCACCGAATTTCGTTTATTTCTTTTTAACTTTGTAATCTAGAAATAGTAGAAAGTTTGAAAATGGTGCACGAGTTTAAATCATCTATAGAGCTAAAGTATTTTTAAAGATTCAACTGTTTTAATCAAAACCAATTGCAGGGAATTTTGAAAAATTCAATCAGCCAAAAACGTAAGATTGATCATTTTGTTAATGGCTCCTTACATTGTCATCCCAGAACACATTCTTATAACATCATTACAAGAGATTTTTCAGTTTTCTCGATAATGAACCATGCTCTTTAAGTGGAGGCTGCATGGTTCTACGATACGTATCGCCCCTGCCGGTCTGAGCAGACAGACTTCTAGTTGCATAAAACCCGAACTGTGCATACCGACAGCGTAAACTTGCATTATATAATGTTCTTCAACGACCTTTTTTGAAGAATGACATGTGCAAAGCAGACAGCAGTAGAAAGAAGTAATAAGTAAACAGTTCAACTCACTGTACCTAAACTTATATAGCAGCTCAACTGAGCTTGATTGGGACAACGTTAAGGTGCCATTTGAAATGATGAATCAAGGGCGTAGCGCCCTCTACGCACAATAGGCACGTGCGTAGGAAAACATTCCACGACCAAAGTTGCAAGTCACAATATCACATACATGTACTGATTTTTCTCCAGATATGCATGCATTGTCAAACTAAAAAGATGCGCTAAACGATGCAATAAAGGAACTCCTCTAGGCTTTTCAATAAATGGTGATGCTTCAGCTCCGTCCCCATTGGCATTTTGTGCCACACTGTGCGTATAAATATTCTAAATCTGGCTACGCCTATGTGAATCTTCCCTTGTGGAAAGGGTTACTACATCTGCATGTAATGATTGTCCATGCCCTTGGGGTGTGTTTGGGTGGATAATTTCAATAAAAAAAATCTAGATAGAATTTCCATTGTAAATATGTAGAATACTTATCTAAATAAAAAGTTTTCTCCAACATTAGCCAGAGCAGACTGCCAGGGCTGACACTTGTCACAGAATCATGAAGCCCACCTTTAAAGAGCGTGGCTCATATCCAATCACTTTCTATCAAAGAGTTAAAGATTACGTATTGAGCTTTATAAAACACATCAAAGCGAATTACTGATGGTATTTCATTTCATGATGTTTTCACCTGAAATGATTTTGAAATGGAAAAAGGTGTTGTACACGAAACATGAATGAGCGGATTTGAACACGAGCACAAGTCGTGCTCCATTTTAATTTTCATTACTGCGGGTAGTGCTTTGTCTATTGTATGCAGGAACGAAAATGTTAAGGGATGATCTGTCAAGTTGGACTGTCCGGCTCAATATCAAATCAACACTTTTCTGTGTCCGACTCAATATCAAATCAATGGGTAAAGTAAATTGGAAAGTTTAGCGTTTTCACATTGAAAAACCTTTCTCAAATGCTACTACATATCAAGCAAACTGGAAATTCCCTTGTAATGATGTAATATGAGTGTTGTCTGGGATGATTATCAATGTAAATGTCCAATAACAAAATTACCAGTCTTACTTTTTTGGCTCATTGAAGCTTACAAAATTGACCGAAAACGGTGTTTATGAAAACGGGTTCCACTTAGATCGGAAATACGTCACAAAATTACAAAACGACTTCTTCGCAGAGAATGAATAACGACCTGTATTACAGCGTTGCGTTTCTTATGTTTCGAGGCCTGTACCATGTGCGAATTTACGTTAAAAAATGTCCGACTCTAGATCGTGTCCGACTATCTATCACTTTACCCTACCATTTAACGACGATTATCCTAATTTTTCTAATGTAAATTTTTTTTAAAACTTTGCACATGCTCTCATCTTGTTTCTAGGAGATTACAGTAAAAAAAGATATGGATCACCGGGGTCGTTTCTGAGAAGCCTTAGAAAAAGGTATATACAGTTCCAAAATTCAGCTTATATTGGATTTAACACGCATTTCTTTAATAGTCAGTTAAACAGGAAAATTACGAGATTTAGTTTAAACATATTTTATTGTCATTATTTACAAATTCTTACATAGAATACATTTTTACATACAATACAAATAAGACAAAAGGGTTTGGCCACAAGTTCTCGCAACTTAGATTCGGCCATCCCCTTATTGAACATACATGGTATAACAGTCTTCAAGAGAGAAAAAAAGAGGAGAATATCCTAAATATAAGTTTTTTTTTCACAGAATATGACTGAAGACAGTTTGTTCCAGGTATAGAGAAGATTTTTTTTAACTGACAATAAATAAACTGTAAGACATTAAAAGCATGTTGGGAATATCAATAGTAACATTATATTGAATAGAAAAAAAAAGATGACAGATATTACCTGTGAAAGAACATCTAAATGGTGGGAGAGAAAAAATTTGGTGTCAGTCGGTAGGAGGGCAAATCGGGTTTTTGGTGCTGCATAGCAAACTATTTATCAAACCTCTTTGTATCCCTTATAAAATTTTGAACTGATTTAAATATAAAAGAATTTTCACCATAATCGAGGTTGTCAGATCCAAACAGTAGTCCTGAGCTGTAGAGAAAGTGGGTGAAAACGCCGTAATTCTCGAAACAATTTAATACGCGGTTCAGTGAAATTAGGAGACTGAAAAAGGAAGTGTTCGGCGTCTTCAGCAATGTATCCACAACTACATGTAGGGAACGGTGATATGTGGTTCGAATAAAGATCGAAGTTCAAATTACTACATTTATTCCGGAGTCTTGTGTGTAAAACAGATAGTCTCCTCTGCGAAACGTTGTAAATGCGAGATTTGAAAAGTGAAATCGATGTTATGGATTTGATAACATCCGGAAGTTCATTCCAAAGGCAGACAGCAGAAGGAATAAAGGAACTTGCAAACAGCTCAGTGCGACAGCCAACTACATTCGATATTATGAGCATTTCTTAATGTATTAGCAGTTCTAGAGTTGACATTCGTTGGAAAAATATCGCGTAAATAGTCAGGAGTAAGGCCGTTTATAATTTTAAATATGCAAATAAGTTTTTGATACCTACGCCGATCTTCCAGAGTCATCCAGCCAATTTCCTTATATAAATGATCGAGAGAGACGGATCTGGTGATACCTGTAACTAGTCTTGCGGCCTCAATTTGGATTTTTTCCATAGTTTCCTTTTCGCGGGAAGTACAATTATCCCAAACTATTGAAGCGTATTCAAGAAGAGGTCGTAATAGAGAGATGTAAATTTGTTGAAGTGAGTCTCGCCTGACTATGAATTTTAAGTTTCTCATGATGCCTAGTAATTTGGACGCTGATGTAGAAATGTTATTTATATGTTCAGCCCACTTTGCATAACTGCTCAAAGTAAGTCCTAGGTGTTTATGGTTATCTACAAATTGAATTTGAACATCATTGAACAGTAAGTTAGGGTGAGAGACTTTTTGTTCGTGAATAGCATTGCAACTGTTTTAGAAGGATTGAATGTTACAAGCCAACGTTCAGCCCATTGAGATATCATTTGTAAAGCATGGTTAATAATACCTTCAACATCAGGAACATGTGAGACAGAGCACGCCAAGGATGTGTCATCAGCAAATAGTCTAGAAATGCTTAACAAGTTATCAGAAATATCATTTACATATACAAGAAAGAGCAATGGACCTAGTACAAAGCCTATTTTTACAATGTGGGCGGGGATTATACGAGTAGCTTATATTTGGTACTAATTTCATCAAAATCTGTCTGCATAAGAGATTTAGATGCGGACCGTAGATGCACGGAAATATTCCCTATTTTTACAAATGGGGCCGGGGATTATACGAGTACATGCCCACTTTTTCCCATTTGGGTTTTTCCGGGTTTTTCCAAACGTTCCTACATTCAGGCTAGAATGTTTATTCCAGTATTTCTTTTTGATTACTAGTTTGATTTGGGGCGCGAGTGTTAGCAATGCCTTTTTATGCAGTTCGACTTGGACGAAAACCAGGCATATACAACTCATGGTATGCAAATGTAATTCCCTATGATTGTTGAAATTGTGAAAATAGAGTAAGTTCAACTTGTAGATCTAGTATCGGACAGCCTGCAATTTCGGGCACTCAAAAACACACGCCCAAATTTCAAAGTGGTTAGTGCCAAAGCAATGATAAAGAATTATTTCTGCAAATGTTTGTTTATAGTAATACTATTAGACGACTCTCGATGTTTTTATTATTTCATTTTTGTGAATTTCACGTTTTTATGATAATCGATATAGATACATGTAGGCCTACTCTGACATCGCGATATTAAGCTTTCCAACTTAATGCCTATTTATTACAGGGGTAAAAATGGAAATCCACTTTCCTGTAAGACATGTCCATTTATTTTCGAATATTCACAAAAATATTTCGGTGAGCATAACTATGGTGGCATATTTCTGCCACGAGATACGAGATAGCTATCATGATAATTTTGGTAAATTATCGCGATAAATTAAAAGTTTCCTGGAAATCTTATCAAGATCGTGAAAAGTTTCATGATAAAAATATCACGATAAACTTAATGTTTTATCGCAAAATTTCTCCACCGTGCTCGAAGCTGACATGCGAGATAAAATTATTGTGGTAGTTTTATCCGTTTCTCGATATCTATAAATAGAAAATTCATCATTTGGATGAACACGGTAGTTTTGACTTAAAGGGCAACTACAGCCAAAATCTCTTTTTTGGACATATGAATCCTTAAATGAAAACCATCTTAAAATAGAAAAACCGCATTTCAATGTCTATCGTAGAAAGAGAGTTTTAAGTGAAGATGTGGTTTGCACACCTGTGTGAGTTTGTGAAATGTTCGATAAACCGGATGTGATGCCACTCTTATTTCGGCTTCTGTGTACTGTTAATTTGATCTGATGCTGACTTTTTTTCTCTCAGCCTTATCCTCCCTCATGTCAGGAGACGACTTTTTTCGTCACAAAAATCCCTATCGTATGCCGGGTGCCGAGTTTAAGCACTATTTCGAGCCAGGAGATGACTATTTATTTGTCAGTCTGCTGTCTGTCTGTCTGTCTGAACTAAATGACATGGCTTAATATCAGATCTACCATTAATCCTCAAAAGGTTAAATAAACCTTCATGCCGATTGCAAAATTTTGAATAGTGCTAGTTTTTGGAGAAACAAAAATAGATGTTTCCGCATTGGACACTGTACATAAGATCAGATTGCATGTTCTTTGCAATCTGATCTTAATATACACTGTTCGCAAAAGGTCATTGAGTCGCGCTCAGCAGCCTTGGGGCCCCACAGAAATTTAAATGAGGCAAGCAATCAATGGTAAATTCACTGTTGATTGTCCATCTCTTTCATGAGAGGGAGAGAGAGAGTAGTTAGAAAAGAAATTCGACAAGCAGATTATGCGTTTTTTTTTTTTTTTAATGTAAGATCGTATGAATGAGGAAAATACAAAAGTTATGACGTTCGACTTACCCATTTAACCTGTGTAAAATTCCAAATTCCATTTACATTATTTACGAAAAAGGGTTCAATATGGTCGTGAAAACAAAAGAGTAACTTTGTACATGACATGTTTATGACAAGTGCTTGTTAACCTCAAGCTGCAAGCCGGGTAAAAAAAAATATGTCAGACCACAACGGTGCGATATCATCACAAAAGAGGCACCGAATTAACCCTTTGTCCTTGTACATGGATGGAACACACAATTCTTTTCTAAAAATAAAAGGTTGGCGCACTAAAATTTTGTGTAAAGTTTGTACGCAGTTATAAATTTTTAATTACGCTGCTTTTATGGTCAGCATCTCTTATCTCGTATATGATTACGGGGAGAAACACGGGAGAAGACAGTTAAACAATTTTTGTCCACGTTGGTATTTCCTTTTAAATTGTACGCCTTACATGTCTCAGTATTTAGGAAATGGACTGACCCTGTATTTTGCAGACAAACAAAAATGTTTACTGCATGATATGGAGGACAGGAAGGCAGGAGGCAATTCAGACAATCTTTTAACGTTGTTGTTGATGAAAGAAACAAATTTGAGATTATGAAAAAGCACGTAGGAAAATAAATGAAGATCGAGTGAAAAATTTTTTTTTAACTTTAACAGCAAATTCAGGATATGTGCTGGATTTCATGTTGTTCGTGAATGTTAAAGAGAGGATAAGATTTCTAAGGCAGATCAAGGCTTTTAATTCTTTCTAAGCTGAAGGAGACATGTAAAATGCTGACACTGATGGTGTAGATCAAGATCAGACTGCGCAGGATTTGTAGACCGTTAAATGATCGACGATGTCCTATATTTGGTAGAAACAGCCTTAGAAATTAACTCGAATGATTTCCTTTTCACATTGCAACGTTCCTTCTTCCTTCTACGACCTAGTAGAAGAGAATTTTGGCATGATTCAATTATCTTGATTTATTATTTCTTTTTTTATATTTAACTATTACAACTCGTTGATTAGGTAGTGGTACAATTGAAATAACATCAAGAAATAAATTTCAAAATATTTATGTTTGTTACCAGAAGAATAACTATTCCTTTTTATAAGTACTTTCTCCACTAAGCTAATTCATTCAAAATTTCTTTCCTTTGATTGTAGATGTAAGAGCGATATACCCCCGTCACGCCAAACTCGTTCTCACTCTGTTCCGAATTTTTTTGCTGATCGGACTGAAACTGTCTTTAGACGAAGTGGGCGTATTAGTATCCTTTTACGAAGGGTGCTCCAGAACTTTGAGCCTGCTCAAATTTTTTTGCCATCCATCCCGTCTTGTGCTTAGACGGAGTAACAACATTCTTAAAGCGAGATGGACGTACTACGAACGGAACTGCTGTACTTCGATCCTATTAGAGACGCAGTGCGGTCGGGCAATAACCTGCAGTGCATTTGCATTTTACCAACCGAAATTACATGTCCTATCCCAGCCAGTTTTTCGATTTTGTTGACCGGGTTAAGACTTTCTGGGAATAGGTTTGGTGAGATAGGGGGCTTCAGCCATTATCAGGCTAAAATTAGACGTTCATCCCCGACCGTAACCCGTTTTCCGATTATGTCAGGACGGGTTAAGACGTTGTAAGACCTAGTTTGGTGTGACGGGGGCTATAGAGATTGAAACTCGGCAGTACACAAGTGATTGAAACATGAAATAGCGATTTATATCTTTATAAACATCATGCAGTTTTCTCAATTTTCTGTGTTAGTTCATATATAGCGACTATAATTATCTTCTCACACTTGTGAGATCACGGCAAACTACCGGAAGTCATGGTTTTTTCAATTAGCGACTTTCACACAGGTGAAAATCCGAAAGTTTAAACCTCTATATCTCGTGGAGTAAGCATCACAGAACGTTAACAAGATTTTTGTTAACATACTCTAGTGTCGTTTTATCCGATTTTGAAATGAAAATTTTGGTGTAGAGTTACCCTTTAATAAGATTGCAGTCAGTAAAATTTCGAATCATCAATTAACAATTGTAGCTTAATTGGTAAATTTTGACAATGCCCGAATGATAGAGACCTGTAAAATCACAAAGACGACTCGAAATGCCTCCTACGAACAACTTTGAAACCGTACAGGGGAAAGGAGAATTCATAAGGTTGTATACGAAGGTATTCCGAACCGTATCTAATTATAGGTATCATGAATGTCAGTTGTGGGCATGAAAGCAAAAAAAAACACGATAAGAGTTAGCATTATTGCGATATTTTTATCGTGAATTTTTTTGTTTTATCACGATAATTCTCTTAAATTATCACGATAGCTATCTCGTATCTCGCGGCAGAAATATGCCACCATACATAACACATCCAACACAGCGGCCTATTCAGATAAATTCGCGGAGTGTGAGAAAACACCGGGTTCGACTAAAACACGGAACCATCCGATACGATACGGAACAGAAATATACTATTTTGCGGAACCCGATACGATACGGAATAGCATACAGAGAAGTGCTGGCTCAGTCAATCAGGGATCGTATATAGATGTGTTTATAAGATCCATGAATCAGTTAACGACATAATGAGACATAAATTAGCAAAGAAATGCTTTTTTTAACAATGTGGTATTTCTTACATTGTTACGTCATAATTGTTTTTATGACGTTATTATAATATGAAAAAGGCAAAGCCTCAATACGAGCGACGTGATAGAGAATAGATGATTGGTGTCTTGGATGGGTTAAGTTTATCGGGCAAGGCGGAGGAATTTATCTGGTGAGCCGAGCCCGATAAACTTAACCCATCCAAGACACCAACCATCTATTCTATTTATCCTGTCACTCACTGTAACGGAACAAAACAAAACAAACAAACGAAAAAAAAAACATTGATAAAGACCGTACCTTTTCTAAATTTCCGGAGCCGAGCCTGATCGACTTTCCCAATCCAAGACACCAACCGTCTATTTCATTTATCCCTTTTATCAATTACAATCCAAAATCCAACTAAATTGAACATTTCGCTCGAAATAAGGCACATATTGACATCTTTCTCACTAGATCTATGAGAAACTTTAAAAAATGAAGAACCATGTTTACAAAACCCTCTGGATATGCAGCTGCAATAATGACATCATGAATGATATTGGCTACGTCATAATTATCAAACGTGACGTATATCCGCAGAAAAATATTGTGGCGAAGAAGACAATATGTTTTAACATAACAGACTAATATGAAAATAGGCAAAGCCTAAATACGGGCGGAAAGGCAAAGCAAAATTACCTTTTTAGATTCTACACTTTAACAGCAATTTTTAAAATTCAAATACTGTATCACAAAAATATATATGTTACAATGACTTGAAACTAGTAACACTAAAATATTACAAATCATGATCATACTGCCAAAAAATCTCCATGTTGCAAACTGAAAACAACTTCCATTTTGCAAAATGAAATCAATTTGCATGGGATTTATATTTACATTATTCAAAAACAATTATTTTGTATAGATCACTATGATATCTTATGGTAATTCAAACCCCTGCTGCTTTACAATTCATTTACTAATGAAAAAAAAAACAAACTCCGCACTAACCTTTTACAAAATAACTAAATGTTAGACTGGTCAAAACCGAAAGCATTAACAGTTAAGTGGCTCCAATAACTTGATATTGATGCAGTAGAAAACATTGTTAGAAAAGGAAAAGCACTGTTTAACCCTTTCCCAAACAACAAAATTTTGGACTAAACCAAATTGAGAAGGTCTGGAGAACAGAAATTAAATGCACCACTCATGGTAATTTTCTGTTTTTGATACATGAGTAGTTGTGATCATGTAAAACTGTATTTGGGTTATGACAAATCCTTTTGGTTTTAGATTCACATGATGGCAATATTGTATATACGATCCCTGATGAAACACTGCACAGGTCACTAGCATATTCTCCTTTACCCACAATGTTTTCATAAGCCTTCTCTCATAGGGTTATTTAAAGTCAGGATTGTGTGGTGAAGGGTTAAGAGTTGACATCTACACCAATCTGAATGTCGACAAGTAAAAACATAGTGACAAGTACAGATACTATTTTCTCCTTTGTCACAATGTTTTCAATAGGGAAGCAGAGGTAGGAAAAAAAAGCTTAAATTTTGTTGAATTTCAAATAATTTTATAACTAGCCCAGGTTGATAAAATAATCTTTTTATTATCCCAAACTTCAATATCTCATGACTGAAAATAGATCTAGTATGACTTTTTTTAACAATGTTTTATGCCATTTTCAACATTATTTCAGACATACAATGGCAACAGCTAACACATTGGAATTTAGCATGGTATTAGTTTGTAATTTTAACTATTGATTAGTATGAAAGAGAAGTATGACAGAATTTATGGAATTCTATTTCCATAAAGATACATTCTTGCAGCCAAAGAGACAAAAATGCTGTTGAAAGTTGACAGAGGTAAGAATGGTTCAGAAGTAAGTCATGTAAACATAGATAAAACACCAATATATCGTCGGTTTACTTCCAAAACCTCGTAACTACAGCTTGTAACAAGCTGTAGTTACATGGTTTTGGAAGTAAACCGACGATATATTGTTGTAAGGGATGAGGGATTTGTCTTTGATTTAAAACCAGAGATGACAGCAGTCGTTTCTTTGAAGACCGCAAGAAAATGACATGCATTTTCTATCCGACGTAATCTGTGCAACCTTCAAACCGTTTGGGACAACATTTAGTGGTGATTAAGAATGAGATGAATTTTGGCAACTACAAAGAATGTTTGCTTACAAAAAAGGATCAGTATAGGACTATGTGTGTATTGAGAAGTCGCAGTCATGAAATATATACGGAAGAAATAAACAAGAAAGCTTTAAGTTTTGATGATAATAAAAGACGTATACTAGAAAACTCGATAGACACCCTAGCCTGGTTTCACTACAAAAGTGAAGGAAAGATGGTTGAGTAGTTAAGAATACAAATGGTAAAACACCACCATTTATATTCATTGGATTTTTTGTCTTTGGGATTTTTTGGTACACGTGGCGTTTTGGCTCAGAATTCCCATTTTGCACACTACTAGTGATTAAAAGGTGAATGCTGCGCCACATGCTGAACAATTCCTGATATATGTATAGGTACATGTAGATAGCGATACAAGGCCGATACAAATTAAGGTAACTGAGATACGGGTCCGATACAAGACGATACAGATACAGTCCCGATACAAGATGAGGAAGTCACCATAGAACCAATGTATAACTGACACCTCACATGCTCGTTATATAGAATACAGCTGCTGCGGTTGGCTTTTGGGTAGTGTTCTGGGCATCGTGGGTTTGAGTCTCACATCGGGCACACTTTTCTCCATTGATTTACTACAATGACGACGAGATCAATTGGCGAGCGGGGACCGGGGGTAGTTGGTGACTCCTAGAAAATAGGGGGGGTGGGGGGCGGGGAGGAGTGTTGACTCACGAACAGTTACCCGGATGGCTCAGTTGGTATAGCTGCGATACTAAATGTCAGGTACAATTTTCTCCCTCTATTTACTATACAGCAGAGAGGTGTGGATTCCTATGGACAACAGACTTTATTCCAAATTTTACACTTCACAGATCGAAATATGAGTATGGAGAAATATTCCAAGAAAGCATGTTTTGATATACATGTACTTGAAAATACTAGATCTATGTTTTTTTTTTTTTGTTTTGTCATGTTCCGTGAAATAATATATTTTCATTCCGTATCGTATCGGCTGGTTCCGTGTTTTAGGCGATCCCGAAAACACCACCATTTTAGAAATGGACTGACCTTAAACGTCTCTCGCTATCACGGTCATGTGACAGCCATTAACAGCAAATCTTGGTGGAAGTGTTAATTTTTCTAAACCCTTGGAATAATTTGTAGTTTGTATTTTGAGGGTTTTTGCGTTATTGGAATAACGTGTGTTGAGAATGAATTTTTAAAGGTCGTCGATTTGTCTATCTAAACCTCATTTTCCTTCAATTTTCGCAGACGAAATATCATTAATAAATGGTGTGACATCATAAGCCTCGATTTCGATAAAGTATCACGTGACTTACAAGGAAAACAAATGGCCACGAATTTTGGTTTATCGCGGTATTAGACGATTTACAGTTTGTCTTACTTTCTAAACCAATCACAAGGCCAGATTTCATTCAAAATTGCTGGATTTAATCAGGGATCTCTATATACGACCCCTGATTTAATTCCTTACAAACTCAATATCTCGCAATATGCGATCACTTAATTATTAGCCTAAATGGTTGACCTATATACAAGTATTTCCCGCTTTTAAAACCCTAAGCCCCGCCCACATTATTTTAACCGACCGTTGTAGAAATACCACTACAATGAGTGCTCTGTACTGCAGGAGGCGGGGACTATTGCAGTTTTCGGGATCTTTGAAAAGTTAAACTAAAACAACAACAAATGCAATGGGGTTACACTTATATTCCCCCTAAAATTATCCAAAATCACGAAAAACTTACTCATTACTTGCCAGACACTGCGATTTTATCCTTACCAGGATTTAGCAAGTTGCGAAATCTTATCCGGATAACAAAGACGTAATTAGGTCAAGAAAAGGGGCAGACAACGTAAACCAATATCAGAGTGCACGTACATGCAGGCTGGGTTCAATTGTCGGTGCTGGCAAAAGCGGATCCAGTTTGTGATCAGCAAATTACAGATAGATTCTATTGTACTGTTCTATACAGAATAATATGATTACACATAGACAGAGCTACGGTATTTTGAGAATATACGTTGTAAAAAAAAATGTCCTGTCACTAGAAAATGGAAAAAAAAAATGTACACGTATTTAAACTTCTACGATAACTTTTTTTTTCTAGCTCTTTTGAATTTCGACTGTTGTAACACAGACTGGTATAGAAACCTTACTAAATGAACGTGATGGTAGACTTTTGTCCTGGATCAGGTTCAGCGCCGCGTTCTCTATCCGAATTGTATGGTTCGAGATCTTTCCTCCGAGCGGCTGCTGTCAGTCAGTTAGAAAGTAGGGCAAACTGTAAGTCAATTATTGGTCATATATTTCATTTTTAGGGAATTAAGGTAATAGACCCCTAATACTTCTAGTGCAACATGGAACAAAATTTCTTGATAGTTGATGCATAAGGATTTATACTGATATAATACATTTGCACATTTTTAAACGACCAGAAATTCCATTGATGTCCATCTTGAAATTATATGTTGATACTTTTGTTAGTTTTCAGAGAAGGGAGGTAATTATTATCTCCCTTTGTAATGAGAATATAGTGGTTTTAGATTTATAAATGATAATTCTAAGAAGGAAAAAAAGGAAAAAGTGGCTCAGTTAAAGTAGTAAAATAATACTCATTTTTAATCATAGCAAATTTTATAGGATAACATTATAGTGGAAATAGCTGATTTCCATTACGGGTCCACTGCCTTAAATCGTCGGTCGGCTTCGCCTCCCTCCGATTTAATTCCCTAACAATGAAATATATGATCAATAACTTATACATGTAAGTGATCTATGCAAATCAGGCTTGTCTTTACTTATCCTAAGACATCCTCTTTCATTCTTGTGCTTTTCAACAAACAAGAGGGCAACGATGGCCCTCTATCGCTCCACTGCCTTTTCGATATATCGTGCACTTAACTGGCACTGACAAAGACATAAATCACAAGAAGTCTGTATTGCAATAAACTTTCATAGAAAAAAAATAGCCTAGCCACCCCCTCCCTCTAAAAAAAAAAGGGCCACATCTTTTTCTAATGCAAAGATTATGCCAAAGAATAAAGCAGGGCTATAACTTGAATAATACTAATAGGGGTCCATTAGATGAAGCTACATGCAAAATTTGGTAGCCCTATTCTGTATGGTTTAGAAAAAAAGATTTTTTAAAGTTTTCACTATATAAGCCCATGTAAAACTTGTGATACCTGGGACAGGACCAATTTTGACTCCAGGACTATAATTTCAAGGAATTTGGTAGAGATCTATTGGGTGAAGCTACATGCTAAATTTGGAAGTCCTAGGCCTCTATATGATTTCAGAGAAGATTTTAAACATTTTCAGTATTTTTCAGTTTTGTTGTTGTAGGAACCAGTTTTTATTCAAAATGAAATTCTTTGAAGGAATTCTGGTAGGGTCATTTCATGGTAGGATAATTTCTGTGCAATTTCATGGGTAGATTCAGAGAAGACGTTTGAAATAAATATAAGAATTAACTCAACATAGATCATAAATTTATGTGTCCATGTGTGTGTGTGTGTGTCTGTATGTGAGTTAATGACTCAGTGGTAAAGTGTGGGACTTGAAGCCTAGAGGTCTGGGATTCAAGCCTCACTGGAACCTCAGGGTTTTCATTGAGGTGTGCTCGGGCAAGATATTTCATAGTGCCAGCCTAGTACTGGTGAAACCAAGTACACAGATGAATAGATCTTACCAGTGGTTACCAGCATTTTCTCCATTTCCCACAATGTTTTCCAACCTTCCAAAAGTGATTTTCTATTTTTTAGTAACATTTATTTTGTCATCTGCAAATGCTGTGAATTTGGACATGTGTAAAATTTTGTTGTTTGGAGAAGAGATAACTACAGGAAACCACTTCTGCTTTATAGCATAAAAGTTGTCCCTAACAGAACCTAAGTTGGCTTATGATGATCCTAAATAGGTGATAGATCTAAATGATTTATTTTTGCTATTTTGGAAAATGTAAATTGTAAAATTATGAAAAATGAACACCTTTAGGGAATATTTTAGGGCTGAAATTTTGGGTAGAAAAATCCTTACCTGTATACCACACAATAAACTTTTTGACTTATCCATAATGACAGTATTTGAAAACATTGTGGAAAAAAAAGAAAATGCTGGTTACCAGCATTTTCTACTTTGCCCACTATGTTTTCAAAAGCCTTCTTCCTCAGGGTCGTTAAAAGTCAGAATTGTGTGATAAAGAGTAAAGGTATATATAAAATTTTAGTGCAATCAGCATATATATATCTGTAAATTTTTTATGGTTCGTTGTTTGCAGGTCAGAGTGCCATGAACAGGTTGTGAACTTTAAGGATGCCAAATACAGAAAGTTTGATACAAAAAATGAAGCTCAGCTGTTTATTTGTGGCTTTGATAATCCTGGAGGTAGGATCTTTTTTAATTTAGCTCTTTACCAATATTACAGTGTCTTGGATACCGAATGAATACGGCTTAAATAACGGTGTAACAGATTCAAAATGAACAGAAAAGTTCTGCTATGTTTTAAAATTTTATTAATTCAAAACACAGTAATCTACAGTACAAATTATAATATAAGTTCCTACTTATACTTCACACAGTCAAAACAATTCAAACTGTCCTAAAATGTTATAATTCTGTTAATCCAGAATCTGGGAGAGTCACGAAGAACACATAAAATTCCTGGTCTCAATAGAACTCCAAAAAGCTGCGAATCCAATGATGGCAGCATATGAGTTAACAGTGATGCCAAGTAGATTATTCAATCTTTAAATCCTATCTGATCTGTAGTCGAAGACATCAGTCACCTCTTTTTCTCCTACAAATATCATAACAGAAGAATCGAGCACACCTGGAAACTTCCGGAAGTATTTTCGAGAAAAACGCCAGGGAATTCCCAATAAACATGTATGCTGGATTATAGCAATAATAACATAGATTTTTCTTTGAGACCAGGATATGGACCTATCATACAAATAGTGAAGTACCTACATTACTATCTATTAAAATCATTTGCTAATCACAAAGTAATTCTGAAAAATTGATATTCTTTCCAGGCTATTCTGCATACATCTTGTTTGTAAACAAAACAACGAAAGTACTAGTATATTCACGAATATTCTGTAACACAGAACGATCCCCCATTTTAACAAGTCTGAAAATCGCATGTCTACACAGATTTCCGAAACATTTTGGCAAAAGATGAAATCTGCTTTTAACAGGCAATTACTTCTTTTATGGCAATTTTTTCATATGTATGGATGTATTTATCCTTCATTTATGTTAATTATCATTTATTTATAATATCATTATGCCCCGCTTCAACGAAGTGGGGGTATATTGCTTTGCTAATGTCGGTCGGTCCGTCGGTCGGTCAGTAGACCTTACCTTGTCCGGATGATAACTAGAGACAGAATTGACCTAGGTTCGTCAAATTTGGCACAAACATGCGTCTTGGAGTGTAGATGATCCCTATTGATTTTGAGGTCAGTCGGTCAAAGGTCCAGGTCACAGTGACCGTCAACATGGTGATATAGAGACCAAACCTTGTCCGGATGATAACTAGACACAGAATTGACCTAGGTTTGTCAAATTTGGCACAGACATGCGTCTCATAGTGTAGATGATCCCTATTGATTTTGGGGTCAATCGGTCAAAGGTCAAGGTCACAATGACCGTCAACATGTTGATACAGAGACCAAACCTTGTCTGGATGATAACTAGAAACAGAATTGACCTAGGTTTGTCAAATTTCGCACAGACATTTGTCTTGGAGTGTAGATGATCCCTATTGATCTTGAGGTCAATCGGTCAAAGGTCAAGGTCACAGTGACCGTCAACATGTTGATATAGAGACCAAACCTTGTCTGGATGATAACCAGACACAGAATTGACCTAGGTTTGTCAGATTTGGCACAGACATTTGTCTCGGAGTGTAGATGATCCCTATTGATTTTGAGGTCAATCGGTCAAAGGTCAAGGTCACAGCGACCGTCAACATTTTGATATATAGACCAAACCTTGTCCGGATGATAACTAGAGACAGAATTGACCTAGGTTTGTCAGGTTTGGCACAGACATGCGTCTTGGAGTGTAGATGATCCCTATTGATTTTGAGGTCAATCGGTCAAAGGTCAAGGTCACAGTGACTGTCAACATTTTGATATATAGACCAAACCTTGTCCGGATGATAGGTAGACACAGAATTGACCTAGGTTCGTCAAATTTCGTACAGACATTTGTCTCGGAGTGCAGATGAACCCTATCGATTTTGAGATTAATCCATCAAAGGTCAAGGTCACAGTGGCCTTCAACTTAATGATATATAGACAAAACCTTGTCTGGATGATAACTAGACACAGAATTGACATAGGTTCTTCAAATTCTGTACAGATATTCATCTCGGAGTGTAAATGATCCCAATCGATTTTGAGTTTAATCCATCAAAGGTCAAGGTCACAGTGGCCTTCAACTTAATGATATATAGACCAAACCTTGTCCAGATGATAACTAGACACAGAATTGACCTAGGTCCTTCAAATTCTGTACAGATATTTATCTTGGAGTGTAAATGATCCCTATTGATTTTAAGGTTAATCCGTGAAAGGTCAAGGTCACAGTGACCACAAGATGATTCAGGGCCCATGCTGTCGTTCGCCACTTGAGCCATTTGCTAAAAGAAAATTAAAGTGTCTTAAAAATCATCATATGTGGCTCAACTTGTGGCTCCAACATTTTATTCGCGTATTATCAGTGACATAGTAAGCATCGAAGTCGACTGGGAAAAAGCGGAAGTCGAACACGCGTGCTGAAAAGAAAATCGATAACCCAGTCTGTGTATCGACGACTGTTTACAATCTTGTATGTATACACACGGCGGTGTGTATAATTATGCGAACTGTCGACAGATTATCACATTTAACAATTAAAGTGGGCTATAAATCAAAAAGCTGATATTGATATTTCCCAATTAATTCTTTTGATATCAGTTTATGAACTGTGCCACTTTCTGTATCAATGTGGCAGTAGGGGGGCATGACTGTTTTACAAACAGACATCTTGTTTACAATAAATTTTACAAGAAACTTTTCAAAGTTGTCTGCTGCTAATTTCTTTTCAGAGTTAAAGAGTGAGTTTTGTTCAATTTTTTTCAGGTTCCTGTACTACTCCAACAAAATCGACACCCACTCCAACCAAAGCCCCACCCACATCCACACCCACCAGGAGTGTACCATACAAGATGGCAACGCCTACTGCTAGTTCCGCAACATCTACACTGTCATCTCGTCCACCGGCAACTTGCACAGAAACATCTCCTAATCATTCGATCGAGTATCAGCTAAAATTAACGGATGAGGAGATTAGTTTACTGAGGGAAAAGTTAACTTTTCTACAGAACAAGAAACAACTGTTATTGACAGAGAAGGCCTTTGAGGAGAGGAAAGTTAAACTTGCCAAAGGTTAACTCTTTACCATTTAGGCCTATCAAAAAAATATCTGTGTTCAGGATTTCCCGACGCTACATAGAAATTTATTGTGGCTCAGATGATAACCTTGGTCTTTCAAAAGGCAAATGATATTGTGAGAATAGTAGAAATGCTGGTTAACAGCAATTTCTCCTGTCCTCACAAGGATTTCAGAACACTTCTTCCTCAGGGTTGTTTGACCAGACCACAAAATTTAAGAAATTTCCATATTGAAAGCATTTGCAGGCAAATTTCATTTCAGCTAAAATGATGGGATTTGTCCTTGGAATGGAATTTACCATCATTTTCTCCTTTTCCCAAAATGTTTGTGACACTTTCAAAGAAAAATCTTTTCATTCTAGTCACATTAAATTTGTCGTCAGACGTCTGCAAGTGCTTTCAAGTCTTTGCATAAGTCCAAGTTTTGTGTTTTACTAAAGTTTTCATAGTAAGTTTGTACAAAAGTTTTTGTGTAACTTTATGTACAAAAGTAATTTTAAGTACAAAAATATCAGTTGTATGCAAGAACATAAATGTGGATGCATTCTATCCATCGATAAAAAGAAAGAAATTTCAGAAAGGCCTAATTTGCTGTTAGACTTGTCAGCAGAAGAGTTTGTGCAACATTATAGTTTGAGAGAAGGAACAATTTACAGTCTACTTGACTAAAACGAGAATGAGATTGGTATGGTCTGCAGAAGAAGTCACGCTTTGATACCAACAACAAAAGTAATGATTTTATTTGTTTAGATAGATCTTATTAGATTAAATTGTGATAGGCCACTCCAAATATACTTATTCACAAACTTATGAATTGTTGGTAAAACTAGAACCAGATGGTTTGCCAAAGGATTAACAAAATTTCAGACTTAATGTCATAAAATGTATTGGAAGATGGCATTTCAAATGTGGCTAGAATGGTTTGATATGCCCATTACAGGGAAGAAAACATTGTGGAAAAATTGCTGTTGACCCCATAGTTTCCCTTTTCAACAATGTTTTCAAAAGCCATCTTTCTCAGGATCATTATAACTCAGGATTGTATAGTAAAGTATTAATTGAATTAATATATGTTGCAGAAGAATCCCAGTTGAAGTTAAAAGAGCATCATTTAAGAGAAAAGAAAGAAACACCAGGCCTTTCAAATCCATGTAATAAAAACACATGTGCAAACTGGAGCCAGAACAAAATTACTACACCCCTGCAAAACACAGAAATGAAAAAAATACATACAAGTGCAACTCAAAATGGTAAGAAGTTCAAACATATTTCTGTAGCTCATTATTTGTTTAAAAAAAATGTATTAAGTCTGAAACCACATTTAACAGTTTTAATTGCCTTAAAGGTCAGTCAACAGTAAACAATACTGTTTGATCTTTGGCCTACACCGTTCACTCTGCTTAGACACTTTGGACAAGAGAGATCTAGACCCTATACAATGTTTTCCTTAGCATTGACAAATATGGATTTATTCGGTACAGGCTCAACCCACCATTTCTTGGACCAAAATTGCCCAAGATGACTTTAAAAACATCCTTGTGCAAAAGAGATACTCAGAATGTAAACATTGCAGAACTTGCATGTTACAAACCAATTCTTGAGCTTGTTAGTTCAGACCACAAAGGACTTGAAACCCAGGAGAGGACCCGGGGCGAGTTCTGTTTGAGGAGGTATCCTACGTGGCTCAGTGATAAAGTTCAGGGCTCGTAACATGGATGTCCTGGGTTCCAGCCTCACTGGAAGCACAGGGTATTTTTTGTGGGATTGTTCTTGGGCAAGACACTTCAGAGCCCTAGCCTAGTACTGGTGAACACCAGGACATGCATGAATATGTGAGCTGTTGTGATATAACTAAAATAATGTTGAATGCGTCAAACTATTCAGCTGTTGGGGGGATGATGATAGTCATTGTGTGCAGGATTCCTCTCTCTTAGCTAGAAATCGTTTTGACATTGTATATGTGGAAAAGCAGCCAATGACTTGGGAAGGATTTTATTAGAAATACTGCTGAAAGAAAGTCCAGGTTTGCATGGACATATAGGTGCATTGGCTACCACAGCATAATGGAAATAATGTTGGAAACAGCATTAACTACGAAACTACAAACACAAGGTATTTCTCGTTTTGCCACAATGTTTTCAAAACTTATCCTCAGCAAACAGAAAAGGATTGTCTGCAGAAGGTAGGAAGTTACCATTTTTAGCTCACCTGAGCACGAAGTGCTCAAGGTGAGCTTCTGTGATCATGCTGTTTCCGTTGTCTGGCATATGTCTTCTTTTACTACCTTCAGCAGAAAGCTGTGTACACAGAACTTAGGGAAGTACATTTGAAAAGGTTTAAAATACAAAAAAGTTCCATAATATATAGGGATACCAATGGTTAGTAAAACTGCTAACCGGTTAACCGTTCTATCTTTCGATCGGTTAACCAGTTAACAGAATGACCATGTAAAAATCATTTAAGATGGAGGTACCTGCCATTTGCACGGTATGTCGACATCGATAACCGGTGCATGAGAAATGCAATCTCTCTGCAAAATAATTAAGAAATAATCTTCTTTCTATCGTGGTTTATCGTTCAGTAAACCACAGTTGTGAGTTATGAGGCACAATAAATAATTCACGAGGGCGATAGCATGAGTGGTTTATTCATTGCGCCTCATAACTCACAACGTGGTTTATTGAACGATAAACCACGATAGAAAGAAGATTATTTCGATTCTAACATGACCAATTCTTTATGAAAGGAAAACTAGTTCATCCTTAGAGTAAAAATGCGGATGAAGACTATGTTCTATTGAATAACTCACTAACTTACTTTATACAGAATGATGTCACTCTGCATGGAATGTTGCAGATTTTACCATGCTTTCCTTGCACTGTGTTTATAGAGCCTAATTCGCGTGTCATGTTAGAATCAATTTTCCACAATGTTTTCTTTAGAGGACTAGAAATTATCAGATTATTGACAACTTCACAGAATCGACTTACTGAATCATGCAGATGATGTATGGTTATTGATCGTCAAACGAAGGGGCCATCGCTAAGTGAATCGGGTGTTAACCTTCTTCCAAACGACAAATTTAAATTTTAGACCCTTCCAAATTCAAAGCCTCTGCAGAAAACAATTTCATTGTTGATACAAATGATTCTTACTTCCTTGAAAAGGTAGAAAACATTGTGGGAAAGGAAGAAATTGCTCGTTATGCTCGCACGTTGTTCGTTTTCGAGATTTGTGTTTAAGATTGACTTCTGATGACATATTTCGATTTTCGAGGATACTTATCAAACTGATAATGAACGAAGAGTAATCGCTGTGCGTTTGATTGAATTTGCGTTTATTTATCGTCGCCACCGGTTTCCCATATGGGCGATGCCCCCTGAAGTCTGTTAGTATTGTTACGGGGGATAGTGCAGATACAGGACGAAACCCATCCTAAGTTACACCTGGTTCTTTAACATGCTTGGTGTATAGCACCGTCACATGGGACCTCGGTTAAACGTTTCATTCGAAAGACTATTAGTAATTTTAGATGGCCAGCCGTGGGAATCAAACCCACACCCTCATGATCACAAGCTCTACACTCTACCAACTGAGCTATGCGTGCTTGACCAGCGATTGATTAACTTGTTAATTTCAATCCCTCTGCTGATTGGTCAATCCATGCATATATTTGATTGGGGCAGGCACTTAATGAAATAATCCAAACGAATCAATTATGATAAACTGTAGAAGCGAGTGCCTTTGATTAGAACAGGATACCTGTTTTTCATTGTTTATTATCGGAGACTAGGGACTAATTAGCGGATAAACAATGTTTATTGCACAGACATGTCAAACTGTGTATCACACCTTCGCTGCATCTTGGTGACATGGATGTGCGTATAATGCAGTTACTGTTGTCAGAAACGGCAAAGTTAATTTTGTAGAGGTATTTTTTCACTTTTTTGGTAAAATTTTGGTAATATATATCTTTTTTTCTGGTTAACCGGTTTCCGACTTCCTAACCGGTTAATAGGTCATTCGATCGGTTAACCGGTTAACCGTTGCCATCCCTAATAATATACATTGTGTTCGTTGCCTTTAGAAAGATCGGGTCTATTAAAAAATCTGCAAATTTTAATCTTCAATGAGAAAGCTTTGCAATCTGATGACAAAATTGAAAAGGAGAAGGACAGGTTGTATGAAAAATGCTTCTCATCAACTTGGGTTATACATGTATTCCTTAATACCCCCATTCCATTGGTGGCGATTCTGCTGCGCTTCGAAATTTCGGTCAAAACGCCATGAATCGTAGGAGAAACAGCAACAGTGCAGTAGAAAGGCCTTGATAGAAGCGTATCAGAAGTGTATTGGAAGCTTCATGATCGCCACTTTAAACCCTCGTTCCACTGAACGGGAATTCCGTTAAGCTTCAAAGTTTTGGTAAAAACACTGCGAAGTATAGTGGGAACAGGAACAGCGCAGTAGAAATGCTTTGATCGTAGTAGAAGCATATTGAAAGCTTCATGATTACCACTTTATGGTGCTTGTTTTGACTTTGCTTAAAATTTACGTAGCGGGATCGCCGTGGGCTCAAAGCGCCACAAAAGGGGAGTAAAAGCAAAGCAAGAAATTCATGTACGCAGCAGTATCGTGGCGGCAGCGCAATTAACGTGTGGTGCATCAAAACAAAAGCAACACCCAACCCTTTCAATCTATTTTTCATAACCGCAAACCGGAGCACAGCTACTGCAGCAATTAAATCCATTTTAGCTAACCTGAGCAGGAAGTGGTCAAGGTGAGCTCTTGTGATCGTGCTGTGTCCTTCGTACGTCGTCCAGGCCTCAACATTTACATTGTGTGCACTCTAGAGGCCACATTTTCAGTCTGTTACTTATGAAACTTGGTCAGAATATTTGTCTTCGACTTGATGATGTCTTGGACATGTTTGAAATTGGGTCATGTCTGGTCAAAGAGAAGGTCACTTGGCCAAATCTGAAAAAAAAAAAACTTGTTTGCACTCTAGAAGCCACATTTTCAGCCTGATACTTATAAAACTTGGTCAGAATGGTTATCTTTTTGAAATCTCAGACAAGTTTGAAATTGGGTCACAACAGGTCAAAAAGTGGGTCACTGTGCCAGATCTCAGAAAAACCTTGTGTGCAGTCTAGAGACACATTTTCAGTCTGATACTCATGAAACATTATCAGAATGTTTGTCTGGATGATATCTCTGACAAGTTCAAAAGTAGATCAAATTGGATAAAAAGTAGGTCACTTAAACGCATGCATTTTACATCATTAAAACCAGGATCTCTTCAGCTTTATCAGGTGAGCACTTTAGGGCAAATGGCCCTCTTGCCTTTGAAAGCCAATGTTCAACTGGTGCTATATAGAAACGTTCCAAAAGTGCAACAGAAGTGCAGCTCCTGCGCATAGGTTGTAGCAAGGTCGCAGCAGCAACGTGAAATCCCATGCTGTAGTGGGAGCATAGTAGAAGCGTCTTGGAAGCGCAAAGAAGCACAACAACGGCGTGACAGGATGGTGACCAGCACAGCATAATTGTAATTGAAGCGTTCGATAAGTGTACTGGAAATGCATGAGTCCCATCACATTGCACGTGTCAGCACTTCTTCGGCAATTCAGAAGATTTTGGAGAAGCGCCATGATCGCGATGAGCGCAGTGGGATTGCTGCCCAGTGGAATGGGGGTATTAGACATTATTGATACTAGTACACATTTTAAACTAGGCTTCAGTAATTGCAGATCTTTACATCTTTGATGACAAAACACAACCCAATTCTTTCGTCTCCTCATGTTTTTGGAGTTGCAGAGAGTAGACCATATTCCTATGATTGCAATACATTGTACATAGAGGATAATCAACTGGTTGTGTGTGATATTAAAAATCTGTCACTAGAATGAGATGTGATGTAGTTGAAAGAACGAGTCCGCAGGACGAGTCTTTAACCACATCACATTCCATTCCAGTGACAGATTTTTAATATCACACACAACCAGTTGATCATCCTATTTATTATATTCCTTATTCACCCTTTTTTATCCCCCGCTGAAGGCGGAGAGATACAGTTTTAGCATTGTCCGTCCGTTCGTCCATGTGTCCGTCAGAGACAATATCTCCAATACCATTCGTGAAACTTTATACATGTGTAAAATCGACACAAAATGGCCAAATGGGAGCGATTTTGAGTAACACGGTCGCGTAAACTTTTGAAAAGGTCTTTTTCGGCGGGGGATATCATTTCAACGAAATTGCATGTTATTCTAATAATTATCAAGAATGGTACAATATGAGCAATATAGGAAAAAAGTAGTTCTGGCAAACAATTTAAAACCATATCGTCACTGGTGATGATACCATAATTATCATCACTAGTGGTGTTATTCACTGTGAAATCCCAGTGATTTACTGATAAGAATATAATAAAAATACTTATTTTATGGAAAGTAATGAGAGTTAATCTTTTTTCTTTTTTTTTTTTCAGCTGCAAATCAACAACAGTCAACGTTGGACAATGCAGAGAAGTGTAGAAACTTTTTATCTACTGTTATAAAGTTAACAGCTACTAAACCAGGGGCAACAGTCAGTCGTGTTCGTTATCTCATTCAAAGTTTAATAGTAAGTGAATATTTTTATATTTGCACCCGAAAACACTACTTTCAATACTTGACTTTTTAAGTGTGTTTCAGATCTCTCTTGAAAATAATTGTTAAGGCCAATTTACACGACCTGCTTTTTCATAAATACTGCAACATAAGTGCTAGATCACATCGTGTAAACCAAGTTTTAATGGGGGATTTGCTAGCAAAATTGTAAAACAGAGCAAATAGAACATGCTTTATTTTCTCTGTTTTTCAGATGGAATGGACCAATCAGCGCTAAGTACGCTAGATCATAGATGCTTGCCCTTTATCTTGACAGTAATTATACCTGCCGAGGTCTGTTTGTCATCTGGTAAAAAGTTACCCTTCATCAAACAGTATTGAGTTTTAGAAAACCCTGAAAAAAAGCAGGCTTCTGAAATACTGAAGAAAGAGGAGAAAATACTAGTTACAAGCATTGCTCATTTTCCCATAATGTTTTGATATTTTTCAAAGACAGATTACTGAATTATAGCCACATTTATTATTCTGTCAGCAATAATGCTTTGAATTTGGGCATGTGTAAAAAATTGTCATCTTGTGAAAGGTTAAACATCAAATTACATGTGGTTATTATTCTCCACTGAAGAGATAAACTAGATAGTATGAAGCAGATCTAGTGAACATACATGTAAATGTAAAAAACATAAGTACTTAAAATAAGACCTGCCTTATCAATCTCAAAAAAAATACATGTGTAAATTGGCCATTACAAGTAGTTCTAAAGATAGGACTGACCTTAACCCTTTACCAGACGACAAATTTTTAGCCATGTCCAAATTGAAAGCATTTGCAGACAACAATTTCAGTGTGGTTAAAATGGTGCAACGTTTCTTTGATAGGGTAGAAAACAGCGTGGAAAAAGAAGAAAATGTTGGTTACCAGTATTTTGTGCTTTTCCCACAATGTTTTCAAAAGGCTCCTTTCCCAGGGTTATTAAAAGTCCGCATTGTGTGGTAAAAGGTTAAATGTTAGAATTCAAGCTCTTAAGCTTAGAGCCACCTGGTAGGTGAAGAAGACTCCGAAATGATTTGCAAAGGAAATACAAATCTCTAAATATGGAAAACATTGGAATGAAGTGTGCTTTATATCAAAATAAAGTAGGATGACATTTTCAAAACTAATTTGGCAAGCTGCCACGAGGTAAAATTCAACATCAAAACCTTTATCAAGCTGTCCTACGGTATAGCCAAACTTTTGCTAGTTGATCACTGATACACAGTGTGACTATAAGACACTCTCTGAAGTAATGGAGTATGTAAAATTTTTAACTTTGATCACCAACATTTGAGCCATGCTCTGTGAAAAGGGGGCTTAATGCATCTGCAAATTGTACTGACCCAGGTCACACAGGCTGACATGGGCCAAAACATTTTGCTATCGGTCAATTTTCTGCCTGTCCCAGGACCAGTTTACCACATGATCTATAATTTATCTGATGACTTGCTTGGTATCATGCATCACGGAGATCCATTCAGCCCCCTTTTGCCAGAGCATGCCTCAGATTTTTTGTCTTTTGCTAGGATGATAAATTGAAGCCAGAGTTATTTACAGAACAGCTACAACTACAGGTCAAATCTTCTTCACAGCCTTATCTAGCGCCATTTCTCAAAGTAAGTGTAGTGTTCCCACTTGCGCAAATCATTGCGTAAATAACGTTATAGAATTGAAATTCACACAACAAATTTTGGTTACATGTGAGACCTCACGTAAGAAAATACATGGACAAAAGAGGCCAATATCTGCTTATCTTGTGTAAAATGACAGGTTTTGAAGTTACTTGTTACCCTTATTGGCAAATTTTTGTTAAATCATGTGGAAATACCTATCCAGAAATTAACATGAGAAATTGATCTGCGCCAAACACAAGGAAACCCATGACCCAACTAAATGTTTCTCTGACATTGTCCGATCAGAGTCACTTCAGACCGTCTTTTCAGCTTTTTAATGACTTTAACCCATAAAGTGCTTGAACCGATTTCAGGTGTTTTTGCGGAAAGTGTAGATCAAGATCAGACTGCATAGAATATGCAGTCTGATCTTGGATCTACTCTGTCTGCTACTTTGTTATATATTCTGGCCATAACAACAATGAAAATTCGGTATTTCAGATATATTTATGGCAATGAAGGAGAGGGATTTTGAAAATTTTTAGAAAAAGGAGAATGTGCTGGTTATGAGGATTTTCTTTTTTTTGTTTGTATGTTTTCAAGGACAAACTCCATCATTAAAGCCTTATAAAATTTGTTGCCTGTCAATTCTTTGCTTACAGACCGTCTAAAATGAGGTCCTCTGTTGAAAAAAGGCCCCTCAGATGTTTGAATTAATGAAGTTGTAGGGCTGTGATTGTCTGCGGATTGTCAGATTTCCTCGGATTGAATTGCTCCAAAGATCATCTTCATGATTCTTCCAAATCGGAGGAGAAAATTTGAAGGGGAGGTATCCCCCACCTACCTCCCAATCAGCAAAATCAGAAGTCTTAAACTCGGACAATCCAAAAATAGTTTTAGAAATATATTTTTTCAGTAACTATTTATAGAATCAAAGTGTTCAGTTTACATGTGACCTAACTTGAGACTGGTTTTGGTGATAGTGTAATTTCCTTTTTTAATAGGCAGGTTTCAGGGAGCCAAAAGTATGCACAGTTCTCTGACCCCAGGGCCCGGTTTCAAGAAAAAGCTTATGTCTCTTATTTTGCTTAAGTCGACTGACAGACTGATTTTTTGACTTAAGTTAAGCTCATTATTTCAGACGCATTAAACTAACATTGATAGACTTCAGAAACATTCTCAGATCCTATGTTGACACAACGTTTCAAACTCAGCTCAGCAAAATAATGGACTTAAGTCATTTAAACAGACTTAAGTCCATTTTTTTTGCAGAGTTGAGTTTGAAACATTGTGTCAACTTAGGATTTGAGAAAGTTTCTTAACACTATTAACATTAGTAAAATGGGTCTCAAGTAACAAACTCAACTGAAGTCGGAGATGGGGTTTGTCAGCAGACTTGAGCAAAATAAGAGACTTAAGTTTTTTCATGAAATCAGGCCCAGGTCCCAAAGTTTTAGTCTCTTACACCTATCAAAGCTGTTTCCCTATTCTGTATATTTGTCACTTAAACAGTAGCTATGCAGAATGACAACCAGTTTGCCTTGTAGTCTGAATCAGTCATAAAACTTGCAGAGTGACAATTGAACCGAGTCAAATACTGAGTCAAATGGTTGCAATGAAACTGGCTGAGCTGGGGATTTGAGCCTGCACTCTCTGATTTCAAGTTCTGTACACTATCAACTGCACCACCGTGCTTGGCAAAACATATGAACCATGCTCCTGCAAAAGGGGGGCTAAATGCATCTCTGTGATCCATGGTACCAAGCAAGCCATCACATACTTATGGATCTATAATAGCCACATTTTTTAACAATCAACTTAAGCATGAGGTAGACTGGGCTTTGGACATACATAAAATTGACCAATAGTGAAAAGTTTCAGCCTAGGTCAGCCTGTGCAGACTGCGCAGGCTGACCTGGGTCGATACTTTTCGTAGATGCATTAAGCCCCATTTTCACAGAGCATGGCTCATATATTATATGTCACAAGCCATTGGCAATAGCTTCTTTTCTTTTACAGAAAACTTTGCCCCTCCTGCGCCAGGCATTACTCAGTAACAAAATGAGTATAGATGGTGTGAGGCCTCCCCCACCAGAGGTTGTACAAAAGCAACTGATTTCCTCCAATCAGCCCGCTGGGACTCATCACACCCTGGTATGTACATCATTCCCTGTCTTGTCATGTATGACACGATGCTTTCAAAAATGACGACCTGGGGACACTCGAAAACCGATCGCAGCTACATCTACTTTTTTCCATCTCACAGTGGGGTAAAGTAGATGTCGCTGCTATTGGTTTTTGAACGTAAATGACTATAAATAGATAACTGAAATTCCAAAAACTTCGGTTGGGTCACTTCCTGTTTGTTAACCATCTTTGTAAATGTTGACTGCAAAATTTCTAATGGGTTATTCACAATGACTTTGTAGGATAGTATAACAATGACAAGAGGTGTTGAAAGTCGCAATATATATTTGATGGCACCAACAGGTTTGGGAAAGTAACTCGTATATGAAACCACCCTCATTGTATTTAAATTGGTTAAAATATGTGCGAATCCATCGTTTTCAACATTGTGATGTCATGTGATAAACAAGTCTATAATAAGATTGCCTGCACAATTCATAGTCATGGGGAGACCCTCTAATGTCCCCAGGCAGTAATAATACCGGAAGCTATAAACAGATAAGCTCTGCCAAGGATCTATAGCAGACCGCGATTAAAAGAGTGTGATACGGAGTAATTAAGAAATTATTACGGCCTGAACCCAGGCTACTGTCATGTGTCATGGATGACACAATGTTTTCAAAATACTGCTTCCTAGGGTTTGTTTAAACACAGAATTGTGTAGTAGAAAAAGCAGAAAATACTGGTAAAAAGCATTTTCTCCTTTTACCACAATGTTTTCTATCCTATAAATAACAAATTCCATCGATTGAGCCACAGTTAAATTGTCGTCTGCAAATGCTTATTTTGGACAAGTCTACATTCTTGTTGCGAGGTAAAGAATTTAAAGGCAAAATGGGTCTGTTTGATAATCATATGCATATGTTAGGTCATGTAGTCCTTATACAAATGTGAATGACAGTTTTTTCCTGGTAAATCTTGTGGCAGCTGCTCTGGTTGCTTGTTCGAATATTTAGAACAGCTGCCACATTTTTAGCATGGCTATTTGTGAAGGAAATGCCGAGTTACTGTTGTTGCCCTGGCGTCATCATCTGCACCATCATGCGAAAACTTTAATATTTTATATTATCTCTGTTATTAGTGAAGAAATTTACTTCAAACTAGGACAAGTTGTTTACTATCAAAAGGGGAACCCATACAACAAGGGTAGTTAACCATCAAAATATGTTTGACACAATTATGCCCCTTTTTTTATGCAGAATTTTCACTGAAATTCAAGCAAGTGTAGCCAAGCAGTGCACTAGTTTTTTAAGACAAATTTGTTCCAGAAAGTACATCAAAGTGACTTTTTGGGATATTACATAGTGTTCAGATGATAATACTTAAGCTCATGGTAGTTTGAGATTTAAAAAACAATTTTTTTCCTGAGTAATGAGTAATTACAACTCTACACAAGATAACAGTTGAATTAACCCCTGTAGTGCTGAATAATGATTCAATTACTTTAACAGGCACTGTAGATCAAGATCATACTGCGCAGAACATGCAGTCTGATCTTTGGTCTACATTGTTACCTTCTTTGCCCTATATTTTGACAAAAAAATGCATCTGTAAATTTAGCATTGACTGAGAATGTACATTTATTTAGCAGTATGTGGGTTAAGTTAACATAAAGCATTTGGGAAACACCATTTATTACTGATTGGAAAGTTTATGAATTATCACTTATACCCTCATTAAATGACTTTCCTTTCAAGGGTGTTCCCAAAACTGCTGGTGTCAAGAATCAATCCTCCAAGCCAACAAGTACTCATCAGATGGTATCTGGCCCTAACAAGCCTTCGCATACAGAGCAGATGAACATAGGAGCTGGAAACAGACCAAGCACTGTCAAAGCCTCTCGGAGTCAGGTAGCAGGTCTTGCTTCAAGCCCCGGTGCTGGTCCATCCCACTCTGGTCACAAGAGAAAAAGAAGGTATTAAAGTAAGTGAATCTTGAAGGCTAAACCTTTATTCTGAGATCTGGTGTTTTACAACCTTTATGGTATTTTATCATTTTGATGCACCTGGGTGCACAACATTTTTTGAAAGGAGGGGGGATTGATAGAGGTAGCATAAGATACCATTTTCCAAGGGCAATGCTAACATCACCGTCTGAGTTTTAGTCAGTGCTGAATGTAAAGCGATCACCATTTGAGAAATCTGCTGTATTGAATGTAGAATATCTATTTTACCTTCAATTATGATTCTTTGTCCAATAGCATTCATGATTAATTAGTAAAACATATGGCGTCTGCTTAGCCCATTTTTGGTGAGAAAAAAGCTTGGGGTAGAGTAAATAAGAGGGGGACCGGCAATAAGGTGCATTCCAGAAATATTAAGGCTTTTGAAATTTGCATCAGAAAAGGAAAAAATGCTGGTATAAAGCATTTTCATATCTAACAGTATTTTCTACCCTTTCAAGAATAAATCTCACTGTGAGACACATTCAGGTGTTGTCTACAAATGGTTTCTGTTTGGATGTGTTTAAAAATTTTGTCTGGTAAAAACTTCATTACCTAAGATATTGACCTCTTTACAAAACAATCTCAAATTTTAATGACCCTGAGGGAGAAACCATTTGAAAATATTGTGGGAAAAGGAGAAAATGCTGGTAACCAGCATTTTCTCCTTTTCCCACAATGTTTTCTATCCTTTCAGAGATCTAAATCTCACTTGTACTAGTTTTGAAAATGTGGTCTGCAGATGTTTTGAATTTGGGAGTGTCTGAAATTGGTTGTGTGGGAAAGGGTCTGTACATTGTCCAAAATTGAAAGTATTTGCAGACCACAAAGTAAACATGACTCAAAACTGAAATCTTTTGTTTGAAGGGAAGAAATCATTCTCAGAAAAGGAGAAAATGCTGGTTACAACATTGCCTGGCTTTCCAACAATATTTTCAAAAACTTTCCTCCTCTTGGTTGTTAAAACAGAATTGTTTGATAAAGGGTTAACTCTTTACCATGCAAACCCAAGTTTTACGGACCCAGAGAAAGCAAGCTTTTGAAAATATTATTGGAAAGAGAAAGAGGCGAGTAAACACCGTTTTTAGCTAAGCTGTTTTCGAAGAAAACGTCTAGGTATTGTGGTAGCCCTGGCGCCGTTGCTGTCTGCGTCGTCGTCATCATGCAAAAACTTTGACATTTTGTAATATCCCTGTTATTACTGAAATATTTACTTCAAACTTGGACAAGTTGTGTACTATTAAAAGGGGAACTTTTACAACAAGGTCAGGTAACTATCAATGTTCTTTGACACAGTTATTCCCCCTTTTTCAACTTGGAATTTTCACTGAAAATCAAGCACTTTCAGCCGAGCGTTGGCACCCGCATGCGGTGCTCTTTTTTCCTTTTTTCACAACGTTTCTAACCTTACAATGAAAAATCCAATTATATTAGCCACATCCAAATTTTGTGCTCTGCAATTTGGTGTTGATTTGGCCAAGTCTTAAATTTTGTTGTCTGGTACAATTGAGTTAACTCTTTACCAAACTACAAAATTTTAGAATGGTAACCAGCATTTTCCCCTTTTCCCACAGTGTTTCAGAAGCCTTCTTCCTGCGGGTCGTTGAAAGTCAGGATTGTGGTGAAGGGTTAGCTCTTTACCCATCGGCAAAATCTAAGACTGGTTCAAATTGAAAGCATTTGCAGATGACAGATTAGATATGGCTCAAATGATGGAATTTGGCTCTGAAAGAGTAGAAAACATTGTGGGAAAAGTAGAAAATGCTGGTTACCAGCATTGCCTCCTTTCTCTTAAAGAGACATCTTTACAGCCAGAGAGTAAACAAATGCTGTTAAAACTTGACTGTGTTATAATCTAGTCAGTTGTGTAAACGTAGATAAAAAATCAATATAAGGTGTATGGGGTAAAGAAACTGCAGGGACTTGTCTTCGATTTAAACTGGAAACTGTGGTTGTTATATCTATGGCTAGCCGCAATAGAATGAAATGCATTTTCTATCAGCCGTAATCTGTGCAACCTTCCAACCATCAGGGGCAATATTTGGCATGAAGATACAAGAGTGATTATAGTTTCATAAAATAAAGAAAAAAAACGGTTAAAAAACTGGATGAAAACGAGTGAAGATGTATGCTTAATGTCTTCAGAAGCTTTCTTCCTCCGAAGGGTTGTTAAACTCAGAATAATGTGGTAAAGGGTGAAGATGCTCTCATATTATATGTGTGGCCCAGTGTGCATGTGTTTGTTTATTATTTCAGGAACATGTGAGTGGACATACAGGTGTTTAGGGGATAAGCTGGCAATGGCTGGAGCAATGGAGACTTAGTCAGATCTTGATCTACACTGTCAACAGAAAAAAAGAGCAAAAGTTCTTCATGACTTAGCAAATGTATTTGCAGCAGATGACCTTGAAAGAATCTTTGTAAGATATATAGTCAAAATGGATGAACCCTTTACCACACAATCCTTCCATTTAATGACCCCGAAAGAGAAGGCTTTTGAAAACTTTGTGGGAAAAGGAGAAAATGCTGGTAACCACCATTTTCTCCTTTTCCCACAATGTTTTCTACCCTATCAAAGACAGATATCATCATTTTAGCAATATATAATTTGTCATCTGGGAATGCTTAAACCCTTACCCTGCTAAATAAGTTGAAACTCAAGCCGATAATAAGATCCCCAATAATGCTATTTCAAACATATTTTGGACAAAAATACTTCTTTATCGGACATTGTAGGTCCAAGATCAGACTGCACATTCTCTGCAGTCTAATCTAGATCTTCACTCTCTACAAAAGGTCAGTGAGTCACACTTAGCAGCCTAAAGGTTAAATTTGGACAGGTCTTAAATTTTATTGTTTGGTAAAGAGTTTAGGTTTCTTACACAAATGCGTGTGAAAACATCATGGCCAAGCAAGGAGATGCTCAGTACATGGAAATTCTCTTTCTGTCACAATGTTTTCAAAACTGGTCTGCTGCCTGGAAAAAGAAAAGGTCACCTGCAGTCAGTAATGTGTAACAAGAACAGCGGAAAGAAAAAGAACCAACAAGGACTGGTCCATGTGTCATCCTGTCTGTTCAAAGTGCTAATTTTGTTTGTGTTATGATTTTCAGTTTGATTGATTTATTGATTGGTTGTGTAGTCTTAACTGCCATTTTCATCTATGTGTCAGTTATATTGTAGCTGCCAGTGCACCTATTCATGCTTTCCTGGAGTCTCAGTTTCTAGTACTTCGCACTTTATTCTTCTCAAGCTACTGGCCACATAACCATGGCTGAAAAAGTGAACAATGGAGGGAGAGGGAGAGAGGAATGAATCCTGTCACAATGACTCTCATCAATCCTTAGAAAGAAAGTAACTAAGCAAGGGGTTCCAACCAGGGCATGTGCTGTGTAGTAAAGAGTTAAAGATGGATAAACTTTCAAGAGGAACATAGAGGGTATTTGTTTTTTTCGGTGAAAGATCAAATTTTATTTCATCAATTAAACATCATTGGTAATATTTTCATGAGTGGCACAGCCATGAGTGAAACTACATGTATTATCGATAACATTCACTCTATGAAATAAATTTTGATCTTTAACGGAAAAAAAACAAATAATCTATTTATTTCATGCTTCTAACTCATTTTTGTTGGGACTTTAGTCAAATCAAAATACAGTACAGTTTTTAGTAATTCCCCGTGGCATACCTCTTCCACATAAGAACGCATTACAATATTATGTAAAGCAGGAGAAACGAAGGGTAAATGCGTATAAATTACATCATCTTTCCCTCTGGTTGAATAGCACACACTGTTTACCTAGGCATTATCTTCTGCTAGGTGGCATTTTTCAAATACAGACCTATCTGATTTGGGTATTCGGGGTTCTTAACAGGACTACTTTTCAAAACGATAACTATTACTTCGAATTTCAAAATGAAATAACGTTTACTCAATAAAACACTACCTGGTACAATTCATTCAGCTATGGTCAGCTAGCATGTAACCTAGGCACCAGTCATTTATAAAAACAGCCTCTACAGGCTTGGGTAATAGCTTTGGTATAAGCCCAGACACTTCTTGTTGATAAGACTGGAAAACCCTGCACAAATTGTGGTTTCCCGAAAGTCTATATTTTAGAAACTATATTCAAAGATGTACAGTAAAACAAAAGTATTTGTAGAAACTTTTTTCCCGTTTGAAATAATTAAATTTTTAAAAAATTTAGAGCGAAAAACAGGAAAGATTTTTCCACAGAGGTATCGTTTATAGCCATTTTCTCCATTGCTAGCAGCAAGCTTTAGTTTACACACCGCATATTAATATTTATCCTGTACAGGATAGTGATGCATCATAGCAGACAGGTTGAATCTTCAAAGAAAAAGACATGAGCAGACAACATTTACATAGGTAACTATGGCACGTGAACTACTGTTTCTGCCTTCAATTGAAGAGTTTGAAAATATGAAATGGGTATTTTTCACTGGTCGTAACCATGAAATATTAAACCATAACCCACCATTATTTCTTGATAAACTACTGAAAGGCATGAAGTAAGACATTGACCCTAACCAAAAAAGCACCCATATTAACATCCTAAAGTTAACTTTTGGAAAAATTATTGGAACTTAATCTTTCCAAACATTTCAATAAGTATATGTTGTTTTTTTTGGAATGTTTCTCCTGTAGTTTACTTTTTAGCTCTACTGACTGAAAGTTAGGGTTAGGTTAGGGTTACCCTGACCCTAAAGCCATGCTTTGTGAAAAGGGGATTCAATACATCTCTGTAATGCATGATACCAAGCAAGTTGTCACATAATAATGGGTCAATAGAAACCATTTTGTCTGAATCATGAGCTTGAATGGTTTTTGGACATGCAGAAAATTTACCAATAGCAAAAAGCTTAGACTCATGTAAGCCTGTGCAGCCTGCGCAGGCTGACATGGGTCTAAGCTTTTTGCAGATGCATTAAGTCCCTTTTTCAAAAAACAATGGTTCACTTATTTTTGTGAATACAACGTACATATAGATTATTATGTTGTAGTTGCTGTAACTTTCCTAGTGCTTGTATTTAATTTGAGCAACATAGGAAAATTTGACATCGCGCAAGACCACCATGTTTTCAACCCTTCTAAAAACAAATTACCAATTTTGAGTCACGTTTATTTTGTTATTTGCATAATTATGCTTACCATTTGGACAGATCTAAAATTTCATTGTCTGGTAAAGAGTTAACTGCATGTGTGTGAAAAACTATATTTGTGTGATAAATGGTTAACTTCTTTCCAAACAATCCCGTGTTTTAACAACCCTGAAGTAGAAAGCCTTTAAAACATTGAGGGAAAAGGAGAAAATGTTGGTTGTAATGGTGGTTACCAGCATTTTCTCATTTTCCATTAATGTTTTAGACCCTTTCCAGGACAAATTCAGTATCTTGAGTTGTTTGTAATTTGTCACAGGCAAATGTTTTCAATTTTGATTTGTCAAAAATTTTGTTGTTTAGAAAAATAGAAAAAGGTATGTAAGGTATTTTGAAAATTGTTGTTTCTCATGTTCAAGATGTTTTTGTTCTGTGTCTTGAATCAAAATTACAAATAAAGAAAATTAGATTGAAAATGATTTGCATAAAATCTTTTAGTCTTTTTGCCCAAGAAGTTGTTTTCAGGTACACTTGCCAAGGGCAAACAAGCCTTTGTCATGGCTCGATGTGTATTATTTGTCCATCCATATATGAGTCGTGCTCTGGCAAAAGGGGGTTTAATGCATCTCCTTATTCATAATACCAAGCAAGTCATCACATCATTCTTGATCCATAAAACCTTTTTTTTTTCTAAAAATCAACTGAATCATGGGGTACACAGATTCTTGGACCAGTGGAAAAATGACCAATAGCAAAAAGATTTGTCCTAGATCAGCCTGCACAAGCTGACATGGGTCGATACTTTTTGCAGATGCATTAAACCCCTTTTTTATAGCACATGGTGGAAGTGTTCTTGGGCAAGATTCTGTAGAGACCTACCCTGGTGCTGGTAAAATCCAGGACATACATGAATAAGCAAGCTGTTGCTGTGATATGACTGACATAATGTTTACAGTGGTGTAAAACACCATTCAATCCATCAGAACTCCCTTAAGAAATCATCACATTGAGAACTTGGGTTGTCATGGCAACAAAACTGAAGTCTTTCTAAATCTCTGCAAATTCAGAAAAAAACGACCAGTCTGCATAGCTCAATCGGTAGAGTGCAGGACTCCTGAATGTGATGTTTTGGGTCACTTGAGGGTGTGGGTTCGATTCCCATGGCTGATCATCTAAAATTACTACTAGTCTTTCGGATGATACGTTAAACTAAGGTTCCCTGTGACGGTGATTTACACCGAGCATGTTAAAGAACCAGGCATAACTTAGGATGGGTTTCGTCCTGTATCTGCACTATTCAGGACTCGTGAACGTGATGTTTCGGGTCACTTGAGGGTGCGGGTTCATTTCCCATGGCTGGTCATCTAAAATTACTACTAGTCTTTCGGATGATACGTTAAACTGAGGTCCCCTGTGACGGTGCTTTACACCGAGCATGTTAAAGAACCAGGCATAACTTAGGATGGGTTTTGTCCTGTATCTGCACTATCCCTCGTAACAATACTAACAGCCTTCAAGGGGGCGTCTCCTATATGGGCAACCGGTGGCGACGAAAAAATAAACGCAAATTAAATCAGTCAAACATCACAATTTTCTGCAAATTGGCATTTATGATCCTGGGATGTATTAATTTTCTTTCAGATAGCTTGATAGATTTTCAAAACTCTTAACCCATTATCAAACAATTCCATGTTTTAACGACCCCGAGAAAGAAGCCTTTTGAAAACATTTCAGGAAAAAAGGAGAGAATACTGGTAACCAGCATTTTCTCATTTTTAGCTCCACTGGCCGAAGGCCAGCGGGTTTATGTCATGGCCCAGTGTCCGTCGTGCGTGCGTCCGTCCGTCCGTGCATCCATCCGTGCGTGTGTGCGTTAACTTTTTTTTTTAAACTTTTTCTTCTCTGAAACTACCCATCCAAATTTGATGAAACTTCACAGAAATGATCCTGCCATGGTCCCCTTTAGAATTTCTTGAAAGAATTTGATTCCTTCAAAAACTCTGGTTGCCATGGCAACAAAACTGAAAAAAATTGAACATCTTTGAAAATCTTCTTGTCTGAAACCATAAGGCCCAGGGCTACCAAATTTGGCATGTAGCTTTATCTAATGGACCTCTATCAAATTCCTTCATATTATAGCCCTAGGGACAAAATTGGCTCTGCCCCGGAGATCACAAGTTTAACATGGGCTTATATAGTGACTGAAATTTAAAATAGTAATCAAGGGAAATAACTCCTGTTATACAAGATAAAGTTTGTTACTATTTACCTCCCTTGATTATCAAACTGCACTTATACATTATTGGAGTTTGACATTCAAGTTTTTTGGAGAGGAAATGTTCTGTTTTAAGGGAGAATGATTTATTTTGATGCTAATGATTATGCTCACATAAATGGAATGTTTAATTTAAAGTAAGGTTTCTATCACTCAAATTTTTTCAGAACTTTACCTTTCATGCTAATGAATATACCTGCTTGAATTCACTGACATTATCTTTGCATTTAAAAAGATATGACTGTTTTTGTTTGGTGGGCGGGGTGGAGGTTATGTTTTCAAAGTAAGTTTATTACCATACAGACTTTTAATGCTGTATGTCTCTGTCAATGCCAATTAAGTGCATGATAGGTTAATTTTACTCTTTTAAGAAATGACAATTTTTTTTTTTACTGGACCAAGTTTAAAGCCATTGCAAAAAGACAAATTGAATGTAGCTTAAATGACTATTTCTGTCTTTAATAGGTTAGGAAACCTTGTGGGAAAAGGAGAAAATACTGGCTGACAACATGTTGTCCTTTTCTCACGATGTTTTTGAAAGCCTTCTCTTTCAGGGTCATTAACACTTCGATTTGCGTGGTAAAGGGTTAAAAAGCCAGTGGAGCGATACAGGGCAATCATGGCCCTCTTGTTCCACAATGTTTTCTTCCCTTTCAAAGAGAAAAATCATCCTTTGACCTACATTTAATATGTCGTCTGAAATTGCTTTCAATTTGGTCTAGTCTAAAATTTTGTTGTTTCGTAAAGTCTGTTCATGTTAGTGATACCTACCTCAAGTAACAAACTCAACTTAAGTCAGAAAATAAGTCCATTAACGGATTTTAGCAAAATAAGAGACTTAAGTTTTTCCGTGAAACCGGCGCCTTGGATTTATGGACTGTATGGTCAACACCATTTTCAGCATTATTTCATTTACATTGCGTTAGCCAGTGCACCTATCCATGCTTTCCTGGAGTTTCTTTACCAGTACTCTGCACAATATTCTTTTCAAGCTACTGACAATTTTCCCACATTTAATCATCGAAACAATGGTCAGCAGTGAGAGATGGAATGAATCCTGTCGCAATGACTATCATTAATCATCGAAAAGAAATTCGCAGAGCCAGGGATCAAACCACCGAAACCCTGTTCTCGAGTCTGAGCTATTGATGTTGAAACTCTGCCCAGATGTCTAAATTAGAATTGATAAGAAACTGGTTTGTGAAATTGGCCTCAGTGCTATAAAATTTTTATCGTGACACTAGATCTATTCCCTCTCAAAAAAACGGGCATTTTGTACTCAATCAAGGACAAACATTTGAATGCAAAAAAAAGTGTTGGAAACTTTGAATAAAGAGGATGCGCTCATAACGATTAGTCATGTCGCAGGCCACAATGCTTTTTAACCCCTTATCAAACAATCACGACTTGTAACGACCCTGAGGAAGAAGGCTTAAGAAAAATTGTTGGAAAAGGAGAAAATGCTGGTAACCAGCATTTTTTCCTTTTCCCACAATATTTTCTAACCTATCAAGGGCTATTTTCGTCATTTGAGCCAGCTTTGTCGTTTGCAAATGCTTTCAATTTTGGCATGTCCAAATATTTTGTTGTTTGGTACCGAGTTTAAAAGGTGCAATGGCAGCACTGAGAAACACAAGCCTACTAGTAAAGAAACCTAAAAACACATAGGTAAGCGAGCTGCATCCACGATATAAGTGAGGTGTTGTTCAACCCTTATCCTGCTAAATAAAAGAAATGAAAATTTTAAACCGATAGTAAAAATCCAAATATTGCTGTTTGAAAGGTATTTTTGCAGGAAATATACTAGTACCTCCTTACCGGAGAGTGTAGATCCAAGATCAGACTGCACGTTTTGTGCAGTCTGATCTTGATCGACGCTGTCCGTAAAAGGTCAGAGAGTCGCGCGTAGCAGCCTAAGGATTAAAGTGGGCATAAAGCACGAGTCTCATGGATATGTCAGGAGCTGGGCTGGGGAAAGCGAATTGCGGAAAGTAACTCTAGCTTAACTAAATAATTGTTTAGAACGGGTTACCTCCCTTGACCAAAAGAAAAGAAATTTGATTGAAACGGAATACGAAACACGATCGTGGCTACGAAGATAAATAGAAATTGGTAAATGTTAGACAGGTAGTATGATTCACCATTTCTTCTAATTGAAATTCAATATGATGGGTTTATTCCCATCTTAAATGAACCATGGCTCATATTTAAATTTTCATTTTGAAATACTGGGCTACGTTTTTACTTTCACTATTTTGTAATTCATTGCTTAGTGTGTGGCCCTGTGGGTGGGGTAATTTGGCATCTCATAGAAACCAAAACTATTGATCATTCTGAAGGAGTTCAAATATAGAGTGTCAGTCTGATTTGGTGAATTTGACCCGTTTTGTATGTGCTCTTTGATGTTGTTTGGTATTTTCATTAGTATGGTTTCTTGGTAGTTGGATTTTTTAAGACAATTAAATTTTTGCATACGGACTCATTATGTTAATAATGATCAGCTGATTGGCATGAATTGGAACAGGTAATTTATATATATTCCTTTTGAATGATATTTTATATCACTCTTCTACAATTTGTTTTCAATACTATAGCATTATTTTGTGTCGTACAATTCGAATTGTTGCTATGAAACTTTATGGGGTGGACTGTTTCCTAAAATGAATGTTAGCCTACTTGTTTTTGGTTTCTAAGAGTTGAGTTACATTTCATTATATATCTTTATCTCTGTGAACTTCTGCCATTTTTCATCCCTCGCTCTTTCTGTCTCTCTCTCTCAGATGTTAAAAGTAGTAAGTTAAGATTATCGGGAAATGCTAGATGTCATTTTGTCAATTTACTGTTAGTTACGGAACATTTTTTTCTTTTAAGATACACACATACATGGAATTTTTGTGCCATGGCAATATACTTTTTAGTGACATAATATTGTTTATCAAGACCCTTCAAATCCTCTGGCCGGCCGGGGTAGTTCAGTGGTAAGCGTATCAGACTCCTGACCTGGTGGTTGTGAGTTCAATACCCGGTTGAGGCAAACTTTCTTTCCAGTGATTTTAAGCCTCTCACCTCTGATGCATGTGAGAAAGTAGTCAATGACTCTGAAAGAAAGTTGTGTCAGTACTGGTGTGAGAAAGCCAGGAGACACATGCATAGGTGCACTGACAGCTGTGATACGACCTAAACTGTTAAAACGGCATTAAACGTCAATTCAATCAATCAAGTCCTCTGACAAATAAGTTCTTTTATTCCTTTACCTTAGACCCTACCGAACATAGCTTGCAGCAGTAATTGCTAGACTGTGAGACTGAAACCTAGCACAACCAGCTGCTGTCAAGTACAGAGTGATTAACCCTTAGGCCTATCAAAAAATATTTGTGTTTAGGGTTTCCTAACCCTACCTAGAAAATGCTGCTAACCCTAAATTTTTTAAACTACAATTGGGGGGGAAAAAAAAATCTGTCTTGTGTGATTTCGGTATATACCTTATCAAAGAAAAATCTGACCATTTGAGAAACATTGAAATTGTCATCTGCAAGTACTTTCAATTTGGACAAGGCTAAAATTTTGTCGTCTGGTAAAGAGTTAAGCAACATTCAATTTGTCTGCAAATGTCAGCTTGCATAGATACTATCGCTTGAGATGTAAATTTGCATTTGGCCTGAGAGTACTGGAGTAAGGCCTAAAAAAAAAAACTCTGTTTAGGGTTTACCCTACCCTACCTAGAAAATGCTGCTGACCCTAAACTTTTCACGCTATGATTGAAAAAAAAAGTATCTGTTGGGTGTGATTTCAGTACATGGTCTATGTAAAAAGTTTCTGGAAAATAAATAATAAATCTCTACCTACAGCATCTACCTACAGCATCTCGGACGGAAACACTTAACCCAGGTATTTTTTGTAAGGCCTAATGAAGGAGTATGTGCTCTTTTTCCCCCCCGTTGTTTTTTGATGCTATTTAGAAATCACAATTTTCTTTTCTTCAAAAATGTAATGAAGGAGTATTGCTCTTTTTTCCTCATTGTTTTTGATACTATTTAGAAATCACATTTTCCTTTTCTTCAAAATTGTATTGTGTGCTTTCTCTTTGATAAGTTTGAAAATAGAGTGTGTGGTATCTACTGTAATAAGTTGATCTTTACCACACAATCACGAGTTTCAATGACCCTGAGGAAAAAAATATTTTTAAACACTGTTTGAAAAAAATGCTAGTAACCAGCATTTTCTCCTTTTTCCGCAAAGTTTTCTACCTCTCCCAAAACAAAATTCAGGTTTTTTAGCTCACCTGAGCACGAAGTACTCATGGGGAGCTATTGTGATCGTGCTGTGTCCAGCGAGCGTCGTCCGTCATCAACTTTTTCACCTTGTGTACGCTCTAGAGGCCACATTTTCTGTCCAATACTCCTGAAAGTTGGTCAGAATGTTTGCCTCAATGATATCTCAGACGAGTTTGAAAATAGGTCATGTTGGGTCAAAAACTAGGTCACTAGGTCAAATCTTAGAAAAACCTTGTGTATGCTCTAGAGGCCACATTTTCTGTCCAATACTCCTGAAAGTTGGTCAGAATGTTTCTCTTGATGATATCTCTCACAAATTCGAAAATGGGCCATGTCGGGTCAAAAACTAGGTCACCAGGTCAAATCTTAGAAAAGCCTTGTGTATGCTTTAGAGGCCACATTTTCAGTCCAATACTCTTGAAAGTTGGTCAGAATGTTTATCTTGATGATATCTCTCACAAATTTGAAAAGGGGCCATGTTGGTTCAAAAACTAAATCACTAGGTCAAATCTTTGAAAAACCTTGTGTACGCTCCAGAAGCCACATTTTCAGTCCAATGCTCTTTAAAGTTGGTTAGAATGTTTGTCATGATGATAGCTTGGATGAGTTTGAAGATGGGTCATGTCAGGTCAAAAACTAGGTCACCAGGTCAAATCTTAGAAAAACCTTATGTAAGCTCTAGAGGCCACATTTTCAGTCCAATAATCTTGAAAGTTGGTCAGAATGTTTGTCTTGATGATATGTCTCACAAATTTGAAAACGGGCCATGTTGGGTCAAAAACTAGGTCACTAGGTCAAATCTTAAAAAAACTTTGTGTATGCTCCAGAAGCCACATTTTCAGTCCAATACTCTTGAAATGTGGTCAGAACAGTTGTCTTGATAATATCGGAGATGAGTTTGAAAGTGGGCCATGTGGGGTCAAAAACTAGGTCACTAGGTCAAATCTTTGAAAAACCTTGTGTACGCTCCAGAAGCCACATTTTCAGTCCAGTGCTCTTTAAAGTTGGTCAGAATGTTTGTCATGATAGCTTGGATGAGTTTGAAGATGGGTCATGTCAGGTCAAAAACCAGGTCACCAGGTCAGATCTTAGAAAAACCTTTTGTAAGCTCTAGAGGCCACATTTTCAGTCCAATAATCTTGAAATTCGGTCAGAATGTTTGTCTTGATAATTTCTTAGACTAGTATGAAAATGGGTCATGTTGGATTAAAAAACTAGGTCACAAGGTCAAATCTTGGAAAAACCTTTTGTACTATAATTACAGTCCAATATTCTTTAAACTTTTGTTAGAATGTTTGTCTTGATGATATCTTGCATGAGTTTGAAAATGGGTCACGTGGAATAAAAACTAGGTCACCAAGTTTCATCCTTGAAAAACCGTGTGTACGCTCTAGAGGCCTCATTTTCAGTCCAATAATCTTGAAATTTGCTTTGAATGTTTGTCTTGATAATATCTTAGACTAGTATGAATATGGGTCATGTTGGATAAAAAAACCAGGTCACTAGGTCAAATCTCGGAAAAACCTTTTATACACCCTACAGGCCACATTTTCTCTCAAATACTCATGAAAGTTTGTCTGAATGTATGTCTGGGTAATTTCTAAATGTTAAGTAGGCCGCTGAGACAAATTCTAGAAAAAAGCTTGTGCGCACTCTAGAGGCCATATTTATAAGCCCAATACTCAGTGGCTGGGAAAGGCTTGCGCCATGTGCCATAGTCACATTAAAATCCAAAATGTCACATCGTTTTTGCCAATGAGTGCGCCCTTGTCCCATTCAATTTTCAACGTTGTAAAAGTACCAAATTTAGTCAGACGAATCTCCTTTGATCGGCACGGATTAGACGTTCTATAAAATGAGTAGCTATGTGCGTGTGACGTCATGTTTTCAATCATAAAACGCTTATTGAATATTGAACCTATTTTGTCGTCTTGATGAAACTGCTCTGATTTTGCCGTAAAATTCAAATCCAACAACTACCTAAGCATTAGAATATACCACCGAAAATTTAAAATTGCATGAAGGTCAGGGCTCCATCAGTAATTTCTTTCCCACAATGATCGTTTATTAACAAACTCATACAGACGATCCTAGCGAGAATCAGAGCAATTCTCAGATCACATCTCTCTCCGAGCCTATCCCAAGCATATCCATGGACATGCAGCAAACGTTTATCAGTGTATCATGTTGATTGAGAAGGCCATTTTTTTTTTTCATCGTGAATTAGATAGGTAACATTCTCAATCAGCTTATGGTCTAATAGTATTTATGTTCCCTGCTACCCCAATTAATAAGTTCATTTCAATCATCATGCTATAATACTGCTAAAAGAAATAAAAAGATATGAAAGTAGATCGCTGAAAAAATACAACGCTAAAACCCATGACACAACAACGGTCAATTTGACACCGTCCGATCAGAGTTGTCTCAAATTGTTTCTTCATCATTTATAATGAATTTAAACAGTGAATTTACATAATTATATGTATCGAATGATAATGAGAAAAAAAGTTCGTTTTTTTTTTTTCTTTAATGAAATGAAAATAGCAATGAAAGGGCGGTGAAAGGGGGTGAAGGTCAGACCTTCGTCTTATGGAACAATGAAAGGGGGGTGAAGGTTAGGCCTTTGTCTTTTGGTGTCATCCATATATTTCCATAATAACCAAATAATTTTGACCCTTGATCATTTCTCTTTGACGCTTGGAAATTTCATTTTGACTCTTGAAAATTTCAGCCCAAGATTCAATGACTCTTGGGATTCAGGACCTAATGAGAACCCAGATGACTATGTTTGATTCCAAGCATTAAATATAGAACCAGCATAAGCATTTAGCTACATTTTGACTTGCATTGGGATAGTACTATTTTAAAAAAATAAATGAAAGCAATTAAAAGATTTTGTGTTTTTTTCTTAATTGTCACATTGATTTTCAAAATGTCACATTGATTTTCCTGGAGGAAGGGACATTGTCCCATTGAAAATAATTCTTTCCCAATCACTGAATACTAATGAGTGTTTGTCTTAATATCTCTAAAGAGATTGGAAATGGGTCATGTTTGATCAAAAGGCTCAGGTGAGCGACTTCAGGGCCATCATGTCCCTCTTGTTTTTAAATAACATAATTTGTTGTTTGCAAATGATTTCAATGTGAACAAGTCTAACACTTTGTCATCTGGTACAGTCTGAGTTAAATATGACATACATGTATAAGGAAACAAAATTAATAACCATCCAAGATAGACCAAAAAAAAAACTCTTTACCAAATGACAAAACTTTTGACTGGTCCAAATTAAAAGTATTTGCTGACAATGAATTAGATGTTTCACTAAAATGTTGATTTGGCCTGTAAAGGATAGAAAACAATGTGGTATCCTGCATTTCCTCTGTTTTATCCCATATTTTTTTCAAAAGCCATCAGTGTTGTTAGAATATTTGATTGCTCAACCCTTTACTAAATGACAAAATGGAAAGCACTTTGAGACGACAAAATAAAGGTAACTCAAAAATTGAAATTTGTTTCGAGCAGGGTAGAAAACATAATGGGAAAAGGAGAAAATGCTGGTTACCAGCATTTTCTCCTTTTCCCACAATGTTTTCAAAAGGCTTCTATCTCAGGATCGTGAAAAATAGGGATTGTTTGGTAAAGTGTTAATCCTTTACCGAACAATGCCGACTGTTAAGAATGAAGCCTTTTGAAAACATTGTAAAAAAAAGGAGAAAATGCAGGTAAACCAGCATTTTCTTCTTTTCCCACAATGTTGTCTACCCCATCAACCAAAATTTGCACCATTTGAGCCACACTGAAATTGTCGTCTGCAATTGCTTTCAATTGGAAAAGGCTAAAACTTTGTCATCCGGTTACGGGTTAATAAAGAGTTGACCTGTATCTTGAAGCCCATTGAGATTCCATTGTGAACATTTTTCTTCCTTATATGCATGTCAGCTGACTAAAACTCAGCTGTCACGCTAAAGTGTCTTCTGATGTTAGCTGACTAAAACTAAGCTGTCTAGCTAAAGCGTCGATGGGGTCTCAGTAACAATGCTAAGTGGTAAAATGCAAGACTTGTAGCCTGGAGGCCCTGTTCAAGCTTTACTGGAAGCACTGGGTTTTTAGTAAGGTTGTCCTTGGACAAGAGCCCTTGCTTAGTACAGTGGAAACCGAGGACATACATGAATAAGTGAGCTGCCGCAGTGATATGACTGAAATAATGTTTAAAGCAGTGTAAACACCATTCGATGAATGAATGGCAACTAAATTTTAGGCTTGTATTTCCAGAGGACTAATGAAAAGTGGTTCAAAAGGTTGGATTTGTCTTTGAAAGGGCAGAAAACATTGTGGGAAAAGGAGAAAATACCAGCATTTTCTCCTTTTTCCACAATGTTTTCAAAAGCCTTCTCCTTTAGAGTCAGTAAAAGTTAGGATTGTGTGGTAAAGGGTTAAAAGTAACCAATAGGTTGCCATTGGCAGTGAAAGAAAAAGAAGCACAATGTTTGCAACCATTCTCGTTCATTTGTTTCAATAATAGAACTATAGGAAAACTAGGTCAGCATTAAGCTTGTTTCCATGTTGAAGTTTGATTGATTTTTGTTTTGTCTGAGATCAATGGTAGCCGGAACATAAATAATGTCAACTCAGCTGTTTCTACAAGTGTTTCTTCCTGTGGAGTGATTCAGGTCTAGTTTAGATTCAGGTCTTGTTTAGCCATACCAAGTTTTATCCTTGATACCAACAATTTTCGATTGTGAAAGGTTTAATATTGTATCTATCATTGAAGTTTGATTGATTTTTGTGTTGTCCATGAAAAAAACAAATGTTAGCTCAGCAATGTCACAAGACAGAGTCACCAGCATTTTCTTCTTTTCCCACAATGTTTTCTCCAGTTTCAAAGGCAATCCCACAATTTGAGCTAATATTTGTGCATTTTCTCCTTTTCTCACAATGTATTCCCCCGTTTCATGGACCTTTTGTAGACAAAATTCCCCATCATCACGGTCATGTTTAATAAAATTTTGTCTGCAAATGCTTTGAATTTAGACTTGTTCAAATTGTCATATGGTAAAAACTTAACATTTTACGAAATTACAATTTTAGACTTCTCCAAACTCAAAGCACTTGCAGAAGACAAGTTTGACGACTTAACCCTTTACTACACAATCCAAAGTTTTAACATCTCCAAGGATATAGGTTTTTTGAAAACATCATGAGAAAAGGAGAAAATGCTGGTTACCAGCATTTTCTCCTTTTCCCACAATGTTTTCTATCCTATCCGAGAACTTCAGCTAATTTGTGCTTATTTCTAGTTTGTCGTCTGCAAATGCTTTCAATTTGTTGTTTGAGAAAGGGTTAAATTTTGCAATCCAGTAGGGGTATTAGATGTCCCATTTCCCTCCATTATAAAGACAGTTGTGAAGTAATGTTAAGTCACAAGTGTACTAAGTTGTTTTTATTCCTAATTTCTGTCACTCATCCTGATGCCAGGATATCCACACTTCTGACTTACAAGAAAAATGAATGTGTAAGTATTTTGGTAGATCTAGATCTACATCTAGTTTTTTCACTCTTTACGAAAAGGACGAAATTTTTCCACATGTCCATGTCGAAAGTAGATCTACCTGTATTCACAGCTGACAAATTGTATGTGGCGTAAAAAATGGTAGACTCTATAGATTTCTGTCTTTGATTGATTGATTGATTGATTGAATTGGAGTTTAAGTTTAACAGCTTGGGTCATATCATGGCGGTCAGTGTACCTACGCATACATTTCCTGGCTTTCTTACACCAGTACTGTCACAACTTTCTTTCCAAGACACTGACTACTTTTCTCACATGCATCATGGGTGACAGGCGAAAGATCGTCCGAAAGACTGTTTGCCTCAACCGGGTATTGAACTCACAACCACCAGGTCACCACTAACCAATGAGGTACTGGGTCAGGCTCTGTCTTTGAAAAGAGGGAAAACATTTTCTCCTTTTCCCACAAGGTTTTTTTTTAACCTCTTACCTCAGAGCTGACAAGCATGTCTTAACCCTTCACCAAACATTCCCAGGTTTTCACGACCCTGAGAAAGAAGCCTTCTGAAAACACTGTGGGAAAAGGAGAAAATGCTGGTAACCAGCATTTTCTGCTTTTCCAACAATGTTTCTACCCTTCCTAAAACAAATTTCAATTTTTGAGTCACATTAATTTTGTCGTCTGCAAATGCTTCCAATTTGGACTAATCTAAAATTATGTTGTTTGGTAAAGGGTTAATTGAAAGCATTTTGCAGAGGACAAAATTAACGTGACACAAAAATTTGAAATTGTTTTTGGAAGGATAGAAAACATTATGGGAAATGGAGAAAATGCTGGTAACCAGCGTTTTCTCCTCTTCACAGAATGTTTTCAATGCTGTCTTCCTCAGGTTCGTTGTAAGTCGAGGATTGTGTGGGTCAAGCCCTGGTAGCTTAGTCAGTAGCGTACAGGACTTGAGAACGGGGTGTTGCTGGTTCGTTTCCAGGCTTAGCCAATTTCTTTCTGAGGACTGATGGTAGTCATTGTGACAGGGTTTATTTCTCTCTCACCGTTGACAATTGTTAACATTGTGACAGTAGTTATATTGGAAAGCAGCCAGTGGCTTGGAAAGAATACTGTGTGGAGTACTGGTTAAAGAAACTCCAGGAAAGCATGTACAGGTGTACTTGCTACTGCGATATAACTGAAATAAAGTTGAAAACAGTGTTAAACACCATACAATCAATCAATCAACTGGATTGTGTGGTAAAGGGTTAACCCAATAATACTGGGGTGATATCTGGACTGAAAACAAATTATTACAAAATATACTATGGACAAAATCAATTTTGAAGGAAAGAAAAATGCTGTTAACATTTTATGATTAAATGTAACTTGTTGTCATACTCAAGAGCGCCTTTATCCACAATGTTTTCCAAAGCTGTCATTTGCTATGAAAAAAGTAGACAGTTAACGCATTACCACACAATCCCGAATTTTAACGACCCTGAAAAAGAAGCCTTTTGAAAACATTGTGGGAAAAGGAGAAAATGCTGGAACCACAATGTTTTCAAAAGGCATCTTTCACATGGTCGTGAAAAATTGGGATTGTGTGGTAAAGGGTTAAGCCAAATTTTGTCTTTTCCTGATTACCTAAATAGCCTTTGTTACCCTTTACAACACAATCACGAGTTTTAATGATCCTGATAAAGAATCCTTTTGAAAACATTACAAGAAAAAGAGAACTAAGTCATGCAAGTAACCAGCATTTTCTTCTTTTCCAGCAATGTTCTCTACCCTATCAAAGAAAAATGCATCATTTGAGCCACATTGAAATTGTTGTCTGCAGATGCTTTGAATTTGGACAGGTCGAAAATTTTATCGTTTGGGAAAGGGTTAAACACTGGATTGTTTATTAAAGGGTAAGTTTTAGGATCCAGAAATACTACAGTGTTGTAGCTGTGGGTTAATTGTTGCTTCAGGGACAAAGTTCATTGGTATGTTAGGCCTTGTAAACAGCTGCAGTTCCTTGACAGATCATTGAGGTCAAGTGGTGTAACCCTGTACCACACAATCATGGATTTTAATGACCCTAAAGAAGAAGGCTTTTGAAAACATTGTTGGAAAAGGAGAAAATGCTGGTAACCAGCATTTTCTCCTTTTCCCACAACGTTATCAACCCATTCAGAGACTGAAACCATCATTTTGAGCTACATTTACTTTGTTGTCTGGAAATGCTTTCAATTTGGTCTTGTCCAGAATTCTTTTGTTTGGTAATGAGTTAAGCTTTTACCAAATGTTTTACTGACCCTGAAGAAAAGGCTTTTCAAAAAAATGCTTGGGAAAGAGGAGAAAAAGCAGGTTACCAGCATTTACTCTTTTTCCCACAATGTTTTCTATCCTTTCACAGATGGATCCCATTGAACCTCCTTCAAGTCTTTACCATACAAACCTGAGTTTTAACAACTCTGAAGAAGGAGGCCTTTGAAAACATTGTGGGAAAAGGAAAAATGGTTACCAGCATTTTCTCCTTTTCCTACTATGTTTCTGCTCTATCAAAGACAAAAAACATCATTTGAGATACAGTCATTTTGTCGTCTGCAAGTGCTTTCAATTTAGTCAAAACCAAAATTTTGTCATTTGATAAAGAGTTAATCCTTTACCAGACAGTCTTGAGTTTTAATGACCCTGAGAAAGAATTCAATTGAAAACTTTGTGGAAAAAGGAAAAAATGCTGGTAACCAAAGACAAATTCCGTCATTAATTTTTAGCTATATTTGATTTGTTGTCTGCAAATGCTTACAATTTGAACAAGTGTAAGTTTTTGTTGTCTGCAAAAGGCTTTGAGATCTGTTGTTTTTTTCATGTAGTACCGGTAAATGGTATAGCCACAAGTAGATTATCATACTCCATCAAATGCAAAGAGCTATAGTTTTTGTGTTGTCCATCCATCTGCCTGTCCATCCATCTGTTCGCCCAGACAGAAATCTGCTCAAGTCCATGACGAAAATAGATGAAACTTCATATATGAGTTTGTTATTATGGTAATCTGCCTATATAGTTTATTTGTTTTTTCATTTAATGCGTGTTATTATGGTAATCTGCCGATATAGTTTATTTGTTTTTTCATTTAATGCCATGTCATAGAAAAAGGGGGCTTGATGTATATTTCCAATATGGACCAATATCTCTTTAACTACTGGACAAAATATTATGAAACATTCTTACTCATATTGTTTATCATAAGCGACACACTCATCAATTGTTGTTATATAATGAAATACCATATCATGGAAAAAGGCAGCATTATATATATAATTTTATTTTGGACCAGTAACAAAAAGGCCACATGTACATGCAAAAAACAATACCTCATATGTTTCTATCAAAAAGATCTTTTTAGGTAGGGTATATCATTTCAATGAAATAACTTGTTAAACATTTTGTTATAAGGCTTCAAATGGGTAAACCTATGGGTCTGTTAATTCCTTAAGTACAGGACAAATTTTGTCATTTGTTCCGAGCCCCGGTAGCTCAGTTGGTAGTGTGCAGGACTTGAGAACATGGGGTCATGGGTTCAATCCCTGGCTAGGCCAATTTCTTTCCAAGGATTGATGATAGTCATTGCGACAGGATTCAGGACTCTCCCTCCGCTGATCACTGTTTCGACAATGGTTATGTGGGAAAGCGCTAGTAGCATGAAAAGAAAACTGTGCGGAGTATTGGTAAAAGAGACTCCAGGAAAGCATGGATATGTGCACTGGCAACTGCGATATAACTGAAATATTGTTGAAAACAGCATAAAACTCCAACAGTCATCAATCATTTGTCACTTGATGGAGATAATTGTTGAAGAGAAGGAAACACAAAGGTTGTTGAATATTAATCCTCATCCCGAGTTTTAATGACCCTTGGGATGAACGCTTCTGAAAACATTGTGGAAAAAGAAGAAAATGCTGGTTACCAGCATTTTCTTCTTTTCCCACAATGTTTTCTACCCTAACAAAGCCAAATAATCCCATTTTTTGAGCAGCAATGAATTTGTCGTCAGCAAATGTTTTCAGTTTGGGGAGGGGTCCTTTGTGGCTCAGTATTGGACTCGTAACCTGGAGGCCCCTGGTTCAAGCCCCACCTGATCGGCTGGTTTTTTGTGGAATGTCCTTGAGCAAGACACTTAAGAACCCTAGCCTAGTACTGATAAAACCCAGGAAATACATGAATATGTGAGCTGTCGCCGTGATATGACTGAAATAATGTTGAAAGCAGCTTAAAACAACTTCATCAATCAATTCAGTTTGGGCAAGTCTAAAATTTGGTCATCTGGTAGAGTTAAACAGTTTGCATTGATCTGGCCCTAAGTTCTGCATCCAAGCCATTTGTCGAACAATTCATATATTACAATGTTTTGATTAAATAACAGCTGCTACATAACTGCACTGATCCTTTACCAGAGGGAGAAATTTCACACGTATCCTACATCACAGCATTAATTTGCAGAAATGTCTTTAAAAAAGATAGCGTAAATCTGCCAGCGAATACGCAGGGGCCCTTAGATCATTATCTTCCGCTAGATGGCATTCTTCAAATACGCATCTATCTGATTTGGGCATTCTGGGTACAGAACTGGACTACTTTTCAAAACGACAATCGTTACTTTGAATTTCAAAATAAAATCAACGTTTACTCGATAAAACGCTATCTGGTGCGATTCATTCAGCTATGATCAGCTAGCATGTAACCTATGCACCAGCCATTTATTAAAACAGCCCCTACAAGCTTGGGTAATAGCTTCAGTATAAGCCCTACTTTTCCCTTGTATATGGGATGGGTGATGCGTCATAGCAGACAGGTTGAATCTTTGAAGAATATGACATGCGCAGACAACGGCCCTTAGATTTAACATGTCTACATTTTTTACCAATCACCAATTTTTAATTATTCATTTGTTATCAGTACCAAAAGTAGGTCAAAAGCCAGCACGTTCAGCTATGCCGAAAAATAAAGTGTTGCTTGGTCAAGTGATAGAGTACTCTTATGTCTTGGAAAAGGTTGAAAATTTTTTTCCCTCCATGTTTAAAAATTCAAAAGACTTTTTTCTAGGGTCATCAAAGTGACCATGTGATGGACTCTTTACCAAATGATAACATTTTAGACTGGATCAAGTTGAAAACACTTGCAGACAACAAATTTTATGTCCCCCGAATGACAAAATTTGTCCTGGAAATGGTAAGAAAATGTAACATTTTCTCCTTTTCCCACAATTTTCTCAAAAGTCTTCTTGTTTATGGTTGTCAAAACTTTCAATTGTAACAGGTTAATACTTTACCAAACAACAAATTTTTGGACTGGTCTAATTTGAAAGCATTTGCAGACAACAAATCAGATATTGATCGGATGGTAAGATTTATATGAGGTAGGTTAGAAAACATTGTGGGAAAAGGAGAAAATACTGGGTACCAGCATTTTCTCCTTTTCCCACAATATTTTCAAAAGTCTTCTTTTTCAGGGTTGCTATAGCTTGGATTGTTTTGTAAAAGGTTTAGCAAATATACCGATAGATCAATATCTAATGTTGTTTATTGTTTACATGGAAATATTGGTTTCCAATATACCATAATGTTTGGGATTGACCATTCCATATGTTTCTTCTCAGAATTGTAACAGAAATTAATAGAGATATGTGTAGAGATAAACTGTATGTATCTATTCATCTTAGGATCATTACTTTAGCATTCGATTAGGGTTCTTCGTAGTCAGAACTGTAACAGAAATATAGATTTAAGAAAAGAGATTGAGCTATGTTCTGTGAAAAGGTGGCTAACTGCATCTGCAAATATTAATGACCCAGGTCAGCGCAGGAACTGTAACATTAATATAGATTTAGTATAGCCATGCTCTGTGAAAAGGGGGCTTAATGCATCTGCAAAAATTAACGACTGACAGCGCAGGCTGACCTGGGTCGATATTTTTTGTTAAATGTCAATTTTCTACATGTACAAGGATCAATCTACCTAGTGTTTCAGTCACTTGTTAGACAAAATGGATTTTAATGATCCGTAATTACATGATGACTTGCTTGGTATAATGCATTTCAGAGATACATTAATTAAACACCCTTTTGCAAGAGCATGGCTCATTTGTTTAATGCCATTTTAACAGCTTAGGTCATATCATGGCAGTCAGTGACACACCCATGTGTTTCCTGGCTTTCTCACACCAGTACTAACACACCTTTCTTTCCAAAGCCACTGACTACTTTTCTCGCATGCATCAGAAATGAGAGGCATTTAAAATTGCCAAAAAGAAAGTTCGCCGCAATCGGGTGTTGAACCCGCAACCTTCAGATCACGAGTTAGATATGAAGGGAATCTATTCTAAGAAGAACTAGGGTCTTGTTCCTTCACTTTTATGTATCTGATTACATGAATTTCTCTATTACCAGCAGGCCATACCAAGTATGCTTAGAGTACATACCAAGTATGCTTAGAGTACAGAGATACCTAAATCTTACTATATGAGCCATCCTCTGGCAAAAGGGGGCTTAATGCATCTCCATGATGCATAATACCAAGCAAGTCATTACTGTATTATGTATCCATAAAATTGATTTTTCAAAAACAACCAACTGAATCAGGTACAATGGTCCGTTCAGTTGCAGAAAATCGACCAATATCAAAAAGCTTCATCCCAGGTTAGCTTGCGCAGGCCCCTGCAGATTGTGCAGGCTGACACGGGTCAATACTTTTTGCAGATGCATTAACCCCCCCTTTTCACAGCACATGGCACACGTTCATCATCACTATCACATATTACATTAGACTGCCCATAGTATATGATATGCTAACTAGATCTCTTTCCCTCTAGATTCTTTCTTTTTAGCTCACCTGAGCACAAAGTGCTCATGGTGAGCTTTTGTGATCGTGCTTTATCCGTCGTTCGTCGTGCGTCATCCATCGACCGTCGTCGACTTTTACCTTGTGTATGCTCTAGAGGCCACATTTTCAGTCCAATACTCATGAAACTTGGTCAGAATGTTTGTCTTGATGATATCTCAAGTGAGTTAAAAAATGGGTCACGTCGGGTCAAAAACTAGGTCACTAGGGCAAATCTTAGAAAAACCTTGTGTACGCTCTAGAGGCCACATTTTCAGTCCAAAACTCTTGAAAGTTGGTCAGAATCTTTGTTTTGATAATATCTCAAACGAGTTTGAAAATGGGTCACGTCGGGTCAAGAACTAGGTCACTAGGTCAAATCCTAGAAAAACCTTGTGTATGCTTTAGAGGCCATACTTTCAGTCCAAAACTCTTGAAAAATAGTCAGAATGTTTGTCTTGATGATATCTCGTATTAGTTTAAAAATGGGTCATGTCAGATCAAAAACTAGGTCACTAGGTCAAATCTTAGAAAAACCTTGTGTACGCTCTGGAGGCCACATTTTCAGTCCAAAACTCTTGAAAGCTGGTCAGAATGTTTGTCCTGATGATATCTTGGATGAGTTCGAAAATGGGTCATGTCGGATCAAAAACTAGGTCACTAGGTCAAATCTTAGAAAAACTGTGTGTATGATCTAGAGTCCACATTTTCAGTCCAAAACTCTTGAAAGTTGGTCAGAATGTTTGTCTTGATGATATCTGGGACGAGTTCGAAAATGGGTCATGTCAGGTCAAAAACTAGGTCACTAGGTCAAATCTTAGAAAAAACCTTGTGTATGCTCTAGAGGCCATATTTTCAGTCTAAAACTCTTGAAAATTGGTTAGAATGTTTGTCTTAGTGATATCTCTGAAAATGGGTCATGTCGGGTCAAAAACTAGGTCACTAGGGCAAATCTTAGAAAAACCTTGTGTACGCCCTAGAGGCCACATTTTCAGTCCAAAATTCTTGAATGTTGGTCAGAATGTTTGTCTTCATGATATCTTGGATGAGTTTGAAAATGGGTCATGTCGGGTCAAAAACTGGGTCATTAGGGCAAATCTTAGAAAAACCTTGTGTACACTCTAGAGGCCACATTTTCAGTCCAAAACTTGAAAGTTGGTCAGAATGTTTATCTTGATGTTATCTTGGACGAGTTTGAAAATGGGTCATGTCGGGTCAAAAACTAGGTCACTAGGTCAAATCATAGAAAAACCTTGTGTACGTTCTGGAGGCCACAGTTTCAGTCCAAAATTCTTGAAAGTTGGTCGGAATGTTTGTCTTGATAATATCTTGGACAAGTTCGAAAATGGATCATGTTGGGTCAAAAATTAGGTCACTAAGTTAAATTTTAGAAAAACCTTGTGTACCCCATAGAGGCCACATTTTAGTCAAATACTCATGAATGTTGGTCAGAATGTTTGACATAATGATATCTTGAATGAGCTTGAAAATGGGTTACATTAGGTCAAAAACTTGGTCACCAGGTCAAATCTTTAAAATAGCTTGTGTAGCTCTAGAGTCATCATTTTCTGTCCAACACTTATGAAAATTAGTTAGAATGTTTGTCTTCATGATCAGTATGATGTAATTGAAAATGGGTCACATTGGGTAAAAAAACTAGGTTGCCATGTCATGTCTTGGAAAAACCTTGAGTACACTCTAGAGGCCACATTTTCTGTACAATACTTATGAAAGGTGGTCAGAATCTTTGTTTTGATAATATCTACAATGGGAAAATGGGCTATGTTTGGCTAAAAAGTAGGTCAGGGAGAGAAATTCTAGAAACAAGCTTGTATACAAGCTAGAAGCCAAATTTTCAGCCCAATAATTATGAAAGCTTGGTACATTGTTTGTCGTAATATCTCGAAAGAGATTGAAAAATGGTTATATTTGGTCAAAAGACTCGGGTGAGCGACTTCAGGGCCATCATGGCCCTCTTGTTTAACCATCAGCTGAGCCCGGGTAGCTCAGTCGGTAGGGTACAGTACTTGAGGTTGCGGATTCGATCCCGGGCTTGGCCAATTTCTTTCCAAAGGTTGATGATAGTCATTGCGACAGGATTCATTCCTCTCTGACTGCTGAACACTGTTTCGACAATGGTTATGTGGGAAAGCAGCCAGTGGCTTGGAAAAAATTTTATACGGAGTACTTGTAAAAGAAAATCCAGGAAAGCATGGATAGGTGCACTGGCTGCCACAATATAACTGAAATAATGTCGTAAACGGCATTAAACACCATACAATCAGGAAATCGGTCTAACCATCTGTCTATATGGAATATGCCTGGAGCATGGAGGGATGTACTGTAAAGCTTACAAATTCATCATCTCACAAATTACATAAGACTGGTTGTGGTATATGATATGCTAATAGGATCTTGGAATTACTGAGATCTAGATCATATTACTCTGATTATCATCAGATCTGTGATATAACCCTTTACCGCACAACAAAATTTTAGAAATGGTCATTGGGTTGAAAATATTTCTTGGCAATAAATTGAATATGGCTAAAATGATAGGATTTGTCTTCGGAAGGACAGAAAACATTGTGAGAAAAGGAGAAAATGCTGGTAACCAGAATTTTCTCCTTTTCTCAAAATGTTTTCAAAAGCTTTCTTCCTCGTCCACTTTAACCTTGGACAGTTTTGTAAATGGTTGATTGGGTGAGGTTAGTCATTACCCCTTGCAAATGACTGTGTGTCTTGCAGGCAACCATTTTTGTAAACATTGTAGCTCAAGGAGAAATTTGTTGAAAACTGTTAGCTTCTATGAATTGACCTTTTATCAATTAACCCAATAGAAAACCATCCCTTTTTGAAACGAACTTGCAGAAAAAGTCAAAAGAAAACATTGTGTGAACACTTTCCTCCTTTTCCCACAATGTTTTTTACCCTTTCTAGGACAAATCTCATTGTTTGAGCCACATTTGTCACATACACATGTATATGCAAATGCTTTCAATCTAGAATAAGTGTGAAAATTTGTTGTGGCGAAGACAACACGATCCCGAGTTTTATTGACCCTGGGGAAGAAGCTTTTTGAAAACATTGTGGCAAGAGGAGAAAATACTGGTAACCAGCATTTTCTCCTTTTCCCAATATGTTTTCCTAGCCATTTAGATACAGGTTTTCCCAATTGAGCTAATTCTGTCAATTTAGGTAAGTGTGAAAATTTCTTGTCAGGTAAAGGGTTAGGTTGATTATCCATATTTTATGAAGATGTCTCCATGTCCTTTGCCACAAGTTTGTTTCAGGAGTTATTGAGTTAATCGGCAAACACGCTGCTAAATAACCTGTTACTGCACAATCACAAGCTTTTACAACCTTAAGGAAAAGGCCTTTAGAAAGCATTCAGAGAAAATCCTTTTCCCTCAATGTTTTCTACCCCCTCCAATGGTGAATTTCTATTTTTGAGTCACAATTATTTTGTTGTCTGTAAAAGTATTAACTTTGAGCAAGCTTAAAATTTTGTCATTTGGTATAGAGTTTAAGAATGCGGTGCATCGTAACTTTTATTCTACCATTTGCGACCTTAGATGAACTTTGGGGAGAGTATAAATTAAAGCCAAATAGTTTGCACATACGTGTAGTCTGATACAGCTGTACAATCTTCTCTTCTCTATCACAAGTTTCGGTCATATAAGCCCTGTTCAATGCACATAAAATTAGCAAAGTGTATTGTATAATTTTGAACTATTTTTATTCAGCAGCATAAGAGTCAAGATGGGTTTTTGTCCTGTATCGTGCACTATCCTGCAAAGTTGTAAGAAATGAACATCTTTTTTGCAGCATCATGCATATGGGAAACCGCTGGCAAAAATAGATAAATGCAAACAAACAATCCTAATGTCACGCCCACGTGATAAGCATTGTCTGCAAGGATGAAACAAATAGAATTATTTATGTCATGTGTGTTGAAATAATTGGTCAAATTCATGACGAATAAACAGGGCTTATCATTGCACTAGACCAAGGCACCCTTGGTAGTTCACCTCAGTTTAACTCTGCCAGAACTTCATCCGTAGATACTGGAAGACTTTGATTTAAAAATATCACGTGATTGTTTATATCTTTACCTAATAATCCCAAGTTATAAGTACAGCGAGAAAGATAGCCTTTGAAAACATTGTGGGAAAAGGAGAAAATGCTGGTAACCAGCATTTTCTCCTTTTTCCACAATTTTTTCTACCATATCAGAGACAAATGCTTTTAATTTGGACATGTCTACATTTTGTTGTGTGGTAGAGTTAATTCTTTACCAAATGATCCCAAGTTATAACTATGCCAAGAAAGATAGCCTTTGAAAACATTGATGAAATAGAAGAAAATACTGGTAAACAGGTTATTTTTTCTCCTTTTCCCACAAGGTTTTCTCTCCTGTTACAGAGAAATTCCATCCCCAGATCATCAAGCCATATCTAATTTACTGTCTGCAAATGCCTACTAGTTTACTAAAAACCTTATTGACGAGAAAAGAGAATAAAAGAATATCATTTCATCTATCTATCTAGAAAAACTTGTACAAAAGTATGTGATATTTTGGAACAATTGATTGATTGATAGTATGGTATTAAACGCCGTTTTCAATATTATATCAGTTACATCGTGGCGGCCGGTGCACCTATCCATGCTTTCCTGGAGTTTCTTTTACTGACCACCACGATATAACTGAAATAATGTTGAAAACCAAGTTATAACGCAATACAATCAATCAATCAATCAATCATTACCTTTTACCAAAACAATATTGAGTTTTCAAGACCCTTGGAAAGCAGCCCTTTGAAAACTTTGTAGGAACAGGAGAGAATGCTAGTGACCTTGTAAGATTGTGTGTTTTCTGGGAAAGAGTTAACACCTTACCAAATAATTTGTGTGTTAACAACCTCGATGAAGAAAGCTTCTGAAGACATTGTGGGAAAAGGAGATGCTGGTGACTATAATGTTACTGTTTCAGAGACAAATATTGTTATTTTAGCAACATATTATTTGTCATTTGCAGATACTTTCAATTTGGACAAGTTTAATACTAGTATATTAACCGTTTACCACACAATCCCGACTTTTGACGACCCTGAGAAAGAAGCCTTTTGAAAACATGGTGGGAAAAGGAGAAAATGCTGGTAACCAGCATTTTCTCCTTTTCCCGCCATGTTTTCTACCCTTCCCACAGCAAGTTTCAATTTTTCAGTCAGATTTAAATGTCTGCAAATGCTTACAATTTGGACCAGTCTAAAAGTTTGTCATTTGGTAAAGAGTTAAGTCTCTACCAAACGACAAAATATTGGACTTGGCCAAATTGAAAGTGTTTGCAAACAACAATTTAAATGTGACTCAATTGATGGAATTTGTCTTTGACAGGGTTGAAAACATTGTGGGAAAAAGGAGAAAATGCTGGTTACCAGCATTTTCTCCTTTTCCCACAATGTTTTCAAAAGGCTTCTTCCTAAGGGTCGTTAAAATTTGGGATTGTGTGGCAGAGGTAATTGAAGGTCTAAAAATGGCCTGCACAGTTAGTGTAATGGTTCAAAGTACACTTTTAGGACTATTTAGTACGTTTTGAACGGTAACCGTATGATTTTGCCATATACATCTACCATACAAATGCAAATTAACACTTCATAGAAAGCATTTGAAAATATTGTGGGAAAAGGAGAAAATGCTGGTTACCAGACAGAATTTTCTCCTTTTTCCACAACATTTTTTGTCTTTACATAGACAGATCCTGTCATTTCAATCATATTTAATTTTGTCGTCTGCAAATGCTTTCAAATTCGACAAGTGTAAAATAGTGTTTCTTGGTAAGGAGCAATACAGAATCTCTGCACATTCCAACAATATTTAGACTTCAAGTCTATATTTAAAGCATTTATAGAAGACAATATAGATATGGCTTAAAAGCTTTCGGTTTCGTCTGTTGAAGGATATAAATTAAGTTTTGCTGGTATGCAGCATAATTTCCTTTTCCCACAATGTTTCCAGTTGCCTTCTTCCATGCTCAGGACTATAAGGACAGAGTTTTTTTATTAACTCTTCACCATTCAACAAAATTTTAGACTTACCTGAATTGAAAGCATTTGCAAAAATATATAAAATGTTGCTTCAATGCTAGGATTTGTCTTTTGTAGGATAGAAAACATTGTGAGAAAAGGAGAAAATGCTGGTTATGCTGGTTACCATCATTTTCTCCTTTTCCAACAATGTTTTTAAAAGCCCTTTCGCTCAGTCATTAAAACTGGGGATTGTGTGATAAAGCGTTAAAGAATAACTCTTTACGAAATGACAAAATTTTAGACTGGTCCAAGTTGAAAGCATTTGCAGATGACAAATTATATTCCACTTCAGTGATTGAATTTGCCTTTGAAAATGGAGAAAACATTGTCAGAAAAGGAGAAAATGCTGGTTACCAGCATTTTCTCCTTTTTCCACAATGTTTTCAAAAGGCCTCTTTCTAAAGGTTGTTAAAACTCGGGATTGTGTGATGAAGGGTTAAAAAGTGTAATCTATGGAATTCTGAGGATGATTTTAATTATCTGCTCCCCAGCTCTGTCCATGTTGTGTGAGATATTTTTGACAAATTCTGCCTTGACATCCCAACAGTAGGCCTGATTTTATTGGTTGGAAGGTACACACCCATTTCATTTAATAGACACACCCAGGGCAAGGTTGCTTAACTCTTTACCATACAACAAAATCTATGACTGAACCAAATTGAAAGCATTTGCAGACGGCATATTACATGTAGCTTAAATGGTGATTTCTGTACTTATTAAAGAATAAAACATTGTAGGAAAAGAAGAAAATGCTGGTTACCAGCATTTTCTTCTTTTCCCACAACGTTTTCAAAAGCTTTCTCTTTCAGGGTCATTAAAACTTGGGTTTGTGTGGTAAAGAGTTAAAAGGTACTTAAGAGTTTGTATTCAACCATTCTTATATCTAAGACTAGCCATTTGATTGGCAGAGATGTTTTGTCCAAGCCATTCAAATCGCTTGTTTATGAAATTTAAGATTTGATTTAGGCGGTGCCTAAATGCAATCCCAGGAATAGATATCGGATGGTTCCTCATTTGTTTGGTAATTGAAGGAAGGTTTACCCTTGAAGTATCGAATCGGGGGTTGCTGGTTTGAATTCCCAGCTTGGGCAATCTCTTTCGGAGGACTGTTATTGCGACAAGATTCATTTCTCTCTCTTAACTGATCATTGTTAAGAGGATGGTTTTGTGGGAAAGCAGCCAGTGGCTTTGGAAGAGTAGTGTGAAGTATTGGTTAAAAAAAACTCAAGGAAAACATCAAACCATTTATAGGTCAACTTGCTGTGGCAATATAACTGAAATAATGTTGAAAGATTATTAACCACGGTACAAACAAACAAACACAGCTTCTGTGCAGTCTTATCTTGATCTATGTTGTCTGCAAAATAACTTAATCTGGGCTCTGTACTATGAAGGTAAACAATAGACGACAGATAATACCAGCCAATTAATCATTAGAATTATATCATAGTTTTGTGGGTTATGTAAATATTGTAATTTATTTGCATAACATATACACAGAGTTGATAACAAAATATATCTTTATGACATAAGTTCTCATTGGATATATAGGAAAATAACTAACTGGTGGGTAAAAATTATCTTTTTAGACCATTTCTAGAATATGTGATGATTTTTCTTTCTGTTAGTGACCTTTAAATCTTTACCACACAATCTGGAATTTAAGGACCCTGATAAGGAAAGCTTATGAAAACACTGTGGGAAAAGGAGAAAATGCTGGTGACCAGCATTTTCTCCTTTTCCCACAATGTTTTCTACCCTTTCACAGCCAAAAAGCACAATTCTAGCCACATCTAAATTGTAAATGCTTTCCATTTTTGACTAGTCTAGAATTTTGTCGTTTGGTAAAGAGTTAAACATTAATATTTTTCAGTTGCTCATGCTATATACATGTGGAATTATTTACTTCAGCTTCGCCGAGCCCTAATAGCTCAGTCGGCAGCATACAGCACTTGAGAAAAGGAGGTCAAGGGTTCGATCCCTGGCTGGGCAATTTCTTTCCGAAGATTGATGATAGTCATTGTTGCAGGATTCATTCCTCTCCCACCGCTGCCATTGTTTCAACAATGGTTATGTGGGAAAACAGCCATTGGCTTGGAAAGAATATTGTGTGGAGTACTGGTAAAACAGTCTCCAGGAAAGCATGGATAGGTGCACTGGGTTCTGCAATGTAACTGAAATAATGTTGAAAACGGCTTTAAACACCATACAATCAATCTATCAATTACTTCAGCTACACAGTAAATGAAATGGGTTATGATTTTGTGTCAACTCTATACCAAATGACAAAATTTTATACTGGTCCAATTTCAAAGCATTGCAGGCGACAAATTGAATGTGTCTCAAATGGTGAAATTAGTCTTTGAAAGGGTAAAAATATTGTGGAAAAGGGAGAAAATGCTGTTTATCAGCATTTTCTGCTTTTCCACGATGTCTTCGGAAATTTTACTGCTCTGACAGGGATAATAAAAAAGATAAGGGATTTTTTGTAAACTCATAACTCATTACAAGCATTTTCTCCTTTTCCAAAAATGTTTTCAAAAGCCTTCCTCTTCAGGATAGTTCAAATATGGGATTGCTTGGTATAGGGTTAAAGAAACTCTTTTATATTAGTTAATCAGTTAGCAGCATTTCGTCTTTTCTTACAATGTTTTTCCCAGTATTTTCTTCTTTTCCAACAATGTTTCTACTCGTTCAGATAAAAGTTCCATCATCTGAGCCACATTTAATGGCATTTGCTTATGCTTTCAATTTGTATTAGTCTAAAATTTTGTTGTTTGGTAGAGTTTAATCTTGTATCTCTAGAGTTATCCAACTTTGTTACTATATTTGTTACAGATGTGAGGACAAAGACAAGCTAGAGTTATCTAACTTTTTTTCTATATTTGTTTCAGATGTGACGGCAAAGACAAGCTAAAGTTGTCTATCTTTGTTACTTTATTCATTACAGACGTGAGGACGAATACAGGCCAGAGTATATTTAGAGTTATCTAACTTTGTTTCTATATTTGTTACAGATGTGAGGACAAGACAAGCTAGACTTATCCAACTTTGTTACCATATTTGTTACAGATGTCAAGACAAAGACAAGCTATAGATATCTAACTTTGTTACTATATATGTTACAGATGTGAGGACACAGACAATCAACCAGTCCAGGGTACAACAACAGACACCAGCATGCCGGAATATAGCAGTACTGAAGAAGACACCTCAGACACAGAACCAGTTCAATTACAGCCATTTATACATCAGGTACATCTTTTCTTTCTATGGAAAGGTGGTTTATAATAACTTTTTGCCAGATTTCAAAATTTTTGAGTTCGACAAGATTACACTGCATCACTATGAAATGTGCCACTGTTGGTACAGATGGCTGCATTCGATTGTACTTTACATAATTATGATGTCATTTGTTTTTGTTTATGCATGGTCCAGGTAATAGGTCTAAATGTCCCTTTAACTTTAACAGTTCAATCCTCAGAACCCAGGTTTGAAGCATTACGTTACTCTCCATGCATCACCACTGGGAAAATTGACTAGCAAATTGTGGTTTCTTATGAATATTCATATGGTCGGGAAGTACCCTAATAGCCAATCGAAAGATCAATAACATAATGATACTCTCTTGTAGAGGGGATAATTTCATTTCTTCTGTTACTAAAAATAACCCTAGAAAAAACCCGAGGTTGTCAACAAATATGGCGGCCGTTGGCGTACTTGTCTCCTGTAAGATATGCCATTCTGCAATATAGGGACGACACTATCGATCTTTGTGCACGATTTTAACTGATAATCTTACGGTGTTATGCCGAAAATCTCTTTTAAACGCTTCTCGATTGTGGTGTTGATGAGCGCCGCCATATTTAAAGTATTGCTGAGCTTGATTTGCAACGAATGATGTGATTGGATATCGAGAAGTAAAAAAACAGAAATGACAGCAAATATGTGATAAAAATAGTTTAAATTTTCTCAAAGAAAAACTGAGATCACCTATCAAAATGCTTCATGAATAATTCATGAGAACAAGGAAACGCCAGCGAAATAACCCAAGGGCGATTACAGAATGAATCGAAACTGGGTCACCGAGGATGGAACAGTTCCATCAGTGGAAATAGGAAGTATTGCAGAGACTTCAACTGTTTACCCCTATACCACACAATTTTGACTTTTAAAGTCCCAAGGAACGGAACTTTTGAAAACAATGTAGGAAAGCCAGGAAATGCTTGTAATCAGCATTTCTTCCTTTTTCCACATTGTTTTCTACCCATCCAAAGACAGATATCATAATTTGTGCAACATTTAATTTGTTGTCTGCACATCTTTTCAATTTAGATAAGGCTAAAATTTTGTCATTTGGTAAAGAGTTAAGAAAAGACAAAATTTTAGACTTGTCCTAATCGAAAGCATAAGCATTTGACAAATTAAATTTGACCAAAATGGTGTCATTTGTTGGTGAAAGTCTTGAAAACGTTATGGAAAAAGCTGAAAACCAGCATTTTCTCCTTTTCCCATAATGTTCTCAAAAGCCTTCATCCTCTGGGTCCTCGCAGAATTGTTTGGTGGATAAATAAACCTGGATTATATAATGAATTTGTCTATGGAAGAGGAGAAAACATTGTTGGAAAAAGGGAAATGCAAGTTCATAATTGAAATATCTCTCAGAGTATTGGATAGTATTGATTTAAGATAAGACTATATTTTATGCAGTCTGATCATTTTCTGCGCCATTCACAAAAGCAACCTTTTGAATTAGACCCAAAAGCTTGGGTAAAGGGACTTAAATCCAGCTTTATTGATGAGAAATGCCACAAAATGCAAATTTGCAACAAGTTTTTGTGGAATGTATTTACTCTGATCATGATTTGCCTGTGCTTATCTTTGGACACATTGCAACAAATGAAATTATTGCTCATCATTGGAAGGTTGACAGTTTTTTGTCTTTTTTTTTGTATTTTGAAATTGTGTGTTACATCAAACATGGTATTGTCAGCTTTTGATTAATTGACTGTATGGTGTTTAACGCCATTTTCATTCAATATTATTTCAGTCATATTGCGGCAGCCAGTGCACCTATCCTTGCTTTCCTGGAGTCTCTTTTACCAGTACTCCGCACAATTTCTTTCCAAGCCACTGACTGCTCTCCCATATAACCATCGTCGAAACAATGGTCATTGGTGGAAGAGGAATGAATACTGTCGCATTGACCATCATCAGTCCTCGGAAATAAATTGGCAGAGCCAGTTATCGAACCCACGCCGCCCTGTTCTCAAGTCCTGCACGCTACCGACAGCTACCGGGGCTCGGCGTCAGCTTTTGAACTTCTCACCATAAGACTTAAGAAAAAGAAAGGGCAGTTTGTAACTTCCCTATTTGGTTAAAATCTTTAACAAACATTCCTATGTTTTTATGACTCTTAGAGTAGAATGGTTTAACTCTTTACCACACAGTGAAGACTTTTAACGACCATGGGAAAGAAGCCTTTGAAAACATTGTTGGAAATAGGGAAAAATGCTGATAAGCAGCATTTTCTCTTTTTTCCACGATGTTTTCTACCCTGTCAAAGAAAAATTGCACCATTTAATCACATTGAAATTGTTGTCTAGAAATGCTTTCAATTTGGACAAGACTAAAATTTTGTTGTCCGGTAAAGAGTTCAATAGATTGTGGGAAAGGAGGAAAAGCTAGTACACAGCATTTTTTCCTTTTTCCGAAATGTTTTTACCCCATTCAGAGACAAATCACATCTTTTAAACCACGCTTGAATGGTAATTTTGTAGACTGGTTTTTTCAGGGACCAGTCAAAAGTTGGCCATATCTCGTAAAGAATGACCTCTTTACCAAACATTTTCGTATCATAAGACATGAAAACTTTGTGGAAAAGGGAGAAAACGCTGACTACCAGCATTTTCTCCTTTTCCCCCAATAATTTCTAGCCATTAAAAGACAATTCAATCATTTGGATCAGCCTTCAAAGTTGTGGTTTGGAAAAGGGATCAGGTAGGATACAGCAGATTAGAATTTTTATGGCCCTCCTACTTAGTATGCAGCATGCAAATAGTTTTCTAAATAAACATGCAACAACAAACATGTACGTCTATAAACATCTTATGAGTAACCTTAGCCCTTAACAAAAAAATCCTGGAGTTTTAACGACCCGAAGGAAAAGGGCGTTGAAAAATTTGGTTTAGAGACTCTGAGGAGGAAGCCTTAGGAAACATTGTGAAAAAAAGAGAAAATGCTGGTTACCAGCAATTTCCCTTTTTTACCCACAATGTTTTCTGCCCTTTGAAATAAAAAAGTCATTATTTGTGCATCATTCATTTTGTGACATTTGCAAATGAATTCAAGTTGGACATGTCTCGCATTTGTAGTGTCACATGTCTCCATTTTTAGGTTCTTTTTGAAAATGTGCTGGTGAAAGACACTCCAAGAAAACATGGATAGGTGCACTAGCCTCCACAATATACTTGAAATAATGTTGAAATCTGCATTAAACACCAAAAAAAACACATGTATTTTAAATAAAACCTCTGTTTGTTACCAACTTAGCTTGTTGACAACATTTATAACACTGTACAGATTATTTTTACCTTTTTACCAAACGACAAATTTCTGAACTTGACCAGATTGAAAACATTTGCAGACTATAAACTAAATGTTGCTCATAATTATGATGATTGGTATCTGATAAGGTAGAAAACAATGTTGGAAGAGGAGGCTACTAGCATTTACTCTTTTTCCCACAGTGTTTTCAAAAGCCTTCTTTGTCAGGGTCTTGACTGTTGGGTATTGTGTGATATAGGGTTATATAGACTTGAAAAAATCATGACAAGTGGCACTGCAACATTTTAGACATGTCCTAGTTGAAAACGTTTGCAGATCACATCACCAATTAATTTTGTCTCAAATAATGGATTTGTCTTTGAAAAGGCAAAAAGACAGATCCCTAAACGACAGAATTATCAACTTGTTCAAATTGAGAGAATTTGCAGACATCAAACTTAGATATTACTAGTTGAAAATTGCTTTCATTTTGGAGAGGTCTAAAACGTTGGGGGAAAAGGAGAAAATGCTGGTTACCAGCATTTTCTCTGTTTTCAGCAATGTTTTTTTTTTCCAGCCATCTTTCTCAGAGTCGTCAAAAGTTGGGATCGTTTGGTAAAGAGATTATTTACTTTAGCCTGTTCAGTACTAGTTCTATTTAAGTGAGAGGTTACCTTTGTTTGGCAGTCACCCACCTGTGTAAAAGAGACATTTTATCTGTTAGGGCAGCTGCCATACTGTTTCATGTCAAAATCAAAGTGATTACAGGCTGAAGGCAGCAGGTTTCTTTTCTCCAATGAATATACTTAACCTTGTACCACATAATCCAGAGTTTTAACATCATGTAGGAAGAAGCCTTTAAAAAACATTGTGGGAAAAGGAGAAAATGAGAAAATACTGGTAACCAGCATTTTCTCCTTTTCCCACGATGTTTTCTACCCTATCATAGACAAATTTTATGATTTGAGCTATGTTTAACCCTTTGCCACACGATCCCGAGTTTTAAAGACCCTTAGGAAGAAGGCTTTTGAAAACATTGTGGAAAAAGGAGAAAATGCTGGTAACCAGCATTTTCTCCATTTCCCACAATGTTTTCTTACCTTTCTCGGGCAACTTTTCACTTTTGAGCTACATTTAATTTTTCGCTTGCAAATGCTTTCAAATTGGACAGGTCCAAAATTTTGTTGTTTGGTAAAGGGTTAAATTCTCATCTGCAAATGGTTTCAATTTGGACAAGTCTACATTTTATTGTTGTGTGGTGAAGAGTTGTGTCATACAGAAAGTCAGATACAAGAACACAGTAGGGGTTTTATGAATTTAGAACTGTGGCGTATGATGTAGGAATGTGGTTTATTGTTAAAAGGACTTTTATAGGGGATATATTTAAGGCCAGTCTACACTAGCAAACATTTGTTTGCAAACAACACCAAACATTTTTTGGTGTTGTTTTGTCATGATGTTTTTTAGTTGTCTACACTACAACAAAGAATGACATAGAATGTTTGAAGGTGTTTGAAAATCATGCAACACATCCATCACATCATTTTAAGACAGCAAATTAAATGTTTCAGTTGAAATGCAATGTCACAGTGACAACATTTACATAGCTTTCTTGTTAGAACTACATGTATTTGTAGAATAGTTTCAATTGAAGCAGAGCAGAAAAAACAAGTTCTATATGATGTACTAATCCAACATATTAGCTGGGTTGCTTTCAAAGAAAACATGGAGGTATTGTCATAGCCCTGTCATTGGCTGTGTCATCCTTGTACAAAAACTGACATTTTGTAATATCTCTTTTTATTACTGAGGATATTTCCTTCAAACTTGGACAAGTTGTTAACTATCAAATGGAGAACCAATACCAAAAGGGTGGATAACCATCATAGCATTTTTGACACATTTATGCCCCTTTTTTCAACTTAGAAATTTCCTTAAAAATCAAGCAACTGAAGCGGAACATTGACACCCATATGCAGTGCTCTTGTTTTAAGTATGCACCTAAGGGATGGTTAAAATCTCCATGCCCAATAGTTGGGCTTGCTTTAAGACAGGTACCGTACATCTCGGGCTATTTGCTGTCTCAATAATTATACTCAGTGCCAAGCCTGGTAGGGCAGTCATTAACATGTGGACTTAAAAGGGGGGGGGGGGTATGCCAGTGTATTTGAAGATGATCAAGCTTTATATCTTACCCAAGCTGCTTGGTATCAGATACTTGCTAGCTCTAAAAAGTCTAAAATTTGTTGTGTGCGAAACAGATTACATCATCATCATTATCATCACCACCTCCACTGTCCCCATGGTAATCATTATCAGATGATCAAAATATTCCTATATTTTCAGGTCGGAGGTCACAGCTGTGTGTTGAGGTTTAACGAGACAACGCTGTGTAAGCCTTTGATCAACAGAGAACTTCTATTCTATGAGTCCATGCCCTCAGAACTGAAAAGATTTATTCCTGATTACAGAGGTGAGTTTTCAGCTAAAGAAAACGCAAAGGAAAATTGATAAAACAAACCTGTTTATTCCTACTTGGAGAGCTGAATGAACTTTTCATCAAACAACAAAATTTTAGACTTGTCTAAATTGAAAGCATTTGCAGAAGACAAAAGAAAATGTTATTAGAAAATTGAAATTAGTTTATGGAAGGGTAGAAAACATTATTACTACCAGCTTTTTCTCCTTTTCATTCAATGTTTCTGAAAGCTTTCTTTCTCAGAGTCTTTAAAAGTCAGATATGTGTAGTAAAGGCTTAACTCCTTACCAAACAACACAATTTTAGTCCATATTGAAAGCAATTGCTTGAGGCAATAGATTAAGCATAGCTTAGATGATAGAATTTGTCTGTAAAAGGGCACAAGCTTTTGCAGCCAGTGTAGATCAAGATCAGACTGCACAAAACGTGCAGTCTGATCTTTGATCCACACTGTCCACTTTCCTGAGACATCCCAGACAATATTTACCAAAATTGCTTTTATTTGGTTGATTGAATTTATTGTATGGTGTTTAACGCCATTTTCAACATCAGTTTAGTTATATCGAAGCGGCCATTGCACCTTTCCATGCTTTCTGGAGTCTCTTTTACCAGTACTCTGCACAATTTTCTTTCAAAGCCACTGGCTGCTCTCCCATATAGCCATTGTCGGAACAATGGTCATTGGTGGGAGAGGAATGTATCCTGTGACAATGACCGTCATCAGTCCTCGGAAAGAAACTGGCCGAGCCAGGGATTGAGCACAGGACCCCCTGTTCTCAAGTCCTGCATGCTACCAACTAAGCTACTGGGGCTCGGCCCATATATTTGGGTATTATTTCTAGATTTAAAATGTGTTTTGGGTTTATTCAGCACTCAATAGGTTATATTTATTTCTTACCATTTTATGTCTCTGTGAGGCCAATGATTTGTATGGCACATTTATTTGAGCCATGCTCTGGCAAAAGGGGGTTTAATGCATCTCTGTGATGCATTATACTAAGCAAGTTATCACATAATTATGGATCCATAAAATAAAATTTGTCTAACAATCAACTGAATCATGACGTTAATTGGTCCTTTGGCGTGCAGAAAATTACCCATTGCTAAAACTTTTGAGCCAGTTGGTACAGGCTTACATGGGTCGATGCTCTTTGCAGATGTATTAAGCCCCCTTTTCACACAGAACAGCTCATTTATATGGCAGTGGAGCGATACAGGGCCATCTTTGCCCTCTTGTTTGTATAAAAAGTACCTAAATCTTTTTCAGACAAAAAATAAGATCTTTTGGTAGAGAGTTCACCTGTAGGATAAGTTATTTTTACCCTTTCAAAGACAAAGTTTATTGTGTGAGCCTTACTTAACCCTTAGCCTGCTAAATAACTAAAATGAAATTTTCACTTCAATAGTAAGAACCCAAATGTTGCTATTTCAATGTTATGTTTTGGGGAATACTATCTCCTTATCGGGCAGTGTAGATCAAAGATCAGACTGCACGTTCTGTGCAGTCTGATCTTGATCTATACTGTTCGCAAGAGGTCAGTGAGTTGTGCTTAGCAGCCAAAGGGTTAATTTGTGGTGTGCAAATGCTCTTGGTTTTGGCCGGTAAAAAAATTTATCTTTTGCTAAAAGGTTCAGAAAATGTGTCAGTAGATAGTGGGGCTGAAAGTCTGACCCATAATGTTACCTTGTCCAAATATTTTCCTATAAGCTGTGTCTTCAGGAGACTTCTTGTTGACCCATGTACTGGTCAGTGTCCTATGTATGAAGGTTACAAGGTAAACTGACCACCTGAAATTGACCAAGTGGGAGAGGGGGATGGGAATGGGCTGTTTTGTAAAGTAAGGGAAATAACTCCTCAGATTTTTAGAGCCAAAATCTGTATATTACCTCCCATCTCTAAAATTTAAGACGGTTATAAAAAATGTTCTCTATGAATTCGAGTGTATTTAACCTTTTACCACACTGTCCTGAGTTTTAACGACCCTGTGAAAGAAAATTTTGAAAACATTATGGAAATAAAAGAAAATGCTGGTAACCAGCATTTTCTCCTTTTCCCACAATCTTTTCTACCCTGTTAAAGACAAATCTCATCCTTTGAGGGGTAGTTAATTTGTCGTCTGCTTATGCTTTCAATTTGGACAAATCCAATACTTTGTAAAGAGTTAAGGATTACTAACCCTAACTTATCGGTAAATATTGTGTAACATCAAAGTTTTCGTAAAGGCTAATCAGCCAGTCTCAGCAACTTTCGTCTTTTAATATGACAGTTAGGGGCCATAGACTCACTAATTCATTGGTAAATATCGTGTAACATCGACGTTTTCGTACAGGCTATTCGGCCAATCACGACAGCTTCCGTCTTTTAATATGAGAGTTAGGGGCCTTAGACTTTAAGAGGTACCTTTTGGCCTTGTGACATTTTCTGCAATATTTGTAGGAATAGATCATTTGTTTTTACTGGTCCAAGCCATTAGGGCCCATATTTTACCAACCATTTTGATGGTATTTTTAGTCTAATTCTAAATTAGAAAGTAACACAATTTCTGATTGGTTAAACCACTTGCAATTTCAAGGTTGCTCTTATCCAGAATGTCTCTGCCAAGGTGACAGTTGAGATTAGGAATCAAACTGCATGTTTTGTGCAGTATGATCTTGATCTACTGTTGCCCCAAAGGCAGATTTTTAGCAAGGCTGTTTTAAAAAAACAAAAAAAGAAAATTGAGCTATTGTCATAGCTCTGGCATCGTTGTTTGCATGGTACTATAACTATCAAAACAAGAACCTGTACAACAGCAGCAGGTAACCATCAAAATATTTTTGACACAGTTGTGCCCCTTTTTCAACTTGAAATTTTCAAAAAACTTTGACATTCTGTTACTTCTCAATTATTAATGAGGGTATTTACTTCAGACTTGAACTAGTTGCTAATTATCAAAAATGGAACCAATACAACATGGGCAGGTAACCATCAAAATGTTTCTGACACAGTTATGCCCCTATTTTGACTTACAATTTTTCACTGAAAAGCAACTGTAGCCTAGCGTTGACACTGGCATACGATACTTTTGTATCATGAATGTAATAATGAATGTAATTCCAATAATAATTTGCTAGTAAGATGTAACATTGATGGATGGATGATCATCTGTAAAACTTCATTGGCAGGTATAATTGAGGTTGAGCTGCACGAAGACGGAGATGGGTACATGACATTGATAGGTCGTCCAATGGAGAATCAAGATCGACAAAAGGCCGGAAACTTACCGGCATCACCTAAAGGGTTCGAAAGGGGTCAGTCCCCGACGTCCAGTGGTAGCGAGACAGAGACTCCCAACAGTCCTATGACAAAGTCCAGGAACATCAACTCAGGGTCGTCAGAAGAGTCATACAGGTAGATAGATATACAGTAGTCAAGCCCTGGTAGTGCAGTCTGTAGCGTGCAGGACTCAAGAACAGTGGGTGGCTGGTTAGATTCCCCTGCTTGGCCAATTTCTTTACAAGAAATGATGATATTCATTGCAACAGGATTTATTCCTTTCTCAATGCAGATCATTGTTTAGACAATGGCTATGTGGGAAAGCAGCCAGTGGCTTGGAAAGAATATTGTGTGAAGTACTGGTAACAAAAACTCCAGGAAAGTATGGATAGGTGACAACAAATTAAATGTGACTCAAAAACTGAAATTTCTTTGTGGCAATATAGAAAACATTATGGCAAAGGAGAAAATGGTTGTCAACATTTCCTCCTTTCCCAACAACATTTTCATTAGCCTTCTTCTTCAGAGTCGTTAAAACTTGGGATTGTGTAGTAAAGGGTTACTATGTTTTTGTATGTAAATTTTGTAATTGTCAAAAAAATTAGAAACTGACAAAATTTAAGACTTGGCCATATGGGTAGCAATTGCAGACGGCAAATGGAAAATGGCTCAGACCATTTGATATGTCTTTGAAAGGATAAAAAACATTGTCAGAACAGGAGAAAATGCTGGTTTCCAGCATTTCTCCTTTTCCCACAATGTTTTTGAAACCTTTTTCATTTGGGTCATCAAAACAAGGTATTGTGTGGGAAAGGGGCCAAAAGAGGAAGTGGAAAAAGTCTTACTTGTTTCCCGCTCTTCTTGCATTTTAGTGTCCGTTTATTAAGGAGTGGAAGTATAGAAGTCAGCACACAGACACAGACCATGTTTCACTCGACAGATCCAAAATTAGGTCAGAAGTCGGCAAGTCTGAACCCCTGGAGTCTCAAGTGTCACAAACGGCAGCTCGCAAAGATGATGAATGACAATAAGGACTCAAATCTTAGAAGTATCTTTTTTTTATCAGAAGCACAAATTGTTTTAATCGGATATCAGATCTGTAGTAAAACTAATTAACTGTTTACCACGTGAAAAGATTCTTCCAAATTGAGAGTGATTGCAGATGAGAATTAGTTGTACCTGAAGTAAAGAAATGAAAGAATTAATTGATTATAGAAAAGGGTGAAAAAAGAAAAAAGTGCTGGTCACCATTAGATTTTTGCTCAAATGATGGAATTTGTCTCAAAATGGGTTTAAGATCTTGGTTGCCAGCATTTTCTCCTTTTCCCATGACGTTTTCAAAAGCTTTTTCCTTCAGGGTCATGAAGATAGCGGACTGTTTATCAAAGCGTCAATCCAGCACACATTCACTTGTATGTGTACAGGCATAAACCACAATAAACCATGATGAAATGTGTCATTTCTCTAGTTAAATGAACGATTCATATTCGGTCATATGCTATGGGCTTTTCATAAGGCGTTACCTGTTTTTTTCTCACCATATCACAGAAATTTCAAACTTAACCCTGTACGGAATGACAAATTTCTAGACAAGTCAAATTTGAAAGCATGTATACGCAGAAGCACAAATTACATTCAGCTCAAATGATGATTTCTGTCTTTGACAAGGTAGAAAACATTGCGGGAAAAGGAGAAAATGCTGGTAACTAGGATATCCTTCTTTTTCTGACATTTGTTTTCAAAAGAAATCTCTTTCAGGGTTGTTAAAGGTCAGGATTGTGTGGTAAAGGGTTAACTTGTTTAAAGAGTTGGCAGAAGATAGCTCTAATATGTTCCTAACGGTACCTGCTGTTCTTTGATTCATGTTTCCTTGACTGGTTCCTAGAATTCATATTATTAGAGAATGTAGCAGCCAAGTTCAAGTTTCCATGTATACTTGATCTGAAAATGGGGACCAGACAGCATGGAGATGACGCACCAGAGGCCAAAAAGCGAAGTCAGATTAAAAAATGTGCCTCCACCACATCTAGTTCTGTGGGACTACGCCTTATTGGAATGCAGGTAAGTTATATTCGATTTGAGTCACTCTCTGAAAAAGGATTAAATGCATCTACAAAGAGTATCAACCCATGTCAGCCTGCGCAGGCTGACATGGGTCGAGACTTTTTGCTATGGGTCAATTTTCTGTATGTTAAGGACCACTCTAATTTTGGATTCTGATGTTTGTTTGACAAATTAGATTTTATAGATCCATGATTATATGATGCAATGCTTTGTATAATTCATCATGGAGATGTATTAAGTTCCCTGTTGCCATAGCTCTTTTTTCACAATATATTTCTAGTTTCAATCGCAGTCTGCGGTTGATCTTTGTGTCAATAATCTAATTATAGACATGGTTATGGCATGACTTCACAACGTTGATAATGATTGATTCGCACACTTTTAGACCAGTTCAAGTGCAACGGGGTTGATTTCATATACAGTAGCTTTATGTAACCTGTGAGTGCCAGCAAAAGTACATGCTGACTTTCAACAACACATATCATTGTTAAACTATCCTCCAAAGTCATTGTGAGTGATCCGTTTGAAATTTTCTTGACAATATTTTAAAAGTTGGCGCACAAACAGGAAGTGATCAAGATGAGGCTATTGGAATTTTGATTTCTTTTTTTCAGTCATTGACTTTCGGAAACCGGGTGCAGCGACATCATCTTTGTACAACTGTGAGATGGGGTAAAGTAGATGACGCTGCAATTGGTTTTCGAATGTCCCCAGGCTGTTATTTTTGACAAAGTAACATCTGAATGATAGAATAGAAAAAATAACGGACTGGGACCCAGGCTATGTTTCCAGAGCATGGCTGATTTCTTTTTGTGAACACAGGTTTTTAGTGTGAATCCCAGTTTCAACAAATTTCTGTGAGAGAAACTGGTGAAAGTTATTGCAAAAGAATTGATGTCTTTCGTTTTACCAGGCATTCTCTAGATTTGTTTATGTTACACTTGTTATATCTCAATACTTCTGGAGGAATTATTTGCCGCCCTGAATTTGTAAAGATCCATAAAAAACGATAAGGAAATGCTAGTAGATTGGTATTTTACCAAACGACAAAATACTGAATTTGTCTGCAATTTCAAAGCATGTGCAGAGGACAAATTATATGTGGCTCAAATGGCGGAATTTTTTAGTGAAAGGACAAAAAACTGTGTAATTAAGGGAGAAAATACTGTTTAACAGTATTTTCTCCTTTTCCTACAGTGTTTTCCAAAGTCTCCTCTGTTAGGTTCATTTTATCCTCGGGGTTGTGTGGTAAAGGGTTAACTCTGTACCACAAAATACCGAGTATTAAGGACTCTGAGAAGGAAGACTTTTTAAAACGTTGTGGGAAAAAGGACGAAATGCTGGTAACCAGCATTATCTCCTGTTTCACAGTTTCTTTTCGTCCTTTCAAAAGGAAACCCCTTTGTTACAGCCACATCTGAATCGGAGTCTTCTGCTTCTTTCAATTTTTACACGCCTAAAATGTTGTTGTTTGGTAAAGAGTTAAAGAAAAAGTATCAATAGACGGAGGCATTGCTTATTATTGCCTACCACACAATCCCAAGTTTTAATGACCCTGAGAAAGCAGCCTAATGAAAACATTGTGGGAAAAGGAGAAAACGCAGGTAACTAGCATTTTCACCTTTTCCCACAATGTTTTCTGCCTTTCCTAAAATGAGTTTCAATTTTCAGTCACATTTATTTTGCCCTCAGCAAATGCTTTCAATTTGGGCCAGTCTAAAATTTCATTGTTATCCCCCGCCGAAGGAGGAGGGATATAGTGTTAGCATTGTCCATCAGTCCTTCCGTCCATCCGTCTGTGTGTCTGTCCGAGATAATATCTCCAATACCATTGGACGGAATTTCGTGAAACTTTATACTTGTGTATAATAACCTATTCCGCCGATATACATTTTTTTGTTTTGTTTTGTTTGATGCAAAATGGCTGACTGGGAGGGATTTTGAGTTACACAGTCAGGTAAATTTTTTAAAAGCTCTTTTTTCGGCGGGGGATATCATTTCAACGAAATTGCTTGTTTTTTAAAGAGCTAATTGCACTAAACTTTTATTTTGTTTCAGGTATTTCAGTCTAATTCTAGTGAGTTTGTTTGTCAGAACAAATATTATGGTAGAAAGTTGACAGTGGCAGGATTCAAAGAAGTGATAGAAATGTTTTTGTACGACGGAGAGACAGTGCGTACAGAACTTTTAGACCCGATTCTCAATCGCTTACAGGAGTTATACAAGATTATTGAAAAACAGGACACGTTCAGGTTTTATTCCAGTTCTCTGTTAATAATGTACGGAGGGATTGACAATCACCTGAAACCGGAATGCTCAACCTCAAGTGGTAAATCAGTGCGGAATTCAAGTGAACAAAATAGTGACAATAGTTCTCGTCCAAATTGTACTCATTCTGTGGAAGAGTCGTCAGAAACTGGTCTCGTAGATGTTCGAATGATAGACTTTGCACATTCCACGCATAGTGGGTTTCAGAATGACGCGCCACATAAAGGCGTTGATCAGGGATACTTGTTCGGCTTACAGAATCTCATTAGCATATTCGAAGACATACAGAAACGATCTGCACAGCCGCCGAATGGATGAAAGTGATAAATTTTGTTTTCTTCAAAAAATTTTTTTATAGACAAATGAAAGACCTAATCCAAGTGCAAATCAAGCATATTTCTCAGTGCATGGGTACCGCTGCGCAGGGAGGTTTGGGGAATTGAGGGAAGGCAGAGGGCGACCTTTTTTTCAACCCTTTACCAAATGACAAATTTAAGACTTGTCAAAATTGAACGCATATGCAGACAAGTTAACTCTATACCACACAATCCCATGTTTTAACGACCCTGAGAAAGAAGCCTTTTGAAAACATTGGAGAAAAGGAGCATTTTCTTCTTTTCCCACAATGTTTTGTAATCTTTCAGAAACAAATCTTATCATCTGAGCAACACATGATCTGTTGTCTGCAAAAGCTTTCAATTTGGAAAAGTCTACTATTTTTGTTTTGTGGTAAAGAGTTAAATGTTACTTGAATGAAAGTTTTTGTTTGTGAAAGGTTGGGTGAAAGGCTAGAACACTTTGTGGAAAAAGGAGAAAATGCTGGTTACCAGCATTTTCTCCTTTTCCCATGATGTTTTCAGTTAGGGTTGGTAAAGGTTCGGATCATGTGGTTATGACTTAGAAAACAATCCTATATTTGAATGTGTGAACAGATGAGCATTTGAAAATTCTGTTGGAAAAGAATAAATTGCTTGTATCAAGCAATTTCTCCTTTTCCCACAATGTTTTCTACCATATTAGAAAAATTCAGCTAGTAAAATTTTGTTTAGTTTCATTTTTAGATTTTTCATCTCAACATGGCAGCAGTCCAAAGGTGGTCGTTCTTTTTCATGAGAGGAAAGGATGTTTTATTATCGAAAAAAAATGAAAAATACTAAGATTTTGGATAGCTTTTTGTTGCAGTCCTCCTCCCCTACCCAAATTATTTGTAATTACTCCCTGCTTCCTTCATACCCCACATACTCCTCCTACTCCTATAGGTATTAATGCACCTTAATGATAGGAAAGGTTGTAGGGTGTTTTGTGTGTAGTGCAATAGTGGTTTTTAAAGTTTTGTTGCGTACAAATGGCTGGCTTTCCTTGATCATTTTATATTGAAAAAGTGTTACTATTACCTGTAGTCTTGTGAGTAAATAAAGAGGACATTATCAGAAGTAACCAGGGCTCAGTTTCATGAAATAACTTAAGTCTCTTATTTTGCTCAAATCCACTGACTAAATCATTTTTATACCAAATGACAAAATTTTGAGCTTGTCTAATCATACCTCGCACCGACGAAGTGGAGGGGGGTAAGCACTGGTTTCACCATATCTGTATGTCCATCTGTTAATCCGTCCATAATAAACTATGTAGATTTTTTTTTCCTTGCTCTAACTTAAAAATTGTTGGACCTAGGACCCTGAAACTTTATACATGTGTTTCTCATGACCAAAGGAGATGCCCTATTGTTGTTGGGTCACATAGGTCAAAGGTCAAGGTCACTGGTGATCATTTGGTCTGAAAAATCATTTTCGTTCTCTGATTGTGCTGTTTCAGTGACAAGGTGCTGGTGGGGTGATATTTGTCCACTTTGCGACAGTTCTAGTCCAGCTTAAGTTAAGTTTGTTATTTGAAACACATATCACTAACTTTAACAGACCCTATTAAAGTTCTAAAATTGTAGTCTGGCATATTGTTCCAGACTTAGCTCAGTAAAATGATGGACTTAAGTCTGTTAGCTGAGTTCATTCCATTTATTTTGTTGTGTTAGGTCTGGTACATTGTGCTAATGAGTCTTGAACAATGTGCTAACTTGGGATTGTAGAGTTTTTCTAAGGTTTGTTAATTTAAGTAAGTGAAATGAATCTCTAATTAACAAACTAAATCTAAAATCAGAAAACATTTCTGTTGGTACATTTGAGCAAAATCAGAGACTTCTCCCTCAAAGCGCCTTTTACGACCATAATTGCCTTTACAGCCAGTGTAGATCAAGACCAGACTGCACAAAACATGCAGTCTGATCTTTGATCTACACTCTTCGCTTTGCTTAATCTTTATAGACATAAGCAACCATGAAACTGAAATCATTTGGGTTTTACTTTTTGACTGGAAATGTCCATTGGGTTTTTTTGGCACTTTAAGGGTTAAGATTTATTTTGTGAAATTGGGCTCAGGATCCCAATTATTGCATCCCTAACCTATTATTGAACAATCCCATGGTTAAACCCCTTGTCAAACCACCAAAATTTCAGAATTGTCAATCTTGAAAGCATTGTAGATAACACATGAGCCCTTTTACCACACAATCCCGAGTTTAACGATCCTGAAATAGAAGGCTGTTGAAAACATTGTAGAAAAAGAAGAAAATGCTGGTAACCAGCATTTTCTTCTTTTCCCACAATGTTTTTGTGCCCTATCAAAGACAGAAATCATCTTCTAAACCACATTTATTTTGTTGTCTGCAATTATTGCAAATGCTTTCAATTTGGTCATGTCCAAAGTTTTGTCGTTTGGAAAGAGTAAACTGTGGCTCAAATGACTGTATTTGCTTCTAGGAGGTTAAAAAGCATTGCTCCACAACATTTTTAAAATCCTTCTTCACCAGGGTCGTTGAAACAGTGGATTGTTTGGTATGTGAAAAAGATATTTCATGACTGAAAAAGAGATTTTTTTTGTCTGTGAAAAATGAAAATTTACGAGAAAGATATTTACTTTTTATTGTAGATTTTCCTCTTTTTTTTTTTCTTAAGCAATGTTTCATGTCTTTTTTCATGTCCGTGGTAACCTTGACAACTATTTAATAAGACAGACAAGTTCAGTGAAAAAATGGGAAGAAAAGAGATCTCATATTATTATTACTAAATTTTGGACACAATGAAATTCAACTCATTTGCAGATGACAAATTGGAATGTAGCTCAAAGGATGACTTCTATTGTTGACAGGGTAGAAGAAATTTTGCCCAAAGCATTTGCAGACAACAAAAGTGACTCAAAAATTGGAATTTATTTTTGGAAAGGTAGAAAACATTTTTGGAAATGGAGAAAATCTTTTCCATATGTGTTTCCAAAAGCATTTTTCTGTAGGAACGTCAGAATTTAGGATTGTTTCGTAAAGGATTAAAACGCCTTTCAAAACTACCTTAGTGGCAAGTGTAGATCAAGATCAGACTGATCAAGATCAGCATTTTAGAGTCAACAAAATTGAAAGCATTTGCAGATAACCAATTTAATGTAAAACACATAAGATGATTTCTGTCTGTGATGGGGTAGAAAACATTGTGGGAAAAGGAGAAAATGCTGGTTACCAGCATTTTCTCCTTTTTCCACAATGTTTTCAAAAGGCTTCATCTTCAGGGTCGTCAAAATTTGGCATAGTGTGGTAAAAGGTTAAAAATGATTGGTGAATACAGGCCATGGTAAACAGTATTTACTACTTTTCCCACAATAAAAGCCTTTTTACAGGGATTGTGTAGTAAAGTGTTTATGTTATGATATTTCTCGTAGTGATTGTGCTGTGTGTTTAATGCCTGTAATTTAGTGCTTGTGTGATAGTGTGGCAGGCCATACTTAGATCTTCTTTTGTCTTTTATTTATCGGTTGATTTTTAGCTCTACTGGGTAAAAGCTAGCAGAACTTATGTCATGGTACGGTTCTCGTAATCCGTCCGTCTGTCTCTCTGTCTGTTAGTCTTTTTCTTGTTTACAAGATTAAGTTTGCATTTGTGGTTGGATTTTCACGAAACTTGCACAGTTTGTTTATTTTATTAATAGCTTGGACCCTATGACTTTGAAAAAAATCTGACAATCAGTAGGAGAAAAGTAGCCATTTAAAGTTGAAAATTTATGTATCTTGTCTAGGCTATAAAGATCGCATTTGTGGTCAGATTTTCATGAAACTTGCACAGCTGCTTTACATGATCAATAGCTTGCGACCTATTGATTTTGAAAACATCTGACAGGGGTTGATTAATACAATGAGTAGTGAAACCTTATCAACTTTTGCTGGATTCCAAACAATTGGTTTTGAGAAATTGTACCTCAATTATTTCATCATTTATTCAATTCACCATGCCTACACAATGTATGCTAGAAAATAAGCAAAATCACTGCCAGTAGAGCGATTCAGGCCCTCAAGGACCTCTAGTTACTGTATTTTTTGTTTCACAGTATTTTTAGTTTATGTTCATGTAGACATTACTAATGGCCCAGGTATGTGAGTGGTTTCTTTTATTTATAAACCCAATACCACACAAAAATTTTTATACTTGTCTCACTTGGAAACATAAGCAGACAACAAATTGAATGTGGCTAAAATGGACAGAATAGTCATTAGAGGTGATAAAAAAAAACAAATTAGATAAGGAGAAAATGCTAGTTACCAGCAATTTCTCCTTTTTTCAAAATGTTTTCTCTCTGTTCAAGACAAATTCCAGCGTGTAGGCAACAGTTGATTTGTCCTCTACAAATGCTTTCAAAATGGACAGGTCTGAAATCTTATTTTGGTCAAGAGGTGAGGTTTTCTTATCGGTACTTGAAAACATCAAAATATTGTGGCAAAAGGAGAAATTGCTTGGCTATCTTTTTATCAAACTAGTCAGCTGCAAGACACAAAAAGTTGTATAAACCTTTACCAGACAGTCCTGAGTTTTAAAACATTGTGGAAAAAGAAGAGTGCTGGTTTCCACAATGTTTTCTATCCTTCCAAAAACTAATTTCAATTTTTGAGATTCATTTATTTTGTCATCTGCAAATCCTTTCACTTTGGACAAGTCTAAAATTTTGTTGTTTGGTTAAGAGTTACAATAAGACTCATATGAGTGATGCTCTATGAAAAGGGGGCTTTATGCATAGATCTGCAAAAAATATCGACCCAAGTCAGCCTGCGCAGTCCGCGCAGGCTGACCTGGGCCGAAACTTTTTGCTATTGGTCAATTTTCTGCAGCTCAAAAGCCCAGTATACCTGATTATTCAGTCGGTTGTTATACAAAATGGATTCTATGGATCCATAATACAGTGATGACTTGCTTGGTATCATGCATCACAGAGATGCATTAAGCCCCCTTCTGCCAGAGCACGGCTCATATGTATACATCTGTAGATTGTGGTGTTTGTAAACATTGTAACAAGTAGAGAAAATTGCTTCAGTGCTTCTTTTTTTTTTTTGCATTCTAAAAATAAATTTTTACCTGACAAAATGTGCAAGGCAGATAGTAGTGCTATGGTTTTCTGTTTGAAGTGGGACCAATGTAATGTAAAAGTACTTTTTTTGTGTGTGTGTGTTTGAAGATGCCATCTGAAATCTTTACCACATGACAAAAATGTAGACCTGTCCAAATTGAATTCATTTGCAGACAATAATTTAAATATAGATCAAATAATGGAATTTGTCTTTAACAGCTTAGAAAATATTGTGAGAAAAGGAGAAAATGCTGGTTACTAGCATTTTCTCCTTTTCCCACAATGTTTTCAAAAGCTTTTTTCTTCCCAGTGGTTAAAACTCAGGATTGTGTGGTAAAGAGTTTTATTAAAGCTTTAACCCTTAATTGAATAATTTTGTGTTTTAATGACCCTTAGGAAAACTGTTTTTTGAAAACAGTGGGGATAAAGGATAAAATGCTTTCAATATTTGCAAGTCTGAAATTTTGTGATATGGTAAGGAGTTAAAAAGCGTTGTGTGTTGCACTAACCTACCGCATTTTAGAGGTATTTTTAAAGCCCTGTCATTGTCATTCTGTGAAAGTTTTTGACACTATTTAAATTTTTTCATTTTTAGCTCCACTGGCCGAAGGCCAGAGAGCTATTGTCATGGCGTTGTGTCCGTCGTGCGTCCGTCCGTCCATCCGTCCGTCCGTCCGTCTGTCCGTCCGTCCGTTCGTGCGTGCGTCCGTAAACTTTTTCTTTAAAAAACTTCTCCTCAGAAACTATTGACTGGATTTTTACCAAATTTCACAGGAATGTTCCTTTGGTGGTCCTCTTTCAAATTCCTTCAAATAATTGTGTTCCATGAAGAATTCTGGTTGCCATGGCAACCAAAGTAAAAAACCTTTAAAAATCTTCTCCTCCCAAACCGCTATTTGGATAGCATTATTATTTTGCAGGAATGTTCCTTAGATACAGGTTTACAGAATTCCTTAAAAAAAAAAAGATCTGTCAAAAAACATGGCTTTTATGGGAGACTCATTTTCCTTTTATGGTATAAAGTAAAATCTTTGAAAAATTTCTTCTCTAAAACTATTCATTGGATTTCATTGTTGTTTTGCAGGTAAGTTCCTATGGTGGTTGTCTACCAAATTGTTTCTTCAGTGAGCTGAAATGCAGGATTGAATGATAATTGTTAAAAACTTCCTTTCGCCATTATAGAAACATCAGGCCTGTGGAGCGATACAGGCGCTCAAGCGCCTCTAGTTGAAGATATTTTCTTCAAACTTGACAGCTAGTTTTTAGCCCTTTACCATGCAATCCAGACTTGTAACGACTTTGAACAGGAATGCTTTGAAAACATTGTGGGAAAAGGAGAAAATGCTGGTTACTAGCATTTTCTCCTTTTCCCACAATGTTTTCTAAAAAAACTTTCAAGAAACTAATCCAATGATTTAACCAAATGTGATCGGTTGTCTGCAAATGCTTTGAGTTTGGACCAGTCTAAAATTTTGTCATTTGGTAAAGGATTGACTATTAAAAGGGGAACCAATACCATCAGGAAAGGTAACCCTAACAATATATTTAACACAGTTATGTCCCTTTTTCAACATAGAATTTTCACTAAACACCAACTACATCAAACACCAACTACATCAAAGTATTGGCACCACCATACGGTGCTGTTAAGTTGGGTTACTATTAGGTTATACTGTTATGATCTCAATGTTTTATTGCTATTTTTGATTTGATTCCATTCTGTGTCCATGACTGAATGTGGCTTCACTACAATGGCAAACAGTATGACAAAATGACAATAATATGTACAGTTTTATAAAAGTATTATAGTAAACATTTAGCCAAATGACAAAATTTTAGACCTGTCCAAATTCAAAGTGATTGTAGACAACAAAATAAACATGACTCAAAAGTTGAAATTCGTTGAAGGGTAGAAAACATTGTGGGAAAAGGAGAAAATGCTGGTTACCAGCATTTTCTCCTTTTCCCACAATGTTTTCATAAGGCTTTTTCTTCATAGTCGTTAAAACTTGTGATTTTTGGGCAAAGAATAAAACCGTTCACAAGAAGAAGATTCTGTTTTAACCATTTCCAAGACAATCCCTTGTTTCAGTGATCCTTGGGTAGAAAGACTGAAAACATTGTGGGAAATGGGAAAAATGCTGGTTCCCATAATGTTTTTTGTCCTTTCGCAGTACAAATTGCATCATTTTGAGCCACATTTCAAATATTGTCTGCAGATACTTGCAATAAGAACAAGTCTAACATCTTGTCATCTGGCAAAGAATTTATGACCCAGAGAAAGATGGCTTTTGAACAGTTGTTAATAAAGATCTATTCCTTAACCCTGTACCACACAATCCCAAGTTTTAAGAACCCTTGAGAAGAAGGCATTTGAAAACATTGTGAGAAAAGTTGAAAATGCTGGTTAGTTGAAAATGAAGGTTACCGGCATTTTCTTTTTTTCCACAATGATTTCCGTCTTTTCAACTGTAAAAATTGCATCATTGCATCACATTTTATTTGTCACCTACAAATGCTTTCATTTTGGATATCTCTGAAATTTTTGCATTTTGTTAACAGTTTATTTTATGTTGTAGCAGCTAAGTTTGATGTTTATTCCTTTACCACAAAGTGGCGAGTTTCAATTACCTTGAAAAAGGCCTTGGAAAACATTGTGGATAACCAGTATTTTCTCCTATTCCCACAATATTTTCCACCCTTCCTAAGACATGATACATTTGAGCCATGTTTGAATTGTCGTCTGCAAATGCTTTCAGTTTGGACCAGCCTGAAATTTTGCCATCTGGTAAAGAGTTAGTCCTTTGCCATATGACAAAATATTAGACCCATCCATATTGGAACAATTTGCAGATGATAAACTTGACTCAAATGATGAAATTTGTCTGTGAAAGGGTGGAAAACATTTAAGAGAAAAGGAAGAAATGCTAGTAACTGGCATTTTCTCCTTTTTTCCCCACACTGTTTTCATGATCTTTAAAAGTTTGGTTTGTGCGGTAAAGGGTTCATTTGTCTATTTATGTACATGTATGTGCTTCTTGACAATAACTATCAAAACTTGAATTTTAACAGACGACAAAATCTTAGACTTGTCCAACTTAAAGCTTTTGCAGATGACAAATATTATGTGGCCCAAATGGTATCATAGGTGTCGGATAAGGTAGAATACATTGCGGGAAAAGGAGATAATACTGGTAACCAGCATTTTCTCCTTTTCCCCTCAATGTTTTCAAACACCTTTTTCCGGGCCGCATGTGGTAAGGGATTTGGAGCAATAAGATATGGCAGTTGAACATGCATAGAGTGCTTCTTTAGGGTATACTTCATCTAAGGTCAGTTATTGGCATTCAGACTTAGGCATTCTATATTGTATTAGGATGCCAACAACCTAAGTTGATATACCTACTCAAACACTTCATCCGTTGATCTGGGTTATCTCATTTGCATTTATTAAAGGGAGGTAATAATGATATCCATTATTGTACCAAATGACAAAGTTTTCAGACTTTTCCAAATTAAAAGCATATACAGATGATATATCAAATGTGGCTCAAATGATAGGATTTGTCTCTGAAAGGCAGAAAATAATGCAGGTAAAGGAGAAAGTGCTGGTTACCAGCATTTACTCTTTTTCCCACAATTTTTCCAAAGGCTTCTTCCAGTGGTTTTTAGCTCCACTGGCCAAAGGCCAGCGGGCTTATATCATGGCCCTGTGTCTGTCGTGCGTCCGTGTGTTAACTTTTATCTCAAACATCTTCTTCTCTGAAACTACCCATCCGATTTTGATGAAACTTCACAGAAATGATCCTGCCTTGGTCCTCTTCAGATTTCTTGAAAGAATTTGATTCCTTTGAAAACTCTGGTTGCCTTGGCAACAAAACTGAACAATTTTGAAAATCTTCTTGTCTGAAACCATAAGGGCTAGGGCTACCAAATTTGGCATGTAGCTTTATCTAGTAGACCCCTAGCAAGTATCTTCAAATTATAGCCCTGGGGTCAAATTTGGCCCTGCCCCAGGTGTCACAAGTTTTATATGGGCTTATATAGGGAAAAATTCAAAATTCTTCTGGTACCTAGCTATAGGGCCTAGGGCTACCAAATCTGGCATGTAGCTTTATCAAGTGGGCATCTACCAAGAGTACCCAAATTATAGCTCTGGGGTCAAATTTGGCCCCGCCCCGGGGGTCACAAGTTTTACATTGGCTTATATAGGGAAAACTTTAAAAATCTTCTCGTATCTAGCCATAAGGCCTAGGGCTACCAAATTTTGCATGTAGCTTTATCTAGTGGGTCTCTACCAAGGGTGCCCAAATTATAGCCCTGGGGTCAAATTTGGCCCTGCCCTTGGGGTCACAAGTTTTACATGGGCTTATATAGGGAAAACTTTGAAAATCTACTTGTACCTAGCCATAAGGCCTAGGGCTACCAAATTTTGCATGTAGCTTTATCTAGTGGGCCTCTACCAAAAGGGCCCAAATTATAACCTTGAGGTCAAGTTTGGCCTCACCCCAGGGATCACAAATTTTACATGGGCTTTTATAGTGAAACCTTTATAAATGTTCTTGTTACTAACCAAAAGACCTAGGGCTACTAAATTTAGCCCTGTCGCAGGGATCTCATGTTTTACAGGGCCTTTCATTTAGCAAACTTTGAAAATCTTCTTGTTCATAACCACACATTCTGGGCCTGTATTATTTTGTATGAGGCTTTATCTTGTGGACCTCCACCAGGATTCAAGTAATTGTAGCTTTGTGGCCAAAAATGGCATTGCCCTGGGGTCATAACTTTCTTGTAGGATTTTACACAAAAAAATTTGCATGTCTTCTAGTTTAAACCAATTGGCCAAGTAATGTAATGTTTGACTTATTAGCCAGTGGAGCGATACAGGGCCATCGTGGCCCTCTTGTTTTCAAAACAGAATAACAAGAGTTGAACAGCTAGCCTGTAGTGCTATGCAGACTGAAATTTGAATGTTGTCTGTACCAAGTTACAAATGAAGTTTAGATTGATATTTGTATTTTGTGAATATTATTAAATTTTTTGTTTTTAGTTGGAAATATAAATGTCTTTATTTACAGTTTTGATATTGTTAAGATTTAAGGGTCATTCATTTTGAAATAAATACCAGGAATTTCATTTATTTTTGTTGCCTTTGGTTGTGCCACGAAGTACATCTACCCTGTGTAACTGTCACTCTTTAATAGATGATGAAATATTAGATTCTTCTATATTTAAACAATTTGTGGAAGAAAGTTGTGTTAGTACTGGTATGAGAAAGCCAGGAAACACATGCCTAGGTGCACTGACTGTCATGATATAACCTAAGCTGTTAAAATGGTGTTAAATACAAACAAACAAAGAAATTGAAAGCATTTGCAGATGACAAACTGCTCAAATGATCAGATTTGTTTTTCAAAGGATAGAAAATTTTATGCAAAAAGGAGTAATGTATACATGTATGTAGATATATTCTTGTGTCAAAAAATTTGCAAATTACTGATTACGGACATTCTGCATACGGAAATGTTTGCAAATCCAAGATACTTTTTATTTGTTGGTATACTTGTGGTAATATACACGAACAGAAAAGTTTGTAAATTTTACAAATTTGCCAAATTGCAAAAATTTCCATGCCGTAAAAATTTCCACTTACCGGAATACAGTATATGCGGATAACCAGTATTTTCTCCTATTCCTGGAATGTTTTCACAAGCCTTTTTTCCTGGGGGTCATTAAAATGTATGCCTAGGGTAGCATCAGGTATGTTTGTGGACAGTGTAGATCAAGATAAGATTATTCATTCAGTGAAGTCAGATTATTGGTCTACACTGTGCAATATTATTAGACACAATCTGGCCATATTGCCTTCACTATTTACCAAACAATCTTAAGTGTTAACCTCCCTGACAGAAAAGACTTGAAAATGATGTATTCAAAAGCTTACTTTCACAGCCAGGGTCGTTAAAAGTGGGGATTGTGTGGTAAAGGCAGTTGAGCAGTGCAGGGCCATGATGGCCCTCTTGTTCCTTAGTGTCACATGAAACTTGGTCATACATAGTCTGTTATAGGGATAGTTGAACCCTTTACCAAACAATCCTTTGTTTTAAACCCCGAGGAAGACACCTTGTGAAAATATTGTGGGAAAAGGAGAATTTGGTGTTAACCAGCAAAAAAAATGGCAATAGCTCTTCGTCTTCATCTTTTATTGTCTGAATGTGTCCATTTCATTTGAGCAATACTCCATGAAAAGGGAACTAAATGCACTATCCACGTAGGCAATAAAATCCAGAATCAATGCAACGAAGGCTAAAGGCTGGTGTTTAATTGATGACACACCCAAGCTGAGCCATTTATAGTCAACAAAAGGGATGAATAATGCACTTCCATATGATCATATGTTTTTATGCCGTCTTTAGAAAACTTTATGAAAAATAACCAGCATTTTTCCTTTTCCCACTAAGTTCTCTACCATTTTATAGACAATCATAAATATTCGGGTCCAATGTAGGATTAACCGTCCACCAAACAACCGCATGTTTTAACAACTCAGGCAAAGACAGCTTTTGAAAGCATTATAGGAAAAAGAGAAAATGCTGCTAACCAGCAACTTCTCTGTATCTCAAAAATGTTTTCTATCCTTTCATTTTGGAAAAAAAGAAAATGCTGGTAACCAGCATTTTCTTAATGTCATAAAAAATGTTTTCTTTCCTTTGAAAGATAAATTCTGTAGACTAAGATACATTTAAATTGTTTTTTTTTTGCAAATTCTTATAATTTTGACTAGTACCACATTTTTATCTTTTGGTAAAGAGTGAACACTTTTCCAAACGACAAACTTGTGACTGGGCAAACTTGAAAACACTTACAGATGACAAATGTTGCAAAAAATGGCAAATTGTCTTTCATAGCGTAGAAAATATAGTGGCAAAATGAGAAAATGCTGGTTACCAGCATTTTCTCCTTTTCCCACAATGTTTTCAAACGCCTTTTCTTTCAGGGTCCTTAAAAGTCAAGATTGTGTGGTAAAGAGTTAACCGTTTACCACACAGGCAAAAATGTAGCCATGTCAAAATTGAAAGCAAATGCAGACGACAATTTAAATTTAGCTCAAATAATGGAATTTGTCTTTGATATGGTTGAAAACATACCGTTTACCAGCATTTTCTCCTTTTCCCACACTATTTTTAAAGGCCTTCTCTTTCAGGGTCATAAAAGGTGTGGTATGTGGTCTTGTGTGGTGTAGAGTTAACCCTTTACTCCACAATCCTGACTTTTAACAATCCTAAGGAAGAAGGCTTTTAAAAACACTGCGGAAAAAGGAGAAAAAGCTGGTAAACAGCATTTTCTCCTTTTCCCACAATGTTTTATAAACTTTCAAAGACAGAAATCATCACTCTAGCAACATTTAAGATAACGTCTGGAAATGGTTTCAATTTGGTGTAGTCCAAAATTTTGTCGTTTGATGAAGAGTTAAGACACTAACTGCAACATAATTGATGTAATATTAAGTACAAAACAAGCCATCAAAAACTGTTCAGTGGAAACAGAAGGCATATTCTAAAGGCTTGATCTACAAGTCATTCGTTGGACATCTGTCGCACTGACATAAGACCTGGACATCGGACTTGAGGGGATGCCAATGGTCCAATATATTTGGTAAACTTGGTTATCAACCATTTACCAGACAACAAAATTTTAACCTTGTCCAAATTGAAAGTATTTGCAGACGACAATTTCATTGCGGCTGAAATGGTGCAATTTTTCTTTGAAAGGGTAGAATTGATTGATTGATTGTATGGTGTTTAACGCCGTTTTCAACATTATTTTAGTTATATCACAGGGATCGAACCAGCGACCTCCTGTTCTTGAGTCCTGTGGTGCGCTACTGGGCTTGGCTTGTTAGGGTAGAAAACATTGTGGGAAAAGGAGAAAATGCTGGTTACCAGCATTTTCTCCTTTTCCCCCAATGTTTTCGAGAGGCCTCTTCCCCAGAGTCATTAAAATTGTGCTGTAAAGGGTTAAAAAATGTATTGCTATTTTTTTTTGCATTGCTAAATACGCTGGCTTTTGACCTTATTCTGAGTATGATTTAACCGAATGAATAGTAATTTGTGATTGGTAAAAAATGTGGACATGTTTATTTTGCGGACCCCTGAAGGTCTATTTCTAGGCAAGTGTTGGTATTAAAATTATTTTCATTATTTCTCTTCATAGTGAATCACATGTTGAAATTTTCATATTCCAGTATCCCAAGCATCATCTATCTTTCTTTTTAAGATATTTCTTGTTATATCTTTCAACATTATTTTGCTCGGGCAAGTTCTAAACAATTTCTTTGTGTGTGTATTTTTTTCAATTTAGACTAAACAGTCAATTAGAAATGTTGTGTAACCTTGGTCATTAAGATTTAATAGCTTTAACAACATCCCTTAATTAGAATTTCTTTTGGCAAGTTTTTTTTTTTGTATGTTTCTTTTTTCCCAGAGGTTTTTTGTACTTAAAGGCCCAGTAGTGGCCAAAAGTAAACAAATCCAGGTGTAAAAATGCATTGAAATTTTAAATCATACCGTTCAAAAGTATTGAAATTATTGTGAAGATGACAATCTTTTATTGTACGGTTGTTCCAAGTGTTAGTGGCTGGCAGAAAAATGAATCTTCAAAACGGGTAAAAAGTAAACAAAAGATAGGATAACCTGGTAACAGGTACAAAATGTCACTGAAATAAAACTCTTAAATATCTTAAATTCCAAAATATTTCTATGCAAATATTCCAGATTTAAAGCATCTATTCTGTGTTTTCATAACTCATCTTTATATGCAAGTGACACAATATCACAGTTTAACCCTTTACCAAACAATCTTGACTTTTAATGACCCTGACGACGAAAGCTTTTGAAATCATTGTGGGAAATGGAGCAAAAGCTAGTTACCAGCCAAATGTTTTCTACCCCATCAAAGAAAAAATACCATTATTTTGGCAAAGTTTAAATTGTCTGCAAATGCTTTCAATTTGGATAAGTCTACATTGTTGTTGTTTGGTAAAAAGTTAAGTACATAGAGGATATTTGTTTTTTACGGTAAAAGACAAATCGAGTGAACATCATCGGTAATATTTTCACAAGTGGCACAGCCATAAGTGAAAATATTATCGATTATGTTCACTCGATGAAATAAATTTCGATCTTTCACCGTAAAAAAAAACCAAATATTCTATTTATTTCATGCTTTTAACCCTTTCTGGGAGGAACTTAACAAAAATCCAGTACAGTTCTTTTAGGTTATTCCCCGTGGCGTACCTCCTCCGCAAAGCAGCGCATTACAATATTACATCAAGCGCAAGAAATGTAAGGTAAATTACGTCATATTTCCATCTGGTTGTGAGGCACGCGGATTTTACCCAGGTAACTAGTGCGCGGGAACAACTGTTTCTGCCTTCAATTGAAGAGCTAGAATATAAAAATCACTGGTTGTAACATGAAATATCGAAAAATATTTCACTGATATTTCTCGATAACCTACCGGAAAGCATGAAATAAATGTATGCTATTGAATTTAGAATAGTTGGTAAGTGCAGACCTAGAACACATTGTGGGCCTCAAATTTGGATGATCACACTCTTATTTAAGTCATGCAGAAGAACGTGTCAAAACAGTTTTCTTGCATTGAGATCATCATTTCTGGAAACAATGTGGTGAGTGAAGTTCTCTTATCTGATAAGGACTTCCTGTCCTTGCATTACTCATCAGGAATGTAATATTATTACAGACAGGCAACATGACTTTTTGAATATTTTAGGTTACTTTGTCCTTTTCATGGTAATCATGTACTTAAAGGCAATTCTGTATTTAGAGGCCATACCAGGAAAGTGAGAAAGGTTGTCTCTAAAGGAAGATGATACTTTTATACAAGTTTAATGGCATTCATCAGGGATGAATGTAAAATGAATACGACGGTTTAACACAAAAACTCTAATCTGTTATTTTGCTCAAATCTCCTATCTCATTTACAGACTTAAGTTGAGATCGTTAAGACTCGTGTCTCCTATATCAATACACTTTAGTCATGTTCTAAAGTCCTAAGTTGACATGATGTTTCAGACTTAATTGGGCAAAATAATGGACTTAAGTTTGTTAAATGAGCTAAATGTGTTTATTTTACTGAGTTGTGTCTGAAAAATTATGTCAACTCCAATTCAACAATTAGTTGAAAGTAATACAACTTTTGGTTGACTAAACCAAATTGTTTAGCCAATCAGAAGTTATGTTTACTTTCAAATATAGAAACTTCATCAGCATAAAACGAAGAATATTCTTAGGAACGACTGATGATTACAGACCCTAGAAATTAGACCCAAACAGACGAAATATCCCGGTCTATTTCATTTAAAATGTCTCAGCAAAGCCGCCAGTGTAGATCAAAGATGAGACTGCATGTTTTGTGCAGTCTGATCTTGATCTACACTGACTGCCAAAGTAATTACAGTATCAAAGACGCTTTAACCCTTTACCACACAATGACGCCTTTTGACGCCCCTGAAGAAGAGGCCTTTTGAAAACATTGTGGAAAAAGGAGAAAATGCTGGTAACCAGCATTTTCTCCTTTTCCCACAAAGTTTTCTACCCTATCAAAGAAAAGTTGCATCATTTGAGCCACTATGAAATTGTCTTCTGCAAATGCTTTCAATCTCAATGTGGTAAAGGATTAAGAAAATAATTTAGTTAAGTATTTCTACAGGATCGGAATCTTCATATTGACAGTGTTGTCATCTGAGGTTAGTGCCTACATAGTATCTGTTGATTCAGGAGAACAGTTCAGCTGCACCAAGGCAAACTTCACATTCTTACCAAGTAAGCTGATATTTTTTATACATTTGTTCCACTTCTATTTTTTAAAGAAAAGAAATACAAAATACAGTAAAGTTTTATTTGTATTAACATTTAATATTGTAAATATTTTCTTTTATTAACAAAAAAAAAGTTTTTTTATGACCTCTTCAAGACAACTTCCCGTTGTCTGGCAGAAAAAAATCATTTTTGAAAATACTGTGGTAAAAGGAGGAATTATAAAAAAGAGCAATTTCTCCTTTTGCCGTATTGTTTTCTTACAATCATACATATTCTTTTAGCCCCTTACCAAATGACGAAAAACTTTACTCACTTAAATTGAAAGCATTTGCAGACAACAATACATATGCAGTTCATAGGATGATGCTTATGATGTTTTCATAAGCTTTCTTTCTTCCCCAGGGTTATTAACCTGTAACCGGCCTTTCATGACTATAGTTACCTTTGCCGCCAGTGTAGATCAAGATCAGACTGCACTTAATGTGCTGTCTGATCTTTGATCTGCACTATTTGCTTTGCTGAGCATTCCTTACAAGAGCACCCTTGAATTTGCAATTATTTGAGTCTTATTCCTAGACTGGAAAGGTTCATTTGGTATATTCGGTGGCATAAGGGTTAGAATATGGAGTTGTTTGGTAAAGGCTTAGTGATCAGACTAAGATTTAATCAACCTTTTACCACACAATCCCGAGTTTTAACGACCCTGAAGGGAGAGGCTTTTGAAAACATGGTGTGAAAATGAGGAAATGCTGGTAACCAGGGTTAAAATATGGAGTTACTTGGTGAAGGCTTAATGATCAGACTAACATTTAATCAAACTTTTACCACACAATCCCGAGTTTTAACGACCCTGAAGGGAGAGGCTTTTGAAAACATGGTGTGAAAAGAAGAAAGTGCTGGTAACCAGCATTTTCTCCTTTTCCCACCATGTTTTCTACCCAATAAAAGACAGAAATTATCATTTGAGCTTTATTAATTTTGTTGTCTGTAAATGCTTTGAATTTGGTCCTGTCTGAAATTAAGTTGCTTGGTAAACAGTAAATTTTCACTGCTTTTCAGCCAACTGCTACATCAATTCTAATGAATGGAAAGGACAGAGAAATGTAACAAGCTCTGGGCTGCCATGTCAACCATGGGCTGATAATTCACCACACCCACATGAGCACCATGGAGACGACCAATTTCCTGATAATACTGAAAGTGAGGCTGGTAACTTCTGCAGGGATCCAAACACTAGGGGCGCTCCGTGGTGTTATACCATAGATCCCAATACAGAATGGGAGTTTTGTAATGTACCTAAATGTGTTGGTGAGTATCAACTATATACAAAACAACAAAAAATTTTACATAGCATTCATAAATGGCTTGCAACAAGCGAAAAGGGGCATTTGGACATTTGCGTAAAGTGCCATCTCGGATCAGCCTGCGAAGTCCATGCAGGCGATTCTGAGATGGCACTTTACGACTACATTAGATTTTGTGCTACAGCAGACTTGCGTAAAACAGAAAATCACAAAAAACGGAAAGTGTCGTTTCGGATTAGCCCGCAATGACTGCGCAGGCTGATCCGAGACAACACTTTACGCAAATGTCCAAATGCCCCTTTTTGCGTGTCGCAGATCAAATAATTGAAAAAAAATGGACAGCCATGATGACAGCCAGGTATAAACTATTTTGTCTGAAGGAGAATTGAAAGGCATTAGGAAAAAATTGTGTCTAATAAACCATCTGGAATCTTGTGTACAGCATGCACAGCACATGTAGTCTGGCAGTCCCAGGTTCAATACTTGCTCAAGGCAATTTTATTTTTATTTTTGAGGAGTGTCCATAGGTAGGACAATTCAGTTCCCCAGCCTATTGATGGTAAAAGCTAGGACACACATGCACAACTGTGCTTGTAGCATAATATGACTGAAATAATGTTGAATACAGCATTAAGAAAAAATAATTGAAAAGCTTCACACACATTTCATGACTCTATGTAATTCATTGCCAATTTATTTATCATTCATAGATATATTAAGTAATTTTTCCCACAAAAAGCAGTCTGCTACACAGTGAAAAAAGTTGCCAGCAGGAGGTATTTTTTTAAGTCACAGCTTGTTTCACTTTCCTTTTGAATTTTGTTCATTGCATTCCCATGTCTCAGGTGCACTCAGAGCCACAAAATGTGTTGCATTTCTATAGAGGCCCTGAAGTTTATGCCAGTAACTCCATGCAAAGCAATAATCTTTTTGACAACCATATGACAGGCAGTTTTTGAAAAACGTTGAATAAGAACAAAATGCAGGTACATCTTTTCCTACACTGTTTTCTACCATTCCAAGACTAATCCAATCCTCATATGCACAAAGTATTTGTAGCTGGAAAATACTTTCAGTATAGACACATCTTTAATTTTGTCATCTGCACTAAAAATATGTAATACCATCCATTTGATACCATGCAATTATACAACACAATTAACACCACACAAGAGCATGCTATGTGCAACATAAGGTGCCCTTGTTAAAAAATGTAAATCAAGATTGGACAGTCAAGAAAGTGCATTCTGATTGTAGCACCAAACCCACACTTAATAATTACCAAACAATCTTGAAAAAAAAAAAACATTTGAAAATACTGTGGAAAAAGGAGAGAATGCTGGTAACCAGCCTTTTCTTCTTTTTCTACAATGTTTTCTGCCCTTCCAAAAAGTTATTTCAGTTTTTGAGCCACATTAATGTTTCCATCTGTGAATGCTCTCACTTTTGGCAAGTCCAAAATTTTGTTGTTTGTTAAAGAGATAATTGCTTGTATAGACAGTGTAGATCAAGATCAGATTGCACAGAACACACAATCTTATCTTGGATCTGCAATGCCTGCTTTTAAGTTCATCTGAGCACAAAGTACTCAAGGTAAGCTTTTGTGATCATGCTGTGTTCATTGTGCGAAGTGCAACGTACGTGGTCCATGGTGCGGTCGTCAACAATGACCTTGTGTACACTCTAAAAGCCACATGTTCAGTCTGAAAATCATGAAAATTTGTCAGAATGTTTGTCTTGATAATATCATGGCCTTTTTTGAAAATGGGTCATACAGTCTGATCTTGGATCTACAATGTACGGTAAGTAGATATCTTTCCTCAAAAAATATGTTTGAAATAGGAAAATATTGGTTTTTACTATCGACTTAAAAGTTTTTTATTTAGCAGGATAAAGGTTAAAGAGGAAACAGCAGGTAACCAGCATTTACTTCTTTTCCCACAATATTTTCTGCCCTATCGAAGACAAATTTAGTCTTTTAACCCTTTACCAAACAATCCCTGGTTTTTACAACCCAGAGGAACAGGTCTTCTGAAAACATTGTGGGAAAAGGAGAAAATGTTGATAATCACCATTTTCTCCTTTTCCCACTATGTATTCTACTATTCTAAAGTCAAGTTTCAATTTTTGAGTCACATTTATTTTGTCGTCTGCAGATGCTTTCAATTTGGACAAGTCTTAAATTTTGTCGTTTGGTAAAGAGTTAAATAGTTATAATTAATTCGCTGTCTATTTCTGTATTTCAAGAAGAAAATGCTGGTAACCAGCATTAAATTTTCTCCCTTTCCCAAAATATTTTCAACTCTACCAAAGACAAACCCTTGCATTTGATCCACAATTAATTTGTTGTCTGCAAAAACTTTCAACATAGACAATTCTAAACTTTTGTCATCCGGTATTAAGTTGATTTTGCTTTCTATTTTATATTTTTTTATTTTTAGGCGATGTAAATATCGAAGAGGATGTGTGTACACAGTGTATGTGTTCGTTTCTTAGTAACTACGAGGTGGTAGAGGTCGAGTGCCATCCCATTGTGTGTCCAACTTGTCCTGGTAAAATTGTGGACGATGGTTCTTGCTGTGGCTTGTGTGACCTCTCCGTCTGTGTTGTAGATGGGATAGAATACAACAATGGTAAAGCCTAAACAAGCCTTATTTTCTTGTGTCTAGCCCACCCTATTCTGTACCCTTATGACTAGAAAAAACCAAAAAAACATTTTCTTTGTTTCCTAAAATGTTTTCAAAAGCTTTTTTCTTACAGATTCTTAAAACTTGGGATTGTATGGTTAATGGTAAAAAGGGATATATATATAGGATCTGACATGAGTTGGCTTTTGAGATAAAATTTTATTAGACGAGTCTAGGGAAATGTTATTAAGCGAGCCTATGGCGAGCTTAATAACATTTTCCTTGACGAATTTAATAAAAGCTTATCTCAAATGCCAACGAATGTCAGATTCTTTTTATCACATAATGATATTTTACAAATCACAGATTAGAAGATACAAAACCATCTTATAGATGCACAGGCGGCAATACCCATAAAACCCATTCACTTCTATGAAATACGTACAAAATGACGCCACACAATTGTGATATTAAACGTGTATGAGATAAGAAAATTTGTAATGGGTATATTACGCCGAAAACAAGGGAGGTTATGTGATAAAACCTGATTAGCTTCACAGCCAGAAAGCCTTCGAAAAACATTGTTTTTAAAACTCGGAATTTTGTGTTAAAGAGTTAAAGGGTTTAATACCTTTCAGGGGAAGAACTGCCATCTGACAATCCCTGTCAGGTGTGTCACTGTTTCGCTGATGGATCAGAAATCAGACAAACCTGTTTTGAGATGGCATGTGCTATGTGTCATGGAAGAAGGGAAGACGATGGAACATGCTGTGGATCGTGTACTGAGGGCTGTATGATAAATGACACTTTATATGAGGACGGTAAGTATAAATTAACGTCAAGGCTATAATTGTTGGCTATAATCACCAACCATTCTTAACACTTTACATAGTTTTAATGACCATGAGAAAAAGAAGAAAATGCCAGTAACAAGACTTTTCTCCTTTTCTGGCAATAATTTCTACCCTTACAGAAACAAATTTCGTTATTTATGCAGCATTTGTCATCCCCAAATGCTTTTAATTTGGACCAGTCTAAAATTTTGTTGTTTGGTAAGTTTTTAATTCTAAAATTTAGGACTAACTATTTTATTGGCTTCTAGACGTTCTGTTTCGACCAATTAGATGACCCTTCATCCAACCTGAGGACCAGTTTCCAAGAGCGGTACGAATGTCTTCAACAAAAAAGAAGGGCTTTTAGAAGGCTGCTGTCAATATTCAGCAATAGAAAATGGCCCAACCATCCAGAGTGTTGGCTTACTTTTTTTCATCAGTTGTCATTGGGGATTGATACAGAATGGCAAGAACCACTTGTGTCCATCTTGCAAATCTTTAAAAGAACTGTATATTTAACTCTTTACCTCACGGCAGAATTTCAGACGAGTCAAATTTGAAAGCACTTGCAATAAAATAGGGCTCAAATGATGGGATTTGTCTTTAATAAAATAGAAAACATTGTGGGAAAAGGAGAAAATGCTAGTAATCAGCATTTTCTCCTTTTCCCACAATGTTTTCAAAAACCTTTTCCAGGGTCGTAAAAACTCCAAATTGTTTTGTAAAGGGTTTAAAACAGGGGCAGACTTTCAAGAATGCCGCTATTGTCAATGTTCTGTAACAGAGATTGGCACAACCATTCTAGTGTTTGGGGTCTTCTTGGTGGTGATGAGAGATTGATACAGATGGACAAGAATAATTGTTGGTCATCTTGTTTATTTGCTTGCTATGTTGATGATTGCTGCCCGTTTTTGTTGTTTACAAAATAATTATATCAAGATGGTTGCACCCTTTTTCAATGTTCAGTAACAGAAAGTGGGTCAACCTTCAATAGTATTGGTATGGCTTACCGTATATCATTGGCTTGTGATGAGAGATCAATACAGATGGGCCAAGAATGATTGCTGTCCATCATGTCTTCATGGTTCTTATGACAACATCATAGATTTCACTGTTCAAAATATATCTGCATGTATAATTATGACAACATCACAGATTTGTACACCATTTCAAGGAATGATTACTGTGCACTATGTCTTCATGGTTGCCATGACAACATCACAGATTACACTGATCAAAATATATGTAGATGATAACATCACAGATTACACTATTTCAAAGAATGATTGCTGTCCAGTATATTTTTCTGGTTGCTATGACAACATGACAGATGACACTGTTCAAAACATATCTACATTATAATTATGTATTCATACAGGAGAGGACTTTCAAGAGGGATGCAGTTTTTGTCAATGTTTAGTAACAGAAAATGGTCCAGCCATCCAGTGTGTTGGTACACCTTGTTTTATTGGCTGTGATGTGAGATTGATGCAAATGAATGAGGGTGATTGCTGCCCCTCTTGTCAACCTGGTTGCTATGACAACATCACAGATGCAATTTATATGGAAGGTATGACTCCTAATAAATAGAACTGAATTTCCTTTTGGCATTAAAGCCTCCAGTAGCAGCCAGGAGTAAACAATGCAAATGTCAAACTGCGCTTCAATTTCAGTCATACCATTGAATTAAAGTATAGAAATTATCATGAAGATGAAAATCTTTTATTTTACGGTCGGTCAAAGTGTGCAATGCTGACAGAAAAATGAATTCTAGAATTAAGTAAACAAAAAAAGAGCAAGCTCGCAACTATTGACCCATTTTAAAAGATTCATTTTTCTGCCAGCGACTAACATTTGGACCGACCATATATTGATAGATCATGAACTTCACAATAATTTTCATTACTTTTAAATGGTATGATCTAAATTTAAATGCTCTTTAACAACTGCATTGTCAACTTTTGGCTGCTGTTGGGGCTTTAAAAGGTTAAGCATAAAATTGTTGGCAATTATGAATATTAACCCTTTACCACACAATCCTGACTTTTAAAGACCCTCAGAGAAGCCTTTTGAAAATATTGTGGGAAAATGAGAAAATGCTGATAACCAGCATTTTTTCCTTTTCCCAGAATGTTTTCTACACTTCCCGAAACAAATTTCAGTTTTTCAGTCACTTTTATTTTGTCGTCTGCTAATGCTTTTAATTTCAACTAGTCTAAAATTTTGTCATTTGGTAAAGAGTTAATAATTTATTGTCCCCTGAAATAAACTTACAGCAGACAATTTGTAACCTTTTATCAAATGACAAAATATAGGATTTATCCGATTTGCATTTGAGGACAACAAATTATATGTAGCTCAAAAGACGTATTCTGTCTTTTATAGAAAGAAAAAATTGGGTGTATAGGAGAAAATGCTGGTTATCAGCTTTTTCTTCTTTTCCCACAATGTTTTTAAAAGCCTTTTTCTTCAGGGTCGTTGGTTCTACATGAATACAAACATGTTTGTTAAGCACCTAGCCATGGACCCCCACCCCCAGTATAGAAATACACTACTGCAGTTATTTTCACAATAACAGGTGAAGAAATACCACAAGAATCCAATTGCACAACATGTCACTGTCGGGGAGATGAGTATGGTATCTATAATATAGAATGTGAGACTTTTGCGTGCCTACCATGTGTCGGACAAGTGGAACATGATGGATCTTGTTGTGGGGTATGTCACATGGACGGATGTTTGTACAATGACCAACTGTACAACGATGGTAAGTTTCTTTATTTCATGCACAAAGCTTTCTTTGTTGTATAGCTGACTGCTTTTGGAAACATTGTCGTAACCAGCCATTTTTCATTTTACAATAGTAGTATCACAAGTGCTCTTGTGAAGTACACCAAAGGGGCTCGTTTAATCCTGTACTAAACAATGAAAATTTAGACCTGTCCAGTTTGAAACCACTAGCAGATGACAAATTCAATGTGACTGAAGGGGTGATTTGGTCTGCAAAAGAGTAGAAAACACAGTGTTCTGTCAATCTTTTCCAAAGCCTTCTGCTACATGGTCACAAAATCTTTGGATTGTTTGCTAAAGGGTAAACTCTTTACCAAGTTGCACCAATTTAGATTGGTCCAAATTGAAGGCATTTGCAGATGACATTTTAAATGTAACTAAAATGAATGGATTTGTCTTTGGAAGGGTGGAAAACAATGTGCAAAAAGGAGAAAATGCTGGTGGCCAGCATTTTCTCCTTTTCCCACAATGTTTTCAAAAGATTTTTTTCCCAGGGTTAAGACCCAAAGCCATAATGACCATATATCTCCCATACATACAGGTGACGAGGTACCCCAAGACGACCCCTGTAAAAGTTGTTGGTGCTATAACAATGGGTCTGTGTCCGAGCTTATATGTGCTTACATGGCTTGTGATTGTCCAGGTCATGTCATAGAGGACGGCACTTGTTGTGGGATATGTGAGCCAGGTTGCTTTGAGAACGATCAGTCCTATTCTGAAGGTATGGTTATACATTGTACTTTAACTCTTTACCACACAACAAAATTGTAGACTACGCTGTCTACAACAATGTCCTTGAGTTGTGCTTAGCAGCCTAAAAGTTAAGTGCAATGTCAAGGTCACTTTTTGTGTACATTGTTTAAGCATAGTAGACAGCATAGACCAAAGATCAGACTGCACATTTTGTGCAGTCTGAACTTTGATCTACAATGACTGCAAAGGCAAACAACTGTGACAGGCATGTTAATCTTTTGTAGAAGAACATGAAATGCCCTTGACCAGAATTTTATCCTTTCTCTACTTCGTTTTCTATCCTTTCAGGGGCAAATCTGGCTTTTTGAGCCACTTCAATTTTCTTGTTGGTGGCTGTTTTGAATTAAGATACATGTTTTAAGCTTTGGTGTTTGGTGCAGTTTTAAATACTAGTAATCTACTGACCAAAGCAAGTTCATGTTCCTGTGTTATGACAACCCTTTGGACAAAGACTTTTGAAAAATTGTAGAAAGAGGAGAAAATGCTGGTAAAGGTTAGTTTGTGAGTTTTATCAGAATGTTTGTTACCCTTTAACTCTTTACCGCACAATGCCGACTTTTAACGCCCCTTGAAAAGAAGGCTTTTGAAAACATTGTGGGAAAAGGAGAAAATGCTGGTAACCAGCATTTTCTCCTTTTCCTACAATGTTTTCTACCCTGTCAAAGAAACATTGCACCATTTGAGCCACCTTGAAATTGTCGTCTGCAAATGCTTTCAATTTGGACAAGGCTAAAATTTTGTTGTGTGGTAAAGGTTTAACCCTTTACCAAACAACAAAATTTTGGACTGGATCAGGTCAAAATGAAAGCATTAAATTTTGAAGACAACAAATTAAATGTTGCTAGTAAGAGTTATTTCTCTGTTTGATAGGTTTGAAAATATCATAAGAAAAGGAGAAAATGCTGGTTACCAACATTTTCTCCTTTACAGACAATGTTTTCAAAAGCCTTATTCTTTAGAATCTTTAAAAATCAGGATTGTGTTGTAAAGGGTTATAAGATACATCCCAGCAATTGAGCCACATTTGATTTGTCAGCTGCAAAGTTTTATGCTTTCACCACGAATAAGCCAAAATAGTTTCTGTTTGGTGATGATTTGCAGACATATAGGATCTGACTTGAGTTGGCGTTTGAGGTGAAACCTTTGGCAAACTTAAGAACATTTTTTCTTGATGAGTTTAATAAACAGAGGATAATCAACTGGTTGTGGGTAATATTAAAAATCTGTCACTAGAATGGGGTGTCATGCGGTTGAAAAACGAGTCTGAAGAACAAGTTTTTTAACTGCATCAAACCCCATTCGAGTGAGATATTTTTAATATCACACACAACCAGTTGATTATCCTATTTATTATATTCCTAATTCACCTTTTTTTATTCTGATAATTATCAAGAATGGTACAATATGAGCAATATAGGAAAAAAGTAGTTCCAGCTCTTATTGTAAAACTACATAATCACCAGTGATGATACCATAATTATTATCACTAGTGGTGTTATTCACTGTGAAATCCCAGTAATTCACTGATAGGAATATAATAAAATTTTATCTCAAACGCCAACTCATGTCAGGTTCTATCATCACCTTACGATAATTCACAAATCATAAATCAGAAGATGCAAAACCATCTGTAGATGAACGACTCATTCTCACAAAACATGACCATTGGGCATATAAAAATCCAGAATTTTTTATGTCGTATTTTATTGCTTTGCTTCATTTCCCCAGGTAGTTCCAGGTATAAAGCTACCGAATTTTGAATTTCACCAGCCTTGAACTTATTTTTGGGAATTTTCATCTATGTTTATGTATGTACATGCATTATCAACTCTGCATGATTTTAAGAACTACCATTGCACAGAATAGATGCCGCTTTCCAAGCTTAATCAGCTTTGGACTATTTTGAATGTTTTTGTTGTAATTTTGATAAAATTTCACGTTGATTGGTATATAATATGTGTATGTTACCAAGAAAAATATGCACTATGCTGGGCTTGAAAAATATATTTCTATGAAAATGATGCAGTATATGCTTGAAAACTATTCTATTCTTTTTCATAAAATATGTCAAAGGTGAAATAATTTTCAAGAATCCAATGCTTTCATACAGTAAACATGTTTACTCATTATAGCCAAAACTTTTTTGTCCTCGAACGAATACTTAAAATTATATTAGAACTTTTCCCACTGTCCCGTTTATTACTAGTGATTGTCCCGTCCATTACAGTGTCTATAAAAACCTAAATGAACGCTAATTCAACGCAGTTTACCCGAATTTATGAGAAAATCCAACAGAGTTTACAACCAAAAACCATTTCGACATACAGCTATGACGAGTGAACAAGGATCATGTTTATTGACTTTAATCCTTTGTCCCGTTTATTACACTTAGAGTGTTAACGTTATGAACACTTGTAAAAATCTTTAAATCGGTAACTGTTCAAAACGTCATCTTGAACTGTGAAAATTCGGTCCAGTTTCGTTGTTGGTTCAAATATGATCATCATTGGATCCAGTGACATTTTTTTTCTGCATCTCTTTATCATTTTACAGCTTCACCTTTTTCCACAGCTGAAATATCATGTTTTCACCACTGTCGGACACCTTATAGTAAATCTTTGAAGTCAATCTGCATTATCTTTGTACATTTCAATTATTATTGGCAAAGGACTATCGATCCTAGGGTATATGTAATTTATGTTTAATAAAAAAGAAATACACCACTTAAATTCACCATAGACACTCCCCCTACCCCCGCAGATATTGACAAAGGTATGATTTTTTTATCATCATTTCTAAGAACTAAAGAACAACAATTGAATAAATACATACTTGGTATCAATTTAAATGAGCCATGTGTGGCAAAGGGGGGTTTCATGCATCTCCGTAATATGTTAACTAAATCAATTAAGTCATGATATTGTAATGGATCCATAAAATCCATTTTGTCCAATTATGAGGTAGATTGATACTTATCTTTGTAGAAAGTTTGCAAAACGCAAATCGTTTCCACACTGGTCAGCCTGTGCCAACTGCGCAAACTGACATGGGTCGATATTTTTTGCAAATGCATCAAACCCCTTTTCACAGAGTATGGCTAAAATATAAATTACAGCAGAATAATATGATATATGCAGTCAACGAGACCCTTTTAGAAAGACATCATAGTTTCCGAAACGTAACCTCAAAATCAGATAATTACATCATAACCAGACACAACAATCACTGAAATCAAAGGGATTTTAACAACAGAAATAAAACCAAAGGTAAATAATGTTGAATTACATGATTCTGCTATCATGATTTTGACATGATTGATGTCAAGGGCTCGTTGATTACGACTCGTTGATTACTGTTTACAAGTATGAACCAGCTTTTTCGCTATATTTTGAAAAGGTCGAGTGTACTGGCCAATAGAATCACTTTGCACATATCCTGCACATCAATTCTGGTCTCAAATATGCATTCATTTACATTTAGATGCACTAATTTTATTCGGAATCTTTGGAATAATTACGGTTCCAGTTAAGTGAATTCTTCATCTTTTTCCCATCTTAAGAGGTGCAGTGTGTTTAAGAAATGGTAATGGTGTTAAATACAAGTCTTTAAGGGAGGTATCTGTTATATCAAATGGAACAAAATTGGATTCTTCTACCGAATATGGGGGATTTATTGAGCTTGTCCCATTGATTACAGAGAATTGGCATCACAACTGAGTCTCGTTATCATTTTAGCATTCTTCACATTATGTTAGATTTTTCGTTAAATGTAGCAAGGCTTCCATCAAAACTTTGCGTAAAAAGGTTGTTTACCATGAAATACTTGTTTTAATTGGTGGCATTAGTCAATATCAATAATGATTATTTCTTGGCGACATGACGATTTCAGTGACCAAGCCACACATAATGTGCATGGGTGTTGATTGGACAGCCTCAGGAAGAGCAAGATACATCTGAATTTTGTCTTTGCATGTTATAGTTGGTAATTTCGCTTACCATAATCCCGTGGAGGTCATGAACATTTTTTATTTTTCATTAAAAGTATGGCGACATTGAATGGTCAAACAAATTGAGAATGAGTCGAACGCATGTTAATATCCATAAAGCCCATTCACATCTATGAAATACGTACAAAATGATGTCAAAAATGATGTCACACAATTGTGATATCAAACATGTATAAGAAAAGGTAAGAAAATTTGTGATGGGTATATTATACTGAAAACAAGGGAGGTTATGTGATAAAATCTGTTACAGGGGAGACAATTCCATCAGACAATCCTTGTGTTTCAAAAAGCTGCCATGAGGGTAAGGTCGTTGAGAGTGTCATGATGTGTGAACCATGTCAAGGTCGTTGGACGAGTGACGGGACATGTTGTGGGGTGTGTGAATTCGGATGTTTCATCGATGACAACTTTTACAATGATGGTATGGTATTAAAACAAGGGAGCTTTTGCTTTTTTTACTAAATCATTTTATGGTAATGACCTCCAGGTAGACGGTCTTTGAAAACATTTTGGAAAGAGGGGGAAATGTTGGTCACCAGTAATTCCTCCTTTACCCAAATAGCGGGACTTGTTTTTCAATGACATGATTAAGAAGGCCTTATAAAACATTGTTAGAAGAGGAGAAAATGTTGGTAATCAGCAACTTTTCTTCTTTTCTTTTCTCAAAAATGATTCTACCCTTTCATGGCTAAATGTCATCATTTGAGCAACTTTAAATTCATCTTCTGCTAATTATATACTTTTAGTTGTGCTAAACTAAAACTTTGTAATCTGGTAAAGAGTTAACCCTTTACCAAACACTCCCATGTTTTAACAACCCTGAAAACCAGTATTTCTCCTTCTCCCATAATGTTTTCTTTCCTGCAATAGACAAGTCTTACTATGTTTAGCTTTATTTTATTTGTTGCTTTCAGTTTGGAAAAGTCTAAAAAATTGTCTTTACCAAATGACAAAATATTAGACATAGCCAAATTAAAAGCACTTGCAGATGACAAGTTAGATGTTACTAGATTGATGTGATTTGTTTTTGAATGGATAGAAAATATTGTTATATTGTTTGAAAAGGAGAAAATGCTGGTTACCAGCATTTTCTCCTTTTCTCATTATGTTTTCAAATGCCGTCTTTTCCAGCAATTGTTTGATTAAGAGTTTAACAAACAAATAACAAGCTAACCAACTCCCAATGTTCTGTAGGTGATCAGTTTGCCATGGGAGACCCTTGTCAGGTAGGCTATTGTCACTTAGGACAGGTGGTCCTTGCAACAATGGCTTGTGAAGAGTGTCCTGGAAAGTGGACAGACGATAGGACATGTTGTGGGCATTGTGAACCAGGATGTATGGTTGATGGACAGTTCTATGAAAATGGTAAATCAGTTTTATATATATGACTGAACAGCATTCTGGAAAAAGGGGGGTTTAACTCTTTCACAACTGAATAAATAAATTGTATTTTCTAAAAGGCTATAAATACATTTCCTCTGCAAGATCAAGGGACAGTTCAGTCATAATCTAGAATAAAGCAGTGGACAGTGCAGATCAGAGATCAGACTGCATGTTCTGTGCAGTCTGATCTTGATCTACATGGTCCACAAAAGCTTCTGGTGTCGTCTATGGCATGGAAAAAGTTAAACCTTTATCACACAAATTCAAGTTTTCCCTAGTTTATATGAAACTTAGAAATAAAATTTTAAAAGAATTTAATATTGTGGGAAATGAAATTAGCACAATAGTTCTCTAATAATTATGCTAGAATTATTTCTGAACAAATGTGTCTGCTTCCAAAGTTTTGGAGTGGAGCCCCCTATAGCTCAGTTGGTAGCGTACAGGACTTGAGAATAGGGGTTCGCTGATTCGATTCCTGGCTGGGCCAATTTCTTTCCTAGGATTGATGATAGTCATTTCAACAGGATTCATTCCTCTCTTTGTGTGATAGTCAGGAGAAAAGTAGCCTGGAATCCAGTCTGTTAATTTTTTTCCTTTAATACATCTGGATGTTACTCCGTCAAAAATGGTAATAATTAGGAACCAATTATCAGTTCATTGTCATAAATATGTATAGATCATGAAAGAAGGGTGAGATCATTGTTGAAATGATAGGTTTGTTATCCTTGCCATTGGTATGTCTATCCCAGATGGCATATTAGACAGTGTTTTCATACTACAACTTGGTACTATCTTTTGTATATCAACTACAGGTGCAGATGTACTAATGACTGATCCCTGATTGTATTTTTACTACAGGTGAAGATGTACCAATGAGTGATCCCTGTTTGTATTTCTACTACAGGTGCAGATGTGCCAATGACTGATCCCTGATTGTATTTCTACTACAGGTGCAGATGTACCAATGGCTGATCCCAGTTTGTATTTCTACTACAGGTGCAGATGTGCCAATGACTGATCCCTGATTGTATTTTTACTACAGGTGCAGATGTGCCAATGACTGATCCCTGTTCCTTTGGATTGTGTGAGAATGGAGAATTAATGATTGCATTGATGGGTTGTCCACCTTGCTTTGGTTCCCATATCCTAGATGGAACCTGTTGTGGACAGTGTATACACACCACAGTTGGGCCTCCAGTATCAACCATGGAGATACTCCCTGTACAAACCACAACAGAGCCTGAGTGTAATCCTTCTCAGTGTCCAAAATTACCTTGCAGTAAATCTTTACAGGTATGGCTGTTTACATGGTGCTAAAAGGAGCAATGCTTTTGACTAAATGATAATACTGTTGAAAAAATTTGTAAATATTTACCTTTCCTTCAATTCTTTTTCCTGTGTGTAATTTGTGATACCTATTCGTAGGTCTGAAATTAGCCAGTACAGTTATAGTTGTAAGATGTGTAACCTGAAAAATATATAAATTAATGCATTTGCAAAAATCCATGACCCATGCCAGCATGCACAGTCTGTGCAGGCAGACGTAAGTCAAAGCTGTTCTCTTTCGTCATTTTTCTGCATATCAGAGGACCAATCTATGACAAGATTCAGTTGGTTGTTAGACAAAATGGAATTTATGGATTCATAATTATGTGATGTCTTGCTTCGTATAATGCATCATGGAGATGCACTGAACCATTGAACCCATTTTTGCCAGAGTTCCGCTCATATATTCTTAAAGACAGATACAACTTAGTGAAGAGATGGTCAAAAAGACATTCAGGACATGGTGAAGAGACAGTCAAAAAGACAATTTGGACTTGGTGAAGAGATAGTTGAAAAGACATTTAGGACTTAGTGAAGAGATAGACAAAAACACATTTAGGACTTGGTGAAAAGATCATCTAAAAGACATTCAGGACATGGTGAAGAGATAGTCAAAAAGACATTTAGGACTTAGTGAAGAGATAGTCAAAAAGACACTTTGGACTTGGTAAAGAGATAGTCAAACAGACATTTTGGACTTGGTGAAGAGATAGTCGAAAAGACATTTTGGACTTGGTGGAGAGATAGTCAAACAGACATTTTGGACTTGGTGAAGAGATAGTCAAAAAGACATTTTGGGCTTGTTGAAGAGATAGTCAAAAAGACACTTTGGACTTGGTGAAGAGATAGTCAAAAAAACATTTTGGACTTGTTGAAGAGATAGTCAAACAGACATTTTGGAACTATAAGGATTTTGTCATTCTCTATTGTACAAACTGAGAAAATGTGTAAAAATGATCAAAAACAAAATACATGTAATACAATATGCTTGATTGATTGTTTGTTTGGTGTTTAACACTTTTTTCAACATTATTTCAGTTATAATAACCAGTGCACTTGTCCATGCCTTCCTGGAGTCTGTTTTACCAGTACTTCACACAATTTTCCTTCCAAGGCACTGGCTGCTTTCCCACATAACCACATAACGACATTCAGCGGTGGGAGAAGAATGAATTCTGTCGTAATGACTATCATCTATCCTCAGAAAGAAATTGGCCCAGCCATTGATCAAACCCAAAACCCCCTGTTCTCATGTCCTGCATGCTACCAACTGAGCTACTGGGGCTCAGCAATACAATATGAGCCATGCTCTGTGAAAAAGGGGATTTAACGCATCTGCAAAAAGTATCAACCCAAGTCTGAATGTGCTGTCATTACAGTCAGAGCCAGCTGCCCTGGGTCAAAATTTTTTGGTTTTGCTAAATTTTCTTCATGTCAAAGGACCATTCTACTTTAGGATTCAGTCATTCGTGAGACATATTGGATTTTATGGACCAACAATTATATGATGGCGTGCTTGGTATAATACATCACTGGAATAGATTAAATCCCCTTTTGCCAGCACATAGCTCATATTTATATCTATTTCCAGTTCCAAACTGATGACACGTGTTGTCCACAATGTAAGTGTAGGAAGAGGGGTACAAGATATCTACCAGGTGATACATTGACCCTTATCCTGCTGAAGAGATATGTTGATGATTACACAAAAATATTTTGCTACATGTACAGGCATTGGGCTGGGCTTATATGACCCAAACTACTTATAAAGTAGTGGAGTGTGTAGAGCAAGATCAGACTGCACGTATGTGCAGGCTGATCTTGCTGTACACTCTCCACAAAAGTCATCCATGGTTGCAAATGGCAGGATCAGTGTTAAATTTTTTTCTATTTACTCTTCTCAACCATTTTAATACTTTCATGTGCATTTAGATATGAGATTAAACAGTCATGTAATTGACTGGTTTGAACTCTACTAGACCGAAATTTGAGTTGGTAGTATATAAAAGAAAAACTCATTTACATTATTGGCTGGGCTATTTTAAGAAAACATTGAGGTATTGTTGTAGCCCTGGCATCGTCATCATCTTTATCTGCCTTGTCTTTGTGGTGCAAAAACTCTGATATTTTAGAATATCTCTCTTATTACTGACCATATTTACTTGAAACTCAGACAGGTTTTTAACCATCAAAAGGAAAAGCTATGTAACAGGAGCAGGCAACCATCAAAGTATTTTTGACACAATTATGCCCCTATTTTGACTTAGAATTTTTATTGAAAATCAAGTAACTGCAGCCAAGCACTGGCATCCACATGCTATGCTCTTGTTTATTACTGGTTTTACCTTGGTTTCTTTTTTATTGAAATGTAGAATGCATATTTCGCAAGTTGCGTAACTGCATGAGGCTCTTGTGAGCTCCTTAAGTTAAAGCCTCTTCTCTGCCAACAAGGAGGATTGGATGGGGACACAGTATATTTGTTTTCAGCAACTGCCCATCCATCCAACAATTAATTCCGATAACAATGAGGTTTTGGTAACCCGTGAGCTCAGACGCCTTTGACACGAGGGATGAAGTATTGCTTATTTAGTGTGTCCATTTTGTTTGTGTTATTTGCTCGATGTTTAACTCTGTACCTAGGACAAGATTATGGACTAAACCAAATTGAAAGCATCGGCAGAAGACTAATTAAAGAAGACTCAAATGATATACGACTCAAATGATGGACTTTGTATCTAATAAGGTAGAAAACACTTAAGGATGGGGCAGCTGTGTTTCTTATTAAAATACTGGGAAGTTTTTTTATACCCCACCCACTTGCACTTCTATTGAATGTGAAGACCCACTTAAGGCAGTTTATGTTGCTACCATAATTTCATGAAGATTATGAGTTTATTCTGATATCTCCCACCCACCTGTATTTCTATTGGGGAATGTGTGGACTCACTTTAGGCAGTTTATCTTTATACCTTCATTACATGAGGTTCATAAGTTTATCTTGATGTTTCTCTTTACTATGAATTGCAGGAATTGTTGGGGACAAGTGTGATGGTTGTGTTTGTGATGGAAATACAGGAAAGATTTCCTGTACCCCACCCACATGTACTGGTACTATTGAATGTGTAGACCCAGTCAAGGGAGATGACTGTTGTTATTCGTGCCCAAATGGTAAAATTATTTGTATGAAATATATCTACATAATTGTGAAAAAATGAGAAAGAGATTGTGAATCCAGACAAGATTGACTGCAGTATTACTGATCTACACTGTCATATATTTTTTGGAGATATTTGTTACCTTCTCAATTTTGTGTAATATTTCAAAGACAGAAATCATCTGTTGAGCCTCATTTAATTTGTTGTCTGCAATTATGTTTAAAGGAGGCTATTTTGTCTCCCTTCCAGCTTTTGTTCTGCTTTTCATATTTTTCAGCTTGTGCGGTTTTTTTTGTGTATGTGTGAAACTTAGTTTTCAAAATCATTGGCAACCCCCCATGTTGAACTCTTCTACACAAAATTAATGATTAACTCCATATCAAACAACACATTTCAGCCTTGTCCTTATGAAAGAATTAGTAGATGACAAAATAAATCGGACTCAAAAATTTAAATTTGTTTATAGAAAGGTAGAAAACATTGTGGGAAAAGAAGAAAATGCAGGTTATCACAATGTTTTCAAGTCTTCTCCTTAACTCTTTCCCAAATGACAATATTTTAGACCGGTCCCATTTGAAAGCACTTGCAGATGACGAAATTTGCATGGCACAAATGATTGGATTTGAATCTAATACTCTAGAAAACATAAAAGAGAAAGGAGAAAATGCTGGTTACCAGCATTTTCTCCTTTTCCCACAATGTTTTCAAAAGACCTACCTTTCAGGGTCGTTAAAACTCGGGATGGTAATGGGTTAAGAATCATTAAAAGTACGGACTTTTCGATAATTGGTTAATTGAAGTTTATTTTGCAATCAATGGCACCGATCATCTTATTATTTCTTCCAGGCAAAACCTGCTTGGTGCCAGGCAGAAAGCCCAAGGTACTGGCATATGGTGATTTCTACAGAACAAGAAAGACTGTTTGCTTCTGTGCTGGAGATCCCTGGTATCCCTACGCTTTTTGTGCCGACACGAAAATCAACAAGAAAACCTTTAAAGCCATCATGCCTTATTTTCCTGATGGTACTCTGGACCTTGGTAAAAATGAAGACTAAATTAGCATGGAATTAAATGAGTTAAATTGTTACATGGCTTGTTTTATTTCACCCTGCGCTAAACAATACTTCTTTTAAAACCCTGAGGGTTGATTGAATTATTGTATGGTGTTTAATGCTGTTTTTTAACATTATTTCAGTTATAGCGTGGCGGCCATTGCACCTTCCATATTTTCCTGGAGTTTCTTGTACCAGTACTCTGCATGTTATTCTTTCCAAGCCACTGCTGCTTTCCCACATAGCCATCATGAAAACAATGGTCAGCGGTGAGAGAGGAATGAATCCTGTTGCAGTGAATATCATCAATCCTCAGAAAGATATTGGCCTAGCCGGGGATCGAACTAGCGACCCCCTGTTCTTGAGTCCTGTATGCTACCAGGACTCGGCAAAACCCTGAAGGAGCTGGCCATTGAAAATGCTTTGGAAAGCATTTACCATTTCACTTCATTATTTTCAATTTTATTCCTTTAACAAACGACAAAATTTTAAACACATCTATATCGATAGAACTTACAGACAGTAATTCAAATATTTTTCATTATGACAGTATTTGTTCTTAAAAAGTAGAAAACATTGTGGGAAAAGGAGAAAATGCTGGTAACCAGCATTTTCTCCTTTTCCCACAATGTTTTCAAAAGCCTTCTTTTTCAGGGTCGTTAAATCTTAGCATTGTTGGTAAAGGGTCAATCAACCCAGCTGTATTTATTGACCAGCCCGCTTAGCTCAATAGGTAGAGCGTATGACTTGTGAACGTGATGTTTCGAGTCACTTGAGGGTGTGGGTTCGATCCCCACGGCTGGCCATCTAAAATTACTAATAGTCTTTCGGATGAGACGTTAAACCGAGGTCCCGTGTGACGGTGCTATACACCGAGCACGTAAAAGAACCAGGCCTAACTTAAGATGGGTTTTGTCCTGTATCTGCACTATCCCCCGTAACAATACTAACAGCCTTCAGGGGGCGTTGCCCATATGGGCAACCGGTGGCGACGATAAATAAACGCAAATTCAATCAGCTGTATTTATCACCTGCAGAACTTGACGCTTTTCAATATGTACAAGTCTATAAATTTTATCCGCTGGCAAAGAGTTTATCTCTTTCCCAAATGACAAATTTTAGACTCTCTTAAATTCAAATTTGTTTCTGAAAGTGAAGGAAATATTGTGGGAGAAAGACCAAATACTGCTCACAAGCATTTTCATTTTATCCAACAATGTTTTGAAATACCTCTTTCCATGGAGGACAGATATTTTGGCCACAGACATTTTGGTCAGGACGTTTTGGCCAGGACGTTTTGGCCCCGGACGTTTTGGCCAGCTCAAAGAGCAAAGTAGTATGTTTTGGCCAAATATATTTTTAACACAGAAAATACAATAAATGACCTTTCTATGCTTTTAAATATACAGTTTTGGAAAAAACAACAGTGTACAAAGTTAATTTCATGTATTTTTCTGCTTTAGAACAACATTTGGCAAAAACACACTTTGACTGATTTTCATTCTACTCTAGCAAACTGCTTAGATTTTTCATACTTTGTTGCAAACTGTTGTTGCAAAAAGCAATTTCAAGTTATTGGTCAATCAAAATGATTTCACAAAATTAATAATTGGCAATAAAATCAATCATCAAACACTATTTCGTCCGTAACAGGGTAACAATTTTAAGCAAAATAACACTTGAAAGTAACTATTTGCTACACTGATCAATTAAAAAATGAAGAAGTTAACTATTTGAATTGTAACTCTAATTAAAAGAAAAAAAAAAACAATTAACCCATCCATACATGTCAAATATGGTAATTTTTAGCTCCACTGGCCAAAGGCAGCGGGCTTATGTCATGGCCCGGTGTCCGTCGTGCGTCTGTCCATCCGTGCGTTAACTGTTATTTCAAACATCTTCTTCTCTGAAACTACCCATCCAATTTTGATGAAACTTCACAGAAATGATCCTGCCATGGTCCTCTTCAGAATATCTTGAAAGAATTTGATTCCTTCAAAAACTCTGGTTGCCATGGCAACAAAACTGAAAAATATTGAAAATCTTTGAAAATCTTCTCGTCTGAAACCATTAGGCCTAGGGCTACCAAATTTGGCATGTAGCTTTATCTTGTAGACCTCTACCAAGTTCCTTCAAATTATAGCCCTGGGGTCAAATTTGACCCTGCCCCGGGGGTCACAAGTTTTATATGGGCTTAATACGAGGGGTGATCAAAAAGATCGTGGACCACCTCGATATTTTGAAAACTACTACACGGAGGATTACAAAAAGTTGCATATATAAGCATTAATTATCTGGTAACTGACTAAAGCTTTCAAATGTCGCATTATTCAAGTAGGTAAAGTATGACGTCATTTTCATGACGTCATATACTGCATTAGTGGTCCAAAATGTCGGACGACGTTTTATTTGAGCCGAGAGTAATCATAAAGTTTTACCTCAAACTCGGAAAGTACTTATCGGAAATCAAAACCGACTGAGAAACAGTTTAAGGGGACTCTGCACTAAAGAAATCTGATATTCGTACATGGATCGGATCGATTTAGACAAGGGTGCGATAGTGTTAAAGATGACCCTAAATCTGGCCGTCCATCATCATCAGTCACAGACAAAATCATAACGGATCTAGAGTGTCATGTAAAACAAGATCGTCGAGATACTGTCAGGAAAATAGCTGACACATTCAACATTTCATATAGAAGTGCTCAGGAGATTTTGACTGAGAACTTGGAATGTCACGTGTTTGCACAAGGTGGGTACCTCAGCAACTGACGCCCGAGAAAAAGGGGGTTAGGGTCAGAATCTGTCAAGAAATTTCAGAACGCATTAGGTTAGAGGGGTCAAACTTTACTGATCGTATTGCAACATGTGATGAAACATAGGCACACTTTAACGAGACTGAATCTAAACTACAAAGCAGTGTATGGTAACATCCAACATAGCCTTCCTCTGGTAAAGCCAACCTTTCTAAGTCACTTGGTAAAGTTATACATCATGTATTTCTGTTCTCCTGTTTTTCTTCTACATCATGTTGTATCTATACATACTACAGTCAATACTGAGTTTTATGCCCACATTATTCAAATAAATTTCACAAACACCATACGAAAAAAACAGCCTGAAGTCCTGTGGAGTGACGTCATTTTACATTTAGATAACGCCCTAGGTCACAAAGCCGCACTTGGACAAGAAACTTTGCAAAAACTAAACATAGAAACACTAGCCAAATCCCCTTATAATTTAGTCCTGACTCCATGTGACCTCTGACTAGTTCCTGTTTTGAAAGATTCTCTATGTGGCACGCACTACGAGAGCAGAAACGAGCTAACCCTCGCTATAACCGGGTCCTTGAGAGTAAAGTCACGTGACGCGCTCGCACACATGCTTCGAGCGTGGAAATCAAGAATGAATAAGTGCATAGAGCTCAAAGGAGGTTACTTTCAAAAATAGTAAACACTCCGAGTTGTTTTTTATAACAATATTCCGATACCGGCACTGGTCCACGTTCTTTCTGATCACCCCTCGTATAGGGAAAACTTAAAAAATCTTCTGGTACTTAGCCATAAGGCCTAGGACTACCAAATTCTGCATGTAGCTTTATCTAGTGGACCTCTACCAAGTTTCTTCAAATTATAGCCCTGGGGTCAAATTTGACCCCGCCACGGAGGTCACAAGTTTTATATGGGCTTAATATAGGGAAAACTTAAGTTCTTCTGGTACCTAGCCATAAGGCCTAGGACTACCAAATTTTGCAAGTAGCTTTATCAAGTGGGCATTTACCAAGAGTACCCAAATTATAGCCCTGGGGTCATAAGTTTTACATGGGCTTAATGTAGGGAAAACTTTAAGTCTTCTCGTACCTACCCATAAGGCCTAGGGCTACCAAATTTGGCATGTAGCTTTATCAAGTGGGTGTCTACCAAGGGTGCCCAAATTATAGCCCTGGGGTCAAGTTTGGCCCCGCCCCGGGGGTTACAAGTTTTACATGGGCTTATATATATAGGGAAAACTTTAAAAATCTACTTGTATCTAGCCATAAAGCCTAAGGCTACCAGATTTGGCATGTAGCTTTATCAAGTGGGCATCTACCAAGAGTACCCAAGTTATAGCCTTGAGGTCAAGTTTGGCTCCAGCCCAGTGGTCTCAAATGTTACATGGGCTTTTATAGTGAAAACTCTATAAATCTTCTTGTTAGTAATCATAAGACCTAGGGCTACTAAATTTATCCCTGTCTCAGGGGCCTCATGCTTTACAGGGCCTTTTATTGAGGAAACTTCGAAAATCTTTGTTTATAACCACACATTCCAGACCTGTTTCACTTGGTATGGAGCTTTATCTTGTGGACCTCCACCAGGATTCAAGTAATTATAGATTTGTAATCAAAAATGGCTTCGCCCTTGGGTCATAACTTTCTCTTAGGATTTTATAGAGAAAATTTTGTACGTCTTCTAGTTTGAAACCAATTCGCCAAGTATTGTAATGTTTGCCTTGTAGTGTTTTTACTTATTAGCCAGTGGAGCGATACAGGGCCACCATGGCCCTCTTGTTCCTTTTCAAATAATTTTTTTTAACCATGGTTTATAGAGCTCAAAATCACAAGATCGCAGAAATAATGTTTGGTAAAAACATCCTACATTGTACGATCATAGTAATTATGGCCAAAACGTCCGTGGTCAAAATGTCCATGGCCAAAATGTCATACATTCCATTTAAACAACACCGGTAACTGTTTGGTAATGGTTTCAGACTCTACAGTTTTGACCCCTCAAGGCATTCATTTGACATTGCTAGGAACTGTTCAATATACTAGCAAGATTTAACTCTTTACCAGACGACAATATTTCAAACTTGTCCAAATTGAAAGAATTTGCAGACGACAAATTAGAGGGGGCTCAAATGGCGGAATTTGTCCTTGATAGAGTAGGAAACATTGTGGAAAAAGGAGAAAATGCTGGTTACCAGCATTTTCTCCTTTTCCCACAATGTTTTCAAAAAGCTTTGTTCCTAGGGTTGTTGAAACCCAGGATTGTTCGATAAAGGTTTGAACAACAACAAAAAAGAAACAAAACATAACAAAATTAAACCCATTCTTTATTTGATACAAATATTTGACAAACACAAATTTTTGTTTTAAGGAAAACAAACTATCAACTTTTACAACTACATGTAATCAGGAATTGTGGGTCTCTAAAGATCCCTGGTTTTACCCTATCCCACATAATCCCGAGCTTTATCGACCTTGGCAAATAAAGGCTTTGAGAACACTGTGGAAAAAAGAGAAATTGCTGGTGACCAACATTTTGCCATTTCCTCACAATGTTTTCTAACCTTTTAGAAACAAATTCAATTGTGTGAGCCACATTTAATGTCGTCTGCATATGCTTTCAATTTGGACAAGTCTAAAATTTTGTTATTTGGTAAAGAGTTAACCCTTTTCCAAACAGCAAGCTTTAGACTCTTCCAAATTCAAAACATCTACAGATGACAAATTCAGAATTTGTACAACTATGCTAAAGTTCTATGATAAGGTAGAAAACATTGTAGGAAAAGGAGAAAATGCTGGTTACCAGCATTTTCTCCTTTTCCCACCATGTTTTCAGAAGGCTTCTCTATCAGGGTCGTTTAAACTTGGAATTGTGTGGTAAAGGATTAACAGTATAAATTTTGAAAACAGTCATTTAAGTTAACATGTAGTATGCAATAGATTTAAGAAAAAACTTTTTTTCTCTTTCCATTTTCTTGAAATTCAATTAGAATCCAATTTAACAAAAAAAAAAAAAAAAAAAACCCTTTTTTTTTTTAAATATTTTTCAAAATGACAACTATAGATCTACATCAGAAACATTGCAGTAAAAATCAAATATACATTACAATTATAATATTTATAGTATTTTAACTTTTATTAAAGATTTATATGATTTCTCCTGATTACTTTTTCACATTTGTATAAAGATCAGAATCAAAACAGTAAAGTTAAGCTAGAGATGAGAAATGCAGAAATAAATAGAGGTGCCTTTACGTGAAAATGAATCTTGATTAATCTAAATAATTAGTTAAATAATTTGATTTCAGATAAAATCAACTGTTTATTTTTGTTAATGTGATAATTTGAACATATTATTATAATTAAAAAAAAAGTTTCCATTTACCATTACTTTCAGCATAAAGGCATATTCAAGACACCACTGCAGTCTTTAGTAAAGCTTAAGTCTATACCAAACGATACAATTTTAAACTGGTCCAAATTGAAAGAATTTGCAGACGACAAATTAAATGTGAGTCTAAAACTGAAATTTGCCTTTGGAAGATTACAAAACATTGTGGGGAATGGAGAAAATGCTGGTTACCAGCATTTTCTTCTTTTCCTACAATATTTTTAAAGGCTTTTTTGCTCAAGATTATTAAAACTCTGGGCTGTGTGGTAAAGGGTTAACCCTTTAACGCCCAATGCCGACATGTAGCAACCCTGGGAAAGAAGCCTTTTGAAAACATTGTGGGAAAAAGGAGAAAATGCTGGTAACTAACATTTTCTCCTTTACCCACAATGTTTTCTACCCTGTCAAAGAAAAATTGCAGTATTTGAGCCACACTGAAATTGTCGTCTGCAAATGCTTTCAATTTGGACAAAGCTAAAATTCTGTTGTCTGGTAAAGGGTTTAAGAAAAAGGTCAATAAAGTTTTGGACATATTTTTTTCCTAAAGTTATCTACAAACATTTATGTCAGACTTTTAGCAATAAAGAATAAGCAAAGATATACAGGAAAAAACTGGCAAAGATTCAGAACAATTAACACACAAAGTTCAACTTTACATGCATATAATATTAAGTGGAAAAAGTGTAACAAAAGTCTTTGGTAACATCAACTCTTAATAATCCTTTTGTAACACTGATATCTTTTTCTTTTTGTAAACATAGTGTTTGGTGGAATATCAAAATCCTTTCCATATTAGCAGGATGAAAGAAAATTTTTGCAAGAGCCCAAATTCAGTGTCTTGATTCACATATATCAATAAAAATTGTCCAGATTTTCTCCTTGCATTGATCTGTCTTCGGGTGTTTAAAACAATTTCTGCAAAAGAAAAAAGTGATATACAGGTCAATTGTTTATTTAGATCTAATATGATTTCACTAATCCAACACCAAACTTGATTGTCAACAAATGAAACTAGCTCTGTCTCACGAGAGCCAGATACCACCACTCCATACATTGTGACAAAATGGTGCAGTTTTAGGAGTATGATTTAGATGAATTGAAAAAGTCCACTCAAACAAAGACATTACTTTTCTTGGACCTAAAAATCAGCATTGAAAATGTTGCCTACAATCAGTTTTGGAAGTTATACCCCTGATGGAAACCCAAAATGTAAAACAAAAAAGAACAGTTACACCAAAAACACTACAGACCGGGAACAGAACTTGTGCATTGCACTTGTCCTCAATGTGATCTATCTGTATTTGAGGTTTTGAGTCGATAGCTTTTTTACTTTGGCAGTTATCATCCAGACTAAAAAAAATAATTATGGGCAGTAACTCTAAAATAATTAAGATAGAGTTACAGATCATTAGCATTGCACTCCCTCTGAATGTTATCAGTCTGTAACTGAAGTATGAAGTCAAAAGCTTTGGAAGTTGTACTCCTCACTAAAACCCAAAATTTAAATACAATGTAAAGGGCAATTACTCCAAAAACACTGAAGACAGAGCTATAGATCTTGTGCACTGCACCTGTGCTCAATGTGATATGTGTTTGAAGTCTAAAGCTTTCATGCTTTATGGCACAAACATTTTAATACCTAAAAAGTATTGTTGAATTGGATATGATGCAAACAATTATTGAATTGGATGTTGCAAACATTTCAATACTTAAAAAGAACAATTTCATAGTTTTATGTTTGAATGCACAAGGAACTTGGATTCGAAACAATGAAAAAGCATGTTGCATGGTTTGAGGTTTTTTTACCAATTAGCAATGCCCTGTGAAAAGGGGGCTTAATACATCTGCGAAAAATACAGACCCAGGCCAGCCTGCTCACTCGGCACAGGCTGACCTGGGCAAAAGCTTTTCGATATTCTTTAATTTTCTGTATGTCTAACCTATGTTTAACCCTTAGCCTACTATGCGCAACTCAAGCCGCTTTTGCAGTCAATGTAGATCAAGATCAGAATGTGCAGTCTGACCTTAGGTCTACATTGTCCGATGAGGAGATATTTTCCTCCAAACAATAACTTTGAAATAGGAACATTTGTTTTTTAACTGTTGATTGTAAAGTTTCAATGAACTTATCTAGCAGGCTAAGCCTTAATTCACGGATACAGCAAGAAATATTTCCATGACCATTCCCGACATATGCTGAGCGATGTTGAGGGTAAAAATAGAATATTAATTTATGTAAATGATGTTAACCAGGTCAGGTTAAATGAAGTAGGTAGTAATGATGTGATTATTATGTCAAACAGACCTGCAGTGTATTTGTCAGACTGTTCTTCAAGCTGACCACTGATGACATCACTCTCGGGACATACTGAAAAGAAAGGAACAGTTAACCCTCTAAGTGCCTTTCACTACTTAAGGTCTACAACCCCTAACTCATCGGTAAATATCGTGTTTCATCGACGTTTCCGTAAAGGCTATTCGGCCAATCTTGGCAGCTTCCATCTTTTAATATGAGAGTTAGGGGTTGTAGACTCACTTACTCATCGGTAAATATCGTGTAACATCGACGTTTTCGTAAAGGCTATTCAGCCAATCTTAGTAGCTTCCATCTTTTAATATGAGAGTTAGGGGCCATAGACCTTAAGTTGCCTTTTGCTGTCAGTATAGAACAAAATTACACTGCTCAAAACATGCAGTCTGATCTTTGATCTTCACCGTCTTACTCGCTGAAATTTTTCACTCAAAGGCAACAACGAAATCGCATATGCATGTATTATGGGTCTCATTTCTACATTTAAAATGCTGTTTGAGTTTATTCCGCACTTTGACCCTTTCCCTAACAACAAATTATTGACTCTTCCAAATCAAACTTAACTCTTTACAAAACTACAAACCGGTCCAAACTGAAAAGTATTACCAGACGACAAATAAAATGTGTCTCAAAAGATTGAAATCATCTTTAACCCTTTGCCACACAATCCCAAGTTTTAACGACCCTGAGGAAGAAGGCTTTTGAAAACATTGTTGGAAAAGGAGAAAATGTTGGTAACCAGCATTTTCTCCATTTCCAACAATGTTTTCTACCTTTTCTCGGACAACTTTTCCCTTTTGAGCTACATTTAAATTGTCACCTGCAAATGCTTTCAATTTGGACAAGTCCAAAATTTTGTCATTTGGTAAAGGGTTAAAAGGGTAGGTAAAGTTGCAGGAAAACCAGTCGATTTATATGGATACAAATTTCAGACTAATCCAAATTAAAATAAGTTGCACACGACAAACAAATTGTGGCCAAAAAGATTAGACTCCTCTTTGAGTAGAAACTGGGGGAAATATGGCCAGAAAGATTAGACTCCTCTTTGAGTAGAAACTGGGGGAAATTTTCAAAAGTCGTCCCCTTTAAGTTTGTTAAAATTGCAGATGCCTTTGTAATAGGTCTAACTCTTTAACAGACAACAAACTTTGGAATTGTCAAAACTGAAAGCATTTAAAGATGATGAACTAAATGCATCTCTAAGAGTGGGACTTGCTGGGTACCAGTAATTTCTCCTGTTCCCACAATGTTTTGAAAATGGTTCTTCTTTAGAGTCCTTTGAGCATGAACTTGTAATGCAAAGGGTTAACAGACATTTTACTTACCTGGAAGTACATAGACTGTGCACCACATCGTCTACAAACAGACCTTGGTAGTCCCATAGCATCAGCCTCGCAAGTACACACCTGACACTCAGACGGGTCATCATTGACGCCAACACGATCACCGACAGTTTTCAAAAATTCTTTCTGCTCTCGCACTCTACCAGAGAGAACGTGGGAGGAATCGAATATAGAACCGTTTGTGTTGACAGCAAAGTTTGAGCAGTAATCTTCCGGAATGTTTATGTCCTCATGTTGTGCTTCAACAGGGTTCTGTGCTTGTCCAGTGAACATGTTCTCTTTGTCGATACCTGTGAATGGACAGAAACCAAAAACTGTTTCCAGAAAACAACATTTAAATCATTAGCACACAATCCAGAGTTTTAACAACCTGTGTGTGAAAGCTTCTGAAAACATTATGGGAAAAGGAGAAAATGCTGGTAACCAGCATTTTTTTCCTTTTTCTCACAATGTTGTCTACCCATAATAAGAAAAATTTCGGTTTTTGGTCCATGATGGATTTGTCATCTGTGAATGCTTTCACTTTGCAACATTCAAAAATTTTGTCACTTGGTAAAGAGTTCAGACTTGTCCATATTAAAGGCATCTTTGACAGGTTAGAAAACACTGTTGGAAAAGAAGAAAATACTGGTTACCAGCATTTTCTCCTATCCCCACATTGTTTTCAAAAGCTTTCTTTCCCAGGGTTGTTAAAACTCAGGATTGTGTAGTAATGGGCTAAGACTTGTCCATATTAAAAGCATTTGCAGACAACAAATCAAATGTGTATCAAATAATGTCTTTGAATGGGTAGAAAACAGTCAGGCGAAAGGAGACAATGTTTCCCCCTCCAACAATGTTTTCCAAAGCTTCTTCTAAAGATGTTGGATTTTCTGGTTTAATGTTAGCCAAGCACTACTGCAGTTGCTTCTGCTAACAGTGTAGATCACACATCTTGGTGAAGGTTGAAGAAAACAGTGAGAGAAAAGAAAAACAAGTTCCCATTTCTCAACAATTTTTTCCAAAGCGGTTCTTATGTATAATGGAGATGCATTAAGCCCCTTTTTGCCAGAGCATGGCTCAAATGTATCTGCTGTAGGTGTTATCAATCAAAACCTGTTACAAGCCAAAATAAATCCTCTGCTAATTGTATGTTCAGTTTAAAGCATTCATTGATGACAAATCAAACAAGTCTTAGATGACAAGGTTTGGCTATGAAAGGACAGAAAACATTGTGGGAAAATGCTGGTAACCAACCTTTTCTCCTTGACACACTAAATTTTCAAAGGCCTTTGTCTCTAGGGTCTCAAAAACTTGCAGTTCTTCTGTAAAGGGTTTTCATAGTAATCAAAGACAAGAATTAACCCTTTACCAAACAATCCCAGGTTTTAACGACTCTGTGAAAGAAACCATTTGAAAACATTGTGGGAAAAGGAGAAAATACTGGCAACCAGCATTTTCTCCTTTTCCCACAATGTTTTCTACCCTTTCCAAAACAAATTTTAATTTTTGAGTCACATTTATTTTGTCTTCTGCAAATGCTTTCAATTTGGACCTGTCTAAAATTTTGTTGTTTGGTAAAAAGATAATTCATACCAAATATGGGCGAGATTGGACTTCTGTTTGTCTTCAGCTGGAAACCAGTCTTCCTCATGACATGCACAGTTATGTCCCTTTGTTCAAGCTCACTGGATAGAGCCTGGTACTTATAGGAACCACCTTGTTCACACGGCATACAACTTGAAAAAAAGTAAGAAACAAGGATAATTATGAACCCTTAGAGCGCTGAATAAGCACCACAGACATTTGTAGTTTAAAAATAAGACCAAAATACTTGCAATATCATGATGGCTTTACTTCTACAGTGTTTCAGCAAAGCAGACAGTGTAGATCAAAAATCAGACTGCACATCTTGTGCTGTGTTTTCAAAAGCATCTTTCCCTACAGTTGCTAAAACTTGGATCTACCCTGTTTGCTTCTTTGTTATATATTTTGGCCAAAACAATCTTGAAATGGCAATATTTTCCATGGTTTTCCTATTTGAACATGAACATGTCCATTTCATTAATTCAGCAGTATAAGGGTTAGGGTTACACTGCTCAGAGCATGGAGTCTGGTCTTGGATCAAAATTGTCTGATACTTTCGAAAACATTGTGGGAAAAGAAGAAAATGCTGGTTACCAGCATTTTCTCCTTTTTCCACTATGTTTTCAAAAGCCTTCTTCCTGTGAGTTGCTAAAAGTCAGAATTGTGTGGTAAAGGATTGAAAACAACGATAGTCCTGTGAAGTGTTTCGTAGACACTACATCAACTTGAGAAATAAACTTACCTCACAAGAACAAAGACCTTGGAGACCCCTGTTCTAAATTGCAGGTTCATGGCAGTTTGTATTGCTTTATAGGGGTCCGACAGAGATGCTGCAGATGGGGACAGCTTCAGACTTTCTGTTGCCATGGCAAACTTGGAAGCATCATTGAATGTCTGACCTTCCATTGTATGCTGATGTACTTTGTCCTCTGTGTAACCCAGTAAACTGAACTGATTGTTGGACAAGCCTGTAAGATATGAATGCAAATATTAACCCTTTACCACACAATGACGACTTTCGAAGACACTGACGAAGAAGCCTTTTGAAAACATTGTGGGAAAAGGAGAAAATGCTGGTTAACCAGCATTTTCTCCTTTTCCCACCAAGTTTTCTGTCCTATCAAAGAAAAATTGCATCATATGAGCCACTATCATCTGTAAATGCTTTCAATTTGGATAGGTCTAAAATTTTGCCGTGCAGTAAAGGGTTAAATAAACTATAAAATGCACACAAAACTACATGTATTATAAAATTCATTCAAACCTATAATAGAGCCACTTCTAATCAACAATCAGTCTAGTCAGAGAGCATCATTTTTAGTTTGTTTGTTTGTATTGGAGTTTAATGCTAATTTAACAGCTTAGGTCATATCATGGCGTTCATTGACACACCCATGTGTTTCCTGGCTTTCTCACACCAGTACTGACACAACTTTCTTTCCAAAGCCACTGACTACTTTTCTCAGAGGTGAGAGGTGAGAGGCAAATAAAGGCCGGAAAGGAAAGTTCGCCGCAACTGGGTATCCAACCTGCAACAACCTCCAGGTCATGAGTCAGATACGCTAACCACCGAGCTATCCGGCTGGGCTCATTTTTAGTGAGTAAAGGTGAAAAATAAGAAGGGATTTGCCAACATTATCCCCTTTACCACACAATTCCGAGTCTTAATGGCCCTAAGGAAGTAGGCATTTTGAAAACATTGTTGGAAATGAAGAAAATGCTGGTAACTGGCATTTCTCCTTCTCTCACAATGCTCATACTGCTTTCCATCCTTTCAATGACAAACCCAAGCATTTAAGTCACCTTCAATTTCTGGTCTGCAAATGCTTTCAAATTTGATCAGTTTAGAATTTTGTCGGTTGATAGAGAGCTATTAAGTAACCAGTATTTATTTCATGCTTTCTGGTAGGTTATCGAGAAATATCAGTGAAATATTTAAGAAATAATCTTCTTTCTATCGTGGTTTATCGTTCAATAAACCACAGTTGTGAGTTATGAGGCACAATAAATAATCCACGAGGCCGAATGGCCCGAGTGGTTTATTCATTGCGCCTCATTACGCACAACGTGGTTTATTGAACGATAAACCACGATAGAAAGAAGATTATTTTGATTCTAACATGACCAACTCTTATTCAAAGGAAAACATGTTCATACTTAGAGTAAAAACGCAGATGCAGATTATATTCCATTGAATAACTTACTTACTTTATACAGAATGACGTCATTCTATATAGAACGACGTCACTCTACATAGAATAACGTAGATTTTACCACGCTTTCATTGCACTGTCTTTATAGAACTGAATTCACATGTCATGTTAGAATTTTCGATATTTCATGGTAACGACCAGTGAAAATACCGATTTTTTATATTCTAACTCTTCAATTGAAGGTGGAAACAGTTGTTCCAGCGCACTAGTTACCTAGGTAAAATACACGTGCCTCACAACCAGATGGAAATATGACATAATTTACCTTACATTTCTTGCGCTTGACGTAATCTTGTAATGATTTACTATGCGGAGGGGGTATACCATGGGGAATAACCAAAAAGAACTGTACTGGATTTTTATTAAGTTCCCCCCAGACAGGGTTAAAAGCATGAAATAAATAGAATATTTGTTTTTTTTCTTTGGAAGATCGAAATTTATTTCATCGAGTGAACATCATTGGCTGTGCCACTCGAGAAAATATTACCAATGATGTTCACTCGATGAAATAAATTTTGATCTTTCACCGTAAAAAACAAATATCCTCTATGTCTATAGAGGGCATAATTCAATTTATAAGTAATTGGGAAAAATAAGGAGGAGATTGCCACTAAAATGCCACCCTTTTGCGACCTCTTTTCAATGATTGTCAAACCTTTACCAAGCATATGCCATTTTTTAAAGACCCATAGGCAAAAGTCCTTTGAGAACATTGTCAGAAAAGGAGAAAATGTTCATGACCAGCTTTTTCTCCTTTGCCTTTCAGACACAAACCCCTTCATCTGAGCCACATTCAATAATCTTATCTACAAATGCCTTCAACATAGTAGAGTTTACAATGTTTTTGTCTGGTTAAGAAGTTAAAACTGCTTTTAGGCTTGTATTCTGTTGATCTGCATAATCGAGAAAGTTAACCCTCTCCCAAGTAACAAATTTTAGAATCTCTGAGCTTGAAAGCATCTGCAGATTACAAACTCAAAATTAGGAAAACAGAACCAAAGTTCTCTGAAAGGGCAGAAAATATTGAGGGAATTGAAGAAAATGCTGGTTACCAGCATTTTTTCCTTTTCCCACAATGTTTTCAAAAGGCTTTTGTCTCAGGGTTGTTAAAAGTCAGGATTGTGTAGTTAAGTGTTAAAATTCAGTGTATCACTTTACCTGCTCTATTAAATGCCTGATCCATTTCATAGACAATATTTGTCAGTTTATCAATGACATCTCTGTTACATTGTTTCTCCTCCACAATCATGACGACATCGAGGGAATCCTGCATTGTGCTTTTCTTCTCCTGCCTCTCGTATCTCAACCTCTCTCCTGCCTGGAATGTTGATCCTTGGTTGTTGCTACACTTCACTGAAAATATTGGATATATATCATTTTATTGAAGCATTGCCCTGATAAGCTCTGTAAAAGCGAAACCAGTTGGCATGTTGAAAATACAAATTGTAGTGTCATTTCTCCTTTATTTCATATTTTCTTGTTATGGTATATTTCTTTTTGTAATATAATTTAAGATGTAGATATGAACCATGCTCTGAGAAAAGGGTCTAATGCATCTTTGTGATACAGTACACCAAGTATGCATTCACTAACATTAAAAGACATAAGTAATGTAACAGTTCTGACAAATAGGCTCTAGAGGCAAAAGCTCTATCACGTCACTACAAAAGCTATCTCTTAAGCAAGACAGTGTATGTGTCCCCTTATACATACACAAGCTATACATTTATATCTATCTGACGGATAGACCAGTATACCACAGTAACATTCTCAAATCCTGAGTTGACACAAAGTGACAATGCTCAAAACTCAACTCAGCAAAATAAACAGACCTAACTCAGTCTATAATTTTGCTGAATTGAGTTTGGAATATTGCTTCAACACAGGATTTGAAAATGTTACGAAAGTCTGTTGATGTAAGTGAAATGTGTTGATGTTAGTGAAATAACAAATTCAACTTAAGTCAGAAAATTCTGTTAGCAGATTCGAGCAAATCAAGAAATTTTTTCGTGAAACTGAGCCGAGGTCTCATACTGCATTAGAATAACTTCTGGAGATGCCTAGAGTTGGGAAAATTTTCTCCTTGGGGTTACCTTGATGTCCCCATCCCCTTACAAAAATTTCCTGCAGGAGAATATACCAGAAATACAGGATCTGACACGAGTCTGTGTTTGAGATAAAATTTTATCAAACAAGTCTAGGGAAAATGTTATTAAGCGAGCCTTTGGCCAGCTTAATAACATTTTTTTTTTGACGAGTTTAATAAAATGATATCTAAAACGCCAACGAATGTCAGACTCTTTTTATCACAAAACATTATTTCACAAATTATCAGATGATGCATAACCACCTATAGATGCATCTGCGGTAATATCCGTAAAATCCATTCACTTCTATGAAATATGTACAAAATGACGTGAAAAATAACGTCACACAATTATTGTGATATCAAACATGTAAAGAAAAGAAAATTTGTAATGGGTATATTACACTGAAAACAAGGGAAGTTATGTGATAAATTAGATTTTTTCACCCCTCAAAATTGAAACCATTTGCATATGACAGATCAGATGTGATTTATCTTTGACAGGATGAGAAGCATTGTGGGAATAGCAGAAAATGCTGATAACCAGCATTTTCTTCTTTTCCCACATTTTTTTTGAAAGCCTTCTTGCTCAGCTTTAATACAACAGAGATTTGTTTGGTAATATAGAGATCTAAAAACTTACTACACTGTGTTGGCAATGACACACTAATGCCCTCCTTTGAACACATATGTGCATACAAGGTTGCTAGGTTACACATCGAGGATTCATCCACATCACACGAGTGCTGATAATGCTCTGGATCAATCTGAAAAAAAAAATTACAAATAGTTACACCTGGGTTAAGAAAACAAGTAAAAGACAATACACGTATCTACGTTTTTGCTAGTTTTCAAACTGAGGATTTGTCCACATTGCAGGCTGACCTGGGTCGAAACTTTTTGCTTCTGGTTAATTTTGTGCATTTCAAAGGACCAGTGTACCTCATTTTTAACCCTTTCTGACACAATCTTGAGTTTTATTGACCCTTGGAAGAAGCCTTTGAGACCAATGTGGAAAAAGGAGAAAATGGCGGTAACCAGCATGCTGATTACCACCATTTTCTCCTTTTCCAACATTATTTTCTACCCTGTCAGATTCAGATTTCTTCAACCGAAATTCAATTTGTCGTCTTTAACAGCTTTGAATTTGGACAAGTGTAGAACTTTTCTGTTTGGTAAAGAGTTAAGTTGGTTATCAGATGAACTGGATTTTATGGATCCATAAATACTGTGATGACTTGCTTGGTATAATACTTCAAAGAGATGCATTAAACCCCCTTTTGCCACAGCAGACTCAAATGATTTATACATGAAAAGAATGTAACAAAAGGAGACATTACTTCTCATGAGAAAACAGGAATGCAAATGCATGAAATACGATGGGTGAGGTTACCTTGAGGAAACATGGTCTCAATGGAGATGTTGTTTTTTCAAATACATCCAAGCATTTTTCACTTTTGACTGGAGTCTGTGTTGTGCCATAGAACTGTGATGACCTGCAGGAAGCGCCCACCTCCCATGAATTCATAAACCTTCTTGAATTGGATTCTACTTTTCCCTCTGGTCTAGATTTATCGTTGCTCGGTTCGTTGTCGTAGGATCCCAGGATTCCAGCAACCTTATCAAAGTACCAACCACTCAGGCCAATAATGTGGTAATCCCTCTCAAAATCGGATATCACCTTTATGCCCAACCTACTTGTCAAAATGATGTGGTTACCAGAATGAACAACTTCGACACTGTCAACAATGTATGGTAGCTCTCTTGGTTGTCCGTCCACTTTGACCTGAAATCAAACAAGTTCACCATGTTTGAACTTTTGTGAAGTACATGCATTATGTTAGCTTCAGCACAGTACCCGGAGAATTAAAATTGAAATCATGATACTTAGAAATTTTAGCCATAAGTCATGATTTACAGACCAGTCTATATTGCTCATCTGGGTCCATATTCTACAATAATTCTTAACCCTTTACCAAACATCAAAATTTAAAAGTAGTCCAAATTGAAAGCATTTGCAGACATCAAAGTAAATGTGGCTCAAAGAATGGAATTTGTCTCTGAAAGGTAAGAAAACATTGTGGGAAAAGGAGAAAATGCTGGTTACCAGCATTTTCTCCTTTTCCCACAACGTTTTCAAAAGTATTTTCTTTTAGGGTCGTTAAAACTCGGGATTGTGTGGTAATAACTCAGGAAAATTCTTAGTCTTATTCTTGAGAAATTTCTAAATTTCGAAGCAACAAAGCTTCTAATTGGCTATATCAAAAGGTTTTGCCAGTCATTTTGGTATAGCCAATCGGAAGTTGTGTTACTTTCTAATTCAAGAATAACACTAAGTATGAAATTAACCCTTTACCACACAATCACCAGTTTTAATGACCGTGATTTAGGTGGCTTTTGAAAACACTGTTGGAAAAAGAGAAAATGCTGGTAGCCTTTAATTATAAATCCTGTCATTTGGGCCAACACCACTCTGTTGTCTGAAAATGCTTTGAATTCAGGCATGTCCAGAATTTTTTTCTTAGGAAAAGAGAAAAGAATGTTTGCTGAATACAGGTCCTGGAATTACTATCAAAATACCATTCTACAGTCTAAAGTCATTGGCTACAGACCTATCTATATTTCTATGTCCTTCAGCTCCATCTTATTGGATAGACTGAAGAATTAAAATGCTCTGTAGCAATGTTTTCTTGAGCAAGAATCTTTATAAAGTAACTAATCATTTTTATGCCAGACAGCTAGGCTCTTAAGCTGAAGGTATTGTTAGAGAAAATATTCAAAATTTGCTGTTTATAAGTCAACATGTCCCCATAGAGCAATGCCATTTCCCCTTTGAGTACAGATGATTACAAAAAAAAAACAGTGAGCATGGCATGAGTGTGCCAATGCTCTGCTGCAGTGGCTTGATTTCTGATAAAAATTCCAGGTCAAAAAAGGGTCATAACTGTGTCAAAAATACTTTGATTGTTACCTGCCCTTGTTGTATGGGTTTTCTTTTGGTAGTTAAAAGCTAGTCCATGTTTGAAGCAAATATCTTCAGTAATGACAGAGATATTATTAAATGTCAAAGTTTTTCATGGTGACAATAATGCAGATGAAGACAACAACATGGTGCCGAAAACAGCCGAGCCAAACAAACCCAAAAATAAGTTACCTTGTTGTCTGCAAACATTTCTATGGTAGTTCCATGAACCATGACTACGAGAGAACCACGAGAGAGACGTCTGGGACCGCCTGTGTATTTCTGAACAATTGTGAAGTTCCTATCTACGACATCTGTAGCAAGTACATAGCTACACAGCCCAGCAATGTCATGATGGTAACCATCAAATCCTATGTAATGTCCTTTACCAGAAACTGTGGCATACACTGAAAGATAAATAATACAACATATTATGCTTCAATTGCTTGATATTAATACACAACATCTTGTACCCCTGCAAGTGAATAAATGCGTAGACAAAGGCTTACAAATGATTACAAAAAAAGTCTGATAATTTTCCTCCTTAATCTTTCATTCTAACATGACAAGTGAATTCGGCTCTATAAACACAGTGCAACGAAAGCGTGGTAAAAGTCTACGTCATTCTATATAGAGTGACGTCATTCTGTATAAAGTAAGTCGCCTGTGGCTGTTCCATGTATTCGCCCTCCGATATTTTAACAATAAAGGTCATTTGATGTAAATAAATCATTATTTTCCTCTCCTTGACCAAGGAGGAAAAAAATACTACAGGATTTACTGATATTGACTGTTTTTGATAAAAATTGACAACAATGGAACTATTTGGAATGTTATACATGTATGTAAATCAAGTGTCTTTTCAAATTGAAGGTTAGCTCAAAGTTGACCATTGTTGCATTGGAAATGGGACTGGGTGGAGTAATATGCAGAGCATTCAAAGCAACTGCCACTCTAATGCTTGACAACACATTCATTCTTCTTTGTCATTTGAAAGGGAGGAAATATAATAGTAAACGGTGCTTTTTTTTTGTTGGGTTTGATGCCGACCGTTTTATTGAAATCTTGATTCTTTTCATATTTACCGACAGGGCAGTGGGGTTTTGTTTTGGTAAGGAAGTGGAACAGCCATGGTTTATTCAAGGGAATGTAATTTGCATCCGCATTTTTACACTAAGTATTTTTACACTAAGTATTTTTACACTAAGTATTTTTACACTAACTTGTACAGGAACTTTTTTGGGGAACGATATCTCCTAATTAGACAGTGTAGATCCAAGATCAGACTGCATGTTCTGTGCGGTCTGATCTTAATCTACACTGTCCGCAAAAGGTCAATAGGATGCGCTTAGCAGCCTAAGGGTTAAGAGTTGGTCATGTTAGAATTGAAATAATCTCCTTTCTATCGTGGTTTATCATTCATTCTAACATGACACGTGAATTCGGCTCTATAAACACACTGCAACGAAAGCGTGGTAAAATCTACGTCATTCTATGTAGAGTAACGTCATTCTGTATAATGTAAGTAAGTTATTCAATGGAATATAATCTGCATCCACGTTTTTACTCTAAGTATGAACTTGTTTTCCTTTGATTAAGAGTTGGTCATGTTAGAATCGAAATAATCTTCTTTCTATCGTGGTTTATCGTTCAATAAACCACGTTGTGAGTTATGAGGCACAATCAATAAACCACTCGGGCTATCGCCCTCGTGGATTATTTATTTGCCTCATAACTCACAACTGTGGTTTATTGAATGATAAACCACGATAGAAAGAAGATTATTTCTTAAATAAACCACATTACCAGTTATGAGGCGCAATGAATAAACCACTCAGGCTATTGCCCTCGTAGATTATTTATTGTGCCACATAACTCACAACTGTGGTTTATTGAACGATAAACCACGATAGAAAGAAGATTATTTCTTAACCACACAACCCTGAGTTTCAACCACCCTGAGGAAGAAGCTTTTTGAAAACAATGTGAGAAAAGAAGAAATTGCTGGTTACCAGCATTTTCTCCTTTCCCATAATGTTCTCTACCCTTTCTGATACATATAATATCATTTTTGCCACATTTTATTTCTTGTCAGCAAAAGCTTACAATTTGGCTCGGTCTAAATTTTGTCATGTGGTAAAGAGATAATCACTTCTGATATTTTTCTTATAATATTTCAAAGCATTGCAAAACACTGGACTGGTTGGGGCCAAGAGCAGAGTTCATTTAAAAGGAAGGGAAATATTGTTTCTCATTAGTATGTAAAATATTTAAAAAAAAGAAACAATTAATTATTAAAAGCAATTGCTTACTATTCTCTCAATGTTTTCCATTACCAGTAACTGCACAGGCAGTAAAAAAGTCATAATTGTACAAAAAAGTGATTGGCTGTAAAACAAATATTCTATTGTCAAAAAGATATTAAGTCTTAACTACATGGGAAAGAAGTGGACTAGTCCAAATTCAAAGATAATCATTCAACAATTTAAAGGTGGCTCAAATGATGGAATTAGTCTTTGATACAGCAGAAAACATTGTAGGAAAAGGAGAAAATGCTGGTTACCAGCATTTTCTCCTTTTCCCACAATGTTTTCAAAAGCACTCTTCTGTAGGATTGTTAAAAATTCAGGAATGTATGGTAAAGAGTTAAACTTACCATCAAATGGGGGCACCCAGTCCCTTCTCAAACTCCACTGAACTGGCGGGAAACTGTAGTAGAAGTCGGACAGGACAAAGTCACGAAGTGGGAAGTACTTGTCCACCATTTTGTACATCCTTTTCTTGTACTTGTCCAACGTAAATCTCATCATCTTCTCAAAGTTCTCCATTGGTATGGGTAAATAGAGGTCAAACTCTATCTCGCCATTCTCAAGGTCAAAGGTTGTAAACTTGGACCTATGAAGGTCAAGGAGACCTAGAGGTAGTTGGTTAAACTCTGCTATCATCCTCTCTCTGACTGTTTCACTGACCTTGGTGATCAGATCCAGCATGGTGGTGTCCATGTCGACATAGCTGTATATGACATCTACCTGCAATATGAACAAGTTTACCCTTTAGCACACAATCCTGTTGTTATGGGAGATCACTCCTTCCTTCCCGTATAGCTTCTTCCCGTATAAAATCAATTCCTGACAACTGTGTTAGGAAGAATTCTCTTTAGTTCATTGGTTAGTGCATTGTTCTTTTAAAGCTCAAAAGATGAGGATCTTTGCCCCACCGGTTCGAATTCCAGCCGGGCAGTTCGTAAGACTGTGTTTAGACAACCCTGATAAAAAGGGTTTTCGAAAACATTGTGTGGGAAAAGGAGAAAATGCTGGTAACCAGCATTTTCTCCTGTGTCCACTATGTTTTCTATCCTTTTAAAGAAATTTACCATCATTTGAGCCTCATTAAACTTTTCATCTACAAATTCTTTCACTTTGGATGAGTCTAAAATTTTGTTTTCAGTAATGAGTCACTCCCGTTTTCAGTTAAATCTTTTCACCGATGGATATAAGAATGTACAACAGAAACATGTTATCCATTTCCTTTTACCTCATAAGCTGTTTTTTAACCTTTTACCACGCAATTCCAAATTTTGAAGACCCTGTGGAAGCCCTTTTGAAAACATTGTGGGGAAAGGAGAAAATGATGGTAACCAGCATTTTCTCCTTTTCCCACAATGTTTTCTACCCTATCAAAGACAAAGTCCATCATTGGAGCCACATTCAAATTGTCGTCTGCATATGCTTATCCCTCTCCCAAACGACAAAATTTTAGAATTGTCCAAAATGAAAGGACTGACAGACGACAAATTAAGTGTGCCTCAAAACATAAAATTTGTCTTTCATATATTAGAAAATATTGTGGAAAAAAGAGAAAATGCTGGTTACCAGCATTTTCTCTTTTTCGCACAATGTTTTCAAGAGCCTTCTTCCTCAGGGTCGTGAAAAGTCGGGATTGTGTGGTAAAGGGTTATAGTTTGAATACTCTATAATTTTGTCATGCAGCGAAGTTAACTCTTTAAATACATCTTCAAATAATAAGAAGCAATAGAGTCATTTTCTTTTTAGAAACTCCAAAAAACATCAATTTCTTCACATATTACCTGACTATTCAATTCTTCCATCGTCTTCACGATTTCCATTCCAATGACGTCAATGTTGAGTTGTTCTGATAACTTTTCAGAAATCATTTTATACTTTTCAATCCAGTCTCCCTCCCGAATGCCAGTATTCAACACCTGTAGATAAGCACTGATGAATTTATTTCACTATTTGTTTTTTTTTAAGACTCTTTACCAAACAAACAAAATTTTAGACCTTACCTAAATTGAAAGCATTTGCAGATGACAAAATAAACGTGACTAAAAAATGGAAATGTCTTTTGGGGAGAGTAAAAAACATTGTGGGAAAAGGAGAAAAATGCTGGTTACATGATAATACTTGTCTGTGAAAGTGTACAAAACCTTGTAGGAAAAGAAAATACTAGTTACCAGCATGATTTTTTTTCCCTTTTCCCCCACAAGGTATTCATAAGTTTGTTAAAACTCGGAATTGTATAGTAAAAGGTTATCTTTTCAATTCTTAACTCTTTACCAAACGTCAAAATTTTAAACTTGTCCAAATTGAAAGCATTTGCAGACGACAAAAATAAACCCGACTCAAACATTGAAATTTTTTAAAAGAAGGGTAGAAAACATTGTGGGAAAAGGAGAAAATGCTGGTTACCAGCATTTTCTCCTTTTCTCACAATGTTTTCAAAAGCCTTCTTCTTCAGGGTCGTTAAAAGTCGGGATTGTGTGGTAAAGACGTAAGACCATACCAGCATTTTTTATGTATTGTATTTGCTTTAAGCTGCATGAGAAAATTTGATTTATTGCGAGACCACAAGTCAAGCACAATGTCAAAATTTTCCTTCACAGCAAGAAACAAGTGCATGCATCAAGAATGCTTCTTTGACATTATTTTCCTTTTACTACATACCCACAACTTTTAACAACAAAATATTGCTGCTTTTGACAATTTTTTTGGAAAAATTGTTAAAAAAAAAAAATTAAAAGATACATCTGTGCTTGTTTTCAGGCAGTTTTCAGCCGTATTAAAGCAATTTCATCTTTATTTTATGAAACTATAATCACTCTTGTATCTTCATGCCAAATGTTGCCATTGATGGCTGCAAGATTGCATAGATTACGACAAATAGAAAGTGCATTTCATGTTATTCGAGGTCTTCAAAGCAATCGGTGTTGTTGTATCCCATTTTAAATGCATCTATAAAAAGTATTGCCCCATGTCAGCCTGCGCAGTTTGTGCAGGCTGATCTGGGCCAATCCTTTTGCATTTAGTCAATTTTCTACATGTCAATGGACCAGTCTACTTCATGCTTCAATTGGTTGTTAGACAAAATGAATATTTATGTATCCATAATTATGTGATGACTTGCTTGGTATAATGTATCACTCAGGAGCATCAACCTCCTTTTTGCTAGAGCACTGCACATTTGATAAATCCAATCACAGACAATCTATCTGATTGCACAAAAATTAAATTCCTTAAGCCATACCTCTTGAACCTGGGAAAGTAAGTTCTGTATCTTCTCGTTCGATGGGTATCTTTTTTCAACTTCTTTGTAAAATTCTTTCAGATCTTCTATGTATGGGTCCAAGACAATCTCATCAATAAGTTCTGTAACAATATTGTATTTACGAAGTATCTTCATGATAAGAAATTTAACCACAATTAAATTTTGGACACTTCTAAATCCAATGCATTTGCAGACTAAGAATTAAAGATGGCTAAAATGATGGAATTTTTCTTTGATAGGGTAGAAATCATTGTGGGAAAAGGAGAAAATGCTGGTTACCAGCATTTTCTCCTTTTCCCAAAATGTTTTCAAAAGGCTTCTTTTTCAGGGTCGTTAAAACTCGGGATCGTGTGGTAAAGAGTTAAATCTAAGAATTTGGGAATTCAATTCGACAGTACAATAGACTCAGTCATTGCCATTTGGAAGTTGTTTTGTCAAAATACCCCTAAAACATGAAGGACAATCTACATCCAAGATCTGATCATGCGTTCTCTGAATAGTGCTTATAACCCTTTGCCACACAATCCCTGGTTCAAACAACCCTGACAAAGAACACTTTTGTGAACATCGTGGGGCATGGTGAAAATGCTAGTATCCAGCATTTTCACCTTTTCTCACAATGTTTTCTTCCCTATCAAAGACAAATTTCATTATGTGTATTTATTTGTTTAGTCAATTCCATAAAGAACAGATAAGTCCTCTGTAGATACAAAACATGTGAAATGATATATAATAATTAATACTGATACATATGTATGTTTTTTTTTTTAAAAACAATATGTGTATTAGGTACTTGTGAACCGCTATAGAATATGACTGTTTCATAATTTTTGCGCTTTATAAATGCCATGTATTTGTATTTGTATTTGTATGTGAACCATATTTGAATTGTTGTTCAATTGCTTTCAATTTGGACAAGTCCAAAACCATATGATAAAGAATATACCCTTTACTAAACAATCAGGTTTTAATAATCCTAAAGAAGATGACTGAAAATATTGTGGGAAAAAAAGAAAGTGCTGGTATGCACCGTTTTCTCCTTTTTCCATAATGTTTTCGACTACTCTAAAGACAAATCCCACTATTTTAGCTCTATTTAACTCTTTACTACACAATCCCGAGTTTTAATGACCCTGAAAAGGAAGCCTTTTGAAAACATTGTGGGAAAAGGAGAAAATGCTGGTAACCAGCATTTTCTCCTTTCCCCGCAATGTTTTCTATCCTATCAAAGACATATTCTATCATTTGAGCCACATTTGAATTGTCTTCTGCAAATGCCCTCAATTTTGACATGTCTACATTTTTGTCACGTGGTAAAGAGTTTATTTGTCACTTGCAAATTTCAATTTGGTCTAGTCTAAAGTTTTGTCATATAGTTCTTACGAACATGAAAGTTCACAACAAATGCATAGCTCAAATACAAACCGCACCTAGCCGGATTTGAATAGGACAGGATCCTCATTTATCGAGGTTTAAAAGACCAACACCTTAACCACTGAGCCAAAGGGAATTCTACCCAGAACAGTTGTTAGGTATTGATTTTACACAGGATGAAGCTATGTAGCAAGGAAGGAGTGATCTGTAAAACACCCCTCTTAAATGTCATCATTTTGATGACAGCAAGCGTTATAAGGCATTAGGTTTTTTTTTAAGACAACAAATGGCTCAATGACCAATCCCAGACGAGCCCTCATCTTACAAAAATGGAAGTTCGCAACAAATGCATAGCTCAAATACAAACCGCACATGGTGGGATTCAAACCCATGCGGATAGTATCCTCATTTGTCAAGGTTCAAAAGACCAATACCTTAACCACTGTGCCAAAGGGAATTCTCCCCAGAGTAGTTGTTAGGTATGGGTTTTATATGGTATGAAGCTATGCAGTAAGGAAGGAGTGATCTCCGGTGACATGGTAAAGAGTTGAACTTACTCGTTACATATTTTCTTGATGTGGTTGAGATGTCGTCCATGGCCTCATCATAAAGTTCAAACATCATCTCTACTCTCTTCCTCATCGTGTTGAAAACTATGTCGATCTCATTCTGCACATTTAACCTGGTTTCCTAAATAAAAGGAAAAGTATGTAACTTTCTTTCCAGTGGTTTTTTCCCTCTCACCTCTGATTCGTGTGAGAAAAGTAGTCCGTGGCTTGGAAAGAAAGTTGCGTCAGTACTTGTGTGAGTAAGCCAGGAAACACATGCATAGATGCACTTACCACCATGATATGATCTAAGGTGTTAAAACGGTGTAAAACTCCGATAAAAACAAACTAGGAATGTGTTTCATTATACTGGGTACACTCTTTTTCATTATTAACAAAATAGTTACATGAGAAAGTTGCATACGTAATAGACCAACTCTGTCCCATCGTGTAGAAAACTATCTCAATCTCATTCTACATACTTACCCTGGTTTCCGAAATAAAAAGAGAAATGTGTATGCATTATACTATAATACACTCTCTTTTTCATTATGAACAAGATAATTACATGAGAAAATTGTACGCATTATACACAAACTCTGTCCCATCGTATAAAAAGCTATGTTGATCTCATTCTGTACATTTATCGTGGTCTCGTAAATAACATTTGTATGTTATTTGAGAAATTTGTATGAATTTTAGACCTACACTAACTGTATTTTTCAACTTGGAAAGTCAATAACATGAGAAAATTGTATGTAATATACACTTCATACTCTCTTTTTCACTATGAAAAGAAATCATTACATACGATAAATTCTACGAATTATACATCTCTTTCCTATCATGTTAAAAACTATGTCGATCTCATTCTGCACATTTTTGCTGGTCTCATAAATAACATGAAAAGTTTGCATGCATTATCTCTTCACCAAACGACAAATTTTGGACTCAACCAAAATGAAAGTATTTGCAGAAGACAAATAAAATGCAGCTCAAATAATGATTTCTGCCTTTGATATGGTAGAAAACAATGTGGGAAAAGGAGAAAATGCTGGTTACCAGCATTTTCCCCTTTTCCCTCAATGTTTTCAAGTGCTTTCTTTCTCAAGATTGAACTGTTCAAAGTTGGGATTGTGTGATTCAGAATTATGCTTTCAATTTGGTCAGGTCTAAAACTGTCATTCACTACGAATTATTCTACTGACCTTCATTGCAGCCTTGACCTTGTCTACCATTTTGTCGTAGTTTTCCTTCAGTTGATATTCGCCTATCATATTAGTCATCTCTTCCATTCTCTCTTCTACAGCTTTGTACGCTTCTCCAACTTTGACGATTGCCTTTGAATAACTGGACCTTTCCAACACAGAGAGTGACACATGTTAACCCTTTACCACATGAAATATTTTCTACATGAGTCAATTTCAAATTTCGCAGATGACAAATCAAATGTTGATTAAATTTTAGGGTTTGTGTTTGAAAGGTTAAAAAATATTTTGGGAAACGGAGAAAATGCTGGTTACCAGCTACTATGATAAGGACAATCTTGATAGAGATTTGCTTGAAAAAGCCGCAAGCAAATTTGGTAGCTTTAGGCCTTATGAACAAGATTTTTTAAGTTTTCACTATCACTGCCCCATGTAGAACTTCTGAACCCTAGGGTGGGACCAGAATTGACCCCAGGGCTATAATTTAAACAACCTTAATAGCGGTCCACTACATAAAGCCACATGCCAAATTTGGTAGCCCGAAGCCTTATAATTAAGAACAAATAGATTTTTTAAAGTTTTTTTTTTTTTAAAGTTTTCACCACATAAGCCCATGTAAAACTTGTAACCCCCTTGGGATGGGCCAATATTTAGCCCGGCAAAATGGGTATAGGCTAACAATGAATTAATACAAGTATGTTGAAAATGACTTACATTATTTTTTTCATTGCTTCATTGTACACCTCATCCACTGTTTTCATATACATATCATTTTGCTTGTACATTTTTCTCAGCTCTTTTCTCATACTTTTTAGTTCTTTCTGAACCTCCCTCAACTCTTCATCAACGCCGCTCATAACAGGAGATAACTCTTGGGACACACTGGCATGGACACGTCTCCACTTGCCCATGATTTCGTTTACTACAGGGTCAGCTCTGCTCTGCAGGGCATCATTTAGTTCAGCTACCATTTCATTTAAGCAGTCAGCAGAGAAAGTCTGAAGAAATATCCATTTGAAATTTTCAACTCACAATCTGATTTCAAATGTTACCAATTAGGGTCATCCTTCGGTTATTTCTCTTGGTTCCTATCCAGTACTACATTGGTCCTAATGGGGGATTACTTGGTTTTTATCCTTGAATTTCTTGCACTAGACAGATGTTCTTGAGATAATACCTCAACTAAATCTGGTTTGATTGTTTTACAAATTGATAGATACACATTTCTCTGATAAATTAGAGCAGAATTCACTTTAAAATCACATGTGAACCTTACATATAATCATAAATTAAATTATATTAATCGCAACATCCCCAAGGTAATCAAGGATAAAAACAAAGAAATACAGATAAAAGGACCAATCTGTTATTTGGTTACCTTCAGTCTTTATCTAGCAAGGGAGATAATTTGACCTACAGGAATGGCTCCCATTCTCTGACCCCTCTACTGGATGACCAGCTTTTAGACAAACCTCAAAATTTAACCTTTTACCACACAATTCAAAGTTTTCACAACCGTAAGGAAAAAGACTTTAAGCCCTTTAACACACAGCAAAATTTTAGAAATAATCCAAACATGACAATTCAAATGTTTTTAAATGATAGTATTTGTCCTTGAATAGATAGAAAACATGGTGGAAAAAGGAGAAAATGCTGGTTAACAGCATTTTCTCCTTTTCCCACAATGTTTTTAAAGCCTTTTTTATCAGGGTTGTCAAATCAAGAGGTTGTGTGGTAAAGGGTTAAAAACATTTGGGTAAAGGAGAAAATGCTGGTATCTAGTATTGTTTTCTGACTCTTATAAAGACAATTTTAATTATTTAAGACACTTTAAATTTGTCATAAACTTTCAATTTGGACCAATCTAAATTTTGTCATTTAGTAAAGAGTTAAAGTATTTACAGACAACAAAAAGACTGTGGCTCAAATGATGGCATCTACTGTTGAAAGGGTAGAAAACATCATGGGAAGAGAAAATGCTGGCTACTAGCATTGTCTCCTTTTCCAACAATGTTTTAAAAGCTGTCTTTCAGAGAGTTGTTAAAACATGGGATTGTTTGTTTAACCCTTTATCACAAAATCTTGAGTTTTAATGACCCTGAGAAACAAGCCTTTTGAAAACATTGTAGGACAAGGAGAAATTGCTGGTAACCAGCATTTTTTCCTTTTATAACAATGTTTTTCTACCCCGTCAAAGACAATAATCATCAATATAGCAACGTTTAATTTGTTGTCTGTCAATGCTTTCAATTTGGTCCAGTCCAAAATGTTGTCGTTTGGTAAAGTATTAAAAGTTACAGTTTTGCAGCATACAGTTACAGACAAATTCCAAGTCCTAACTCTTTCTTCCATTTATTCTTCTTGGTTTGTTTGTTTGTGTATTATATAGTGGATACATCAGACTTATCAGTTTTTAAATGCAAAAAATTAAAAGAACCATGCTCTGTGAAAAAGGAGCTAAATGCATCAGCTATAAGTATTGACCCAGGTCAGCCTGGGCAGTCCACGCAGGCTGACATTGGTTAAGAAATTTTGCTGTTGGTCAATTTTCTGTATGTAAAAGGACCATTCTACCTCATGATTCAGTCGGTTGTCAGACTTAATGGATTTTATAGAACCATGATTATGTGATGACATCCTTGATATAATACATCATGGAGATACAATAAGCCCCTTTTGCCCTTTTTCGACATTTAGAATGAGAGTTTGGATGGAAATGAACTTTCCACTTGTATTTGTCAGCCACATGTTAACATTATTGTGAACACCAACAAATAAGACTTTGAAAGATGAATAGAATACATACATAGTGTTGTCATATATTAAAAACATCTAAATCGGTTGTGATAATTGATAACTGTCTCACCAAGGCTCGACAATTATCAATTCTCCCAACCTTGTTAGATATTTTTTAATAAACCACAAAACTATGTACATATTCTCTATCTCTACTTACCAGAATATCTCTAACAAGTTCAGGTCTCCATTTGATATGGCCGTGAAGCTTTCTGTATTCAAGCTCAGTTGACAGTCGTCCCTCTTGAACTGTACCCGTCTCCATGTTACTCTGGGTCTCGGAGATGAAAGATTTCTCAGAAGGCATATAGGCTCTCGTTGATATCTCTTTCTTTCCTTTACCTGAAAAGAACAGGGACTAATTATATTATACAACCCTTTACTGTATAATACCTTAACAACCCTGAGAAAGACAGCTTCTGTAAACATTGTAGGAAAAGTAAACATGAGGGCCATTGGCCCTAAGGTGCTCATATGAGTAAAGTCATCTTGGGTTGATAAAGCTGAAGAGATCCCGATTGAACTAAATCACATGAGTGTAAGTGACCTGCTTTTTGACCAACTTGACCTATTTTCTAACTTGTCAGAGATATCATCAAGACAAACATTCTAATAATGTTTCTTGAGTATCAGACCGAACATGTGGCCTCTATAGTTTTTCTAAGAATTGGCCCAGTGACCTACTTTCCAACCCAACATAACCCAATTTCAGAATGGTCAGAGATATCATCAAGACAAACTTTCTGACCAAGTTTCAAGAGTATCAGACTGACAAATGTGGCCTCTACAGTGCAAACAAGGTTTTTCTAAGATTTGGCCCAGTGACCTACTTTTCGACCCAACATAACCTTATTTCAGACTGGTCATTTCTGACCAAGTTTCAAGAGTATCTGACTGAAAATGTGGCCTCTACAGTGCACACAAGGTTTTTCTAAGATTGGGCCTAGTGACCTTCATTTTGACCTGACATAACCCAACTTCAAATTTGTCAAAGATATCATCAATATAAACTTTCTGAGTATTAACCCTTTACCACACAATGACGCCTTTTAACGCCCCTGAAGAAGAGGCCTTTTGAAAACATTGTGGGAAAAGGAGAAAATGCTGGTAACCAGCATTTTCTCCTTTTCCCACAAAGTTTTCTACCCTATCAAAGAAAAGTTGCGTCATTTGAGCCACTATGAAATTGTCGTCTGCAAATGCTTTCAATTTGGATAGGTCTTAAATTATGCCGTGTGGTAAAGGGTTAAGCTGTAAATGTAGCCTATAGAGTGTACACAAAGTTTTTCTAAGATATGGCCCAATGACCTACTTTTTGACCCTACCTGACCTAATATCAAACTTGTCTGAGATATCATCAAGACAGAGACTCTGACCTAGTTTCATGAGTATCTGGCTGAAAATCTGGCCTCTAGAGTGCACACAATGTTTTCCTAAGTTTTGGCCCAGTAACCCACTGTTTGACCTAAAATGAGTCAATTTCAAGCTTGTTTAACTCTTTACCAAACGACAATATTTTAGACTGGTCAAAATTGAAAGGATTTGCAGATGACAATTTAAATGTAACTCAAATACTTGGATTTGTTTCTGAAAGGTAAGAAAACATTGTGGGAAAAAGAGAAAATGCACCAGCATTTTCTCCTTTTCCCACAATGTTTTCAAATGTCCAGTTTCTCAGGGTCGTTAAAACTAGGGATTGTGTGGTAATGGGTTAAGATACTATCAAGACAAACATTCTTACCAAGTATCATGAATACCAGACTGAAAACGTGGCCTTTAGAGTGCACACAAGGCTTTTCTAAGATTTGGCCCAGTGACCTACTCATAATCCAATGTTCAAGATTTTATATAGACGAAGATTTATTTTCTGAAAATGCTTTCAGTTTGGACCAGTCTATAGTTTTGTCTTTTGGTGAAGAGTTAATTTATTGTCTGCAAAATTTTAATGCTACCAATTTGGTCAATTCCAATAATTTGTTTGTCATCTGCAGTAATATTGATATTGCTTTCAATTTGGTCCAGTCCAAAATTTTGTCATTTGGGAAAGGGTTAATACTAAAAATAATTATTGAATAAACATACCATATGTCATTGAGGCATCCAGAGTTCTCTGTGCTGTATCTATAGACCATACTGTCTTCCACGTGACAACATCTTTACGGTGCGTCGACAAGGTCATTATGTACGGAGATTCATGTGTAACATGTCCAGACAGTTCTGCAGAATCATCATCTGTGACAACCTACAACACAGAGACAGGCAGATTAAAACTTTGGAGTGCTAACTGAAAGGAATAGATACTTTCCATTATATAACCCATTGACTTAGTTTATGACAATAATTTATCACATAACCTCCCCTGTTTTCAGTGTAATATCAGTCACAAATTTTCTTATCTTTTACATGTTTGATTTCACTATTGTGTGATGTCATTTTTTACGTATTTCATAGAAGTGAATGGGTTTTATGGATATTACCGCTGGTGCATCTTCTGTTCTATAGTTTGTGAAATATCATTATGTGATAAAAAGAATCTGTCATTCGTTGGTGTTTGAGATAAAATTTTATCAAACCTGTCTAGAAAAAATATTACAAAGTTCGCCAAAGGCTCGCTTAATAACATTTTTCCTCGACTCATTTAATAAATTTTATCTAAAACGCCAACTCATGTCAGATCCTATATTTATTATATAATCCAGTTTTCTAGATGATGGACCTTATGTGTTCAAGTTGATATTGTGAATAAAGTTTCTGTTCTGTTTTGATACCTTTATCTTTTACCAAACAATCCCAGATTCTAACAACCCTGAGAAAGAAGCCCTTTAACGCCTAGGCTGCTAAGCGTGACTCATTCACCTTTTGCAGACAGTATAGATCAAGATCAGACTGCACAGGAAGTGCAGTCTTTGATCTACTTTGTCTGATAAGGACATATCTTTCCCCAAAAATTACCTTTGAAATAGCAAAAATTAGGTCTTTACCATCTGCTTTAACTCCTTACCAAATTTAAACAACAAAATTTTGGACTCGACCAAATTCCACCATTTGCAGACGACAATATAAATGTAGCTCAAGTGATGATTTTTGTCTTTGATAGAATAGAAAACATTGTGGGAAAAGGAGAAAATGCTGGTTACCAGCATTTTCTCTTTTTCCCACAATGTTTTCAAAAGCCCTCTGCTTTAGAGTGGTTAAAAGTCGGGACTGTGTGGTAAAGGCTTAAAGTTTCATTTGACTTATTGAGCACAAAGAGGGTTAAATACTAACAAAAACACAATGCTTTTTACTCTTTCAAAGACAATGTATATTATTTGAGCATCATTAAACTTGTCGTCTGCAACACTTTCAATTTGCGTAAGTGTAAGATTTTGACATCTGCACCTGATTGTATAAACATTGCTTAAACTAACCCAGGGTTAAGTCTAACCTTAAGCTGACTTCTAACCAGTTTGGTTACAGTTAACTTGGTTGCCTATTGGTATAACAAGCGTGGCGATGTTGTTTTTTGGTTAAATAGTTAACCGTTATAGGGAAGGTGGGTTAAATCTAACCGAAATTCAGTTCCAATTCAAGTTAAACAGAACTTTATACAATCAATTTACCAATAACTTTATACAATCACTTTAACCAATAAGTTAATTTAGACTCTCTCTGAACCAGAATTTTAATCCAGTGGTTAAAGTTAACCAACGTTTATACAATCAGGTTCTGGTAAAGAATTAAACATCTAATAGACAGTCATTACGACAAATTTTCGAGACAATACAACTAAAACTAGAACTTTTTAATAATATTTGTCTTGAACAATCATGGCCTGGTTAAAGACTATGGCTATATAGTACAGGTACAAACAATGACAAAGGTTGATAGGAAAAAGATGAAAACAATGTGGCAAGCTGATAACAAAGTTACTGATAAATTTGACCTTGAAGCCTTTTTCCTTTTCACCAAACATAACCAAAGGTCAAAGCTAAACTACTTTCTTTTGATTTCTATAACAGATTTTCCAACATGAACACAAGAGATAGATTAACCCTTCACATGACAAAGTTTTAGACGGATCCAAATTCGAAGCAATTCCAAAAGACATAATAAATGTGGTACAAGTAATGGGCTTTGTCTGTAAAAGACAAGGAAACAATGTGGGAAAAGAGGAAAATGCTGATTACCAGCATTTTCTTCTTTTCCCACAATGTTTCAAAAGCTTTCTTTCTCAGGGCTGTTAAAACTCAGGTTTGTGTGGTATAGGATTAATTCATTAAAAGACAAAAAAATTGTGACTGGCCCATATTAAAAGCATTGTTTTGTAGCAATGAAGAAACAGCTCAAATTTTGGAATTGTCTTTGAAAGGATAGAAAACATTGTCGAAAAAGGAGAAAATGTTGGTTACAAGATTTCCTTCCTTTTCTCACATTTTTTTCAGTCTCATTGTCCAAGGTCATTAAAATACAAATTTGCTTATAAACAAAGAGTTTATCAAGAAATTCATGCTAAAAAATACTTGAAGTATTACCACAAAATCCCATTTTTTTTCACTATTCTAAAAGAGAGGGCTTTTGAAAATATTGTGGGAAAAGGAGAAAATGCTGGTAACCAGCATTTTCTCCTTTTCTCACAATGTTTTCTGCCCCATCAAAAACAGAAATCATCATTTAAACTACATTTAGTTTGTCGTCTGCAAATGCTATCAATTTAGTCAAGTCCAAAATTTTGTCATCTGGTAAAGATATAACAATGAAAACTGATACTATTATTTCATTTACATTAGAAGCTGTACGGCCATCTTTGAAACACAAAAGTTCTACAAATACTATCTTAAGATTTCAAAAAAAAACAAACAAACTCAATTTGACAGAAGATTTTACCTTTACAAAGGCCTTTCTCTGATCCATGTTGGCTTCACCTTGAAGGCTTACTTTTTCCAAGCTTCCATCATTCTTTTGGTAAACAAAGTCCATTTCACCATTGGCAATACCATCTGTGGCTTTGACAAGGGATTTCATTTCAACCTGGGTCTTGGTATCTTCATGGACAAGACTCCAACCCATTCTAAACAGAGGATGATTGATTGTATGGTGTTAATGCCATTTTTAACATTATTTCATTCATGATTGATTGTATGGTGTTAAACACCGTTTTCAACATTATTTCATTTATACTGTATAAGTGGATATATATGTGTGTCAAAAAATTTGTAAAATACAGATTACAGACACTTTGCATATGGAAATGTTTGCGAATTCAAGACACTCTTTATTTGTTGGTATACTTGTATTAAAATACACAAACAGAAAAGTTCATGAATTTTTCAAATTTACAAAATCGAAAAAAATTCCATGTGAAAAAAATCCAGTTATACAGTATCTATGCAACCAGTTCATCTATCCATGCTTTCCTGGAGTTTCTTTTACCAGTGCTTTGTACAATGTTCTTCCAAGGCTACTGGCTACTTTCCCACAAAATCATCATTAAAACAATGATCAGTGGATGAGAGAAGAATGAATCCTGTCACAATAACTATCATCAATCCTCAGAAAGAAAACTGGCAGAGTTGGGGATTTGACAAGCCACCCCTGTTCTCAAGCCCTTGATATTACCAACTCTGCTACCAGGGCTGGGCTCATTCCAAAAAATAGAATTCAAAAATAAAATTTATCAACAGAAACTTGACTTTGGTAACTGTTGTGGAAAAAAGGAGCAACTTCTTGTAAAACAAAATCATTCCTTCTTCCCACAATATTTTCCAAATAGTTAAATAAAAATGTCCTTAACCCTTTGCCAGACAATCCTGACTTTTCACAACCCTGAGAAAGAAAGCTTTCAAAAACATTGTTGAAAAAGGAGTAAATGTTGGTAACCAGCATTTTTTCCATTTCTGACAGTGTTTTCTGCAAGAATAACAAAGTCAACTTTAGGGTGTAAAGAATGTAAAACCTAAAACAGTATGAAAGAAGGAAACACCTACCTTCTGCAACAGTAAGAAAACATTTACCTGTAACTGTTAGTCTTGGCACTATCTCCCAGAATAGAATATTTCAGAAGAACAGTTTTGCTGTCTCTAGGAGAGTAGGAGAACCTTGTTTGGCCGTCCAGGATTTGCCTGTTCTCACCCACAACCAAGTCTGTTGTCAGGGATAATTTCTGTGTTAAAAAAAAAAAAACACATACAGACAATGAATTAATCCTTTACCTAAGAACAACATTTTAGTATTGGCTTAATTAAAAACATTTTGCAGACAACAAAAATATATATGACTCAAAAATTGAAATATTTTTTTATGGCAGAGTAGAAAACATTGTGGGAAAAAGAAGAAAATGCTGGTTACCAGCATTTTCTCCTTTTTCTCACAATGTTTCAAAAAAAAAAAAAAGCACACAATATTATGGACAAGGAATTAACACTTTACCTAACAACGACATTTTAGTATTGTCTTAATTGAAAACATTTGCTAATGACAAGAATAGATATGACTCAAAAATTGAAATTTTTTTATGGCAGAGTAGAAAACATTGCGAGAAAAAGGAGAAAATGCTGGTAACCAGCATTTTCTCCTTTTTCTCACAATGTTTTGAAACCCTTTCTTTTTCAGGGTCCTTAAAACTCCAGATTGTGTGGTAAAAGGTTAAAGTTTGTATCAAAATTGGTAAGAAAAACTTTAAAAAAAGAAGATTTTGCAATTAGTGAAGTCAAAATTTGACTCTGTTTCCAACCACCACCAAGTCTGTTGTCAAGAAAAATTTTTTGGTTAATAATACAAGAAATATCAAATTTTTGTTTGTAGAAAAGAGCCAGAAAAATTGACCCCTTAACTCACAGTTGCAAGTTTTAACAACTCTGAAGTTTAAGGCTTTTGAAACCATTGGGGAAAAACAAGAAAATGCTGATAACGACCATTTTCACCTTTACCTACAATGTTTACAACCATAACATGAACAAACTCAAATTTTTGAGCCACAAAGAATTTGTTGTCTGGAATTGCTTTTAGTACATGCATGTGTTAGTTCTTTTTGTTTTGTAAACAGTTAAAACTTTTTTCAAACCATGAAGATCAAGATCAGACAACATAAGCTATCTGATCTTGGATAAAGCGCTATTAATCAGAGTAAAATAAGCCCTGAAGATGCTGTGAAAAATTTCAAAGTTTTCCGACGGTGAAGATAAAGAATAGACAGTGAAGATAAAGATAAAGATCAGTCTGATCCTTGATCTACTGTTCTCTATTTTGTCTATATTCTTGTCAAAACAGCATTCATAACACCATGACTGTGCTCTTTCTATATGCTCACCTCTCTCATTTCATGCATATATAAACTCTTAACTGGACAATCAAAATTTTAGGCTTTATCTGAATAAGAGATTCGCAAATGACAGACGTGTCATAAATAATTGGATTTGCCTTTGCAAGGTTACATAACTTTCAGGGTAAAGGAGAAAATGCTGGTTTCAAGCATTTTCTCCTTTTACCACAATGTTTTTAAAAGTCTCCTTCCTCAGGGTACAAAAAAATAAGAACATGAGGCACAGAGTAAATACACACCTTATTCACTGATGGCAGAGACACATAGAGGCTTCCAGTTTTCTTTACATTGTTGGGCAATAAAATCATCTTTACTTCCACCTGCTTGTTTCGGTCTTTTCCTGCATCCCAGAGTATGCTTCCAGAACACAGTTTTTCTCCGTTAGTGTCTTTAAATGACCCCAAAACTTCAACTGACCTTGAGGGCACTGTGACCTTCATAACAGCATTGTGAAGGTCATCTCCATTCTTGTCGTATGTTACATCATAGGATACTTCTTGTTTATTTTTCTCATCCCAGGAAACTTTTCCAGTGGCGATAATTTTATCGTTGCTTCTCTCTAGTTGGTGATGAATTCCCATGGTTCTCTGTGGGTGTGTAGCTCGAACCATGAATGATTTTTTCATTGAAGATATGTCTCCAGAGTCAGTCACGTCGAACTGTAACCTCAAATGGCTGTTGGAATCATCTTCGTTCCAATTCAATGATAAATCTCCACTCACACTTTCATCCTTGTTCTCAGCAATAAGCTTGTAGGTCATGGGTGTGGGGGCCCTAAAAGTGATGATGCCAGAAAACTTATCCACGGCACTGAACTCTGCATCAGAGTCAAAATATTTCTTCCCATTGTGTTGTGCTAGAATGGAATCTTTAACTCTCAATGGAGAAATGGCAAACTCATGATTGTAATCAAATTTCATGTCCTGTAACATTTTGAATGGTGTTTTCATACCAAGTCCCAACCCAAGCTCAATCTCGCCAGATTCCAGCTCCACCCACTTAGATTTCCCATCCACTGCAATCTCTCGAAGCACCTTCTTTGAATCTTCCCATGATAATTTTAAAGATGGTGTATATGCTGACGTCAGTTTCTCATTTTTCACCTCAAAATTCAACTTTGTAAAGTTGGTAAATCCACTTGTAAAAAGAGCAGACATTTCAAAGTCAGCCATGTTGCTATGTCTAAAGTTGGATGATGCTCTCACCGGCACATTCATAGCTGAACTTTCCATACTGAAATCTAAGCTAATTTGGTCTTTGAACTCATAGGTCAGTACAGCATCAGTTTTCTTGAAGTCATCTATAGGCAGCTGCAGCTGAAGCCTGTGTTCATTCTCCTCATCTAGTTTCAGGTCATAGTTGGCAATAACAGGTCCCTTCAATGCACTAGACTTTACTGTACCTACAATAGACAATGTTGCTGGTTTTGTCAGGTCAGGGTAGCCATAGTATCCTTCTCGAATTATTGTTTTCTCTCCATCTACTACTACACGCTCATATTTTTCCTTTCTTCTTCGGTCATCAACGATACTTCCGCTGTACTCAACAAGAATGTTTACATCCCTATAGTCTTCCAAAGTTGTAACATAATCCAATGAAAACTTCTTCATGTCAAAATATGTTGTTTCTGTAGCTGAATGATCACCATACTTGGAAACAATTGTTCTAGTGTAAACAAAATCACCAATGTCCATTTCTTCTCTAGAGACTTGAGAGATTCGTTCAAGCATTGTGGTTTCCATGGTAAAGTCAGTTGTTGATATTCTCTTGGTACCTTCAACCACAGAGTTGGCTTTATAAAACACTTGTGTTGATGCTAGATTGGAGAGCGGCAGTTCCAGTATAGCATGAGAGTCATAGTCCATTGTAGCGTCCTCTTTCATCTTTAGTGACATTTCTACATCGGTCAGGACTTTTGGTACAACTGTATAAAACTTAAAGTAATAGTCCTTGCCTTTCACTGCATTAAGTAATACAATTTCATTAGATTTCTTTTCATCCATCACTCTAGTGTCTGTTTTCACCTTGAACTCAATGTCCGGTAGATCATACTTCAGTTTAGTTTCACTGGTACTTCTATAGGCAGAGCCCATTGAATATGTAGCATAGGAGGAGAAGTCATTCATCTTGTTTGTTTGGTTAAATTCAAAACTGAAATCTTCATCTAACAAAGGAGAAGCAAGTAGAGCTGATGCCGTAACCATTTCCTCTGAAAACGTGTGAGCATATTTTGTCTTCCACAGCTCACTGTATTTTAACTCGCCCTCAACTTCAAAGTCGTGTACGTTCCCTTGTCGCACAATCTTTCCTGTAATCTTTTCATACCTTTTGAATGGAGTTACAACTTCAGTCGTGAAAATGGTTGACGAATCATCGTGAGATAGAATGATATCAGAATGGCCTTCTTTCTCATTAAATGCTACCTCAGAATGTGTTCTTGTATTTGGGAATTTCCCTTTGTGAGTCAACTCAAAATGGCTTCTGCTGAAATTCTTAAATGGAGTTAGAAGAGTCATCTGTAACTCAATATTCTTCTTGACCTTGAAAATGTTGTCCACTGTCATTTTCTCCCCATTGGTATCGTATTCCAAGTGTGTATGGAAATCTCTTATTTCTCCTCTGTGATTAAACTTTAAGTCGACAGTTTCATATCCTCTGAATGGACTGTCCATTACAAACGTTACAGATATAGCATCCTTGGAAGAGAATGTTGCCTTTGTAAATGCAGATCTTTCAAAGCATTCACAAGTAATCTTTGCATCTGTGGTAAATTCTTCTCTATCTCCAATGTGTGTGAAGCTTGCTACAACTTCCTTATTTTCTGTATACGGACTTGTCACTTTGATGGTTCCTTTCAAGGTATCTAGAGAGGAGAACCTGTAGTCCGACTCAATCTTGACGACCTGCGTGGGTAAATATTCCACCTCCAGCAGAGATACTCTTGACACACCTAGCATGTTACTGTTGACTTTTGCCTTCATGTACGGATACTGTCTGAATGGGGTATTTAAGTTGAATTCACCTGTTAAACTTGTACCTTCGTAGTATGCCCAATTAAAGTTTGTACTTATTTTATTGACATAAGGAACAACCATAAGCTCTGCCATACCATCAAATTTATATAAATTACCATCCAGTTTGAATGATGCATACAGGTTAGAGAACTGCGGGAATGGTGTCCGGAGAGAGACCGAGGTAAATTTAACATGATCAATTCTGTAACTTGTATCAAAACTGATACTTTGTTTTGGTGCGTACTCCAGGTTTGTGTTAACCTCCCAGTTTAATCCACGTCTTTCTCTTTTGGTTGTGAATGTTACTTTCTTCATTTGTTTGAATGGAGTAGTTAATTCTGCAGATATGTCATATGTACCAAATTTGTCGTAAAATATGTAAGTGTTTACATCAATGACTTGATATGGGGCCCACTGACATGTGGCATGCACATTGTATGGCATGATGCTGTGAGAGTTGGTCATTGTGACCTTGATGTCCTCACGATACAGGCTCCTAATCTCAGTTACAAACTCAGCATAGCCTGGACTTCTCTCATAGAAAATCTTATCAAAATACAATTCAACTTTATCTTTCACAATCAAGGTTTCAGTTTTCCAGTAATTCTGTCTGTCCTCATGTGTAAATTTAGCATTCAGTTCCTGTATTTGCTCCAATGGCAACAAGAGCTCAAGGGATGTCTCAAATTTACGATGTGGTTCAAACTGGTGAGTTTCCTCAATGGCAACCTTAAAGTTTCTGCCCCTCTGTGGTGTTACTTGAAATATAACATGGTTATGACCAAGCTTTCTATTTACATCCCACATTACTGAGAAATAATCATTGGGAATGTTTATCTTTATTGTTCCTTTATTATCCAGAATAGCTATTGTATGATCATGTGTCATGTCCATTTCTATGATATAACTATGGCTACTTTCCTGTTCTGAATTTATGGTTATATCAGACGTAACTTTTGATGCAAACTTTCGCCCATCATCATTGTGTTCACCATGAAGAATGAAAATTCTCAGACCCTCAAATGGAGTCCTTATTTCCAAATCACCCAAAAATGATCTTTTAACTAGGGTGTTTTCAATTTTGCCTTTGACCTTTATTAAGATTCTCTCTCTGCCCCAGTCAACAAGAAGAGAAGAATCCAGTTTTTCAGAGAATCTGTGCTTTATATTGGCAACCATCTTTTTGTAAGATTTAAATGGTGTTGTAATTGTACCAACCACATCAATGCTGTTTGCTGTGATAGGGACCTTGGCTCTTGCTGACACCAGAATCTTTTTATTCTTTCCCCAAGTAACACTACTCTTTGTTTGATACTGTGATGAATCCCTGATAATAGAAACTCCCAGACCAAGTTCTTCGTAATCCTCAAATGGGCTGACAAACTCCACAGAAAGTTCAGTTCTGTCTGCATCAACAAGCTTGTCATCTCTAAATATAATCTTTACTTCCATTTTGTCCTTTGGACTCCATGACAAGTGAGCACTAGTGATGTATCTTGGCCCTGACGAGTGCTTCATGTTGAAATCTACAGTCCTTGTGGGATAATGTAGAGTGGAAGCCACCTCAAAGTCTTCCCAGCCCTTGAAATCTGTGGTTACGTTAACTAAAAACCTATCATCTAAATTTTTATCAGCATCCCATTGGATATCAATCATTTTGTGCCTTACAGACTTCACATTGGAGGAGTCCAAAATCAATTTTACCCTCCTTTCAGGGACTTTAGTGTCCAGTTTTAGCTTGTAGATTGTTCCAACTTTATAGGTACCTTCTCCAGCAATACTATATAACTTTGGCCCTCTTGTAAAAGATGCATCGGCTTTAAATCCATCTTTTTCTTTTGTATACATGCCTCGCACTCGTACAGGGTCAAGGTCAGGCAATTTTACTCCGACTTCAGCCTCGTATATTCTATGTGTTGCAATTTTTAACATGGCATCGAGTTTTGTTTTACGACCTTTTATAATTTCAAACTCAAAACTGCTGATATATTTATCGATGGATTCTTTTCCAAAAGCTCCAGCAAAAAACATTTCCCTGCCCTCTGGAAGCCCAAAGCCTATCTGTCCTGCATAGTGTGGGAAGTTGTTGGTTTTGTTGTGAAGTTTGAGGTTGATAGAGACAGTACGCTGTGGATGATATTTGATTGCGATGTCCTTCCCAAAACTCTTGCCATCATGGATATAGCCACCAGTCACAGAGACGTCTACTTTCTGGAAAGGACAATCAGAACTTATCAGAAGCACATAAACTCTTTACCAAACGACAAAATTTAAGACTTGTCTTCATTAAGAGCATTTGAAGACAACAAATTATATGATACTCAAATCATGGGATTGAAAGAACATTATAAAGAAACAAAAATAAAAAAATTTGAAAGAAAATTATAAATATTTTTCTGTAGAAAAAGTCTTGCTTTTACAGAGGTAAATCACCGGTAGTAAAATTTTCCACATTGACTCCATTTTTTTTTGTTTGATATCTCTGCAACGATCGGTACAAGTCATTTGCCATTTAGCATCAATGACTATTTGAAGACCAACCAGCGTTCTGAAGATGCCACTGCTTTTCATTATGTGTGTTTATGTGTGGACTGCCTTTACAACGTAAGCATAACAAATTCTAACATCTAGACCATATGGCTAATAAAACTCTACACAACAGTAGTTTCAAAATTTAGATAAGACTAATGTTAGACGGCATCATTCAATTTTGATAATATCAGTCCTTTCTATGTTAAAAAATTCCATCACCTTTCATTAAACAAATGTATACTTTAACTTTTGGAGTGAAGGTTATTAACAGGAATACAGAGCGTATACATGCCTTAGATAAGTAACTGACAACTAAGATTTTCAAAGGAAGCCCTAATCATCAATGCTGATCAACATATTCAGAGCTGGTCCACATTTTCAGAGCCAGCCCACATTATCAGAGCCTTTGTTCATTTGTGTCAATTTTGTGCTTTTTTATCAATTCTTTGTTAGCAGCAAACAGAAAAGTTTATGACAATAATTCACACTTTTAGGACAGCAAAACTTTCACTTATCTGCTAATTCAATGGAAATATTAGTCTGAAATTAGGTCCTTTACGTATTATTTCAGCTACAATCAACCCACGGCACAAATGATTCAAACAACACTTTACACATTCTACAACTTTCCATGGTGTAGAAAATAATTTGGAAGATCAGAGAATTGCATGACTCTCTCCTTTTTTCCAAATTCAAAGACATGAGAACACATTTGTACAAAGAATGACAAGCTTGCCTGTTTTTCATTTGTTTTTGAGCCAATATTTTCGGAACCGAAAGACCAACACGACATTTTATTGTCACAGCCATTGGCTCTGTATATGAAGTTTCCTACCTGTGTAAATGATACACATAACCACAACAAGGACCAGAGGCAGACAACAAAATTTTTTCTTGTGGCAAACAGTCAAAAACTTTTGATTTAGTTGAATCCAAAATTTTGTCGTTTGGTAAAGAGTTAAGACCTATGAAAAACCATAACAACTAAAACAAGGAAAGAAGATCGTGATTTTCTAACAGTTAACCCTTTCATAATCCAAATAATTCTGTCTTTTCATAAACTTCAGGGAGAGAGCTTTTGAAAATATTATGGGTAAAAAGAGAAAATGCTGGAAAACACCATGTTCTCTTTTTCCCACCATGTTCTCTGCCTTTTTGAAGACTTTTGAAAATATCGTGGGGAAAAAGAGAACATGCTGGTAAACAATATGTCCTCCTTTTCCCACCATTTTGCCTACTATTTTGAGGTCAAAATTAATGGTTTGAGTAATGTTAAATTTGTCGCCTACAAACGCTTTCCATTTGGACCAATCTGCAATTTTTTACATGTGGCAAAGAGTTAAATATTACTCAAATAACATGATCTGTCTGGCAGAACGATATTATTACTTACATGGGCCGGAAGTTTAAATTCAAGGGTATAATTCACTGTCTTCTTTACATTCTTCATCTTGTATGTAGTCTGGAAATTAAAGTCAAGCCTCTCTTTGGTGTCCTTCTTTTTGTAATTCTTGCCATATTTCAGCCATGATACAAGCTTGCTAGTGATCTTGGAGCGAATGAACGTCGCGGAAAATGCAGCATCCAGGTCGTTGTTTCTCAAAGAGTTCAAGGAACTGTAAACAGATGAGAATTACGGTAACCCTTTACCGCACAATGCCGACTTTCAACGACCCTTCGGAAAGGAGCCTTTTGAAAACATTGTGGAAAAAGGAGAAAATGTTGGTAATCAGCATTTTCTCCTTTTCCCACAACGTTTTCTACCCTATCAAAGAAAAATTGAATCATTTGAGCCACAATGAAAATGTCGTCTGCAAATGCTTTCAATTTGGACAAGGCTAAAATTTTGTTGTCTGGTGAAGAGTTATGGAATCTTAAATGTACTAAAAATATACATGTAGATACAATCAGTATAGAATATACCTTACAATCAAATTCTAGACTCTATGCAAAATTGAAAATATCAGCAGATTGCAAATGCCTCTGAAAGGGAAGAACATTAAGGAAAAGGGATAAAATGCTTTCAATTTTGATAAATCTATATTTTTGCCATTTGGTGATAAGGTAATGTTGAATCACCATATTTTACCTGCATAATAATGAGTAAACATACAACAACAACAAAAAAATTTCGGAAACAAACAGAAATACAGCTTAAATAATCTTGCAAATATTACCAAACAATACTTATTTTTTCCTGCGACCCTGATGAAAAGAGCTTCTAAAAACATGGTGGGAAAAGGAGAAAATGCTGGTAATCAGCATTTTTCTCATTTTCCCACGTTTTCTACACTTTTAGACAAATTTTATGATTTGAGCCACATCAAATTTCTTGTCTGCAAATGCCTTCAATTTGGATGAGTCTAAAATTTTGTTCTGTGGTAAAGGGCTAACCAATGGCATATCAAAAATACAAGTAAGGAAGAGAGACATAATTTTATCACATAACCTCCCTTGTTTTCAGTTTAATATGCCCATTATGAATTTTCTAATCATATACACGTTTGACATCACAGTTGTGTGACTTCATTTTTACGTCATTTTGTATGTATTTCATAGAAGTGAATGGGTTGTATGGATATTACCGCAGGTACATCTATAGATGGTTTTGCATCTTCTGATCTATGATTTGTGAAACACTGTTATGTGATAAAAAGAATCTGACATTCTTTGGCGTTAGAGATAAAATTCTATTAAACTGGTCAAGAAACAATATTATTAAGCACACCAAAGGCTCACTTAATAACATTTTTCCTAGACTCATTTAATAAATTTTATCTCCAACACTTATGTCAGATCCTATATATATTTTCTCTTTACTGAACGACAAAAATGTCGACTTCTCCAAATTGAAAGCATTAGCAGACGACAATTTAAATGGCACTGAAATGATGTGGTTTGGCTTTGATAGAGTGGAAAACATTGTGGGAAAAGGAGAAAATGCTGGTTACCAGTGTTTTCTTCTTTTCCCACAATGTTTTCAAAAGACTTCTTTCTCAGGGTCGTTAAAACTCGGGATTGTGTGGTAAAGGGTTGAGCCTATATACAGTAAAAGACGTGGAAAAGAAAATTCAACTTACCTCGTAACCTTGACATTGTTAGAGTTATTGTTGACCTTGACCTTGGTCTTCATTATCATCGTGTCCTTCCTTCCTTTTCCGATATTATATTCGAATTTCATTTTGTTCGATACAAAGTTCCAGTTCCGACTGTCCAATACGAACATGAGTTTTGAATACTTCTTGCCGTACGTTCCTGTTATGCTGCCAGTGTATTTCTCACGCTTCTTGACCACTAACTTCATAATATTACCTGTAAACAAAAACCAACGAAACATGAGAATCAAGCCTGTACTGTACAAATATGATATACTGTGCCCATGCAGTCGACAGCTTTAGAAAACATCATGTGAAAAGAAGCAAATGCTTGAAAAAAGCAACAGCTTCTTTTCCCACCATGTTTCCCATACAATTGATAACTAGAAGCCGACAAATAACACCCCTCCACTGAATCAAAGAAAAAAAATTCAAAGGGCCATAATAATAGTATAACAGTGTAATAGCCAACTACGCTTTCAAAGCATTTGCAGACATAAAATTTATTGTTACTCAATTGATGGGGGACAGGGTAGAAAACTTTGTGGGAAAAAGAGAAAAATAACCAGTATTTTCTCCTTTTCCTGTTGTCTGCCCTTTCAAAGAAAAATCTGTTTTGAAATGCAATAGTTTGTTGTCTGCAAATGCTCTGAAATAGAACACATAATCTTGTCTTTTGTAAAGAGATGACATATTACAGTACAAGCTATTTCAAACACATTTAAATCTATTAGAAAAGAAAAGAGAACTACACTCTTCCCCCCATTCCCACAATGCTTTGAATGTGGAAAAATCTAGAATGTTGTCATCTGGTAAAGATTTAACCTTTTACAACTCAATCAGGAGTTTAAGTGACCCTGAAAAAGCCTTTTGAAAACATTATGGGAAAAGGACAAAAAAGGATATAACCTTTTGAAAACCTTGTGGGAAATATAGAAAATGTTGGTAACCAGCATTTTCTCCATTTTCCACAAGGTTTTCTACACTTTCACAGACAATTACCATCATTTTAGTTACATTTAACTTGTTATCTGCAAATACTTTCGATGTAAACAAGTTGAAAATCTTATTTTTTGGTAAAAAGTTAAAAATATTCACCTGTAAGGATGACTGGATCATCAAACAGTTTTTCTAGCTTGCCATCAACCTTCAGAGACTTTCCTTCAATATAAATGACAGTGGTGTTCATATCAACGAGCTCCTTTTCTGGAGTTCGTACATAGACTCGTGGTTTATAAGTATGCCGTGTCGTTAACCTTTTCTTCTCCACCGATCTATCAGTCATAGCTTCTAAGACATACCCCTCTGTCTTGTCCCATTTCAGTGTCATCTTTCCACCAATCTGTGTCTTTGTGTTTTGCAGTGTGGCTAGAAAAGCCGAATGATACAATATCCTTATCAAATTCAATTTGTAATTTAAAAACTAATACATTTCACTGAGAATTGCTTTAGTTCACGTTTAAAAAGCAATAAAAATAGCCATGTTCTGGGAAAAGGGCATTTATTGCTCTCTGTAATGCATTATACCAAGCAAGTCATTATATAATTATGGATCTATTTAATCCATTTAGTCTAACAATTCACAGGATCTTGAGGTAGAATAGTCCTTGGACATGCAGAAAATTTACAAAACGCAAATAAATTGCGCAGGCAGGCATGGATAGGGTTTTTTTTTTTTTTTCTTTTTTTGAAAATGCATTAAGCCCCCTTTTCATAGAGCATGGCTCAAACAAATTTTAAAAACTAAGGATTGATAAGGTAGAACTTGTTTTACAACTGATGAAAAATAAGGTTGAACTCTTTCCAAAACCGCAAAATTTTACACCTTTCCAAATTGACAGCCCTTGCAGATGACAAATTCCAAAATGTGGCTAAATGTAATTTGCAGTTGAAAGTGTGGAAAATATTGTTGGAAAAGAAGAAAATGATGGTTATTTTCTCCTTTTCCCACAATGTTTTCAAAAGCCATTTTTGGCAGCAGGTTTAGCCCCCCTGTCATAGTTCCCACATAACGTGTGCATGTATATACCAGTTTTCGAAGCCTACTATCTTTATCTAGGTCAGATTTTTGCTTCTGGTAGGTTTTGCCTGGATACGCGTGTAAACAAAACCAGTTTCGTACACTAACAAAATAGTTCTGCGAGTGATATTCAAACAAAGCAATTCAACTTGATACTGTATGTTCTCTGAAAAAGATTAAAAAATCATGTTTCAGTTGTCTTTTTAATTTAAGTAACAAAAGATTTTCAGCTTAGATAAAACAAAAACCGTGCCGGGTTTAACATCTCTCCACCATCTGGCACGTTTATACTGTAACATGCCTCGTTTCTGGAAAACTCAGACCCTGGTGAACTCGTACCCTAATCTCAAGAGTAAGAGTTCTCTGGAAAACTTTCCGTTTTGATTTATATTAGTTTACGAGAGAAAAATCATAGAACACACCAATTAGTAGCATGTTTTCGGAGCCAGAAAAGAAATCTGCTGCCTTCAGTGTGTTAGCGCTTTGATTAGAAAGGCTATTAAAACTCAGGATTGTGGGGTATGGGGTGAAACTATACTAGAAACTTTTTGCAAACTGTTCACCTACATTGGAATGTTATTGGATCTTCTAGTGCTCCAGTAATTGTCAAATCTGCGTCAAATGATTCCTTTTCCTTGTAGTTCAAAACTCCCGTCAGATAAATATTCTTCCAGCCGGAGACAAGAAGTGAGACGTTGGGTGTGTACGTTCTTCTGTCTTTTGTCTTTTCCACCAGTATCTTAGCGTCCAGTTTGTACACATCACTTTTCCCATCTACCTCAATCGTACCCAGCAGCCCTTTCACTTTGGCATTATCCGTCAGTTCACCTGTATTTGACAACAAAAAGATTATGAACCCTTTACCAAACAATCCAGTTTTAACAACCCTGAGGAAGAAAGCTTCTGAAAACATTATGAGAAAAGGAGAAAATGCTGGTTACCAGCATTTTCTCCTTTTCCCACTATATTTTCTGACCTTTCAAAGAAAATTCCATCATTTGAGTCACACTCAATTTGTCATTTGCAACCGCTTTACGTATGAAAGAGTCCTCATTTTTTTTTTTGTTTTGTAACTAGGTTAACAAATTACCTCTAGAAAAAAATATGAAGCAGACAACATATTCATCAACTTCATAAAATACTGGTATAAACCCTAGACAGCGCTGAGTAAACTGAAAGGACATTTTCAGTCTGAAACAAGTTATTTTGTTGAAATGATATCCCCTGCCCAAGAAGACCTTTTTTTGATATATATATAAGAGGTATTGTGTTTTGCATGTGTACATGGCCTTTTTGTTATTTGTTCATAATGAAATTAAACATTAAGCCCACTTTTTCCATGACATGGCATTTCATTAATTAAAAATAAATAATGATTTTCTGTGGCTTATGATAAACAATATACATAAGAGATTCATAAAATTTTGTCCAGTGGTTAAAGAGAAATTTTGGTACATAATGGAATTACTCATCAAGCCCGCTTTTTCTAGGACAGGGCACTAAATAAAAAAAGAAATAAAAAAAAATTGGCAGACTATCATTAGGATCATAGGTATGAAGTTTCATCAATTTTCGTCAAGGATTTTAGAAGATATCTGTCTGGATGATGGAGAAATGGATGGACAGAGAGAAAGACAGACAGCATTTTCTTCTTTCCACCAATGTTTTCAAAAGCAATCTTTTTCAAGGTTGTTACAACTTGTGATTTTGTGTGGTAAAGGGTTAATGTACCTTTAAGAGAGGCAGTTTTCCATGGAGATACAAAATTAATGTCCAGAGTTTTCTGTTTTGGATGAACATCCACATCGAGTCCTATTGCACGACTATAACGTGATCCCGGTGTTTCCGACAGAAATCGGAACAGTATCTGGTCCTGACTCTGTATAGAAAAAAGTTGTCCATTGGAACAGCAAATAAATAAAATCAAATTTTCAGTCACAAAAAAATAACCTTTACCCTTACCAAAACCCTATGCACCAATTTTTTGGAGTTCGTTTTCAATTCTGAATTCCAAGAATAACCATCTGATTGGCTGGGGTAAAATGCCTTAACCAATCAGGTGGCTGGTGTAGGAATTAAGAATCTGACCAATAGTTAGGTAACAAGAGCATCGCATGCAGGTGCCAATGCTTGGCTGCAGTTGTTTGATTTTCAGTGAAAATTTTCAAGTTGAACAGGGGCATAACTGTGACAAAAATATTTTCATGTTTACCTGCCCCTGTTGTATTGGTTCCCCTTTTGATAATTAACAACTAGTCAAAGTTCTAAGTTTGAAGTAAGTATCTTTAGTAATAACAGAAATATTGTAAAATGTCAAAGTTTTTCATAAATTCTATGTCAAAAAAGGGGCATAACTATGCCAAAAATTTTGTGATGGTTACTTGCCCCTGTTGTTTAAGTTTCTGTTTTTGCTGATTAAAAATTATCCGAGCGTGAAATAAATATCTTCAGTAATAACAGAGATATTATAAAATGTCAAAGTTTTTGCACAATAACACAGATGACAATAACAAGACTACGACTATACCTTGATGATTTCTTCGAAAAAAGCCAAGCTAAAAATTATTTATGTATCAAAATACAAACCTTAATTGTTTTTGCCTCCAGTCTGAATCCATTTGGTAAATCATTCTTTGCCATACTGACTGACACAGTCATGGGACCAGTCAATGGGAAATTGGGCGCATTTTCCCGGTGGGTAGCATTTGGGCCTGACAGCCCAACACACATCGTAAGCCCAGTAGCCTTCAGTACCCTGTCGCCTGTACAAGCAGATTTCTCGTATCGGTCTGCGACAATCATCCTTTGTTCTTTTTCCACATCATTATGTACCATGAAGAATGAAGATCTGTAACAGTACAATATTTAACCCTTTACCATGAATTTCCAAGTTTTTTAACAACCTTGAGAAAGAAAGCTTTTGAAAACATAGAGGGAAATGGGAAGAATGTTTGTAACCAAGATTTTCTCCTTTTCCCAAATTTTTTTTTTATTTATTCAAAGATATATACTATCATTTGAAGTACATTTGAACTGTGGTCTGTAAATTCCTTCATTATGGATAAGCCTAAAGTTTTGCTGTGTGATAAAGGATCAACCCCTTTACTAAACAACAAAACTTTAGACTCATCCAAATTGAAAGCATTTGCAGACAACACATTAAATATGGGACAACTACAAAGAGTAGTGTTTGAAAAGCTAGGAAACTTATTTTACATGCTGTCATATTTCTAATAAGAAAAAAAAATTCTCATGATGGCACAGAATAATATATCTTGCTTATGATAAATTCTTTGTCCTAAATGTTCAAAATCAGAAAGGAAAAAAAAAAAAAAAAAAAAACTTACTTGATATTGATAATTTCACTTTTATCCTTAGTCAGATCAAATGAGAAATCAAAGACATTTCCATTGGTAAGTTCCATTTTGGCCTTAGCACCAGTGCTTGTATATAAAGTGGACACCATTTTCATACCTCCTTTAGTGACAAAGGCGTCAACACTCATCATGGAATCTAACTGTACTGCTCCACTGAAATAAATCAAAGTGTTGAAAACACTGAAGTGGCATTTTTAAAGAAAAAGACTAATATTATTCAAATATTGGCTTCAAAGTCAACATACTGGGCGAATACCTTTTTAATACCTTTTTGGTTGAAGTGAGAGTACTCATGACAAAGTTAGGATTATTTGTGTATTGGCAGTCTCCCTTTAATGATTCAAGAGGAGTCAGGAGTAATGTCCCTTGACAGTAGGATGCATGATGGGTAGAGAGAGAAACCATATAAATATATCGAATGAATTTAAGTTTTTACCTGAAAACTATGATTTTGAGTTATCTTTGGGCATAAAACTCTAATTCCCAACATTACAATAAATTATTCCAATCTATAAATATTAATGCACAATCAAATGGAGTAGTGCTCAATCATGGGACGAACAAGCCCAGGCACGAACAGGTTTTGGAATGAAAAGGCCTGGGACCAAGCGGTCAGTAGACAAATTTTGTGTATATCAATGTGCCAGTAGAAGGCTATGAGCTGGTGAAGCTATTATCAATCAAAAAGAAGTATTTCCACGATAGATGGCCTCACCCAGTGTAATTTAATATGCCATTTCCAATTACATATCTGAGTGCGATCAAAAAACTCGTTTGTCTTAGAAAATTTTTGTTTAATTGGGTTTATTTCCTTTGGCTCTGCACAAAATACGACCCATGGTCTTCAAAATTCAGTATTGAACTCATAGTGGCATTGTCTTCGACAAATACCACAAAAACAAATTAGGCTGGTAACTAGCACTTTCTTCTTCTTCCACACTGTTTTCTACTCAATGTTTTCTACTCAATTAAAGGCAACTTTCATCATTTGTGCCACCTCTGTTTTATCGTCTGCAAATGCATTCAATTTGAACTTGTCTGAAAGTTTGTCATTTGGTAAGCTTTTGAAAAACATTGTGGGTAACCAGCATTTTCTCCTTTACCCATAATATTTCCTATTCAATTACTAAATTTCTACTCCATAACTTAATTTATAATACCCACCTTTGGTTTGTTGTCTTCAAATCTTTAACTTTGAATTTGAACAACTCTTAAATTTTGTCATCTGGTGCAGAGTTTAGTATTAAAATGTATATGCTCAGGGTTACCTGGGTTCAAACATTCCTTCAATGACTATCTTGGATCCCGGCTTTTTCATGTCAATTTTACCATCAGCATTCAGGGCAACAGTTGTAGTTCCGTTGATGTGAAGATTTAACGGGAGACCGGCTACAGTGGGTACAGTATAAGTGCTATCCAGGAACATCAAGCTCTTCGTCATTGACAGGTCCTGCTTCTCGTTGTTTCTCAGCTTCTTCAAAAATTCAAACATGTCAGGTTTGTACATGTCTTCATCGATACCATTCTTAGCACCAAACATGTTGTAGGACATCTCATTTCCAAACATTCTCGTGTAAATGGCTCCCCTCAGATCATCCATCATTTTCTTGGACTATAATTAGAAAAAAAAAATTACATCATGTCAATTACAGATTTTTTTTTTCCTTCTCAAAATATGTTGTCATGATAATCATGCAAGTGTAAAACTAACACACCTCATAGAGTACCAGTAGCTTTTAGGGCTTTTCTTTCTGCTCTTTACCACACAATTCCAAGTCCTAAATGATTCATGATAAACAGCTAGGATCGACAACAAGGAGTACATATTTGATCAAAATGTAAGTTGGTGAATTGTGAATGAACATGAAAAAGCCACGGCTACAAATGGCATAAAAAATTTTCAGCATAATCTCAGAGGTCCATGTTTAATAGACAGGTGCCCATATTTTTCAGCTGAATCTAAACTACCTACCTTTTTATGTATGTCATCAAGTTTACTTGAGCTGAGACGAGCAAATTTAGCATTTGCTTGCGGCACTTCGTTGTTGTTCTTATCCTTGTCATTGAAGTAGCCGGCTGGACCAAAGTAAGATTCAAGTGTGTGTTCGAGACCCTCTACACGAGCTCCCACCTCAAACAAGTTCATAGACTCTCCAAACAGGTTGAAAGTCAAGTTCAAACTGGCTGACCTTGGCACAAAGGACTTTGGTGAGAAGATCACATTGCTGTCAAACTGAAATACAGAAATTGTTACATTTAATTCTTACAGTGCCTTTCACAACTATAGCCGCTTTTGCAGACAATGCAGATCAAGATCAGACTGCACAAAACGTGTCAGTCTGATCTTTGATCTACACTGTCCGCTTTGGCAAAACATTATAGACAAAAACCACACATTAAATTGCCATTATCTGGGACTTTTTCTAGAATGAAAATGTCCATAGGGTTTAATCGGCACTTAAAGGGTTTAAGCTTTGTTGGAAGAATGAATTTTCGATTTGTCAGAATGATGGAATCTGACAATATGATAATATGTTCAATAAATTAACTGAAAGAAAGGGCATTTATTTCATGCTTTCCGGTAGGTTATCGAGAAATATCGGTGAAATATTTTTCGATATTTCATGGTTACGACCAGTGAAAATACCGATTTTTATACTCTAACTCTTCAATTGAAGACGGAAACAGTTGTTCCCGCGCATTAGTTACCTAGGTAAAATGTGCCTGCCTCACAACCAGACGGAAATATGACGTCATTTACCTTACATTTCTCGCGCTTGATGTAATATTGTAATGCGTTGCTATATGGAGCGGGTACGCCACGGGGAATCACCGAAAAGAACTGCGCTGGATTTTGATTAAGTTCCCCCCAGAAAGGGTTAAAAGCATGAAATAAGTAGAATATTTGTTTTTTTCCGTGAAAGATCTAAATTTATTTCATCGAGTGAACATCATCGGTAATATTTTCACGAGTGGCACAGCCATGAGTGAAAATATTACCGATGATGTTCACTCGATGAAATAAAATTCGATCTTTCACCTGAAAAACAAATATCGTCTATATATTTTCCTTTTCTTCCTCTATTTCTCTTGTACTGGTTAGCATTTGCAGATGACAAATTCATTGACAGATTTTATCCCGGAAAAGGGAGAAAACATTGTGGGCAAAGGTGACCAACAATTTCTCCAATTCCCACAAAGTTTTCAAATGACACACAAGACCATATTTGGTCAGGGATTAAATTTATGATATGTTTTACCTTGCCCCCTGCATTAAATGTTTCCAGGAAGAGTGAGGCCTCATAGTTTCTGGAGAATTTCAGTTTTTCTAGATCAAAGTCCTTTTCAAGCACTTCATCATTCAGTAGCTGCTGTATGTACTTGTTGGCTGGGTCTGAGCTTTCCATCAGGTTTGTGAGATGTGTCCAAACAAAGGATCCAACCTGCAACATAATACATGTATATGTTGAAATCAATTAGGACATTAGTGAAAAACTCTTGGCTCTTCCTCCTTTCCTTTCCTTTCTTTTTCTTCTCTGTCTCTCTGTCTGTCTCTGTTGCTGTCTCTGTTTCTCTCTCCAGCATCATTTTTTTCTTTTTCTTCAATGTTTTCAACACTTGTCTTTCCCAAGTTCTTAAACACAGCACTACATTGTGAATGGTAGAATGGAAAAACAACCTAAAAAATGTACTTGCTGTTACTGAAGGTATTTGCAAACAACAAATTAAATGTGGTCCAACTTATAAAATTTTTCTCTTAACCCTTTACCAAACGACAAAATTTTAGACTGGTCCAAATTGAAAGCACTTGCAGACGACAAAATAAATGTAACTCATAAATTGGAACTTGTTTCCAGCAAGGTAGAAAACATTGTGGGAAAAGGAGAAAATGCTGGTTACCAGCATTTTCTCCTTTTCCCATAATGTTTTCAAAAGGCTTCTATCTCAGGGTCATAAAAACCAGGGATTGTTTGGGAAAGGGTTAAAAGGTACAAAATATTCTGAGAGAAGGAAGAATGAACCTGTTGGTTTTCTTCAGCGACGAGAATGTCCTTGATCTGGGAGACCACCTCTGGGTTAGGACACCTTATGACCTCTATATAGGCATTTATACGAAGCTCTGAATCTTGTCCCAGATCTCGCAAAATGGCCATCAAGTTGTTTCTCTGCAAAGGTGACCAGAATATCATTTAGATATGCAGCAACTCTGGATTTTGAGACAAAAATTTGAATTTTAACCAGTCAACAAAAATAAGAATCTTATTTGAAAGGAGAGACAACATGTGGAAAAAAGGAAAAGTGTTGATCACCAGCATTTTTTCCGTTCACCAATATGTTTTTAAACGCCTGCTTTCTCAAAGTCATAAAAACATTGAATCAATAAGCATAAGGAAATGAGCCATGCTCTGTGAAAAGGGGGCTTAATGCATCTGCAAAAAGTATCGACCCAGGTCAGCCTGCGCAGGCTAACCTGGGTCGTAACTTTTCGCTTTTGGTCAATTTTCCATATATCCAAGGACCAGTCTACCTCGTGATTAGGTCGGTTGTTAAAAAAAAAGTGGCTATTATGGATTCATAACTATGTGATGGCTTGCTTGGTATAATGCATCATGGAGATGCATGAAGCCCCCTTTTGCTAGAGCTTGACTCAAATCAATGAACTTCTAATGAGCTCTCATTTATTCAATGTTTGCATCTTTATTTCATCTTTAACTCTTTACCAAACAATCCCTTATTTTCACAACCCTGAGGAAGAGGCCTTTTGAAAATATTGTGGGAACAGGAGAAAATGCTGGAAACTAGCATTTTCTCCTTTTCCCACAATGTTTTCTACCCTGTCAAAGGACTTCAGGTCATTTGTATCCATTTCAGGTTTGTCACCTGCAGATGCTCTCAATTTGGATTGGTCTAAAATTTGTTGTTTGGGAAGGGGTTAAGCTGAGATAATAAAGCTTTTATCCAAAAACAAAATTTAACTTGACCAAATTGACAGCAGTTGCAGACAACAAATGAAACGTAGCTCAAAAGATGATATCTGTCTTTGAAATGTCAGAAAACATGGAAAAAGGAGAAAAAGCTGAACTAGTTACCAGCATTTTCTCCTTTTCCCATAATGTTTTCCAAAGCTTTCTTCCTTAGAGTTGCTAAAACTTAGGATCATTTGACAAAGGGTTTAATCCTTTACCAAACAAACCTCAGTTTTAATGAACTTGAACAAGGAGGCTATTGAAAACATTGTATGGATAGGAGAAAATGCTGGTAACCAGAGTTTTCTCCTTTTCCAACAATGTTTTCTATAACAGCAAAGACAGAAATCATCATTTGAGCTCAATTTAATTTGTTGTCTGCAAATGCTTTCAATGTGGTTGAGTCCAAAATTTTGTCATTTGGATACGAGTAAAATGAAATGCAGATCTGTAATATAAGTCCTTACATCTGCTCCACAAGAGAGACGTCTATACGCCTGAACTGCTGCCACCCGGATATCCATAGAGTTGTCCTCATTGTAGATACATTTATCTAGTGCTGCTGTCGCAAAGTCTGCATGACCTGTGTTACCCAGACCTCTCAGCGACATCATAATCTGTAATACAACATCAAACAAAATCCTATTCAAGAAGGTCCAGATAAGATTGGGTTCTAAAACTATTTTATTCTTTTATAAAAACCTATGTTGTTGGTACTCATCAGAAGTGGCTAGATGATGTAAGTTAGAGGAGTACCCACTAATCAGGTTTTATTCTGAAACTAAATAATTATAACTCTTTGAACCCAAAAATAACCTTTTCCATCTATCTGTGCCTCTGTTAGTCTCTGATTACACAAAAAATGTGAAACAAATCAAATGAAAAATTGTAATAAAGCTTTTAGCCGTTTATCAGACAACATAATTTTAGCCTTATCCAAACTGAAAGCATTTGCAGACGACCATTTCATTGTGGCTCGAATGGTGCAATTTTTCTTTGATAGGGTTGAAAACATTGTTGGAAAAGGAGAAAATGCTGGTTATCAGCATTTTCTCCTTTTCCCACCATGTTTTCGAAAGGCTTCTTCCTCAGGGTCATTAAAAGTCGGCATTGTGTGGTAAAGTGTTAAAAGAGAGAGACAAGAGGTCCTTGATAGCAAGAGATGGAGAGGTGTATTGACCACAATTCAAGTTTTGTAACAATGCTGAAAAAAAAATAATGACAAGAATCCAGGTACAGGTAGCTTCATTTTCACAAAATATTTTTTTTCAACATGGCCCTAGACATTGAAATGAACCAGCATGAGTGAGAAAAGAGCATTCTCTACCTTTCAACTTAACAAGAGGACCATGATGGTCCTATATCGCTCACCTGAGTACTAAGCAGTAAAGGTTTACAATGAAGATAAATACCAAAAATTGAGGTTCAAGGCCAAATGATAATGAAACAAGAGCGGCAAATTGTCGCAAGATATGCCCATCCCACCGCCAGTTGTCGAGGAGGTATAATAATCGCAAAGGGCAGGTAATGCAACAAACATGTTTACCAAGTCTCAAGTCAATTTGACATGAGACTTCAAAGTTCCATTCCTGACAAGCAAGAAATACTGTAAAAATGAAGACCAAAGTGAAATTACTCAAAATCCGCACTAGGTAGAGTTATTGTTCTTGCACACTGTACTCGGTAATATTGCAACAAACATGCATACCAAGCTTGAAGTCATTCTGACTTGAGATGACAAAGTTATATTCCGGACAAGCACTAAATGCTGTAAAAATGACTATCAAAGGGAAATAACTCAAAGACAGCACGAGGTAGAGTTACTTACAATTCTTATGCACTGCACTTCCAAATATTGCAACAAATAAGCATACCATATTTCGAGTCATTCCTACTTAAGATGACAAAGTTATGCTCCGGACAAGCAAGAAATACTATAAAAATGAAGGTCAAAGGGGGAATAACTCAAAATTCGTACTAGGAAGAGTTATGGTTCTTGTGCACTGCACTCCGTAATTTTTCAACAATCATGCATACCAAATTTGAAGATGTTCAGGCGAGAGATGACAAAGTTATACTCCAGACAAGCAGAAAATGCTGTAAAAATGATGATCAAAGGGAAATAACTCATAGACAGCACGAGGTAGAGTTATGGTTCTTTCATACTGCACTCCGTATTATTGCAACAAACACAAATGCCAAGTTTCAAGTCCATCGGACTGGAGATGACAAAGTTATGCTCCGGACAAAGAACTATTCTAAAGAACTTTCTAATTCAAGGGCAAATAACTCCAGTTGTTCTAGTCCATTTAGACCCATAATCGAACTCATCCGTGATCTTATGGTCAAAAGTATTTTGACCAAGTTTGATGCTGATTGATCAAAAATTGTAGATGCTAGAGTGTAAACAAAGTCCAATACAGCAATTTTTTTAATTCAAGGGCAAATAACTCCAGTTGTTCTGGTACGATTAGACCCATTATCAAACTCATTGGAGATCTTATGGTCACATATATTTTGACCAAGTTTGGTGCTGATTGGTTAATAACTGTAGATGCTAGAGTGTAAACAAAGTCCAATATAGCGATTTTTCTAATTCAAGGGCAAATAACTCCAGTTGTTCTGGTACGATTAGACCTATTATCAAACTCATTGGAGATCTTATGGTCATATATATTTTGACCAAGTTTGGTGCTGATTGGTTGATATTTGTAGATGCTAGAGTGTAAACAAACTCAAATATAGCAATTTTTCTAATTCAAGGGCAAGTAACTCCACTTGTTCTGGTCCGATTAGACCCATAATCAAACTCATCCAAGATCTTATGGTCATATATATTTTGACCAAGTTTAATGCTGATTGGTTGATATTTGTAGATGCTAGAGTGTAAACAAACTCAAATATAGCAATTTTTCTAATTCAAGGGCAAATAACTCCAGTTGTTCTGGTCCGATTAGACCCATAATTAAACTCATCCCAGATCTTATGGTCATATATATTTTGACCAAATTTGATGCTGATTGGTTAATATTTGTAGATGCTAGAGTGTAAACAAAAAAATGTGAACGGACGACGGATGGACGGATGACGGACGGACGACGGACGGACGGATGACGGACGGACGGACGACGGACGCCGACGGACGGTGAGTGATCACAATAGCTCATCCTGAGCACTTCGTGCTCAGGTGAGCTAAAAAAAAAAAAGTAACTATATTTCACTGAAACTTTCTTCTATATTATTAGATATATTATTAATATACAAAAATTTCTTCATGTTTAATTTTACACATCTAAACCTGAATTTAAAAAATGAAGCACAGCAAAACATAGTCTTATACAACCTGTTTCTCTTATAATCTTGGCCCCATTAAACATTTTGAAAGTTTCCTAGTAGCCTTATACTCATAAAAGGCAGATACTCATTATTTTGTGTTCAAATTTATGAACAAATTTCATGCATTCCTAATAATTATGTGCTTATGTAAAATTGGCCCTGGTAAAATATCTACACAAACTCACCTTTCTAAAGTCTTGCTGATCAGCCACACAAGCACCACCAATATTTCTCTCCAGGAGCTGGATCACCGATTTTACCTCCTGTGTCTCTTCACAGTCTCGGTGGAGATGACAGTATGCATGTACCATTGTAGATAAGGGTAACAACACTTTACTGCTTAAGGATGGTAAACCAGTCAGTTGCTGTTAGGAAAAAATAATGATAGTAAACCAGTCAGTTGCTGTTAGGAAAAAATAATGACAGTGAACCAGTCAGTGGCTGTTAGGAAAAAGTAATGATGGTAAACCGGTCAGTTGCTGTTAGGAAAAAATATTGATAGTAAACCAGTCAGCTGCTACTGGGAACAAGAGCAAAGCGGGGCAATATACCCAAAGGAAGCTGACCTTGACCTTAGGGCCTAGCAGATGAAAGCAAGTGATAAACAAAAATTTATTCTGTTGCTTCTAGTGAAATTTCTAGGTTAAAAAATGGGCTTAATTGTGTAAAGAACAGCTTGAGTGTTACCTTCCCCTGTTGTACAGGTTTCCTCTTGGATAGGTAACAACTAGTCTAAGTTTGAAGTAACTATCTTTAGTAATGACAGAGAAAGTATAAAATATCAAAACTTTTGAAAATTCTAAGACAAATAAGGCAGGGATCCTATATATACAGGGATAGGCAACGCGGTACAACTTCCGGTTATTCACTGACTTCCTTCGAATAGACCGCAAAGGAAAAAACGGCCGCCATCACACATTTTGGCATATGACGGTCAATTTCTAATCAACGTTTTGCATGGTTCTGGCATATGTCCTTCTAAACAGGTAAGTTTCCGAATCTATACATGTTTAGAATATCTGTAACATCAATTATTATATCGTAGATTTTGTTTTATATGCGCATCTTGGCGTTTAAAATTCATGGCCTAATTATGTTTGCCTTGAAGCGGATGTTTGGCTAAAAGAGGAGTTGGTGATGTGTAATAGAAATCAATTTTAAGTACATAAAGTAGCGTCCAAATAGCAACATGTTGGTAAAAATCATGAGATAGAGTACATCTCCTTCTATTAAAGCCAATTTCGTACTGATTTTGGATTCCTAAGTTAGATAATTGTGGGCTCAAAACTGGGCTATTTTTGGAATTACATCACAAAATGGCGGACCAACGCGGTGAATTTGGCGGTACCCTACTGATAGTTGTAACTTTCTAAATTCATTTTTAGAAATAAATGCGTTCAGATATTGGCATATTTATAAACAGTAAGTATTTCGTTTTGATTTAAAGTCAAATCCTACTGATGTTATAATTCTAGGTTAGATAATTTTGGGCTCAGAACTAGGCTATTTTCAGTCTTTTTTGCAAGATGGCGGCCCAATATGTCAAGACCCTAGTGATAGTTGTCGCATTCTGATTTCATTTTTAGATGTAATTGTGTTCAGATATTACCATATTTATAAGCAGTAAGTATATCGTTTTGCATTAAAATCAAATCTAAGCTGTTAATCGAATCCTAGGTAAAGAAAAGTGTAGCCTAAAAAGGGGTTATTTCAGTAAAGGTGGAAGCGTAGTACCACACACTAGTCAAAAATGATTGGATCTGTGATAGTTGGCGACATCCTGAACAAATTCTCATTATAGTCTAACCATGTGAAAATAAAACCATATTTAACAACGTAACTGAAGAATTAAAATGTTACTTTTTGTAAAAAAGAGAAAATTGAAATTCAATTGGTTCTGTTTTTTTCCAGATATATATTGTGACAGTACGAACACTTCAAAACATGGTTTCAAGAGCTGTCAACATGCTGTTGTGATGCATCCTGTGAACAGAAGAATGACATTGAAGATGGTTTTGTAATTTTGCATAAAGTGTGCCAGTATAAAACTGAAGCTGGGCTTGAAAACTTGGACTAATACAGGCCAAATCAGCTGTGAACTGTACAAACCTGCAAGAAAAATGCTAAAGTGAATTTACATGAATTTGAATATGAAAGCTGTGAGCTTCTTCTACCATCAAAGTATATTTAGTATGTATAGCTCAATAAGCCATTAGAAGTATGGAATTAAATATTTGATTATCTGTGACAAATGCTAGTATTCCTGAATCCTAAGTTTTCACTAACCTGGGGAATATCCATACTTCCGAAAACATTGCGAAAAAAGAAGAAACAACCGGTAAGTACATGTCACATTTTCTCATTTCCTCAGGAAAAACAAGTCTCATCATTTCACTCGCATTTCATTTGTCGTCTGCAAATGCTTTCAAATTAGACATGTCCAAAATTTTGTAATCTGGCAAAAAGTTAAGGATGGAACCTTTTAATTGCTCAATTCGCAATGTTTCACATTTTCAGTCGTATCATAGCAACCATTATACTTATCCATTTGTTTTTTGAATTTGCACAACAGTCTTCACAAGCTGCATGTTGCGTTTCCTCATCAACATATTTTTTGAGGGAGAGAAGTATATATCTGTGTTGTGCAAAATTCTCTAAGAATCATGATGTTGGTTTCCCACTACTTACACTATTGAAATAAAACACTAGAAGTACATGTACATGTATTAAATTTGAAATACTTTTGGTTTCTTCAAACAACACAGTACATTCAGTATCTACAGCCTAATAAGACACTTGAAGTAAGGAGTTATCTCATAATCTGTGACAAATGCCAGTATTCCTCAATCCTAAGTTATCACTACTACCATGGGAAATATTTACACATCTGAAAATATTGTGGGAAAAGAAGAAAATGTTGGCAAGCATGTTCTCATTTTCTCAGCAAAGACACAAGTCACACATTTTATTTTCTTGTCTGCAAATAATTCCAAATTAGACAAGTCTAAACTTGTGTTATCTGGCAAAGTGTTCAGGTTGGTTGCTTTCAACATTTTGCAATTGTTTCACAGCAAACAATGCAGCTATCCATATTCCATATATTACAAAGACAAAAACATAATTTTTTAAATAGCACAGAAATCATTTTGAAAAGAATTGATCACTGGCTGCAACTGATGTTTTACGAATGTTTTCCAACGCTGTCCATTGTATGAGGAGTGAAAAGTCAAATTTGTACAAAGTCTTACACAACTTATACTGTTTTCAAAATGGTCCAAAATCAAAGCATTCAAAGTTAGTAGACAAGCTTAAGTTCTCTAACACAGAATAAAAAAGACACTGTTGAAGAAGGAAAAATTGCTTGTCACAACCCATTACCGACAACAATTAAAATGTGGCTCAAATTATGGAATTTGTCGTTGATATAATAGAAAGCATTGGGGAAAAAGGAGAAAATGTTGGTAACCAGCATTTTCTCCTTTTCCCGCAATGTTTCCAAAAGGCTTCTTTCTCTTGGTCAGTAGAACTCAGGGTTGTGTGGCAAAGGGATAATTGCAGATATGTCTTTTTTTTTTCTAGTACTTCTGCTATTGACTATTTTTTTACCACAGAACAATTTTTTGTGTGCCTTTGGAATCCCCAATTGAAAGTATTAGCAGACGACAAATGAAAGTAGATTCAAACGATTTGGTTTTTTTTCGCATGGAATTAAACATTGCTGGTAAAAATGCTGAAAACAGGTACATGTGTGAAGCTAGCATTTTGTTGCAGACAGGTGCTCACACTTCACCAGCATACTTTTCCAGAAAGTTCAGCTATTGCTTTCTATTTTGTAGAAAATTCTCCTTTTTTTTCTGTCAATTACATTGATTTAAGAGTACCTGCAAGCTGAACTGAAAATGTACTGGAAGGTCTATTTAATGGGCAGTGAAGGCACTTTTCTGGTTTTATATGCCCTTTTTGTAGTTTGCTATTGAAAAATGGGTAAATAGCTATTAATAGATCTAATACATTGTACTACATACAAGTGAAATGCTTTTCACTCCTGGTAACATGACAAGCTTTTGACTTGACCAAATTGTAACATCTGGAGAAGAAAATCAGAAAAAATGTTCAATTTCAATGATGCGTATTGTCTATGAAAAAGAAGAGGACACTAAATGTGTCTTGACAGATACACAATTTGATATATCCCACTTGTGATCATGTAAAATATAGGGAATTGCCAAAAGCAGCCCACTTCCAAAACGTTGGACGGACTTAATCCTTCAACAGGCGATGTCTGCTTTTTCCAAATTGTTTGCAATAGATCCACTGCAGACATGTTAAAATATTTTAAGTTACTACGAAAAAGAGGGTTGTTTCGGTAATGGTTCATTTTGGCACCGGGCCGTTTTGATCTCCATTCACAATTTGTGTTAAATCAATACTGACAACATGACCTGTTAGTTGATACTTTAAATTTTCCATATAAAAAAATACACTTTAACTGAAAACAAACAATAATAGAAAAACATTGACATAAACAATTAAAAACATTTCATATTAAACGCTTCTTTGGCCGATGTAAAAATTGCCGGAATCGGCAAGAAATTATATTATCTGAAAGGAAGATAATGACTCGCAAGGAATGACAACGGATTATTGGACGCCGTACAGGTAAGTCAGTGAAAAATCGATAACTGGTCTTAACTCCAGTTGCGTTGCCTATCCCTGTGTATATACGATCCCTGAATAAGGTTTATAACTAGGTGAAAATATTTTGGTAGTTACCTGCCCCTTTTGTTTGGGTTCCCCTTTTGATAGTAATAGTTAATGACTAGTCCGAGTTTGAAGTAATTATCTTCAGTAAAGACAGAGATATTACAAAATATCAAAGCTTTTGTATGAAACAGACAACGCCGTGCATAAAAACAACCCCAGGGCTATGACAATACCTCGATGTTTTCTTCGAAAATAGCCAAGCTAAAAAATACTGGTAACAAGCATTTTCTCCTTTTCCTCAAAGTTTTCAAAAACTTTCTGTTGTCAAAGTCATATAAACTGGGAATAGTATGGTAAAGGGTTAACCCTTTACCACACAATCCTGACTTTTAACCACCCTGAGGAATAGAGGCTTTTGAAAACATCATGGGAAAAGGAGAAAATGCTGGTAGCCAGCATTTTCTCCTTTTCCCACTATGTTTTCTATCCTTTCAAGAACAAATCTGGTTGTTAAGGCCATCTTTAATTTGATGTCTGAATTTGCTTTCAATTTGGACCAGTCTAAAGTTTTGTCATTTGGTGAGGAGTTAATGAGAAAAATATCAATGTGGAAAATGGATAACATACCAAAATTTGCTCTATCATGTCTGACGTTGGGTTCTTTATAAAGGCTAGAGATGCTAGCCACATGTCAGTTTGGGCTCCTTTTACATCGTCATTGGAAATGAGGGTCTTCATCAGTTCAACAGCAGGGGCTGTTCCCACCATTGGTAGCGCATCCAGTACAAACTTCCTGTACAGAAGATGGAAAAGGCTCGGTGAAAAGGGGGTTTAATGCATCTGCAAAAAGTATCGACCCATGGGTCGAAACATTTTGCTTTTGGTAAAATTTCTGCATGTGAGAGGACCATTCTACCCAAGGATTTAGCATGTTGTTTGGATTTAATGGATCCGTAATTAGATGATGGCTTAATTTGTTTAGCCCTTTAACATACAATTCTGACTTTCAATAACTCTGAAAGAGAAGGTTTTCAAAAATATTGTGGAAAAAGGAGGAAATGCTGGTAAATGGTGAAATAGGTCTTTGAAAGGTTGGCAAATATTGTAGGAAAAGGAGAGAATGCTGTTACCTCCTGAAACAATGAATCCTGTTGCATTGACTATCATAAATCCTCGGAAAGGCCAGGGATTGCACCCACGACCCCCTGTTCTCAAGTCCTGCACGATAGCGACTGAGCTACCGGGGCAAATTTTCATCAGACTGCTATGAAATCATTCTCGCAAAATATGGATAACTGATACAAGGTATTATCTATACATATACTCATCGGAAAAGACTGTGCTAAAACGAGAAATCACTTGTAAGAAATTTCTCCTGTAGGAACAATATTTCAATAGCCTTCTGATGCATGACAAAGAAAGCAATCTACAGGTGGAATCTTTACCAAATAACAAATATTTAGACTTGACCAAATTGAAAGAATTCACAGACGACATTAAATGTTGCTCAAATGACAGTTTTTGTTTGTGAAAGGGTAGAGAACATTGTTGGAAAAGGAGAAAATGCTGGTTACCAGTATTTTCTCCTTTTCCAACATTGTGTTTTTTTGTTTTTTTTATGCCACTACCTCAAAATCAATAGAATACGGATTTTTTTCGTAAAGGGATGAAGACATCTAAAATCTCTATTGAAGAAAACATGCAAATAGATTTCATAAAATTCTACAAACTTGATTCTATCTCCATTCTTATTACAAAAGTTGGGTCTGTGAGCTTGATTATATACGCGTCGAAGACCCGCAAGGTCCATCCTCTTCATTAAATAGACGAGACTGGAGAATTGTGACGGAGTTTCTGTCTTGATGTCATATGCTGTAGCCTTGCACATATCGCGTAATAGTTCCAAACCCTCTCTTGGTGTCAAATCGAACTTGTTTTGAGGTTGATCATGGTCAAAGAACAGCTCTTGTCGTTTGCCGGTGTTTGCTGTGGAAGAAAAGATAATTATTATAGACCCTTTACCACAAAGTCTCGAGTTTAAACGACCTTAAGGATATGACCTTTTGAAACCAGCATTTTCTCCTTTTTCCACATTGTTTTCTTCTTTATCATGGACTAAATTTCGTCATTAGGGCCACTTTTAATTCATCATGAAATCCCGGGATTGTTTGATAAAGGGGTCACTCTTTCACGTCCAAATAAAGAAGATACACTTTTTGAAGGGCTAGATAATAAATTTGCTGTAGGAAAATGAGAGTTCAGTCATAGATAATTCAGAATAAAGTAATGGACAGTGTAAATCAGAGCAAGAACACCTCATGCTGGTACCAAAACTCAGCTGCACTTGCTTGATTTTCAGTGAAAATTCTAAGTAAAAAAAAGAGTCAGAACTGTGTCAAAAACAGCTTGATGGTTATCTGTTGTATCTTGTTGTATGGGTTCCCCTTTTGATAGTTAACAACTTGTCCAAGTTTGAAGTAAACATCTTCAGTAATAACAGAGATATTATAAAATGTCGAAGACATTGCATGACAACGATGCAGACCAGTGCTAGGACAAGAACTTGTCGTTTTCTTCAAAAACAGCTTAGCCAAAAAGGAGAAAATGCTGGATACCAGCATGTCTACATTTCCTCCAATGTTTAGGAATGGCTTCTTCCTTGGGGATGTCAAAACATGAGAATGTTTTGTGAAGAGTTAAAGATACATCTCTAATCATTTTCAGGCATTTTACAGCCAGTTTTTAAACCATTTCATTCTTTTTTTATGAAACTATAATCATTCTTGTATCTTCATGTCAAATGTTGCCCCTGATGTCTGCATGATTGCACAGATTACGACGGATCGAAAATGCATTTAATGTTTTGGAGGCCTTCAAAGCAATAGCTATTGCGGTTTCCGGTGTTAAATAAGGACAAATCCCTTGTGGTTTTCTATCCCTTACATGATATAATTATATTGGTAATTTATCTATGTTTACAAAGCTGAGCTACTATACAAACTTTCACGTTTTAAGAGCGTCTTTTTCTCTCTAGCTGTGAGGAGGTATCTTTAAGTGCTTTTTGCAGACATTGAAGATGACGGTCAGACAGCACACTCTGTACAGCCTGACCTTTGATACACTAACATAATGTTAGACATTCTCTCACCATTTTAACTTTAACTCTTTACCAAACGACAAAATCTTGGTCTCAACCAAATTGAGAGTATTTGCAGATGAAAAAATAAATGTGGCTAAAGTGATGATTTCTGTCTTTGATAGGGTAGAAAACATTGTGAGAAAAAGAGAAAAAATGCTGGTTTCCAGCATTTTCTCCTTTTCTCACAATGTTTTCAAAAGACCTTAATCATTCAGGGGTCATTAAAACTTGGGATTGTTTGGTAAAGGGTTAAAATGGCAGCATATTGGACCTTTGGACAGACTGTAAACTGTCTTTTGTACCTTTGACCCTTTGCCAAACAACCCCGAGTTTTGACAACCCTGAGAAAGAAGCCTTTTGAAAGCATTGTGGGAAAAGGAGAAATGCTGGTAACCAGCATTTTCTCCTTTTCCCACAATGTTTTCTACTCTTTCAGACACAAAGTCCATCATAAGAGCCACATTTAATCTATCTGCAAATGCTTTCAATTTGGACCAGTCTAAAAATTTGGCATTTAGTAAAGAGTTAACCCTTTACCACAGAATTCTTTTAACTACCCTGAGAAAGAAGCCTTTCGAAGCAATGTGGGAAATAAAGAAAATGCTGATAACCAGTATTTTGTTCTTTTCCCCCAATGTTTTCTACTCTTTCAGACACAAAGCCCATCATTGGAGTCACATTTAATCTATCTGCAAATGCTTTTAATTCAGATCAATCTAAAATTTTGGCGTTTAGTAAAGAGTTAACTCTTTACCAGAGAATCCTGACTTTTAACAACCCTGAGAAAGAAGCCTTTTCTTCCTTTTCCCACAATGTTTTCTACTCTTTCAGACACAAGTCCATCATTGGAGCCACATTTAATTTGTCGTCTGCAAAAATGCTTTTAATTTGGACCAGACTAAAATTTTGGTGTTAGTTAAAGAGTTAAACCAAAAAAGGAAATGGTTTTGATCAGAGGATTTTAGGAGAAGCTCCTGAGAAAGTTCTTTTTCCAGCAATGTTTTCAAAAGCTTTCAATCACCAGGGCATAAAAAGTTGTTTGCGTTCAAAAACAGGTTAAGTGGACTATAACAACAATTATATTGGTTCAAGTAGGACCCCAAAATGTATACATAACAAGGTAATTGTTTTTGGCATTAGAGTCCCAGTCTAAAAGTCAAGTATTGTACTCACTTAGCTATAAGTGGGTTGAACTCCAAACTTGGCAATGTAGAAAGGTTATTTTCCCCCAATTATAGCAAGATTTTATGGGATTTTATGTTTCTGTTGTCACTTTTTAATCTTTTACTAAACAATCCTGTGTTTTACAAAAAACAAAGGGAGAAGGCCTTTACAAAACATTGTGGGAAAAGGAGAAAATGCTGGTTACCAGCATTTTCTCCTTTTCCCACAATGTTTTCCTTACATTTCAGAGGTCTCAGACTAATTTGTGCCAATTTTGAATCTGTCATACATTATTTACTTTTAATAAGAATGTGCACAAAAAAAAATTGATGTTTGTTAACGGGTTGTCCCTTTTACAAACAGCTTAATTTTGGTTGATTGATTGATTGATAGAATGGTGCTTAACGCCATTTTCAACATTATTTCATTTATATCGTGGTAGCTAGTGTATCTATCCATGCTTTCCTGGATTTTCTTTTACCAGTACTCTGTACAATATTCTTTCCAAGCCACTGGCTCCTTTTCCCACATAACCATCATTGAAACAATAGTCAGAGGTGAGAGAGGAATGAAGCCTGTTGCAATGACTATCATCTACCCTCCAAATAAATTGGCAGAGCCAGGGATTGAACCAGAGACCTCCTGTTCTCAAGTCCTGTACGCTAGCGGGTCTCGGTTGGACTTGTCTATATTTCAAGTATTTGCTGGTTACAAATAATTTGTGGCTCAGTGACTAGATTTGTCTTTGGAAGAGTAGGAAATATGTTTTGGAAAAGGAGAAATTGCGGGCTACTAGGGTCCATCTTCACCAACCATTATCAAGAACATACTTAGTCTTATTCTCAAGAATCTTCTAAATTTGAAAGTAACACAAGTTCTGATTGGCTAAACCATTTTAGCCATGCTCTGGCAAAAGGGGGCTTAACAACAAAAATTTAGACACAACCAAATTGAAAGCAGTTGCAGACAACAAATTAAATGTAGCTCAAAGGATGAACTCTTTTTAGAGAGGGAAGAAAACATTGTGGAAAAAGGAGAAAATGCTGGTTACCAGCATTTTCTCCTTTTTCTACAATGTTTTCAAAAGGTTTCTTTCTCAGGGTTGTTTAAATATGGGAATGTTTGGTAAAGGGTTAACGCATCTCCGTGATCCATGGTACGAAGCACACATTCACAGTCTTATGGATCCTTAAAAGCTACTTTTTTTTAACAACTGGCTTGATCATGAGGTACACTGGTCCTTGGAAATACAAAACATTGACCAATAAAGAAAAGTTTTAGCCCAGGGCACCCTATGCAGATTGCTGACCTGGGTCAATACTTTTGGCAGATGCATTAAGCCGCCTTTTCAAAGACAATTTGTTTTAGTCAATTAGAACTTGTGTTACTTTCTAAGTCTAGAATAAGACAAAGAATATTCTTGAGAATGGTTGGTGAATACAGACCTAGCGTGCCTTTCTTCAGTTCCAAAATTTTTTCAAGAGTCTTCTTCCTCAGGGTCTTAAAATAAGACAAGAGGGCCATGATGGCCCTGTATCGCTCCACTGGCTATTAAGTAAAAACACTACAAGCCAAACATTACAATATTCAGCAAATTGATTTGAAACACGAGGACATGCAAACATTTTTCTATCTAATCCTACGAGAAAGTTGTGATCCATGGGCAAAGCCAATTTTGATTGCAAAGCTATAATTATTTGAATCCTGGTGGAGGTCCACAATATAAAGCTCCATACCAAATAATTCAGTTCTTGAATGTTATAAACAAGAAGATTTTCAAATTTTTCTCAATTTGGGCACCCTTGATAGAGACCCCCTAGATAAAGCTAAATGCAAAATTTGATAGCCCTAGCCCTTATAGCTAGATGCGAAAGATTTTCCTATATAAGACCGCCCATGTAAAACATGTTACCCCCCGGAGCGAAGTCAAATTTGACCCTCGGCTATAATTTGGACACCCTTGGTACAGGTCCACTAGATAAAGCTACATGCCAAATTTGGTCGCCCTAGGCCCCATGGCTAGGTCAAAGAAGAATTTTAAAGTTCTCCCTATATAAGCCCATGTAAAACTTGTTATATAAGCCCATGTAAAACTTGTTACCCCTGGGCAGGGCCTAATTTGACCCCAGGGCTATAATTTGAACAATCTTGGCAGAGGTCCACTAGATAAAGCTACATGCCAAATTTGGTAGCTCTAGGCCCTATGGCTAGGTAGAAGAGGAATTTTAAAGTTCTCCCTAAATAAGCCCATGTATAACTTGTAACCCCCGGGGCGGGGCCAATTTTGACCCCAGGGCTATAAATTGAAGAAACTTTGTAGAGGTCCACTAGATAAAGCTACATGCCAAATTTGGTAGCCCTTAGCCTTACGGTTTCAGACAAGAAGATTTTCAAAGATTTTCAAAATTTTTCAGTTTTGTTGCCATGGCAACCAGAGTTTTTGAAGGAATTAAATTCTTTCAAGAAATTCTGAAGAGGACCATGGCAGGATCATTTCTGTGAAGTTTCATCAAAATTGGATGGGTAGTTTCAGAGAAGAAGACGTTTTAAAAAAAAAGTTAACGCACAGACGGACGCACGCACGCACGGACGGACGGACGCACGCACGCACGACGGACAACAGGCCATGACATAAGCCCGCTGGCCTTCGGCCAGTGGAGCTAAAAACTGTGTGGTGAAGGGTTGATTGTACTTTGATTTGGTGATTCATTCTGTCACTTAGAAGCTACTGTATACCCTTTGTGCACCTTTCGCAACAAGAGTTGCCTTTGCGGCCAGTGTAGATCAAGATCAGGGTCCTTGTCTACCAGAGAGGTCCTGTGTGGCTCAGTGGTAAAGTGTAGGACTCATGACCTGTAGGCCCCGGATTTGAGCCTCACTGGATCCACTGGGTTTTGCGTGGGAGTGTCCTTGGGCAAAACACTTCAGAGCCCTAGCCTAGTTCTGGTGAACCCCAACAAATACATGAATATTTGAGCTGTCACCGTGATATGACTCAAATAATGTTGAAAGCAGTGTAAAACACCATTCTGTCAGTCAATCAATCAACCATATCATCAACCATTCCAAAGAACATTCTTTGTCTCATTCTCCAATATTTTCTAAATTTGAAAGTAACACAACTTCTGATTAGCTGAACCATTTTGGTTTAGCCAATCAGAAGTTATGTTACTTTCAAATTCAGAAAATTCTGGAGAATTGCACAAAATTGTTGCAGGTTCGATATCCAGTTGCAGGGAACTTTCTTTCAGGCGATTTTTTGCCTCTCACCTCTGATGCATGTGAGAAAAGTAGTCAATGGCTTTGGAAATAAAGTTGTGTCAGTACTGGTATGAGAAAGCCAGGAAACACATTGGTGCGTCACTGACCACCATGATATTACCTAAGCTGTTAAAATGGCGTTAAACTTCTATACAATCCTAAACAAAGAAAATTCTTCAAAATCCTTTGTCTTATTCTCCAATATTTTCTAAATTTGAAACCAACACAACTTCTGATTGGCTAAACCAAAATGGTTTAGCCAATCAAAAGTTGTGTTACTTTCAAATTTAGAAAATTCTGGAGAATGATCACAAAAAGTTCTTGAAAATGGTTGGTGAATATAGACCTTGACTGCACAAAATAAGCAGTCTTATTCTTGATCTACACTGTCTGCTTATTGACAAAAGCAACCCTTGAACTGCGCATAAAAGATCCTATTTCTGCACTCAAAATGCATGTTGGGTTTATTTGGTGCTCTAAGGGTTAAATCTAAATTATCTAGCTCGACACATGTACCTAATATAAATTACTTTTTATACCCCAGCAAAATAAATGAGTCATAGTCATACACAAGCATGAGGTATTATATGTTACTGACAGTGTAGATCTAAAATCAGACTGCATGTTCTGTGCAGTCTGATTCTGACCTATATCATCTGCAAACGCTACTTTAGTCATCACTGGCAGTGAAAAGAGGTACTGTAACGTTACGCAAGTAAGTGAACAACCTCAAAGTCAGTTAAAGTTACACCAGCCATTTCACAAGATTTTTCAAAGGCTATGAAAAAAAAAAATTTTCTTACTGCAAAAAGAAATTTTAGACTCATCCAAATTGACAACATTTACAAATAATGAAAAGTTAATTAGGGCTCAAATGGTAAAATTTGTTTGTGAAAGGGAGGAAAGCCTTGTTGGAAAAGGAGACAATGCAGAATACCCACAATGTTTTCAAAGGCCTTCTCCCCAAGATAGTTAAAGTTTAACCCTTTACCAAATGATCTCGACTTTTAAACAGCCTTGTTGAGAAGGGCTTTTGAAAACATTGTGGGAAAAGGAGAAAATGCTACCAGCATTTTCTCCTTTTTTGATTTTTTTTTTACCCGTCCAAAAACAACTTTCAATTGTTGAGTCACTTTTAAATTGTCATTTGCAAATGCTTCAAATTTTGACAAGTCTAAAATTTTGTTGTTTGGTAAAGAAATAAACTTGGGAACTTGTGGTAAAGATTTATATGCCTTTTTCTTGCAAATTACCTTGTCCAGAAGCGACTCCCTGGCTTTGTTGAATAAATGTCAGTTTCTGTGTTGTCTCTGTGGCGGCCCCGCTACTCTCCTTTGAAAAAGGTTTGAAAAGCTGCATCTCATGACAATGAGAGCTCTTCATATATCCCTGAGTGGTTATAACTTGATCACATTCATACGTTCCTCTTAGAATCTGGAGTGATACCAAGCCCTGAAAAAGTACAATTAAGTAAACAATGAATATAAGTTCATTTCAACTCTGTACCAAACAACAAAATTCTTGACTTCTCTAACTTGAAAGCATTTGCAGTCACCATATTGCCTAATATGGTTCAATGATGAGATTTGTCTTTGATGGAGTAGAAAACATGGTTTTTAACACAATGTTTTCGAAAGCCTATTTCCTCAGGGTTGTTAAAACAAAAGATTGTTTGGTACACGATTAATGAACAACATGGTTTTTGTATAACCTTTTCTAACAATGTTAATTAAGATGCACTACAACCGGTACTGTTATCTTTTGAATGTACTTAACTCTTTACCAAACAACAAAATTTTGGACTTGTCTAATTTGACAGTATATAAAGATGACATATTAACTCTTTACCAGACAACAAAATTTTGGACTAGTCCAAATTGAAAGCATTTGCAGACGACAAAATAAATGTGACTCAAAAATTGAAATTTGATTTAGGAAGGGTAGAAAACTTTGTGGGAAAAGGTACAATGTTTTCGAAAGCTTTCCTTCTCAGGGTCGTTAAAAGTCGGGATTGAGTGGTAAAGAGTTAAGAAGTCTCAAAGGCTGAAATTTGTCTGTGACACAATAAAAAACATTTTGGGAAAAAGAGAAAATGCTGGTTACCAGCATTTTCTCTTTTTCCCAAAATGTTTTCAAAGTCCTTTTCCTTAGCATAGTTAAAACTCAGGATAAGACTGCACAAAACATGCAGTCTGATCTTTGACCTACACTGTCCGCTTTCCTAATTACAACATGAGAGACAGGTTTTATTACAATTCAAGGGCTAAATTTTGAACAAATTCAGAAGAGATCAACCAGATGAAGCTATATGCCAAATTTGGTACCCATAGGCCTTATGGTTAGGAGTGAGACAATTTTTAAAGTTTTTACCATAAAAGGGGTTAAGCCAATGTAAAACTTTTGATCACCAGAACAGGGCCAATTTTGACCCCCAAGGTTATAATTTGAAGAATCTTAGTAGAGGTCCATTAGGTCAAGCTACATGCCAAATTTGGTAGCCCTAGGCCATATGGATTAGAACCAGAAGATATTTATAGTTTTCACTATATAAGCCCATGTAAAACTTGTGATCCCCTGGGGTGGGAAACAGATGGTGGCCTTATGGTTTCAGACAAGAAGGTTTTCAAAGATTTCACATATTTTTCAGTTTTGTTGCAATGGCAACCAGAGTTTTTACAAGAATCAAATTTTTTCAAGAAATTCTGAAGACGACCATAGCAGGATCCTTTCTGTGAAGTTTGGTCAAAATTGGATGGGGAGTTTCAGAGAAGGTGTTGAAATAAAAGTTAATACATGTACGCACAGACAAACGCATGCACGATAGACACAGGGCTATGACATAAGCTTGCTGACCCTCTGTCAGTGGGGCTTGAAACCAATAGCTTCATGCAAATGCCAAGACTCAGGGGTGGGTATTTTTCCAGTGAAAATAGGGGTGTAATTGTGTCAGAAATACTACGAGGGTTATCCACCCTTCCTTTACGGGATCCTCTTTCCATTGTTAACTCTTTAAATGTGGTTCAAATAGTGGAATTTGTTTTGGATAGGGTAGAAAACAAAGTGGGAAGGGAAGAAAATGCTGGTAACCAGCGTTTTCTCCTTTTATCCCAACTTTATTTTCAAAAGCCTTCCTTGTCAAAATAATTAAAACTCAGAATTGTGTGGTAAAGGTTAAACAAGAACTCAAGTTTAAAGTAAATATCCTTACCAGTGAGAGATACATGTATGAGAAAATTTTTGCACAATGACAAAACCAAAGGGCTATCACCTCGATGTTTTTAAAAAAATTACAAATGAAAAACAGCACTCACATATGATCCCGTAAAAGGGACAGTCTGCATGGCCGTCTCAAAGCCTTTCCTCCTGGTACAACCACCCATGGCCTTGGTCTTTTTGACTGTGATAGACTCCCAGCCTTGTTGGGCAAGTCTGTACTCAGTTCTGCATTTCCCAACGACATCACTCTGAAACACAACAAAAGCATATCAAACTTAGATTTTGTGTGTTTGTTTGTATTGAAGTTTAATGCCATTTTAACAGCTTAGGTTATATCACAGCGGTCAGTGACACACCCATGTGTTTCCTGACTTTCTCACACCAGTACTGACACAACTTTCTTTCCAAAGCCATTGACTACTTTTCTCACATGCATCAGAGGTGAGAGGCGAAATCACCTGAAAGAAAGTTCAGCGCAACTGGGTATCAAACCCACAACCTCCAGGTCATGAGTAAGATACGCTTACCACTGAACCCAAACTTACATTTTAGAGATAAGAATAAAATAGAGAGTTTCAGTCTGGTAATAAAAGATTCATGTACAGCATTTTGAGACTCTTTTGACTTAAACTTTTTCCACCCTCAAAATTTAAGACTGGTCCAAATTCAAAGCATTTCCAGATGAAAAAATAAATGTGGCTCAAAAAATGAAATTTGTTTTGGGAAGGGTAGAAAACATTGTGGGAAAAGGAGATAATGCTGGTTACCAGCATTTTCTCCTTTTCCCACAATGTTTTCAAAAGACTTTTTTTCCTTCAGGGTCATTAAAACTTGGGATTGTGTGATAAAGAGTTAACCTTTTTCCACACTGCAAAGTTTTATACTCATCCATATGAAGGGAATTTTCAGACAACAATTCAAATGTTTTCATATGATAGTATGTGTCATTTAATGGGTAAAAAACATTTAGTGATCTCTGTGGTTGTGAGGTAGGGCGATGGCCTCATAACCATAAAGTCCCAAGTTTGATACCCAGGAGCGTGTGTCAACTTTGGGATTGTTCACTGGCCAACACTGGTTACCAGCATTTTCTCCTTTTCCCAAAATGTTTTCAGAAGGGTTGTTAAAACTTGGGATTGTGTGGTGAATGGTCAACAGCCCTACCTCTGTGGCATTGTGATCTATCTGCAGGTTCATCATTGTATTCTGGAAGGAAGACAGCACACCCTTCTTAAAGTTGAGCGCCCAGGGTTGTTCTGACTCATGCGGACATACGGACTCCACCGTACCATCTTGGAATGAAAACCTGAGAGAATAGGTCTCCAACCCTCTTGCAAACTCCCCGTCACTGTCCTGGTCTGTGAACTGTTTGGAATCAGAAGCTACTATGGTCACCTGGCTGAGCTGTAACGAAAGAGACGAAATTTTAAGGTCTACGGCCCCTAACTCATCGGTAAACATCAACATTTTCATAAAGGCTATTCAGCCAATCTCTGCAGCTTCTGTCTTTTAATATGAGAGTAAGGGGCCGTAGACTCACTATCTCATCGTTAAATATTGTGTGACATTGACGTTTTCATAAAGGCTATTCGGCCAATCTTGGCAGCTTCCATCTTTTAATATGGGAGTTAGGGGCCGTAGACCTTAGGTTATATTGTAACAGTCCATTGCTGTTCCCTGAATAAGAAATTTACTTGAAAGTAGGGCATTCAAGGTCCGTCTCATGTAAGGTCATTAACCCTTTACCAAACAACAAATTTTAGGCTCCTCTAAATTTGAAACATCTGCAGACGACAAATCCAAAATTGGTACAAAATGAGCTTACATTGTAACTCTTGGCCAGACGATAAAGTTTTAGCCTTGCTTAGATTGAAAGCATTTGCAGATGACAAACTAAATGTCACTTGAACCATGAATCTTGTCTATTATAGCATAGAAAGCATATTGTACTGGGAAAAGGAAAAATGTTGGTAACCAGGATTTCCTTCTTTTCTCACAATATTTTCAAAAGCTTTTTTTCTCGGGGCTGTTAAAAGTTGGGATTGTGCAGTAGAGGGTTTTGTCTTATGATAGGGTAGAAAATATTACGGTTGACTGATTTTATAGTTTTAACGCCGTTTTAAACATTATTTGAGTTATATTGCAATGGCCATTTCACCTATCCATGCTTTCCTAGATTCTCTTTTACCAGTACTCAACAAGTTTTCTTGATGCTTTCCCACATAACCATCATCGAAACAATGGCCAGCGGTGGGAGAGGAATGAATCCTGTCGCCATGACTATCATCAATCCTCAGAAAGAAATTGGCATTGGCCAAGCCATGGATCAAACCCACAACCCCCTGTTCTCAAGTCCTGCATGCTACCGACTGAGCTACCTGGGCTCAGCAGAAAATATTGTGGAAAAAGTTACCGATCATGGCTGTTATGTAAACAAGAACTTTAAAAATAGGGCATTAAAGGGATGATTTTTGTGAGGTCATTAGCCCTTTATCAAACGATTCCACGTTTGAACCCTATACCAAACCACTAAATTTTAGACTGGTACAATTTCAAAGCATTTGCAGACCACAGATTAGAGTTGGCAAAATAATGGCATTTGTGTCTGAAAGGGACTTGGGATTGTGTTGTAAAAGGTTACTCAGAGAAACCCAACAACTGTTTTTAACCCTTTACCAGATGACAAAATTTGAGCCTTGTCCAATTTGAAAGCATTTGCAGACAAAAATTTCATTGTGGCTCAAATGGTGCAGCTTTTCTTTGTTAGGGCAGAAAACATTGTGGGAAAAAGAGAAAATGCTGGTTACCAGTATTTTCTCATTTTCCCATAATGTTTTCAAAAGGCTTCTTTCCAAGGGTCGTTAAAAGTCGGCATTGTGTGGTAAAGGGTTAAACTAGACATGAGACCCTATTGTGTGTCAGCAAAGTGGACAATGTAGATCAAAGATCAGAGTAAATGTTTTGTGCAATCTAGCCAGAAAGGCAACTTACTTGTGAAACATGCTTACCCTTTACCACATGACAAAATTTTAGCCTTGTCCAAATTGAAAGCATTAATTTTGCAGATGACAATTTTAATGTGGCTCAAATGGTGCAATTTTTCTTTGATAGGGCAGAAAACATTGTGGGAAAAGGAGAACCAGCATTTTCTCCTTTTCTCACAATGTTTTCAAAAGGCTTCTTTCCGAAAGTCATTAAAAGTCAGCATTGTGCAGTATAGGGTTAACTCTTTATCAGACGATAAAACATTTCCAGATGACAAATTAAATACGGCTCAAATAATTCCATTTTTCTTTGAAAGAGTAGAAAATATTGTGGGAAATGGAGGAAATGCTGGTAACCAGCATTTTCTCCTTTCCACACAATATTTTCAAAAGCATCCTTTCCAAGGGTTACTTAAAATAGGGATCGTGTGGTAAACGGTTTTAAGGTTGAAAATTTGAATGCAGCTTGCCATTTACAAAATCACGAAACTTGGCAGTTAAACTTGACAAATGGTGTACAATTTTGGTACAGTATGATTATGAGTCATATGAAATATAGTGCAAAAAAAAAAGTTTCAAAAAAACTTTGACATTTATGGCAGATAATTCTCATATTCTGAGCCTGTAGAAAGTTTGTGGCTGAAATAAAGTGCCTCTGAATCTTTGTTAAGTGTGTGGCTGAAATAAAAAGCCCCTGAACCTTTCTAGACCTTGCAGCTGAAATAAAATGGCTCTGAAGCCTTTAAAAAATTTGTGATCGAAATAAACTGCCTCTGAATCTTTAGAAAGTTTGTGGCTGAAATGAAGCAGCTCTGTATCTTTCAAAGTTTGTGGCTGAAATAAAACAGATCTGAATCTTTACAAAGTCTGTAGCTGAGATAAAGTGGCTCTTAATTTTTACAAAGTCTGGCTGAAATAAACTGGCTCTGAACCTTTACAAAGTCTGTGGCTGACACAAAGTGGCTCTGAACCTCAATGAACTCTGTGGCTGAAATAAAGTCTCTTTGAACTTTTACAAAGTCTTTGGATAAAATAAAATGGTTGGGAACTTTTACACAGTCTGTGACTTAAATAAAATAAAGTGGCTCTGAACCTTTACAAAGTCTGTGGCTGAAATAAAACTTCTCTGAACCTTTACAAAGTCAGTGGCTGAAATAGTGTCTCTGAATCTTTACAAAGTCTGTGGCTGAAATAAATTGGCTCTTATCCTTACAAAGTCTGTGGCTGAAATAAAATGGCTCTGAATCTTTAACAAAGTCTGTGGCTGAAATAAACTGCCTCCGAACTTTTACTAAGTTTGTGGTTGAAATAAAGTGGCTCTTATCCTTTACAAAGTCTGTGACTGAAATATAGTGGTCATGAACCTTTACAAAGTCTGGGGCTGAAATAATGTAGCTCTGAACCTTTACAAAGTCTGTGGCTGTAATAATACTCACTAATTTCATACAGTATCCTTGTAGGAAACAAAAAAAAACCTTTAACATACTCAATTCTTGAAGTTTTTGCTTTACACCTTTACCAAACAATCAAGTACATGTATTTTAACTCTTTCAGAGCCAAATAAATAACCTTGACCTCTTTCGACGGCTCTAAATACAATCTATTGAAACTTACAAAGATTTTGATTGTATGGGCTTGACTACACAGGTGGACGGTATAGATCAAAGATCAGACTGCACATTCTGTGCAGTCTGATCTTGATCTATGCCGTCCGCAAAAGTCATAGTTTTCGCCTGTGGCACCAAAAGGGTTAAAGGCCCTACGGAAAAAAGGCTTTTTAAAATTTTGTGGGAAAGTGATAAACAACACTTTCCACTTTTATGGCAATTAACTGTATATACATGTAGCAAGGAATCACCAGGAATGGATGAATGTGTATACATACTTTGGACTCCTAAGACGAAAAATAGAATACAGAACAAAAAGCTATACCTTGAGTACATGTTCACATTTTGAGATGACCCCTACATGAACATGAGCACTGATACCAATGGATGAGGTGTCCTCTGAAGCAGCAAATATGGAAGTTTTGGTTTCTACCTCATAGTTGTACTCATATGTCGTACCAACTTCATATTTAAACTTGTCAGTCCCTGAAATACAGGAAAAAATATATAACTTGAACCCATTATCACACAGCCTTAAGTTTAACCTTTTACCAAAAGACAAAATCTTGGTCATGTCCAAATTCAAAACTGTAGCAGACGACAAATTAAATGAGGCTAACGTGATGAGTATTGTATCTGAAAAGGGTAGAAAACATTGCAAGAAAAGGAGAAAATGCTAGTTCATAGATGACAAATTAAAGTTTATTCAAATGACGTGGTTTGTCTTTGAAAAGGATACAAAATATTATGCTGCAGACCAGCATGTTCTCCTTTTCCCACAATGACTTCAGAAGCTTTCTTTCTAAGGGTTGTCAAAAGCCAGAAATGTATGGTGAAGGGTTAAAGTTAATAATTATCTTTATCTTATCTAAATTAAAGATACAATGACCTCAATCAACCTTATTCAGCTTCTGAACTCTTTGAACCTCTTTTAACATATAACCTCAAGTATTATATGAATCATTTTCTCATTTTGCAGCAGACTAGCAGTCCTCTGAAAACAATTTTGCTAAAGGGATGAATTGCTTGTAAAAAGTTATCCTCTTTCGCCACGGCACATTTACAGTCATATATCTGTTAACCCTTTACCATACAATCCCGAGTTTTAATGACCCTGAGAAAGAAGCCTTTAGAAAACATTGTGGTAAAAAGGAGAAAAAGCTGGTTACCAAACAACAAAAAGCTTGACTAGTCCAAATTGAAAGCATTTGCAGACAACAAAATAAATACGACTGAAAAAAAATGAAATTGTTTTTGGAAGGGTAGAAAACATTGTGGGAAAAGAAGAAAATGCTGGTTACCAGCATTTTCTTCTTTTCCCACTATGTTTTCAAAAGCTGTCATCCTCTAGATTGTTAAAGCTTTGGAACTTTTTTGTAAAGGGGAAAGAAACTTGATCTTGTGGATGTTGCATTTTACAAACACATGCTGTAAGTTTTGGCAGTTAAACCAGACACACATGTGCAACAGATGACATTTTAAAACATTGATACACAGCATGACACCTATACATATATATACATGATGACCATTTTCTTTTTTTGGACAGTATACTTCGTGATCTGAGTATATACATAATATTTAAAGGCGCACTGCCCCATACAGACAATACGCATGTGCATATAAAAAAGGGAGGTTGAAACTTTTTTTTTTTTTAATAGCAAAATTAGCATTGTCTGCACATGTCATATTCTTTGAAGATTTCACCTGTCTGCTATGACGCATCACTATCCTGTATTTTTCTATCCCTAACACCATATATATTGGTTATTTTATCTCTGTTTACACAGCTGAGCCATTTTACGTGCTTTCAAGTTTTAACAGCATTTTTTTGTCTCTGACTGTAAGGATGTATCTTTAGTGCATTTTTACTGACAGTACTTTTGATTGTGATTTTTGATCTAATACATGATTTCTTAACCCTTTCCCAAAAAACAAATTTTAGACTCTTCTAGACTGAAAGAGTATACAGACAACAGTTTTACACTTGCTAAAAATGATGGAAATTTCTCCAATAGGGTAGAAAACACTGTGGGAAGAGGAGAAAATGCTCGTAGCGAGCATTTTCTCCTTTTCCCACAGTGTTTTCAAAAGACTTTTACTGCAGACACGTAAAAACAAAGGTTTGTTGGGAAAGGTTTAAAGCAAAGCGGAATTGTTCTTTAACCCTTTACCACATGAACCCAAGTTTGAACAACCTTGACAGACACTTTTGAAAACACTTTGTGAACATGAGGAAAAGTTAATTATCATCAATTTCTCCTTTTCCCACAGTGTATTTTCCCTTTCAGATGCACATTTCATCATTTTACTTTCCCATCTGAATATGCTATCAATTCAGTTGATCAAAATGAATCTGAATATGCTTTCAATTCGGTAAATCAAAATGAATCAACCCTTTACCACACAATCCGAAGTTTTAACAACATTGAGGAAAATGACTCTGAAAAACATTGTGGGAAAAGGAGGTGCTGGTGACCATTAACCAAAAATGTTTCTACCCTTTCAAAGACAAATCCCACCACGTAAACTTCACTTAATTTGTAGTATGCAAATGCTTTGGATTTTAACAAGTGTACAATGTGTACTTGGTAAATTGATTGATTGACGCCACTTTCAACATTATTTCAGTCATGTCACTGCAACAGCTCATATATTCATGTATTTCCTGGGTTTCACCAGTGCATATACTGGGCGGTAATCGGAAAAAAAGTATCAGGAAAAAAGTATCAGAAAAAAAGTATCAATTTTTGCTAGGAAAGAAAGTATCAGGAAAAAAAGAATCTGTTTCTGTCAATGTTGTGAGACTTTATCAATACCTGTCTTATATCATATAATTATGATTTTGATACTTTATGTAATTAATTTTTGACATTTAAGCACACCAAAAATGTTGGTTGAAAAAAAAAATTCTCTTTTTCAAACAATTAACTTTGTAAAATTCACAAACTGTGAATAATGTAATTAAATTGTATGTTAAAAATCAATCAGGAATGAAATAAAATGATGATTAAAGACAACATATTATTAAGAGTTTGGCAAAATCATTGACTTAGTCAAAGTGAATTTTATGGGATTATACAGATTGCAAATTACACACACAAAAAAAAATACAATTCAAAAACATTTTAATTACTATTATCTCAGACCAGAAAAACGTACAAATATCACATTTTTTTCCTTAACAAAGTCATTATAATCTATCAACTAAATTTTTACATTACATACCATATTAACTTAGTCTCTTTTTGGCAACTGATACTTTTTTTCCTGATACTTTTTATCCTGATTCTTTTTTTCCCGATACTTTCTTTCCTACAATCGTACTGGGCTAGGGCTTGGTTTGGTAAAGGGGTCAGGGATAAATAAAAATAATGTATCTTTGAAAATACTGCGGCCAAAGGAGAAAATGGCGATTTTCATTGCTTGCAATTTATTCTTTAGCCACACTGTGAGAGGTTAAGAGGTTTTCTGTATGAGGTAACTTGTTAATCTGAATATGATAAAATTCAAGATCGATCCACTTTTACTTTAAGATGAGGTGATATAGATAAACATCACACCATATTATATATATGTTCACAACCTTTAATCTTAATGATAATTATTACCTGAAAAATTTGACCTTTTCTTTTTACTATACAATTCTAAGTTTTAATGACACTGAAGCTGATGCCTTTTAAAAACATTATCGGAAAAGGAGAAAATGCTGGTAACCAGCATTTTCTCCTTTTCCCATGATGTTTCCTACCCCATCAAAAACAGAAATCAACATTTGAATAACATTTAATTTGTAGTCTGCAAATGCTTTTAATTTGGTAGAATCTAAAATTTAATTGTATGGTAAGGGGTTGATCATATTTCACAACTTTTTAATCCTTACACAATCTCATGTTTTAATGACTCTATGGAAGAAGCCCTTTGAAAACATTGTGGGAAAAGAAGAAAATGCAGGCAACCAGCTGGCAGCATTTTCTCCTTTTCCCACACAGTTTTCTGGCCCATGAGCCATATTTGAATTGTCATCTGCAAATGCTGTCAATCTGGAGAAGTCTAAAATTTTGTCATTTTATAATGAGCTAAAGTGCTTGAACTCAAATAAAGTAGATCCAAGATCAATGCAGTCTGATCCTGGATCTATACTGTTTGTATTCTGGTAAAAATAACCTTCAAATATTAATAATTTGGCTGCTTTTCCAAACTGAAAACACCAATTCATAACTGATTCAGAGCTCCAGGGTTTGAATATGAATCAACACTTAAGAGTACATTTTTTTTTTTCTGTTTGCAAAAAGATAAGTCTAAAATTTTGCTATCCAGTATATCATTCAATGAAAAAGATTCGGCTACTGCAGGCAATACAATTAAAACTTCAATTTACCTGTGCATGTTTGTGAACACAGTGGGGCATCATCTTCTTGCGGTCTCAATCCTGCAGGACCTGAAGTGAAACATTAAATGTGTCCAATTAAATAGTAAGTTGGATTAAGTAAAGTTTTATGCTTCCAACATTATTTCACCCATATTTTGGCAGTATCTACTAAATGTCATGATTTAATGTGTTTTCCTGGATTTCACCCGCACAAGAACTTAGCCTAGGGCTTACCTAAAGAGACTAGATCTAGAACAAGAAAAACCAGTGCTTTGAGTGAGCTTTCAAACCCTTTTCAACACAAAGAACCCAAGGTTTTAACGACCCTGAGAAAGAATGCTTTTGAAAACATTATAGGAAAGGTAGCATTTTCTACTTTTTTTCCCAAAATGGTTTCTACCATTCACAAAACAAGTTTTAAATTTTTGAGTCACATTTATTTTGTCGTCTGCAAATCCTTTCAATTTGGACAAGTCAAACCTGTTGTCGTTTAGAAGAGTTACGTTAAGACCCCTTAGTTTCTCCGTTATTCAAATTGCAGATATAAACTAGATCTAGATCTTTGACCATAATTTTTAGGGTTTCTTACAAATGACAGTAAATTAGTAATGTAATAAAATTGTTTAACAATGACATTCTTAAACAAAGATAACCGCGAACTTACGTTTATTGTGACTGTAGTGTAGCCACTTCGAAGATTTTTTGTTGAAGTCGTCTGCTTGTTCATACAAAATCAACAGTATAGTTTGTTTTCCAAATTATTTGTGAGTTGTCGCGAACAATACAATTACGACCCTTTATTTGATCATTTATTGTTCACCAAGAACAGCAACAGATTTAAATTTGTATTTTTTGCGTGTTTCATGTCCTATACAGTCGAAGAAAAATATTTAAAATAAACGCGGTCGCATGACTTAAAAACTTCTTCCGGTTTCATCAATGTAGATCTCTCACAAAATAAACCAACCACTGATCCGAAGCTAAGTCTTTGCTCAGTATATATTCATTTCAGTTTAACTTTTTTTTATAATTGTTACTATTTCTGCGTTTTTCGTGGACGGTAAAGTATTATGTCGCTTGTACCATGAACATAAGTTGCAGGTCAAACTGGAGAATTTTTGGCGCATGAATAGCATTGAATACATGCATTCGGCATACCTCGAGTGATTGAGGTCATCAAATCCCTCCCATCCAATCCAGAGAAAAGGAAATTCATAAGGTTGTAGACGAAGATGTTCCGAAACCGTATCTTATTATAGTTACCGTCAATGTCATTTGTGGGCACGAAAGAAAAAAAAAATGATAACAGAATTATTTCGATATTTTTATCGTGAAAAATTTCAATATCTAGATAAAATTTCCAGGAAACTTTATCACGATAGTTCACTTAAATTATCGCAATAGCTATCTCCTATCTCGCGAAAGAAATATGCCACCATACTATACAGATCTTTCTCAAATATATGTTTGTAAACCATATATTGCCAAATTTAGATGTTAAATAGATCGAATTCTACAACAAAAATAATTTCTGTTCGTTTGTAAAATTGGTATTTAATAAGGATATATCATGTCTTTTTTTCCCTTTTTACCTGTCTTTCTTTCTTTATCAATAACAAACACTCAAAACCAGAATCATCCAAAGGTTTACTTTTTTTCAGTCAGTACATAGCTGAGCCTTCTACACGCTTTCAGTTTTAAGGTGGTACCATTCTAATGAAAAACAGCTATTTCCACAATAATATTATCCTAAAAATTTTGCTATGATTAAAAATGAGTATTATTGTAATACTTTGACCGAGCCACTTTTTCCATTTTTTCCTTCTTAGAATTATCATTTATAAATCTAAAGCCACTCTATTCTCATTACAAAGGGAGATAATAATTACCTCCCTTTTCAGAAAACTAACAAAAATATCATCAAATAATTTCAAGATATACAACAAATGAATTTCTGGTCGATTAGAAATGAGCAAAAATATATCAGTATAAATCCTTATTTATCATATAATAAGAATTTTTATTCCATGTTGCACTAGAAGCGTTAGGATGGTAATACCTTAACAGCGTTTTTCTCTCTACCTGTAAGAATGTACCTTTAAAAGCCAATAAACTATTGGAAAACAATGATGCTGACATCTCCTGGCTTCTTATGTAAAGAAGCCAACTTGTTTAAGAAGGGTTAACTTGAAGAAATTAAACGTTGCTTATGTTGTCAGTCAGAGGATGAGTCTTATGCCAAACAATCCCTCGTTTTGAAAACCTTGTGAGAAAAGGACAAAATACGGTTTTCTATCCTTTTTTGAATATAAACCAACCTTTTCGCCCGTATTTAATTTTTCATCTGCAATTGTTTTGATTCTAGACAATTCTAAAACTTCGTTGTGTGTTGGCACAGGTCAACGCCGAAGTAGAACTCGTGATCACAGGATGTATACTTATTAAGTGGGCTCATCCTGTGACGTAATTTATTCCGGAAATCGTTTCTTTTTGTTAACCTTTTTACGCAGTGTAAACGAAAACATGCCTTGGGCACCTGGGGTGGGATTATATCTGCGATTGGATTTGTTATTATTAGAGGATATTAAAAATATTAATACTAATCAGTTTCTTTTCCAACCAGCTCTTCACATCCCTTGCATGATTCCCTTCATGATCAACCTTATGCAACAGGGTTTTTGAAAGCATAGTACTTAGGGAAAAGGGTTGGATAATGGCTTTTTTCCGATTTCAAACTGATTGCTTTTCATTTCTCTGGACGTCTGCAAATGCTTTCAATGTGGACCTGTCAAAGATGTTGTTGCCGTCTGGTAAAGCTATTCTTATTCAAATGCCAGTGACCTTGACCTTGCAGTGAGCCTACCTGCTTACTTCTTTGTTTTCCCTGTCGATATTATCCCTTGAAGCGCCTTTAGCTTCTTTAGTTGCATCTACCGCGGCCACTGGAGATCAAGATCTGACTGCAAAAAACGTGCAATCTGATCGTTTATCTTCGCCGTCCGTTTTTATGAGACGTAGTCTACTGGATACAGCAATTTTTTTCGATATTGAACTTATCATGTTTTCTTTTAGCCTGAAAACTGCGTTTTTTGATGCCAGTTCGTGGCTTTCCGAGCGAAGGAGGCTGATCGAGTTATATTATCATATTGTATCCCGCGGAGCTGGCGTTATCTCTTTCTTCATGGCGCTAGATCGTAGAGATGTGCTCTCTCGTGTAGCACTTAAGCTGCTAAGTGCACCTCACTGCCCGGCCGGGTAGCTTATTGGTTAGCTATCCGACCCGTGAACTGTTGGTTGTGAGCTCTATCCCTGGTTGAGGCTAACTTTCTTTCCTGCCATTTTTCGCCCCTCACCCGGCCCTGATGCATGTGAGAAAAGTAATCAGTGACTTTGAAAGAAAGTTGTGTCAGTACCAGTTTGAAAAAGCTAGGAAACACATGTGTAGGTGCACTGACCGCCGTGATAAGTCCTAAGCTAAGCTATTATAACGGCGTTAAACTTCAATACAATCACTCAATCGCAACTCTGACCTTTTGTGGACAGTGTAGATAAAGATCAGATTGCAGAGAACGTGCAGTCTGATCTTTGGTCCACATTATCTGAAAAGGATAAAATGTCCCCTCAAAAACATCTTTGAAATAGATCTAGAAAAATTTGGATATTTTTCATTTTGACTATCGGCTCGAAAAAATTCATTTCACTTATTCAGCAGGATGAGGGTTCAGGATCATATCGACGGAACACTGAGTACGTTAACCCGCAGGCCTTTGAAGCTCTATTGGTCTATCACGGAACAATAAAATTGTCCTTGGTCGATCATCGAACACTTGTAGCACATTGGTGCATCGCCTGTATATCAAGGAATATAATTATACTCAAATTTTCATTAACACCGTTTCTGTGAATAACACATTGGGGACTCCCTCTGTATCGTATACAGTAAGACAAGGCTTGTCTTACTATATACGATACAGAGGGAATCCCCAATGTGCTATTTATAGCAACACTGTACGATAATGAAAATTTCGTTATCCCTTGATAGACCAATGGAATTTCAGAGGCCTGTGGTTAACCTTTTACACGCGATGGAATTTTTAGACTCGACCAAATTTCAAGCATTTTGCAAACGACAAATCAAAATCCACATTTTATTCTTTTCCAACAATGTTTTCGAAGAGCGAAATAATCCGATACGGAGACTTCTGGCTCTGCTTGGGTCAGAATCGCCTGGTTTTTTCATGCGCTAAGTGTATATTTCGGCGAACTGGAAATTTTTAACCTAGTTTTATATTTCAATTTTCTGCCAGCGATTAACAAATGGACCGATCGTACAATAACAGATTGTCATCGTCACAATAATTTACATACTTTAAAGGGCAAATCAACAAGTTTCAGATATGGTTAATTTTCAAATCTACACTTAAACTAGAGGCGCTTGAGCACCTGTAACGCTCCACAGGCCTGATATTTCTATAATGGCGCAAGGAAGTTTTTATAATGGCGCAAGGAAGTTTTTAACAATTATCATTCAATCCTGCATTTTAGCTCACTGAAGAAATGAAATCCAATGAATAGTTTTAGAGAAGAAATTTTTCAAAGATTTTACTTTATACCATAAAAGGAAAATGAGTCTCCCATAAAAGCCATGTTTTTTGACAGATCTTTTTTTTTTTTAAGGAATTCTGTAAACCTGTATCTAAGGAACATTCCTGCAAAATAATAATGCTATCCAAATAGCGGTTTGGGAGGAGAAGATTTTTAAAGGTTTTTTACTTTGGTTGCCATGGCAACCAGAATTCTTCATGGAACACAATTATTTGAAGGAATTTGAAAGAGGACCACCAAAGGAACATTCCTGTGAAATTTGGTAAAAATCCAGTCAATAGTTTCTGAGGAGAAGTTTTTTAAAGAAAAAGTTTACGGACGCACGCACGGACGAACGGACGAACGGACGGACGGACGGACGCACGACGGACACAACGCCATGACAATAGCTCTCTGGCCTTCGGCCAGTGGAGCTAAAAATGGTAACCTGGTAATGTTGTAATTAGAAAAAAAAATTAGTAAAAGTACTTTTTATCAATTTATATTTCTGCTTATCAATTTTTATTGCATCGCTTATCTCCCTTACTTATTGTTGCGTCCCTTGATTTGTGTACGTCATAGGAGAGCTTGTTTCAATATGGACGTTGTTTACGATAGTGAACTGAGCGATATTGAAGACGAAGAAATAGACGATTCTGGGCCGGTCAGGCCGTACATGTACGAGCCAATTTTTAAAGAAACTTATTAAGTTTCTGAGGATGAGGATGAAAGTAACTTTTCGCCCACTGATGACGAAAATGACGATGTTGTGCCGTACGTTTCAACGTGTTGAGTATCGCGCGCTATTGAAATACGTCCATTACGGGGCGAACATCGCTTACAGAAATATTATTCTATACATGATAGAATTAAGTGTATGGCATAAACTTTGTTTCACGTGAAGCATTTTCAGTAGATTAACGGGTGGAATTAAACAAAAAAAAAAAAGGATGGTTTCAAGACAGTTCCACGACAAGACAGTTCCCCGACACTTTTGAAGACATTTCCCCGACACTTTAGATTCATGTCAAATAACCTTTTTCTTGACTTATTCGATTGATAATCGTGAGATGTTAGTTCTAACTATTTGTTGATAGGTCCTTGTTGATATTTGTACCTTGTAAAGAATTCTGTAAACATTGACGGGTACAAGTTTATTCTCTCATGGGTGAAGGGTTACACAATAAATCACGATTTTCATAAGAATAAGAATATTTTGAAATGCTGTTAACCAGCATGAAATTTGATAAAAGAATATCTTCCGAGATTATTTAGAGTTAATTCTCAAAATTATTTGGAAAATTATTTTAGTTGTATTTCTTACCATACAGAAATACATGTACATCAGAGAGAACAACAAAATTTTAAACAGGTCCATATTGAAATCACTTGCAGACGACAAAATAAAGTTAAATATTTCAAAAATTGAAATTTGTTTTCAGCTGAGTAGAAAACATTGTGGTAAAAGGAGAAACTGCTGGTTACCAGCATTTTCTCCTTTTCCTACAATGTTTTTTAAAGGCTTCTATCTCAGAATCGTAAAATCCAGGGATTGATTGGTAAAGGGTTAAATACAAATCCCACACATTGGGCATGAGTTCTGGTTTAGTTCCCAGGAAGCAGCATCCGAAGAGATTAGTACGAGTTATTGACTCAACCGAATTGAAAGCATTTGAAGTCAACAAATTAAATTTTACTCACATGTTTGGACTTGTCTTTGACTTAAATGGGCCCTGCTCTGTGAAAAGGGAGCTTAGTGCATCTCCGTGATCCATGGTACCAAGCAAGCCATCACATACTTATGGACCCATAATAGCCACCTTTTTTTAACAACCTACTCAATCCTGAGGTAGACTGGTCCTTGGACATACAGAAAATTGACCAATGGCGAATAGTTTCGGCCCAGGTCAGCCTGCGCAGGCTGACCTGGGTCGATACTTTTCGCAGATGCATTAAGCCCCCTTTTCACAGAGCACGGCTCAAATGTATTTTCAAAGCCGTATTTTTGTGCTTTTGGCAGCTAAAAGGCCTTTAACAACACTGAAGAAGAACACTTTTGAAAACATTATACTAGGAAAAGTAGAAAACATTTTGGTGACTTGTTGATTTTTTTTTCAATTTCGAAGATAAAGTCAGGACCCATATCAGATTTGAGGTCTGCAAATACTTTCAATGTATTTTCTGTCGGTCTTGTAGAGGTACAGAGTGAGGAGCGAGAAATGTTTCTGTTGTTTTATCTCGATAGATTATTCCGACCAATCAAATTCACCCAGCATCAGCAGCACCACATGAACTCGACCTACTTTTCCGTTGTTTGTAAACAACTTGAACCCAGCTTGAGAGTTGCACGTGCGTACCATTCAGTTTATGTTTGTTAGAACTGCGTCTCCGGATTTCTGGTACTTTTTCTTGTAAGCCTACTTAAACTCGTACACTGATTTATTTTTTTAAATCACGTACTACTTACGTGAATGGCGGCAGTGAAGGAATTTGTTGCTTTTTGTGTTTCAATAACTAAATATATTTGAGCCATGCTCTGTGAAAAGGGCGCTTAATGCATCTGCGAAACGTATCGACCCAGATCGCGCAGGCTAACCTGGGCCGAAACTTTTCGCTTTTGGTAATTTTCTGTATGTCCAGGAACCAGTCTACCTCACGAATAAGTCGGTTGTTTAAAAAAAACTTTGTGGCTTTTTTAGATCCATAACTATGTGATGACTTGTTCGGTATAGTCGCGCCATCACAAAGATGTATGAAGCCCTCTTTTGCTAGTGCATGGCTAATTTCTATTTACATCAACTTTGAATACCGTTACCTTTGCGGCGAAAACCCAACCTATCAATTCTGTACGTAACGGTTAGGATTAGGGATACAGATGCGTTGTTGTTGTTACAATGACATATGCGCCATGCTCTGGCAAAAGGGGGCTTAATGCGTCTTCGTGATCAATGATACAAAGCAAGTCATCACATGATCATGGATCCATAAAATCCCTATTGTCTAGCAACCGAATGAATCATGGGGCAGACTGGTCTGTTGACATGGGGTACCATTTAAATGAAGAAAACTGACCTACTTTTTGCAGATGCATCAAGCACCCTTTTCACAGAGCACAGCTCATTTTTCTCAGCACAAAAATACCGTAATCTTTATCGTGGAAATCCCTTCTCTCAATTCCGTACATGTATAAGGTTAGCATTAGGCATACAGATGCCGCTTAGGTGCGATGTTGTTACAAAAGCTTATCTACTCGTGTTTACTTTTTTTTCCATAAATTTTAGACGAATTTCAATTTTTTTTTTTTTATAGTAATAAATTTGCTGTAAATTAAGGTGACAAAATGATAACAGCCTATTCAATAAGTTCTTCGTGCTTCGACAAAAAATTCGTCTACAATACATACGAGTATTAGAAACAATTGACCTCACAGATTTGATCACTAAAATTACGTCAAAGCTTTTTCGTAAATAATCATCAAACATAAACAGGCCCTGTAGGATTTTGGGCAGCAGGCAGACCATCACGTTTTCCGTATTTTTTGCTTTCCAACAACTTCAAATTTGAAAAGAGTAGAAATCGACGATTTTCTTCCAACAAAGTCGAGCGAGGAGTTTGTCCGAATCAGAATACAGGTTTAATCCTTAAAACGATTGAAATGCTATTTATGACGACGAATTAGATCAAGACCAGACTTATTTTACCGTCAGGGTATATCAAGGTTAACTAAACTGCGCGTTTAGCGCAGTGCGAACTTGGATCTACAATATCAGCGATCTATAGTTTCAAAACAAAAACTGGCCATGACAAAGATGTCGTGTTAAAAACAGCATTGAAATTGTGCTCTTTTGGTCCATTTACTTGGTTAATAAAGCCCATTTCTTTGTTTCGTTTTCGGCGTAGCTGAATACACCGGCTTTTGATCTTATTCTTGGTATTGATATACTCGAATAAATAAATCCTAAATTTTGATTGGCCAAAAATGTGGACATGTTTATTCTGCGGGCCCCTGCATGGTTTGCGGACACATTCTTTTCATTTCTTTAGATTAAGCCCCCCCCCCCAAAAAAAAAAGATTAACATTCATATCCAAGTGCCTCTTATGACGTCGATCATTTTTAGAAGATATATGTTATCACATTTCAAAGAAGATTGGGATAAACTTGTAATCTAGAAATATATCTAATTAAAAATTTAGCTTTTCAACAATATGATAAACAACGAGGAAAAAGAAGCAATTGCAGGTTAAGATTTCTCTTCGTTATTTCTCTTCAATATGAACATCGTAAGAGATTCAATATTAACATTGTAGTCCCTCTTACGCCGTCTGTGTGCTTATATATCATATCTCTCTCCGTGACATTATTATTTCACTTATAACGCGGCGGCCAGTGTACCTACCCATGCTTACTTGGAGTTTCATTACACCAATACTCCGCACAATATTCTTTCTAAGCCACTGGCTTCTTTCCCACATAACCAACATCGAAACAATGGTCAGCGTTGAGGGAGGAATGAATCCTGTCGCTGTGACAATCACCAAGTCATCACAATATTAGAGTTTCATAAAATCCACTTTGTCAAACAACCAACTTTATCATGGGGTAGACCGGTCTTTTGACATGCAGAAAATTGACCAATTACAAAAAGTTTCGACTCTGGTCAGCCTGCGCAGTCCGCGCAGGTTGACCTGGGTCGATACTTTTTCCAGATGCATTAAACCCCTTTTGCACAGAGAACAGTCTATATACAAAACTTACCTGCAGTCGTGACTGCCACAAAAGTGAAGAAAACGATTAAATATTCCGATTTGTCCATGTCCGTTCTGGACTATGGTACAGCTGTTTTTGGCTTATTAGCATATTCAAGTGGGTTTATATAGATGTGCTCGGTAGGGGTACCAAAGTCCAAAACAACATCACCAACCACTTATACATGACGTAAACTGGGGACTGGATTGTTATCGTAAGAGATCTTTCGACGGAGATAAACGCTGTTAGACCTTTGATAAATACCTCCCCCGATACGTATGAAGAATCAAGAGACTTCAGCTATGTTCTGTGAAGAGAGGGGGCTTAATGCATTTGCAAAAAGTATCAACCCATTTCAGCCTGTGTAGTCCGTGCAGTCTGACATGGGCCGAAACTTTTTGTTCGTTGTATTTTTTTTGTATATCAACATACCATCTCCTGATTCAGTTGGTTGTTAGACAAAATGGGTTTTTTGAATCAATATGTAATTATCTGATGACTTGCTTAGTATAATGCATCACGGGATGCACTAACTCCTTCTTTGCAAGAACGTGGCTCATTTTATTTCTTGCATAAGTGTTTGGATTGAGTGATTGATTGATTGTATGAGAGTTTGACGCCGTTTTAACAGCTTAGGTCATATCACGGCGGTCAGTGCACCTACGCATTTGTGTCCTGGCTTTCTCACTCCATAACTTGCTTTACAAGTCACTGACTGCTTTTCTAACATGCATCAGTAGGAGAGGAAAAATCCCCGGAAAGAAAGTTTGCCTCAACCGGGTATCGAACTCACAAGCACCAGGTCACTAGGCGGATACGCTAACTAATGAGCTACCCGGACAGGCCATGAGTGTTTGGACAGAATATCCAACTTGATATCGTGCAGTGTACTTTAATAATCATACGCCAATTCGACATGCTGTCTGATCTTGATTTATGCTGACTACGTATTACATAATGCTATGGACCATTAGGCCAGGGTTCGTATTCTCCAGTAGGTGGCGTACAGACTTGAGAACAGGTGGTCGTTGGTCTTTCCGAGGATTGATAGTAGTCATTGCGACAGGATTCATTCCTCTCTCACCGCTGATCATTGTTTCACCGATGGTTATGTAGGTAGCAGCCCGTGACTTGGGGAGAATTTTGTGCGAAGTACTACTTATAGAAACTCCAAGAAAGCATGGATAGCTGCACTGGCCCCCGCGATAAAACTGGAATTATTTTGAAAAACATACAATCAGCTAGATTGTCTGCTATCACTTTCCCACAAGACAAATTTTCGACTCTCCAAAACTCAAAACATCTGCTGACGACAAATTCAAACTTAATACAAATGAGATAAAGTTCTCTGGAGGAGAAAATCCTGATTTTCTCACAATGTTCTCAAAAGGCTTATTGAACTTTTTCGCTGTCCACTAAATAAATTCGATCAAAAATCTTTCGATTACATACATTTCTATTACATGTACATTTGTAGATGAGTTTGGTCATGGTTTAGCATCAAAGTAGCGTTCGTCGTAGATCCAAGATCAGACTTAATGTTTTGTGCCGTCTGATCTCGATCTTCGCCTTCCGCAGAAGAAATTTTGGTTGCCGTTGGCAGTGAGAAAGTTTTAAAGTTTTTACCCCCTTTTAAATTTCGATTTTCTCTAGCGAAGTATCTCAACACTAATATATGTAGTTGCAGACGGAGAAATTCTCAAATTTAGGTCAGGATTCTTAGGTTTCCTTGGCCTAGGTTCCAGTCCGATCATTTTTCCTTCATGTTTATTCTGGCCTTAACTCAGACGACTACAGGGCTATGATAATACCTGAACGTTTTCTTCGGAAAAAAAAGGACGAATTAAATGTCGGACTGCAGCTTTTATGCAGTCTGATCTCAAACTATACCGTCCGGATACGCTACACATCAATGCCAACCATAGCGTGGTTCCCGATCTTCCAGTCCACGTTTTACAGCACGGCGTTTTTCTCCAGTGGAGAGGTCAGGATTGATAATGACTTGTAACAGACTCAAGATTCCCCGATGTGGAATTGCGTAACACCATGGCATCCCTACTTAACCCCTTTCTGTGTATATCAAGCCCGTTACATGTCATTTGATGAACAAAGATTTTATATCAATTATCTAGTGTCCGTATTCACCAAGGGGGTCCTGCGTGGCTCAGTGGCAAGGTGTAGGACGCGTGACCTGGAGGCCATGGGTTCGAGCCTCACTAGATGGGGGTGTTCTTGGGCAAGACATTTCAGAGCCCTATTTTAGTACTTGTCATACCCAGGAAATACATGAATATGAGAGCTGTCGCCGTGAAATGATTGAAATAATGTTGAATGCGGCGTAAAACACCATACAATCAACCGTGTTCACTAACCATTCCTAGGAATTTGATGGTCTTATTCTCCAGAATTTTCTATTGGCAATGTTTTCACATGCCTTCTGTCTAATGGTCATTAAACTATGAATATTGTTATCATAACTGGGTGAAATAATTGTATGTATAATAAACAATATATTTCTTATAGCAGTGAAAATCTATTAACCTTTAACCTGTTGAAGAAGTGAAATGAAACTCTCAGGCTAATGGTAAGAACCCAATTTAAGCTATCTCATAGGTGTTTCTTAGGAAAAAACATTTCTTTTTTAGACAGTCTAGGTCTAAGATCAGACTACTTATTCTGCGCAGTCTGATCTTGATCTACATTGTCCGCAAAAGGCCTGTAAGTCACGCTAAGTAGCCATGGGTTAATAGATCTTGTACAATGTGGAATTAATTCAGGTGGAAGCAGAACAGTTTTAGATCGAAAGATTTTCATGTCTGCTGTCTTTCAAGTGTGTACGTAAAATCACTCAATAACAAGATAAGTTTTCCAACCTGCAAAAGTCGTCTCTAAGTGCTGAATTAAAATGTATCTATGTGAACTTAAACAATTTACCGAAAACAACTTCTTTTATTTGGTATATTATACAATACTAATTTTCCACAATACAATCCAAGTAAACAATTAACCTCATAACTATGGCTACACACCCACTGACCAAAATTCTGATTAATTTGGTACAGTATGTACACAATGATTAGAAAGTAACCCTAATTCACATTTCACAACTCTACCTACTCATGTGGAGAAAAAGATCAAGATCAGACTGCACAAACCATGCAGTCTCATCTTTGATCTACACTCTTTGCTTTGCCGAGACGTTCTGGACAAGCACAACGTTGAAATTGCTCCTATTCAATCCTTCCTTTCCCAATACTGCAGATGTCTGTACGGAATAAACCCAATAGATACTTTCAGTCTAGAGATAAGCCCTAAATAAACGCAATTTCAAAGTGACTCTTCTCAGGAATGTCTCAGCAAAGCGGACAGTGTAGATCAAAGATCAGACTGCATATTTTGTGCAGTCTGATCTTAATCTAAACTGGCAGCAATGGCAACTAAAGTTGTGAAAGACTCATTAAGGATTACAGTTAAAACTTGATCTACCATAATTTAATACTATGATTTTTGTTCCTCAGCTATCTAACAATGAAGAACTATTCCTCCACAAATAACCCTCAGACAAGCTTTAAAAAAATTAACCCTACCTAAAAATATTGTTATTTTTTTATCCTGATGCATAAGGCTATTGAAAACATTGTTGGAACAGGAGAAAATGCTGATAGCCAGCATTTTCTCCTTTACCTACAATGTTTTCTACCCTTTCAAGAACAAATCGCATCATTTGAGCAACATTTGAATAGTTGCCAGCAAACGCTTATATCATGGATAAATCTGATACAGTGTAGAGCCATAATCAGAAAGCAACTATTGCACTGAGAGGCATTTTAAGTGTTTAGAGGACAAACTAGAAAAGCCTCTTAGATGCGGTAAATTCACAGCCAAGACACATTAGTTTTGGAGTAACATGCAGGAGAAATCATTTTAGGGGTCCTGAGCCCTGTCAGGGCCAATTCTGCAAATTCTGAAATTTTCAGCGACAAAGCGGAATCTCAGCCTCAGAGAACACTGCTATAATTCAAACAAATTTTCCCACAAAATTATAAGTGTTAATCCATTACCTTACAATCCCCACTTTTAACAACCCTGAGAAAAAAAAGCTTTTGAAAAACATTGTGGATAAAGGAAAAAATGCTGGTAACCAGCATTTTCTCCTTTACCCACAATGTCTTCTACCCCACTGAAGACGAACTCCATGATTTTGAGCCACAGTTAAATTGTCATCTGCAATTGCCTCCAACTGGGGTTAACCCTTCACCACACAACAAAAATTTTGACTCATGAATGATAAAAGCATTTATTTAGAAGAAACTTAACACAGTTCCAATAATTTGATTTGATTGTGAAAGGGTAGAAAACATTTTGGGAAAAGGAGAAAATGCATTTTCTCCTTTTCCCAAAGTTTTTTTAAAAGGCTCCTTCCTCAGAGTCATTATAAGTTGAGATTGTGTGGTAAATGGTTAAGCAACCCTTCATTTGTTGATCCGCCTTTAAGTAATCACTGTTGGTTCCTGCCTTCCTGTCAACTCACGGAGCTGGGAAATCTTCAAGGCAATCTCAATCAGTGGTTTTAACACAACCTGAAACAACAACAATGAATGTGTGGTCCCAAGTTTTAACGGGCCTGTGAAAGAAGCCTTTTGAAAACATTATGGAAAAAGGTGAAAATGCTGATAACCAGCATTTAAAATTGTCATCCACAAATGCTTTCAATTTGGGCAAGTCCACTTTTTTGGTGTGTGGTAAATGGTTAAAGGAAAAAAAAATTTGGAATGGAATTATGATTGAATTTTACAGATAGATTTGTTTTGCACTTTCTATAGACATAACCAAGCCAACCCTTAGAGTTCAGAATAAACAAAACACACACTTGTAAGTTAAATAATATAACCTAATTACCGGTAAGTGCAATTCCATGGCTGCTTTTCTATAGTGTTTCAGAAAAACCGACAGTGTAGATCAAAGATCAGACTGCACATTTTGTGAAGTCTGATTTTGATCTATGCTGGCCGCAAAGGCAACTATAGTTGTGAAAGGCACTTTAAGGGTTTCAGGGTCTTGTATAGCAAACTGGGTTATTTTGATCATTCTGACCTGAACAAAATACTTTGGATACACATGCACTGTACACATTCTACTTTCAGGTTTTGCAAATACCAACCTACATTGCTATATTGCCTGCAACACACGAAAAGGGGCATTCGGACATTTGCGTAAAGTATCGTCACGGATCAGGCTAATCAGTGATGGCACTTTACGGCTACTCTAGATTTTGTCCTACAGTAGACTTGCGTGAAACAGAAAATCACACACGATCAGAAAGAGTCATCTCGGATCAGCCTGCGCGGACTGCACAGGCTGATCCAGGACGACTCTTTTCGCAAATGTCCGAATGCCCCTTTTCGCGCGTTGCAGGCCATATCTGAGACCATATAGACATATAAGCCATGTTCTGGCAAAAGGGGATTTAACTCTTTACCTCACAACAAAAAAAGATGCCGAATACCAGTGGTGCAGTCGGTAGGATAACCCAAGTAGCACAGTCGGTAGCATACAGGACTCAAGAACAGGGGGTCACTGGTTCGATCCCCAGCTCGGCAAATTTCTTTCGGAGGATTGATGACAGCCGTTGCTATTCCACTCTCACCACTGATCATTGTTTCAATGATGATTATGTGCGAAAACTGCAAGTGGCTTGGAAAAAATATTATGCGGAGTAAAACAAACTCCAGGACTACACAGGCTGACCTGGGTAGATACGTGGGGTGATCAGAAAGAACGCGAACCACCCGATTATTTCAAAAACTACTTTACTTAAGATAACAAAAATTTGCACAGATGAACATTAATTACCTGGTTACTTACTCAAGCGTTTAAATGACGTCATAGGCAAATAAGAAAAGAGTGACGTCATTTCAATGACATCACATACTGCGTTAGCGGTTCACAATGTCGGATGACGTTTTATTTGAGCAGAGAGTAATTATAAAGTTTTACGTTAAACTCGGAAAGTCTTCATCGGAAATTAAGGCCGATTTAGATAAAGTTTATGGGGACTCAGCACTTAAGAAAACCAGTATTTGTAAATGGATTGGACGATTTAGAGAAGGACGCGAAACCGTTGAAAATGACCCTAAATCTGGCCGTCCATCAACATCAGTAACGGACAAAACTATCGCGGATGTGCAGCAGCATGTAAAGCAAGATGGTCGAGTTACTGTCAGGGAAATAGCTGACACATTTAGCATTTCCTATGGAAGTGCACAGGAGATTTTAATTGACAAACTTGGAATGTCGCGTGTTTGTGCAAGGTGGGTGCCTCGGCTACTGACGCCCGAGCAAATAGGGGTTAGGGTCGAAATTTGTTCTGAAATTTTAGAACGCATTAGGAAAGAAGGATCAAACTTTACTGATCGTATTGTGACATGCGATGAAACATGGGTACACTTTTACGAGCCCGAATCTAAACAACAAAGCAGTGTATGGAAACATCCAACATCGCCGTCCCCTGTTAAAGCCAAACTTTCTAAGTCTGTTGGTAAAGTTATGTGCATCATGTTTTTCTCTTCTCAACGTTTTCTTCTAAATCATGTTGTACCTATACATACTACAGTCAATGCTGAGTATTATGCCAGCATTATTCGAATGAATTTAATACAGGCCATCCGAAAAAAACAGCCGGAACTTCTATGGAGAGGCGTCATTTTACATCAAGATAATGCTCCCGCTCACAAAGCCAAACTTGTACAGGAAGTTTTGAAAAAACTAAACATAGAAACATTAGACCATCCTGCCTATAGTCCAGACCTGGCCCCATGTGACTTTTGGCTATTTCCTGTTTTGAAAGATTCTCTACGTGGCACGCGCTACGAGAGCAGAGAGGAGCTAACCCATGCCATGACCGGGTCGTTGAGAGTGATGTCATGTGACGGGCTCGCGCACGTGTTTCGCGCATGGGAATCAAGAATGAATAAGTGCATAGAACACAAAGGAGGTTACTTTGAAAAACAGTAAACATTCCAAGTTGATTTTTATAACAATATTCCGATAAAGGCACTGGTCCGCGTTCTTTCTGATCAGCCCTCGTACTTTTTGCAGATGCATTAAGCCCCCTTTTCACAGAGCATGACTTATATGTATACTGACCTACATCTAATACCAGAAGAAATCCACAATTATCAGATTGATGCACTGACTTATCATTCCAATGGATCAATGAACAAACCATGAGTGATATAAACACACAGTAAGCCTGCAGGGCTAACCAACTCTGGTTTCCTTTTTTCTGCCTGTTTCATTAAGTAATTTAACCCTTATCCTGCTAAATAAGTGAAGTGCAATTTTAGAGCCTATAGTAAAAACCCAAATTTTGCGATTTCAAAGGTATTTTTCAGTGGACAAGATGTCCTTATTGAACACGGCAGATCAAAGATCAGACTGCATGTTCTGAGCAGTCTGATCTTGATCTACGCTGTCCGCAAAAGGCCAGTGAGTCGCGCTTAGCAGCCTATGGGTTAACAAGAGCACCCCATGCAGGTGCAAATGCACAGCTGCAGTTGCATTTAGAAATAGATGGATTTTTCAGTGAAAATTCTAGGTCAAAAAAGGTGCATAATTGTATAAAAAATATTTTGATGCTTTCCTGACCCTGTTGTATGAGTTTCCCTTTTGTTAGTTAACAACTATTCTGAGTTTGAAGTAAACATCTTCAATAAAGACAAAGTTATAATGAAATGTCAAACATTTGCATGTCGACACAGAGGACGATACAGATGATGACAGGACTGTGAGAACTTTGACATTTTCCTTGAAAACAGCTGAAAATCAATGTTTTTGAATGACACAGACGCAGGCCACAAGAGGGCTGTGACAATATCTTTACATTTTCAAGAAAGCCCTGTTAACTTGTGTGAAACCTTGATTCATGTTGATTATCCCTATTTTACTCAAATGTTTTCAAATTCGTCATCTGTTGCAAAAAAATTATTGTTTTGTTTCTAGAGATATTGCCCAAAATATTCCACCTTAGTAAACATCACTTGTTTTGCAAACACCAAACAACAAGTCAGGAAGTGCAAAATAAGCACATGCAGTGCACAAGTAGGAAGTCATCAGCTTGTTATTTACGGGGTACTCAACTTTTGAACCTTCATTGAGTGCATAAATAAAAGTACAGTGGATATGAACCATGCTCTGTGATTTTGTGATGGATTATACCAAGCAAGTCATCACATAACTATGGATCAATAAAATCCATTTTGTCTGACAACCAAAAGAATCATGAGAAAGACTTATTTTTGGACATGCAGAAAATTAACAATTAGCAAAAAGTTTAAACTCATATGAGGCTGCACAGACTGCACAGGCAGATATGGGTAGATACTTTTTGCAAATGCACTAAACCCCCTTTTCACAGAGCATGGATCTTAACCCTTTACCACACAATGACAACTTTTAACGACCCTTGAGGAGGAAGCCTTTTGAAAACATTGTGGGAAAAGGAGAAAATTCTGGTAACCAGCAATTTCTCCTTTTCCCACAAAGTTTTCTACCCAATGAAAGAAAAATTGCATCATTTGAGCCATTTTGAAATTGTCGTCTGCAAATGCTTTCGATTTGGATTGGTCTAAAATTTTGCCGTGTGGTAAAGGGTTAATAGGTTAAAAGATCAGATACAATTAAACCCAGATAAAGAGTACCTGCTAATGCTATCTTGTAGCTATTCAGATTTTTATAATCTTGCCAAATGATGCATCACTGAAGTAAGCTAGCAAATCATCAATGGTTTTTCCTTAATGGGCTATATAGCCTCTTTAACCATTTTTCATGCTTTGGTGGACAGTGTCGATCACTGATTTCCACTAAATCTTTTGAGGAACATTCTTGTCTAAACAACCTTGAAACTAGCACACTCGTTTGCAACCAATGTTTGAAAATAGATCTATAGATTTATGTGTCATTTATTTTGTGGGTATGGAGTATTAATATCATCTGAGATTTCAATTGTTTGTTTGTTTGTTCCGTTGATAAAAGATAGGGAGTTCACTGTATCTTTTGATAATGACAGATTTTGAATGAATGGTAAACAAAGAGATCATTACGTAAGCCAAAACTTGATAAAAAACAAATATGTCACTTCATAAAAACAAAGAGGGCCATGATGGCCCTGGAGTCACTAACCTGAGCTTTTTGACCAACATGATCCATTCCCAGTCCCTTTCCGAGATATTATGACAAACATTCTAAAAAGCTTTCATAAATATTGGACTGAAAATTTGGCCTCTAGCGTGCACACAAGCTTTTTCTAGAATTTGTCTCATTGACCTACTTTTTATTTTTAGCCGAACATATCCCATCCCATTTTACAATTTTTTGTAGATATTATCAAAACAAAGATTCTGACCACCTATCATGAGTATTGGAAACAAAATGTGGCCTCTGAACAAAAGCAACTGTAAAATTGCTATTTATCATCCTGAAAATGTCTGTTGGTTTTATTTCTGCTCTAAGGGTAAGGAGGCAAACAAGGAACTGCTCTTTCATTATTTTGGAATTGTCTCAAAGCTAAACAAGCATTATTTGTGATATCAGTGTTTTAATTAATCCAGCTGCCTGTCGAAACTAATTTTGTTTACGTTCCTCTTTTGTTCTTAGTTCCCTTTAATCCTTTATCAAGCAATCCAATGTTTTGTAACCTAGATGGGAAAAACTTTATAAAGAAAACATAGTGGTAAAAGGAGAAAATGCTGGTCACCAACATTTTCTCCTTTTTTCACATTGTTTTCTACTCTAACAGAGCTCATCTGTACTAGTGACAAAATTGTCACCTGCAGATATTTTGAATTTGACAGAGTAAAAAATTTGTCATCTGGGAAAGAGTTAAGCAAGTAACTAAAGCAACAATTTTTCTTATTTCTTTTTTCAATTTGTAATGCTTCATTATAGAATTGTTGAGAAAGATTCAAACCTGAGGACTTTGGGAGAATGTGGATTCATCAGACTCGTAACCTTCAATGTACATTCGGATTGTAGCTCCACTGCTGCCTGTACCACTCAAACGAAATATGATACGAGAAGCATCCTCAAAAATTATTCTTATGCCCTGAAAAATAAATCAAAATGGAAAGTGAAACAAACATTTAACTAATAACATGCTAAGGGCACCATCAAGCTTAGATCAAGATCTTCATATCAGATGCAAACCCACTGCCAAGCAATCTTGTGTTTTTGCAACCCTAAGGGGAAAATCTTTCTGAGAAAATATTGTAGGATAAGGAAACAAGAGCACCATTCTCAAGCAAGTGCTTGATTTTCAGACCCCAAAAATATCCTTTGAAAAAAATTTGTGGAAATGAGAAAATGCTGCTGACCAGCATTTTTTGATTTGCAGAATGTTTTCTGCCCTTTGATAGACAAATCCTATCAATTAACCCTTTACCAGACAACTGAATTTTAGCATTGTCCTAATTGAAAGGATTTGCAGATGACAATTACAATGCCACTCAAATGATGCAGTTGTTTCTTTGAAAGGGTAGAAAACATTGTGGGAAAAGGAGAAAATGCTGGTTACCAGCATTTTCTCCTTTTTCCACAATGCTTTCAAAAGGCTTCTTTCCCAGGGTGGTTAAAAGTAGGCATTGTGCGGTAAAAGGTTAAGCTACATCTTATTTCTTTTCTGCTTTCATTTCGGACAAGTCTAAAATTTGGTTATCCAGTAAAGATTTAACTCTTTACAAAACATCAAAATTTTAGACTTGTCTAAATTGACAGCATTTGCAGATGCCAATTAAAATTTAGCTAAAATGCTAAGATTTGTCTTTGATAAGGTAGAAAACATTGTGGAAAAGGAGAAAATGCTGGCTATCACTAGTTAGCAGTTTTTGTTCCTTTTCACACAATGTTTTCATAAACCTTTTTTCTCAAGGTCGTCAACTTTTAGGCTGCTAAGCGGGACTCAAGGACCTTTTGCAGACACTGTAGACCAAGATCAACTTGCACAGAATATGCTGTCGGATCTTGGATCACCACTGTCCAAGAAGGAGATATCTTTTCCCCAAATATACCTTTGAAAAAGCAAAATTTGGATTTTTACCATCAGTTTGAAAGTTTCATTTCATTTATTCAGCAGGATAAGGGCTGAAATTTGGGATTGCTGGTAGAGATTTAACTCTTTACCAAACAACAAAATTTTAGACTGGTCTAAACTGAAAGCATTTGCAGACGGCAAATTTACTGTGCCTTAACTCTTTACCAAACGACAAAATTTTAGACTGGTCCAGATTAAAAGCACTTCCAGACGACAAAACAAACGTAACCCAAAAATTGAAATTTGTTTCCAAGCAATCCCTGGTTTTTACGACTCTTAGAAAGAAGCCTTTTGAAAACATTGTGGGAAAAGGAGAAAATGCTGGTAACCAGCATTTTCTCCTTTTTCCACAATGTTTTCAAAAGGCTTCTATCTCAGGGTTGTAAAAACCAGGGATTGTTTGGTATAGGGTTAAAAACTGAAATTTGCTATTGGAAGGGTAGAAAACATTGTGGGAAAAGGAGAAAATGCTGGTTACCAGCATTTTCTCCTTTTCCTACAATGTTTTCAAATGGCTTCTTCCTCTGGGTTGTTAAAATTTGGGATTGTATGCTAGAGATTTAAGTGTTACAAAGTGACAGTATACCAGTACAGTATACCACTCCTACCTTGACCTGTGATTTTTAATCAGATATGAGTTCATTATAATTAATTTGCCAGATATAAGGTGATTCTTTGACAATTATCAACTCTTCACCTTAATTTAATTAAGCCTTTCCCGAATGACCAATTTTAGACTCTTTCAAATTTAAAAGATCTGCAGATAACAAATGAAAAATTGGTATAATTGAGCTTAAGCTCTTTGATAGGGTAGAAAACATAGTGGGAAAGGGAGAAAATGCTGGTTACCAGCATTTTCTCCTTTTCCCACAATGTTTTCAAAAGCCGTCTTTCTAAGAGTCGTAAAAACCAGGGATTACTTGGTAAGGGTCAAACCGAAATTTTAGACTTTTCCAAATTGAAAGCATATGTACAAAATAATTTAAATCTAGCTGAAAATTTAGGATATTTTATGAAAGCATAGAAAATATTGTTTGAAAAGAAGAAGAAAATGGGTTTCTGAAATTTTCTTCTTTCCTACATTATTTTCAATGTATTTTTTTTCCTCAGGGTCATTTGTTAACCCTATAAATTGTTTGGTAAAGGGTTCACTTGATAAAATTAAGGGTTTGAAATTGTTTGGTAAAGGATTATAATGGTAATATTATCTTACACTATCAATGTGACCCAAAAATTAAGATGGAAGATTTCACAATCAATTTTACAACTGGCCTGGATATGTTCCCAAGTTTAAAATCCCATTCAAAAATCTCAAAAGAAAAAAAAAAAGAAAAAAATTATTATAAAATAAGAGCATGACTTCTGAAATGAAATTTTTATACATTTGCAGATACAGTACATCTGTCTGTCATTTCACAGCCATATTACAAGAAAACTGAAGTCTGAAATTCACTTAATCTTTAATAAAGTATAGATTGATAAAACCTTTTTGAGCAAAAAACTCAGGCTGTTGTTCTTATTTCTTATAGGGCAAAACATACTATGTGGACAATGGATAGGTTAACAAGAACACGACATGCGGGTGCCAATGCTCAGCTGCAGTTGCTCTTAGAAATAGACTGATTTTCAGTGAAAAGGTGGCAAAACTGTGTAAAATATATTCTGATGATTACCTGCCACTATTGTATGGGCTCTCCTTTTGATAGTTAATAACTAGTCCAAGTTTTAAGTAAATATCTTCAGTAATGACAGAGATATTACAAAATGTCAAAGTTTCTGCACAACACAGACAAGAACCATGCAGACATTGCAAGAGCTATAACAATACCTTAACATTTTCTTCTAAAACAGCAAAGTTAAAAATGAAAATGGTATGGCAAATACCGTATTTGGCTTAAAGGTGATCAAGCCAGGATGGCCTGCCAAGCCAGAGACAGTGGCCATAAACAGAATTGGACCCTGAAGTTGCGGTATTCTGAAGTTGCTTTGCCTGATTCAAGACCCTTTTGCAGACAAAGTAGAACAAGATCAAATTAAATAGCATGTAATCTGATATTACATCTACACTGTCCAACACAGAAAGATTTTTTTTCCAGCTAAAATAACTTTGAAATCGGATTTTCAATATTATTCAATATGTGCTTTGTCTCTTTACCATAAAATTTTCAACTCAAACAAATTGAAAACATTTGCAGATAACAAATTTAATGTAGCTAAAATCATAATTTCTGTATGTGATAGAGCAGAAAACATTATGGGAAAAGGAGAAAATGACGATTACCTGTATTTTCTGCTTTTCCCACAATATTTTCAAAAGCCTTCTCTTTCAGGGTCCTTAAAATTCGGGATGGTGTGGTAAAGGGTCACTTTACTACAAAAGCCTGAGTTTCACAGACCCTGGAGAAGGCTTTTAAAAATATTGTAGGGTAATGGACAAATTGCTCACCATCAGAATTTTCTCCTTTTCAACAATGTTTTCTGCCTTTACAAAGAAAATTCTATTTTTTGAGCCACCTTTAATCCTTTGCCTCACCATCCAGAGTTTTAACAACCTTGAGAAAGAAACTTTTTGAACACATTTTGGGAAAAGGAGAAATGCTGGTAACCAGCAATTTCTCCTTTTCCTACAATGTTTTCAACCAATTCGAAAAACATTTGATAAGCCATTTGTTAATTCCTTCAATATGGACATGTCTAAATTTTGCCATGTGGTAGAGGGTTAATTTGTTGGCTGCAAAAGCTTTTGGTTTGAACAAGTCAGAATTTTGTTGTCTGGTAAAGGGTTAAGCATAAAATGGCATCAAATATACACCATGTACCTGATTCTTGCTGACACTGTTATCAACAGGATCAGTGTAGGAAAAGTTGTCAGTTTTTGATATCGTGTAGCTTTTACCGCCTGATGAGTGTTTTTGACCTACATTGGATGGATCTGCGACAAAACTGTTTAAATTAGCCATCATCTGATTGGCTGGAGCAGACTCACAGTTCTCGTAGTCGTATCTGAAATATACAGAAACAGCAGCTGTTACAGTGCTTCTACTACTAACATTTACTCCCAACACTTTACCAACTACAAAATTTTAGACTTGTCCGAATTGACAGCAGTTGCAGATGACACATTAAAAGTACTTCAGATGGTGGAATTTGTTTAACTCTTTACCAAACGACAATATTTTGGACTGGTCCAAATTGAAAGCCTATGCAGATGACAAAATTAATGTGACTCAAAAATTGAAGTACCGGTATCTAGTGGGAAGAGTAGAAAACATTGTGGGAAAAGGAGAAAATGCTGGTTACCAACATTTTCTCCTTTTTCCACAATGTTTTCAAAAGACTTCTTTCTCAGAGCCGTAAAAACCCGCTATTGTTTGGTAAAGGGTTAAGATAAGGGTTGAAACATCGTAGGAAAAGGAGAAACTTTGAATTTGTCCAAAAGTACTTGGAAACTGAACATGAAAAGTACATTAACCCTTTACCAAACAATCCCTGGTTTTTACGACCTAGAGAAAGAAGCCCTCTGAAAACATTGTGGAAAAAGGAGAAAATGCTGGTAACCAGCATTTTCTCCTTTTCCCACAATGTTTTCTACTCTTCTAAATTTAAGTTTCAATTTTTGAGTGACGTTTATTTTGTCATCTACAAATGCTTTCAGTTTGGACAAGTCTAAAATTTTGTTGTTTGGTAAACAGTTAAATGATGGGCTTTGTACTTGAAAGGGTATGAAAGATTATGGGAAAAGGAAACAATTAGGGCACCACATGCAATGTTGCTCTTAGAAATGCCCTAGATCCATTTTCAGTAAAAATTCCAAGTCTATAAAGGTGCATAATTGTGTCAAAAATAACTCTATGGTTATCTACCCTTGTTGCATGGGTCTTCCTTCATAGTTAAGAACTAGTACAGTTCTAGGTAAACATCTTTAGAAATGACAGAGATATAATAAAATGTCAAAGTTTTTGCATGACAATGATGCAGACATAATGGAGATGACAGGGCTATGACAATACCTTGACATTTTCTTCGTTTTCTTCATTTTCTTCGAAAACAGCCAAGCCAAAAAATGGATTCTTCCCCATTTGCTTAATGTTTTGACCAGCAATTCTTTCTCAAGTTCAATAAAACACAGGATTATAAATGGTAAAGAGTTAACTCTTTACCAAACGACATTATTTTAGACTGGTTCAAATTGGAAGCATTTGCAGATGACAAAATTAATGTGACTCAAAAATTGAAATCTGTGTTGGGAAGGGTAGAAAACACTGTGGGAAAAGTAGAAAATGCTGGCTACCAGCATTTTCTCCTTTTCCCACAATGTTTTAAGAAGACTTCTTTCTTAGAGTCGTGAAAACCCTGGATTGTTTGGTAAAGGGATAAGCTGGAGAAGCCTTTGTTTTGTAACAACACTTTCTGCAAATTCATCTTACACTATCTTTCCAATGCTCAGAGCCAACACGCTCATGGCATCCTAACTTTGACTGTGACCTAGAAAAACTGAGGGTTAACACTTCAGCACATGGCAAAATTTTACTGATGAAAATTAAAATGTTTTTAAATTTAGTTAAAACACATTTATTTTACATCCATTAAGAAATAAGTTCTTACAATTCATACTAATATCTCTCAATTCTGCTTCCTGGGAACTACACCAGTACTCACGCCGAATGTGAGGGCCAATGAACAATTCCAAAGCTGACACTCGCTCCTGGGTTTTGAACTCCGGACCTTATGGTTACGAGGCCAACGCTCTACCTCACACCCACGGGCACCACATTATCAAATATTGAATGTTTTTAGATGATAGTATTTGGCCTTGAAAAGGTAGAAAACATTGTGGAAAAAGGAGAAAATGCTGGTTACCAGCATTTTCTCCTTTTTCCATAATGTTTTCAAAAGGCTTCTTTCTCAGGATCATCAAACTAAGGATTGTGTAGCAAAGGGTTAACCTAGAACTAACAGCTGGTCTGGAACCACTTGTTCCATAAATGTGACCTATTTCTACAGGTAATCATAGATTCCTTACATTTACATGCTACCTTGCAACCCTTTATCTCACAATCCTGGGATTTAACAACCTTGATGGTGCTGGCTTTTGAAACACACTGTTGGTTACCAGCATTTTCTCTTTTTCATATAATGTTTTTTACCCTTCAGGGGACAAACCCAATATTTCGTTCACACAAGTCTATAAGACTCTTTATAGTTCGATCTTGATCTACACTATCTACAAAACTTTATGTTGCCCTTTAATATGCTAAGAATGAATTCTTTCACAGGTGTCAAAATAGACTAATCAATACTGGGAGCAGTTGCAGATGACAAAACATATATGGATCAAATGATGGCATTGGTCTTTTAATGAGTAAAAAACATTGTGGGAAAAGGAGAAAATGCTGGTAACCAGCCTTTTCTCCTTTTTCAAATAGGATTTTGAAAAAGACGTTTTTCTCCAGACTGTTAAAATAGGATTGTTTGTTAAAGGGTTAACCCACTACTACACAATCCCGATTTTCAACGACCCAAAGAAAGAATGCTTTTGAAACCGGCATTTTCTCTTTTTCTCGCAATGTATTTTAACCTTACAGAGACAAATCCAATCAAATCCACATTAATTTGTTGTCTGAAAATGATTTCAATATGGGAAAAGTCTAAAGTTTTGCAGTGTGGAAAAGGATTAACCCATTACCACACAATCCCAACTTTTAACGACCCTGAAAAAGAAGCCTTTTGAAAACATTGTGGGAAAAGGAGAAAATGCTGGTAACCAGCATTTTCTCCTTTACTTACAATGTTTTCTATCCTTCCCAAAAACAAATTTCAATTTTTCAGTCACATTAATTTTGACGCCTGGAAATGCTTTCAATTTGGACCATTCTAATATCTTGTTGTTTGGTAAAGGATTAAACAAGAGTTCTGGTGTGGTTGTAGGCTGATGTATGCATTTGGCATTTAATTACTACATTCTTTTTCATGCAACTGCTCAACAAAGTTTGTTCTCTCCCATTTCAAAAGCATGTGGTGACATATTACATATGCCTGCTGTGAGAAACCTATCTTTGAAAGGATATAAAACATTTAGTAGAAATGAAGAAGATGCTTGTTGAAAAAATTGTGGGAAAAGGAGAAAAATAAATGTTTTCAAAGGCTTTACTTCTTGAAGCTGAAAAATACAGGATTATTTCGTAAAGGGTTGAAAAAAAGCCATACAGCTGTTCCTCAGTTACACCTGAAGTCTTTGTTTACAGATTGTATCTTTCAGTCTTTGATTGTACCTTAACCACACATTCACAAGTTTTTATGACCTTGGGGAAGCAGATTTTTGAAAACATTGTGGGAAAAAAAGAAAATGCTTGAGACCAGCATTTTCTCCTTTTCCAACAATGTCTTTTATCCTTTCAAAGTGATTTAGGAAAAGGGATCCTTGTTTAAATCCAAAGCAGATGACACATTAAATAGGGCTCAAATGGGGCGGGGGGGGGGAAGCAAAAAAAAACAACAAAAAACAACAGTCTTTGAAAGAGTATAAAACATAGTGGGAAAAGGAGAAAAATCTGGTAGCCAGCATTTTCTCCTTTTCCCAATATATTTTCAAAAGGCTTCTTTCTCAGGGTAGGCTTATTTCTCAGGGTCGTTAAAACTCAGGATTGTGTGGTAAAGGGTTACTACAGCTGGCTACTTAGATAGGGTTTATTGTATATGAGCCATGCTCTGTGAAAAGGGGGCTTAATGCATCTGCGAAAAGTATCCACTTTTCGCTATTGGTCTATTTTCTGTATGTCCAAGGACTAGTCTATCTCATGATTAAGTTGGTTGTTCCAAAAAGTGGGTTTTATGGATCCATAAGTATGTGACGGCTTGCTTGGTACCATGGATCATGGAGATGCATTAAGCCCTCTTCCATCGGAGCATGGCTCATATAAAAGAGAAAACATGAAGAAGTATTGCTTTGACCAGCCTGCATAGCTCAATAGGAAGAGTGTAGGACTTGCGAAGGTAATGTTTCGGGTCACTTGAGGGTGTGGGTTCAATTCCCACGGCTGGCCATCTAAAATTACTAATAGCCTTTCTGATGAGACGTTAAACTGAGGTACTATACACTGAGCATGTTAAAGAACCAGGCCTAACTTAGGATGGGTTTTGTCCTGTATCTGCACTATCCCCCCAATCCCATATGGGCAACCGGTGGCAACTATAGATAAATGCAAATTCAATCAATCAGTATAGCCTTCCACAATGCCTGAGAAAAAGATTGCGGTCAAAGCTCTTTCCCCCCCTTTCAAAGGCTTCTTCCTCAGGGTCATTAGAAGTCAGGATTGAGTGGAAGTGGGTTAATTTCTGCTCTATAGAGGTTGAGAAATCAGGACCCCTGCTAAGCAAACCTTTGGAGTGGCATAGATATTTATTAGGGCAGATGTATATTTAATTGCTGATAACATGTGTGCTTGTATCAACTACATGTATATAGCTTCACTGAACACTTTCCCTCATGTACAATCATGATAACCCTCTATCACACAATCCCAAGTTATAACCACCCTGAGAAACAATCCTTTTGAAAACATTGTGAGAAATGGAGAAAATGCTGGTAACCAGCATTTTCTCCCTTTCCCACACTGTTTTCTACCCTATGAGAGACAACTTCTGTCATTTGTGTCACATTTAAATCATTGTCAGCAAATGCTTTCACTTTGGAAAAGTTTTACTGTCTACATTTTTATTGGTTGGTAAAGAGTTAATGCATAACTGCCTAGTCAGCAGTATTTGATGACACAATAAAACCTACCCTTTATGAAACAATCCTGCTTAACCCTTTACCACACATTCCAGACATTTTTACGGCCCTGAGAAAGAAGTCTTTTGAAAATATTATGGGAAAAGGAGATAATGCTGTTAACCAGCATTTTCTCCTTGTCCCACAATGTTTTCTACCTTTTCCAAAACAAGTTTAAATTTTGACTCACGTCTATTTTATCGTCAGCACATACTTTAGATTCAAATGCTTTAAATTTGAACTAATCCTTAATTAGTGCGATTTCAAAGTTGCTTTCAATCAGAAGGTCTGAACAAAATGTGAGTCAAAGATCGGGATATTTTGTGCAGTCTGATCTTGCTCTACACTGGCTGCAAGACAACTGTAATTGTAGAAGGTACTTTTGGGGTTAACCATTTACCACACAGTCCTTGCTCAGTGACCCGGAGAAGGAAATTATTGTGGGAGAGGAGATAATGCTGTAAACCAGCATGTTCTCCTTTTCCCACCATGTTTTCTTCCCCTTCAAGAACGAAGTTCAATTCTTGAGTCACATTTATTTTGTCGTCTGCAAATACTTTGAAAAAGGACTAGTCTAAAATTTTAGACACATCAAAATTGAAAGCTCTTGTAGACGACAAAGTACATGTTGCTCAAATGATGAAGTTTGTTTTGATAGTGCAGAAAACATTGTTGGAAAAGGAAGAAAATGCTGGATAGAGTAAAAGGCGTAAGAGGTAACATGCAAATACATGTATACCTATTATGGAAGGGCAAGAATTTAATCATCTGATGAAGAGCTGAGGTTTAATTATATACCTTGTGTAAAAGTTTCTGCCATACTGTTTCCAATGCTCTGTCATCACTTGCTCTACAGACTGGTTTTTGTTGGCTAGTACAGACAGCCAGGCCAGAACAGCCCACAGTCCATCTTTCTCTCTGTAAAAGTCTATGATCTAACATACAGTTATGAGCCTTTCCCATACTCCCAAGTTTTAACTAGCTATTGAAAACATTGTGGGAAAAGGAGAAAATGCTGGTAACCAGCATTTTCTCTTTTTCCAACAATGTTTTCTACGAATGTAGGATGTTTTGGCCAAATACGTTTCGGCCAAGACGTTTTGACCAGGGCATTTTGGCCACAGACGTTTTGGCCAGCTAAAAATACGAAGTAGGACGTTTTGGCCAAATGTTAATTTTTGTGAATTGTTGCCCCAATACACATTTAAAAAACATTGTAGAAATTAATATATTTGAAATACATGTAATATGAGTATTGGGTTAATTCCTTTTCAAAATTATTTTTGAAGTTACAAATTGTTAACTTCTTCATTTTTTAATTGATTGGTGTAACAGAATAGAATTACTTCTTTTTTTTTTCAAGTGTTAGTTTGCTTTTATACTCAACTAAGGACGAAGCTGTATTTAATGATTGCTTTAATTGCCAATTATCAACTCTGTCAGTTAATAATGATTGAAAAATAACTCAATATTTCTATTTGGAACAATAGTTTGCAACAAAGTAAAAAAAATCTAAGCAGTTTTCTATAGAAGATTGCAAATCAAAGTTAAAGTATGTTTAGGCCAAATCTTATTTTAAAGAATAGAAATGCATGAATTGAACTGAATATGCTTTTTTGCTTCAAAAAATGTATACTTAAGCATAGAAATTTCATTTAATTTATTTGTCTATGTTAAAAAGTATTTGGCCAAAACGTCCTACTTTGCACATTTAGCTGGCCAAAATGTCCATGGCCAAAATGTCCAGGCCAAAACGTCCATCCATCGCTTTCTACTCAATTAATGGGAACCTTTCACTACAATAGTTGTCTTTGCAGTCCATGTACATCAAGATCAGACTAGACAAAACTTATAGTCTGATCTTTGATCTACATTGTTGACTGTCAGCTTTGCTGACACACAATAGATAAAAGCAACTATGTAGTTGGAATTATTCATTTCTAGACTGAAAATGCAAGGTGGTCTTTCTTCATCCCTATAAAGGTTAAGTTATGATCTGCTCTTTACAGTGAAACAAAATTTAATTCTTGTCCCAGTTGAAAGTATTTTCAGATGACAAGTTCACTGCCTCTTAATTGATATTATATGTTTTTGAAAGGATACAAAAAATTGTGGGTGAAGGAGAAAATGCTGGTTATCATTCTCCTTTTCTAACAATATTTTCTTCTCTTTCAAAGATAGACCCCATCATTTCAGCCATAATCAATTTGTTGTCTGCAAATGCTTTGAATTTGGACAAGTCCAAATTTTTGTTGTGAAAGGCACTATATTGGCAAAGTGCCAGAAACCTACCACAATCAATTTTAGTGGCAGTCAATAATACAAAATTCCACAGGATCTGAATGAATGGTTTAATATCTTCTTCTCTTTCAAATAATTAATTTTTTCTATTACACAATATTTCTGTTTTATTTTTTCCACATAAAATTAATGATACTAACCAGGTCAGACTACCTGCTAGGTCGAAGTATTTAACCATGATATTTATGATTTTCAGTTTCTTTGAATATTGAATATAAAATTAACCCTTTTCTTAACAAAGTTTTAATGACCCCCAAGGTAAAAAGGCTTTTGAAAGCATTGTGAGAAAAGGAGAAAATGCTTGAAGCTATCATTTACTCCTTTCCTCACAAATTTTCCTATCCTTGCAGAAAGAAATTTTCACATTTCAGACACATACAATTGGTCATCTGCATGGGACAAGTCCTACAATATTGTCATCTGGTAAATGTGGAAAATGAAAGCATTTACAGACAATGTAAATGTGGCTCTTATGATAAAAGTTTTCTTTGAAAGGATTAGAAAACATTATAGTAAAATAGGAAAATGTTGGATAGCATTTTCTTCCTTCCTCACAATATCTTCTTAGGCCTTCCTCCTAAGGGTACCTTGAATATCAACTTGTTTGGTAGATGGTTAACCCAGATTTCTAGTCTCTTTGAATGTTCACTCTGTAGGATTAAGTCAGATAATATTTTATACCAGTTCACATCGTTATACAATCAGCCAATTCAGTGTTTATGCCTTTTGGTTTATCTCTCTACCAAACAACATAATTTTATACTTCTCCAAATTTAAAGCATTTGCAGGCAACATATCTTATGCAAATGATGTGATTTGCCCTTGGAAGGATAGAAAAAATTGTGGGAAAAGGACAAAATGCTGGCTACCAGCATTTTCTTCTTTTCCCACAATAATTTCAAAAGCTTTCTTTCTAAGGGTCATTAAAACTCAAAATTGCTAGGTAAAAAGTTGACTCTTTACCAGATATTCCTAAGTTTTAACGACCTGAAAGGTAACAATTTTGAGAAAAATTGTGGGAAAAGGAGAATATAAGTAGGTAACCAGCATTTTCTCCTTTTCCCAAGTTGTCTACCCTGTGAAAAAAAAAAATTGTGTTTTTTATCTTTTAAGCTACATTTTGTCAGTGATATGCAAATGCTTTCAATTTAGACAAGTCCAAAGTTTTGCTATGAGGGATAGGGTTAAGACAAACAAATGATCAAACAGGTCAAAGCTAGAATAAAATGACTGTACCACATGTAGTCAGAAATAGGTTATAAAATATCAATTAACCTTATCATTACCCCCTGCAAAGCTGGAGCCTTCCTTACTTTGTAGTAACAAAGTTCATTTAGTAGTTCATTTCATGCATTTTTTGCTTTAAAACAACATTGGGCCAAAACATAGTTTGACTTTGATTTGCAATTAACAATAAATTGCTTAGACTTTTAATATTTTGTTGCAAAGTATTGTTGTAAAAAGAAATTTTAAGTCATTGTTCAATCATTATTAATTGACAGAGTTGATAATTAGCAATTAAAGCAATCACAGTTTTGTCCTTAGTTGAATATAAAAACAAAATAACACATGAAAGTAAGTAATTCTATTCAGTGACACCAATCATTTAAAAATGAAGAAGTTAACTATTTGTCTGCAAATGCTATCAATTTGGGCAAAGTGTAAAATTTTAGTCATGGGGTAAAAGGTTAACCCACACATGTTTTAACACTTTACCAAACAATTCCAGACTTAAACAACCCTGTGAGAAAGCTTTTGAAAACATTAAGTTAACAAACGTTTTCTCCTTTTCCCACAAAGTTTTCTACCATTGCACACAACTTGAGCTCATTTGTACCAATATTGAATCTGTGTTGTGCAAATGTTTTGAATCCGACAGCATCTAAAATTTGTCTCCTGGCAAAGGGTTAACCCTGTACCACACAAAACATTGTAGGGAAAGGAGAAAATGCTGGTAACCAGCATTTTCTCCTTTTCCCACAATGTTTTCTACCCTTCTCCAAAACAATTTCAATTTTTGAGTAACATCTGTTATGTCGTCTGCAATTCCTTTCAATTCGGACAAGTTTAAATTTTGTTTTTTGGTAAAGAGTTAAAACAGGTATTTTCTTGTTATGGAGAAACCCTTACCTAATGTGATCAGATCCTGTACCAAAGCTTTCCTCCCCACACAGAGATAATTTTCCAGTGTCCATGAGATTTCCAAAAAATTTCCAGCCTGTGGGCACTTCAAAACACTGGAGTCCTTTGGCTGTAGCCACCCTGTGAGTGAATAAATGAATGAATGAATGAATGAATGAATGAATGAATGAATGAATCAATCAATCAATTAATCAATTAATTGATCAGTATATGAGCCCCACTCTGGCAAAAGGGGGCTTAATGCATCTCTGTGCTGCATTATACCAAGCAAGACATCACATGAATCATGGATACATAGGATCCATTTTCTCTAACTCCATGAATCATGATGTAGACTGGTCCTTTGACATACAGAAAATTGACCAGGAGCATAAAGTTTTAGCCCAGGTCAGCCTGTGCATACTGCGCAGGCTGATCTAAGTCGATACTTTTCGCAGATGAATTAGGCCCCCTTCTCACAAAGCATGGCTCATATGCCATCAAAAAATCAATCATGCATGAATGAATGAATCATATAAAGAGGTAAATAAATTAATAAATCATTCAAACATTCATTTCCAACATTCTACAATCTGGAGACTGCTTAACATTTCAATTCTTATAAAGGTTTCAGCACTGTTTTACTTGTACCGCAGTAATATTATTTCCCCTATCATTAAATTTAACTCTTTGCCAAACAATTCCCTGTTTTAACGACACTGACAAAGAAAGCTTTGGAAAACATTGTGAGAAAAGGAGAAAGTGCTGGTAACCAGCATTTCCTCCTTTTCCCACAATGTTTTCCACCTTTCAAAGAAGAAATTTCAGTTTCTTTGTCACATTTAATCTGTAGTCTGCAGACGTTTTGCTCTTGACCAGTCTAGAATTTTGTCATTTGTTAAAGGGTTAAAAATACTTTCAAAGTCACAGATGAACATTATTATTTCACACCTACAATTTAACGTCCAATGAAATCGCTCTAATATTACCACCTGAGTACAGAATATCTTATTCCATATTGGACGCTGTAGAGTCCAATATGGATTTTTCAGAACAAGGCAAGAGTCCAATATGGATTTTTTTTAAAACGAGGCTAGAAGAGTAGTCTACCGAAGTCTGTTGTCAAAAAGCAATCTCAAAACCCTCTTTTGATATGTTTTGATTTTTTTTATTATTATTTAAATTGAAATGGCCCTATACTTGTCGTTTACTTTAAAATCAACATGGAAGTGTGAAATAAAGAGGTCATTTAACATGCTTGAGTACAATACTGAATTCAATTGGATTCATACACTGCAGAACCAGTCTATATTTTGGACTCAGCTGCCGCCTCGTCCAAAATATAGACTGGTTCTGCAGTGTACTCATCCAATAGAATTCAGTTTTGTACTCAAGCATGTTAAATAACCTCATATTATTAACTCTACAGGGTCAAAAATGGATTCAGATATTTTGTACTCACATGGTAATACTGAAGTGATTTCATTGGGTGTTACAATGTAGGCGTGAAAAATATATGAGCCAAGCTCTGGCAAAAGGCGGTGTAATGCATTTCTGTGATGCATGATACCAAGCAAGTCATCACATAAATATGGATCCATAATTCCATTTAGTCGAACAATTGGCTGAATCTGGAGGTAGAACAGTTCTTTGACATACAGAAAATTTAACAATAGCAAAAAGTTTCGATCCATGTCAGCCTGCATGGGTTGTGCAAGCTGACATGGGTCGGTACCTTTTTGCAGATGCATGAGTTGATGCGTTTTAGCAGATGCATTAAGCCCCCTTTAGCCAAAGCAGGGCTCATATAAGTACCTATCAACAGCACCACTTGTAGGCATACTTCTCGCATATCCTTTCACACCTGTTTCTTTGAAATAAGGTATACAGTCTAGATTATTGGCAAGCACAGCCAGAGAGTCTGAAGGTGTGATGAAGAAAGCATGCTTCCCAAGAATCATGTTTCTGTCCTGAAAATAAGATAATTAAACAAAGAAAGTTAATACAAACTTTAATCTACTTAAGACGACATTTGTGTATTTACCTTAGCCAAACAGTCCCATGATTAACTCTTTTACCAAACAACAAAATTTTTGACTAGTCCAAACTAACACTTGCAGATGACAAGTTGAATGTCGCTCAAATGATGGTATTTGTGCTTCAGAGGGTTATCAGCATTTTCTTGTTTTCCTACAATGTTTTCAAAAGCTTTGTTGTTCAGGGTCGTTAAAACTCAAGAATGTATGGCAAAGGGTTAATAAAATTGATGAAGGATTTTGAAAATATTGTGGGAAATAGAGAAAATATCTGGTAAGTAGCATTTCCTCCTTGTCCAACAAAAGTTTTCTATCCTTTCAGAGAAAAAAAATCTGATCATTTAAGACAAGTTTTATTTATTGTTTGTTGGGAAAGTCTTAAGATTTTGTTGTATGGTAAAGAGTTAATTTCAGATATAACCAAAGTGAAAACGTTTGTAGGTGACAAATTATTTGTGGCTGAAATAATGGAATTTGCCTTTGAAAGAAAAGAAAACATTGTGAGAAAATGAGAAAATGCTGGTAGGCAGCATTTTCTCCTATTCTCAATGTTTTCATAAGTATTTTTCCTAAGGGTCATGAAAAGTCAGGATTGTGTTGCAAAGGTTAAATGCATTTACATCTTACTGCGAAAGTTTACAGTGAGAAAGGTTGATTTCTTCAAACTGCAACAACATTGCAGCAGAGATGAAGTTAAATATCTTTGAGCCATGCTCTAGCAAAATGGGGCTTAATGCATCTCTGTGATCCATGATACCAAACAAGTCATCACACAATAATGGATCCATAAAATCCGTTTTGTGGAAAAACCGACTGAATCATGAGGTGCAATGTTCCTTTGAGATGCAGAAAATTGACCAAAAGCAAAAAGTTTCAACCAAGGTCAGCCTGCGTGGACTGCGCAGGCTGACTTGGGTCGATACTTTTTGCATATGCATTAAGCCCACTTTTTCTCAGAGCATGAAACATTTTACATCTTACCCCATCTCCATCAAAAGCTGCCCCAAATCCATGCTCATCCTTTTCAAGCTCCTTCACAAGATCAGCTGCGTAGGTAAGATTTGGGTCTGGATGATGTCCCCCAAAATCTTCAAGGGGTACACAGTTCACCGTGCTTGAACTGTCAGTTCCAAGTTCCTCCACAAATACTTTTTTGACATAAGGACCCATGACTGTAAAGACATAAACGTATATAGAGGTTATTACACGGCTGATGAGGGCCGGAGAGTGATATCGGCCCGCCACCTTGATATCTGCCCCGAGGGCTTTAGCCCGAGGGCAGATTTCGAGGTGGAGGGCCGATATCACTCTCAAGCCCTCATCAGCCGTGTAATAACCTGTTTATTACATTCATGGATCAATTGCTCGATTTTTTTTTTTTTCTAACATGTTTAAACACTTAAAACAAAAACATTCATGTCTTCATTCGACACAACTTTTTTCCACGGGTAAATGTCACGTTTATGATGTCATTCACCATCACTATCGTAGAGCTGCATATATGTGCAGTATAGAACGTTTTAAATAACCAGTTCTTCATGTTTGTTCATTGTTAAACAGGTGTTGCCATTATTGTTTCTCCAATCTAAATATTCAATTTTGTGTGATACGGATCAAAACTGAGAAACAGGATAAATAGAATAGATGGTTGATGCTTCAAATTATGAAACTTAATCAAGCTCGGTTCACCCGGCTCAATGGATAAAATTCGTAGAAATACTAGCCTATATAGACACTACGCGTTGCCTGATAAGTTTCCCAATCCAAGACAACAACAATCTATTCTCTATTTATCGGGTCTTTGTTGGTTTAACGATTCAACATTGACTGTAGTTCCGAAGATTTGTCTGCTAGCGATTGACGGACCGATTCAGCCATTTTTTTTTAAAATGGATGTTTTGAGAACGTAAGTTTATGAGCGAGTGTTCTGTTGCTATAGATTTAGAACAAATATCTTGTCAACGGGCAGGATATCAGATATCAGCCCGTTGCCCCGCCATATCTGCCCACGCGTGACACTGATATTACACCATTTTCAGTGGAAAATGTTACTATTATTAGTAACAGAATGTAATAACCTCTATGTATCTTTCTGGGTTTAGAGCTAGGAATATTTCATTTACCCCAGGGATCACACATGTATCAAATTTATTTCCTTTCCCCCACAGTCTTAACGACACAATGTCAACTTTTAATGACCTTGAGAAAGAAGACTTTTGAAAACATTGTGGGAAAAGGAGAAAATGCTGGAACCAGCATTTTCTCCTTTTCCCACAATGTTTTCTACCTTATCAAAGATAAACTTTCACAATTTTAGCCACATTTAAGTTGGCATCTGCATATGTATTTGGTTTGGACAGGTCTAAAACTTTGTCATGTAGGAAAGGGTTTACTCATTACCAGTACTGTAGCTAGCAACGTAAAAATTGTAACTAAGATGGACAAATTCTTGACAGTATCCTACACACAAATGAACTATTTGTGGCATAAGCATAATTATACAGACTACATTAAAAATTTTACTGCATGACACCAGAATTTTCTTATTCACCAAGAATGTTTTCTATCCTTAGAAGTATCCTGTCATTCTTCTCTTTACCACACGACAAAATTTTAGACTACTCCAAATTGTAAGAATTATTTGCAAACGACACCAAATTGTAAGAATTATTTGCAGACGACAAAATGTATGTGACTCAAGAATTATAACTTGTTTTGGAAAGGACAGAAAACATTGTGGGATAGGGAGAAAATGCTGGTTTCCAGCATTTTCTCCCTTTTCCACAATGTTTTCCGAAGTTTTCTTTCAGGGTCGTTAAAAGTCTGGATTGTGTGGTAACAGGTTAAGCAATATTTCAACTTTTGTCTGCATATGCTTTCAATTTGGAAAAGCCAAGCCCTGGTAGTGCAGTCAGTAGTGTTCAGGACATGAGAATAATGGGGTTGCTGGTTTGAATCCCCATATTGGCCAATTTTTTACCAACCATTGATGATAGTCATTACGACAGTTTTATTCCTCTCTCACCTCTGATCATTGTTTCGATGATGGTTACAAGGGAAGCAGCCTGTGGCTTGGGAAGAATATCGTACCAAGTACTGGTTAACATAACTCAAGGAAAGCATGGATAGTTGCAATGGCCGCCATGAAAATTACAATTGAAATAATGCTGAAAATAGTGCTAAACACCATACAGTCAATTATTCAATTTAAACATGTCAAAAATGTTGACCCTGGTATAGAGTTTTTACTTATTTACAAACTTATTTTACACAGTTACCTCCATGCATTGCATTGATAAGAACTTTGAGCCCTGGATTTCCTTCACTCCCCTGCAGCAAGGTTTTGATAGCTGAGAAGTCAAAAATCTGCTTCATATATTGCACATAATCACTAACTGTGTCGACGACTTCTAAAGTGAAGTTATGTCCATCCACTTGGAAAGTCTGGCTGCCAACAGTTGAAATATCGGGGTTCAAATCAGGACAAATTTTGTAGGATGTTATTGTTTTTGACATCTCAAATATGGCGTTTGTAACAGCTTCTGGGGCTGGACCTGTGGAATGTAAATAGCAGATAGTATATAATATTGTCATTATACTAATTTACAATCACCAAAATTTTAATTTTGACCAGTCCAAATTTGCAGACAACAAATGCTTATATGGTTTATTTGACTGGACTTTTCTATGAAAGGTTGGAAAGCACTAAGGGTAAAGGAGAAAATACTGGTTACCAGCATTTTCTCCTTTGTCCACAATGTTTTCACAAGCCTTCTTTTTCAGGGCTGTTAAAACTTCAGACTGTTTGGTAAAGAGCTAACACTTTGTCAAAATGTCCACCTACAACAATAAAACGTTTAATAAAGGCCCAGTAGCAGCCAATAGTAAACAATACAGGTGTTAAAATGCATTTTAATGTAAATCATACCATTTAAAAGCATGGAAATTAATGTGGAAACGAAAATCTGTTATTATGCAGTTGGTCCAAATGTTAGTTGCTGGCAGAACAACGTGTTTTAAAACCAGGTAAAAAGTAAAATTATCATCATCACCATCTATTTCCAGAGTTGTGAATGATTTAAACATAAATGCATTTTAATACATGTGATGTTTGCTTTTGGCCACTAATGGGCCTTTAAGTCACCTCCATTGGAGATATTGTATTTGATGCCAAAGTCCGCATCTGGACCTCCAGGATTATGGCTGGCTGTCAGAATGATTCCTCCATCTGTTTTATACTTCCTGATAACACAAGATACAGCCGGTGTTGACATCAACCCATTTTGAGCAACAAGTACCTTGGAAACCTACAATGAAGGTAAATTAGACAAGATTGGAAGTAAGATGACAACATTTTTAAACTCATTTATGTCTGTAATGGTTATTGATGCATCTATTTTTTTTTTGTTTTTGTTTTGTTTTTTTTCTTGTGCTAAAGATGAAAAACAAGCAGCAATGTCAAAAGGGGGTGCACTAGAATCAATGAACGGGACAGGAGCTTGGAACTGTCAAGCCATTTGCCATTCCCACAACAATATTACAGCATCTTAACCCATTACCAGACGAGAAATTTTGGACTTTTTCAAACCAACCTATTTCCAGGTACAAAAAAAATGTGACTCAAATAGGAGATTTTCATTGAAAGAGTAGAAAACACTGTGGGAAAAGGAGAAAATGGTGGTTACCAGCATTTTCCCCTTTTCCCACAATATTTTTTAAAAGGCTTCTTCCTCAGGAATGTTAAAAGTTGAGATTGTGAGGTAAAGATCAACAGATTATGAACCTTACACCTTTACCATCATGCCAGCAGGAACCCTGGTCTTTGGCTGGTTATCTACCACTATCCTAATCTCAATAATGAGATGTCTACAGTGCTTCTTTTCATATTTGGACATTTACTGTGCATTGCACCATCTCAAGTCAATCGTGAATTATCCAGTAGGAAAGATAGAGTGCATTTACTAACTTTCTGTTTCATGGGTTTAATTTGTATTGCAGCTAAATGCAATTAGCTTTTCGTGACAACCATGACCAAAGACAAATTATGAAACCTTTTATACTGTCACGGAGAGAGGTTATATATGCAGTGTGTGGGATCACGTATAAATGTATGTGATTCACATGTAAAATAGAAAAATCACGTACAGTTTTTCTCTGTTATACGTACCAGAACGTACAAAAACTCGCCCTAAAAACAATGAAATTCGTAGAACTTAGTAATTTCGGGATAATCTGCAGCGAAATGTTGACAGTCACTCACTCTTGTCCAGGGTTTTCCGATTCCAAATATAGATGCTAAGCTGGAAAGTTCTGAGGTTATGGTATAATGTACATGTTATATTCTTCTTGTCCAAAATGTTGCGGCTGTGTTTTGATCAGTTTGCTGTCTTATAACATTTTTGTTGCTAAAATTGTTAGATAAAATAAAGCATTAACACGGTCATTTGTTTTAACGGACAAATTTTGGCTGCAATTTGATTATTTGCTCATGTCAGCAAAACGATGGCTCAGTTTAAATTAGCTTCGTTCTTTTCAATGACAAATGAATGAACTGAAAATCAACAACTATCTTCCGCTAGTCAAACTCCGAAGGGACCGAAAAGGGGGAAAAAATTCCAGTCATACACTGTAATCCGATTTGATAAGATTTTGTACAGGAATTGGACCAATTCCACTTACCTGTTTTAGCAAAATTAGAATTGATTTTGCCAAAAATATCCTTGCATGGTTTGAGGAAAGGTTCCCAAAGTGTTTGAAGAGCTCATAACTGTGTACATGAAGATCTATAAAAAAACTTATTTGTGCCTATTGCATGAAAACAATTGATCTTTTAATAGGCTGTCATTAAAACTGATATTAAAGTGAAATTATGTAGTTTAGATCTGAACCCCCATCTTGGTTTGTGTACCTTCAACTCCTGTTACCAAAGGGTACAAAAACCTCAAGCTAGAAAAAGCACAGGGCACCGATATGTATTAAGCACTTCAAACTTGCCGGGCTGTAGAGCTAGCTTTTACAGCGATGCGGTTTGGTGCAATTCTCTCTGTGCAAGTTAAGCAATGTGGTTATAGTTAGTGCCTGGATGGGTGACCAGGCCATTGCATGTTACATTAATACCTAAAGCTCTTGCAGATGCCCTTTATAACTTGTAAACCTCATAAAAAAATGAAAAAAATTATTGTGTGTGGCAGCACATGAGTTCGCACATGAGTTCAAACATGCGCACAAAATCTGTACGAAGGTTTCAGTTCTTTTTTTCACAATCGTCTCTGTACCCAAAGGCGACCAGTGAAAAATTAAAATCGCCTTTTGGTATCGATAGTTATCTGTACTACCACTATCCGAAGTCGCAATTACAGAAAAATCTTAGACCAAAGACTTGAATTAAAAATGGTTTGATTACCCCATTTGCAGCACACATCTGCACAATCTTTAACGTTGCTTCTTTACCATAGTAGCGCCCATCTCCCCCGATAACAAGGGTGCAACCTGCCAACTTGTCACCTAGAGCTGCCGAAAGTGTACACTGCACGAAATTCTCCGTGTAGTTCTCCTGCAAATAAACTTTGACAGCTTTTCGCAAGCCACTCGTTCCAGGTTTCTGTCCTTCATATGACGATGTCGAGACCGTTTTACTTGAAAATGTCATTCTAACTACAGCAAATTAATGACAGAAGAAGCCGGATACAGAAAAAGCGTCTGCAGCTTTGAAAGGACACCGGAAGTTGCATTTTCTGGTACCCGGTGTTCACCCCTCTCTATACAACAACTGTCACCGACGAAAACTAATGTGGGCTTTGGCACTTTGGACCAAATAATGAATATTCACATTCCTCGTTGAACAAAATGTCGTCGATAAATAGTGTTGAAGATGATAGAAGTCCACTCTTAGCATCATATCAGCCTGACGAACAAACTAGGTCTGTATTTAAATTACCATTTAATTTTGTATACAAATGTCAGCAAGTTTACTATGCATTTCAAAGCTCAATAGAATAAAGGCCGATGATATTTACCCGACAGTCGTGTACACACTGAAGAAATTTCATACTGCGAGTCCGACTGTCGTGTACTCAATGAAGGAAAACTCGTTGGGTGCCCGACGGTCGTGCACGGACTGATGAAATTTCGTCTTGGGGGCACGATTACGTGCCCGCAATTTCCGATTTCTTCATTGAGTACACGACGCGGTCGTGTACGCACTGAAGAACTGGAGTCTTACGTACACGTGTAAATGGGTTGGGCCAAAACGCAGACTTTTACGTGAATCGGCACGGCGTAGACAGTCTCATTGGAGCACACGGCAATAGTCATTTATACAGCGTGTTACAGAACAAATGCATGCACAAGCGTAGCTGGCATCCTTTTTATACGTCCGAAGGCTCGTATTACCTCATACTGTACACCCGGTCGTCCGTCCGTCCGTTTGGAATTTCTTGTGTGCGCAACTCCTCCTACAGTTTCCATCGGAATTAGATCTATTTGAAATTTGCCACAATGGTATTCAGTCGTTTCGGCACCAAGTCATTTCTACACCCAGTCAGTTCGAAACTTTTTGGTCGTATCGACCCATATTTTGGTCAATTCGACCCACAATTTTTTTTAGCAACAAATTGTAGATAAAAAGTATTACTAATTCATTTGAGTAGGCCTACATGTATTCAAAGAGTTATCTAGATAGGGGTATCCCAAAAAGTATTTAAAGCAGATACAATTGAAATTCAGCTACATATACTATATGTGCTGTGGGAAATAACTAGTTAAATTTGCAGTGACAAGAATATGTTAATAGTTGTTTTGTGTGTGTTTGTTTTTGGAGTTTAATGAATAACTTGGAGTTTCACCAGCGGTCGAAACGACCTAAAAGTGTCAAAATTATCGGGTGTCGAAATGACTCATTCACCACAGTGAATCTTTATGATGTCTAGTTGTGCATGTGACTCTCAAAATTCGGGTCGCTGTTTGTGTTCTAAAATTATCTGCACTTGATTTCTGAAATGGCCAACTTAAATAACTGCTAACGGACGGACGGACGACCGGGTGTATAACATAATACGACCCTTCGGGCATGACACCCTGTATAAATGACTATTGCTCCACTGAGACGGTTTACGCCGTGCTGGTTCACATAGCAGTCTGCGTTTTGGTCCAATCCATTAATACGTGTACGTAAGACTCCAGTTCTTCAGTGCGTACACGACCACATCGTGTACTGAATGAAGAAATCGGAAATAGCGGGCACGTCATCGTGCCCCCAAGACGAAATTTCATCAGTCCGTGCACGATCGTCGGGCACCCAACGAGTTTTCCTTCATTGAGTACACGACAGTCGGGCACCCAAGAAGTTTTCCTTCATTGAGTACACGACAGTCGTACTCGCAATATGAATTTTCTTCAGTGCGTACACGACGGTCGGGTAAATAGTCACTTTCTAGAATAAAACCTCATTCTGCAGGGTTCCCCCTCCCCCTCAGTTTTACTGTATACCATAAATCTTCGCCAAAGTTGAAAGCTTCTGTAGATGACAATTTAGAATTTAATAGAATTTTAAGACTTAGATTAAGTGGAAAACAATTTTGGAGAAGAAACATGTTGTTCATTTCCCAGAAAATTTTGTTCTTTTTCTGGATCTGTTTGGGTCGGAATAGTTCGATAATGGGTAAAATGTTCATGTGCTTATGATTAGATCCTTCATGCCGTTCTGGGATTCAGTCTGTGAGTTGTTAACATCCTGGCTCTTACGTAGAGAAATATCCCATAGCACTGTTCACGGGGAGTAGCTCTAGAGAATAAACCTTTTACCAGACAGTCTTGTGTTTTAACAACCTTGTGGAAGACAGCCTGAGAAAACATTGCGGGACATGGAGAAAATGCTGGTAACCAACAATGTTTTCTGCCCATTCAATAAAAAAATTCCAGTATTTGCGAAACCCTAATTTATCTTCTTCAAATGCTGTCAAATTTGACAAATCCAAAATTTTGTCATTTGCTGAAGAGTGAATGAAATGGACCTTCTAAAATCAGGTAAAACTGCCAAAATACTGCTGCTTCAAGGTTGTTTTGGCCAGAAATTGTATCATAGTAGAGTAGATCCAGCTAATTCCGTACATGCCGCAAATTCCGTACACATAAAGAAATGACGTCTTTCACACAAAACTGCATCCCCCACCTTCTAAATATAATCCTCTATTAATGAAGCTATCCTTTCGGAAAATCCCTCTCGAAAAAATAACTTTATACTGTGATGCAATCTTTTTTCTGGACGCTGATTGGATGTGGCCCTGTATTGAACGAACCTTGAAATACTGTCCCCAACAAGATTAACACAGAAGGTCACTCGGTAGCAACTTACGCAAGTGCGATATGATTTTATCAAGGCTCGAATAACATTGATTACTAGAGTGTGATGGATGTAAAGAATTGTTACTGAATTTTACAATTTCTTTTTTGTTTTAAAAATATTGTAAAGTAGTTATGCTACTGTTTTTTTTTATCTTCACGGATTTAGCCTCAAGTGAAAATAGTGGCTTGTTTCGGATGCTGGTAATTCCGTACATGTATAAAACTCTCAAAGCAGTTGCAGGTTACCGTATAGATCTACAAGCATCAAAATTGTGTCTGAATGTCTTTGAGTTTTTCATTAATACAACTTTTCTGTACAAAAATTGATATTTTATTGATCTTAAAACAGTCTGCATGCCTAATACAAAAGTGAGTGTTCCCAGTGGCATAACTTACACATCAGGAGGAGGCCTGGGTGGAGGATGTGCTTTGTGAACTCTGGTTTCAAAACCATTTTCTGATATTTTGTGGAGTAAAAAGACCGCAACTTGTCACTCTAGGCTCTTTTTTCTGTACATAGACAAACAAACATTTTTGGTAAAACCGTAATACATGTTCTGAGAGGTGATTAAAAGAAGCGTACGGAATTACTCGAAGGTGTGTGCGGATTTACCTGCGCGGTATACAGAATAAGACAACCTCACCATCTATCCATTATTCCCACCCCTCATTATGACAAACTATCAAATCAACGTATTTTAGTGATGGTATTCGAAAGAAGAAAGTTTGATTTTCATGATAACTACATCTTCATGGTCACTGTTATAAAGCTGACGATGTAAATTTCAACTTTATCCGAAGGTGTATGGAATTACCCGGATCGACTTTAGGGGACATTGAAGACAGCAAGCCATGGTAGGGCAGTTAGCAGCATACTGGACTGGAGAACAGGTCGCTAGTTCGAATCTCCAGCTCTGCCTATTTCTTTCCAAGAATTGACGACAGTGATTGTGACAGAATTCATTTCTTTCTCACTGCTGATCATTATTTAGTCGATGGTTATGTGGGAAAGCAGCCAGTGGCTTAGAAAGAATATTTCGCCATGTACTGTTATCAGTATTTTGAGAAAAGCATGGATAGGTGAACTTGCCACTGTCATATAACTAAATAGTGTTGAAAATTGCGTAAAACACTATTCAATCATTCAATCCAATAAGTCAGTACAATCAGTCAGCCAACCAACCAACCAACCAGGATCAGATAGCACATTTCCACAAAAGCCAGGTCCTTTTCTTTAACTCTTTCCTTACTGTTGACTATACAAGAAGCTTTTGTGCACAGCGTAGATCAAGATCAGACTGCACAAAATGTGCAGTCTGATCTCTGATCTACACTGTCCACTCTTTTATTCAATATTATAACTGAATTGTCTCATCATCTTGCAGCAGAATACATGGATCCGTGGGAATCGATATTTGACCAATCATGTCATCGCATTTATTTTACCCGATGTGCAGCCTTGTTGTCTGTTATTTCGGCTCCCAAATAAACGACTGTTAACATTGGAGTGATGCGATAGTTTTTATTTATTTTGTGTTTTAAACATTTGAATTTAAAGAAAAGTTTAAAATATGTGCTTTGCGAACGTGTACCGCTGACGTGAGATCACGCAGAGGCTGTAGACAAGTTTGAATTATGATAATGACTGAAAATTTGGACAATTGGAAATAGTTCTGATCAGCGCTACATTACACAATGGATTAAATAATTCTGTAGTTTTTTCCCCTCTGAAAGATTCTGAAAGAGACAAAAATGTTTTAAAATGGAAAACAAAGGTAAAAATAGACCTATAAGAAATACTAATAAAGAGAAAATACGTTTACTTGAACATCTAATCTTGTTCAATAACCTATGCACATCCAAAAAGTGTCACCAATGTTTCAGTTTGACGTTAATCTTAACCCATTGTGCATGAAGAATATGCTGAATGTGTAGATATAGATCAGATTGCAAATTACACAAAGTTTAGTCTTGGATTTAAACTATCTGCTATTTACAATAAGCACTTTGACGTCTACTTCTTACTGTCTTCCTCACTAAGAGTAGATTTCGATCGTAAAGAGGTCTAACTTCTGTACTGGTGGAAGTTCAGCTCAGTAGGCAACTTGTAAATTTTTCTTTTGACTTAGCTGTTTTAACCCTTTACCACATAAGTCCGAGTTTCAACGACCCCGACAAAGACAGCTTTTGAAAGCATTGCGGAAAAAGGAGAAAATGCTGGTAACATTCATTTTCTCCTTTTCTCACAGTGTTTTGTGCTCTTTTAAAAACAATTTTCAATTGTCGAGTCATTTATTTTGTTGTCTGCAAATGTTTGAGTATGGATTGTTCTAAAATTTTGTCATTTGGTGAAGAGTTTAAGTGGATTAGCACATCTGCCATGTCAAAGGGTGTGTTGGTAATCTGTTAATTGATAGGAAGTGTGTTTGATTGCAAACCAATTTGCCGCTCTAATCAACTTGACCACCCATTGTCTTTAGTATATCATAAGATAAAACAAACTACCGTCAATGATATTAACAAGTTTCTTAATTGACAGCGCACTTAACGCATTTTAAAATCATCAGACAACCCTTTTCCCTTTACCTGATATTGAAATTTTTCATAAACTTACACCTCTCTGTAGAACCATACAATCTATGAATTTTTCGAAATGCTTGTTATTCAGTGTTATTTAAATTGGGTATGATGTTGAGATGATTTTACTAGCCTTACGAAAACAAAAAGTATCTTTATTTTTATTATTCTGTGGCAAAACGGAGGTTTGTTGAGGTGTTTCATTCTTTCTCATTGAAGTTCAAAACTTTGCCAAAACAAGTAGATCTGTTACATTGTCCGTAGCCCCCATAATTCGCCCTTTTTGTACATATCCTTGTGTAAATTAGTTCAAGCATCTTTAAATTACTTACCGAGAATTTATCATCGGAGATACATATAAAAATATTTTTTCCGGAATTTTATTGAGAGATACAGTCATGACATCACGATTTAAGTAGGTTATCTGCTATACTGTATATGTATTTACTGTGTTTGTTTGGGAGCCCTTGGCAACAGTAACCAAGGAAGTTGGTTTATCTTATCACCATGGATCCATGTATTATATTTGTAGCCATTTACCCGTATCCTGCCAAATAACTAACAGGAAACTTTCAAGTTGATAGTAAAAACCCAAGTTTTGCTATTTCAAAGATATTTTTGGGAGGATAGATATCTTCTTATCGGACAATGTAGATCCAAGATCAGACTGCACGTTCTGTGCAGTCTGATCTTGTTCTAAACTGTCCACTAAAGGTCAGTGAGTCACGCTTAGCAGCCTAAGGGTTAAACAGGTAAAAGTTACTTATTTGATAGTGAAATAGTTGAGGGTTATCTCCCCTTACTGTTATCTGCTGCTTTTATTTGTGATTTTTAGAGCAAGGATCTCACCACGACCAGCGCAAAATGGTGTATTACGACAGCCAATCAATTACCAATCAATCATCAGCAGTAGCAATAGTTATCCTAGTAACGACCATGAAACCTCAGCAATCGTCAGCAGATACAAGTACTACTCGCGCCTGGCACCTCACAGTGAGAGTACATTTGTAAGTTTTGAGCATACAGCAATGTTTTACTTGCTTACAGTTTTGTTGTCACACAAAGTAGACTTTGGTTTTTTTAAATATCATGTTCTTTAACTTATACTGTAAAAGGCTATATTTCATTCGGGGCGTATGCTTAGAAAACGTAAGTTTCTTGGAAACTCAGTTCTTACTCGGACTTTAAGTTCCATTAATGGTACAGATAGACAGTTTAAAACTAGGCTTAGACACATTTTCACACAATCCTGGGTTTCAATGAAAGAAAGCTTTCGAAAAAAAGAGCCGGAATAGGAGAAAACCTTCGTAACCAGCATTTTCTCCTTATCCCACTTTGTTTTCTACTCTATAACAGCCAAATCTTTTCCAGCTACATACAAATTGTTGTCTGGAAACGCTTTCAATTAAGACAACTTCAAGCTTTTATCATGTGGTAAAGAGATAATTTAAAAAGAAAGAAAAACTCTTGTTGTGAAGAAGTTACTCCTCAAAGTGTTTTGAATCTGATTTTTAAATTTTAATAGCCTCAGAATCTTATGCCATGATAGATATTTCTTTTACAAGCACTGGCTTGTCTGATCATGATACTATAATTGTTCAAGTGATTGAACTCTTTACCACTCAACAAAATTTTAGACTGATCCAAATGGAAAGCATTTGCAGATGACAGAATAAGTGAGACTTAAAAATTGAAAATTGTTTTTGGGAAGGATAGAAAACATTGCTGGAAAAGGAGAAAATGCTGGCTCCCAGCATTTTCTCCTTTTCCCACTGTGTTTTCAAAAGATTTTTTTTAAAAAGTCCGGATTGCGTGTTAAAGAGTTAAAACATATTTGATGAAAAGTAAACTTAGGGTGTCTGACTGATGAACATTAGAAATATTCGTCAGCAAACAGCAAAGAATGGTACCTGGACATACAGAAAATTTACAAATTGCAAACTGTTTCGACACATGATAGCCTGCGTGAACTGCGCAGGCTGACATGGATCAGTACAGTTTGCGAATGCATTAAGCACCTTTTTCACAAGAGCATGGCTCATTAGTTGTTGGTGCTCTCAGTTTTCTTCTGCCTTTTGTTCTCCAGACTATGCCAGACCATGTTGTACCTGATGTATTCGTAATAAGTACAGTGGTACCAGCCAGGCTCGGATCTCAACCAAGCTGGGTCACGATGTAAGTTGTTATTGTAGCTACTTGGCCACCTTTTGATCTGTACCAGTTACAGATTGGTCCATAATGAAATCATATCAAGACCATATATGTGTTGAGCCTGCTTGTGGAGAGCTAGACATAGTTGCCAGAACTCTGGCTTGATGTTTGTGACATGTGCATGTATGCATTATCAGTCAGTCCAGATTTTTTTCAGGCCATATCTTTTATGATTCTGGAAGAATTTCAAAATAATTTTGTCACACTCATTCTCCTTTATAAAAAGAAGTGCCATTTGAAACAGTTGTTGTATTGTGTCCAAGGTCAAGGTCATACTATAGGTATGCTGGTAATTAGAACTTACCCAGGTCATTAATTAACCATAAAGTGCCTTTCACAACTATCATTACCTCTACAGCTAGTGTAGATCAATATTTGACTGCACAAATACTGCAGTCTAATCTTTGATATACTCTTTCCTCTTTGCTGAAACACCCTAGACAATAACAACCATGAAATTGCAATTTCAGAGGCCGATAAATTTTTGAAATTGAAAATGTTTGCATGTTCTATTTGGTGCTCTAACAGGTTAACTTTGGTCACTATTTCAGATTTTCTCTGTGGAATACTATGATGGGTACATCTTTATTAAGCATGCCATGGGCTATCAACCAGGTAAGGGGTATTGAACCATTTCCCAAATGACAAATTTATACCCTTCTAGATCGAAAGCATCAGCAGATGACAAATTAAAAAATGGTACAATAATGCTGAAATTCTCAGATACTCTGTAAGTATTATGGGAAAAAGGGAACTGCTGGTTACAAGCATTCTTGATTTTCCATGATCTTTTTAAAAGCTTCATACATCTGGGTCATTAAAATACAAAAATGTGTGGTCACAGCTTCAACTTGTACATTCTTCAGATGAATTTTTTGCCATGCAGCAGAATTCAGTATTGAAAGCATTGTTGCAATAGGAGAAATTACCAGATGTGAGCAATTTCTCTGAAGCCCGTAAGATTCTACTTATAGTTGCTTGTATTTACATCTCAAACTCTTATAATTGTTGATTACTCATATTTTACAAGGATATCTTCAAAGTTTTTTGCAGTAAATTTGTTTCCGAATGTAATCCAGTTCACCTTTTACCATAAGATCCAAAGTTTTGAAAATATTGTTATAAAAGGAGAAAATGTTGGTTAAAAATCTTTTTCTCACAGTGTTTTCAAAAGCCTTCGATTTCAAGATCGTTAAAACTAGGGATTATGTGATAAAGGATTAAGATATACTAATTTCTCCTGACAGGCTGGTTTTGTGTGTGGGATTTGTCTTCTTGTTGCCATGGCAGCCATAATGCTGTACACAAGTTACAGGATTCTAGATTCTGTGAAAGGCTTTCGTGAGTTACTTTCCCAGTCTTACTTTTCTTTTTTTTAACACCCTCCCCCAACAAAGATCGTGGAGAGGTATACTGGGATAGGTTGTCTGATGGTCTATATGTCTGCCTTGAGACGTAATTTTCTGTCTTCTTTTCCTCGTACAGTTTTCAACCAAGTTGGCCTTTATATAAGGGTAGCTTTGCACATGCAATTTTGATTATGATTGTTCGATTATTAAACAGAGGATAATTGTCTGTTTTGGTGTATGATTGAAATTTCTTTTAAAGCGAGGGTTATATTTTTAGGAGTTGCAAAGCCATGAGTGAAAATATGGCCCTTGCTTTTCACAAAACAAACAATTATCCTGTTTCTTTCATGCTCTTCACTTCAACTTTTCTTTTCACATCTAATATTTGTCCTTCATGAAAAATATGTGCATTTTTCAAACATAATAGATCTATTCAATCTAGTTGGATATCGGCTAGCTGTAATTATGATGTCACATTGATGTTGACTGCATCATAAAACATGACATTCACCTACTAAATATTCATTCGTATTCCATAAATATCTGTGATATATCAAATAAAAGTTATAAAATTCAGCAGTGAATTATAAGGATGTAATTCACTGTTTCTATAAACTACTGAAAAGCATAAAAGAAAGGGAGCTATTTAGATTTTTGTAACCTCACGGAATAGAGTAAGGCTATAGCTGGCAATTCATCAGAAAAGGCCAAAGAACAAAAAAAAAAATTCATCACATAACCTCCCTTGTTTTCAGTTTAATATATACCCATTACAAATGTTCTTATCTTATACACGTTTGATATCACAATTGTGTGACTTCATTTTCGACGTCACTATTTACATATTTCATAGAAGTGAACTGGTTTTATCGATATTACCACAGCTGCGTCTGTAGATGGTTTTACATCTTCTGATCTATAATTTGTGAAATATCATTATGTGATAAAAAGAATCAGATAGATGGTAAAACATTGTGGGACAAAGAGAAAATGCTGGTTACCTGCATGTTCTCATTTTCCTACAATGTTTTTGAAAGGCTTTTTTCTTAGGGTCGTTAAAACTTGGGATTGTGTGGTAAAGGTTCAAAACCTTTACTCCATTCCATGCTAATTAGTATCCATGATATCTGCAAAAATCAAGTTATTTCTGATTACTTTTGATTTTTCTTACAGCTCATGAGGAAGAAGTGTTCGAGTTTTCAGATATTTGTCGATAGTTTCTCGAAAGATGGGGTGGTATGCTAGCTATCATATACATAGAAGGAGTAAATTTAATCTTTTTTTTTTCTCTTACAGATCATGAGGGAGAAGTGATTGAGTTTTCAGATATATGTCGAAAGTTCCTTGGAAGATGGGGTGAAATACTGGCTTTTGTATCGTCATTGTTGACCCTGTTAGGGGGCATGATTGTGTACTGGATCCTCATAACGAACTTTCTGTATAATATTGTTACCTTTATATATCGTAAGTTATTTCAATTTTGCTATTTTGATTACTTAACAAGGACATAATTTTTCTATAGATCTGTGTTTTGTTTTTTTTTCAAACTAAATTGATGAGTTAAATTGCTGCACTTATGACTAGCAAATTCCTCTATGCTTTATGATAAATGGCTACATTTCATGTGACGTCGTGCTGTCAAGAAAACGTCATCGCACAGCTCACCGTGTGTATAAATGTTTTAATCCTGGCTACGCCTGTGCTTCACCATTTACTCAACAATGCCCCCATTTTCATGACCCTGTAAAAAAAAGCTTTTGAAAGCATTATTTGAAAAGGAGAAAATGCTGGTAACCAGCATTTTCTCCATTTCTCACAATGTTTTCTATACTTTATGAGAAAAATCCCATCATTAGAGCCACATGCAAATTCAATTGTTGAAAGACAATAAATTGAATATGGTGCAACTGATGGGATTGGTCATTGTAAAGGCAGACATTGTAACCTTGGAAATAAGACCCATATAGATGAAATATCAAGGTTGATTTTGTTTAGAATATCTCAGCAAAGTGGACAGAGTAGATCAAAGATCAGACTGCATGTTTTGTGCAGTCTGATCTTGATCTACAATTGCCAAAAAAAGCAATTGTAATTGTGAAAGGCATTTAAAGGGTTAAGGCTAGTCTTCCACGATGTTTTTCAAAATAGTGGATAGTGTAGCTCTAAGATCAGAGTGCATGTTTTGTGCAGTCTGATCTTGGATGTACACTGTTGGAAAAGGCTGTGCATCACTGTTGACAAATACACATCATTTTTTCAGATAAAGCACATGGGGAAGTTACTCTGGCAAATAGTACTGGTAAGTATTCAGCTCTTACATCAATAGCTTTTTTGTCAAGCCCCTGAAGCGCAGTCGGTAGCATACAGAACTTGAGACCAGGAGGTTGCTGGTTCGAATCCTAACCTTGGCCACCTTCTTTCTGAAGATTGGTGATAGTCATAGTGGCAGGATTAATTCGTCTCTCACCACTGATCATTGACTAGACCATGGTTTTGTGGGAAAGCAGCCAGTAGCTTGGGAAGAATATTGTGGGAAGTACTCTCAAGAAAAACTCCAGGAAAGCATGGATAGGTGCACTGGCTGATGCAATATATATAAAGTAATGTTGAAAACAGCATTGAACACGATACAATAAATCGATCAAAACACCATACAGTCATTCAAACAATAAATCCAATTTTCACACCTAGGAGAAGGCATTGTACAACTCAAGTTGTTATTACAATCAGGTTTGATTTTTTTCTATTTTGAATGAAATTCTGAGGTAACCCTTTACGACACAACAAAATTTTAGACTCATACATATTGAAAGCATTTGCAGATGAAAAATTTCATGTGAATTAAAGGATGAAATTATCTTTGGAAAATTTGACAGAAAACTTTTTTGGAAAAGGAAAATATGCTAGTTACCAGCGTTTTCTCATTTTCCCACAAAACTTTTCGAAATTATTCGTCAAAAAAATGGAATTAATGATTACTGTGGATAGCTGCAAGGATAATTTTGTCATGTTTTTTTTATTTCGGATTTCATACTCTGACAATGCAGTACAAAAATGCCTCTATCTTTTGGCTTATGTTTTCATTTACAGACTGTATTTTTGCACATAGACTTATGTAAAAATTTATGTTTGTACTTAGCTATGCAAATATTAGTAAAACCCATAACTTTGACTTAGGTAAAAACTTAACGAATTTTGGACTTAAGGTTGCACAAGTACTTTAGTAAAATGGTCCCCTGATGTGTAACATGGGTTATTTATATGTATTGAAAAGTGAATAATAGAATAAGAAAGTAACTACTAGTTAGCTCCACTGGCGGAAGGCCAGCGGGCTTATGTCATGGCCCGTTGTCCGTCATGCGTCCGTGCGTCCGTCAGTCCGTGCGTCCGTCGGTAGGTGCGTTAACTTTTATTTTAAACATCTCCTTCTCTGAAACTACCCATCCAATTTTGATGAAACTTCACAGAAATGATCCTGCCATGGGCCTCTTCAGAATTTCTTGAAAGAATTTGATTCATTCAAAAACTCTGGTTGCCATGGCAACAAAACTTAAAAATATTGGAAATCTTTGAAAATCTTCTTGTCAGAAACCATAAGGCCTAGGGCTACCAAATTTGGCATATAGCTTCGTCTAGTGGGCCTCTATCAAGTTTCTTCAAATTATAGCCCTGGGGTCAAATTTGACCCCGCCCCGGGGGTCACAAGTTTTACATGGGCTTATATAGGGAAAACTTTAGAAATCTCCCTGTACCTAGCCATAAGGCCTAGGGCTACCAAATTTTGCATGTGGCTTTATCTAGTGGGCCTCTACCAAGAGTGCCCAAATTATAGCCCTTGGGTCAAATTTGACCCCACCCTGGGGGTCACAAGTTTTACATGGGCTTACTTAGGGAAAACTTTAGAAATCTCCCTGTACCTAGCCATAAGGCCTAGGGCTACCAAATTTTGCATGTAGCTTTATCTAGTGGGCCTCTACCAAGAGTGCCCAAATTATAGCCCTGGGGTCAAAATTGGCCCTGCCATGGGGGTCACAAGTTTTACATGGGCTTATTTAGAGAAAACTTAAGAAATCTCCCTGCACTTATTCATAAAGAGTAGGGCTACCAAATTTCGCATGTAGCTATATCTAGAGGGCTTCACCAAGAGTGCGTAAATTATAGCCCTAGGGAGGAATTTGATTCACCCCGAGGGGTCAGAAGTTTTACATGGGCTTATTTAGTGAAATCTTTAGAAATCTTCTTGTTACTAACCATATGAACTAGGGCTACCAATTTTAGTCCTGTCTCAGGGGTCTTATGTTCAAAACCAATTGGCCAAGTATTGTAATGTTTGGCATGTAGGGATTTTACGTGTTAGCCAGTGGAGCGATACAGGGCCATCATGGCCCTCTTGTTTTTATTTACTACAGATCCAATTTGTAAGTCTCACTCAGCCGCAGGGAACAACTCCACACATCACAACATGGACAGTCCGGCCTTCCACAAGTATTGGGATGAGTATAGAACTGTGCCTTTCATTCTGGTTGTTCTTGTGATGCCTCTAATCAACTTCAAGTCTCCCACATTCTTCACAAAGTTTAATGTTCTAGGTATGTTGTATGGCATTAAACTCTTTACCACAAGACAGAATTTAAGACTTGTCCAAGTTCAAAGCCTGTGCAGACGACAAATAAAGGGCTGCTCAGATGATGACACTTGCCTTTGATTGAATGGAAAACATTTTGGGAAGGTTACCAGCATTTTCTCCTTCTCCCACAAAAAACTTTTCAAAAGTGTTCTTTCTCAAGGTTCTCAAAACTGTGGATTGTGGAAAGAATTAATGCCATTTCAACATTATTTCAGTTGTATCACAGTGAGTGACCAGTGCACCTATCCGTACTTCCCATGAGTTTTCTTTTACCAGTTCATTCCTCTCCCACCGCTGACCATTGTCTCGACGATGATTATGTGGGAAAACAGCCAGTGGCTTGGAAAGAAAAATTGTGCGGAGTACTGGTAAAAGAGACTCCAGGAAATCATGGATAGGTGCACTGGCCGCCGCGATATAACTGAAATAATGTTGAAAACGGCGTTTAACACCATTCAATCAATCAATCAATCAATTTCTTTTACCAGAACTTTTAGCCTTTTTAGAGCTGAATAAGTGAATTGGACTTTCTTAATGAGAAAAAATAGATCAAAACACTGTGGTTTTAAGGGTGTTTAAGATGGAAAATTTTACAAACACTTGACAGTAAAGGTCCAATATTAAACCTTTGTCACAGTGTTTTTTACCCTTTACAGACAAATTTACCACAGTGAATTTTTCACCTGAAAAAAGTTTTCAATCTTGACAATTGTACAGTTTTAACATGGTATAAGAGTTAAAGAGTTGAAAAGCAATCCTGTGTCTTAATGCCCCTGAGGAAGCAGCCTTTTGAAAACACCTTGGAAAAAGGAGAAAATGCTGGTAATCAGCATTTTCTCCTTCTCCCACAATGTTTTCATTCCTATCAGAGAATTAAAGCTCATAAGCATTAATTATGAATTTGTTGTCTGCAGTTGTTTTGAATTTGAGAGTCTTTGACCAGCCATCTTGCAGAAGTCCTATATATCCTCGGACTTCTATGGTCATTCTTGGCATTTTCAGCCTGTTTGAGCTGTACAATAGATGCTCTAAAATGACGGTAACCCAGGGATAAAGACTAACATTTTTTTTTTCAGTAGCCAACTGGGCCCCTAAAATTGAAAATTTAGGGGCCCCGTCAAAAACTTAGGGGCCCAGGATTAAAATTTCAGATCGAGAAAACTACAAAGTCATGGGCGCCGCCATTTTGGAAGGGGGAGCATATTCAAGACATATGGAATATTACAACAGTCTGCATTTCTGCATGGTCGGATCATGTCGAGTTGCATGTGTAAAGAGGTGCATATCGGATGAGACCGATTATTGTTATTCACTGTCACTGTCAAGAACAGTACATTTCTTTTCGTTATAAAGCAGGAGGCAAGTCAAATGAATCGCGGTTCCAAAGTTCACGAGTGTATCGTACAGTAGCATATGGAAATGCCCTTTTGAAACAACACATGTTTATGTAGATCTAATAGGCATTGATATCGGATAAAATCAGAATCTGCTTAGAAACAATTTTTGAAAAAAAAAAAAAAATTAGATGACAAATAATTGATGAAATAGCTATAGATACCCTAGAAATGGTTTTTTGTGCATCGTCATGCGGGCCGAACGTGATAGGAATTTGGCAAAAAGACCCGAACGTCAATACACAGACATAGTGCGTCTACACGACTATGCTCTACACACGATACTAGGCTGATACGGAAATATTTTCTGTCGAGTTGTATTAGCGAGTTAGATAACGTCCGTATTTTACTCGGATCATAGATAGGTGTATAATAAAAATGAAAATCGGTACTACGGTATACCAAAATGGGCAAAATACAGACGTTTACCGAAATTTTTCCTGGGACCATCAGTCGCTCAGCTGGGGATCGTACAGGATTTTTCAGTCGTCCAGACCGATTTTCAGTCGCCATGGGCGACTGGGCGAGTGTTAGTCTTTATCCCTGTAACCGTTGAGTTTTCCTCAACTTGCCTATAGAAAGTGATACCAGCGGATAATCACGTGCTGCAGGTGGAGCTCACTTGGCCCCAAACAGGTGTTTTGTCATTTGTTCAGTCAACTGTGACAGAAAGTCGTTAAAATGTACATAGGGAATTTCACATATTCTGGAGAGCTGGTTGTGAAATGTTTATACCTACTAGAGATTAAATTTAAAAAAGAAAAAAAATATCACATAATTTCGGTCTTGCATTGAAAGTTTGGTATACTATAGATTATATCATAATCCAGTAAGACTTTCCGAACTCTAAACTTTATTTCACTTACTAATTCATTTTCTGAATATTTCAGGGACAGTTTCTGTAACCTATTTAGTCTGTTTTGGTCTGAAAAATGCAATTTCATGGGGAATTCACATGGATTTTCACAATGTAAACAGCCCTGTATATGTTCATGGTAAGTATTTTGGTGTTGCTTTTATCTGCACAATTACAACCGTGGAAAAGAAGCCTTTTGAAAACATTGTGGGAAAAGGAGAAAATGCTGGTAACCAGCATTTTCTCCTTTTCCAACAATGTTTTCTACCTTATCAAAGAAAAATTGCACCATTTGAGCCACATTGAAATTGTCGTCTGTAAATGCTTTGAATTTGGACAAGGCTAAAATTTTGTCGTCTGGTAAAAGGTTAAACAGTGGTGTTCCTGTCTCTGAATTCAAATTAAGCATCTTCTGCATATTAATCTTTTAACCAAAGGGCAAAATTTTAGACCAGTCCAAATTGAAAGCATTTGCAGATGACAAAAAATGCCTCAAACTTTGAAATCTGGTTTAGGAAGGGTAGAAAGCATTGTGGGAAAAGGAGAAAATGCTGGTAACCAGTATTTTCTCCTTTTCCCAGAGTGTTTTCGAAAATGATCTCCTTCAGGGTCATTAAGACTTGGGATTGTGTGCTAAGGAATTAAACAGTGTTGTTTTAGTTTCTGAATTAGTATTAAAATTGAGCATCTTCTGCATTTTAAGACAAAACAGTACACGAAAAAACAGAGAAATTACTCACAATCAGTCTTTTCTTATGTTTTTGTTTTTTAAACATTTTTTCACAGGTAATATATCCACACAGTCTTAAGACCCCATCTTCTCAAAATATAAGTATAATTTCTCAATTTCAAAATTACTGAGACATTTAACTTATCACTCTCAACTAGAATTCTTACTATGAAACTAAGAATTAAATAGCACAGTTAATTCAGTACCTTCATTTCTACCTTTGTCACAGTGTTTACTTGATTGTAGAGGTCAAAAGATGCTTGCATTAGAGTAAAGGGTCAAGCTTTTCTTGTGTAAATTTAGATTTTTATTTTTCAGAGTATAAAAACACCTTTCCGGCTCTGACTGGTGTGGCAGCACTGGCTTACTTTGGTCAAAATTGTGTTTTGTCCATTACGAGATTACAGAAACACCCAGAAAATAATGTATGTGTTCTTTGTAAACCTCCCCGTGGGGTCCCGGGTTTTTTTAATTTATAGAATAGGACCTCGGCCTTTCTCTATGGCATGTCGTAGAAGGCGACTAAAATTAGAGACAAACGGCTGCTTTCCTCGTAATTCGTAGGATTGCAGCAGGCTGGGTAGTTCTTATTCCAAATCCTGTATTTTTTTCTCGATGTAAATAGGGTTTGGAATGGGAATCAATTGGCCTGTGGGACCCCGTGTGGTTTAATCGGGGGTATAAGAATAAACCACTGCAGTCCCGCGATCGTCACATCTGCCATTTCATCTGGCGGAACAAAAGTGACAGCATGCATGTCGTAAAAGGCGACAAAAGGGGCATCATTTTGTGTTTTGTCCATTCCTCATTTATCATGTTTGTCTTATGTTGTTGCACATGTATGTTATTTTCACCTCGCATTATTGTTTACTAAGTAAGTGCGCCCAATATGACCTAAGTTGTCGACGGGCCTTAAAACGCTATTCATCTATTCATCTACCATCTTTGTAAACCCTTCAGCTGCTTAGTGCGACTCACTGACCTTTTGTGGACAGTGAAGATCAAGATCAGAGTGCATGGAACGTGCACTCTGATCTTTGATCTACACTGTCAGATATGGAGATATCTTTCCTCCCAAAACACATTTGAAGTAGGAAAATTTGGGTTTTTACTATAAGCTTTAAACTTTCATTTCTTTCATTTAGCAGGATAAAGGTACACCATTTACCAAATGACAAAATTTTAGACTGGTGCAAATTGAAAGCTTTTGCAGACAGCATATTCAGAGTGGCTCCAAGGATCGATTTTGTGTTTGAAAAAGTAGAAAACATTGTGTTAACCCTTTACCTCAAAATGCCGACTTAACGACCCTGGGAAAGAAGCCTTGTGAAAACCTTGTCGGAAAAGGAGAAAATGCTGGTAGCCAGCATTTTCTTCTTTTCCCACAATGTTTTTGACCCTATCAAAGATAAATTGCACCATTTTCGCCACATTGAAATTGTCATCTGCAAATGCTTTTAATTTGGATAAGGCTAAAATTTTGTTGTCTGGTAAAGGGTTAAGCCATGTTAAAACAATGTTTGTATGAGAAGTTTTGGTTACCAAGGTTACCTCCTGAAACAAACTTGAAGACAAAAATTTTGAAAAAAAAAATTTGAAAAATACAGAAAAGAAAAATAAATGAAAATTCTCACATGTGTGTAAACATTCTGGCAAAAGAAGAAAATTGCTCAAAATAAGCAAGAATGACCAGCTGCAAGTGTCATTTCTTTATGAAACGACAAATCTGGTCCAAATGGAAAGCATTTGCAGCCAACAGATTAAATGGCACTTAAATGTTGGATTTGTCTTTGAAAGGGTGGAAAGCATTGTGGGAAAGGCAGAATGTTTTCAAAAGCCTCTTTCGTCAGGGTTGTGTGGTAAAGGGTTAAATAATGTTCTTTGTTAAGTTTTCTTTGGCTCTTTACCTGATACAGACAGCTTTTTACATCAAGCAGCAGATATATTTTGAAAACATTGTGTTAAATGGAGAAATTGCCCATAACAAGCCATTTCTACTTTGCCAGTGTTCATGTATATGTTCACAGTTACAGCATTTTCGACACTATCCTGACTCTTAAAAACATGAGATGGAAAGCTTTTGAAAATATTGTTTGAAAAGGAGAAAATGCTTGTAACCCACAATCCTGACTTTTAATGACTCTGAGAAAGAAAGCTTTTGAAAACAATGTTTGAAAAGGAGAAAAGCTGGTAACCCACTATTCTGACTTTTTTTGACTCTGAGAAAGACAGATTTTGAAAGCATCCTTGGAAAAGGAGAAAATGCTGGTAATCAGCATTTTTTCTTTTTCCAACAATGTTTTCCAAAGTCATTAGTTTTTAAGGGTCGTTAAAAATTGGGATTGTGTTAAAGGATCATGAAACACCATTCAGTTCAGTTCAATCAGTCAGTTTTTCTTGTCACTTTCTTTTGTGTTTATTTTACTTCAGGTGCGAGATCTCATCATTGCATATTGCCTGGTTGCGATTACCTACGTCTACATGGGTGTCATCATTTTTATCTCGTTTAATCTAAATAAGGACTGTTTGGAAGATGTAAGTACATAGAGGATCTTACATGAGTGGTTATGCATGATAATTCTTATCAAAAGAGTTGACTGTATGATTTGAGCCTTATCGACTCTGAAAATGAAGCCTATTGTAATCCTTTTCAACAAGTTGACTAAAATTGTATGATCTGAACCTTGGCAACTCTGAAAATGAAGCCATTTGAAATCTTTGTTGAAAAAGGAGAATATGCTGGTAACCAGCAATTTCTCCTTTACGCACAATGTTTTCTACCGTATTTGTCTATCAAAGATAGACATAATTGTTTGAGCTGCATTTAATTTGTTATCTGCAAATGCTGTTAATTTGGTGCAGTCAAAAATTTTGCGTTTGGTTAAGTCTTAATATTATTTGAATTCATTTAAAAAGTTTTCAAAAGTATTTTTTATCATATATTCATAAGAAATTTTCTTTTAAGTTTAATATCATTCCTTTGGTCTTACTTGCAGAATTTCCTCAATAACCTTCAAGATACAAATCTCATGGCGTTTGTGGCTCGAATAGGCCTCTTTATACAGATGATGTGTGTGTTTCCCCTGCTTGTCTTTATATTTCGTGTACAGTTCATGAATTCTCTATTTGGTTCAGTTTGGCCTAGGTAAGAATTGTTAGATCTTTACCAAACTGTTAAGGATTTTAAGGACCCTGAGGAAGAAAACTTTTAAAAACATTGCAGGAAAGGAGAAAATGCTGGTAAACAGCATTTTCTCCTTTCCCCACAGTGTATCTACCCTCTGAAAGAAAAGTTTCAGATTTTTGGTAACTTTTATTTTGTTGTTTGCAAATACTTTCAATATTGGCAAGTCTGTAATTTTGTTTTTTGGTAAAAAGATGAGATCTTTAAAATATTCCTATACAAATGCAATATTTTTGATGCCTCCAGCAGCTGACAGGTATGGAAAATATTGTGAGAAAAGGGGAAACTGCTTGTCACAAGCAATTACTCCCTTTTTCACTATGCTTTCTATATTGTTGAAATATATTGTCCTTTCCTGTTAAGTATTTGTCTTTTAATTTGAAATAATTTTTGGTAAGAATAAAAATAACCTCAACATTGAAAGGTTAACCCTTTACCAAATGACAAAATTTTAGACTTGTCCAATTTGAAAGCATTTGCAGACAACAAAAATGTGACTCAAAAGTTGAAATTGTTTGGGAAGGGTAGAAAACATTACTAGAAAAGGATAAAATGCTGGTTACAAGCATTTTCTTCTCTTCCCATAATGTTTTCAAAAGGTTTCTTTTTCAGGGTCATTGACAGTTGGAATTGTTATGTAAAGGCTTAAAGAGGCCCTTATACTCATTTTCAGCCAGTTTTAACTCATTTTGTCTTTATTTTATCAAACTATAGTCATTCTTATATCTTCATGCCAAATATTGCGCCTGACGGTTGCAAGGTTGCTTAGATAGAAAATGCATTTCGCTGAGTTGCGGCCTTCCATGTAAACAGACTCGTCATTTCAGGTTTTTGAATCGAAGATTTTCGATATATCCGTTATACACTCGGGTAGATTTGTATGATGATCATGCATTCTGTTACGTGACTATATTTGACCTTCGCCCTACATTTAATGAGGTAAACAAAGGAAAATGGAGGCTTCTCTGTTGCAGCCTCGATTTTCAGACAGAGGTCGCGGCCTATATGCAAATTACACCGTATCCGACTCTAGGCGGAAACCAATGATAAATTTCCGTGACGCACTGCCATTGTTTACAGCTTCGATTGTCAGCCAGTTTTCTTCTGACCAATCTTCGGTTTCTAATACGAATCTCCGTGTTTCTTTTTATCAATTACACCATATATGTCAGTAATTTATCCATGTTTACACAAAGGACTGATTTCTGTACCATTCTAAATTGTTTGAAATTTAACAGCGTTTTTGCTCACCGGCTGTAGACGGGCATATTTAAGCCATTATTACACATTTCATTTCAATTTTAGAAGCATGCACTAATTTAAATGTCAACTAATTAACTCTGTACAAGAATACCAGATGATGAAATTTTAAGTTGAAAGCATTTGCAGACATAAAATTAGACTTGGCTCAGTTGATGATATGAGTGTTTGAAAGGGTAGGAAATGTTGTAGGAAAAAGAGAAAATGATGGAAATTAGCATTTTTTCACACAATGTTTATTAAAGCTTTATTTTGTCGGTTGTTAAAACATTTGGTACTGTAGTATGGCAGAGGTTTCAAGTTCTTATTACATATTCTGGAAAAATGTGAAGATGCAGTTCTAATTGGTCAGATAATGAGCAAATCTGTTAGGTCTATATTCTGACACCAACCATTCTTACTAGCATTCTGAACTGTCTGAAAGTCAAGAGCTTTCTTAACTTCAAAGTAACATAATTTCTAAATGGCTAAACAAATGAGTTACTTTCTAAATCTAAATGGGAGTAAGAATGGTGAAGATGGACTAACATACATTTTCTATAGTCTCAATTGTTGTTTCTTTGTGTCACTTGAACAGATAGTTGGCCTGCAACAAGTGAAAAGCGTCATTCGGACGTTTACAGAAAATGTAGTTCCAGATCAGCCTGTGCATTCCACACAAACTTATTTGAGACGACACTTTCTATTCTTATGTATTTTTCTATTTTGTGCAAGTCTACTGTAGGACATAATCTAATAGTCGTACAATGCTGTCTTGGATTAGTCTGCGCGGACTGCGCAGGCTGATCCGAGACGACATTTTATGCAGATGTCCAAATACCCCTTTTTCATGTGTTGAAGGCCATATATAGTAGGTCCAGAGTAAGTTTCTGCAGTAATAAGATGACTTTGTTGAAAATACATGTAGCATGAAAACAACAAACAATTTGTTTTTTACTTTCAGTTTAAAGCATGTACTGGTGCTAAATATATTCCTGATTGCCATTTGTATTGTGTTTGCTGTATTTCTGCCTCATATTGGAAAGATTATTGGGTGAGAAAGGTTCTTTTGAAATGAACCATGCTCTGTGAAAGGGTGCTTACTGCATGTGCAAAAAGCTTTGACCTAGGTTAGCCTGTGCAGACCTGCGTCAAAACTTTTTGCTATCGGTCAGTTTTCTGCCTGTCAAAGGAACAGCGTAACTCATGATTCAATCAGTTGTTATACGAAATGGATTTCATGTAATGACTTGCATAGTATCATGAATTACAAAATCACGGAGACGCATTAAATAGAGTTTATTTCATCAGCTTGTGGTTAATATGGGGAAATATTTGCCGAAAAAGGGAAAGGTATGCGAAAATAACAAGTGCCGTAAGGCACGAGTTATTTTCGACAACCTTTCCCTTTTGAGGCAAATATTTCCCCATATTAACCACAAGCTGATGAAATAAATTATATATTATATTTCCTCTGATTATTTTGTCAACGAATGCCACTTTTAAAACTTAAAAACTTAAAAAACTTAAAAAAGTAGTTCCAGATTTTCGGCAGGCGGAAAATATTCACTGTGACAGGGAAATAATTCCCCCCAGCTTAAGTTACGACATTTCTTTACCCATAACATTTCTTAAAATAGACACATGAAATATAATATACCCTGTTTTCCCAGAACATGGTTCAAATACAATATTCTCTTGTATGAAGCTGAACAATATTTGTACTTAGGACTATGTACATGTAGATCAAGATAAGATGGTGAATATTGAGCAGCCCGATCTAGGACCAAATCTCTCAAATAATTTGCGAGTTGTTCTGGAAAAAAAAAGAAAATTGCCTCAAAAGTACACCGTTTTTGTCTTTCGTACAAAATAAAAGTATCAATTTTTAGCTCAGCTGTTTTCAAGGAATGTGGAGGCACTGTCATAGACTTTGTTGTTGCATAAAAACTTTGACATTTTATAATATCTCTGTCATTACTGAAGATATTTACTTCAAACTTGAACTAGTTGATAACTATTAAAAGGGGAACCCATAAAACAGGAGCAGTTAACCATAAAAAATATTTTTGAAACAGTTATGCCCCTTTTTTGACATAATGTTCACTAAAAGAAACCGCGGCTGAGCATTAGAACCTGCATGTGGTGCTCTTGTTTAGCATTCTTATAATACCAGAGGTAGAAATAAAGATAATATATGGTATATTATATAGCCAGATTTAATATAATTTTACTCTTGTACTGCCTTGCTGCAGAGCTTGCTTTTATAGCAGTGTAGTAGGGTGTCTGCATATAGATCAGGTAGTTGTTGGTTTCATCCAAATCGAAAAAAAAAAAAATTCAATCCTTAGAGTTCCAAATAAACCTAACAGACATTCTTAGTATAGAACAAAGACCCAAGTATTTGCAGTTTTTAGGCTGCCCTTGTCTAGAATATTTCAGCAAAGTGGATAGTGTGAATCACAATCAGACAGCATAATTTTTGCAGTCTGATCTTGATTATTACAGGCCTCCAAAGTAACTAAAGTTGTGAAAGGCACTTAAAGGTTTAAAGTGGTATTACAGATAAAGTTAGTTTTATTTTAACTTCTGAAAGTTAACAAAGTACATATAATTACCTTGCATAGTTTATTATTAACACATTAATTATTGCTTGCAGACAGTTGCCTTACAGCAGACTGCCTCTATACAAACTGTAGCAGAAGAAGCAATTTCTTGTAAATAGCTGTTTTCCTGTTTCAGTTAACTTACAAAGGTCATACATATCATGGAAAAATAGTTTCATAAGTTCTCAGGTTCAAACTTCTTACATAAGGTAGAAATGTAACCCTTCACCACATGATCACACATTTTAAAAACCAGGGGATTGAGGCTATCGAAAACATTCTGGGAAAAGGAGAAAGTGCATGTAACTAGTATTTTCCCTTTTCTCAGAATTTTTCATCCCTTTCAAGAACATTTTCCACAATTTGGGCTACATTTGAATGGTCCTTTGAATATGCTTTTGATTTTGACAGGCTTAAAATTTTGTCATTTGTTTGAGTTAATAGATTTCATTGTTTTTCTTTGTAGTTTTGTGGGAGCATTTTGTGGATTCAGCTACGCCATTCTATTGCCATGTCTCGTGTATATAAGGAAAAAGTATCTGGATCAACAATTGACATACATCAGAATCATCGTTCATGCCGGACTTATAGTGCTGGGTTTGGCTAATTTTATTGGACAATTCCTCTTGTTGTAGCTTACTGTGATGGAAAAGGTCAGTGTTTCATTGTGGCATCTGTGTTTTGGATAGTATTAATATTTTGTTCAAACCAAACTCAGTACCAAGTAATAAAACTCTAGACATGTCTGAATTGAGAGCAATTCCTGGTGATAAATTGACTTGCGAATTACAGTTAGGGATATCAGTGTATCCTTTGCAGATTGTTTTTTTAGGTATGATTGCGGATGGCTTTTTGGTTTCAATTGCTGATTCTTATTCATATAAATTTTGCGTATAATTAATTATATTAACTCTTTACCAAATGACAATATTCTAGACTTGTCCAAGTTGAAAGCATTTGCAGACAGCAGCTTAAATGTAGTGCAAATGATGACATTTTCTTTTCAAAGAGTGGAAAACACTGTGGGAAAAGGAGAAAATGCTGGTTACCAGCATTTTCTCCTTTTCCCACAATGTTTTCAAAAGCACCAGCATTTTCTCATTTTCCTACAATGTTTTCTAAGGCTTTCTTTCTTGTGGTCGTTAAAAGTTGGGACTATGTGGCAAAGGGTTAAATACACCACCATAATTTGATACCATTGTTTCTTTCTCTGAAGAAAATTTATGTAAAATTGTCTAGAATTAAACACCCCTTTCTCCTGTCTCCTATTTATGAAGTTCAGAATAAGCTCGTATTACTACTATCTAAATCTACCTTTATTTACATTAGGCCTGTTAGTGTAGTTAACACTTCAGTCCATGCACAATCAATACAGACATTTCATCCGCAATCTTAGGAATGAAAATAGCAAAAATCTGAAAACAAAATCAGACTAAATTTGCCCAAATCAGACTTGTTCAGTTTGAGAGCAGATGTAAATAATAAATCATATATGGTTCAAGTGGTGTTATTTGAATTTGCATGTATATGAAACATTATGGAAAGAGAAAAAGAAAAAGCTGGTAAACAGCTTTTTCCCCTTTTTCCACAATGTTTCCAAAGGTTTTCTTCTTTAGGGTCATTAAAGCACAGGACTATGTGTTAAAAGGTTATGTATGGGTGAAATGATAATTTTGTCCTTAAAATGGTTGAAAACATTATGTCTTTTGAAAATATTATGATAAAAGGGAAAAATGATGGTAACCAACATTTTCTGCTTTTAACTCCAATGATTTTAAAGCTTCTTTCCTTGGAGTGATAGACACATGTGATTGTTTGGTAAAGGGTTTATTCTGTGTCAAAAGTTTTATTTACTGAAAGAATACTCTCTGTTAATTTTACTTTGATCAGTGCATGTTGTTAGTGCTAAAGGGACAGATATCAAAAGTGTATATTTTCAGTGTATTTATATATGGCCTGCAACATGCGGAATGGGTCATTCAGACATTTGTGTAAAGTGTCGTCTCAGATCAGCCTGCGCAGTCTGCTGAGGCTAATCCAAGACAGCACTATACAACTACATTAGATTTTGTTCTTCAGTAGACTTGCACAAAACGGACAGTTTACGCAAATGTCCAAATGCCCCTTTTTGCATGTTGCAAGCCATATATCAGGCATGCATTTTTGCACAGGGTTGCTCTATCCAATCTTATTTTTGAAATTTTAACAATTTAGAAAATATCTGTGCAGTTAGTATTAACTTTGAATAACCTGCTGTAAGTTTAAACTTGAGTGGCATCAGCTGAAAAAGGAATAGATGGAAATTAAGCCTTTGAATTGTGATAGATCTAGTCACTCTAAGATTTAACATGTTGTTTGTTTATATATGTGATACTGTATAAGTGAAATTTTTGTGATCTGGAAATTTTCTTTTTTTTTTTTGAATTCGCAAACTTTTCTGTTCGCGAATTTTACCTTAAGTATGCCAGCAAATAATGAGTGTCTTGAATTCCGCAAACATTTCCATACTAAAAATGTCCATAATCCGTAATTCGCAAATTTTTCGACGTGTATATGTCCATGTATACAGTACTCATTTGCTCCTACTCTTTTCTATACAGCAAAAATATGGACTTATGCGTTATGAGAGCATTTGCAGCTGACAAATCAAATTGGGCTCAAATGTTGGGATCTTTCTTCAATAGGGTATAAAACATTTGTTTCGGGAGCAAATGAGTTTTGGAAGTCTAAGTGAATGGAAGAAAATGTTTAGATATTGACAGATATTTTCATATTTATGTATTTTCATAAAGCAATGATATATTTTTGATTAAAAGTATTCAAAGAGGAAGACTTTAAAGTTTTTTGTACAGTAAATGAGACATTTCTATATATCTGGGCCAAGCTCTGTGAAAAGGGGGCTCGATGCATTTGCAAAAAGTATCAACTCATGTTAGTCTGTGTAGGCTGAACTGGGTCGAAACTTATTGTTATGAATAGATTTTCTGCATGTCAAGGGACCATTCGAGCTCATGGTTAGGCTGAAGAAGACTTTTGAAAACATTTTGGGTTTAGGAAAAAATGCTGGTAACCAGCTGGTAACAAGCATTTTCTCTTTTCCCCACAAGAATTAAATCATCTGTTTAGCTACATTTATTTTGTCGACTTCAAATACTTTCAATTTGGTGGACAAAGGTTTGTTGTTTGGTAAAGAGTTACTTCATTAACCCTTTACCACACAATCCCGACTTTTTACCACCCTGCAAAAGTAGCCATTTGAAAACATTGTGGGAAAAGGAGAAAATGCTGGTATTCAGCATTTTCTCCTTTTCCCACAATGTTTCTACCCTTCCCTTCCCAAAGCAAATTTCAATTTTTCTGTCACATTTGTCGTCTGCAAATGCTTTCAATTTGGACCAGTCTATAATTTTAGTTGTTTGGTAAAGAGTTAAGAAGACACAGTTAAACCCCTTTTACCAGGGTGCAGTTCATTTTGATTTTTTTTTTTTGTTCAGCCAATCAGAAGTTGCGTTTCTTTCAAATTAGAAATCTTTGAGGATAAGACCAAGAACGTTCCACACTGTGGTTGATGAATATGGACCCCTGAGTTATGACCATTTGAATTCTTTCCCTCTGATTTGGTAGCCGAGCCCCGGTAGCTCACTTGGTAGCATTCAGGACTGGAGAACAGGGGGTCGCTGGTTTGATCCCTGGCTCAGCCAATTTCTTTCCGAAGATTGATGATAGCATTGCGACAGGATTCATTCCTCTATCACTGCTGATCATTTCGACAATGTATATGTGGGAAAGCAGCCAGTGGCTGGAAAGAGTATTGTGCGGAGCAATAGGAAAAAAAAAAACTCTCTGAAGGCATAAATAGGTGCATTGGCTGCCATGATATGGTTTGCAAAATGCAAAAAGGGACATTCGGACATTTGCGTAAAGTGTCGTCTCGGATCTGCCTGCACAGTCCGCGCAGGCTAATCCGAAACGACACTTTCCGTCGTTATGTAATTTTCTGTTTTGCGCAAGTCTACTGTAGCACAAAATCTAACATAGTCGTAAAGTGCCATCTCGGATTAGCCTGCGCAGAGTGAGCAGGCTGATCCGAGATGACACTTTATGCAAATGTCCGAGTGCCCCTTTTTGCGTTTTGCAAGCCATATAATAACTGAAATATTGTTGAAAACAGCGTCAAACACCATACAATCAATCAATCTGTTTGAGTAACAAAGCTACTAGTGGGAGTATTTCATCTGTCAGGTGAAATTTCTAGTTTATCCTGACTGTTAATGGCTCTGAGGGAGAAAGCTTTTGAAAACATTTTAGGAAAAGGAGAAAATGCTGGTAAGCAGCATTTTCCTACAATGTTTTCTGCACTATCAAAGACAAATTTCATCATTTGAGCCACATGTAAATCATCAACTGCAGATGTTTTCTATTTGGACATACATGTATCTACATTTTTGTCGTGTGGTGAGGGGTTAATTTCTGCTATCCCCATCCCACACAATCCCAACTTTTAAAGACCCTGTAAGAAAATGCTTCGGAAAACATTATGGGAAAAGGAGAAAATGCTTGTTACCAGCATTTTCTCCTTTTCCCACAATGTTTTCTACCCTTCCCAAAACAAGTTTCAATTTTTGAGTTAAAGTTATTTTGTCGTCTGCAAATGCTTTCAATTTGGACTAATCTTGAGTTTTGTCATTTTGTAAAGAGCTTTACCTATCTGGTAGAGGAGTTTCCCTGATCATGTGTGAGTTTCTCATGTTTAGAGATTAAATTTTTACTACACAGTCCCAAGTTTGAATGACCCTGAGGAAATGGCGTTTTGAAAACCTTGTGGAAAAAGGAGAAAATGCTGGTAACCAGCATTTTCTCCTTTTCCCACATGGTTTTCTTCACTTTCACAAACAAATACCATCATTTCAGCTTAATTTAATATGTTGTCTGCAAATGCTTTGAATTTGGACCTGTCCAAAATTTTGTTGTTTGTTTTAAGAGTTAAGTCAAGTTCATGCAGCCCTTTATGGTCAAAGAAGAGTTGATAATTTGAGACAAGGCCAAATATCAAGGTCGCAGGTTATCAGATTTGCAACCTTTTGGTCACATGGCTACCCACACTTTATATGGTAAGGTTATAGATTATAGATACCGTCAAAAGTACTAAACCCCTCACCAAACTATCTTGAGTTTCAACAACCCTAAGGACAGAGGTTTGTGAAAACATTGTGGGCAAAAAGAGAAAATTATTATATTTTCTACTCTTTCAAAGCCAAGTTTTATCATTTAAGCCACATTTGATTTATCGTCTGCATTTGCTTTCAATTTCAGGAAGCCTAACATTTTGTCATTTGGCAAAGATTTCTCGTTCAACAATCAAGTATTATAATGACTGTGAGGGAAAACGCCTTTTGAAAACGTTGTGAGATAAGGCAAATATGGTGGTAACCAATTGTTTTTTACCCTGTCAAAGACAAATCCCGGTATATTCCAGCATGTGAGCTACATTAATTACGGGTCTTAAAATGTTTTTAGTTCAGTTTGGAAAAGTCTTAAATTTTGTTGTTTGATAAAGATTTAAACCTTTACTACACAATCCCAAATTATAATGACACTGAGAAAGAAGCCTTTTGAAAATACTGTGGGAAAAGGAGAGAAAAGTCAGTCATATGAGCCATATTTATATTGTTGTCTGCAAATGATTTCAATTTGGACAAATCTTCATTTTTGTTGTGTGGTAAAGAACGAAGGCATATTAGTTTTCATTCAAATGTTTATCACTTTTCCACTTGCAGATGTTTTTTTTTGTCCTTGCAGCAGACATATTTTTTTTATAATAATGTGGCAAGAGTAGAAACCTGGTTGTAAGGGGTAGTTCACACTCATGTGGAAAACAGTAATTTGTATTGCTATGTTTTTGTGCTCAAGAGGCCTTTTGAAAACATTGTGAGAAAAGGAGAAAATGCTGGTAACCAGCATTTTCTCCTTTTCTCACAATATTTTCAAACCTTCAGTTCATTTGTACTACTTTCAAATTTCTATGCTGTAGATGCTTTCAATTTGGAAGGGTAAAAGTTTGTGGTTTGAGAAAGGATTAATACTTTACAAGAAAGTTTTCAAAGTTGTCCGCTTCAGAATTTGTGGATGTTTAGATCTAGGTTCTGACCACAAAGTTTGAGTTTCCGTAGGATTCTGTGATTTTACATTCCTGAGTTAAACAGCATTCAAAAACATTGTGGGAAAAAGAGAAAATGCTTGTTACAAGTATTTCCCCTTTCTACCACAACATTTTTAATCCTTGTTAACTCATTACCAAACGACAAAATTTTAGGTTTGTCCAATTTGAAAGCATTTGCAGACGACAAAATAAAAGTGACTGAAAATTTGAAATTTGTTTTGTGAAGGGTAGAAAACATTGTGGGAAAAGGAGAAAATGCTGGTTACCAGCATTTTCTCCTTTTCCCACAATGTTTTCCAAAGGCTTCTTTCTCAGGGTCGTCAAAAGTAGGGATTGTGTGGTAATGGGTTAAGACAAATTCATTATGTTACCTACATGTAATTGGTCATCTGTAAATGCTTTCCGTATGGACAAGTTTAGGACTTTCTTTAATGGTAAAGAATTAAGATCACGTTTCAGTGGCACGTGCAGACATCTGGATAGTAAAAGTGTATCAAAGTTTACAATTGTAAGTTATTATCATTTCTAAATACAAGTTCAAGATCAGGGCACTCTGTAGTTACATTGTATCTACCAAAAGTATGTTTACAATTAAAAAAAAATATTTACCAAGAAGTAAAATAGCCAACAAAAAGCACTTTGTCCATCAGAAACAATATTTTCTATGAATTTCTTTGACTCTTTCAGTACATTGTATATCATTGGTTTATGATTTATAATTTTTTTACTTCTAAGACAGACAAGGTTGTAAGTGAGAAGTACTGTTTTGAGAAGACTTGAGCAAACAGTGCTTTTCTAACGCCTTCTAAAACAATATCTGTCCTCGGAGCAACATCTAATTTGTTGTCCACAAATTCTTTCAATATAGACAATTTTATTTTTTTTTTTGTTCAGTAAAAGAGTTAAGCTGTATCACACTGGCATTTTCAAATCATGTTGACCAGAACATGCGCTGAAATGGGTCAAAAGTGAATGGTGTTATTGTAGAAATAAAACTGTTTTTTTCATGATTGATTGATTGATTGTATGGTGTTTAACACCATTTTCAACATTATTTCACTTATATCATGGCTGCCAGTGCACCTACCCATGCTTTCCCGAAGTTGTTTTTACCAGTGCTCCACATAATATTCTTCCCAAGCCAATGGCTTCTTTCCCACATAACCATCCATAAAACAATGGTCAGCGATGAGAGAGGAATGAACCCTATTGCAATGACTATCATCAATCCTTGGAAAGAAATTGGCCGAGCCATGGAGCGTACCAGAGAACAGTGGGTCACTTACCAGTATTTTCTCCTTTTTCCACAATGTTTTCCAGCCTATCAAAAGCAGAAATCACCATTTTAGCTACATTTATTTGGTCTTCTGCACATGCTTTCAATTTGATGGAATCCAAAATTTTGTTGTTTGGTAAAAAGCTATGTTAAAATTAAGTTTGTATGATAATTGGTTGTCAAGGTTACCTCCTGAAACAAACTTGAAACGACAATTTTGACAAAATTCTTGTAATGTAAAGAAAATGAAACCAAATAAAAAATTTCATACCTGTGTACACATTCTGGCAAAAGGAAAAATTGCTCAAAATGAGCAAGAATGGACAGCTTTACTAAATGGCAAAATTTTAGTCTGGTCCAAATTCAAAGCATATGCAGATGGTCCAAATTCAAAGCATTTGTAGCTTAAATTACAGTAATTGTCTCTGAGAGTGTAGAAAACCTTGTTGGAAAAGGGAGAAAATGCTGGTTACCAGCATTTTTTTCCTTTTCCCACAAGGTTTTCAAAAGGCTATTTCCTAAGGGTAGTTAAAAATTGGGATTGTGTGGTAAATAGTAAATGGGTTAAATCGGTTATCTTTGCATCACATTATTTCGGATAAGATAACCACAACATATATCTATGATTGAAACCCTCCCACAAGATTTTGTCCTACTCTTGAATTTTTATCTCGACTGTTTTTCGAAGAAGACATCAAGATATTGTCATAGCCCTGGCATTGTCTTCACCTGCCTCTGCCTCGTCGTGCAAAAACTTTGATATTTTATAACATCTCTGTTATTAATGACGATATTTACTTCAAACTCGGCAAGTTATCAATGATCAAAGGAGTAACCCATACAACAAGGGCAGGTAACCATCAAAGAATTTTTTACCTAATTATGTTATTTTTTCGACTCCCAATTTTCACTGAAAATCTAAAAACTGCAGCCAAGTACTGGTACCCACATGCAGTGCTCTTGATCAAATTGTCTATTCATAAATGCTGATGTTACAATTGTGAGGTAATTTTAGACATGCCCTATTCCACTAGATTATGATTTATGAATCAGGAGAATTCAGTTTGAAACATAACATTTGCTGGTTTCGCAGACAGTGTAGATTACATTAGTCCTGTACCAAACAATCCTAAGTTTTAATGACCTTAACTCATTACCAAACAACAAAATTTTGAACTTGTCCAAATTTAAAGCAATTATTGCAGACAACAAATTAAAGGTGGGAAAAAACAACACAGTTTTTGCTTGATAGAGCAGAAAACATTGTGGGAAAAGGAGAAAATGCTGGTTACCAGCATTTTCTCCTTTTCTCACAATGTTTTCAAAAGGCTTCTACCTCAAGGTCGTTAAAAGTAGTGACTGTGTGGTAAAGAGTTAAAGAAACGAGCATGTAAACATTCAGGAGTTAATTTTTTCTCTTCTTCCCCCCCCACAATGTTTTCTACCATTCCAAAAACAAATTTTTTATTTTTGTTGTCTGCAAATGCTTTCTATTTGGACAAGTCTAATATATTGTTGGTTTAAAAAAAAAAATGAAGGTTCATCAGATCAGGCTGTTTTCTCCTGACACTGGATGTAGCTGGCTAGAGCTGGTTTCACTAATTTACCCTTTACCAGATAATCCCTAATTTTAGCAACTCAAGAAAGACAGCTTTTGGAAGTATTGTAGGTAAGGAGAAAATGCTAGTAACTAGCACTTTCTCCTTTTCCCACGATGGTTTCTACCCTTTTTACAGAATGATAAAGTACATCATTTTAGTAAAATTCATTTGTAAATTGCAGATGCTATCAATATACTTAAAGACAAGTCCAAAATTTTGTCAAGCCGTAAAAAGTTAATCCTTCAAGTACCTTTTGTAACTACAGTTACCTTTGTGGCCAGTGTAGATCATGATCAGACTGCACAAACATGCAGTCTGATCTCTGATCTACACTTTCTACATTGCTGAAAAAATATAGACAAAAGTAACCTGGAAGTTTCAATTATTTTTGTCTTATTTCTAGACAGGAAATGTCAGTGGGTTTATTCAGCGCTCTAAGAGTAAGATCTCAAATCAAAATTTCTAATCAGTCAAGATGGTTGACCACACAAAATATGACAGTTCCATGTCATTGCACTTTCACCTAGTTCATTCTTCCATTGTTACTGTCGGTCCTGTGTTGTTCTGCCTTAACTCTTAACCAAACAACAAAAATGTAGACTGGTCCAAATTAGAAACATTTGTGGACGATACATTAAATGTGGCTCAAATGGCGATATTTGTCTCCAAAAGGACAAAATATTTTGGGAAAAGGAGAAAATGCTGGTTGCATTTTCTCCTTTTCCCAAAATGTTTTCAAAAGCCTTCTTCCTCTGGGTCCTTAAAGCATGGGATTGTGTGAAAAAGATTAAAGCAGTAGGATTTGCAAATCCAGGGATCTTATATACAATCCCTGGCAAATCAGAGCGCCTGGGTTTGATCCTCACTGGAAGTGTTGGGTGTTTTGTGGGAGTGTTCTTGGGCAAGACACTTCAAAGCCCAAGCCTAGCACTGGTGAAACTCAGAACATACGTCAATATGTGATTTTTTTTCTCCATTAGGTAAGTTTACATTTACGATTTGCAATATTTTTTGCATATCTATTTTGACTGACAAAACTTTGACAAAGATAAAACAACCTTGAATCTGAGTGAAGTCGTAGAAGGTGACTAGTCATAACTCATTACCAGAAGAGAAAATTTTAGACGTGTCCAAACTGAAAGCATTTGCAGACAACAAATTGAAGGTGGCTCAAATTATGAGATTTGTCTTTAAAAGGGTAGAAATGATTGTAGGAAAAGCATTTTCTGTTCCAAGAATATTTTCAGAAGCTGTCATACCAGGTGTTGTTAAAACATAGGATTGTCTAGTGAATGGGTTGAACAAAAGGGTGTTAATCTGATAATTCAGTTTACCCTTTGCAAAACAATCCTTTATTTTAATCACTGTTAGGATTAAAGTTATCTAAAAGGTTATGAGAAAGGAGAAAAATCTGGTCGCCAGCAGTTTTTTCTTTTCCCACAATGTTTTCCAATCTTCCAAAGGCAACTCCCATGATTTTAGCTGCATTTGTCAATTCAAAATGGACAACTCTAAAATTTTGTGATCTGGTAGAGAGTTCCCAAATTTTAACAACCCTTAAAAAAAAAAGGCTTTTGAAAACAAAGTGGGAAAAAGAGAAAATGCTGGTAACCAGCATTTTTTTCTCCTTTTCCCACAATGTTTTCTACTTTATCTAAGACTGAAATCATCATGTCGTCTGCACAATGCTTTCGATTTGGTCTGGTCCAAAATTTTGTTGTATGGTAAAGAGTTAACCGATTATTGACTTTATATACAGGTATGTGAATGAAGTTGGCGAGATAGTGTGCAGACTTGACACGTTTGAGATGCACGTGAGCATTGATAGCACAAGACTGTGACAATGTAGACCGTCGTATTAATTGGCTGTAACTTTTAGTACTTAATTCTGAATATGGGAGAATTAAAACGAAAGAAGAAAAAGAATTCCTTTTTGCCATCAATATTTCAAGGAAGAAAGAAACAAAGGTAAATTTGTAGCCAATCACTCTCTTAAAAGGGGCATCAATTCTGTACCAAACGACAAAATTTTAGACTTATCCAAATTGAAAATATTTGCAGACCACAAAATGAATATGACTCAAAATTCGTTGTCAGCACATGTCATATTCTTCGAAGAATGTGTATTTGAAGAATACCATGTAGCCGAAGATAATGACTCAAAATTTGAAATTTGTTTTTGAAAAGCATAGAAAATATTGTGGGAAAAGGAGAAAATGCTGGTTACAAGCATTTTCTCCTTTTCCCACCATGTTTTCAGAAGGCTTCTTTCTCAGGGTTGTTAAAAGACGGGATTGTGTACTGAATGGTTAAATACGATTTCATTTCACAAGTTTGTTAGAAAATCTAAAAACTGCTAATTTTTATTCACAGGCAAAGATGGCTTTAAAATCACAGGTGTTTGTTTTTTGACAAACTTTTCCACCTATAAAATGTTATAATCTTCCATATTACATTATAGGTGGCAAAGTTTGTCATAAAACAAACGCCTGTGTTTAAAACGTTGAAATTCATGTGGAAAATACAAGGAATTGCATAGTTTTTTGTATTTTTTACCGTAAAATTTCCTATTCAATTTGTAACAATATAGCTGTTTTTGCATAAAAAGGGATAGATACATTTTTAACACATAAAAACACTAGTTGGCTTGATAGCTAAACTGGTAGCACCCCATACTGTAGCTTTGATGGTCATGGGTTTAAGTGGACAAAACTTTTTTTCCCAGCATCTTCTTTTGTTTTTCCCAAACTTAGGGTAAACAGTCACATCTATGTGATTTTTCTTTTTTAAAAAAAAAAAACTCAACTTTCTTCCCCTCCCTCCCCCAAAAAAAAAATTTGGTTTAATGCTGATTCAATACTTTTAACAATACTATTGTCAGGTATGTTTTATAATTTGAGTAATCTCTAGAAATAAATAAAAATTTGACTTCTTGATAGTACAACAGCAAGTTGATGAAAATTGCTCAAATATTTTGAACATCTCTGGAAACAGGCTTTTGGTGAAAATTGGATAATGCTAATTACAAGCATTTTCTCCCTTTCCCACATTTTTTTTTCAATTATTATTTTAGAGACAGAAGCTACTATATACCTGTGGAGGATGGAAGTGAGGAATCTAGTGAGGATGAGGGAGAGGGACTCCTCAATCAAAACAAATATTATGGAGGATTCCAGAAAGACATAACAGTGGTAATTATTCTCATTACTATAGAAGGGATATCCAGGGGACATTCAATCATTCTTAATTCAAATCTATCCCTTTAAGCCTTTACCAAATGACAAAACTTTGGACTGGACCAAATTGAAAGCATTTGCAGAGGACAAGTTAATTGTTGCCAAAAATGATGGTTTCTGTCTTTGGTAGGATAGAAAACATAGTGGGAAAAGAAGAAAATGCTGGTTATCAGCATTGCCCACAATGATTCCTTCTCCCACAATGATTTTAACAGGCTTCTTTCCAAGGGTTGTGAAAAGTCAGTATTGTGCAGTAAAGGGTTAACTCTTAACCAAATGGCAAAATTTTAGACTTGTCCAAATTGAGAGCCTTTGCAAACAAACGATACATGTGACTTAAAAATGATGGGATTTATTTCTAGATGTAAAGAAGAATATTTCCAGCATTTTCTCCTTTTCCTACATTTTCAAAAGCCTTCATCCTCAGTGTTGTTAAAAGTCTGGATTATCTGGTAAAAGGTTAATTCCAAGACTTGTCCTCTGATTGGCTAAGGGACAGACATTGCCAATCAGAAGACTGGGGATGCAACCAGGAAGTAGGTTTTAGAAGTGTTGCTGAATATGTTTCCTGGTTTTATGATGGATGTCACGACCAAGAAAAAGCTGTCTTGTGGGTATATACACAAAACATTGTTATAGATGAAGAATACAGCTAGTTGTTTTCTTTTGAAATCAATTACCGGTAGTTACTAGATACTCCCTCTATTTGCAATTTTATAAAGAGCCTTTAACTACTGTAGTTGCCTTTGTGGCCAGTGTTGATCAAGATCAGACTGCACATAACATACAGTCTGATCTTTGATCTACTCTGTCCACTTTGCTGAACTACTGCAGACAAAGAGAAAGCACAAAATTTTGATTAGACTGAAAAATATTGTCCATTGGGTAACATATGACGCTTTAACTCTACCTAACAACAAAATTTTAGACTTGTCCAAATTTAAAGCATTTGTAGATGACAAAAATAAATTAAATATTGAACTCAAATAACTAAAATATTGAAACTTGTTTTGGGAAGGGTAGAAAATATTGTGGGAAAAGGAGAAAATGCTGGTAACCAGCATTTTCTCCTTTTCCCACAATGTTTTCAAAAGCTTTCTTTCTTAGGGTCATTAAAAGTCGGGATTGTGTGGTAAAGTGTTAGGAATTAAATTATTTTCATAGAGGTCTCTTGACATTATGTTCATTGTATTATATTCTTTAGTTATGATAGGAATGTTTTGCCATGAAATGACCTATCTAAAGGTCAATACTAATTCTGTCAAAATTATTTACACAAATGAGATGTTATTTGAATTGCATGTGCAAAATTCTTATATGTGCTGAAATTTCATGCGAGTAATCTGCAGAAAGGATGAACAAAGCCCTAGTACAGATAACTGTCCCCAAAGGCAATGTTTCTTTTTGACTGGTCACCTCTGGTACGGTGCACAATAAATGTCCAGATGTGAAAAAAATTACCGTAGTGTCTCTAATTATTAAGACTAAACAAAGCCCCAGCTTGCAAATGGTGATGATTTCTGGAAAACACAATGAACTAGTGAGTTACCATGTCGGTATAGCTGAATTAATGTTGAAAGTGGCATAGAATGCCATACAATCAGTCAACCAACTTATCTGCCTTTCTTTGTGTCTTTGTTAGATATCCAACAACAGGATTATCAATGAAAATCCTGTTGGTACAGAAACAACCAAAAAAGGATCTCAGTCCAGTATAGTGACAATGTGAGTATGGTATCCTCGTGTAAACTTTTGTGATTGTCTCTGAAACTGACTAAAAAAATTTACACTTGTGCATATTGAAAGCATTTGCAGACCACATTACTATCACCAGTATAAATATGTGGCTTAAAAGATGAAACCTGTCTTTCAATAGTTAGAAGGTGTTGTGGAAAAGGGAAAAAATGCTCCTTTTCCAACAGTGTAGTATAAAACCTTTCTCCTCAAGGTTGTAAAAACACCCAGATTCTTTTGTGAAGATTAAACCCATTTCCTCTTAAAGCAAATTTGCAGCAGATGATTGTGAAAAGTCCTTGAAATACAGAGTTAAGCAGCATAAATGAAGATTATATATGCGAAACATAGTGGTAAATTACTTGTTAAGAACAGTTTCTTCACTTCCACAGAAATGGTCAGAAAAAAAATTGAGAAAACTGCAAACTACAAAGTTTTCAGATGTTACTAAATGAGTCATTGGATCCCTAAATTAGATTTGCAATATATTTTTTTGTCAATATGAATTATACATGAGCCATGCTCTGTGAAAAAGGGGCTTATTGCATCTGCAAAAAGTATAGACTGAGGTCTGCACAGGCTGACCTGGTTTTGCTATTGGTCAATTTTCTGCATGTCTAAAGACCATACTAACTCAAGATTCAGCCTTGTTAGACAAAAAAGAAATGAACCATGCTCTGACAAAAGGGTGCTTAATGCATCCCTGTGATCCATGGTACCAAGCAAACCATCACATACTCATGGATCCATAATATCCACTTCTTTTAACAACCAACTTAACAGTGTGATGGACTGGTCCTTAGACATACAGAAAATTGATCAATGGCGAAAAGTTTCGGCCCAGGTCAGCCTGCGCGAACTGCGCAGGCTGACCTGGGTTGATACTTTTTGCAGATGCATTAAGCCCCCTTTTCACAGAGCATGGCTCAAATATATATGGATCCATGGTTATGTGATGACTTGCTTGGTATAATGCATCACTGGTATAAACCCCTTTTGTCCGAGTATGACTCAAATTTTTCATCTATGTACTTTAATTGACTTTATTTTGTTTTTGTCTACAGACTTTCTCTCTGCAACACAATGATGGGAACATCGATTTTAAGTATACCCTGGGCAATAAATAAGGTAAATGTTACCTTTGTTTTTGAAATCAGTTTTTACAATTGATTGTTTAAGAAATAATCTTCTTTCTATCGTGGTTTATCGTTCAATAAACCACAGTTGTGAGTTATGAGGCACAATAAATAATCCACGAGGGCGATATGAGTTATGAGGCACAATAAATAATCCACGAGGGCAATAGCCCTCGTGGATTATTTATTGTGCCTCATAACTCACAACTGTGGTTTATTGAACGATAAACCACGATAGAAAGAAGATTATTTCGATTCTAACATGACCAACTCTTAATGAAAGAAAAACAAGTTCATACTTAGAGTAAAAAGGCGGATGAAGATTATATTCCATTGAATAACTTACTCACTTACTTTATACAGAATGGCGTCACTCAATATAGAATAACGTAGATTTTACCACGCTTTCGTTGCACTGTGTTTATAGTGCCGAATTCACGTGTCATGTTAGAATTAACTTTCTACCGCGTGACTTATTTTTAGACCTGTCCGAATTGAAAGCTTTTGCAGGTGATAAATGTCACTCAAGAAGCCTCCCTCCTTTGGATTATTAAAGCACACGATTGTTTGGTGTAGGGCTTAAGATACATGTAGTTTGAATTCTTTTCCTTTGTGGTCACAAATTCCAACCAAAAACTTCATTTACTTACTTGAGAAAATTAGACCTTTTTTTCGCAATTTGTCTGTATAACTCAACCTAGCACAAAAGAGTATAAAAACAGACTTTACATTATTTGTGGGGATAAAGTTAAATGTTTATATGTTACAATTGTTTCCACACATATTTATTTTAAACCATTTCTGTCACATTTGCACTTTGACTTTGGTTCTCCACAAGCATGTCTGATATACAATAGCAGAGTGTGATGGATGAAACAGTTTATAAATGACTAACTATTGCTGGGCAAAGCCCACAGGAACAGAAACTTTTGAGCAAGCGCAGTACAATGATGCATGCTTTTTCATACTATGCAACATTGTCAAATGAATATTTGTCACATGTATGTAGTTTTACTTGCAGGCTGGCTTTGTTTGGGGTATAACACTACTCATTGTCATGGCAGGAATAATGTTCTATACAAGTTACAGAATTCTCATTGCAGTGAAGGAAATGAGTGAGTGATAATATTTTTTCCACCTGTTTTAAAAAAGATGTTTTATTTGTTGTTTTTTTATCTACCAAATAGATGTGTGATGTATTTTTGGGAGCCTCATGTATATATAAGACATACTTTGTGAAAAGGGGGTTTACGACCAGCCCACATAGCTCAATAGGTAGAGCATAGGACTTGTTAACGTGATGTTTCGAGTCACTTGAGGGTGTGGGTTCGATCCCCATGGCTGGTCATCTAAAATTACTAAGTCTTTCAGATGAGACGTTAAACCGAGGTCCCGTGTGACGGTGCTATACACCGAGCACGTAAAAGAACCAGGTGTAACTTAAGATGGGTTTCGTCCTGTATCTGCACTATCCCCCGTAACAATACTAACGGCCTTCGGGGGCATCGCCCATATGGGCAACTGGTGGCGACGATAAATAAACACAAAATCAATCAATCAAGGGGGTTTTACCATTATTATTATACTGCAAAGAAATTTCTCGTGATCTGTTTGGATAATATGCCCCGAACATATATATCATGTACACTGGCAAAAGCAACGTAAAAGCAGTTTCCCCTTTCGGGAGCCCCATATACATGACTACACTTTCCACACAACATCAAAAATGGCGGCGTCGATCAAGATTAACATCAAGATTATGCACCAAACTGCATGATTTACCAAGGTTTCAGTGACGTCATTTCCCAGTGACGTCAGTTTTCACTTAATTGGGGCACTCAGAAGGGAAATTCTACTTCGTCACCGTACTCAATTTTTGAAACCAAAGAACGGGTAAAATTCGCTTAACACATGAATGGTAAAACTTTGCAGTATAATAAATTTGTTGTACGGTCAGGTGGCAGGGGACTTGGAAACTTATTCACGGCTGTTGTGAATAATGTCGCCACCTCGCCTTCAGCCCGGGGCGACATGATTCACCACAGCCGTGAACAAGTTTCCAAGTCCCCTGCCACCTGACCGTACAACTAATAATGTACAGTCCCCACAGGCTGACATGGGCAGAACGCTTTCAGTACAGCTTGTGCTTGATTTTTGAAATTTGTTTCATTTCTGCCCTTCAAATCAATCATCTAGAAGAATCTTGTATCAAACTTTATAAAATGTACTCCTAGAAACAAATTTACTTGAAGGTTGGGCTTCAAAAGTGACTTTGCAATTACATTCATGTCTTTTGCATTTGCAGACGACAATTTCATAGTGGCTCAAATGGTGAATTCTTTTTTTTTATGAGATAGAAAACTTTGTGGGAAAAGGATAAAATGCTGGTCTCCTTTTCCCCCAATGTTTTCAAAAGGCTCCTTCCTCAGGGTGGTTTAAAGTTGTCATTGTGTGGTAAAAGGTTAAAGAAGCTGCCATCCCATGCTGCCTTCTTGCTCTTGTCATCAGCATGCATTTCAACTAGGGGAGACCGCGGTACTCTGAGACAAAAATTACATTTTTCTGTCTGGATACTAATTTGTACACAGGATCGAAACAGTATTTTTTGTATGAAAAGAACACTATGATTTAGATGTAATGGGTGTCTAATATAATCTCTAGCATTTGAATAGATGAAGAAATATTCATCCAAATATTATCACGAAAGTGTCCCAGAGTGCCCCATGTATGGGGCACTATGGGACACCACATGGGGTACAGTGGGACAAGTTAGGGTACACTTGGACACCTGTAGTTTTCCTCTTTGCAATATAGTTGAAGGCGAAAAAGTGTATTCAACATTTCACAAGAACTTTAAACAGTTAAAAATTTGATAAAAACAATTCCCATGTTGGGATTACTAATAGTAGGTGCACCATTGGTGTAAGTCAGATGACAAACAACTTTACTTGAATTCATTAATCCTTTCCCAGATAAGCCCTGGTTTTTCAGGTCCTAAGGTAGAAAGCTTTTGAAAACACTGTGGAAAAAGTAGAAAATGCTCATAATGAGCATATTCTCCTTTTCCCACAATGTTTCCTCATTTTTTTTTTCAGAAAAACCTGCAAACTTTTTACTCACACTTAATTTGTTGTCCACAAATGCTTTCAATTAGGACAAGCCAATAATTTTGTCATCTGGTAATGAGTTAACATTACAGCATTTATCATAAGATTCGTTTACATGTTATTTCATTACACACTACAGTTTTAATGATTTATAATGAAATATGAAAAAAAAAAGATAACTAAGTGAACGTTAAAGATAACCATAAACATTTTCGAAACAAGTACTTCAAGCGACTATAATGAATGACTAATAGGCTTATATTTAACCCAGTACTCATTTTGAACCCACTGAAGAAAGACGGCTCTATAAAAGATTGTGGCAAAAGGTGAAATTACTCGCTACAAGCAATTTCACCTTTTGCCACAATGTTTTCTAGACTATCAGTGTCTTTAAAATCCCTTGTCGTCTGCAGCCTCTTTCAATTTGAGACAGTATAACAGTGTCCCAGAGTGCCCCATTTGCACTGTCCCAGAGTACCCCACCCATCCTCATCCATTTTAGCTGACAACAGTTCATAAAGTAAACATGGCCTAGCAAATATTTATATTACAAATTAAAGGCAATATATAACACTACATTTTTAACTCATAACATGTTAGAGAGAATACAAGTTCAAAGAATGTGAAGACAGTATGGCATTTTTCCAGATTTTACTTTCCAATATAAAAATTACATTTTACTCAACAAAATTTGTTTTCTTGACCTTGCCACCATGAAACTTTTGTAGAGGGAGAGGTTTGGAAGGATCAATCTTCTGTGTGATTCAGACTAAAATTAAAGCACCTAAAGTAACAAAAATCCCAACTGTCCCACTGTGCCCCATGTCCCAAAGTACCCCAGTCTCCCCTATATAGTGCATTGCTGGCTACACCCAAGTTATGAATAATTTCTCCCTTGCTAAAGGTAATTTGCTAATGAAAAAGTAATCTCAATTTTCAGAGAGTTCCAAAGAACTGCTGGTAACCAAAACAGACGTCATAGAATTTTCTGATGTTTGTCGACAGTATTTAGGTCGTTTTGCGGAGTTCGTAGCTTTTGTGTCATCACTGCTTACGCTTCTTGGTGGAATGATCATTTACTGGATACTTGTGTCAAACTTTCTCTACAAAGTTGTTACTTTTATGTTCCGTGAGTAGTGGTTTTGGTTTTTTGGTGTTAAACATTATTTTCAACATTATTTCAGTTATACCATGGCTGCCTGAACATCTGTCCATGCATTCCTTTTACCAATACTTAACCCTTTACTAAAAGACAAAACCCTGGATTATCTAAAATTGATAGCATATGACAATTCATATGTGTCTGCAAGGATTATTGCTGTCTATGGAAGGGAAGTAAACATTGTAGGAAAAGGAGGAAATGCTGGTTACCAGCATTTTCTCCTTTTCCCACAGTTTTCAAAAGGTCTCTTCCTGAGGGTTGTTAAAAAGCAGGATTGTTTCGTGAAGAGATACACATATTTTTTTTCCAAACCATGTGCTGCTTTGCCATATAAAGATTCTCAAAACAAAGGTCAGTTGTGAGAGAGGAATGAATCCATGAATTCTTTAACACTCAGAGATTCTCTAAATTTGAAAGAAATGCAACCTTCTGAATGGCTAAACCAAATGGTTCAGCTAATTAGAAGTTGTGTTACTTTCAAATATAGAAAATCTTGAATAAGACTAAGAATGTTCTTATGAATGGTTAGTGAATACGGACCCAGATGTTGCAAGCTTCCAAAAAAGTTTGGCTGGGTTAGGGATTGAACCCATGACTATTATGTTACCAAACCTGTACATTACCAACTCAGCTTCTGCTCTTGCTGTATTTCATTTGTCATGGGCTTGATGCAAATACTGGATATAGGTCCAACAGTGGTGTCGAACCTATTAAGAACTGTTAGTCATCAAAGGATGGAATATGTGAAATTAACATCTTTTGACAAGTGACTGTCTAATACTGTCTTTATGTTTGATATTGTTAATTACTGGTTATAAGTTTTCAAATGCATTCTGCAGCAGGACAAACTCAAGTGTTAGATCCTACATACGTAGCAGATTTTGTTTTTCATCAACAACCCTTGGAATGAAAGCTTCTGAAAAAAATGTAAGGAAATAAGAAAATGCAAATATTCAGTATTTTCTCCTTTTCTGTCAATGTTTAACCTTGTGAAAGACAAATGTGGTTGTTTACTTTATTCCAGATCATATAAAAAATGATGCCTACAGCCACACAAATCATGATGGTAAGTTACATGACTACAAGTCTCTATATTATAATGATGTTTCTTACCATTTGTGGTGAAGAGAAGTAGTTATTACAGTTCTGTTTTTATTTATACAAGTTTCAGCTCGGGTGTGTCCCAGCATAATTGTATAGCTACAGTGACGGGGCAATACACGTTTTCACATTTCATTTATGTTTAAGATGTGGCTGTGTTTTCTTTATTCCTGTATTAGCTGGACTGTGTCCATGTTTGCTATAGTCATGTATCAACTGGACTGTGCCCATGTTTTCTTTAGTCATGTATCAGCTGGACTGTGTCCATGTTTTCTACAGTCATGTATCAGTTCGACCATGTCTGTGGTTTCTTTATTCATAAACTAGTAGCCTATGTATGATTTTAGTATCAACAATAGCTTACACCAAAATTCTACTGGGCATTATTCAGCATAGCACCAAACTTTATTATGATAATGTGAGAGGATTTGAGTCTCGAAAATTTGAAATTTTATAGTTTTTATTAAAAAAAATTGGCCTTATCTCACCAGATTAAACTCCTTTTTTTGTGTCTGATATATATATTTTGAAGTCTTGTAACCTCTTACAAGTTCTTCTAATCTGCATTAGGCACCTGATAGAGTTTTGTGTAACCTGCTCTTGATACAAAGATGGGTAACAGGCTGCCAATTCAGTATCAGCTAAACTGAGTACATGTTTTCTTCAATTATGTTTATGGTGAAATATGTTTACTCTTTTCAGCTGGACTGTGTCCCAGCATACACAAAGGCAAACACAACCATACAACTGGGAACCATTCTGACTTCGATGTCTATGACATGCACATCAAAGGAGGTGGGACTCATACCCATGACCCTGTTTTTGACAAACTCTGGAATCAACAAACCACAGTCCCACTTTGGCTTATTGCTGCCATTTTTCCATTGCTCAATTTCAAATCAGCTTCTTTCTTCATGAGATTTAATGCACTTGGTAAGTAATTTTAGCAAGGAACAAACAAACACTTAATTTTGGTATACTCACTATCTATGTTGTTTAGAAAAGAAAAGCAACATTATTTTAAAAAGAAATTACTTTGCCAGCTGATGTAAGTGTGTAGAGAACTTGCTAAAAGTCATGGTCTAGGGTCGAACATTTCTAATTGAATCAAATATCGGTTTCTACTTTCTATATTTCATGAGGTATATTATAAAACAAAGCAAAACTTGCTGCAAAGTGGAGAAAATGCTCATCATGAGCTATTACACGAATAGTCAAAGTTAAAAAAGAAAAGGTACTGATGCATCAAAAATGATCTGTTACAGAGTAAGAGAGGACTCTCTTTTTCAGACTATTATTATATTTTCAGAGTATTAGGTTCCATACTTTTTCTGCTTTGTAGGTTCAGTGACAGTTATGTATTTGTTAGTGTTTGTTGCCAAGACAGCTTATAAATGGGGAACTCACATTGATTTCTCAGAGCCAGGCAGTGAACATTATGTTTATGGTATGTATACCAGTCAAAATATAGCCCTGGGATAGAAACCAGCCCCACCTTAGGGGTCTCATGTTGAGATATTGAGAAAACTTTGAAAATTGTCTTGTTTATAAACACATGGCCTAGACATGGCCTAGACCTGTATTATTTGACATTTTGCTTTATCTTGTTGACCTCTACCAGGATTAAAAAAAATTTAGCTGTTGTAAAAAATGGCCTTGCCCTTGGAGTCACAACTTTCCCACTGGCTTTTTTGGAGAAAAATTTAAAAATCTTCTTGTTTGAAACCATTTGCCCTAGAAGTTAGTATTTGGTATGTATTGTTTGTATTTATTTGATAGCTGTTTTATACAGCAATACAGGGCCATCATGGCTGTTTCCAATGTTTTTTAATGAAATTTTCCCTGGGGTTATTATACCCCCCCCCCCCCCAACACACACACACCTAAGAAGTAAAAATGGGGTATACTGGTTTCACCATATCTGTCAGTCCGTCCGTCCATCCATCAATCTGTCCATCTGTAGACTTTTTTGTTTCCCTGCTCTAACTCATGAGCCATTTGACCTTGAACCTTGAAACTTTATACAAGTCTTGCCTTTGACTCAAGAAGGTTCCCTATTGTTTTGGGGTCATAAGGGTCAAAGGACAAGAACTGTAGAACTTTATTTGTAAACAATTTCCTTGCTCTAACTCAAAAGCCATTTGACCTAGACCTTTAAACTTTAAGCAAGCCTTGCCCATCATCCAAGAAAGTGCCATATTTTTGGGGGTCACATGGGTCAAAGGTCAACGTCATTTAATGTGTTGTTCCAGTGAAAATGCGCTGGTGGGGGGTATTATTCTGCTTTGTGACAGTTCTAGTTAGAATACTGGATTGTATGGTAAAAGGATAATATTTTAATGTGCAATGGCTTGGTCACCCATCCAGGCACTAACCTAATGCATGCTGCTTAACTTCCACAGAGAGAAATGCACCAAACCGCATCACTGTAAAAGCTATCTCTGCAGCAAGGCAGGTTTTAAGTGCTTATATATATATTGTTGGCTGTCTATCTTTTTTAAGCTTTCTATCTTTTTCAGAATATAAAGACACTTTTCCAATCCTGACTGGGGTTGCTGCAATGGCATATTTCAACCAAAATTCTTTGCTTGCCATTACAAGAAATCAGAAAAATCCAGATAAAAATGTATGTGATTTTAGATATTATTTTATTTTTTTTTTGAAAATCAATTATGAAATACATAAATAAAATGGTATACATATACCAGCATCACCTCAATTAACTTGATTATCTTAAATTGTCAAAGAGTGCCAAATTTCTTTGAGGAAAAAATTGAGTGAAAATTATTATGAGGTTTAAATGTTGGATATGCATTCTCAAGCATTTTTAAATTTTTCTGTAATGAACTCAAAGACATGTCAATTGATTGCCTCATACATTTGTTCTTAATCACCCAAATGACCTGTCTTTGAATTAAGAAGGGTCCTGTGTAGCTCAGTGGTAAAGTGTAGGACTTGTAGTCTGGAGGCTCTGAGTTAGATCGTTGCTGGAAGCACTGGCTTTTTCATGGGAGTGTCCTTGGCAAGACACTTCAGAGCTCTTACCTAGTACTGGTGAAAACCAGGACATACATGAATATGTGAGCTGACCTCATGATATGACTGCAAAATTGTGACTACCATTTCCTTCTGTTTCCAGTGTTCTTTTTTTTTCAAATCTTTGAAGAAGGGTCCTGCGTGGCTCAATGGTATAGTGCAGGACTTGTAACCTGGAGGGCCTAGGTTTGAGCCTCACTGAAAGCACTTGGCTTTCAGTGGGAGTGTCGGAGTGTCCTTGGACAAGACACGTCAGAATCGGAGCTGTTGCTGTGCTATGACTGAAAAGAAGTTGAAGGCAGCATAAAACATCAGCTAGTCAGTTGGTTGTTTGGTCAATCGGTCAGTCAGTCGGTCTTTGAAGGACAAATCCATTTATTTGAGCCACAGATCATTAAATTTTGTTGTCTGCAAATACTGTCAAGAAGGACAAGTCTAAAGCTTTGTCATCTGGTAAAAAGTTCAAATGATTTTATATATTTTTGATGTTTTGAAGCCTGAGTTTTATCAGTAGATTAAAAAAAATTGATACAAAAACATTTTGGGTACTCATAATGTGATTCAATTGTATTTGAGCTATGCTCTGGAAAAAAGGGGGCGTAATGCATCTCAGTGCTGCATGATACCAAGCAAGTCATCACATATTTATGGATTCATACATTCCATTTTCCTAACAAATGACTAAATCATAAAATAGAATGGTTCTTTGACATGCTGAAAATCTACCAAAGGCAAAAAGTTTCGACACAGCGCAGTTTGCGCAGGCTGACCTCTGTCAGTACTTTTTTCAGATGCATTAAATCTTCTTTTCACAGTGCTTGGCTCACATGTTTTTGAACGCTGGGTATGTTTTTACTTTTTCAGGTTCGAGATTTACTGATAGCATTCATCATTGTTGTGTGTATATATGTGTTTGTTGGAATTATGATCTTCATATCTTTAAACAAGAATAAAGACTGTATAGCTGATGTAAGTTTTTTCTTCTTACCTGTTACACTTTACAAAACAATCCAGAGTTTTAAGTAATCTGAGAAAGAGGCCATTTGAAAACATTGTGAGAAAAGGAGAATTGCTGGTTACCTTTTTCTTGAATGTTTTCTACTCTATCACATACAAAACTCATCATGTGAGTTACATTTAAAGTCTACGGCCCCTAACTCTCATATCAAAAGACGGAAGCTGCCGAGATTGGCTGAATAGCCTGTACTAAAGCGTCAATGTTTACTGATAAGTTAGATGCCATAGACCTTAAGTTGTTGCCTGCAAATGCTTTTAATTTGGACAGGTCTAAAGTGTCAACTTTTTAACCTAAAACAAAATAAGAGTCAATCAAATTGAAAGCATTTTAGTTTATAACATGTCTTCTTTTTAATCTTTTATCTCATAATCACGAGTTTTAACGACCCTTAGGAAAAAGCCTTTTGAAAACGTTGTGGGGAAAAGGAGAAAATGCTGGTAACCAGCATTTTCTCCTTTTCCCACAATGTTTTCTACCAATTAAAAGGCAAAGTTCATCATTTGAGCCACATTTGATTTGTCATCTGCAAATGCTTTCCATTCGGACTTGTCCAAAATTTTGTTGTATGGTAAAGAGTTAAAGAAATCAACATCTTGTCAATGTAAAGCCTTCTTGGCCATTATATCAAGAAGTTGCTCTTGTAATCATATGAGGCCATTTTGGCATGAAATATAAACAAGTGTTTATAAGATATAAATGGGTCCTTAACGGTTTACCACACAGTGCCGACTTCTAACGCCCCTGAGAAAGAAGCCTTTTGAAAACATTGCGGGAAAAGGAGAAAATGCTGGTAACCAGCATTTTCTCCTTTTCCCACAATATTTTCTACCCTGTCAAAGAATAATTATACCATTTGAGCCACAAGGAATTTGTTGTCTGCAAATGCTTTAAATTTGGACAAGGCTAAAATTTTGTCGTCTGATAAAGGGTTAAGGAGTATGAATCCACAATTGATACCATCAGCAGGATGCAACAAAGCAAATGAGAGAAACTGGACAAATCTGGCAAAGGTGCCTAGCTGCTATGCCTAATGCAGGCAGACTGAGTCTTTCAAACGCTTAAATTTTTACCACACAGTCCTGACTTTTAATGACTCTGAAAGAGGAGGCTTTTAAAATACCAGCATTTTCTCCTGTTCCTACAATGTTTTCTACCCTATCAAAGACAGAAATCATCATTTTAGCAACAAATGCTTTGAGTTTGGTCCAGTCCAAAATTTTGTCATTTGGTAGAAAGTTTAACCTTGGCTGATATACCTACTCAAAACCCCATTAATTTCTGACCTGCCTTATTTTATGTGCGTTTATGAAAGTGAGGTAATAATCTAGGTTTACTTTATTGACTAAGTGGGATGCTATTTTATCACATAACCTCCCTTCTCTTTAGAGTAATATACCCATCATGAATTTTCTTATCTTATACATGTTTGATATCACAATTGTGTGATGTCGTTTTTCACGTCATTTTGTATGTATTTCATAGAAGTGAATGGGTTTTATGGATATTACTGCAGTTGCATCTATAGATGGCTCTGTATCTTCTGATCTATATGTAATATCGTTATGTGATAAAAAGAATCTGACACTCATTGGCATTTGGGTTAAAATTTTATTAAATTCTTCGAGAAAAAATTCTATTAAGCTCGCCAAAAGCTCACTTAATAAAATTTTCCCTAGACTTGTTTAATAAATATAGGATCTGACATGAGTTGGTTTTTGAGATAAAATTTTATTAAACAAGTCTACAAAAAATGTTATTAAGCGAGCTTTTGGCGAGCTTAATAACATTTTTTGTGGACTCGTTTAATAAATTTTTACCTCAAAAGCGAACGAGTGTCACATTCTTTTTATCACCTAACTGTATAACAAGAATTATGGTCCATAATGTGTTAAACCAGAGGCATACATGTATAATGTGTAGTGAAATTTACATGAAGCCTGTGCGCTTCTTTGACAGGTACATTACGAATGAGAAATAGTTTCGAAGAAACTTGCATGTATTGATTTTGTTTTGAATCTAAAAGTGATTAAATTGAAAACTTTATCATGATTAAGAATTTTGACTATTAATTTCCTTCAGGAACCTAGGTCAGCAATGTTTTAGAAATGAAGCGTATAATTACAGAGTGTTGACCAAATACAGCACTATTTTCTTATCTCACACGTGTGTGAGACAAGAAAATTTGTAATGGCTGTATTACATTGAAAACAAGGAGAGTTATGTGATAAATTTTATCTCAAACACCGACTCATGTCAGATCCTATATTTATTTTCTCTGGTCATTTTTCAGAATTTTCTTGACAATGTGAAAGACACCAATGTAATGGCGTTTATTGCAAGAATTAGTTTGTTTGTACAGATCATGGCAATTTTTCCACAGTTATTCTTCATTTTTCGTCTACAATTTATGAATGCTGTCTTTGGAAAAGTTTGGCCAAGGTTTGTATGTTGATATTGTTATAACAATTTTTTATTAGACTCTTTATAGTATAACTTTGTAAGGGCTAAACCAAATGGTCTTTTGGTAGAGATATATTTAATAAAACATAACTCTTTAGCAGACGGCAAAAATTGTAGACTTGTCTAAATCGAAGGCAGTTGCAGACAACAATTCAAACATGGCTCAAATGATTGAATCTGTCACTGATAGGGTAGAAAACATTGTGGGAAAGGGAGAAAATGCTGGTTACCAGCATTTTCTCCTTTTCCCACAATGTTTTCAAAAGGCTTTTTTCTCAGGGTCGTAAAAACATGGGAGTGTTTGGTAAAGGGCTAAGCAAACTTTTGTAAACAATAAACAACATTCCTGAATACATATATAGAATAGTTCTGTTTGTGCTATCATGGATTTTCTTTTCTTTTCACTTGTGACAAAATACACATGTAGCAGTACGAGGGTTGTTCGATATGTAATGTGTATTGTACGATATCTCAAAAGCATTCGACTCAAATAGTGAAATGAACATTACATCCCTTCAAAATATTCTCCGTGGTTTGAAATACATAATTTCAGTCTCTGAATCCATTTCTGAAATGCGTCACGGTACGCTGATTTAGGTAGACCTCTGAGGCACTGACTGATGGCTGAGCCAAGGGCTTGTCAGGACTTGTAACGACGACCAGATAAGAACTTTTTAAGTTTTGGAAAAAGCAAAAAGTCGCATGGGGTTAGATCTGGAGAGTATGGTGGGTGTGGCAAGACAGTAACCTTCTCCGACTTCAAAAATTGCTTCACAAGCTCAGATGTATGTGATGGAGCATTATCATGAAGTAGATGAACATGCCTAAATCCTGACACAGGGCGTCGTTTAAGATAATATTTCTTGAGCTTTTTTAGTACAACATCTCGGTAATACCGACCTGTAACAATTTTGCCCTTCAGCACTGGAATTTGTACGGCTATACCATCACATGAGAAGAATATGTAATAAATAGAGAATAGATGGTTGGTGTCTTGGATGGGTTAAGTTTATCGGGCAAGGTGGAGGAATTTATCTGGTGAGCCGAAGGCGAACCGGATAAATTTCCGAGCCGAGCCCGATAAACTTAACCCATCCAAGACATCAACCATCTATTCTATTTATCCTGTCACTCACTGTATAATGGAACAAAACAAAACAAACAAACGAAAAAAAAACATTGATAAAGACCGTACCTTTAATAAATTTCCGGAGCCGAGCCTGATCGACTTTCCCAGTCCAAGACACCAACCATCTATTTTATTTATCTCTTTTCTCAATTACAATCCAAAATCCGACTAAATTGAACATTTCGCTCGAAATAAGGCACATATTGACATCTTTCTCACTAGATCTATAAGAAACTTTAAAAAATGAAGAACCATGTTTACAAAACCCTCTGGATATGCAGCTGCAATAATGATGTCATGAATGATATTGGCTACGTCATAATTATTTAACGTGACATATATCCGCAGAAAAATATTGTGGCGAAGAAGACAATATGTTTTAACATAACAGACTATTAATTAAACGAGCAAAAGTATTCGCTAGCGATTGATTCATTCATTACGGCAGTAAGATGCTTGGTTGAAAATAGTCCCAGTCAGCAGGTGCGCACTTTGCGGTCACGTGACCAACTGACGGATAACAAAAAAGATATAGGGCACCCTGTTATCCGTCAGGTAAACCCGGAAGTGACAGGATAAAGAACCTTCTTTGTGCTTATGCTTTTTTTGGCAAATACAGGCCTTCTACCATGTTTAGTTAGCCAGATTTCGTTTCCAATTTTTCTTACTGGTTCGAAATAGTGAACCCATGTTTTGTCACCAGTAACAATGTTTGCAAAGTTTCTTTGATTGAATTTGGGAAACATTTTGAGCAATTGCTTAGCGGTTTGTACTCGTACCCATTTTTGGTCATCTGTCAATATATGCGGTATCCATCTGGCAGAAATCTTTCGTACTTTCAAAATACACTTCAAAACGAAATGCACCAGCGATAGCGATATGCCAACAGCATTGGCAATATCACGAATCGTGTATCTGCCATCACTTTCAATTATTTCCTTGACTTTTTTGAGACATTTGCCTTGCCTGTTAAAGTCACAGGTCAGCCAGATTTTGCTGCATCTTTGATGGACTCTGTGCCAGTCAGAAATTTCTTTCTCTACCCACGAACTGTCTCATAAGATACTTTATCAGACCCATAAACTTCCCCCAATTCAGTAAAAATCTGCATTACCAAATGACCGAGTTTTGTGCGAACTTTATATAAGCTCTAATTTCTTCAATATTCTTAATCCGTCTCCCAACCATTTTTACAACAGTGGTCAACGACTAGCTCTAATGAAATGACTATAAGTTTAAAACTATGTGGAGCTAAAGGCTTGTGTTTATACCGTTGGAAAGGTATTGAACAGAGCTATTCAAGCGTATCATCATCCACGAAATCGTTGTAAGCGTTATCACGCTGTGGTACAATACACATTACATATCGAACAGCCCTGGTATACTAGACAACAAAAGTTTAGAATCATATTAAACACGTTTGCAAAGAACAAATTAAGTTTTGCTAAAAGTCAATGACTGGATTTTGTCTTTAAAAGGGTAGAAAACATAGATAGTATATACCTGCCATCTTTTCTCACAATGTTTTCAGAGGTCTTATAACACTGTTCCAATGATATTTCTTGTCTGTTCAGGTATAAAAATCTTGGTTTATTCTCAAGCATCCATGTTTTACAATGATGTATATAAAGTCTGCTGTCAAAATTTGTTTGCAGAGGCAGTGAGTTAATATAGTCGGCCATTCTGATTTTCAGTATAATACATGTGCTGGGCCTGAACTTTCTACTGGTGACAGTCTGTGTAGTGTTTGCTGTATTTTTACCACATATTGGTCATATTATAGGGTAAGTTAATATTCCTGTAACCTTTATCTGACAATCTTGAGTTTTTATGACCTGGAGGAAGAAGGCTTTTGAAAATATTACGGGAAAAGGATAAAATGCTGGTAACAGAAAATGCTGGTAACCAGCATTTTCTCCTTTTCCCACAGTTTTCTACTCTGTCACAAAACAGATTTGTTCATTTGAACTACATTTCATATTGATATGTTGTCTATAAATGATATCATTATGGACAAGTCCGAAATTTTGTTGTCTGATAAAGAATGAACAGACAATACAATTTACGGTCCAGTGTAATGATGAGCTTGAGAAAGGCAGATTTTGATATTCATTTTGAGAAAAGGATAAAATGCTGGTAAGCTGTATTTTCTCCTTTTCCACAGTGGTTTCTTCCCTTTGAAAGACAAATATCATTATTTCAGCCACATTTAATTTGTTGTCTGCAAATGCTTTTAATTTGGACAAGCCAGAAGATTTGTTGTTGGGAGGGAGTTAAACTAGAACTCTGTCCTGAAGTTTTTTAAAATATCTATCTCTCTCTGTTTGCCTTTTTCTGTCTCAAAATATCAAAAGCTACAAATTTGAAAGTATATTGGTTACATCTTTGATTAAACCTTGAGCAACACTGTCTTTATCGTAATACTTGGTATCTGTCCATTTTCAGGTTCGTCGGTGCTTTGACTGGTTTCACATTTGCCATAGCCCTACCTTGCTTGGTTTATATGAAGATGAAACAGATTGAAGGAACATTAACTTTCCCAAATATTGTTGCACACAGTGTTTTGATCATACTTGGAGGGGCTAATTTTGCCGCACAATTTTTTGTGCTTGGAAAATAATTCAGTTAAGTGCTGAAAGCTAAATAAATGAAACAGTCTGTAAAGATAAGACTGGCAATATTTTAGGTTCATTGATGGATGCATTGACTTGAATTACATTTGCTATAGTACTTCCTTGTCTGGTTTAATTCATTACCACACAATCCTAAGTTTTAATGACACAGAGGAAGAAGCCTTTTGAAAACATTGTGGGAAAAGGAGAAAATGCTGGTTACCAACATTTTCTCCTTTTCCCACAATGTTTTCTGCCTATTTACAGACAAATTTCATTATTTGAGCCACAGTTTATTTGTCGTCTGCAAACCCTTTCAATTTGGACGTGTCTAAATTTTTGTCATTTGGTTAAGAGTCAACTTTGGTCTGCTGAACAAATAAAATGGATAGACCTCAATGAGAAAAACTGGCCTAAACACATGTACTGCTGTTTCAACAAATTTTTCAGACCATAATGTTTTTAAAGTAGCAGACAGTGGAGATCTAAGACTAAACCCTAAGGTCAGCTGGGGGGGTGGGGGAGTGCTAACTTTGTGGCTTCGATTTTTTTTTTTTGTGCCTGAATAGTGATTTACTGAAATGTTTCGGAGTAAATGAAAAAAATAGCTTAACCAATGTCACACTGTTTTTATTGTACATTGGTGCTACTTTTTTGGAAGTTGCTACCTTGGCAGCTAATTTTGTTGTGCTAGGAAAGGATTCTAACCCTTTACCACACAATCCTTAGATTAGAATAACCCTAACAAAGTCCTTTGAAAACATTGTGGGAAAAGGAGAAAATGTTGGTAACAAGCATTTTTTTCCTTTTCCCACCATGCTTATTTTACCTTTCAAAATAATTAAAAAATGTAATCATTTCCCCATAGTTAATGTTTTTCGTTTTTTGTATGCAAAAGCTTCTAACCCCTTACCACATAATTCCAAGTTTTAACGACCCTGAGGAAGTAGCTTTTTGAAAACATTGTGGGATAAGGAGAATATGCTGACAACCAGCATATTCTCCTTTTTCCCACAATGCTTTCTTTGCTCTCAAAGACAAATTCTTTTGTGCCACAGTTAAATGTTGTCTGCAAATCCTTTCAATTTGGACAAGTCTACATTTTTGTTGTGTGGTAAAGAGTTAATTTTGTGGTGAGGTAAAGAGTTATGGACTTGTTAAAGAGTAAAAGAAAATTCAGCTTGCCAAATGTCACAGTGTTTTGATTGTACATGGGGGTGCTAATTCTACTGCTCACTTTTTTTTTCAGCATGTGAAGTAAGTTAATGAAATTTTCACAAATGAAAGAGAAATCATCTTTCCCAATGTCACAGTGTTTTGATCTGTACTTGGGGGTACTAATGTACATTCAAATTCTACAATAGCAGCTCAAATTTTGTGCTTGGAAGAAAAACTAAAGAACATGCTCAGGAGTGAAAAGTTAGCTTTTCCGATGTCACAGTGTTTTGATTGTACAGTGGGGAGAAGGTAACTTTGCTGCTTAATTTCTGGTGCATGAAAAGCGATTTAGTGAAATTGTCGGAAGAAATTAACTTTCTCAATGTCACAGTGTTTAGATTGTACTTGGGGATATTACCTTTGCTTGTGAAGTTTTAGTTTATATAGTGTTCAATAGAAACTATGAAATCTTACATTTGCAGAAATACTCTATAATTGTGCTAGCCATAAGAGATTACTCTTTACTTTAATGTAAATATTTTCTTAATTTTGTCATCATGCATGAGAGTTTAATTGAATGAATGGTGTTTTATGCCACTAACAACATAATTTCAGTAATTCTGCTGTGATCAAAAGTCCCTTGCTCAAGGACACTTCCATGGGAGTTGGGTTGGTATCAAGCCTGGATTTTTAGCTTACAAATCCAGCTTCTCTACTCTTATCAACAAAATTTTAAAATTGTCCATATTTAATGTGCTTGCAGATAACAAATCAAATAAGGTCTATATGGCTGGATTTGCCTTTGAAGGAGCAGAAAACATTGTCAGAAAAGTAGAAATGGCTTTGAGCCCCAAGTTCCAGGCATACTTGAAGCACTTGAATTTTGACGGGAGTGTCCTTGGGCATGACACTTCTGGGCCCTACTCTAGCACTGGTGAAAACCAGGAATTACATGAATATGTGAGCTGTCGCTGTGATATGACTGAAATTATGTTGAAATCAGTGTAAAACAGCATTCAAACAATTCATCAATAAATTTCTTATTGATTAAAGTATGGTTTCATGTTTTTTTTGTCCTGGCTTTGTGAGAGAGCAAAATAAGGCAAAATAATTTGGATATTTCTAACATCCTAATTTACTTTTTACCTTCTTTTGCTCTCTCTTTCTCTCTCACTTCAAATTAAAGTAAGATTAAATATTAATTTAACTATTTTTTGTAGTTTTTGTCCATATTATGTCTCTGTGCTGTGTTGTATGTGATTTTTCAAATTTATTTTAATTACATTCACTTTGTATCAAACAGCTTTTGATTAAAACTTTACCAGATGACAGAATTTCAAGCTGGTCCAAATTGAAAGCATTTGCAGACAACAGATGAAATGTTGTTCAAATGATGGAATTTGTCTTTGGAAAAGTAGAAAACATTGTGTGAAAGAGAAAATACTGCTGCTGGTTACCAGCATTTTCTCCTTTTTACATTATGTCTTCAAAAGCCTGTGTCTCCCTCTCTGTTTCTCTCTTCAAGCTGGTACCAAATTGGGAACAAAATGATATGTTAAGTTGTAATTTTGTAGCTGATGTTGAAATAAATTATGTTTCATTGCTGTTTGTTTCAAGTTTTGATAACAGTTGATGTTGAAATAAATTACGTTTCATTGCTGTTTGTTTCAAGTTTTGATAACAGTTATTTTTTGACCAAACACCTTATTTAACTCTTTACCCGATGACAAAATTTAGGACATATCCAAAGTGAAAGCACATGCACACAACAATTACTAGATGCACCTTGAATGATGAAAATTGTCTTTGAAAAGGTAAAAAACATTGTGGGTAAAGGACGGAACGCTTTCAAAAGCCTTCCTTCTCGAGATTTTAAAACGCGTTTAAAGTACTGCATGATAAAAAATCTGGACTACTTCCACAAACTAAGTCTTGTTTTTAAGAGACATCTGTCACAGGGCCAGAAAATCAATTGATTGTTTTGTTAAGGGTAAAGCCACATTGACCCATTTTCCCACAATGTTTTCTACCCTTGTGAAGGCAAATCCTTTCATTTTAGCCAGGACAACTCTCTTGGGTCTCACCAGCCCTAGACTAGGTCTCTGAAGTGTCTTGCCAATGGATGCTCACACAAAATCTCAGTGCTTAGAGTGAGAATTGAACCTAGTGAAATGGATAACAAGATCCATTTTCTGCTTTCTTTATATTGTTTTCTACCTTCATTGACAGATTCCATCATTTGAACTTTACATTGTATATTATGGTAATCATCATCTGCATAAGCTTTCAGTATGGACAAGTCTAAGTCTGTGTTGTCTGATACACAAGTACTGATGAAAAGTATGTGAAAGAAGAAGAAATTGTTCATTACAAATGATTTCTCTATTTACTACAATGTTATAAAAAGTGGTTTTGCGTAAGAAAGAAATGTCTGAGGTGATGTGTTAAATCCACTTGAGCATACTCTGTGAAAACAGGGCTAAATGCATCTGCAAAAAGGATCAAACCAGGTCAGCTTGCACAATCCGAGCAGGTAGATCTGGGTAGAAACTTTTTGCTTTTGGTAAAATTTCTGCACGTCTAAGGACCATACAGTCAGTTGTTAGACAAAATGGGTTTTTTGATCCATAACTCTGTAATGACTTGCTTGATATGATGCATCACTTAAGTTGTACATGTTTAAACACATGTTTAATTCAGGGAAAAAAAACACACTTATACACTGATGGATTTTGACTTCAATTAGATTTTAATACAAGTAAAATAAAAACCAATACAATAAAAGTTTCAATAAATTCATAACATGAATTTATAGATAAATACAGAGGCACATAAATATACAGCAATTTAAGGTGTTACAGATTTTTTTAAATTTTTTTTTTCTCATTTCATTTTTTATGAAACTTTATTTACAGACAAACATACATGTTATCTCACATAATATGATAATGATTTCTAAGGTATGACTGAATGAAAAAAAAAAGAAAAATAAGAATCAGTTGACATTTATAAACACAAAATTCTTAAGACAATGTCTGCACAATGTATTTTATCAAATTTGATTTCAGATTTTTTTTGTTGCTCTATTTGTCTTCAACCCATCACTGCACAAATGCAACTTTTTACACATGTTGGCCAACATGTTTGGTAAATGTTATGAGAAAAGAAGCAGTTACTTTATGTAAGCTATTGTTCCTTTTTCCACAATGTCTTTCACACTGTGGTAAACGTTACGAGAAAAGAAGCAGTTTTATTACATTCTAATCAGTGAATTACTGGGATTTCACAGTGAATAACACCACTAGTGATGATAATTATGGTATCATCACAGTGAAGATATAGTTTTAGAATGTTTGCTGCTACTACTTTTTTCCTATATTGCTCATATTGTACCATTCTTGATAATTATAAGAATAAAAAAGAGTGAATTTGGAATATAATAAATAGGATAATCAACTGATTGTGTGTGATATTAAAAATGTCACTCGAATGGGGTTTGATGCAGTTAAAAAACTTGTCTTTCCGATTGGTTTTTTCAACCGCATCACTACCCACTCTGGTGACAGATTTTTCAATCACACACAACCAGTTAATTATCCTCTATAATTATGATCCTTTGTTTTCAAGCAAGTGTTTTTCCTTTGCAGGATTTGTCAGAGGGCTTGGTGGATTTACAGATGGTTTATACAGACATGGAAAAATCTGTGAACCAACTAATATGACTTGTCTTTATTCACTTGTAATAAACTTTTACCCCTTTTCCACAATGTTTTCTACACACTGTTGTTTAACAATACACATGTATTGTCATTCCCTTCAGATGTCTGATCATTGTGTAAATTGTTAGAGTTTTTGCTAAGTATATTATAGCCTAAAAAAAGTAATGACTAAAAAAGAAATCATTGTCTATGTTTCTGGAAGGGGTTCATCTTCTTTAATCAGTCCAAGTTCTCGTAAAAAGTTGTTTTCTTCCTCAATGTACGCATTATATTCCTGTTTCTGTCTGTACTCAATTTCTTCATCTGTGAGTACGACATTAGGAGCAATCTGTAATACATACAATGAACATGAAAATCAATCGATGGTTAAATTTTTGCAAGAGTAATGGCATAACTATCTTACAGCTTACTTTTTCACTTTCTCACTTTAGTTCAAGCCAAAGACTAAAATGGCATGTGAAATCGACTCTATAAACACACAGTGCAACGCAAGCGTCATATAACAGGCGTCATTCTATATGAAGTGACGTCATTCTATGTAAAGTAAGTCGCTCATGATTGTTTCGTGACTCCATCCTCCGATATTTTACCAATGAAAGTCACTCGACGTAAACAAATCGTCACTTTCCGCTACTCGACCAAGGAGGAAGGAAAAACTCAAGGATTTACCAATATTAATTGTTTTTGATAAAAAGTGACAACAATGGACCTATTTGAAATGTTACCGGTAAACATATATAAATCAGGAGTCTTTTCATGTTTAAGGATAGTTCGAAATTAGCCGTCATTGCATTGGAAATGGGATTGGAAGTGGGTGGAGTAATATTCTGAGCATCTGAAGTGACTGCGACTCTAATGCTTGATGACACATTAATTCTTCTTTGTCTTTTGGAAGGGAGAAAATATAATAGTAAAATAGTGGGGTTTTGTTTTGGTTAGTATTTGGAACAGCCATGGTGTATTCAAGGTAATATAACCTAGGTCCGCTCTTGTACACCAAGTATGAACTTGTTTTCCTTTGATCAAGAGCTGGTCATGTTAGAATCGAAGAAATCTTCTTTCTATCATGGTTTATCGTTCATTCTAACATGACACGTGAATTCGGCTCTATAAACACAGTGCAAGGAAAGCGTGGTAAAATCTGCGACATTCCACATGCAGAGTGACGTCACTCTGTATAAAGTAAGTTAGTGAGTTATTCAAAAGAACACAGTCGTCATCCGCGTTTTTACTCTAAGGATGAACTTGTTTTCCTTTCATAAAGAATTTGTCATGTTAGAATCGAAATAATCTTCTTTCTATCGTGGTTTGTCGTTCAATAAACCATGTTGTGAGTTATGAGGCGCAATGAATAAACCACTCAGGCTGTCGCCCTCGTGGATTATTTATTGTGCCTCATAACTCACAACTGTGGTTTATTGAATGATAAACCACGATAGAAAGAAGATTATTTCTTAAATAAAATATGGTTGTGAGTTATGAGGTGCAATGAATAAACCACTCACCTTCCCTTCTATTGTGGTTTACTGTTCAATAAACCATGGTTGTGAGTTATGAGGTGCAATGAATAAACCACTTAGGCAAGTGGTTTATTCATTCCCCCCATAACTCACGACCATAGTTTAATGAGTGATAAACTATGATTGAAAGAAGATTATTTCTTAAATGCCATCAAGAATAAATTTTCATCAGATTTGGAAAGCATCCAAGCAGAAAATGCAATGTCCTTTAAAGGTAGTCTGCTCGAAAATGTTCCAGAAGGTAACAACCTAACTTACAAGAATCACTCTCTACTTCACATATCAGAGAAAAGTTTGACAGACAAGCTTTAACCCTTTACCACTCAACAAAAAGTTTTGACGCAACTCTAATGAAAGCATTTTATTGAGCAGACTAATAGACATGGTTCAAATAATTCCATTGTTTTTGACAAAGTACAAAAAACTTTGGGAAAAGGAGAAAATGCTGCTTAACAGCATTTTCTCCTTTTCCCAAAATGTTTTCAAAAGCCTCCTGCCTCAGGGTCATTAAACGTCAGGATTGTGTGGTAACTTTACCAGACTCCAAATTCTGTATTTGTCCAAATTGAAAACATTTGAAGATAACATGTTAGATGTGGTAAGAATTATGGAATTTGTATTTGAGGATTTTGTTTTCAAACGTCCTACTCCTCAGGGTCACAAAAACATGGAATTATTCAATAAAGTGTTTAATGTTAAATTTATAAAAATAATTTTTTTATTTCTTTATTCCATCTCCTCCTTTTGCCAAAAAAAAAAAAGATAAAATCAAATCCCAGAAAGGTGCAAAGGTTACACATTTTGATACACCATACATCATTTATGTCCAAGTAGGGTTTAATTAAAGTCCCAGTAGCGACCAAAGGTTAACAATACGATGTTAAAATGTATCTAAATTTAAACCATACCTTTAAAAGTATGGAAATTATTATGAAAATGACAGTCTGTTATTGTATGGTCGGTCAAAGAGTTAGCCGTTGGCAGGAATATAAATTTTACAATCAGGTAAAAAGTAAACAAAAGATAGAGCAACCTGTGAAGTTTTGACCTAGTTTAAAAATTCGTTTTCTGCCAGTGAATTACACTTATACGGTGACAGATTGTCATTTGAACTTGCTTATAAAAGCATTTTTTTCTTTAGCTACTATTTATTTCACTCATTCACATATCAAACCTTAGCTCACTGAGAATGTGCATATCGCAAAAGTTGTTTACGGTTGTCTGTAGAAAATTCGTTCCAAAACAGCAACATAGTAATGATGATGTTTTTGGTTCATGTGATTTGAATTTATCTGCTTGGTACAAGCTTTTTTGCAAGCAACAGACTATTTTCTCACATAAAGATCATCAAAAGAATATTTAGCAGTGAGAGAATAATGAATTTTGTAACAATGACTGTCGTAAATCCTCGAAAAGAAATTGTCATCACAGGTACATAACTAAAATTGCAGCCTCTAGATTACAAGACTGCATGATTGTAACTTCAACCATATTTCCAGTTTCCGCAGCAAAAATACTTCAAAGTGCACAAAAATTCACATCAAGTAAGAAATATATCAAGAACAAAAAATGTGAAAAATGAATGAGTGTGATGAAAGAAAGTGTTTCAAAATTGATCATGACAAACCCAATTTCTCATACGAGGTATTTGTTTGAACACTGAGAAACTGAAATGTTTGTGCTGATGCAGTTGAAGTAATGGTGCCAATTACTTACTGCTTCTCTTGGCTAAAATTGGCAGAGAATAAATTACTCGGATTTCTTTACTTGTCATAGTGTAACCCATTAGTGTACGAGCTATTTTACCAACCAAAATCTATTCAAAATTACACAAAGTACAAACATTTCAGAAAAAAAAAGTTTTCAACAATATAGAAAATATTGTCAGAATAGGAGCAATTGTCTGTAACAAGCAATTAACCCTTTTCAGACAATGTTGTGCTATCAGCTATAGGAGCATACAAAGTTGTATTTATACTTAAGTGTGTAAACTGATTTTTTCTGTTTGTCAGTTTTAATGTATTGTGATATTCGAAGGAAAGCAGAATGCACTTTTCTCAATTCCTTTTCGCATGTTTTCATACATTTCAAAGGAAATGTCTATCTTGGATTAAATGGAAAACATGTTAATAAAACAGAAGCAATCTCTTGTTTCAAGTAATTGCTTTTCTTCAAACAATGTTTACAAAAGTTGACTAATATTGATATGATGGAGTTAATAGTTCAGGTGTTACCAACCAAACCTTGGGATGTTCATTTTTGAAAACATTGTCGCAAAAGGAGAAAATGCTGGTTACCAGCATTTTCTCCTTTTACCACAATGTTTTCTACCCATTTGAAGACAAATCTAATCACTTGATATGATACAGTAAATAGTTCAGGTGTTATCAAACAAACCTTGGGATCTTCATTTTTGAAATCAATGTTGCAAAAGGAGAAAATGCTGGTAACCAGCATTTTCTCCTTTTCCTACAATGTTTTCCACCCTTTTAAAGACAAATCTAATAAATTAAGCCACAATTCATCTGTCTTCTGCAAATGCTTTCAATTTAGATGTGCCTAAAATTTGGTGTCTGGTAGAGACTGGAATAAGAAACAGAAGCTTACCCCAGCTTTTCTTTTAGCCTCTGCCTCCATCTCACGCTTCTCTTGTTCCCTGAAATCCCATCTCTGGACCACAAACCCGCATCTTTTAACTTCTCGGTCAAAGTAGTTCATTACACCTTGGTACTGAAAAAAAAATCAAACTGGTCTCATCCATCACTGTTAATTGACACAGACTTGAAAATAATCAAATCTTTAACCCTTTACCACACGGCAAAATTTAAGGCCTATCCAAATTGAAAGCATTTTCAGACGACAATTTCATAGTGGCTCAAATGATGCAAGTTTTCTTTGATACAGTAGAAAACATTGTGGGAAAAGGAGAAAATGCTGGTTACCAGCATTTTCTCCTTTTCCCACAATGTTTTCAAAAGGTCTCTTCTTCAGGGTTGTTAAAAGGCAACATTGTGTAGTAAAGGGTTAAAATTTCTATATTCAGAACAATGCTGTTTAATGCTTTACCTAACAACAAAATTTAGACTCGATCAAATTCAAAGCATCTGTAGGCAACAAATTAAGTTTAAATAAGTGGGAAAAGGAGAAAATGCTGGTTACCAGCATTTTCTTATTTCCAACAATGTTTTCAAAAGTCTTCTTCAAGGTCATCAAAACTCGCGATTGTGTGGTAAATGGTTATTGTAGATGGCTGTTTAATGCAAGTGGCTGTACACAAACACTAAACTGTACACTGCAACAAGAGTGCCATATGCCAACTGATCCATACCAAATAATCCTGTCTTTAACAACACTGAAGAATCTTGTGTTTAATAACCATTGTGTTTAACAAGCATTTTCTCCTATTCCTTTCTACCCTTTTGAAGACAAACACAATTAATGAGGCAACATTTAATTTGTTGTCTGAAAATTCTTTGCATTTGGACAAACCAAACATTTTTTTATTTGGTAACAAGTGAGGTTGCTATCACTCAAAGTACAGATTCAAGAACAGACTACACAGAACATTTGAGCTGTAAATGAAATGTCTCCTTACAACATCAAGGGAAGATGGTACAATAAAGATTTATGTTATTAAGTTGCATTTTTGACAACTCTAGGCTTTGATGCTCCTAAAAGCTAAATTTCATTTATTCTATAGAACTTCATACTTTACTTTGTACCAAACAACAAAATTTTAGACTTGTTAATTTGCAAAGCATTTGCAAAATGACAAATTGCATATGATGGAATTGGTCTTGAATACAATAGAAATCATTTTGCTAAACGATGAAAGTGTTGGATACCAGGATCTCTTTTTTTCCGGCAATGTTTTCAAACGCCTACCTCATTAATTTTTGGTCATAAAAACAGCAGAATTTCTTGGTAAAGGTTAAAGACCATTCATTTCCTTGGCAATTGGTGTGCAGACTGACATCATTTATGAATTAATTAATAAAAAATATGGTCTGTTACAAGTTATACAATAGAGGGCAATTTCAGGACAGGAAAATTTAAGTTCTGTGTAACAAAGAAAACATTGTGAGAAACTTGGTAAATGCTTGCTACAACCTACCAATCCTTCTTGCACAATGTTTTAACAAAAAGTCTCATAAAAGGGATGTGAAGAGTCAATTTTTTCATTAAAATGTTTATCCTTATTACAAAAACATTGAAATACAATTATTTATATGAATCATGCTATGTGAAACGAGGGTTATAATGTATCTGCAAAAAATATCGACCCATGTCAGCCTGCGCAGTTAGTCAGACTGACATGGATCAAAATTTTTCGCTATTTGTGAATTTTCTGGAAGTCAAAGGACCAGTCTACCTCATGATCAAGCTGTCTGTTAGACAAAATGAATTTTAAGGATCCATAATTCTATGATGAATTGACTGGTATATTGCATGCATCAAGAGATGCATTTAACTCCTTTCTGCTACAGCATGTCTCATATCATTTTACCTCATTAGGTGTAGAATGTCTCAGAGACCAGGGTATCTCCAGTATATGTAGGGTACCAGCTCCATCTCCTACTGCCAGTAAATGCTGTTTCTCTGTTGTTTATTAAACGAGAAGAAATCTTTTGAACAATAAATCTAACAGAGTCCATTTATCAACTACTTACAGGTAACTCAAAAAAAACAAGAGTTTGACCAACCTGAAGAAGCAGGCTTGAAAATTTTGTGGGAAAAGGAGAAAACACAGTTAACTTTTCTCCTTTTTCCACAATACTTTTTTCCTGTTCAGCAACAAGTTCACGGTGTTTTCATGAATGTTTACATTGTTGTCTGCTAAATTTTTTCAACAATGTTTTCTTTTCTTACACAGACAATTTTCTATTTTTGAGCAACAGTTAGTTGTCATCAGCAAAATGCTCTAGATCAGGCTCAGATTTTTTTTTCATCTGGTAAAGAATTACCGTTAATAGAGATAGTCCTAGGATAGTTAGTGCTTTATCATCTCAGTCTGTATTCACCAATCATTCATTCTTAGTCTTATTCTAGACTTTAAAAGTAACACAACTTCTGACTGGCTAAACCAAATGGTATAGCCAATCAGAAGTGGTGTTACTTTGGAATTTAGAAAATTTTTTAGAAAAAGAAAAACCTAGTCCAAGAATGTTCAGAAGAATGGTAGGTGAATATTGATCCAGTACTTACGAGATACAGGGAATGGGTAGATAGTTGTGATCGCCGACGGTGAAACACTTTGAGTAACAGATGGTTCATGGGTCTTGTCTAAGATATCCCAAACGTCCACACTTCCATCCATCTTGGATATGTAAAATACTCCGGGTCGTGAGGGAGACCAGTGTCCCGATGTGAGACGTATTGGATTGGGCGCACATTGCAAAATAGGTCCCGACTGAAATTGATATAAGGGCATAAAATGTACGTAAGCACTCATAAACTATCTGTATATGTTACCTATGTACTTGCTATTATGTGCATATTTAAAAAAAACTTGCACCCTTCAAACATTTCTTTTTACTTCCCAATATCGGACAGATTTGAAAATATTGAAGGAAAAGGAAAATTTGCTTGTATTTGCCTTAAAAGTTTTGTTCTTAATTTGTAAGTTTCTAACAGTTAATTGTAGAACTTAAAACACCCTGAAAAGTCAAGGCTAAGGTCTTGATAGTACAAATCAATGTTCCAAAAGATACCAAAATAACAAAGAGAATTTAAACATCAGAGCAATCTGATAATGTTCTGCAGTGACATATGCATATGAAATATTCTGTAAGAAGTTGTTGTTTTTTAACCCAGCTTTTAAAACTTTACCAAACAATCCTGAATTTTAACGACCCCGAGGTAGAATCCTTTTAAAAAGCATTGTGGAAAAAGAAGAAAATGCCGGTTACCATCATTTTCTTCTTTACCCACAATTTTGTCTACTCTCTCAAATACTGAAGACATTTGGTCCACATTTAAATTGTCGTCTGCAAATGCTTTCAATTCCGCCAAGTCTGCAGTTTTGTTGTCTGGTAAAAAGTTAATATATTCACAAACTAATTTTTACTTTATTCCGAAGAATTAAAAAGTTTTATATACTCCTAAGTCATCTGATAATACAAATAAAACAAAAGATCTCTGATGGTCCAGTATCAACCATTTGAGTTAATTTTGTTAAATCCTTTACCACACAATCCTGGGTTTTAACGATCCTGAGAAACAGGCCTTTTGAAAACATTGTGGGAAAAGGAGAAAATGCTGATAACCAGCATTTTCTCCTTTTCCCACAATGTTTACTAGACTATCTAATACAAACCCATTATTTGTGCCATATAAATGTTGTCCCCTGCAAGTGGTTTCAAATTGGACTATTCTTAAATATTGGCGTTCGGGAAAGAGTTACCCAGTAAGTACATAAAGTCTAATGTGTAGCTTTAGTTCTACATCCAAAATGTTATGATACAAGCCAAAACAAAAGTTGACTTAAACAATGGCACATCAAACTAAAATAAGAACCCTATAACCAAACAGTAATGTTAACTGTCACCTTCTTCACTTCATATGATACAACATTACAATTCATATAGTTAAATCTAACACACAAATAAGAATTCATTTTTTTTTCATTACTAAACAATGCCCTATTTGACAACCCTAAGGAAGGAGGTTTTCAAAAACATTGTGGGAAAAGGAGAAAATGCTGGTAGCATTTTCTCCTTTTCTCACAATGTTTTCCACCCTTTCAGACTTAAATCATATAACTATAATATGGATAGGTCTAAAATTTTGTCAATCGGTAAAACATAAACCAAACAGCATCACTAACTGGCAACTTGTGAACTGCAAAACATACTGTGTAAAGATTTACATAGCACATGTATTAACAAACACAAAATTAGTTAGATTCAAGTTTTTAAATCACAGAAAATTAATCATCTCAAAATACATACTAAAAACAATCATCAAAGTAAATCAACAAACTTAATCATTAAACATTTATCATTAACTACCTTCACAGCTTCATTTTCCTTTGGATCAAGGTCCTAGAAAAGATTTGTAAGTGTACTTTATACTTCATATTCTCAGTTTTCCGCACTAAGATCTACTTAACTCCTTACCATACAACAAAATGAAACCTTTTTTTTAATCTGAAAGCCTTTGCAGACAACAAAATACTCTGTTTGGACGGAATTTGGCTTTGGACCGATGAAAAACATTGTGGAAAACAGAAGAAATGCTGATTACTTGCATTTTCCCCATTTCTATAATTTCAAAAGCATTTCTACTTAGGATATTGCAAACAGATTGGTTTAACAGTTTGCAGTAATTCTTCAAATGATAAACTTTTCAAAATTGAATGCATTTTCAGACATCAAATTCAGTGTAGCTTGAAAAATGTTTTCTGTCATTGAAATAGCAAAAAACATCAAAGGGAAAGTAGAAAATTTTGTAAGCAAAATGTTTTCAAAAGCTTCATAAAACACAGAGTTGTCTGGTATAGAATTAACACTTTACCAAATGACAACAAAACTGATCTGTCTAAATTCAAAGTCTTTGCAATTGACAAAATTCTAATTAGATAGGATTCATCTCTGAAAACATAGAAAATATTAACGGAAAAGAAGAAAATGCTGATTCTAACATTTTCTCTTTTCCCAAAATGTTTTACACCCCTGTATAGGTTGTTAAAATTTGGTAATACCTATTATCAACAGTTATCTCGTTTTGAGCCCTCTTGGTAAGGAAATGAACAAGACTAGCAAGAAAGCGTAATATTATTGAACTTAAACTGATCCCATAATGAAGCCAAATCATTAATCAAATTACATGTATAATGAAAAAAGAGAAAAAGAAAATGAGTAATAAAGGCCTTAATATACTTAACAGACATAGCATTCCAGTGAAATGTGCCTCATTAGTGTAGATGGCTATGTTTGATTGGACTTCATACATGATGCCACTGAGTTTTGTTTATACACGATCCCGATAGTAGGTCAAGATGAGCCTTTCATTTGAAGAGCTCCACTCATGATAATAAGAAGTATAGAACATGGATGAAACAAGTGAAATAGTACTACAGTTACCAATCATTTTACATATAATGAACTGATTTAATTCTTTACCAAATGAAAAATTTTCAGACCAATCTAAATTGAAAGTAATTAATCAAAGCATTGAAAATGCTGATGTGGCATTTGTCAAGGAAGCCACTGTGTGGAATTAATAATATGAAGAAAAAAGACATATTATTCAAATATTAACTTGAAAGTAAACCTAATAAGCAAATTAATACCTCTTTTTTTTGGTTAAAGGGAGAGTACTAGTGCCAAAGTTTGGATTATTTGTGTACTGGTGGTCTCCCTTTGATCATTCACAGGAGGAGTCAGGAGTAATGTCCCTTGACAGTAGGATGCATAATGGGTAGAGAGAGAAACCATGCATATATATCGAATAAAATTAAGTTTATACCTGAAAACTATGATTTTGACATATCTTTGGCCGTCAAGATCTAATTCCCAACACTGAAAACTATGGTTTTGACATATCTTTGGCCGTCAAGATCTAATTCCCAACATTACAGTCAATTATTTCGATCTGTAAATATTCATGCACAATCAAATGGTTTAGTGTGCAATCATGGGACGAACAATCCCAGGGACGAACTGGCTCTGGAACGAACAAGCCTGGAACCAACGCGGTCAGTAGACAAATTTTGTGTATATCATTGTGCCAATAGAAGGCTAAGAGCAGGTGAAGCGCTTTTCAATTAAAAGGAAGTATTTCCACGATTGATGGCCTAATCCAGTTTATTTTAATACGCCATTTCCATTTACATATCTGAGTGCTATAGAAAAACTCATTTGACGAAGAAAATTGAGTTTAATTGGGTTCATTTCCTTCGGTTTTGCACAAAATATGATACATGGTCTTCAAAATTCAATACTGAACATTTAATATTGAACTCATAGTGGCATTGTCTTCGACAAATGCCACAAAAATGACAAATGTGACTGAAATGATTGGAATTATCCCTAAAAGGATAGAAAACATTGTGTGAAAAGGAGAAAATGCTGGTTACCAGCATTTTCTTCTTTTCCCTCAACGTTTTCACAAGGTTTCTTTCTCAGAGGTCATTGTAACAAGGAATTGTTTGGTAAAGAGTTAATTCAAAAGTCCAAAGCCTTCCTTCTCACAGTCTTCATTACTGGTTAATGTGTTAAAAGGTGCCTTACAACCAATTGTCTATCAGAAAAATTTAAGATGTCATTTATGTTATGACTTAGAGTTAACATATTGCAGTAAAAGTAATACAGTTTGGTAAAATATAGTGAGAAAAAAGGGGTATTGCCTGTAAAAGGCAACTGTTACTTTTTCGGAACTGTTTTACAGTTTGCAACAATATCAGTCATTTACATTAGGTCTGAAAATAGCCTGTACAGTAAGGGGTTAACCCTTTACCACACAATCCAAACTTTGAAAGACCCTGAGAAAGAGGGCTTTTGAAAACATTGTAGGAAAAGAAGAAAATGCTGGTAACCAGCATTTTCTTCTGTTCCTACAATGTTTTCTATACTTTGAAAGACAAATTTTATGTTTTGAGTAACATTAAATATGTTGGGTGCACATGCTTTGAATTTGGACTTGGACTTGGGCTTAAATTTCTTTGTGTGGTAAAGAGTTTATAACTTGAAAGGACAAAATTAATTACTTGTATGCAAAAAACAAATAAACAGATTGGACTTTGTTATTACATTAACTAGGGTATCAAACAATTAAATATTTAGATATTTTTCCTTTCCAAAGTACTATAGAGCCAGTATTTATCTTTTTTTTTCTTTTACAGCCTTACATATTTGGAAACTTATCAATTTATTCCAGCATCGAAGTATTTACAGTAAGCAAATGTAATTAACTATTTACTTATATTTGTATATCATCATTTTTTAAAAACAAATATTTCTTGTGTGTAGAACAGAACGTTTGGTTATAATTTTTCAAAGTGACCGTTCTAAAACACCTAAGTAGTTAAAAAAAAACCAGTCTCTGTCACAACTATTGAAGAATTACAATTTATCATCCCACTGCTATGTTCTATCCTATTTTTTCACTCCTAAACATAGATCTATTTTGTAGCACAGTATTCTCTGATTTACATTCAAGGACAAGAAGGAAACCCAACATCTAAAATTATTTTTTTCAAGTAACTTTCTGTGTAACAAGGAAAAAAAGTTGAGAAATTCTATGTAACAATGATTTGTTTATTTTTCCCAAAAGTTTTGCCAAAAATCATCTTCTGGGTCAACAGAATGTTGCTCTCGTGATGCGAAAGAGAGTATGGTGTTCATTATAGAAAATCAATGTTTATGCCATATTTATTTTATGCTTTCTGAAATCATGAAATAACAGTGAAATGTTTTTCGATATTTCATGGTTACGACCAGTGAAAAATTCCAATTTTATTTTCTAACTCTTCAGTTGAAGGCGGAAACGGTAGTTCCTGTGCACTAGTTACCTAAGTAAAATGCACATGCCACTCAACCAGATAGACAGGACGTAATTTACCCTACATTTCTCGCACTTTACTTCATATTGTAATGCCTTGTTATGCAGAGGGGGTATGCCACGGGGAACTACCCAAAAGAAATGTACTGGATTTTGACGTAAGTCCCCCAAAACAAGGGTTAGAAGCATGAAATAAATAGAATTTTTTTTTTTTTTTTTTTGGTGAAAGATCGAAATTTATTTCATCTCGTGAACATCTTTGGTAATATTTTCACATGTGGCTGTGCCACTCATGAAAATATTACCGATGATGTTCACGAGATGAAATAAATTTTGATCTTTCACAGAAAAAAACAAAATTCTCTATGAATTATCTCAGCACATTCACATTATGTGATATGGGGTAACAACAAAACAAGTATTTGTAATTATTATCAGGTCTGTTTGTTAAACATGCTAGAAATCAGCAATAGTAACTTTATATGGGAATGATAAAATAAATGAAGAAAAAAAAAGTGACAAACATTTTGTATTAGCAATTAACTCTCCCACACAACAAATTTTAGACTCTCCCAAATTCAAAACATCTGCAGATGACAAATTCAAAATAGATACAAATGAGCTTAAGTTCTGTGATAGGATAGAAAACATTGTGGGAAAAGGAGAAAATGCTGGTCAGCATTTTCTCCTTTTCCCGCAATGTTTTCAAAAGGCTTCTTCCCCACGGTCGTTAAAACAAAGGATTCTTTGCTAAAAGGTTAATAATAAGAAAAAAAAAATAACTTTTTTACACTCTGACAGTTTAGTGTTACTCATCTTTTCTCATATGTGACAAAACTTGACGCATGCTCTGTTAAAAGGGGGTATAATGCATTTTCAAAAAAGTATCGACCCAGGTAAGCCTGTCAGCGCAGGCTGACCTAGGTCCAAACTTTTTGCTATTGGTCAATTTTCTGCACATTACAGGATCAGTGTACCTCATGATTCAATCAGTTGTAAGATAAAATGGATTTTATGGATCTATAATTATGCAATAACTGCCTTGTATAATGTATTATTGAGTTGCAGTAAACCCCTTCTTGCGAGAGCATGGCTCATGTATTAAGTTCTTATGTTTAGTGCAATAACGATCTGCAAAGAATGAGATTGTTAGTGAACATCATTCATTGTCATGAAATATAAAAACAAAATGTGAGTGAAGTAAAATTTTCACTGATAAAGATTTTTTGTACCATCCAGCAAAAGTAATCCATTCCTTCATACCTAGTAACTGCATTATTCATGGGCAGCTCTTTATAATATATTTATAACAATAACATTTACAATCATGCACTTAGAATGTCAGGAAGACTTTGGTTGTATTTGTGGAAAAACAAATCAAACAAGATCAGACAACATAACAGAATGTGCAACCTGATCTCTGATTTATGTAATTTGACATAATCTATTTTCTAACTATTTAACAGTTTAACCATTTTACCAAACGGCAAAATTTTAGATCCAACGATACTGAAGATATTTAAAGCCAACAATACAAGTATTTTTCAAAGATTTGGATTTGAACTTCAATAGGTAGAAAATATTGTGGGAAAAGGAGAAAATGCTGGTTACTAGCATTTTTTCCTTTTCCCACAATATTTTCAAAATACTTTATTCAAAGGTTCACCAGAACTCCGGATTGAGTGGTAAAGGGTAAAAATTGCAAAATTTTTCTGCTACCTGCAAACATTTGTTTCCCTTTTTTTTTTTTTTAGATTTAAAGGATTCAGTAATACAGGGTGTCCGGAAAGTAAGGTAACACTTTCGTACATTTATAAAATGGCTTTTAATTTCAGATGAAGAAATACAAATATATCTACATGTTTACAGAATGTGTAAGTTTTTTTAGAATTTCATTCAATTTTCATTACATTACACACTTTTATACAGATTTGAAATCAAAAGTACCTTTTTGTCATTGGCGTCATTTTAGAAATTAATGATGTTGTCTCACTTCCTGCTGCCTGGACATGTTTGTAAACAAAATATGCGATTTTGGGGCACATGAACAACCACACTGTTTCACTCACAGACAGACAGTGAAAAACTAACTGTATGGTAGTCAATGTTATGTCACGATCTTATTAGGCCATATGTCTTTAATGACAAAGTTAATTCCTAGCACTACCTATCGCTTTTGAAAGACATGTTTGTTCCTGCACTTGAAAAGAAGTCCGCCAAAATGCAAAACATGTAGTTTATGCAGGATGGTGCCATGGCACATGCATCTAATACTGTGACAGGTTTATTTTACGATACATTTGGTGAAAGGGTAATATCAAGACGATATCCAGGGGTAAAAGATTGTGGAATATCGTGGCCTGTGAACAGTCCCGATCTTAACCCTTGTGACTTCTCCCTATGGGGTAATTTGAAGTCGCAAGTCTACAATCCGACGCCAGTAGCACAGACATGTTGTTAAAAAACATTCGAAGTGAATCAAACAGATTGATATTACAAATGTGCGTTAAGTGATTTACATTTTCATTGTTCATGTCGGGCATGGGAAGAGTATAAAAGGCTAACATATTGACAATGTCATTAATTACAAAAATGACGTCATTGACAAAAAAGTACTTACGATTTGGAATTTGTACAAAAATTCTGTAATGCAATGAAAATTGAATGAAATTATCACACAAAAAACTTTCATATCTAATATACATGTATATATATTTTTATCTATTCATCTGAAATATAAAGCCGTTTTATAAATGTATAAAAGTGTTACCTTACTTTCCGGACACCCTGTAGTACCACTTTTCATTCAAACCATAATTTGTTATAAAAGTATTTCTCTTTCAAAAGAGTCTCATGCACTTTTCAAACAGAAAACCATCCTATGACAAAACATGGCAAAAAAAAACTAGAAGTGTTGCAAAGCTGATAAATACCCCCCCACCAACACCTTGTCACTGAAGCAGCAAAATCAGAGAATGGAAATGATTTTCAAAACAAAGTTCACCTGTGACCTTGACCATTGACCCATGTGACCGAAAAGCAAAAGGGCACCTCCTTGGATCATGAGCAACACTTGTATAAAGCTTTAGGGTATTTGGTCAAACAGCTTTTGAGTTAGAGCACGGAAGCAAAAAAGTCTACAGACAGACAGATGGACGGATAGACAGACAGACATGGTGAAACCAGTATACCCTTCTCTTCTTTGTAGGTGGTAAGTATAAAAATGAATTGAAAAGATTTTATAATAAGGAATGGATTACCAAGCTGATAGTATTCTGATCAAATTACCTAAAAAAAAAATAGCTTACTATTCTAGATCACAGACTAGCAGTAAGTCCTTTTTCCTTCAAAATGATTTAGTTGCACATATAACTTACCGTTTCTGGAGAAATGGGATTATTCTTGTCAATCTATATTACACAACAATAATAAGACATAAAATGCATGAAAATATTCATAAAAACAAGCTACAAGTTACTTTTAACTGTCACTTCAAAATAAAACAAGCAATTTTGTTGAAATGATATCCCCCGCCGAAAAATTTACTTGACCGCGTAACTTAAAATCACTCCCAGTCGGCCATTTTTCATTGAATCAAAAAAAAAAAAAAAGTGTATCGGCGGAATGGTTTATTGTACACATGTATAAAGTTTCATGAAACTCTGTCCAATGGTATTGGAGATATTCTCCCGGACTGACACATGGACGGACGGACAACGCTAAAACTATATCCCTCCGCCTTCAGCGGGGGATAAAATATGTCGCTATATGTTCAGCTCACACCTAAGAGAATGGAGAATGTTACTAAATATAAGCAAGGTAGGCAACCCCTTTAATGCACACCCTTAAATACCAACTTGACGAATACAATGGCATTTTCCCTCAATTGCACAAGTACAGACAACAGATTGACATTTTAGATTTCAAAAGAAATATTTTAAACTTCTGGCTGACCAACAGATTGAAAAAACAAATAGAAGGGACAGCACTCTAGGTTGAACACATTTGCCTTACATACTTTAACCTTTTACCAAACAATACCGAGAAAGAAAGCTTTTTGAAAACATTGTCGGAAAAGAAGAAAATGCTGATAACCAGCATTTTCTCCTTTTCCCACAATTTTTCAACTCTTTCACAGCCAAATCTCATTTTTCCAGTCGCATTTAAATTGACGTCTGCAAATGCTTTCAATATGGACGACAACTTATTGTCTTTTGGTAAAGAGTTAAGCCATGCATCAAAAGGAGGTATAGGCTGTAAGAATTAACTTGGCAGTCAACCACTTTATTTTTCATCCCAGTGGCCTGCAGCCACATCCAAAATATTTGCCGTAAGTCTATGTAAGCACATGCATCATAACAGTGCTTTATCAATCTGTTGCTTTATGGACACATGAAGTGCATACTCTTTTACTGTCTGAAAACATTGCAAAAAAAGTTGCTTCTTATTCATGTTGATCAATTCTCATTCTTTATCTTCATACTGCATTTCATATGGCACCTCACGATGATTTCCAAAGTACCTCTATCTAAAATGCAGAGAGCTGTAACACAGTGCCACCCTGCCAGGTCAATTCTTACAGCTTACAATAGTAATAAAAAGGAAAAGCAAGATGCATATTTGCATGATTCCAGGTGTCAGTACTTTTTTTCACTCATTTTCATGGTCTGTATAGATATTTGATAGGAACCTGTTAACCTCTTCCATAATAATCAACATTTCTGACCCAGAAATATCAGAAAATATTCATGGGAAAAAACTATCAGACTGGAACCCAGACTAGGAGGGTATATGATCGTTCTCTAAGCTGAAGTATGTATTTATCCTATAAATTACGATTAATTTCATCTTGACTTTACCTGGATGACAAAAATCGATATATGGAATATATCTGAGCCCAGGGATAGCAAAAGAAAAAAAAAACCTTGTTGAAACTGAGTAAAGTTGCTAATGACAGGCAATTATTAAATCTGCCATATTGTCTGCAAAAACTTTTATGGGCGATATGAATGGGTTTTGTAATGGGTTAGAAATGGTGAAAAATACTTTGAAGATAATTTTTGTCTGCTTTTGATGAAAAAAATATGTTTTGATCCCAGGACACCATACATTATCATTGCTTTCATGTAACTTGTTCAATAACTTAGAAAACCTTTAACTCTTTCACAGACAACAAAATGTGCTATTGGTCCAAAAGCATTTGCAGACAATATTTGAAAAATGGCTCAAATGGTCAAATCTGTCTTTTGATGGGTAGAAAGCATTGTGGGAAAAGGAAAAAAAGTACTGAAAATAGCATTTTTCTCCTTTTCTGACAATCTTTTCAGCCTTCTGACAGCCTTCTTTTTTAGGGTTGTAAAAACTCTGGACTGTTTGATAAAGGTTGGTTATATGAATGAAAAAAATTCTTCCATCCCCATCTAGGGACAATACAAAAATACTGTGACATCCAATATTCTAAATTTTTTCCATTATACCTTTGATTTGGAAGAGTGCAAAAGCTAGGAATGTGGATATAGGATTAAAAGACTGAATCTACAAAAACAATACATTTGCTATAAATTACCTCATAATGACAAGATTCTAATTAAAGAAACTTACAGTAACAGCTTCTTTCCACACAGAGAACGTCCATCCCCCAACACACAGCACTATGTCCTTGAAGAAAGGTGACCTCTGGACAGTGGTCACCTGTCCATCATGTAAGGTATGGTAGAAATCTGGCTTGGGCGCTGATCAATAAAGTAACAATGTTTAACCCTTTACCACACAATACAGAATTGGGCATTTGAAAAAAAATCAGGGCATTTACCAAATTTTGAATTAGACATTATTTGCTCTCTAACTAGGCAGTCAGAAGTTTAGTTGCCTAGTGCTACTCCTAAATATGAGAAAATAAAAGAAAAACCAAAACAACATTTCTTTAAAATCTCAATTTGGTAAATACTAGGTTGGCATTACTGATTGCCAAAATCGCCATTGGCGATTGAGTTTTACTGCTGGCGACTATAAACACAAAAATTGCTGATATTGGCGATTGTAAAAAACGTGATGAGATAAAATGGCCGACAGTGAAATTCTTATCAGTTTTGTATATTGAACACTTCGTAAACTGTGAAATCAGCCTACCCTAACTTGATTATCATATATACCGGGTATCCTAAGCTGATAACCCTTTGTATCTCCCTTAACTACCCGATAGACGAAGATCTGATAACAGTCGCCCTCGGCCAGATACCGGGTAGTCTTGTTCTATAAATAGAATACATGAGCAATCGCAACTTTTTGGACGCAGTCGTGCTGAACAAATTACATGTTAGTGAGTTTTTACTTTCATTTATCAAGTAAATTTGAGAGCATCAATCGCAATCTTTTTCTGAAATACTTGAGCTTTTAAGCTTTGTGTGCCCTTATTAGATTCTTTTCTAGTGAAATTACTCTTTTTGTAATAAGGTAATGAATGCTAGATCCATATTTCGTAAAATGAGACACAGATCTATTGTTGCCTGATAATTTTTGGAGATCGGCAGCTTCAAGAAAGACTATGATTGTGTGAAAGGATATTTCTTAAATCCTTTGAAAGACAATACAGATATTTTGCAATGAATTTAATCAAATTTGGATCATACATATGTCTTGCAATGCATGAAATTGATGATTGGTTTGAAGAAATTAAAATAGCTGTTTAGCAGAGGGCACAATTTCAGACTCGATCAGATTGAAAGAAATTGCAGACAACAATTTAATTGTAGCTCATGAGAGGTGTTTAGCCTTTTCAAAGATAGAAAACATTGTTGGAAAGGGAGAAAATGCTGGTTCCCATCATTTTCACCTTTTCCTAGCTTTTACAATAGCCAATAGGATCGTTCAAACTGGGGATGGTGTGGTGAAGGGTTAAGCCCGATTAAAATACACATATTGTTTTGTTTTTATAAACCTTTAAATCATTCATCAGCCTACAAGCACAGGAATTTTTAGCTGACTTTCAATACTTGGCTCTCTGTTGTATGTAATCTGACCATCAAAAATATTTAAATGAACTGAAAGACTTACAAATTATATCAGTGATGCAAAGCTGTAGATCTAGCTAAAATTTATATTGATAATACATGACTCAATTTCATGAAATACACAGAAAATGACACAATCAAAGACCAAGTCACAGTGATTAGGCTCACTGACTGAACCCCGGTTTTGACCGACAAAACTTTTGGCTACTAAAAATTTTTGGATGGCGCCAACCTAGAAATACCTCTAAAAAGGGCTTTATCTGCACAAAGATTCACAAGAAGGGCAAATATGTACAAATTTATTTCACATTTAAAGTAGAATTTTGTTTTGATACTGCCAGAAGTTTGCATTTGTATTGTACATTATTATAAAATGGTTGTGTAAGAAATCAAATACTTACTCTGTATCTTTCCTGTGTCTTGATCTTTTTGAGGCATCCAGTCCACATAAACAACCTCCCCATCCTAAACAGAAAATAGAAGATCTTAAAACATGCTACAAATAATCAATCTACCTACACATATTCTTTAGAGGTGGAATAGAATAAGCAGGAAAACATAAGCAGGAAAACAAATAAACTTTAATGACATATTTGAGACATGCTTTGTGAAAAGGGGGTTTAATGCATCTGCAAAATGTAACAACCCATGTCAGCCTGCACTGTCCATGAACACTGACAAAGGTTGAAACTTTTTGCTACATATAAATTATATGCATGTTTAAGGAACATTCTACCTCCAGATATAGCTACTTTATAAATGAATCTTATGGATCCCTAACTATAACTTGCTTAGTATAATGCATCATTGAGATGCATTAAAAAAAACCCTTTTTCAAGAAAGTGGGTAATATATAATTTGTTGTGGATGCAAACCAGGTAATCTTTGTGTACTGCACTTTCATCATTTGTTATCACATATATACAAGGGCCCTTGATAGCTGAAGCCTAAAGATACCTTAAAGGGCCAGCATGGTGCAAAGGATTTATGTTGTTATACCTCAAGAAGAAAGTGCTCAAATGAAAAAGTATCAAGTCATATACAACAAGATATACATATCAACTCTTAGGCTGCTAAGGGTGACTCACTAACCTTTTGCAGACAGTGTAGATCAAGATCAGACTGCACAGAACGTGCAGTCTGATCTTGGATCTACACTGTCCAATAAGGAGATATTATTCCCCAAAACATAACTTTGAAATAGCAATATTTGGTTTTTTTACAATAGAACTGAAAATTTCATTTTCTTTATTTAGCTGGCTGAGGGTTAATATACTGTACCTCTGTTCCAACAAAAAAGTGAGTTTTTACACTCTGTAAAGTTCTCTTTTCTCGACCAGAACCTGGTTTTCCAGCCTGAAAATATCCACCTGTTAAACTACTTTCTTTGTCTGGTAGATTTCCATCAGTTGCTCCAGACACTGAAATCAGACAAGTTATGAATGTCCCTGCATATTTACTAACATCAAATCGCTTACAATGAGATTTACAATACTGAGTTCTTGCGATCCTTAAGTTCATTTCAGCATATTTTGATGCATCCACCAAGCATATTAAAGGTGGCAAAAATGACAAAGTTATCTTAATGGAGTAGAAACACCTGGTTACCAGCATTTTCTCTTTTTCTCTCAATGTTTTCCAAAGCCCTCTTCCCCAGGATTGGTAGTAGGGATTGTGTGGTAAAGCAAATATGTTTTGAAGTCAGTATATGAACAGGGGTGAAAAGGTTAATACATCAGAGAAGTGGCCACTATATGTAAATAAGTAAGCTTCAAATACATACATGCTCCTCTGTCTCCTTGTCTTTCCTGGATAGAAAACTTGGTGGGTGCATGGTCACCACCTGGCTCAGACTTGTGCAGCTGGACCTGGTGGAACAAAAAAAACAACCCAATTCATATTGTTTATTTAACGGCTCTCCCAAAGTAAAACAAAAGCAATGTAACCAGGTGCCAATGCTCAGCTGCAAGTGCTTGATTTTCAGTGAAAATTCCAAGTTGAAAAAGAGGCATAACTGTGTCACAAACATTTTGATGGTAACCTGCCCCTGTTGTATAGATTCCTCTTTTGATAGTAAACAACTTGTCCAAGTTTGAAGTAAATATCTTCAGTAATGACAGAGATATTACAAAAGGCCAAAGTTTTTTCACAATGACGTAGGCAATGATTACACAAACAATGCTAGGTCTGTGACAATACCTCAATGTTTTCTTTGAAAACAGCTGAGCTGAAAATCTGAAGAATAGTACTTTAATTAGCCCTTAGAGTGCCCTTTCACTTCTATAGTTGCCTTTGCAGCAAGAGCAGATCAAGATTAGGCTGCACAAAATGTGCAGCCTAATCTTTGATCTACATTGTCTGCTTTGCTGATACAATGTAGACAAAAGCAACCATAAAATTGCAATTATTTGGGTTATATTTGAAGGGCAAAAGATTTTGTTGGGTTTATTTTGTGTTCTTAGGGTTAAAAAATTACAACTGGCAGATACCATTCATCTCTTGCTTACAGCAGACCACTGCAGCAGGGCAACCTAAAACTTGGGATTGTGTGGTAAAAGGTAAAATTTATCATGCACTGTAAACATGTGTTTAATTTTAAAGGAGATAATTCAGCACTTACTAGCAAGACACCTGACAATTCTGTCTTGCAAATTTACAATTTCTGATTAACACTCATCCTGCAAAATAAGTTAAATGAAACTTTCGAGTCGATAGTTAAAAACCAAAATGTTGCTATTTCAAACTTATACTTTGGAAAAACTATCTCTTTATTGGAGAGTGTAGATCAAAGATCAGACTGCACGTTCTGTGCAGTCTGATCTTTATCTATACTCTCCGCAAAAGGTCAGTGAGTCGGGCTAAGCAGCCCAAGGTTAATATTTGTACAAAGTGACGAAACTGAGGAAGGAGTTTACAGGGATATTTGAAAGCCTTACCTTCAGCATAGGTTTCCAAGTCAGGTCTAGATGTTTGAATGTGTCTGGAACACCCATAGCATTTTTAGTGCCGTCTTTTTTCTCTTTACCTTGTTGCTGAGGTCCCTTGGGTGGTCTGGTATCCCAAACCAGCACACAGCTGAAAAATTGGAAGGGAACAAGAACCTAACCCTGGGAGTGCTAGGCACAACTTCATTGTTTTTTGAAGATAATGTTGATCAAGATAAAGCTGAGCCCTTGTAGCTCAGTCGGTAGCATGCAGGACTTGAGAACAGGGGGTCGTGGGTTTGATTCCTGCCTCGGCCAATTTCTTTTTGAGGATTGATGACAGTCATTGTGACAGGATTCATTCCTCTCCCACTGCTAACCATTACTTCGACAATGTTTATGAGGGAAAGCAGCCAGTGGCTTGGAAAGATAATTGTGCGGAGTACTGGTAAAAGAGACTCCAGGAAAGCATGAATAGGTGCAGTGGCTACCACGATATAACTGAAACACTGTTGAAAATGGCATTGAACACCATGCAATCGATCAGTGATCAAGATAAGATTGCTGTTTGCTAGCCTGGGTCCAGGTGGGAATAATTCCTTAATTACTCTGTATAATGCTCTCTTAGTTTAAACATATTTATTTTACATTGATTGAGAAACAAGTTCTTACAACTTATACTAATCTCTCTCGATTCTGCTTCCAGGGAACTACACCAGTAATCATGCCGAACATGTGGGCCTATGAAAAATCCCAAAGTTGACACCCGCTCCCAGGTATCGAACTCAGGACCTTCTGGTTATGAGGCCGACGCTCTATGTCATGACCACGGACATCACACAATGCTCTCTTCATCATGGTCTGCTATAGATCTTAAGCAGCTAGCTATTAATCACTTCTGTTATTTTCATTTTTGACAAAACAACATCCAAATGATAGAAAATGAAAAAATGGATGGACTGGAATCCAGGCTACTCTTTGCATACAATGATCTACACTGTCTGCTAGTTTGTGAAGTATTCAAACAATACAGCCCTTTAGATCATAATGCTTTGGTAAGTTTTCCTGACTGAGAAAGTCAATTTCATTCATCTAGCACTTTCAAGCATTTACTAAACCATCCCATGTTTTAACAACTGCGAGAAAGAAAGCTTCCAAAAACATTATTGGAAAAGAAAAAGTTGTTGACTTCAGCTACATCTAATATGTTGTAAATGTTTTATATTTGGACAAATTTAAAGTAAAGAGTTAACTGTCAATTCCTACAAGACTCTGACTTGATATATCATTGACAAATATTATATAAGCCATGCTCTTTAAAAATGAGATTTGGTTTGCAACACGCGAAAAGGGGCATTCGGACATTTGCGTAATGTGTCATCTCGGATCAGCCTGCGCAGTCCGCGCAGACTAATCCGAGATGGCACTTTACGTCAACATTAGATTTTGTCCTACATTAGACTCGCAAGAAACAGAAAATCACACACGATCGGAAAGTGTTGTTTCGGATTAGCCTGCGCATCTTGCGCAGGCTGATCCGAGACGACACTTTCAAATTGTCCAAATGTCCCTTTTCGCGTATTTCAGGCCATTTAATACATCTGCAAAAAGTTTTGACCTAGATCAGTCTACACTTCCTGGTTCCATATTCACCAACCATTCTCAAGATTGTTTTCAGTCTTATTCTCCTGAATTTTCAAATCTTGAAAATCTTGGAGAATAAGACAAAAAATGCTCTTAGGAATGGTTGGTAAATACAAACCTTGGGCAGGCTGACTTGTGTCGAAATTTTTTGCTATTGGTCACTTTTCTGCAGCTCATAGGCACAGTTAACCTGATATTTTAGTTGGTTGTTAGACAAAATTGATTTCGTGGATCAATAATTATGAGGTGACTTGCATGGTATAATGCATCACGGAGATGCATTAAACCCTCTTTTGCCAGAGTATGGCCCATATACATTACACAAAACATTGAGAACCCAATAACTTACTTGTCTGTAGCACAGGTAAATATCTGACAGCATTGTAGACTCTTGTTCTCCTGTGGTACACCCATTCTGTTTAACTAAAAAAATAATACAAAACATCATCACAAAATTAAAACTAAACTACATGCTTTTTTACATGTTATGAGGATAAATTGAAAGATCATTTTTATATCTCACATTTCAATGATTCCTTCCACTGAAAGGCTCTAATGAATTCAGGGAAAAAAAGACAAATGTATCCAAAAACATGATTATCTTTAGTACAAAAATGTCTATCTAAGTCATAAACTGGAGCCAGCACACCTATAAACATGTTCTTGGGGTTTCTTTCATCAGTTAATTGCAAACCCTCTGTCCAAGCCTCTAACTGATGCAGCTTAATCAGCATTGCGCACAATATGACCCTAGTTTTCGACGGGCAGTAAAACCTCATTCATTCTTTCCAAGCCCCTGGCTTAACCATCATCGAGAGATTGGTTGATGGTAAAACTAACAGATACATACATGTTAAACAAATCATACCTTACCTATTTAACAAAAACATCCAAATTGAAAAGCTGTTGTATACAACATATTAAATATAGCTCAAAAGATGACTGTTGTTGTTGATAGGGTAGAAAACATTGTGGGAAAAGGAGAAAATGCTGGTAACCAGCATTTTCTCCTTTTCCCACAATGTTTTCTCACATAAACATCATTGAAACTAGGTTCAGTATTGAGAAAGGAATTAATCTTGTCTCAATAACCATCATCAGTCCTCAAAAAGAGTTTGACCATACTGGGATTTGATCTTACCGCCTCTGAATTACTGGCTTTGTATATTACTGACTAACCTACCACACTGGAGATCATTCATGATACAAGATCTTTCATGATACAAGATCTTTCATGATACAAGACTTTTGAAATCAACATAAGAAGAAGTGATATCAGTAGAAAAACAAAACAGATATGATACCTCCATATGATCTGGCAGCCACAGTATATCTGTTATAGCTGCATGATGACTGTTTTCTATACTAGACACTGCACAGTATCTCACAATAGGGGTCTTCAGGGCATTGGGGTCCTCAAAGCCAGGCTACAAGTAGAAAACAAATGCAAGTATGCAATGGCTGTTTTCTACACTAGAGATTGCACAATATTGTACCCTTTTGCCATGTAACAAAATTATTTACCTGTCCATACTGAAAACATTTGAAGGACATAAGGGGAATGTGGCTCATGTGACAGGATTTGTCTCAGAAGGGTAGAAACATTGCAGGAAAAGGAGAAAATGCTGGTTACCAGCATTTTCCTGTTTTCCTGCAATGTTTTCAAAAGCTGTCTACTTCAGGGTTGTTAAAACTGGGGAGTGTGGGGTGAAGGGTTACAATAGGGGTCCTCAGAGACTTTGGGTCCTCAAAGCCAGCCTAAAAATATTCAAGGAAATGCAAGTATGAAACAGAAAGATATAATAGAATGAGCATCTTACATCAAACATTTCTACTTGTTTTCAGTCATCATTAAATGTTCATTTTTTCAAATGTTAAAGAAAGAGATTTAAATAGAGATATAGACTTATATTGAGCTTTCATTTACTACAACAAAAGAATTTTAAAGTACTTTTTAAATTACTCTTAAACCCACTAATAATACACCTTCTGCAGTTTACAGTTACCCTGAATAGTTTTAAAAAGGAAAAAAAAATATATTGCTATACACTAGAAAACAGAATTTCAGATTCAGGTTACCTGCATTTTCTCCTATTTTCTACTATGTTTTTCAAAGCTTTCTTCTTCAGAGTCAATTTAATAAAGAAATTGTTTGATAAAATCAGCCTGGGTAGATTATGCAATGGGATATATGTCTTCATTAATATATAATTCAATAACAAGATTCTTTTTAATCTTTAACTCTGTGCCAAACCAGAAAAAATTTAGATTAATTCAAATTGAAAACATTTGCAGATGACAAAATAAATGTGACTATAAAATTGTAATTCATTTTGGGAATGGCAGAAAACACTGTGGAAAAAGGAGAAAATGCTGGTTGCCAGCATTTTCTCCTTTGCCCACAGTGTTTTCAAAAGGCTTTTTTTATCAAAGTTGTTTAAAGACGATCACTACAGTTTCACCATTTTTTGAAAACATTCAGAATTTCATGAAACTTTGTTTGGTGATAGTTTATTATCTGATCTACAAAAATAGGGGATAAAAAGAGGGGGTCACCAGCTTTGGGAAAATTCTATGAATATTTCTTTTAGTACACCCTGCATTGCGGCAGTTCAGGATGAAATTTCACCTATGAAAACTAAGTCTATATATATTGTTTTAAATGACAACAATTATAAGCAAATTTTATGTCATTGTATTGATGAAACATCAAATTTAATGGAAAAATTAATTTAGAGTATACTGAATATCAATCTTTAAAAAAAAAAAAAAAAAACCCTTAACTTATGGCTAAAACACCTTTATTTTGGGAAAAAACCAAAAAAACCAAAGAGTACCTTTTAAAGTTATTTTTTTAAATGTTCTAACATTCAGATTTTTCTTATTTTTTCTATAAATAATATTCAGGTACTAAACTAAAAGAATCAGGCTTAAAACAAATAGGTCACCAGCTTTGTTTTTTCAGAAAATACATTTTAAGTTTGTGGGTTGGGCACTAACTAATGAGTAAACGTAATGTTTATCAAAGACAAAGACATTATATGAAGTAAATTACTTCGATTTTTTCAATCATACAACAATATTTATAAGAATCCAGTTTGTTGGTCATAATAAACTAATTCATAGCATATAATTGTATAATACTGATGTTAGCATTTAACCCATTTCCAAACGACTATTTTAGACTATTCTAAATTTGATGCGTTTGCAGATGCTAAACCAAAACCTGGTATTCATGTATCACAGTTCTTTGATGGGTCAGAAATCATTGTGGGAAAAGGAGAAATCAATCATTAGGGGTAATTTCTCCTTTTGACATCAATGTTTTCATCGATGGTGTCTGCTGCAGACTCATCAAGCTAAGGGATAAAGAGTTATGTAGAGCCCCTCGTTTTCTGCAAGTCTTAACCAAGTGATATAATTTTGGACTAGACCAAACTGAAAGCATCTGCATCTGAAAATATGTTTTAGCTCGACGATACGTATGCCAGATAGAGCGCTAGTAGTAGCATCTGTGTCCATATTTCCGTTATTAGGTGACGTAGTTAGGTGATTCAATTTGACTTTCAGTCCGATCTTTTGAAAGCGTAATTTTGGGTTCTTGCCTCGCATATAATTATTTGGCTTGATTCAAATACTTTTTACTTCATTTTGCTAACATGAAACGACCCGTTTTAGTTCTTGGTTTATCCATTCTGCAGACATTGACAAGTGTGGCAAGATCAATTGTGTTAGGTGCTCACTGTTTATCGAGTAAAAGGTGAGCGTGATAGTTACACGAAGCGTGAAAATGGAAACTGTCGCGAACGTCGTTAAAGTTGGAAATAAGGGGTTAAATAAATTCATAAAAATCAATGGTAAGTATTCATTCTGACAGACAATACACACCAACACAGTAGCTTTCTTATTTCTGTTTCCACCTCTAGGTTGTTTCAATCTGTCTGCATGTGCAGAAATATCCCACAGTACCAGCTGACCATTCTGACAGCCACCTGCTATAATGTTTGGATCAGACGGACAAAACTGGAAACTGTGAATGTCATCTGGGGCTTCTAGCAACAACTGAAATGAAAAGGATAAAAAGACAGCTAAAGTATAATGATTTGGTTGGTGTTACTGTTTTTTCATTCCTTTTTTAATCTTTCTAATAACATAATCTAACATCTGTGTAAAGGAATTTAGACCAGTGAGTCTGTCTGGCTGGCAGAAATTAAGCTCAGGTTGAAAATGTTTGCTTGACCTTAGTTTTCCTCTATCAGCCAAAAAGAACTAGAAAGCCTTTTTGTTCCCAATTTTTAAAAATGAACTAACAAAGCAAAAAAGAAAAAACTTTTTTCAATACATTATCACCCATAAACATCTTGCTTTTTTTGCAGCACTTTTGAATCACTGTTACAAAATGAGTAAAATGAGTAAAAGCTCATATCTTGCACTTCTCTTTCCACAATACCCTCACATTTATACATGTGTTGACCATATTGACCATAAATCATAATCCTCTGCGTCAAATTTGTTTTTGAAGATAATCACTTAAACAACACAATCAACCTTACCTGATGACTGAACCAACAAACTGAGCACATGGACATTACATGATCTATATTTTGATCCTTTACAGCACAATGCCGACTTTTAACAACCCTAGGAAAGAAGCCTTTTGAAAACATTGTGGGAAAAGGAGAAAATGCTGGCAACCAGCATTTTCTCCTTTTCCCACAGTGTTTTCTACCCTATCAAAGAAAAATTGCACCATTTCAGCCACACTGAAATTGTCATCTGCAAATGCTTTCAATTTGGTCAAGGCTAAAACTTTGTCCTCTGGTAAAGGGTTAATTGATTGATAGCATGGTGTTTAACGTCCTTTCAACATTATTTCAGTAATACCACTGCAGCCGGTGCACCTATCCATGCTTTTCCTGGAGTTTGTGCTACAATTACTCCCCATGATATTCTTCCAAAGCTACATAACAGGCTTCTTTCCCACATAACCATCATTGAAAGATGATCAGCAGTGAGCAAGGAATGGGTATTTTGAGTACTTTGGCAATGGCTATCATCAATCCTTGGAAAAAAATTGGCCCAGCTGGGGATTTGAACCAGCAACCCCTGATCCCAAGTCCTGTATGCAGCCAACTGCTCTATGGGGGCTCATCTTTACCATATCAAAGATAGGTTCAAACCTCATACCTGTGGATGGATGGGGTCTGTAAAACTCCAGATGAGAATCAAGGAAGGTGTCATAATAACTTTCGCAGCATTGTCAATCCTTTCATCAAAATTGAGTTTTTCTGCCACAGCAACAGCAACCACGCCTTTAATACTAGGATGCCACTGTATACAGGTGATTTTTCTTTCCTTACTGAATTGAAGATCTGTAAATGATTGGTATTCCTGCAGGGTAAAAAAAAAAAGAATACTTTAAATGATTCATTCAAATTCAAAATGAACCATGCTGTGGCAAAAGGGAGTTTAATGAACCTCTTTGATTCCCTATACAAAGCAAGTCATCACATAATTATGGTTCCATAAAAATCCAGTTTGTTGATCCAAAAAATCCAAACAGCTGAATCCTGAGATAGACTTGTAAGCAGAATTTCCCGCTTTTCCCACTATGTTTTGTACCCTATCAAAAACAAATTCCATCATTTAAACCAAATTTAAATTGTTGTCTGCATATGCTTTGAATTTGGACTAGAACAAAATTTTGTTGCATGGTGAAGAGTTAAAACACAGATTTGCTTGGTAACATGATAACTCTTTTCAAACGATGAAATTTTAGATTGGTCTGAAGTGAAAGTATTTGCAGACAAAAGATTAAATATTGATTAAACGATGGATTTTGTCTCTGATAGAATAAATAACATTGTGGGAAAAGGAGCCATGTTTTTTAAAACTTTTATTCTTCAGGGTCATTAAAACACAGGACTGTTTGGTAAAAGGTTAACTCTTTACCAAACAACAAAATTTTGTACTTGACCAAGAAGAAAGCATTTGCAAACAACATCTTGAATGGATCTCAAATGATGTGTTCTGTCTTTGATAGGGTAGAAAACATTCTGGGAAAAGGAGAAAATGCTGGTTATCAGCATTTTCTCCTTTTCTCACAATGTTTTCAAAAGCCTTCTTCTTCAGGGTTATTAAAACTCAGTATTGTGTGGTAAAGCGTTAAAGATGACATACCTTGAGATGGTTATCTGCCTTGTTGCCAAATGTATCATCAGCATCACCAAGATGTAACCAGTCAATGAAAAACACATCCATAATTTCATTCTGTTGGAGGGCTAGTTCAAACCTGCAATGAGAATAATTAATTTCATTTTTTGTCAGTTTATTTTCTGCATCAAATACATGCGTGGCACGTAGATAAAATATCATACACGACAAAAAAAAATCTGTATCTACAGTGTTAAATATGGTTCCAAATATGGTATATTTCATGTGCAGAATACATACATATTGATTTAAAATTGGATTGGTGAAAATGTTACTCTATAATATTCATCTGCAAAAAAAAAAAGTTACTATCTACTAATCCGTTATTTGTTTTATTCTCTTAACTGTTTTCAAATAAAATGTCAACAATTGCAACATATTGTCATTGAAAGTATGTTATACAGGAATATACTAGTATAGAGGATATTTGTTTTTTCGGTGAAAGATCGAAATTTATTTCATCGAGTGAACATCATCAGTATTATCTTCATGTGTGGCACGGCCACAAGTGAAAATCTTATCGATGATGTTCATGAGATGAAATAAATTTCAGTCTTTCACAAAAAAAACCAAATATTCTATTCATTTCATGCTTCTGACCCCTTTTTGTTGGGACTTTTGTCATAATCCAGTACAGTGTTTTCGGTGATTCCCCATGGCGTATCCCCCTCTACATAAGAACACATTGCAGTATCACACTGTAGGGTATATGCATGCAAATTAAGTCATATTTCCCTCTGGTTGAATAGCATGTGCTGTTTACCTAGTTAACTATGGTGTGGGAACTATTTTTACTGCCTTCAATTGAAGAGTTAAAAATATGAAATTGGTTTTTTTAACTGGTCGCATCCATGAAATATCAAAGCATAATCCACCATTATTTCTCGATAAACTACCAAAAAGCATGAAATATTATGCTGTAGTTAACTTCATAATGGGTAGTAATGGGTTGCCCCTATAGTGCTAATTAAACCAAATGGACATTTTTAGTCCGGAACAAGATCCAGATCATTGCAATTTCATTTTGTTTGTAGTGTTTCAGAAAAGTGGACAGTGTAAATCAAAGATCAGACTGCACATTCTGTGCAGTCTGACCTTGATCTACACAAAGGCAACTTTAAAGGTTAACATTTTACCTTGGACACACGCCAGTCAGGAAAGTTTCCATTTCGTTAGATTTTCCCAATTCCTCCTTTTCCTGCTCTGTAAATTCTCTGGGATAGTACTGAGTGTTTGCGTTTCTGGGATACTTCCATTCTGTCTGTGTACCAGCCTCACTGTACCAAGGTATTGCCTAGTAAAATACAATAACTCTTACAGTCCTAGGCACAACTTACACTATTTTTGCAGTGTGGATCAAGATCAAAGTGTCTTTTGTAAGCAGAGTAGATCTGGATCAAACTGCACAGAAAGTGCAAAAAACAATACAAAGAAAATTACAGGACAAACACAGAAAAATTAGTGGTGTCCATGGTTGTGAGGGTGAGCATTGGCCTTGCATCCACAAGGTCCTGAGTTTGATTCCAGGGAGCAGGTTTTACCTTGGGGACTGTTCATCTGCCCACACATTTGGCGCAAGTACCGGTGTAGTTTCAAGGAAGCAGAATCATGAGCGATAAGTATAAGCTGTAAGAACTTGTTTCTCAAATCCTGTGAAATACATGAGCCTTGCTCTGTAAAAAGGGGGCTTAGTACATCTGCAAAAAGTATTGATCCAGGTCAGCCTGCGCAGTCGTGCAGGCTGCCCTGGGTCGAAACTTTTCGTTATTGGTCAATTTTCTGTTTGTCAAAGGACCAGTCTACCACATGATTAAGTTGGATTTGTAAAAAGAGTGGCTCTTATGGATCCATAATTATGTGATGACTTGGGCTAGTGTCATGCATCACGGAGATGCATTAAGCCCCCTTTTGCCAGAGCATGGATCATACATTTAGATTAAATTATCAGAATAAATACCTGGGTTCCTTTATCCAGCTCAATCTTCTGAAGGTCAAAAGTTTTGTCCTTGAAGGAGGTACACTCTATATATCCATCTTTACAGTCAGCCACATTTCTGTCCTTAAACTCACAGGCTGCTCCGAACAGGCGTCTCTTTCTCTTTACTGATACTTTCACCTGTTGAAATTAATTTTTGAATTAATTGCTATGAAAACCACCAAATCTAATTAAAAGATTCTCTGGACAATAAACAGAAAAAAAGGTGGAAAAGGAAAAATTAAGTATATGAGAATTTCATTAATTGATTTACACATTGATACATTGTATAATTACTTAACTCTTTACCAAACAATAAAGTTTTGCACTGGTCCAAATTGAAAGCATTTACAGATGACAAATTAAAAGAAGCCAAAATAACAAAATTTGTCTTTGCTAGGGTAGAAAACATTTTGGAAAAGGAGAAAATGCTGGTTACCAGCATTTCCTCCTTTTACCACAATGTTTTCAAAAGTTCTTTCTCAGGGTTGTTAAAATTTGGGATTGTGTGGTAGAGGGTCAACTGTATTTTGTCTAAAAATAAAATCTAGAGATTATTTCAAGTCATATTGATCATGTTTTACCACAATTAATAGGTGCACTTCTGTTAATTATTCTTTTTTATTACTGAGGTAAAGTTTGGTTAAGATCATGCTAGCAGATCTCAACAACTTAGTTATTTGATTTGCACCTTGATCTGTGAAAAAGTGACCTGCAAAAAGTATTGACCCAAGTCAGCCTGTGCAAACTGCACAGGCTGACCTGGGTCAAGACTTTTTGCTTTAAGCATATTTTCTGCCTGTCCAAGGACCATTCTACCCCAGGATTCAGTCAGTTGTTGGACAAAATTTGATTATGTGGATCTGTAATTATAAGGTGACCTGTTTGGTATTTTGCAACACTGAGATGCACTAAGCCCTCTGTTGCCAGAGTGTGGCTCATTTACATTAAAACTGCTACTGTACACAGCTGTCTTGGTCAAAAATATAGATGCTGTAAAACAACACAGATAAGCATCAATAGGGATACACTCAGATCTGATACTCTGATCATGAATAAAACCATTTTTTTGGACAAATTTTCAAACATACAAATCATGCAAAAGAATACAAGACAAAATGCAAAACAACAAGTAACATCATGTAGGACACACAAGCAACAAAACTCAAAATTGTTTCATTGGTATGATTTTTTGGGAGTAGGTGAAAAGAAGGAAGGAAATATTTCAGCACAAAACAGTGGTGTATACAATAATGACTCATCTCAATTCCACATTTACAATGTTCAAAATACCTGAAATTCACCAATTGCAAGCTGAAAGATGCCATAATATGTGTGACTACTGATCTATATATCTTTCTGTTTCTTTTTTTTCATTAAATGTTTTGAAATGTATACTAGGTATCCAATTTAGCTCATTTATGTAATTATATTTCAGATTTATAGTCTGACTGCTACATAACTGAAATACTCTAAAATGTTCAAACTCTTTAAAAAAAGCAAAATCCTGATCAACAATCAGATGTTAACACTTTACCAGATGACAAAATTTTAGTCTTGTCAAAATTGAAAGCATTTGCAGACGAAAATTTCAATGTGGCTGAAATGGTGAAGTTTTTCTTTGACAGGGTCGAAAACATTGTGGGAAAAGGAGAAAATGCTGGTTACCAGCATTTTCTCCTTTTCCCATTATGTTTTCAAAAGGCTTCTTTTCCAGGATTGTCAAAAGTCGGCATTGTGCGGTAAAGGGTTAATATAATGAGCACAGGCATTCTTACATGAAATAACCATTTACCTAGCACCACATTTTGGACTCACCCCAATCTAAACACTTTGCACACACAATATTAAATGTGGTTCAAATAGTAGGATTTGTCTGTGAAAGGGTCGTACACATTTTTTTGGAAAAGGAGAAAATGCTGGTTACCAAGCCAAACTCTAATTCTTACAAGCTGGTAACCAGCAGCCAAACTCTAATTCTTACAAGCTGGTAACCAGCATCCAAACCCTAACCTTTACAAGCTGGTAACCAGCAGCCAAACCCTAACCTTTACAAGCTGGTAACCAGCAGACAAACCCTAACCTTTACAAGCTGGTAACCAGCAGTCAAACCCTAACCTTTACAAGCTGGTAACCAGCAGTCAAACCCTAACCTTTACAAGCTGGTAACCAGCAGCCAAACCCTAACCCTTACAAGCTGGTAACCAGCATGTTCTCCTTTTCCAAAAATGTTTTCTACCCTTCCTAAAAAAAATTCAACTTTTGGGTCAGATTTATTCTATCATCTGCAAACACCTTCAAATTGGTCCAGTCTAAAATTTTATTGTGTGGTAAAAAGCTTAGACAGGACAGTGATAACAGATTAACCTTTTTCACTGCCAACTAAATAGATACGACTTTTCCCGAGGTCTATAAGTACTTATTGTTTCAATTGAGCCTGTTTTTTTTTTTGAAGATAAGCACCTGATAGCGGACAGTGTAGATCTAAGATCAGGCTGCACGTTTTGTGCAATCTGATCTTGATCTATGCTGTCCGCAAAAGCTATCCAAGGTGGCATTGGCAGTGAAAGAGTTCAAGTAAATACATACTCGTCTTCTCATCTCAATCACAGATTCTTCAACTATTTCCTTTTCACTCCCCTGGGAGACCCATTCTTTAGGTTCAGGTGGTATATACTTGTAGACTGTCGTGTCTTCTTCTTCTTGCTCTCCTTCCTCTCCACCTTCTTCTCCACCTTTTTTAGGGGGCTGTAACCATAACAAATATCAGTATTAAACCATTTTCTATAATGTTAACAGTTAATTCTTTATCATACAATTCCGAGTTTAAATGACCTTGAGGAAATGACCTCTAGAAAACATTATGGGAACAGGAGAAAATGCTGGTAACCAGCATTTTCTCCTTTGCCCACACTGTTTGCTGCTCTATCAAATACTAATTCCATCATTTGAGCCACATTCAAATTGTTGTCTGCAAGAGCTTTCAATTTGGCCTGGTCCGTATTTTTTTCGTGTGGTATAGACTTAATCCATCGATCAAAAAATGATAACAAGTGATTGATTGACTGAATGGGTTATACATACAATGTTTTCAACATATTTCAGTCATAACAAGGTGACAGCTTACTTATTGTTGTTTATGCTGGGTTTCACCACTTTTAGGTTTGGGCTCTTACATGCCTTGTCAAAGGGCACTAATAGAGTACCTCAGATGAGGATCAATCCAAGGACCTCTGGTTAAGATAAAATTTCTCTTTCAGCCACAATTTTTTTCAAAAGTGCCCTGCTGCAAGGTAAAAAAAAAAATCCTGCAGGTTGTAATGTAATTCTTGAGTAATCTTGATTTTTTTCCCCCTAAGCAATTATCTGATTCATACCTGTATAAAGAAAAAATCAAATCAGGAAGTGACTGGGAGAACATTGCGATAAATAGAAAATCTTTAATCCCAACAAACATCTATGTTTACCTATTATGGTGTGATCCTGTGCGTTTAAGTGCATTTAAAACAACTTAACTCTTTACCAAATGATAAATTTTTGGACTGGACCAAATTCAAAGTATCAGCAGACAACAAATTAAATCTTATTAATATGATGATTTCTTACTTTGATAGGGTAGAAAATATTGTGGGAAAAGGAGAAAATGCTGGTTACCAGCATTTTCTCCTTTTCCCACAATGTTTTCTATAGGCTTCTTTCTCAGGGTCGTTAAAAGTCGGGATTGTGTGGTAAAGAGTTAAATACCATTGGAAAGAAAAACAGAAGTGTATTTCAAGCTTCTTAAGCATAATTATTTGAAATGCTTAACCCTAAACAAACAATCACTTTTTTAATGACACTGAGGAAAAATGCTTCTGAAATTGATGTGGGAAAAAGAGAAAATGCTGGTCACTTTTCTCCTTTTTCCACCATGTTTTCTTCCTGCCAGTATCAAATCCTTTTCTCACAATGTCTTTTGCCTGTCAAAGACAAATCCTACCATTTGAGAAACATGTAATTTGTCATCTACAGATGCTCTCAATTCAGGCAAGTCTAAAATTTTGTTGTCTTGTAAAGGGTTAAAGTGATAAAGTAACGGCACTGTAAAGTGATATTTACATGTAAATTGTGACTTTTTTTATCAATTTTTTTCATATATGCAGTAAAAGAATAAACATTTTCTTTGATAAAGTTTGGGCAAAATAAACAGTTAGCAAATTACAACATCTATGGGCATACCAAAATTTCTGTCTCCTTGAGTTTGATACAATATATAAAGTGATGACTACATGTACAGACAAGTTCTGTAACAAATATAAGAAACTTTCTCTTCACAAAATTCGCTACAATTGAAAGCAACTGCTAAATGTTGCACAAAGTCGGCAATTTATCTTTGAAAAGGTAGCAAACATTGTTGGAAAAGAAGAAAATGCTGGTAACCAGCATTTTCTCCTTTTCCAACAATGTTTTCATCAGGTCTTCTCTTTGGGGTTGTTAAAACTTAGGATTGTGTGGTACAGGGTTAAACCCCCCCCCCTTCACCCTCTCATCATGCACTACTTTAGGCAAGGTGAAAAAATATTTAATACAAGATTTCTGCATTAATGGTCATAGAAAAGTAATAAATTGTGAAAGAAATTATCGGACTGTTGAGTCAAGAGTTAATTAAAAATACCAGTTTTTGACCTAAACTTAAATCTGAAAAGGGTACAAATTTTTGAATAGGAAAAGGGTACTGGTATGATTCTTTGTGACATGAAAAATGTCTTTTTGCCCACTGAACTATTGGAAATTAATATTGAATGTATCGAAAAAATGCATCTAAAGACACTGTTTTCACTTCTTAACCCTTAGGCTGCTAAGCGCAACCCAAGGACCTTCTGTGGACAGTGTAGACCAAAATCAGATTGCACAGAATGTGCAGTCTGATCTAGGATCTATGCTGTCCAATATGAAGATATTTTTCCTTTAAAAATAACTTTGAAAGAGCAAAGTTTGGGTTGTTACTATGGGCTTGAAAATTTCATTTCACTTATTTAGCAGGTTGACAATTATTTGTTATTTCAATTTAGAACCGAATGTACATAATATGGTTTTAACAATAGCACACAACAAAATAAAAAGTTAAAAACAATGTATATGCATTGAACCATGTCAGGCACATCAGCACCAAGGATATCACAATAAGGGAAAGAATCCCTTGTATCTATTGTGGTCCTTAAGTGTTGATGGTCCAACATTGAGAGACATGACAATGAAATATTTCAAAAGACAAACATTTGTACCATGCTAAATGCTTAAGCAAATCACAGGAAGGCTGAATAGTATCTTAAGAAATTGACAAATCAGAAAGATGCTTGTACATATCACCTTTAAGACTTGAGTATCACATTCTAGGATATCATTATAGTTCAAAGTTTCTGCAAATGGAAGTCCATATTACATGTTAATAAAAAACTTACATTGAGAAGTTTTTCTTTAGCATCCTCTGTGAGAGCAATGTAGAAATTCTGACCGAATTTAAAATCATAATCATACACAATCAATAACTCATTGGTGGGGTATTCCTGAAATGAAAATGAACAGACACAGGTATTATACAAAAGTATTTAATAGTTTGAATAATTTCATGAACATGTATATGCACATTATTCTGAGACATAACACAAACTACATACATGTAGTACAAGAGCGTTTTCTCTTTTCTCAAAATGTTTTCAAAAGTTCTTCTTGTAAAAATCTGGAATTGTCTGGTTAGCTCTTTACCAGAGGACAAAATTTTACACCTATCAAATTTGAAAGCATTTGCAGACAACAAATTAAATTTGGCTCAACAGTGGAATTTTTCTTTGAAATCAAAGAAAACTTCGTGGGAAAAGGAGAAAATGCTGATAACAAGCATTTTCTGCTTTTCCCATAATGTTGCCAAAAGCTTTCTTTCTCATGGCCATTAAAACTTGGGATTGTGTGGTAAAGGGTTAAGAGTCAACAATACAATAGCTACTGTATATACAAGAATTTTCAGTTTAAAAGTGTAAAAGCCACAGGTGGCCAAGCACATCATCTGATATCTCTTCTTTTGTCACATTATTTTAAATAGGTGTCTGCAGAATTTGATGAGCTACATAGATATAAGCTATACTCTGGCAAAAGAGGGTTTAATGCATCTCTGTGAAGCATGATACAAAGCAAGTCATCACATAATTATGGATCCATAAAATCCATTTAATCAATCAAATGACTGAATCATGAGGTAGATTGGACCTTTTGACATGAAGAAAATTGACCAAAAGCAAAAAGTGTCGACCAAGGTCAGCCTGCGTGGACTGCATAGGCTGACCTGGGTCAATACTTTTTGTAGATGCATCAAGCCCACTTTTCACAAGGTATGCCTCACATACATTTACTTACAATAATTTTCTGTTTTAGAGGATGAAAATCACAGATAGCTGCTCTGTTATGCATATCTTCCAGGATTTCCTCTTTTGTGATGATCTTGAAGGGGTTATCCTGGGTCACATCCTCATCACAAACACAGTGATAGATCTGCTGTGTCTTAGAGGACAAGAAAATAGGCACAACATTCTCTGGTGGTCCTAAAATCAAATAATATAGGAGATATTGAGAATGTTGCTTCTAATTTTGATTCTGCCACACCCTGTGGACCACATCTTAACCACAAATACAGTAAAAAAATAGGTACAAAATTCTCTGGGGTTCCTAAAATCAAATAATATGTGAGATATTGAGAAAGCTATTTCTATTTTTTGGTTCTGTCCCACCCTTGGAATCACATGCTAACAATAAATACATTTAATCACCAAACATTCTTAGCCTTATTATGGAGAATTTTCAAAATTTGAATGTAACACATATTTTGATTGGCAAAACCCATGGTTTAAGAACATTCTTAGTCTTTTCCTGGAGAATTTTTCTAAATTTGAAAGTAACACACATTCTGATTGGCTAAACCTATGGTTTAGCCAATCAGAAGTTGTGTTACTTTCAAAATCCATAATAAGACCAACAGCCTTCTTAAGAGTGTTTGGTGAATACAAACCCAGGTGTGTCTTTTAGGACAAGAAAATAGACACAAAATTTACTAGAAGTCCTAAAATCAAATTATACAATGGCTGTCATTCTTCTACATTAATTGCAAAGGAAGTTTTTACAACTTTAATTAATCATTTTTGATGAAAAAATACTGATCTCTATTAATAATTGCTTCCTTGGACAATTAACCAGTGTTTGTGCCGTTATGTTTATTTAGACTGTTTTTCCTAATTTTGTGTCTACCCCACATTGGGGGTTATATAACACATTGATAATTCTCTTGTGTCTTGGGAGACAAGAAAATAAGCAAAACATTGTCCTGTAGTCCTAAAATAAACAAGCAATTTTGTTGAAATGATATCCCCTGCCGAAAAAGACCTTTTTTGATACAAACATATGAGGTATTGTGTTTTGCATGTACATGTGGCCTTTTTGCTATTGGTCCATAATGAAATTATACATTAAGTCCCCTTTTTCCATGGCACAGCATTTAATTAAATAAAAAAAAAGAAAAAAAAAAAAAAGGTTGTCTGTGGCTTAAGATAAACAATATAAATATGAAGTTTCATAAAATTTTGTCAAGTGGTTAAAGAGATATTGGTCCATAATAAAAATATACATCAAGCCCCCTTTTTCCATGACACAGCATCAAATTAAAAAAAAACCAACAAAGCAACTGTATCAGCAGACTATCATAAGAAACACATTTATGAAGTTTCATCATTTTTCGTCAAGGATTTTATAAGATATCTGTCCGGATGGACGGACAGCTGTGGGACAGATGGACGGACATACAACGCAAAAACTATATCCCCTCGCCTTCGGCGGGGAATAACAATGCAACAGCTACCATATATAGACTGTTGTTTCTACCTTTGGGTCTGTCCCAACCCTGGGAATCACAATCCCAATCACAAAAAAGCCATCATAATCTGTTGTATCTTGGATGAAAAAAGAAAAGAAAACAAGAAGTCTAAGGTGGTCCTGAAATCATGTATTAAACAGTTAATGAGAATGTTTGTTCCTAATCTTGGGTCTCCCACACCCTGAAAGTCATTAATGTCATCATCACAAATACTGTGATAAATCTGTTATATCTTGGAGGACAAGAAAATGAGCACTACATGACCTTTTTCCTCCTCTTCCTCCGTAGCAGGGGTCTCTGGTTTGGGAGTCTCTTCTTTCTCCTTCTTTTTTCCACCTGTCACAATACAAAAATCCAATATGGTACCACTAAATCTTTCATACAACAGAATTAATCAGACCATCCACAATACAAAGCACAATACTACTCTGTACTCACATTGTCTTCACTCTTTGACACATCAGAAAGTTTAACCATTTACCACACAATGCAGACTTTTAACGACCCTGAGGAAGAAGCCTTTTGAAAACATTGTGGTAAAAGGAGAAAATGCTGGTATCCAGCATTTTCTTCTTTTACCACAATGTTTTCTACCCTATGGAAGACAAATTTCCTCATTTGAGTCACATTTAAACTGTTGTATGCAAATGCTTTCAGTTTGGACAAATCTACATTTTTCTCGTGTGGTAAAGAGTTTAGCATTTTTCATACTGAAATCATTTACAGAGAAGTAAAATGTACCTCAAAGAAAATGATTCATCTTTGAAAGGGCTGGGAACATTGAAGAAAAAGAAAAAATTGATTTCACCCTCTGCGACAATGATTTCAAAAGCCTTTTACTAAAGATTCATAAACATGTTTGATTGTTTGGTGATAGCCTATTGATTAATTGATTGCATGGTGTTTAATGCTGTTTTCAACATTATTTTCAGTTTTATCGCGGCGGCCAGTGCACCTATCCATGCTTTCCTGAGTTTCTTTTACCAGTACTCCGCACAATATTCTTTCCAAGCCACTGGCTGCTTTCCCACATAACCATTGTCGAAACAATGGACATCGGTGAGAGAGGAATAAATCCTGTTGCAATGACTATCATCAATCCTCCGAAAGAAACTGGCCGAGCCGGGGATCGAACCAGTGACCCCCTGTTCTTAAGTCCTGTATGCTACAGACTGAGCTACAGGGGCTCTGCAGGTAAAGGATCAGGGCCACCATTTTTTACCTTTTTGTGGAGTGCCTCTCCCAGGTGCCCCTTGTTTAGAGGCAGCACTTTTTGGGGTCCCTCTCCCTCCAGCACTGCTTACACTCTTTTTCCTGGTAGGTGTGGCTTTACCTGAACTTGGTGGACTTTTCTTTGGAGTCTTTGTAGTGTCCTTTGAGAAAAATTAAAATAATCATTTTATAATTTAACCCTTCGACAGAAAACAAATTCTTTGGACTTGTACAAAATGAAAGAAATTGCAGACAACTAATTAAATGATGATATTACATGTGTGAACGGTTAGAAAAACATTGTGGTAAAAGATGAAAATGCTAATTACTAGTATTTTCTTCTTTTTTAAGTTCACTTACAAAAACTGTCTACAAAAGGGTCCCCACACAATGTTTGGTGAAGGAATGAAATATTTAGGTCAAAGAGACATGACTTTCATTGCCTTCACTGAGTTAAAGATTTACCAAAAAAAACACAACAAAACAAAACAAAGTACATGCCTTATCTAAAAGTTGACAGATTTATAGATTTCTTATTAAAGTCTTACGAACATGAAAGTTTACAACAAATGCATAGCTGAAATACAAACCGCTCCTGGTGGGATTTGAACCCGTGCGGAAGAGATCCTCATTTTTTGAGGTTTAAAAGACCAATACCTTAACCACTGAGCTAAAGAGAATTCTTCCCAACGCAGTTGTTTGGTATTGATTTTATACGGGATGAAGCTAGGCAGTAAGGAAGGAGTGATCTCCCGAAACAAAAGAAATATATAATTCTATATCTTACACTCTCCTTTTCTTCAGTACTTTCCTTCTCCTTGTTGGAAACATCTTTTGCCTCGCTGTCTGACATGGTTTATAGTAATCTGCAGTGAAAGACCTAGATTCAGTTAGATTAATGATACCTACAGCCAAACTGATGACTCTTTCTTCTTGCAGTACAGACTTATTGAAAACAATGTGGTAAAAGGAGATTTTTATCATTTTGATTAGAGCTTGTGCCCACATAGCAAGGTCCTGCTTTGAGTCACAGACTGGCTGTACTTTATTTCCTTAGCTCTCTTTAACACTGATACACGTAACTCTTTACCACACAAAGCAGACTTTTAACGACCTTGAGAAAGAAAACATCCGAAAACATTGTGGGAAAAGGAGAAAATGCTGGTAACCAGCATTTTCTCCTTTTCCCAAAATGTTTTCTACCCTATCAAAGACAACTTCCACCATTTTGGCCTCATTTAATTTGGCAGCTGTGTATGCTTTGGGTCTGGACAAGTCTAAAATTTTGTCGTGTGGTAAAGGATTAATCATGAGGGGGCTGTCAAATTTCATGGATGTTGAGTAAAATACAAATAAAAACGCCTTTTTAATGTAATTGATTCCTAAAAATTTTACTGAAACATACACTACAAAATTTAAGTGCACAATTTATCAACTGACTTCTAAAAGGTGTAAGGAGGTTTTAGTTGACAGTTCTAGAACAATGACAATCATTTTGATCTCCATACTTACTTATGTCAACTCTTTTTGGTTATTCTGACTCCAGCTAAAATTTCCTTGGCTAAAGTTGGTCATTTATAGCCCCATTTATACTTAAAACACAGGCATAGTTTATATTTTTACTTTATTGTAATTTGATTTGTTGCGTGATCAGAAGGCGTATTTTCTAAAAATATCCTCTCATCTTATCTAAGTTACCGATACCATGAAAATGGGTTTTTAGATCATCTGATAATTGGACATTCATAAATGTAAGCATGGTACAATGCTACTCTTATTTACAAATTATGGCAAGCATGGTTTAAGGTAGATTTGGAAACAGACAAGTTCAGAAAATTGGCCTTAGGGTAGGGTCACCTAACCCTATGGATCAGAGGCTTTAGTAACAAGGTAGTTATAGTGATATTTGTAATGTGATGTTTTTCACACCCAATATCTGGCTTTGATTTGTCTATTATTTAACTCTTTTATTCCTGATACAGACTAAGCCAGTCCTAAGTTATGCCTGGTTCTTAAACATGCTCAGTGTATAGCACTGCCACATGGGACCATAATTTAATGTCTCATCTGAAAGACTACTAGTAGTAGTACACGGCAAGCGTAGGGCTCAAAAGCCAAACCCTCGAGTGGCCCGAGATTGTCCTACACTCTACCACTCGATATATTCCAGCTGATCAGTTTTTTTTCTTTTAAGATATGGTTTTTATACATGAGTAACAAAAAGAAGCCAGGTATAGGGTGTGGAAATTGTCATAGTGCATTAACGTATACATTAGTACCTTGTTACCATATCCTTCAATTCATTTACTATAAATCCAATTTACTGAACTTGTCTGTTACCAAAACATCTGTCAACTGTAAGTGCCATGTTGTTGATTATTCTTTGTGTCTAGCATACACTAGTGGATTAGTTCAGACTACTTATCTATATAACTTAAAGCAAAAATAATTTAATCAGTCTCAAAACAAATATTTTTGCAAAGAGAATTATATCTGGTGTCAAAATTAGCAAAATAAATGTCGAAACGATAACAGAGAGATCAAATGATGGGATGCAGTTGTGGGAACGACTGGTTACCTTCTGCGAAGTTTGTTTATTATGAGTTTAGTCATCATAGTGTAACAAATAAATAACCTCCTTTACATAAAAGAAAAGCTTATTACTTGATTTTATTTCTGTCAATAAAATAATTTTCTCGTCTAAGTTTATGCTATGGAATTCTTTTATCAAGACGCCATGATAGTTTCATAGAATATGATCTTGTATCCAATAGTTACGTATTCCTTATATATTTGAGGAATAAATAAAACATACAGAAAAAATATTCGACTGTTTTGAATTTTTGAAGCTGAAAATTTTATTGAACATATCCAAGATCATGATCTATCTCTTTCTTCCGATTTTGCGAGGAAAAATACTTTTAATCACGAAAAGAATGGCCCAACAAGCATATAAAACGGAAAGTCAAATTTTGTTCGATTAGCCATATTAATCAGGGCGAATCCATACAAATCATTTCCGCTTAGTAAGCTTACGATATCTGTAAAACGGGTAATCTATGCAGCGACTTCAAAGCCTATATTAGCGTGTTGCTTTTCGCACTACTATAATTATCATCACTTCACAAATTAGTCGATTTCAAGAATTAATGAAATATAAAAAGTTTATTGCAAATAAGTAAATAAAATTTTGCGTGACTATGACATATGGGGATATAGCTCAGTGGTAGAGCATTCGACTGCAGATCGAGAGGTCCCCGGTTCGAACCCGGGTGTCCCCTGATTATTTTTTTTCCCCACAGTTCTTGAATACTGCCGTTTTATTTGATACATACTTTCCTTTGTAACTTCTTAACCCTCTACCAAACAATCTCATCTTTAGACATCCTTAGGGAGGGATTGATTGAATGGTATATTCACGTATTTCCTGGATTTCATCACTACTAGGCTAGGGCTCATAGGTGTCTTGCCCAAGGAGACCCCTATGAAAGTTCAGCGTCCTTAGGAAGAATGCTTTTCAAAACATTGTGGGAAAAGGAGGAAATTGCGGTTGAAAGCTCTTTTGGGCTACACTGAATATTATGTGATCTTCAAATGCCTTCAGTTTGTGCAGGTTCAAATTTTTTTTGCCGGACTTTTTATGACTGTAAGAAAGAAGCCTTTGGTAAACTTGTGGGGAAATTTTGAATTGCTGGAAAACCATTGTCTTAGAACTACCCTTTTAAAGACAAATATCATTACTTAGCTATTTTCTTATCTCCCCAAAGAAATTTTGTAGGAGCATAATTATTGATTGATTGATTGATTATTGTATGCAGTTTAACACCATTTTCAACATTAGTTCAGTAATATCATGGTGGCCAGTGCACCTATCCATGCTTTCCTGGAGTTTCTTTTACCAGTACTCTGTACAATATTCTTTCCAAGCCACAGGCTGCTTCCACACATAACCATCGTTGAAACAATGGTCAGAAGTAAGAGAGGAATGAATTCCGTCCTAATGACTATCATCAGTCCTCGAAAAGAAATTGGCTGAGCCAGGAATGGAACCAGCCACCCCCTGTTCTCAAGTCCTGCATGCTACCTACTGAGCTACTGCGGCTGGAGGACTATACATTAGTATTTGCCATGTTGTCCATCCATCCTTTCATGCATCAGCTATTTCATTTCCATGCTATTTCTCAGCAACCACTATATGGAATTCATTGAAACTTCATGGGAATCTTTCCCTATTAGGGGGGTTCTGTGTGCCTCAGTGGTAAAGTGTAGTATTTGTGATCTGGAGGCACAAGGTTTGAGCCTCACTGGATCAACTGGGTTTTTTGTGGGAGTGTCTTTGTGCAAGACATTGCAGAGCCCTAGCCTTGTACTGTATGAAAAATACATGATATGTAAGCTGTCGCCATGATCAATATGACTGAAATAATGTTGAAAGCAGTGTAAAACACCATTCAATAAACTCATTTCCCAATGAGGGGGGGGGCATATTGTCAATTTGATTTGGGTCTGTTTTCAGCAACCATTCTTTAGAACATTCTATGTCTTAATCTCCAAGATTTTTTAGATGTGAAAGTAGCAAAACTTCTGATTAGCTAAACAAATTGGTTTTGTCAATCAGGAGTTGTGTTACTTTCACATCTAGAAAATCTTGGACAACAACATTAAGAAAATTCTAATGAATGGTTGGTGAAAACAGACCCAGGCTTCAATGATTTTATTTTCACAGGTATGGCTCTTTGAATTTGCATTTCCACACTATTTCTGAGCCTCCAGCGAATGGAATTCAACAAAACTTCATGGCTATCTTCCCAATAAAGAGGACATAGGCATTTAGTCAGCATAGCACTGTTTAATGATTTTCCTACGAGATAACTCTTTACCAAACGACAAAATTTTAGACCCATCCAAACTAAAAGGATCTGCAGGCGTCACATTAATTGTGGATGAAAAAATGGATCTTTCTATGAAAGGATAAAAAACATTGTGGGAAAAGGAGAAAATGCTGGTTACCAGCATTTTCTCCTTTTCCCACAATGTTTTCATAAGCTTTTTACTCTGGGTCGTTCATAAGCTTTTTTTTCTCAGGATCGTTAAAACTCAGGATTGCATGGTAAAGGGTTATGGACCTTTGAAATTTTTTCCACTATTGAAATATGAATGGTTGAATGGTAACACATGTGGAGAGGGTACAACCTTCTCCAATAGCTAATTTTTGTGTGACAAAAACAAAGTTTGAGCCATGCTTTGGCAAAAGGGGGTTTAATGCATCCCCATCATATATTATACCAAGTAAGTCATCATATAATTACAAATCCGTAAAATCCATTTTGTATAACAACCAACTGAATCCAGAGATAGAATGGTTCCTTGACATGCAGAAAATCAGCCTGGGTCCAGGCTGTAATAATCTTTTAATCACTCCTTATCACAGTTTTCTTTCATGGTCCATTAACTAAGATCTATGGCAAAACCGTTTATCACTTCCGTAATTATTATCTATCATTTTTGACAAAGTAACATCTGAATATATAAAAGGAAAAAATGATTGGGCTGGAACCCAAGCTAGCAGAAAATTGACCAATAGCAACTGTTTTGACCTATGTCAGCCTGCGCAGGCTGACTTTGGTCGATACTTGATGCAGATGCGTTAAATCTCCTTTCACTAAGCTCATATTCAGAGAGCATCACCCATCTCTGACTGCTTTTTTTTTTGTAAGTGTGCAACTTTAATAAGTACAAGTCTAAAATTTTGTGGTTTGGTACAAGGTTAACAATTGAACAGATGACAAAACGTTGGGCTGACCAATATGAAAGCAATTCAGACAATAAACTGAATTAGCAAAGGAAATTGTCCTTAACATTGTTGAAATAATCTTTTTATCACACAATCCCAACTTTTAACAGCCCTGACAGAGAATGCTTTTGAAAACATTGTGGGAAAAGGAAATGCTTTTCCCACAATAATTTCAAAAGGCTCCTTTCTCAAGGTCTTTAAAAACTTGGAATTGTGTGGTAAATGGTCAATAATACGGAAAATACAGGTATTGTGAAAAAAATAAACAGTTGCCTTTTACACTTATTTTTTATTTGAGTCATCTATACTAATTACGGGTATCTGTAAACATTTAGACTGCATGCGCTGTGGTATGAAAAATATTGTGGGGGAGTAATAAAGGTGGCAGCTGCTTTTAAGAAGCAACTGCTCTTTTGTCACAATGTTTTCAAATGCTACCCAAAAAAGGAGCCTTAATCCTTAAAGCCCCTGTCACAACTATAGTTGCCTTTGTGGCCAGTGTAGATCAGGATCAGACTGCACAAAATGTGTGGTCTGATCTTTGATCTACACTGTCCACTTAGGTGAAACTCTATAGACAAAAGCCACCATGATGTTGCAATTTTTTGGGTCTTAATTCTTAACTCATTACTAAACAACAAAATTTATGACTTGTCAAAACTGAAAGCACTTGAAGATGACAAATAATATGTTTCTAAAATGATGGAATTTGTCTTTGAAGAGATAAAAAACATTGTTGGAAAAGGAGAAAATGCTGGTTACCAGCATTTTCTCCTTTTCCAACAATGTTTTCAAATGCCTTCTCTGTCAGGGTCGTTAAAAGTCAGGATTGTGTGGTAAAGGCTTAATCAAAAATGTCTGTTAGGTTTATTTGAAGCTCCAAGGGTCAAAATGCATTAACCACATACATCTACTTGAAAAATACATGAAAATCTATTTACAAAACTTTTATTGTATCACTGCTTACAGAAAATTATAACATTTACATTTGATAAAACCGAAATAGAATTAAGAACAGAAAATATATCATTCATGGTATTTAAAAGTCTGTGTCCATGTCTGTGATAGCTGTTCCACAAAAAAGCTCATACAACAGATATATTTTGAAGGCCACTTCTTTACTCCACTCTTTCTATTACTGAAATCAAAGAGAAAATAATGTTCATGGGCCATGATCTTACAAAAGGGGATTAAATGCATCTCCATGTTGCATTATATCAAAAAAGTCATAATATAATTACAGTGATGCATCCAGAAACTTCAAAATGTGGGGCACATGCCCACTAACCCTAACAAAAAGGGGGCACTCTAATCCGAAAATGGGGCAATTGATTTTTTTGAGAAAATGAAAGGAATAATTGGTTAGATAAAGAAGTGCTACAATAAATGTAAGATGTGCATCTTTTCTAATGAATCACACAATGATTCAACTCATACAAACAGCAGTGTTTCCACTAGCTTTTTACTTAAAGGGTACACTTAACCCCTGAGCTGTAAATCTGGGGTAACATTTTATATTAGAGGGTACAGCAATCCATATTGATGATGTGCAGCAAAAAAGTCTGTTAAATTAAGATATTTGTGTAAATTTTCTGCTTAAAGTCATTTAAAAGCTGAAAAGGCAGTCTGAAATGACTCTGATCGGACAATGTCAAAGAGACATTTAGTTGTGTCATGGGTTTCCGTGTTTTTTTTAACTGATCAATCTTTTATGTCTGTTGATATCTAGGTAAGTATTTCCGCAAGATTTGACACAAATTTTTCAATAAGGGTAACAAGTAAGCTCAAAAACTGTCATTTTTACACAAGATAAGCGTATAAAGGCCTTTTTTTTTTGTCCATGTATGCCCGTACCTGAGGTCTCACGTGTAATTCGTGCCCAACCAAGGCCGACTGTTTTTCCAGCTTGGGATGAACGCATAATTCTTTTTCTAACAAACAGGTGATAAGTCATTTTATTCTTAGACACAGCCTGATCATTTTCAATCGTATTTTCAATAACTATTGCACGGTTTCACGAAAAAATCGAAGTGTTCTTTCTGTAGCCCTTTCCGTCGATGACTCGCGGAAATTGATGACTAAAACTTTAATCCAATCGAATTCATGGGATTTTTAGCACCTTTCTAAATTATGATGTCATCGAATAACGTCATTGGGACTTGGGAAATCCAGTGACCTCTTTACGGGTAAGAGTTGTTTTCCTTACATTAGCAAAATCATAGTTTTTGGACGGAATAGTTTTTGAGACGGCGTTAGAATTTTCAGCACCGCGCAATGTGCTTTTAATAATGCGTACATTATAGTGAAAATGCGGCATTTTGCGGGCATAGTTTTTAGATTTTGGGGGCATTCTCGGAAATAAAGGGGCAATGCCGCACGCTGGATGCATCACTGTAATTATAGATCCATAAAATCCATTTTGTCTGACAAAAGACTGAATCATCTTGTAGACTGGTCCTTTGACATGCAGAAAATTGACAAATAGCAATAAGTATTGATCCATGTCAGCCTGTGCAATCTGTGCAGGCTGACCTGAGTCAAAACTTTTTGCAGATGCATTAAACCCCCTTTTCACAGAGCATGACTCATATATTTTGATAAAATTTCATCGTACAAACAAACATTTTATGACAACATAACTCTTTCCCAAAGGATAAGTTAAGACTCTTCTATATTCAAAACATCTGAAGGGGACAAACTCAAAATTGGTACAAATGAGCTTAGGTTTGGGGGCAAGGTAGAAAACATTGTGGGAAAAGGTGATTATGCTGATTACCAGCATTTTTTCCTTTTCCCACAATGTTTTCAAATGCCCTCTCCACCAGAGTCAATAAAACTAGGTATTGTGTGGTGAAGAGTTAAGGTATTGTCATAGCTCCGTCATCACCTGCATCATTCACACGTCAATTACAAAAAAGTACAAGCTACCATAAAGCTACTAGGCATTTGTGTTGAAAGAGTCATAAAATCTTTCTGAACAAACATGTACTTACATTTTGCTATTTTGAGTTTATTGGAGATTACAGCATCTTCAGCTAAAATCACCTGGACTGCTTTTCACAAAACTGTGTACCCAAAAAATTTGTGTACACAGTTTTGGTGAGCAAGAATCAAGTCTGAAAACATGTTTCACTAAACTGCAGAACTTTACTATTTTAGCAAATATTTGCGTAACTTTACATTGGCTCATACCTTTTGATAATGTAGGCATCATGTGTATGTAAGTACAATCCCAAATTTTCGTAAATCTACACAGTTCATTTAAGCAAAGCCCAGATTTTTTTATTTTGGAAAGTTGAAGACGAACAGATCCATAGCTACCAGGATTGATTTTTCTATTTCAGAAAACATGTTGCTCTGTTATTGAACATACTTACATTTCGGCATGTCAAATTTATCAGAGCTCCAGATAGAGGGAGTGATTTTGATTTCAACACTGAATATATTAATTATTCTCCACTAAACCTTATGTTATGGGTACTTATTAGAATCGTCTCGATGAGATGATTCTATTGAGTACCCACAACATAGGGTTTCGAAGAGAAATAATGACTTTAGAATACCATCACTCCCTCTTATCTGGAGCTCTGATTTATTATAGACTAAAACATCTGAACCTGTATTCAACTACAATTCTAAACTGCATACTCAATCTACTTCCAAGGAATTTTCGACATTTCAAAGTAACACAATTTCTGATTGGCTAAACCAAATGATTTAGCCAATCAGAAATTGTGTTACTTTCTAATATTAAAATTAGACAAAGAATACAATTTAGAACAGTTGGTGAATAAGGGCCCTGCAGCTGTTGGGCCCTGAAAGGGTGTTACTACCTTATTGCATGTACATGTACTTACATTTTGGTATATTCAGTTTATTGGAGACTAACACATCAGCCTGTACATGGTTCATGTTCATGTATAATGTCTCTGGATTGGACTGTAAATAGAATTGAGAATATCTGTATCATACAAACATATGCTAACTACACAGGAAGAATGTTCACCAAAATAAAATTGTAGATTTTGGGTCCCACCATGATCAAGAAATATTAATTTCGGTATGGACTGTTAGAGAAAAAGAATCTAAACAGAAAGAATCGGATTTTAAAGAGTCAGTATACCACATGCCAGCTCTTCTTTTAAATGGTTTGGTCCTTTTACATGCCCAGTATAAGAAACAGATACACTTGATACTAACATGAAGGTTTTATACTAGTTCACCTCTAGTTGTGTAAGAAACACTAAGTTTCTCTAAAAAACTTGTCCATGCTGGAACCCATACCTAGAACCTTTGGTAGATACTCACAAAAAATTGGCTAAATTAGACAACTATAGAAAATACAACCACATTTCTTAGGTCTTTACCAGTCGGCAATGTTTATGACTTTTCTGTATAAAATGCATCTCCAGGCCACATATAGCTAAAGCTCAATTGAAAGGACAACTACTTGACTTCTTGAAAGGAGGAAATGCTAGTTACTTCTTCTTTTCAATAATAATATCAAAAGCCTTGTTCTTTAGGGATCAAACAAGGGATCATTTTGTAAAACGTAAATTTCTACTTAACCCTTAAAGCACCTTTCACAAGTACAGTTGCCTTTACAACCAATGTAGATCAAGATCAGGCTGCACAAAACATGCAACCTGATCTATGATCTACACTGTCTGCTTTTCTGGAACACTGTAGATAAAAGCAACCATGAAATTGCAATTATGTGGGTCGTATTTCTAGGATGAAGACATCTGATAGGTTTATTTGGCACTCTAAGGTTCAATGAATAATAGGGTCTTGTTCACCTTCAGCTTCTGGTTAACAGTTGTACAATGTTTCATAAGAAAGGCAGAAAAGAGTTGGCAACAAAACATTACCCTTGAGCATGCTCATGGAGAGGAAAAAAAGACAGACAGATAGACAGATGGATGACTTCAGGAAAATTTGAAAGTTGGCCTTACCATGAATAAGTCATACAGATTGTCTCCCATTGCATCTCTAACATGGTCATCTACTATTGGAAAAGTTCTACACAGGTACTGTAAAATATTATTTTAAAAAATGTTGAACATTGTATGCATGATGCATGACACCGGCAATGCTTTCTTAGCCCATCCAACATAAAGCGCTTAGATAGAGCTATTGTGACGTTCATCATTAACTGTAAATCTGTTCTCATACAGTGACTTGGAATTTGGAAAACTTTTTCTCAGAAACAACTGTACAAAATGAAATCAAATTTCATGAACAGGCTCCGTAGAACCAGGCAAAATATATTCCTCAAAATGGGTTACATGTGGCCATAACCCTTTATTACACAATTCCAAGTTTTAAAGACCCTGAAGAAGGTTTTTGAAAACATTGGGGAAAGAAGAAAGGGTTGGTAACCAGCATTTTCTTCTTTTCCATCAAAGTTTTCTACCCTATCAGAAAACTGAAGTTCATATGCATCAATTCTGATTATGTTGTCTGCAGATGCGTTCAATTTGGAAGAGTCTAAAATTTGTCATTTAAGATAGGGTTAAATTAAGAAATAATCTTCTTTCTATCGTTGTTTATCATTCAATAAACCACAGTTGTGAGTTATGAGGCACAATAAATAATCCAAAAGGGCGATAGCCCGAGTGCTTTATTCATTGCGCCTCATAACTCACAACTTGGTTTATTGAACGATAAACCACGATAGAAAGAAGATTATTTCGATTCTAACATGACCAATTCTTAATGAAAGGAAAACAAGTTCATATGTAGTGCATGCAGATTATATTCCATTGAATAACTTACTTACTTACTTTATACAGAAAGACGTCACTCTTATATAGAATGACTTCACTCTATATAGAATAACGTGGATTTTACCACGCTTTCGTTGCACTGTGTTTATAGTGCCGAATTCACGAGTCATGTTAGAATACATTTTCTGTAACAGAACCAGAAGTGCAGTGGTATTGACAATTTGTAGATAATTAATACCAGAAGGTCTAAAAAGACTGTTCAAAATGTAACTGCAAGTTAACTTTCTACCTGGTTCAATAATAGAGTAATTTATCTGTACATACCTCCAAGGAAATACTAGCTTGTCTCTGACTGTCAGCATAGTCCATATTCCCCATTGCATACATCAGGTTATGAACTACCCTCAACTGAAAACATATACCATTAACTCATTACTCCTTGCCTAATCTTTGGACTTGTCTAAATTGATTGTTTGTTAACTCATTACCAAATGTCAGACCAAAGTTAAAGTACATGCAAATGACAAGTTCAATTTTGCTATAATGATGATTCCTGTCTTTTGTAGGGTAGGAAATATTTTTGGAGAAGGAGAAAATGCTGGTAACCACCAATTTCTCCTTTTCCTGCAATGATTTCAGAAGGCTTCATCCTAAAGGTTGTTAAAACTTGGGATTGTCTGGTAAAGGTTTACTTTGAATGCTATTATACACATTTTACAACAGTACTTTAAGTTTAAACCTATTTATTTAACATCAATTGAAGAAAAAGTTCTTACAACTTAAACTAATCTCTCTTGATTCTGCTTCCTGGGAACTACACCAGTACTCGCACCGAATGTGTGGGCCAATGAAAAATGCCAAAGTTGACACACGCTTCTGGGTATCGAACTTGGGGCACTCTTCCTCACAACCACGGACACCACTAATTTACAACAGTACTTCAGTCATACCAAAGCAATAGATCGTTTATCTTTGTATTTTCTTTGTTTCACCAGTACAAGAGCTAGGTTCTGCAAAATAGGGACACTAGTTGACACTTGGTGGTTAAGAGGTGACTTTTATCAGATGACAAAATTCCAAACTTGTCCAATTTTAAGCATTTGCAGATGACATATGTTGTCTAAAATGATGGGATTTATCTTTGAAAATGTAGAAAACATTGTGGAAAAAAGGAGTTAAGTAAAACATCAATACCTGAATGAGCTTTTCTGCCAGTTCATTAGACTCTCTTGCAAGGATCCTGAAATATGTGAAAATATATGAGCCATGCTCTTTGAAAAGGGTGACCTGGGCTGAAACTTTTCACTATTGGTCAATTTTTTTGTATGTCCAAGGATCAGTCTACCTCATCATTAAGTTGTTTAGTAAAAAAAAGTGGCTATTATGGATCCATAACTATATAATGGCTTGACTGGTATAATGCATCATGGAGATGTATTAAGCCCCCTCTTTCAGAGCACAACTCATATACATGTTAAGAACACATGGTTTATTTCTTATTACATTAATCAAAGCAGGTGTCCACTCATGCTAGTTTTAAAGAATAAAGAAATATAGATAGAGATTTGATAATCATACTCTTACGAACATGAAAGTTCACAACAAATGCATAGCTCAAATACAAACCACACCATTGACCTGCCTGGATTCGAACCCATGCGGAATAAGATCCTTGTTTTTTGAGATTTAAAAGACCAACACCTTAACCACTGAGCTAAAGAGGATTCTCCCTAATACAGTTGTTAGGTATTGATTTTATAAAGGAAGAAGCTATGCAGTAAGGAAGGAGTGATCTCCCGTAACAATACAGATAACTACATGTATATACATACTTTACTAACAGTATTAGATTCATACTCTATCTGCATAACAAATTTGACCATCTTACAAACTGAATTAGAAAATATCTAAAATGATGAGTTCTAAGGAAAACTATTTTCTATTACTGCAAATTATTGTAGAAATACACTGCTGCAGCTGAAGCTTTGGAAAACATATGATTGAATGAGATAAAATAGCTAAACTGGTGGCTTGTCTTGAAAGTTAGAACTAGAGGAGTGTCGAAATTGTTGGTTAATACTGTCTCAGATGTCTGTAATCTAAAAAGGTCTAAATTTAAAATACACGATAGCACTTGGGGGTGGAGGGGTGGAAGGGGCATTCAAAATAGTGCAGTTTGAAAGGAGAAAATTCTCAATCAGAACACTATGAAATACTTAGTATATATAAGCCATGTTCTGTGAAAGGGGGGTTTAATGCAAAAAGTATCAACCCATGTTAGCATGTTAAAGGACCATTCTATCGAAGAATCCAGGCAGTTGTTAGACAAAATGCATTTTTATGTATCCATACTAATGTGATGACTTGTTTGATACAATTTTTAACAGAGATGCATTAAACCCCCTTTTGCCAAAGCATAGCTCATAATTATAGGAGTTACAGGCACAATGAAGTGTGAGTAGCAACAAGAGAGGCCACAGCTGTCCATATTTCAAAGAGACTTGTTTATGTTTGGGATGTGTGAAATGGAACAGTATGCCAGCAAATCTATTCAGACAGTTCTTACATTCACATGGGGGGAGGGGGGGGGGGGTTAGAAATTTTGTATGACAAAACATTCACAGTAACAAAATTGCAGTAAAACCCTTTAACACACAATCCCAAATTTGACAACGCTGAGAATTAGGATTTTTGAAAACATTGAGAGAAAAAGGAGAAAATGCTGGTTCCCAGCATTTTCTCCTTTTCCCACAATGTTTTCAAAAGCCCTCTTTCTCAGGGTCTTTAGAACTTGGGATTGTGTGTTAAAGGGTTAATGCCAATATTACGATAATATGACCTTTAGGTCTACATACAGGCCTACCCTACAACTCTATCAAAAAAGAAGTAATAAATACAAGTCTTTCAAACTGAACCATGTTCTGAGACCCACAATTCATACTTACCCAATAGTTTTAGCACTGGCAGCTTGTTGGACAAATACTGGGAGAGGTGCATTCATCTTTGGGACTTCAGAATCTGGAAAATGTACAGTAAATCTGTAACCATACAGAAGAATTTTAGATTTATGATCACTTGTGGCAAAAGTAGAAATTGTTTGTAACAAGCAGCTTTTCATTTCGCTGTAATATTTTCTAAATGAATTAATTTACTAAACCTTGAAATATCTAACTTATTGTGAAATTTTTCACAAGGATTCTTTCGAAATTGTCTGAAGCATATTTTTCTCTGAAACTAAAACTTTGTAAATGAGATTTATTATAGAAAGGTTCAAAGACATTGCTTGGAAAACAAGAAAATGCTGATCATCTTTTCCTACTATGTTTTCAAAAGCCTTCTCCTCAGGATCAGGTAAGCTTGAGATTGTTTGATAAAGGGTAAATATCAGTTATCATTCTATACCTTCAAGAAGGTCTATTTTCTGTATCATGTCCTCTTTGGCGGGCCTCAACAGTCCAACAAGTCCACTCAGTAACTGTTGTCCCACTTCATAATCCATGAGCTCTTTTATTAGTTCAATTGCTGAAACATTCAAATGTATATACTGTTACCTATCTAAAGCTTTTTTGTCCCTAGCATAATCATTAATGTTTTTAAAAGATTTTAACTCTTTACAACACAATCCTGAGTTTTAACGAGTCTATCAGAGAAGGCTTTTGAACTCATAGTGCGAAAAGGAGAAAGTGCTGGTAACCTGCATTTTCTCCTTTTCCAACTATCTTTTCTACCCTGTCAAAAACAAATTCCATCATTTAGGCCACATTTAAATTGCTGTCTGCAAATTGTTTGAATTTGGAATAGTCCAAAATTTTGTCATCTGGTAAAGAATTAAGGAGGTGAATATGATATCAACCAGTACACCACACTTTCTATTTTATATCATAACAACCCTTGTTTTCAGTGTAATACAGCAGCTATTACAAATTTTATCATATAACAACCCTTGTTTCCTTGTTTTCAGTGTAACACAGCAGCTATTACAAATTTTATCACATTACTACCCTTGCCTCCAGTGCAACACAGCAGCTATTACAAACTTTATCACATAACTACCCTGCTTCCAGTGTAAAACTGCAGCTATTACAAATTTTATCACACAGTTATCTCTGTTTTCAGTGTAACACAGCAACTATTACATGTTTTACCACATAGCTGCCCTTGTTTCAGTGTAATACAGCCATTACAAAAGTTTTATTATCTTACACATCTTTGACATAAAATTTTGTGACATCATTGGATCATTACGTAACATCATTTTAGACAACTTTCTGAGAAGTGAGTTTGGTTTTATTCATGGAAACTCTCGAGTATACATGTATGGGTTTTGATATTTTGACCAATTATTTGAGACTTAATGCTATGTGATAAAAAGAATCAGATATTAGTTAGCATCTGAGATAAAATTCTATTTTTAACTTTTCCATAAAACTTTTTTTATAAAGCTCACCAGACTCATTTTACAGCATTTTTCCAGACTTGGTTCACAAAATCTTATCTCAAATGTGAACTTTCGTCAGACCCTATATACCATATTCCAGTCAGATTCTGCCACACCAGAAAAAAAGAATATACACTTTATTATCTCTTTTGGCTTCAATACATATCTAAAAACACTAGCTATCACTAGTTGAGTCATGGTCTGAGAAAAGGGGGTTTAATGCATCTGCAAAAAAGTATCTCCATGTCAGCCTACTCAGTTGAAACAAGGGCTGAAATTTTTGGTGATTCATAAATTTTCTGCAGGTCAAAGGATGATTTGGTCAGTTGTTAGACAAAATGGATTTTACAGATCGATAATCATGTAAGATTTGCTTGTCCTTATGTATCACAGAGATGCATTCAGCCTCCTTTTGCCAAAGCATAGCTCATTTTCATTAAATCAGGAACAGTTATTGACAATAAGTGCACATGTATGCTACACTCACCTTCAAACTGAACCTCTAAGTGCAGTGTCTTTAATAAAACCAACAAAGGTTCCACAATGGATGGGTTGGCATTTTTTACTATTGGCTGAAAGCAAGAAAACAAAAAAAAATTTGAAAATAACACATTGCAGCAAGGTATTCGTGGGAAAATTTTACATCATACATATATCTCTAGATATGAGTCATGCTCTGTGAAAAGGGGATTTAACAAAATTTGCAAAGAGTATCAATGAAGGTAAGCCTGCGCAGGCTGACCTGGGTCCAAACTTTTTGTTATTGGTCAATTTTCTGCATGGCAAGGGACCAGTTTCCCAAGGTCAGTTGTTAGACAAAAATGGATCTTATGGATCCATAGTTACATGATGAAACAATGCTTGGAACAATGCATCACAAAGATGCATTACACCCCCTTTAGCCACAGTAAGACTCATATATAATGTATAACCATGAATTTTGATATCAAACTCAACTAAGTTCAGAGCACAAATATAAATCAATTAAGATTCATTAATGTATCTGATATCTTAAAGAACTATGAGGGAATACTTTTACCCTTTACCACACAATCCCAAGTTTTAACAACCCTGAGGAAGAAATCTTTTGAAAACATTTTGGTTAAAGGAGAAAATGCTGGTAACCAGGATTTTCTCCTTTTCCCAAAATGTTTTCTACCCTTACAAAGACAAATTCCATTATTTGTGCCATATTTAAATTAAATGCCACTACAATGATTGAATTTGCTTTTGAAAATATAGAAAACATTGCGGGAAAAGGATAAAATGCTGGTTACCAGCATTTTCTCCTTTTCCCACAATGTTTTCAAAAAGTTCCTTTTCTCAGAGTTATTTAAACTCAGAATTTTGTGGTAACAGGTTAACAATAAGTGGTCATGTACCTGTACTACTCTTAGTGACTGAGCGGCCATTTGCTGCGCTTTAGGAGAACTACAAGGCAGTAAGGCTATGAGACCTTTATAAACCTGGACCTCAAACTTGGGATTTCCTTGGGCAAGCATCAACAACAAGTTCCGACAGGCATCTTGTGTCTCCTCCTCTTTGGCCTTTGCTAAACATTCAGCAATGGCCCTTATTCCTGAAATAAAATCACTTCTCTTCAACCGTTTACCAATCAACAGAATTTTTAGCCTTGTTCAAACTGAGAGCATCTGCAGATGACAAATTAAAATGTTACTGAAAAATTGAAATTGTCATTGAAAGGGTAGAAAAAAATTGTGGGAAAAGGAGAAAATGCTGGTAACAAATTTTAATCACTTTACCCTAAGGTAGAATGGTTCTTGGACATGCAGAAAATTTACCAAAAACAAAAAGTATCAACACAGGTCTGCCTGCCCAGTTGGCGCGGGCTGTCCTGGGTCAATACTTTTTGCAGATCCATTAAACCCCCTAATTACAGAGCATGGCAAATCTTATGTTCTAATAATGATCATTCCTTTACCATGGGACAAAATTTTAGTCTGGTACAAATTGAAATTATTTGCAGAGAACAGGTGAGATGTGTCTCAAATGATGTAATTTGTCTTAGAAAAGATAGAAAACATTCTTACTCCTTTTCTTAAAATGTTTTCAAACACCATTTACCTTAGGATCATTACAACACAAGACTGTTTGATTCCTGGTGAAACAAAGACAAAAAATGAGCCATACACTGGCAAAAGGGGGGGTTAATGTATCTGTGTGATGCACTGTACCAAGTCAGTCTCCATAAATTATGGATCCATAAAATCCATGTTGTCTAACAACTGAAACGTGAGGTAGTCAGGTCCTTTGACATACAGAAAACTGACTGGCAGCAAAACGTTTCGGCCCAGGTCAGCCTGCGCAAAATGCGCAGGCTGACCTGGGTCGATACCTTTTGCAGATCCATTAAACCCTCTTTTCACAGAGCATAACTCATATAATTTTCAAACTCTAAATATAAAAAGAAATCAAAACTGACACAATACTAACAATTACACTCACCATAGCTTTCACAGATAAGCTCCTTGTATTTACGTCCAGCATTCGCAATGAAGTGCAAATTCCTCAGAGCCTCGCTCTTGTCAACCTCTTTGGCTTGTTTTAAGCCAATGATTTCCAGCAAAGTTAAAACACCGCCCACTTCAAGAAATTCTGCCATAAACTTATGTCTGTAGAAATAAAATGCAAATTACAGTCTTTTTCATTCCATGCTTTTAGGTAATTTATCTGAAAATAATGGTGGACTATAAGGTTTAATAATTCATGGTTATGGCCAATGAAATTAACCATAAATATTTCCACAACTCTTCAATTGAAGGCAGAAACAATAGTTGCCCCGCACTAGTTACCTAGGAATGTGCCATTCAACCAGATCAAGAAATGACGTAATTTACTGGTACATGCATTTATCCTTCTCGTGCTTTACCATTGTACTATAGTAATGCGTTCTTATGTGGGGAAGGTATGCCAAGGGTATTATCGAAAACAACTGTACTGGATTCTGATGAAATTCACAACACAAGAGGGTTAAAAGCATGAAATAAATAGAATATTTGTTTTTTCAGTGAAAGATCAAAATTTATTTCATCTCATGAACATCATCGCTCATGGCTGCTCCACTTGTGAAAATATTACCAATGATGTTCACTCGATGAAACAAAATTTCAAACTTTCACCAAAAAAACCCCAAATATCTTCTATATATCTGAATCAAATGGGAGTCAAAAGAAATAATTCCTATATAAGTTAATTCTGTAAGAAACAGCAAATTTTTATACTAATTCAAATTGAAAAGGTTTGCAGACAACAATTTAAATGTGGTTCAATAATATGCATAGTATCTGTCCTTAAAGGTGTAGAAACATTTTGTGTAGTTCAGAAAATAAAAACTAAACCATTTAGACCTGAGATCACACTGCATGATCTCTACAGTCTGACCTTGATCTATGTTGTCCCTACTGCTACTTCTATTGTCTATGGCATTGAGAGGATTAACTTGCTAACATATAACAAAATTTTAGATGTATCTGAATTGGTGGCATTTCACTTGTGGTTTAATGATGTGATTTGTGTTTGAAAGGGTAAAGCAATTGTGAGATACGGAGAAAATGATGGTTACAAGCATATTCTCTTTCTCCATAAGCACTTTTCAAAAGCATCTTCCTTGGGGGTCTTGAAAGACTGAATTGTTACATTATAAAATGATTTTTTTAGTTTTTGATTAAGTTAAAACATGAATATAAATCTTTGCTTAACCTTTAAAGTGCTGAATAAACCCAAAATTTATTTTCAGTATAGAAATAAGACCCAAATAATCATAATTTCAAGGTTGCTCTAGTCTAAAGAGTTTTAGCAAAGCAAACAGTGAAGATCACAGATCAGGCTGCATGTTTTGTGCAGCCTGATCTTGATCTACGCTTGCTGCAAAGGTAACTATAGTTGTGAAAGGCACTACATGGGTTAAGATAAACTCGTACCAGTGCCATCTACAGATACATTTTTTTATCCTGCTAAACATTATTTTAAAAAAAATGTAAATCTTTCCATTTACCACAATGTTTTTCACAAGCATTTGAGAACTGAGCCTTAATTCATGTGGACTTTCCTTTTAGGTACCATGGACTTGACTTTTTTTTTTTTTGACAGCTACAATTGCAAAGCCATTGCAAATAAATGAGCCCTTTTGGAACCAAGTAGAAAATGGTGAAGATTCTAAATGGAATTGCTAATCTCCGTGATCTGATCTTGATCTATGTCATCTGAAAAGCTACTTATTTATCCTATCAAAAACTTACCCACTGGATGCTGACAAAAAGATGGATATGGCCTTCAACTGTTCATTTAGGCATGTACCAATCATATATCTTGAAAGTAGTGTTAAGGGTATGATGCTGCTTGATACTATTTCAGAATACCAAATTATTGAGAACTATGTTCTCCTAAAATTTATTTTTTAAATGGTTTCATGTCTAATTACTGTCTGAATAACCTATAATTTCAACGGGGCTGATGTCGATTAGGTCTGTCACTACTGAATACCGGTAAATAAATTGCATTTTCTCAAAGGCTACAAATACAGTTCCGCTACAAGATCAAGAGCCTGTTCTTTCATAATCTAGGATAAAGTGGTGGACAGTGTAGATCAGAGATCAGACTGCACATTCTGTGCAGTCTGATCTTGATTTACAATGTCCACAAAAGCTTCTTGTGTCGTCTATGGTATGGAAAGAGTTAAAGGAAGGCTTTTGACACACTCAAAGAAAGTTCCACAATTTCAACATAATTATTCTCTAGAACAGGTAAAATACATGGAATCAATTGAGTATCTAGTACATGACATTTGAACAAACTCCAGTACATTTATTTTTTTTTTGAGACAAACGAATATTGTCATAAAAGAATAAGAATTTGCTTACTTTCAATGCCGGCCAAGGTCATTCTATGAACATGTACATGTACTTCCATTAATATGTCTATTATTATAAGAGAATGATAGAAGCTCATTGGAAAGTTACCGACCTAGATCTGCCTACAAAAGGAGCAAAAAGATCAGGGAATACTTGAAGTATTTGCTTTAATCTCTAAAACTCAAAATGTGAAGCTCAGATCATTGACAAAGTGCTTACCAAATAATACTATGTTTTTGATAAACAAGAGACAAAGTAAGTAAAACAAAATGACAATATAAAGTTAACCCTTTCCCAAACAAAGTATTATTGACTCTTTAAAATTCAAAATAGACGCAGTCAACAATTTGAAAACTGACACAAATGAACTTAAAATCTCTGAAAGGGGTAGAAAACATTGTGGAAAAAGGAGAAAATGCTAGTAACCAGCATTTTCTCCCTTATCCCACAATGTTTTCAAAAGCTTTCTCCCTCCAGGTTGTTAAAAATCAGGATTGTCTGGTAAAGTGTTAAATCTGTTATCCAGGGCTACATACTCAAGGACTTAGTTATAGGGTATTATAATACTTTTACAAAAGCATTAGTTGACTGTTCAGGTTTCTGACCTTCATAAAGAATAAATTCATTTTTGGGAAAACAAGTGACTTAATCACAATTCTGTCCTGTACATAGCAAATGATCAAAGTGAGATACTGGTAATATTTACACACTTAACTCTTTACCACACAATCCCGACTTTTAACAACCCTAAGAAAGAAGCCTATAGAAAACATTGTGGGAATAAGAGAAAATGCTGGTAACCAGTATTTTCTCCTTTTCCCACAATATCTTCTACCCTATCAAAGTCAGAAATCATGATATTACCAAGATTTAATTTGTTGTCTGCAGATGTTTTGAATTTGGTCCAGTCCAAAAATTTGTCGTTTGGTAAAGAGTTAACACTACATACGATCCTGACTTTTAACCCCATGAGGCTTTCTAAAACTATATAGGAAAAGGAGAAAATCTCCTCTTCCAAAAATGTTATATACCCATTCATAAACAAACATCATCATTCTGATTTATGATTGAATTGTGGTCTGAGGTCATCTACACTTTAGTGAACACATAAATACTGAGAAACATCAATACATGTACTTAGAAATAGGCACTTAATTACTACTTGAGGGCTGTAGTTCTCACTTCCATGCTTATTTTCAGGTTAAAAGTCTTATGTCAAATTGAATCAGTAACAAATAATGAGCAGACGTTATTGACACTATAACAAAAGGGTCGAAGTGTGTCCGCTAAAGTGCATTCTACCTGTCATCTGAAACTTTTCAGTTTGGACAAGTCTAAAATTTTGTCATTTGGTAGTTAACTAATACATCACCAGATGAGGATGTACAACTTTTTTGTTTTACTGTGTCTCAGTTGACAATATTTAAAAATACTGCAACAAAAGGTGAAAATGTCTCTGATATAGAAATAACATCATTTGAAGTCATTTAATTTAAATGAACTGAAAAGATACGTAAGACGTAGCCAAGCTGTAAGCCTAGTCAGAAACAGACTAGCTGCTTGAGCAAATTCTTGTTCAAGTTCTGGTCCAGTTTTGTTCCGATTCTGGGCGATGAAATCTTGCAGAATATTCTTTCTTGTAATTTTGCTTCCTTTATCCCATTCCTGCAGAATGGACATGACTTTCGATATCGCTGTTTGTTGTTTTGCAGACATTTTCCTGATAAGTTATTGAAATAAAAATATCCTTGGAGTTTGAATACACAAGGCTTCACACGCAGTTCTTGAAATAAAGGCTCCGTTTGATTGGACTTTTTTTGTGAAATCAATTGGGATTTCTGTCTATAATTATCTCACTGAGATCACAGGGTCCAAAACAAGTACGAAATATAGGGCAGCGAGGATAATTTCATCCTATTCACAAAAAACACTATCTTTTTGATGAAAGCGTCTTGTTGCTATCCGCCATTTTTGTTTACAGTTTTGGCCAAAATATCCCGGGACCTTGCCTGGTCTTGGGGACAAACCATAACATTGTTATCCCTCGAAACAATTTATCAAAACAAAAGTCTCAATAATTTCTATTAGATAAATGTACTTGACCAATAAAAGTTTCATTTAAAAAGGGTTCGAAAGCTTATTTCAGGAAAAGGACATTTTAAATCTCACAATTTGATACCGGGATTCTCTTTCCCGGACTTATCAACAATCGCGTTCGATTGGTTTATTAATTGATAGGTTGTCCAATGAAATTCTTTGAAGGATCACGGAAACAAGATGGAGGACGAGGACATCGAATACGACATAACTCTCCCTTCTCCTACCACAAATTCTAGCAAGATTCACGGAATATTGGCGGATAAGATCGAACCAGTGGTTATCCTGTTAGGCTGGTTAGGCTGCAAAGAAAAACATCTCGCTAAATATGCACAAATTTATGATCAAAGGGGGTAAGGAACAGATGCCATTTTGTTCTCGCCCGCTTGCTTTTCGCTACTGCCGATTCGGACGGGTATCCATTTAGACTGTTTGTTTCTTAAAACTTGCTGGCTATTAGCTTAGAGGCAAATTGACTTGAATTCAAGTTCATTTCGATAGATTATTTACCGGGTAACTGAGATGTCACTGATTTGTCCTTGTGCAAGACCTTTCTCCAAAATCTTTCCTTTTGACAGTGAGGTGGATTAATAAAATATGGGTCTCACTAAAATACGCCACAGAAGAATTGTACGCCACAGATACGCCACAGGAGAAATCTATACGCCACAGCAAATATATAGCAATCAAAGCGTGATTTTTATGTTTTATCTTGTAGTTTATGTTATTATCTATCATCTGTGCAAAAATTACTTAAAAATATTTTATATTTATGGAGTAAATCGATCTTACAAAATACGCCACAGCTTAATTATACGCAACAGATACGCCACAGGACAAATCGACACGCCACAGCAAATTTATAGCTTTGACTGATTCTTTTTTATGTTTTATCTTGTAGATTATATTATTATCTATGATCTGTGCAAAAATTACTTTGAAATATTGTATATTTATTGAGTAAATCGATCTTACACAGCTTAATTATACGCAACAGATACGCCACAGGACAAATCGATACGCCACAGCAAATATATAGCTTTGAATGCTTGATTTTTATGTTTTATCTTGTAGATTATATTTTTATCTATCATCTGTGCAATATTTCGAAGTAACTTTTGCACAGATGATAGTTAATAATATAATCTACAAGATAAAACATAAAAATCAAGCATTAAAAGCTATAAATTTGCTGTGGCGTATCGATTTGTCCTGTGGCGTATCTGTTACGTATAATTAAGCTGTGGCGTATTTTGTAAGATCGATTTGCTCTATAAATATGAAATATTTCAAAGTAATTTTTGCACAGATGATAGATAATAATATAATCTACAAGATAAAACATAAAAATCAAGCATTCAAAGCTATATATTTGCTGTGGCATATCGATTTGTCTTGTGGCGTATCTGTTGCATATAATTAAGCTGTGGCGTATTTTGTAAGATCGATTTGCTCTATAAATATAAAATATTTCAAAGTAATTTTTGCACAGATGATAGATAATAATACAATCTGCAAGATAAAACATAAAAATCAAGCATTCAAAGCTATATATTTGCTGTGGCGTATCGATTTGTCTTGTGGCGTATCTGTTGCGTATAATTAAGCAGTGGCGTATTTTGTAAGATCGATTTGCTCTATAAATATAAAATATTTCAAAGTAATTTTTGCATAGATGATAGATAATGATATAATCTACAAGATAAAACATAAAAATCACGCTTTGATAGCTATATATTTGCTGTGGCGTATACATTTCTCCTGTGGCGTATCTGTGGCGTATAATTCTTCTGTGGCATATTTTAGTGTGACCGATAAAATATAGGCAACCTTATATCAGCATGGACCAACTAGTTTTTGAGGGGCTGAAATTGTGACTTTGAATACATTATCAAATGAATTACTGTTAATTAGTGTAGTAAAGGGTTAAACTATAGATTTTTAGAATTATTGAATTTGAATAGAAACATCTTGGGAAAAGGAGAAAGTATTAGTAACCAGCATTTTGTCCTTTTCCCATGATGGTTCAAAAACCTGTATTGTAGGATGATGAAATCAATGTATTGTTTAAGGGTCTAAAATATCATGTTTTCATTTCAGATGCATCACAATTAGCTACACAGCACCTAAAGATGTGGCATTTTTTGAGGTGAACAAGCTACAAGATATTGCCTGTAAAGTGTTAGACCTGCTGAATGATTACTCTGTTGCGGACAATCCAGTCATATTTCACATATTTAGCAACAATGGTAGTTACGTCTATTACAACATAGTAAAGGTTCTGACTAGTGGAGATCCCAGGTAAAGTATTATTTTCATTTTCTATTTTTACTGCACTGCATACGATTGCCCTTTTTAGGGCAGCTGTGTCAGAAGGAAACATTAAGGTATTGTCATAGCCCAGATGTTGTTTTCTGTTCAAACTGTGTTATTTTCATACAAAATTTTTAACAACTGCTGTGTCATTCATCATTTAGAAAAGTTACTTAAAACTTGGGACAGAATTTTCACTGAAAAATCAAGTACAGGATTGTGCTGGCAAATGCATGCTGTGCTCTGACCATTAAAAAAAATACTGTGGCCAACGAGGAAAAGGCTTTTGATAAGCACAATTTTCGTTTTCACAATCTTTTCACTTATTATACCCACTTTTAACAGGGACTGGCTCATATAAGGGGATTTAATGTATCAGGATCAGCAAAAAGTATTGACCCAGGTCAGCCTGCGCAGTTAGCACAGGCTGACATAGGGCAAAAACTTTTGTTATTTTTAAATTTTCTTCATGTCAGAGGACCATTCTACCTCATGATGCTGTTGGCTGTTAGACAAAATGGATTTTATGGTTCAATACATTGATTATTATGTGATGAATTGCTTGGTATAATGGATTACAGAGATGTATTTAACCCCCATTTTGCCAGAGCATGGCTCATGTTAAATGACAGTTCATATTGTTATGCTATATTTTACAAGAATCTTTTTTTTTTAAACATCTGCTGCAAAATGGAATCATTGGGAGATATTTCTTCTAGGGCATTACAATGGTGTTTATGCTTCAATGGGCTAATTTCAAAAGTTTTAGGAATTCTAGGGTAGATATGAGAAATTTTGAATGTGTAGTACTGTATCAGTTGTTTGCTTGGACTAAAGATGAATTTGTGACATACGTAGATTTCAAGTTATTTTGAAGCATCATACACCATAAACTTTAGATGCCCATATAGCTGATTGGGAATCCCAACTATGTAGCCTCTTTAAAAAAATTATGTTAAGTCTAGATTTTTGGAATGCTGGAGAAATCATCCCCTGGAGAATTCATCCCCAAATTGCTTGGGGACGATTTCTCTTGAGAAATCATCCCCTGGGGACGAATTCTCTGGAGGTATCGTCCCCAAATTAAATTTTGGAGATATTGTCCCCATCTTCAAAATTCAAATATTTTGTTGTTTTAGTTGTCTTTGAAAAACATTTTTAAAGTTTTTTTTTTTTGCTTCAGTATTTACTTTGTGAGACAATTTTCTTTAGTCAAGAGCTATTTGATTACACTGTCATTGTTTATACGACACTTTTCACACTTACAAGTTGTTGTTCACACCTGTCACAACTTTACACCTAGAAGATTTTTAAAAAGGTCTACTAGCTGATTTTGATTTTAAAACAATTTAAAGGTATTTATGTTCTTAAAACAGTAGTTTTTCGACCGTTAAATGTATTTCTATTCTAAAATTATGAGTCTGCATCTCCCTCTACCTCTTCCCTCATTCGGCAAGGATAAATTTATGTAATGTATATGGGTTCCTATCCAAACACCTGTCTGTCTGACTGTTTCTCTGTCTCTCTGCCTCTCTCATCAGTCGGCAAGACAAATTGATAATGCTTAGTTGATTTTAGTGACTGTTACAAAGGTTCATCCTCTCATCGAAGAACTAAGTACACAAGTTATTTCCCTATTAATGAAAGGCTTATCAGTGTTCCCATTCACGCAAATTATTACTTAAATCACGTTATAGAATTGAAATTCAAGTAACAAATTTTGGTTACACGCGAGACCTCACGTATGAAAAAAAAGATGTTAAAAAAAAGGCATTGTCCGCTTAACTTGTATAAATTGACAGGATTTGTAGTTAATTGCTACCCGTATTGATAAATTATTGTCAAATCACGCGGAAATACCTATCCATAAATTAACACGCGTGAAAAAAATGCTCGGTGCAAAAAACATGGAAACCCATGACACAGCAAAATGTTCCTGTTGACATTGTCCAACCAGAGTCACTTCAGACAGTCTTTTCAGCTTTTTAATGACTTTAAGCAGTAAATTTCTACAGATATCTTAATATAACAGACGTTTGTGCTGCAAATCATCCATATTGATTCCTTTACCTCTAGTTGAGAACCATTATAGTCATACCCTCTAATATGAAATCTTACCCCAGATTTACAGCTCAGGGGGTAAGTGTGTACCCTTGAAATAAAAAGCTAGTGGGAACACTGCTTATAAAGATATCAATGGTCCTTAAATAAATGAAAAAAAAAATCACCTCATACATAAACAGTACAAAGGGAAAAGTTGCACGGCAAGATGAAAGTCACGATTGAAAGGCCGAGAGAGAGAGAGAGAGAGAGATCAACGGACGAAAAAAATTATTAAAAACAAATAAATTAACACCCTCATGTTGAATGATTGAGACACAGGAGGGGGATATCTACGAAGATAAAGACAGATCCACGGTCGTATAATTATGATAAATAAAACAAAAATTAATATTCCTTGCCAAGTGATGGCAGAAGATAGAGAGAGAGAGAGAGAGAGAAAAGAGAAGAGATACGGAGACAGAGACATATGGAGAGAGGATTCTACGGACTGACACCCATTATACATGAAAGACCCATGCCGATTAAGAGAAAGAGAGAGGGAGGGAGAGAGATATTGATTCCAATTAATGACCCATGACTACTGTTTTATGAACATATATATTTCATAATTGCTTTGGTTTAAAATCCAGTGCAAACAAACAGGAAAAATTAAAAATCTTTCAGGTGTAAAGCTACCTGTGGAAGGCGTGACAGGTGTTAACAACAGCTTGTAGGTGTGAAAATTGCTGTATAAACAATGACAGTGTAATCAAATAGCTCTTGACTGAAGAAAATCGTTACACAAAGTAAATACTGAAGCAAAAAAAAAACCTTCAAAAATGTTTTTCAAAGACAACTTTAACAACAATATGATTATATGAATTTTGAATATGGGGATTGGGACGATTTCTCCAGAGAAATCGTCCCCAAGCAGTTTGGGGACAATTTCTCCAGGGGACGATTTCTCCTGACACCGATTTTTGTGATTGTTTTAGTATCAAACTTTTAATCAAACAAGAGAATAATTTTGTTTGTTATTTTTTTTTCCAAGTTTTGTGGAGTGAATGTGGAGCCTCAAGCTCGCAACACATTGACTAACAGCTGACTTTGTCTACCGTTCCATAATCTGTTATAAAATGGTGCCTTTAACTCTTTACCACACTACAATTTCTTAGACTTGTTGAAATTGAAAGCATTTGCAGACGACAAATGCCAATAAAATGATGAAAATTGCTACTGGAAAGAGAAAACATTGTGGGAAAAGGAGAAAATGCTGGTTACCAGCATTTTCTCCTTTGCCCACAATGTTTTCAAAAGGCTATTTTTTCCTGGGTCGTTAAAAGTCAGGATTGTATGGTAAAGGGTTAATTGAGTAGAAAACATTGTTGGACAAGGAGGAAATGCTAGTTACAAGCATTTTCTACTTTTCCAACAATGTTTTCAAAAGCTTTCTTTCTCAGAGTTGTGTGATACTCAGGACTGTGTGGTAAAGGGTTAAATCTTTACATTGTTCTTACTTCTTTTCAGATATAACAAGATTCAGGTATTTGGAGTCGTGATTGACAGTGCTCCTGGTAAGCCCAGATTGAGTAAAGCTGCCATAGCCTACAGTCTCACATTGAAGACTAACATTTTTATGAGGTATTTTATGGTGCTTGGCTTGATGTTGTATTTATTTTTCACTCATCTTCGATCTCGCCTCTCTGTTCTTCTTTATCCAAACAGTAAAAAGACCAACGAACATTATCTGTATGACAATATGGCTGAGGATCCGACACGATGGCCAATGATGTTTTTGTACTCAAAATCTGACAAGGTAGTTTATCATGAAGATATCGAAGAAATGATGATGCGACGACAGGAGCTGGGAGTTCACGTGGACAGTGTCTGTTGGAAAGATTCGGAGCATGTCTCACATTTTAGGGTACACCCAAAAGAGTATATAGATGCATGCAAAGATTTTCTTGCATTTTGTCTTGGTTTAGATGAAGAAGAGGAAGATCAGGAAGAAGAAGAAGAGGAATTTGAAACCAATGAGAATTATCTTTTGTCTAAAAAATAAGGGAAGAGTTGCAGACTAGTAGGGGTTTCACCCTTTATCATACAATCCCAAGTTTTATGGACACTGATAAAGAGGTCTTTTGAAAACATTGTGAGAAATGGAGAACATGCTGGTAACCAGAATTTTCTCCCTGTTCCCACAATATTTCTACCCCATCAAAGAAAGAAATCATCATTTTAGCCACATTTAATTTGTCTTCTGTAAATGTTTTCAGTTCAGACCACCTATAAATTTCATTCTCCGCTAAAGAGTTAACCAAAAACTCCTGTGCAGTCTGATCTTATCTACACTGTGACTGTCTGTTAAGCAAAGTAAGTTTGGTTCCAGCACTTTATCTGTTTACAAAACGGCAAAGTTTTGGATTCATGCACATCCAAAGCATTTGTAGATGACAAAGTGAATGTGGCTGAGACAGTAGAAATTGTCTTTGAAAGGATAGAAAACATTTTGTGAAAAGGAGAAAATGTCAATTTCTACCATTTACTCACGATGTTTCCATAGGCTTTATTCTGCAGCGTTGTTAAAACTTGTTTGGTGAAAGGTGAGTGGATATTACTAGAATAATTAGGTCATTCGTACTCATAAATGAGTGTGGAAGTATCAGATACAAAGAGTTGAAGAGTTGTTAAAATTTGTCAACTCACTTCAAAATATTTCGGAAAAATCAATATTTAACACTTTACCAAACAATTCAGGATGTTTGAAAATGTTGTGAAAAAAGTAGAAAATGTTTGTAACTGGCATTATCTCCTTTTTCTACAATCTTTTTCAACCTTTACAGACAATTTCCATCAATTGAGTCACATTTAATTTATTGTCTGTAAATTCAATATGGACAAGTCTAGAAATTTGTCATGTGGTAAAGGGTTAAGAATTTTTTGTCTTTGACCAATATTTAGATAATGTAGCCCATTTGCTTTGAAATAGCCTTTAGCTCAGGACTTGCATTTACATCATATGCATTTATTATCAGTACTTAGATATTACCGCATTTGCGTTGGTCAAATATGCTATAAGTATTTAGATTTTATGGCATTTGCGTTAGTCAAATTTGCTATATCTGTTTCTATTGTTTATAGATCATATTTTGTGTTTTAGGTGCTTTTATTTTATGAACAGGATCTCAGCAATTGAGGTATGCTCTGGCAAAAAGGGGCTTGATACATCTCTGATGCATTTTACCAGCAAATGAACACACAACCGTGGATCCATAAAAATCCATTTTGTCTAACAACCAACTGAATCATGTAGTAGAATAGTCAGTGGACATATAAAAAAATGACATGTAGCAAAAAGTATCAACCCATGTCAGCCTGCATGGACTGCGCAGGCTGATACGGGTTGATACTATTTGCAGATGCATTAAACTTCCTTTTCACAAAGCATGGCCCAATTATATTGATAGAGTCTCATTATGAATCCTTGACTTGCCAAACTTCTTTAGCCTATAACAGCAGTATAAAGATACATGCATTTAACCATCCATATGTTTTTGGTGGTTTTTTTTAGCGTTTTACCAAACAAACTTGTGTTTTTACAATGGGGGCCGAGTTTCATGAAAAAACTTAAGTCTCTTATTTTGCTCAGATCCACAAACGGACTCATTTTGCAACTTAAGTTGTGTTTGTTTTATCAGATGCATTTTGCCAACATTAATAAACTTTAGCAATATTCTCAAATCCTGAGTTGACAAAATCTTTCAGACTTAACTCTTTATCACACCACAAAATTTTGGACTAGACCAAATTCAAAGCATTTGCAGATGACAAAATAAATGTAGCTCAAATGATGATTATGGTCTATGATAGGGAAGAAAACGTGGGAAAAGGAGAAAATGCTGGTTACCAGCATTTTCTCCTTTTCCCACAATGTTTTCAAAAGCCTTCTTCTTCAGGGTTGTTAAAACTCAGGATTGTGTGGTAAACAGTTAACTCAGCTAAATAACTGACTGAAGACTGAGGCAAGTCCGTTTGTATTGCTGAGTTGAGTCTGAAACGTCTCAACTCAGGATTTGAGTAATAAGTCTGTTAATGTAAGTGAAATGCGTCTCAAATAACCATCTCAATGTATGTCAGAAACTGACTTTGTTAGCAGATTTGAGCAAAATGAGAGACTTGTGACCAGCATTTTCTCCTTTTCCAACTATTTTTTGAAAGCTTTTTTTCTCAGAGTTGTTAAAACAGTGATTGTCCTCCCATCTAGTCATTAAATTCTCTGTTTTACTGTTTATCAGATTACAAACTTTGGACTCGTTCATTCAATGATATTTGTAGACAACAAAATAAATATGGTTCAAAAGATCGGACTTTTTTTTTGAAATTGAAGAAAACATTGCTGGAAAAAGGAAAAAAATATGTCCCCTGGTGAACAGCATGTTCTTCTTTTTACAACATTGTTAGTCAAGGCCTTAGTTCCTTTGTTTGCAAAAACAATGGTTGTTTAAACAATGGATTGATTGTTTAATGGTTAGCCCTTTGCCACACAAGCCTGGTGGGGTAGCTCAGTGGTTAGCATATCTGACTCGTGGCCTGGAGGTTGTGGGTTTGATACCCGGTTATGGTGAACTTTCTTTCTGGCTATTTTTCACCTCTCATCTCTGATGCATGTGAGAAAAGTTGTCAGTAGCTTTGGAAAGAAAGTTGTGTCAGTACTGGTGTTAGAAAGCTAGGAAACACAAGAGTGTGTCACTGACCGCCATGATATGACCTAAGCTGTTAAAATGGCGTTAAACTCCAATACAAACCAAACCATTTGCCACACAATATCCCAGTTTAAACGACTCTGATAAAGAAAGCTTTCGAAAACATGGGAATAGGAGATAATACTAGTTGCTAGCATTTTCGCCTTTTGCATAATGTTTTCTACCCTTTCAAAGTGTTATCAATTTTACCTGCTTTATTGCAAATATAGACCAGTCTAAAATTTTGTCATCTGGCAAAGGGTTAAGAAAGTATGTTGTATAGTAAAAGGTTAACAGTTAGATTAAGGATAATACTTCACATTCCATTGTACATGCATATCCTGTTTTATTCAGTGTTTAACCTAATACCACACAATCCTATGTTGGAACGACCCAGAGAAAAAATGCATTGAAAAATGTAGTGGGAAAAGGACAAAATACCTGAATAATTTCTTCCTTTCAAAAAGACATCCCATTTTAGCCACATTTGCTTTGTTGGCTGCAGATGCTTCTAGTTTGGAAACATCTAAAATTTTGTCATTAGGTAATGAGTTGAGAAGAGAAAAGTTATACAGGCCAAACTTCCATTCTTATCCTTTTTTAATACATTCCTGTATTTTAACCCTTTTCCACACAATCTCAGTTTTTAACAACCCTGAAAAAGAAGGCTTTTGAAAACATTGTGGGAAAGGGAGAAAATGCTGGTAACCAGCATACTCTCCTTTTCCCACAATGTTTTCTACCCTATGAAAGATGAATTCCCTCATTTGAGCCACATTTAAATTATCTGCAAATGCGTTTAATGTGGACAAGTCTACATTTTTTGTTGTGTGGTAAAGAGTTAAAGACCCAGAGGGAAAAGGTATATGACAATGTTATGTTTTGAAAAAAGTTGAATCAAATAGACAAAATGCAGGTTACGAGCATTTTTTGCTTCTCCAAAAGTGACTAATTCAATCGCTCAAAGTGACTAAGGACATTTAATTTGTCATCTGCATGTTTTATTGAATTGAACAAATCTAAAATATTGTTGTACAGTCAATACTAATGTATGTATTTATCTGTAAATATATTTTTCTTCTTTTTTTGTTTTGTTTTTCTCTTATCTTGGATTTTATTTGAATTCCCTCCAAGTCCTATTTTTTTATTTATAAATTTGTTGAATTTTGTCAAAGTCGTTAGAATTGTATTGAATAAACTGTGATTATGTTACTGATGTATTAATGAGGGAACAACGAAATGTTTACTTTTATCTTTATTTTTAAACCCTAAGGCTGCTAAAGGTGACTCAGTATGCTTTTGTAAACTGTGTAGATCAAGATCTGTATTAACCAACCATTCTTAAGTTCATTCTGAGTCTAATTCTAGACTTTGAAAGTAACACAGCTTCTAGTTGTGTTACTTTCAAATGCAGAAACTTCTTGAGAATAACACAGAGAATTTTCTTAAGAATGGTTTTTGGTCTTTATGAACCCAGACATGCAGTCTGAGCATGGGTCTACACTGCTTAGATGAGATTTTTCTGGCTAAAAGTACTTCAAAATCATAAAATTGTGGTTTCCAGTATTGGCTGATATGGTTATGTAATATATTTAGCAGTTTATGATAGAGAATGTTACATGTACCTATGCAAAGATTCAGTTCTTAAATTACTGTTAACCATTTTCCAAGCAAGCCAGAGTTTTAACAACCCTTTTGAAAACATTGTTAGAAAAACAAGAAAATGCTGGTAACTATTGCCTACAGGCTACTTCATTTTACCTGATCCTGACCTTTATGCTGAATCTTAATTTATGTAAATGATGTTGACCTGGGTCAGGTTAAATGACGTTAGTAATACCATTGTTTTGTTTTCAATTTTTTCTACCTTTCCAAAACCAAATTCTTATTTTCAAGTCATGTTTATTGTGTGAGTTTTTTTAGCAACAAGAACTTTGTAATTGGAATGCTTTGGTATATATTATTGGCTGGAAATCTTTTTATTTTTTAAATAGCAGTGTAAGGGTTAATTTTTTACCTAATGAAAATATAATAATAAATATTGGATTCATTTTCTATTTGTATGGAATACTTTGTTGTTGTAACTTTCTTGGGGCTTTTATTTGCCTGGAGCTGCGTAGGAAAATTCTCTTTCTTAGGAGACCAAAGGTTAAGCCAGATGTAAAAATAACCTAAAGTAGGGAGAAGCAAATACATACCCCAGGAAAGTTACTGCCACATAATATTCATTTTATTATATACATACTAACAAATTTTAGAAACAAAGAAAATAGTGCATTTATAGGGAACTCTGTATTACCAAATTTAGCACATAGCTTCACCTAATTGGTCACTTCCAAATTTATTCAAAATATACTAGTAGCCCTGGGATCGAATTCGCTCCTTCTTAGGGGTCTCGTGTACTGGGGCTTTATGTTGAGGAAACTTTGAAAATCCTCTTGTTGATAACCATACAGCCTAAAACTATATTAATTGGTATGTAGCTCTATGTCCGGGACGTCTACCAGGATTCAAGTAATTATAGCTCTGTGGTTAAAAATAGCTTTGCCCTGGGGGTCACAACTTTCCCATTGGCTTTTATAGAGTAAACTTTGAAAATCTTCTTGTTTGAAACCACTTGGTCTAGAAATGTAATGTTTGGTATATATGGTTAATATTTATTAGGCAGTGGAGTGGTACAGGGCCATCATGGCCCTCTTATTTTATTCAAGTGATCAACATAGATTTTTAATAGTGATAGTTAGCCTTTTACCAATTTTAATGAAATAATGCTTTCAATAATATTGAACCTCTTGGCGTAGAGGTGTAATATTTGGTATACATGTACATGTATATGGTTAGTATTTATTAGACAGTGGAGTGATACAGGGCCCTCATGGCCCTCTTGTTTTATTCAAGTGATCAACATAGATTTTTAATAGCAATAGTTAGCCTATTACTGATTTTAACGAAATAATGCTTTCTGTTATATTGAACCCATTAACAAAAACTTGTTACAGGTGCTTGTTATTAGATGCCATTGTCTAGTCTTATAAAGTGAACTAGTGTTCTTATGTTTTTGGCTTACTTTGATGTTTAGTTTTGTAAAAACTGATGAACATGTAAATATTTTTATATGGTCTTTTGTATTTATTCCTCTGTGTACATGTAACTAGAGGAGAAAAATGTGATGGCCTGACTGGGACTCAAACTCTCGACCCTCACCCATTGTGCATGTGCTCTACTAATTGAGCTATCAGGCCATGTCAGGGCCAGCTAAAGGTTTAACCCTTTACCAAATGACAAAATTTTGTAATTGGCCGAATTGAAAGCTGTGAAAGCGGCTAGTGGCTTGGAAAGAATGGCGTGTCTTTTCAACATAATCCACAGTTTTAATGACCCTAAGAAAGAAAGCCTTTGAAAACTGGTGAAGGAAATTCCAGACACTTATACATATAGGTAAAGTGGCCGCCAAAATTAGACTGAAAAATTGTTGAAAATTGTGGTAAGCACTCGGCAAACAAACAAACTCGTACATTTATTACATTAATTTTGTCACAAAACTATTGTTAGTGCCAATAGAACATATTGTAGAGTAATGCAGAATGATACAAATGATACTTAGATCTATAGATGTCTGATGTTACAATGCATGGCCACATCCCATTGGTGACAAGAGTACATTTAGCAGATTTCCGACCTTTCTTCAAACTTTTTTCAAGCAAAAAATCTTTAATTTTTGGCAGTTATTGGGCCTTTAACTAGTACCATTACAGAACTTTGTCTTAGATGTAAGTCAAAAAGTTCTTTTGTTTGAATAGAAAAGAAGGCCCAGGGTCTTTGACCTAAACCCTATACCACGTAATTCCAAGTTTCAACAACCCAGAGAAAGAGAGTCTTTGAAAACATTAAGGGAATAGGAGAAAATGCTGGTAACCAGCATTTTCTCCATTCCCCACAATATTTTCTACCGTTTCATTCACAACTTAAGTTAATTGTGTTATATTTGATTTTTCGTCTGCAAATGCTTTGAATTTGGTCAAGTCTAAAATTTTGTTGTTTGATTAAGAGTCGAATCTGCTACCACACAATACACTGATTTAACTCTTTACCAAACAACAAAATTTAAGACTGGTCCAAATTCAAAGCATTTGCAGACAACAAAATAAACGTGGCTCATAAAATGAAATTTGTTTTAGGAAGGGTAGAAAACACTGTGGGAAAAGGAGAAAATGCTGGTCACCAGCATTTTCTCCTTTCCCCACAATGTTTTCAAAAGGCTTTTTCTTCAAGGTCGTTAAAACTCAGGATTGTGTGGTAAAGAGTTAAGCAAAAGCGTTTTTGAAAAGACTGTTGATAAGGGAGAAAATACTGATTACCCATGCATTTTCTCCATTTCCAACAATATATTCTGCCTTTTCAAAGACAAATCTTATCTTTGCAGCCATTTTAAATATGTCCTCTGCAAATGCTTTCATACTGAACTAGCCTGATATATCATTGTATAGTAAGGAGAAAAATGTTACCTGCTTCAAGGTGCAAAAAAGTGTCGGACGGAAGTGATGAGTTTATAACCCTTTACCCCATGATAAAAGTTTCAGACTCGTCCAAACCCACAGCAATTGCAAAATTTAATGACAAATTAATTTTGGCTTAACTCTTTACCACACAATCACGCATTTTAACGACCCTGAGAAAGAAGCCTTTTGAAAACATTGTGAGAAAAGGAGAGAATGCTGGTTACAGCATTTTCTCCTTTTCTCACAATGTTTTCTACCATTCCCAAAACAAATTTAAATTTTTGAGAAATAGTTATTGTGTCGTCTGCAAATGATTTCAATTTGGACTATTCTGAAACTTTGTTATATGGTAAAGAGTTAAGGTCTACGGCCCCTAACCCTCATATTAAAAGACGGAAGCTGCCGAGATTGGCCGAATAGCCTTTCGGAAAACGTCGATGTGACACGATATTTACCAATGAGTAAGTGAGTCTATGGGCCCTGACTCTCATATTAAAAGATGGAAGCTGCTGAGATTGGCTGAATAGCCTGTACAAAAACGTCGATGTTTCACGATATTTACAGATGAGTTAGGGGTTGTAATCCTTAAATTCCGCAAATTGTCTTATAGGGTAGAAAACATTGTTGAAAAAAGGAGAAAATGCTGGTTACCAGCATTTTCTCCTTTTCCCACAATGTTTTCCAAAGTCTTCTTCCTCATGGTTGTTTAAAATTTGGATTGTGTGGTATAGGGATAATACATGTGTGATTTTTTTTTGTAGATTTGTTCAAAATACAATGTTATACTTCATCCCCTATGCAGTTATTTTGTTGTAATAAAGTAAATGAATTTTTCAGGTGGTTATATTTTTTGCTGTAAGTTACCAACCTCATTCTCTCATGCAGACGACTTCTTTTTTAAACATATGGCCACTTTCAGGAAAATTGAGGGCTAGTGTTACCCTTTGTTGCAATGTTTTCAAATGTGTTCATTTACTGAAACACTAGAAATGTGTGTCCTAAGGGTATTGCATGGTGGTTATTGTATCTGACTGGCAACCTGGTTGTTGTGAGTTCTATACCAGGTTGAAGCAAACTTCCTTACCTGTGATTTTTTGCCTCTCACCTCTGATCAGTGGCTTGGAAAGAAAGTTGTCAGTACTGTTGTGAGAAAGCCAGGAAACACATGCATAGGTGCATTGACTGCCATGATATGACCTAAGCTGTTAAAACGACATTAAACTCCAATAAAATCCATCATTAAATCATTATCTCATGCAAAAGACTTTTTTATTAAATGTTTGAATACTTTTGAAAACATTGTGACAAAAAGCAAAATTGCTCCTAATGAGCAACTTCTCTTTTTTCTGCAATTATTTTGAATGCACTCTTGTATCTGACATTATTTTGTGTTGATTATCCTACATGGCTCAGTGTTAACCCTTTACCAAACACAGAATTTTTACCCTTATCCAAATTCAAAACATTTACAGATGATTAATTTGACTCAAATGATGGAACTTGTGAGTGAAAGAACAGAAACCAGAATTTTCTCTTTTTCCCACAGTGTTTTCCAAAGCCCTCTCGGTCAGGGTCAGTAAAACTTGGGAATGTGTGGTAAAGGGTTAAGATGGATTTGTTATCCAGAGGTTCTTGGTTTAGTCCTCACTGGAGATGCTGTAGGAAAAGTAACAAGTGCTTGTTACACTCCATAGCTTTCTGTCTCCCAGGGATCCTGTGTTGTCGATGGAAAAGTGTGAAACTTGTAACCTGGAGCCCACGGGTTCCAGCCTCATTGAAAGCACTGGGATTCTTTTTGTGGGAGTGTCCTTGGGCAAGACACTTCGGAGTCTTATTGAAGTTCTAGTGAAACCCAGGACATACATGTGAGCTGTCGCCGTGATATCTATGAAAAAATGTTGAAAGCAGTATAAAACAGCATATGATCAATCAATCAATCAATCAGTCAGTCAGTCAGTCAGTCAATCATTCAATCCATCCATCCATCCATCCATCCATCAATCAATCCCTATCTCACAATGTTTTCCAGACTTGTCAACAGTAGGAGCACAAAAAGTTGTACAATTTGGTCAAACTGCCTCAGTGGATATGAGCATAGAGCATAAGTATGGTGTTTGATTAAAATCAATTCCACAATTACTTGTCAACTCAATAAGAAGACACATGTATGCATGTAGATCTAATTTCATACAGAGTACAGCTAATCTAGAAGCGGGGGAGGGGGGGGGTGGTATTTTGTATTCCTTACAGTAAGGCAGTTAAAATGGAGTACATTTGCCTGCTACTTTGGCTGCCAAAATAACCAGTTTGTAGGAAATGTGCAAGTTAAATATTGTTCTTAGATTTATTCCTGCTTTATGTGAGTATTTTCATATATACAATTTATGATTGCTAATAAAAATTTTCAATTTTCGATATGAAATTTTGCTACTGATATTTGACGTTGCATTTTTTGTCAAAATTTAACCTCAGTCCTTCGAAGTGGAGTAACAAACGGATGTAGACCTATTTCGGATACTTCATAAATATGTTTAACGTATCATATATTCGTCAAAACATCTTACATCACTGTAAACAGCTTGATCATCATACTTTTTTTGATACTTTCATAAGATGGGTAATAAAAATCTACAAATATCTTACTAAAGCTAATCGGATATGAGTGAATTGATTTCCCAGCTGAAATTCCTTTACAGAACCTGCTGCAAGTTAACAATGTAATGTAAGGATGCAAATTGTAGGAAATTAATTTTTATTCTTTGTGGTGTCCGTGGTTGTGAGGTAGAGCTTTGGCCTCGTAACAATAAGGTCCGGGAGCGGGTATCAACTTCGGGATTTTTCATTGGCCCACACATTTGGTGCGGGTACTGGTGTAGTTCCTAGGAAACAGAAACAAGAGAGATTAGTGTAAGTTGTAAGAACTTGTGTCTCAATTGATGTAAAATAATTATGTTTAAACTAAACTATTCTTTGAATTTTGACAAATAAGTCATCATTTCTCTTTGTATCATTTAACAAATTTTCTGGTGTTGCTAGAAAAATTCTGCCCTAGAGAATGTCATTTGGGATGATTTTTTCTAGAGAAATTGTACCAACTTATATTCGTTGAGAAATCATTTCCATATATACAATATTGAAGACCTATGTAAAATTTAATCCGGTGAATATTGAAGGGTAAGGCAATTCCAGTTTGTTAGATAATATAATTCCAGCTTGCCATCAAATGTAATTTATGTTTCAGCCTTGTCAATAATCCCAGTACTAACCACAGAGTATGGTATGTAAGTAAACCGTCAGAGAAACAAGTACCAAACTGCATGACTGGAAAACCTAGCTCAATGTTAAGGCAAGTTTTAAGTGTTTCATATGTATGTTCCCTTTGAAAAGTCCGGACCCTGAAACCTTTGTACCATTGTTTCTGGGAAAGATCAGAGGGAAAGGCATTTCCAATCTAGAAGCTGTTATAGCCAAACCACAGCCACTAAATGTAGCATGCACCAGCTTGGATCACCCACCCAAGCACTTACCCATGAGGGTGGGAAATCATGACAGTAAACTGCACAATTTTTTATTGTCTGCACAGGCAGTCAACTGAGTCAAGCCACATTAAGGAGCAAATTCTGACAGAATGTACTGTTAGCATGATTACTGATGTTAATTAGCATTGGAGAAGTAACTGACAGCTTAAGCTGATTTTTGAAGGATCCTGTATCAAATGTCTGATTGATTAAAATAGTGATCAAGGGTTGGATGCAGTTTTAATTTCACAGATGACACCAGAGGCTTTTGTGGACAATGTAGATCAAGAGCAGACTGCACAGAATATGCAGTCTGATCTATGATCTACACTGTCCACTGCATTAATCTAGTGTATGGACAAACCGTCTCTTGATCTTGTAGATGAACTGTATTTGTAGCATTGAGATAATACAATTCATTTATGCAGTGGTAAAGGAGTTAAAAGGGTTGAAAACATTATAGGAAAAGGAGAAAATTTTCTCCTTTCCCCCCAGATGTTTTCAAAAGCTTTCAATATCGTTAAAACTTGGGATTATGTGGTAAACGGTTTACCAAACATTTTAGGTGGCACTGTGAATTGAAAGGAGAGGTTTTTTTTTTATTAGTTCTGAGTAGATCAATTTACCTTCGATGGGTATCAAACATAATCTGATCATTTGGTTGTAATTAAAACTTCAACTAGACAAATAAGCAATTAACCCTTTGCCACACAATCCCGAGTTTTAACAACCCTGAGAAAGAAAGCTTTGGAAAACAATGTGTGAAAAGGAGTAAATGCTGGTAACATTGAGAATTCAACATTGAATATGTCACACATCCATGTTACCATCCAAAGTGGTTTGAAAACTTTAATAAAATAAAATAGAGGGAAAGTGGTTTCTGTTTCGGCTGCTGTAAGCCAAATTTGGTTTATTTCAATTTGCCGAAAGTCCTTGCACAAAAAAATGTTCCGAGGGAAGGCCCTGTTTAGCTCAGTTCTAGATAAACCTTGATATACATGGATATGTGAGATATCTCCTTGAAATACAGCAACATTTTCAGCAAACAAAATTTCTGTGACTGTCACTTATACAATCATGTGTGTTAAACTCTATACCAAAATTGAAATGACAAAACTTTGGACTCGACTAAATTGAAAGCATATACAGACAAAAAAAAAAAAAATAGATGTAGCTCAAGTGATGATTTCTGTCCTTTGACAGGGTAGGTGACATTTTGGTAAAAGGTGAAAATGCTGGCTATCTGGGTAAAATCTAAGGGGACATTCTGTAAAACAGGGGGACAAAGACCTCTTCAAATTAAGTTGACTTCATGCCTGTAAAGTATACTTGTATGCATATTACTACAACCAACGTTGGTTTTTAAAGTTTCAAAGCAGAATCGCAACAAAAGTGACGCATACCCATTGGAATTATTCACCCCTAACCATGTCAATGTGCCCGGCCACTCCCAAAATTTCCTATTTTTCTGTTTGGACTTAGAGCAAAATTCATTTTGAGAACTCTACTTTCGTTATTGTTGCTGATACCGGTCAAATTTCCCCACTTTGCTTTCCTTATTTAGGAAATTCTAGCTGACGACATTTACACGCCATAATGCATATAGACTGCTTAACAAAATATTGTTAAATGTAACGCGACAATAATTTGAAAACATCGAGACGCAGTCTTGTCATTTTACATACCCCTTCAGACTGTTCATCAATATTATGCACAAAAGTATACTACAACTAGTGGAAAAATTCGAGACACAGTCTAGGATTTTGCTATCCTCTATATAACAGAAGAGAATGAAGTAATGTACTGCGTGTATCGGACAATGCAAGGTGAGAAAATTAAGAACTTGAGCATGCCCAATGTGCAACCTAGGCCTGCTTTCCTGTATTTTTTGGGGGACATTTGCAAATAAATTGCTGGAATGCCGTGATGGCAGAGCCTAGCCACAACACTGACAATGTTTTCATTCCCACAACGTTTTTTCTTTTTTTTTTTAGGGTCATTAAAACTTGGGATTGTGTGGTAAGGGGTTAAACTCTATACCAGACAATAAAATTACAGTTTTGTCTAAATTAAAAGCATTTGCAGATGACAGATGATTTGTCTCTGATAAGGTAGAAAATATTTTAGGTTACTAGCATTTGTTCCTTTTTCCACTATGTTTTCAAAATCCTCCTACTTTCAAGATTGTTAAAAATGTAGGACAAATTGGTAAGAGTTAATTTATCATTTAATGAAATGATAAGTTACTAATATTTTCCAGCCTTGCTTATATAGTGGACTTGTAAAAACCTGTAGCTTGGTGAGTTTTTCACAGAAAGGGAGGAAACTCTTCTGGTCTTGTTATGACATTTAGAAACTACCTATATGTAGCATCATAATGTGGGGAAAAAACAGGATTGGTTGGTATTGGGATAACCCTTTACCACACAATCATGACTTTCAACGACCCTTAGAAAATAGACCTTTCGAAAACATGGTGAGAAAAGGAGAAAATGCTGGTAACCAGCATTTTCTTTTTCCCACGTTTTCTACCCAATCAGAGACGGATCCAACCATTGGAGCCATAGCTAATTTGTTGTCGGCAATTGCTGTCAATTTGGATGCGTCTATAATTTTGTTATGTGGTAGAGGGTTAAATCTGTACTGTATGACGCATGTTGGACTTGTCAACATGGAAACAATTGTAGATGGCAAATTTATTACATGCGACTCAAGCTATCGAATTTGTCTGTGAAAGGTTTATAAACATTGTTGGAAGAGGAAAAGCTTCTTCACCAGGGTTTTGTAAACATGGGATTGCTTGTTAAAAGGGTCAACTGGAATTTTACTGTGAGTATTGGTAGTTGATTGATAGCTTGTATGGTAATTTAAGGATAGAGCACCCTAATAGGATTCTTGAAACATCACCTTTCATCGCCGAAAAAACGTATGGATTCGGCTAAGACACGGGTAATCCATAATCGATCGGCCAGTAGATGCTGCTTCCCCGCATCGATTACGGATTACCAGAGTTTTATCCAAATCCATACGATTTTGGTGATGTAAGGCGATGTTACATGAATCCCATTAGGGTGCCCTATCCTTAATCTGTTACCAATATTGTTTCAGTTATATTTTTGTGGCCAGCACACCTATCCATGCTTTCCTGGAGTTTCTATTAACAGTACTATGCACATTTTTCATCCCAAGCCACTGACTGCTTTCTCTCATAACCATCATTGAAACAATAATCAGTGGTGAGAGAGGAATAAATCCTGTCAAATTGACCATCATCAGTCCTGAGAAAGAAATTGGTCCAGCTGGGGATTCGAACCAGTGACTCCAGGTTCTCAAAGCCTGTACACTACTGACTGTGCTACCAGAGCTCAGCAGTTTTGGTAGGAAAATTCCTTATTGATAATATAGAATGTTTAAATCTAGCAAATAACAAAATTTAAGACTTTACAAAATTGAAAGCATTTGCAGATGTAAAATAAATGTAGCTGAAATGGTGGTATTAATCTATGAAATGGAAGAAAACGATGCTGGAAAAGGAAAAATTGCTGGTAACCAGCATTTTCTCCTTTTCGTACACTGTTTTCAAAAGGCTGTATTTTTTCTGTTAAAATCCAAGGTTGTGTACCAAATGATTAAAAGACTATTTGACTGTGAAAGTCTAAAATCAGATTGGTATTCTTGTAAGTCTAATCTTGATCTACTCTATTCTAGTTTTGTTCTCAGCACAGGGTTTTCCCTAAACTTTCTGGTGTAGGGGTCATTTGACCCTCTTTAAATGAATTTACCCTTTACCAGACTACAAAATTTTAGCCTTGTTAAGATTTAAGGCATTTGCAGAGAACAAATTACTTGTGGCTCAAATAGTGCAGTTGTTCTTTGATAGGTCAGAAAACATTGTGGGAAAAGAAAATGCTGGTTACCAGCATTTTCTCCTTTTCCCACGATGTTTTCATAAAGCTTCTTTCCAGGGGTTGTTAAAAGTCGGCATTGTGCGGTAAAAGGTTAAAGAAGACACACACATAAATTTTGGGGGTCATTTAACCCTTTTACAGCACAATGCCGACTTTTGACAACCCAGAGAAAAAGGCATTTTGAAAAGATTGTGAGAAAAGGAGAAAATGCTGGTAACCAGCCCACAATGTTTTCCACCCTGTCAAAGAAAAATTGTACCATTTTAGCCCCACTGAGATTGTCAGATGGAAATGCTTTGAATTTGAACAAGGCTAAAATTTTGTCGTCTTGTAAAGGGTTAAGAAGTTTGTGGGTCCAAATTCAAATGATTAATTGATTGATTGTATTGTGTTTAACGCCGTTTTCAACATTATTTCAGTTATATCACGGTGACCAGTGCACCAATCCATGCCCCCCCTGGAGTCTCTTTTAGCAGTAATCTGCACAATTTTCTGTCCAAGCTACTGGCTGCTTGGACACATAACCATCGTCGAAACAATGGTCAGTGGTGACAGAGGAATGAACCCTGCTGCAATGACTATCATCAATCCTCGGAAAGAAATTGGCCAACCTAGGGATCGAAACCCACGACCCTCTATTCTCAAGTCCTGCACGCTACCAACTGAGCTACCGGGACTTTGCCCAAATTCAAAGAGATAGGGGGTCAGGAAAAAACCCTGCTCAGCATAAGGATAAAATGAAAAAGAATACATTTTTCACAGTTGAGATATTTTCTCGCAGGCTAATTTGCAAAATTTGTGATTCAATTGACAAGTTTTTCTGAAACGTTTTTATTAATAATTCAGAAATTGTTGTTTTTAGCCCCGAGCAAAAACTGAGGTGTAGGTAAAACAAACATGATGCAGCTGTTTTTAGCGAACGAAGCCTTTACCTCACAATCCCGATCTTTTGAAAAAATATTAGCTAAAAACTGAATCTTTTGCAAACATTGTCGAAAGAATACCAATCTTGAAAAAATTATGGTAAAAGGAAAAAATGCTGATAACCAATTTTACAATTTCAATTTTTGAGTAATATTTGTCGTGTTGTCTGCAAATACTTTCAATTCAGACCTTTCTGAAATTTTGTTGTTTGGTAAAGAGTTAACCCTTTACCAAACAATACGACCATGAGGAAAAAGCCTTTTGAAAACGTTGTGGGAAATGGAGAAAATGCTGGTAACCAGCATTTTCTTTCTTTCCAAGAATGTTTTCCACACTTTCCAAAACAAGTTTTCAACTTTTAAGTCACGTTTATTTAGTCGTCTGCAAATGCTTTGAATTCAGTTCACTGAGTAAAACTGTGAAAATAATCTTGAAAAATGTGGCTTATTAACATGAATTAAGGTTTTTGTTCACAGTCACTTGTAAAAACATTGATGCAACAGTACTAATTGCTCCAACAAGGAGAAATTACTTCCTTTTGCCACAATATTTTCAAAGTGAAATGCTTTGAGACAAATAAAATATTTCAGGTGGTAGTGAGGGAAAAGAGTGGTAAACATTTTGTCAGTGAGGTGTGAAACATCTTGAGACCTGTCAATTTGTTATATTGCTTTTCAGATCCATCATTTAGTGTTTTAAAATAAAGACTTTTTTCCATTTGAAATAATATCAACATGTTTGATTATCAGAGAAATGACAAATTCAAAAGTGACAAGCTATGATAGCACAAGCAGTAGGGGACAGGACTTTAGAATAGGGGATTGCTGGTTCTAATCCCCAGCTTGGCCAATTTCTTTCCAAGGATTGATGATAGTCATTATGACAGGATTTATTTCTCTCTCACGGCTTATTACTGTTTCAGCGATGGTTATGCGTGGGAGTAGTTTGGGAAGAATATTGTGCAAAGTACTGGTAACAGAAACTCCAGGAAAGCATGGATACATATATGCACTGGCTGCTGCGATATAACTGAAATAATGTTTAAAATGGTGTTATACACCATACTATAAATTCAGAAGAAGAGATAAGATTAGGGATTATTGTGGCAAGCTGATGCTAATATGCCATTGAAGTGTTTCTATATGCAATGGTACCTTTCTTAGTTACCAGCCCTGTTGATCCTCTATGAAACTATCCTAAGTTTTCATTGACCCTGAGACTGAAGGCTTTTGAAAATATTGTGGAAAAAGGAGAAAGAGCTGGTAACCAGCATTTTCTCCTTTCCCCACAATGTTTTCAACAACTCCAAGGAGAAATTTTAGTTTTTGAGTCATATTTGTTGTAAGCAAATGCTTTCAATTTGAACTAGGCTAGGATTTTGTCGTTAACTCTCTACCAAACAAATTCTGAGAGGAAAGGCTTTTGAAAATATTGTGAGAAAAGGAGAAAATGCTGGTTATCAGCATTTTCTTTTCTTTTATATAACATTTTTTTGACCAATTGAAGGAAAAATCCCATTAATTGAGCGACATTTAAAATGGCTACTGCAGATGCTTTCAATTTGGATAATTCTGAAATTGTCATTTGGTAAACAGTTAAGCAACCTGTAATAACCAGTAGAGTAGAAAACATTGAAAGGATATAAAGCATTGTGAGAAAAGGAGAAAGTGCTTGCAACCGGCATTTTTTTTCTACCGACAACTGTTTTTCACTTTGACCACACAATAACAGATTTTCATCTTCACAATATTTTACATGCTTTTGACTCTTTACCAAACAAGAAAATTTTAGACTAATCCAAATTGAAAGCATTAGCAGATGACAAAATAATTGTGACTTAAAAAAATGATTTTTTTGGGGGAGGAAGGGTAAAAAACATTGTGGGGAAAAGAAGAAAATGCTGGTTACCAGCATTTTCTCCTTTTCCCAAAATGTTTTCAAAAGCCTTCTTCGTCAGGGTTGTTGAACGTTGGGATTGTGTGGTAGAGGGTTAAATGGTGTGATTGAAATTAAAATGCATTTTATCACCTGCATTGTGTTTTTGACAGCTATTGATCCTTTAAATATGCTCTGTTGGTGTGTTGGAAAGGAAGGGTTTGTTCTTACTTGTAAAGTTCACAGCATCTTGATTGATGCAGAAATTTATTATGATTATGAATTAGATTAAACATCATTATCATTATTCGATTGTTATTAACCTCTACTGTTCTAATTATAATTCACGCTTTTGAAAAAGGGGGCTTACTGCATCTCTATGCATCTCTTTTTATGTATAATACTGGGCAAATCATCACACAATCATGGATTCATAAAATCTTTTTTTGTAGTAACAACAAATTGAATCATAAGGGAGACCGGTCCCTTAGCAGGCAGAAAATTGACCAATAGCCTGTGCAGACTGCACAGACTGACAATGAGTCGATACTTCTTGCAGAATCATTAAACCTCCTTTTCATACAGTCGAGTTACTGATAGCTTAGTGACCTACCTGGTAATTTGAATGCCAGATTTGCATCTTTTGCATGTTACAGTACTGTCTAGTTTCTGTATGTTTGCAGTGAAAACAATATTTTGTACTATTTATCAATGTTTTGCAAAAAATGTTAATTCATAGGAAAGCAATCAAAACAAGCCCTTTTAAACCTATACCTCAAAATCCCAAGTTTTAACAACCCCAGGAAAAAAGATTAAAAAAATGCAGGAAAAGGAGAAAATGCTGGTAACCAGCATTTTCTCTGTTCCACACATGTTTTTTACCCTGTCTAAGACAAATTCCGAAACTTTGGCCACTATTTATATGTTGTCTGTGAACACTTTTAATTTGAACAAAACTAAATTTTTGTGGTTTGGTAAGGGGTTAAAGCCATCTAGATACAATTTGTAGATATAAAGTATCATTTCTTTTTTGGTTATGATTTTGTTTTGAAAAAAGAAATTTTGTTGCGTGTCACATTAAGAAGCAGATTGTAGAAAAAAATAAAATGGAAAAAGGTTTGATCATATCTGGTTTTTTTCTCACCTGAATGGGTTTGATTAAGATTTGCCACTAGTGCTTGTAAATGAGACATACCCTGGCAAAAGGAGGTTTAATGTATTTCTGTGATGCATTATACTATGCAAGTCATTAGATAATTATTGGCCCTTAAAATCCATTTTGTCCAACAAGTGGCTGAATCCTGAGGAAAAATGGTCCTTTGACATGCTAAAAATGGATCAATGGCAAAAAGTTTTGGCCCAGGTCAGCCTGCACAGGCTGACCTGGGTCGAAACTTTTTGCAGATGCACTAACAATCCCAACTTTTAATGACCCTGAGGAAGAGGGCTTTGGAAATCATTGTGGGAAAAGGAGAAAAAATGCTGGTCACGGAAAAGGAGAAAATGCTGGTAACCATTTCCCACAATATTTTCTACCTTATCAAATGTAACTTCCACAATTTTAAGTTCATTTAATTTGCCATTGGCATACACTTTCTCATGTGGTAAGGAATTAAGCCCCCTTTTCACAAAGCATGGCTCAAATATTTTATGATTAAGATATAACTGTGTGGATTGATGTTGGATATTTATCAGTATTTGACGAGGGATAATTTCTGCCAAGTCATGGTGACATTGCAGTTTTTTCCTCTCTGTTTAAGTGGATCTAATTGCAGATAAACCCTCGGCGAATATTAATGCATATTTTTTTTTGCCAGATTTAATGATGTGATAAAACTAATAGAAGTACTTAGCTTTCAGTTTTAATTCTTACCATATTAACTATTTACCAAGTGACAAAGTTTCAGATTTTTACATATTGGAAGCATTTGCAAGTAACAATACAATTGTGGCTGAAATGATGAAATTTGTTTTAGATAGGGTAGAAAACATTGTGGGAAAAGGAGAAAATGCTGGTTACCAGCATTTTCTCCTTTTCCCACAATGTTTTCAAAAGGCTTCTTCCTGGGGGTTCTTATTAAACTCGGGATTGTGTGGTAAAGGAAACAAAAATATGATGCAAAAACTGAAATTTGATCTGAGAAGGTATGAAAACTGGAAAAAGGAGAAAATGCTGGTTACCAGTGGTTACCAGCATTTTCTCCTTTTCCCACAATGGTTTTCAAAAGCCTTCTTTCTCAGGGTCATTAAAAGTTGGGATCGTCATCGTGTGATAAAGCAACTTTCGGTATTGTTGTGGATAGTGTAGAACAATAATCAGACATCATAGAATATACATTCTTTGCAGTTTGATCACTTACGTACTTTGTCCAATAGTTCGAGATATTCTGGTCAAACACTCTGAAATGATTGAAATCAGTTTTCTCTGGGTCTTATAGCCGATAACTGAATTGACTAAATATTGACATACCTCAGATAAAGGTATTTTATTGTGAAACAAAATATTGAAGGAAAGGAAAATATTTTTCTGAAATGATACTCAAAACATTACTCAATTTCTGCTCAGTTTCAATAATGTTCAACTCCTTAAGCCTTGGTCACACCGAGCTAACGGACGAGTAACGGATAAAAAATCATTTCATCCGTTCGTGTCCGTTCGTATCCGTTTTATGTTCGTTTCTTATCCGGTGAATCCGCTACTTGTCCGGCGATGTCCGGCGATGTCCGTTCCGTCCGGTGGGAAGTTTTGAGCATGTTCAAAACTTTCCACCGGACAAAACGGACAGAGACATGCAAATGATAGACTTTGGATGCATCTGACAATTTATACCCTCGGCATGTCACGTGACCGGTACGTTCCTCGTACGTTGGTGTTCGGTACATTTCCGTTCATCGTACGTTTTTTCCGGTTCTCATGCGTTGCACTTCCGTTTTATCCGGTACAAGGCCCTTACTTGTACGGTGATATCCGTTAATAGACCGTTTATTATCCTGTACATATCCGTTAAACGTGCGTTTTTTTCCGTTACATGTGCGGTACTCGTGCGGTCATTGTGTGGCTTCCTCGCTCCACACACCGATCGTGTGAGCCTTGAGCGGCAGAGGAGATGAATTTTGTCACCGGATAACCAAATTCTGCATGTTTTTGTCCGTTTTCCCCCGTTACATATCCGTTAGCCGGTCTGACCAAGCCTTTACCAAATGACAAAATTAACAACTTGTCCAAATTGAAAGCATTTGCAGACAAGAATGTAGGTGTGATAAAAAAATTGAAATTTGATTGTGGAAGGATGGAAAACATTGTGGGAAATGGAGAAAATGCTGGTTACCAGCATTTTTTCCTTTTCCCACCATGTTTTAAAGAAACCAAGGTGTTCCTCATGGTCGTTAAAACTCGGGACTATGTGGTAAAGTGGTCGAAAAAGCTGTCTTTGGCAGATCCATCAAAAGTTGTATTTTATTTGTTAATTGTCGATAAAAAATTAAGACAAATTCACAATGAGAAGCATTTCCAGCATTTTCTTCTTTTTCTACTATGTTTTCTTACCCTTTCAGGGGAAAATCCATCATTTGAACCACTTTCTATTTGTTGTCTGCAAATGCTTACAATTTGGACCTGTATAAAATTTTTGTTGTCTTATATAGAGTTAACACTTTTCACTGCAGACTTTTTAGGATCCTGGGGAAGAATGCTTATGAAAACATCATGGGAAAAGGAGAAAATGCTGGTAACCAATATTTTCTCCTTTTCCCACAATGTTTTCTTCCCTTCCCAAAACAATTTTCAATTTTTAAGCCATATTTATTTTGTCATCTGCAAATGCTTTCAATTTGTACTAGTCTACAATTTTATCCTTTGGTAAAGAGTTAAAAAACCCTGGAAAAAGGGCTTTTTGAAAACATCGGAAAAGAAGAAAATGCTGGTAACCAGATTTTCATCTTTTTCAACAATGCTTTCTAACCGTTTCACACAAAAATTCCATTTGAACCACTTTCAGATTCTCTTGGTGGTCTGCAAAATTAATGCATTCAAGGTGGACCAGTCTGCTCTTTTGTTAATGGGGTTAATTCCTTTCTCTATATATTTCAGGGACAACTCTTCGTCATTCCATTGCAAAGTCATTTAGACTTTAAAAACCGTGGCAGGAGTTGACCCGAATGGCCTTGAATATCAGAAACAGAATAATTATCCTTATTTGAACAGGTAAGACCTATTGTTACAGGGTGTCTTTCTCTTTTTGTCACGATGATGTTGTCAATGTTGATGGCCATGAACAACAGCCAGGACAAATATGCCCTTCACAACTTGGCTGATTCTGTAACCTCATCTAATCTCATCATGGCTGGTGACCTTGTGGTTGCAAATTTGACACCTGGTTGAGCCTTTCTTTTGCCTCTCGACTCTAACGCATGTGAGCAAAGTAGCCAGTTGCATGGAAAGAAAGATGTGTCAGTGTTGGTGTGAGAAAGCCTGGAAACAGGTGGCTCACATATATTGGATTTATGGGAAAAAAATCTAAGTAGGTCCCCTTAACCCATTCCAAGATAAGCCCTGGTTTTTACGGCTCTGATGTTGAAGGCATTTGAAAACACTGTGGAAAAAGGAGAAAATGCCCATAATGAGCCTTCTCCCCCTTTTCCACAGTGTTTTCTTCCCTTACAGATAATAATACAACCTTTTTAGCCACTCTAAATTTGTCGTCTGCAAATTCTTTCAATTTCAGCAGAGCAAAATTACCTCATCTGGTAAAGAGTTAAATGTGTACAAAAATCAGCTAGTCAGTGCTACAAGATTCATTCCTCTCACCCACCGCTGACCATTGTTTTGATAATATGTTAGAAAGGAGCCAGTGGGTGGGAAACAAAATTGTGCTGATTACTAGTAAAAGGAACTCCAGGAAAGCATGGATAGGTGCACCGGCCGTTGTGATATAACTGAAATAATGTTGAAAATGGTGTTAAATACCATACAATCAATCAACCAATCAATCAACAAAAATTAGCCTGTACAATTATTGTTGTTAATCACTATACAAAGACAAAATTTTAGATTTGTCCAGTTCGAAAGCATTTACAGACAACAATTTAGTCTTTAGCAAACAACAACATTTTAGACTTGACAAAATTGAAAGCATCTGCAGACGACAAATAAAATGAAATTCAAATGATGGGATTTGCTGTTTACCGGCATTTTCTCCTTTTCCCACAATGTTTTCAATTGCCATCTACCTCAAGGTCGTTAAAACTCGGGATTGTGTGGTAAAGGGTTAAAAAGCAGTAAAAATGACAGGAAAAGATAGAAAAGTAAAAAACATTGAAAACAATTTGGGAAATGGATAAAGTACTGGTATCCAGTGTAATTTCTCCTTTCCCCTACAATGTTTTAAAAAGCCCTAGTTCTCAGTGATGTTAGAAATTGGGAATTGTTTGGTAGAGGGTTATGGGTCATCTGACCGATTTTTCACAGATGATGACCGAAGGTTGAATACAAGGCATTCGGTAAGACCGAGGTCATACCCCATCTTGTACTTCTACCGCAAGTTTTGACCTAAAACAAAAAGGAAGAAAGCTGACAAAATTAGACTGTTTAAGCATTCGGCAAACTATTCAGTCTTTAACAATGCTGAAAAACATTAGGCTTTTGAAAACATCATGGGAAAAGGAGAAAATGCTGGTAACCAGCATTTTCTCTTTTTTCCACAATGTTTTTTTCACCAGACCTATGACAATTTCCATCATTTGAGGAGCATTGAATTTGTCATCTGCGAACCCTTTTATCTCTTTACCATACGATGAAATTTTAGACTTGACCAAATCGAAAGCGGGGTCCTGTGTGGCTCAGTGGTTAGGTGTAGGACTCGTGACCTGGAGGCCCCGGGTTCAAGCCTCACTGGCTCCACTGGGTTTTTCACAGGAGTGTCCTTGGGCAAGACACTTCAGAGCCCCAGCCTAGTACTGGTTAAACACAGGAAAACATGAATATGTTAGCTGTCGCAGTGATATGACTGAAACAATGTTGAAAGCGGCGTAAAACACCATTCAAACAAACAAAACAAACAAATCGAAAGCATTTGTAGACGAATATTGAATAATGTTAAAGTAGTGGGAATTGTCTATGGTTGGTTGAAAACATTGCGGGAACAGAAGAAAATGCTGGTTACCAGCATTTTCTCCTATACCCACAATGTTTTTTTGAAAGTATTTATCTGCAGGTTTGTTAAAACCCAGGACTGTGTGGTGTAAGGTTAATTTCTAAAAGTGTAAAATTTTGTCGTCTTGTAAAAAGTTAACACATAGTAACCTTCTCGAGGCAACTTTTTGCATCTTGCGGCAGATGACTAAAATACTTTCTGGCAAAAGGATAAATTGCTAGTATTGAGTGCTTTCTTTCCTTTTTACAGTGGTTTCACATGTATAATAGTGTATTTAACATTTATTTGTACGGACTGTCCAAATTTCAACAGCATTTGATTGTCTGCTGCAATAATTAACCCAAGAATTTTACGAGTCTTTCTGCTGAAGTAGTTTGGAAATCTTTTTGACAATGGTAAAGACACTCATTCTGATTTCTGATTAATAATAGATATGTGTGTCACAATGTTTTTCAAAATGATTGGGAGATAACTGGGTCAGTTTAGAATTACATCAGTGGTCTATTGTGGGATTTTTTTTTTCTTTTGTGCATAGCCCAGAGAATCAACTCATCTGTGTGCCAGGGTAAAAATCACAATGTCATCATATTTAAGGATCTTTTTTGGTCATCCTTTGAAATGGTGCTCAGTGATCTTCATCAACCTGGTCAGGAAAATGTTTGTTTGTATTGGAGTTTAACACCATTGTAAAATCTTTGGTCATATCACAGTTGTCAGTGCACCTACACATGTGTTTCCTGGCTTCCTCACTCCAGTACTGACACAACTTTCTTTCCAAGCCATTGACTACTTTTCTCGCATGCATCAGGTGAGAGACCAAAAATAACTGGTAAAGCTGACACTGTAGAGAGCAAAGATCAGACTGCGTGTTTTGTGCAGTCTGATCTTAAACTACACAGGCTACTAAGGCAACTAAATTTGTGAAAGGCACTATGAGGATTAAATGATTAAAAACAGGTTTGAGAAGAGAGGATTACTAGGGATTTTTGCCTTTTTCCACAATGTTTTCAAAAGCCTTTTTTCTCCAGCTCATAAATACTAGTGATTATTTCATAAAGTGTTAAGAGATGAACTGACCCAAACTCTGCCACGAAAAAACAAACACTAGGGCCTTTTTTATGGAATAAAAATAGTCAGTTTCATTCATAAAACCTACGTTTTAACCCCTAACTACTTACCGGTAATCTCGTCTTTAGTGACTCTGAGTAAAATGCCTTTTGAAAACATTGTGGGAAAAGGAGAAAATGCTGGTTACTATCATTTTCTCCTTTTCCAGCAATGTTTTCTAACCGTTATTAACAAATCCCACCATGTAAGTCATGTTTGATTCGTTGTCTGCAAATGCATTCAATTTGGACAAGTCTAAAATTTTGTTGTTTAGTGGAGATTTAAGTTATTCATTGTCAAGCATTGCTGTTGAATATAAAATAATGATAAAAAAGCACTTTCAAATCTTCATCAAAATATTGACAAAAATGTATGACAGAAAAAAAGCCAGTGTTACACACTACAGAACCCGCAAGCAATGATTATCTATTTGTGAGGGTTCGAAAAGTGTCTCAACAAATCGAGGCCAACGTTTGACCCTGTTTTGGAAGGATCAACTTTACCTGTAGGCAGTGAAGCGTAGAGTCACTCTCACGTTTTCACCCCCTCTGGGCATGCGCAGGCTTTTTCACTATGTCATTGTGGATATTTGTATATCCCTTTCCCTCCCGCTGTATTACCTACGGCCTTTGGACGCAGTAAAATTGAGATATGTCACAGGAAAAGTAGCTATAATTTGTAAGTGTTTCCCTTGGATATGATATTCATTCTTGACATTCATTAGTTATTGAGTGAATTAAAAAAATTTTTTTTTGATTTTATAAATACTTTTTTTTCCCTGAACCTGCTAATAAGTTCACTGTTTACAACAAGAGCACAATGTAGACTAGTTCAAATTGAAAGCATTTACTGACAACAATTTAAATGTGGTTCAAATGATGGAGTTGGTCTATGATAGGGTAGAAAACACTGTGAGAAAAGGAGAAAATACTGGTTACCAGCACTTTCTCCTTTTCCTATAATGTTTTGAAAGAGCTTCTTTCTCAGGGTAATCAAAAGTTGGGATTGTATGGCAGTGTTAAATGAAACTTTCCAGCCAATAGTAGTTAACTAGAATATTGCTATTTCGTTATTTTTAGGGGAGAAATATCTCTTTATCAGACAGTGTTGATCAAGATCAGACTGCACATTTTGTGCAGTCTGATCTTGATCTACACTGTCTGCAAGAAGTCCTTGAGTTGCACTTAACAGAGCTAAGGGTTCATGCATGCTTTGCAAAAGGGTCTAATGACAGGGTTTGACAAACTAGATATGTCATGAAAAAATGATGATACAGACATCTGTTAACCTTTCACGAATCAGTCCAAAGTTACAACAAGCCTGAGAAATAAGGCTTTTGAAAACATTGTGAGTAAAGGAGAAAATGCTGGTATCCAGCATTTTCTTTTTTTCCCATAATGTTTCCTATCACTGTGAAAACAAATCTCATTGTTTGGGTCAAATCTTATTTGTCGTATGCTAATGGTTTCAGTTTGGACAATTGTTAAATTTTGTCATTTGGTAAAGAAGTAACTCCTCGTGAGAAGAATTTTAGACTTTACCGTATTGAGCGCATTTGCAGATGGCATATTAATTTTGGCACAATGGATAAGGTGTATCATTGAAAGTCTAGAAAAAAAACTGTTCTCGTTTTCTCTCTTTGCCATGTTGTTTTCAAACAGTCTTCATCTTCAGGTTCATGAAAAATACTGTGACCTTTGGGTAAAGTGTTAAATTGATATTGATTTGATTATTTTTCATGGCCCTGTTATACAGGTGCAGGGCAATTAATCACTTCAACACTTCACCACACAATCCTGACTTTTAACGACCTTGAGAAAGACAGCTTTTGAAAACATTGCGGGAAAAGGAGAAAATGCTGGTAACCAGCATTTTCTCCTTTTCCTACATTGCTTTGTACCCGTGAAAGACAAATTTCATCTTTTGAGTAACACTGAATTTGATGTCTGCAAATGCTTTCAATTTGGACAAGTCTAGAATATTGTCGTTTTGTAAGGAGTTAACACTTAATTGAAAGACAAGCTTATAGACTAAATGGTTTCAAGCATTTGCTTACAACAAAGCAAATGATACTCAAAACAAAAAAAAATGTCTTTCAAAGGATAGAAAATAATAGTGGGAAAAGGATGTTGGTTACAAGCATTTTCTCCTTTTTCCAAAATGTATTAAAAAGCTTCTCTTGTTCTCCATCAAGATTTGGATTTTTTTTTTTCATTCCGATTCATCACATAAGAGTGTCAACTCATTTACTCCTAAAACAAATTTTTGACGTAGATGACTTTGAAAAGATCCTTGTAGAATAGGAATAATTAACATGAATTAAGAAAAACAAGTGAAATGATTATGAAAACAATGTGGCAATGGGAGAAATTGCTTTTTACCCTTTATCAAACAATTGCAAGTTTAAATGACCACGAGAAAAGAGGGTTGTCGGAACATAATGGAAAGTGGAGCAAGTGCTGATAATTAGCATTTCCTCATTTTTAACACTGTTTTTGCTTCATTGATTCAGTAGTCTGCAAATGCTTTCAGTTTTGACCATGGCTCAGTGGTAAAGTGTGGGACTCGTAACCTGGAGGCCACGGGTTTGAGCCGCACTGGACCCACTGGGTCTTTCGTGGGAATGTCCATGGGCAAGATACTTCAGAGTCCTAGCCTAGTACTGGTGAAATCCAGGGAATACATGAATGTTGGAGCTGTCGCCGTGATATGACTGAAATAATGTAGAAAGGGACGTAAATCACCATTCAATCATTCAATCAATTTTGACTTGGCTGAAATTTTATTGTGTGGTAGAGAGTTAAAATTGATCTGGGTCATTATTCACCAACCGTTCTTAAGAACATTCTTTGTCTTATTCTCCACAATTTTCAAAATTTGAAAGTAACACAACTTCTGATTGGCTAAACCAAATGGTTTAGCCAATCAGGAATTGTGTTACTTTCAAATGTAGATAATCTTGGAGAATAAGACTACGAACGTTCTTAAGAATGGTTGGTGAATACAGATGTAAATCATATTGTCACAAATTTTGCTACATTGTGAAAGATTATTAAAGCCAAAAGAATGTGGTGTTTAAACCAGTATAATCCTTCACAAGACCACCCCATACTATTACAACCTGAAAAAGAAAGGCATTTGAAAACGTAGTTGGAAAACATTAACGCTAGTTGCAGGGGTTAGGTAACAAGCATTGTCTCCTTTTCTCACAATGTTTTCTATTATGTTACAGACAAGTTTCATCATTGGAGCCATCTTTATTTGCATGTAGTTATCTGCAATTGCTTTTGATTTTGACAATCTATCCATTTGTTTTTGTGGCTCTTTGGTAAGAAAAAATTTTTGACAAGTCCATGTTGAAAGCATTTGCTGAATTAAATATGGTTCAAATGATGGTATTAATTTTGTTGCTGAAAGGGAAGAAAACCTTTGTACAAGAGGAAAAAATGCTGGGCACCAGCATTTTTTCTTCCCCTCTCCCTCCCTCCCTGTGTTTTTAAAAGCTTTCTATAAATATCAGTCATAAAAAAAATCAGTATTATCTGGTAAAGGGTTAACTCTTTGCCAGACGACATAATTTTAGACTGGTCCAAATTTAAAGTATTTGTAGATGACAAATGTTACAATAATTACGACATTTGGCTTTGAAAGGGTAGAAAACATTGTGGGAAAAGGAGAAAATGCTGGAAACCAGCATTTTCTTCTTTTCCTTCAGTGTTTCCAAAAGTCTTCCTCTTCGGGTCGTTAACACTCCGATCTGTTTGATAAAGAGGTAAACCACATCATATGTACAATGAACCTAATATGTAAATATTTATTATGTCACTTGTTTCACCCTTTCTAACACCTTTTCGATGTTCATGAATGAAATCTCATGCTTTGATAATTTCGTACATCTCATAATTACGTATCCCATGTAAATTCACATTTTTGGTGATGTTCTAAAGCAGATTGTTTGGATACGACAAACCTTTAGAATTGTCTATGTTGAAAACCAGAGCAGACAAAAAATTTAATGTGGCTTAAATGATGCGATAGAAAATGTGGGAAAAGGTGAAAGCAGTGGCCCTTTTCCAGCAATGTTTTTAGTAACCCTCTCCAGCAGGCTGGTTGAAACCACAGGCTTTTGAAGCTTCATTGGTCTATCATCATGGAACATCTAAATTTTCATTGGTCTACAGGGTTTTCCCTCGGCCACAAAAATAGGGGGTCATTGTGACCCCCTAGTCAAAAATAGTGGGGGTCATTTTGGAATTTGTGGGGGTCACAACAAAATGTAATTCGCTTAAACAAAAGCTACTATTTGTGAAAGTATGTGTTTTTTTCGTGTTTTCTATTCACTGTAAATCTTCGTTTACCCTATATATGAATTATTTCATGGTGATAGATACATAATAACACCAGAGATTCTCTATATAGAGGGAGCTTACAGCCTAGGTGGCACCTTTTTCATAAAGACTATCTGGAGTATGCTTTATTAAACCTGTTATTAACGAGCAAATATGCTCTAGCTGCAGACAAGCTGTCATATCTCTGAGTAATTTTAATGTTTCAAGGGTATCGTCATGACCGCTAGTGTTTTGATGATGCACAAGGGTTGATTTTCGAAGTATGTGTAGCCTCTTTCTATGGTTAAGGGTTATTTTGTTTTTATTACAGGAATCGACCGTTTAGTTGGCGAAGAAAGCTTGTTGTCGGCCGGATGGGGAAGTCCCTGTTATTTTTCTTGATAGAGATTATCCATTTCGGCCGAAAATAAACTATTTTCACCAATTAAATGGCAGATTCCTGTGTTTCGACACGCGGATCGCGTTCATTCCGCTGTTTTCAACGAATAACAAAGTGTATCTCTTTAGCTAATTTACAGTGAACCCTCGAGACCTTGAAATGTGATTCTGGGTACTCTTACCAGGCGTTGTATCGTCTGATCTTTGTTTAAGGGCTCTTCTTCCTTGCAGACAGCAAGAATGACGTCGATTTTGACAGAGCCATATTGTTTTCATTAGAGATCGACTGGTTTAGTTTAGACCCAGTATTTTAGTAAAATCAATACACAGTCCAGTGTTTCGTCCCATTTTCTCTTCGTACTCCAGATTTTTCATCTACTCGCGATGTAACAGTGTCGGAAGTATATACGACCGTTATTACCTCTTATCGTATTTGTGCGTCAACCATGACGCATTACTGAAAAAATTGCGGGTCATTTTCCTTAAAAATGCGTCAAAACGCACAAAATCGTGCGTCAAGGAAAACCCTGGGTCTATCATTGAACCCTGTTACTAAATAGCATATTGGAGCATTGCCTGTGTGTCACAGAATACTGAAATTTTCATTAATTTTCATTAAAAAAAAGAAATAGAGCACATTTTGCAACTGTCTCTTTATTGTATATAATAAAGGGGACAGGAGGTACCATACATCAAATAGGAAGTGATACAAAGGCAAATGCCAATGTGCTATTTATAGTAACAGTGTCTGATGATCAACCAATGGAGTTTCAGTGGCCTATGCTTGGCCAATTTCTTTTCAAGGAATGATGAAAGTCATTTGTTTTGGAAAAGGAGAAAATGCTGGTCTGGTTACCAGCATTTTCTACTTTTCCCACAAAGTTTTCTACCTTTTTAAAAACAAATTAAATGATCTGAGTCACATTTAATTAGCTTAGTAAAAATTTCAATTCCGGCTGATCTAAAAGTTTGTTGAGTGGTAAAGGGTTAAATTTTGTCGTCTGGTAAAGACTTAAACAATCCCTGGTTTTTACGACCCTTAGATAGAACCCTTTTGAAAACATTGTGGGAAGAGGAGAAAATGCTGGTAACCAGCATTTTCTCCTTTTCCTACAATGTTTAATACTCTGCTCGAAACAAATTTCAATTTTTGAGCTACATTTATTTTGTCGTCTGCAACTGCTCTCAATTTGAACCAGCCTTAAGTTTTGTCGTCTGGTAGAGACTTAATCCTAATCAGATGATGTTAGTGACTGACCAGTGACCCACTAACCATTCAGCTGTAACTGCTACCTGATTGTACGACCACACGGGGCCCCGTGTTACACAGCATTTCATCATTGTGTCTGAATCTTTGTCGTAATTAAGACTGGAATAGATACTCTCCATTTCAGTCATTCAATTAACCGATTTATAGCTCTAAGAATAAATTTGTTGCAGAGGACTTAAAGATACATCTATGCTAGTTTTCAGCCATTTTATTTAGACCCATTTATCTTTATTTTATCAAACTATGATCATTCTTGTATCTTCATGCCAAATGTTGCTCCTGATGGTTGCAAGGTTGCATAGATTACGACTTATAGAAAATGCATTTCATTTTCTTGGGGTCATCAAAGAAATCACTGTTGTAATGTTTCTGGTTTTAAATGAAAGGTTTCCGACATAATTATGTATTTATCCCATACACAATAACAATATTGGTAATTTATCTATGCTTACACAGCTGACTAAATTTTGAACCATTGTACAGTCTGTCAGATTTTTGCTGTGTTTTTTCTCTCTGGCTGTAAGTATGTATCTTTAAAATTTCCTGATAGATAGGGATGATCAAGGAAATATTGGGTTTTCCATTCACCCTTTTCCAAATAGTCCCAAGTTTAAATGGCCCTGGTGACAATGGCTTTTGAAAACATTGTGGGTACAGGAGAAAATGCTGGCATTTTCTCCTTTTCCTACAATGTTTTTCATCCTTTTAAAGACAAATCCATTATCAGCACATTTGATTTTTTGTTTGGAAATGCTTATATTTTAACACTTTAGTCTAACATTATGTCAAGAGTTAATCCTAAGAAGTGCAGAATAAATCCAACAGACTTTTAAGTCTGCAAATACAACCTATTTAATTGCAATAATTGTTAAACAACAAAAGGGGAACCTGTGCAATAATTGTTAAACAACAAAAGGGGAACCTGTGCATTAAGCGCAGGTAACCATTAAAGTAATTTTGACACAATTATGCCCCTTTTTTACTCAGAATTTTCACTGAAAATCAAGCACTTGCAGCCAAGCATTGGCACTGGCATGTGTTGCTCTTGTTTTTAGCTCACCTGAGCACAAAGTGCTCATGGTGAGCTATTGTGATCGTGCTGTGTCCGGCGTCCATCATGCGTCGTTCGTCGTCCGTTGTCAACTTTTTACCTTGTGTACGCTCGGGTCAAAAACTAGGTCACTAGGTCAAATCTTAGAAAAACCTTGTGTACGCTCTAGAGTCCACATTTTCAGTCCGATAGTCATGAAACTTAGTCAGAATGTTTGTCCTGATAATATCTCGGACGAATTCGAAAATGGTTCATGTCTGGTCAAAAACTAGGTCACTAGGTCAAATATTAGAAAAACCTTGTGTACGCTGTAGAGGCCACATTTTCAGTCTGATACTCATGAAACTTGGTCAGAATGTTTGCCTTGATGATATCTCGGTTGAGTTTGAAAATGGGTCATGTCGGGTCAGAAACTAGGTCACTAGGTCAAATCTTAGAAAAACCTTGTGTACGCTCTAGAGGCCACATTTTCAGTCCGATACTCATAAAACTTGGTCAGAATGTTTGCCTTGATGATATTTTGGACGAGTTTGAAAATGGGTAATGTCGGGTCAAAAACTAGGTCGCTAGGTCAAATCTTAGAAAAACCTTGTGTACACTCTAGAGGCCACATTTTCTGTCCAATACTCCTGAAAAATGGTCAGAATGTTTGTCTTAATGATATCTCGGACGAGTTCCAAAATGGGCCATGTCGGGTCAAAAACTAGGTCACCAGGTCAAATCTTAGAAAAACCTTGTGTACGCTCTAGAGGCCATATTTTCTGTCCAATACTCCTGAAAGTTGAAAGAATGTTTGTCTTGATGATATCTCAGACGAGTTTGAAAATGGGCCATGTCGGGTCAAAAACTAGGTAACTAGACCAAATCTTAGAAAAACCTTGTGTACGCTCTAGAGGCCACATTTTCAGTCCAAAACTCTTGAAAGTTGGTCAAAATGTTTGTCTTGATGATATCTCGAACAAGTTTGAAAGTGGGCCATGTCGGGTCAAAAACTAGGTCACCAGGTCAAAGCTTAGAAAAACCTTGTGTACACTCTGGAGGCCACATTTTCAGTCCAATACTCTTGAAAGTTGGTCAGAATGTTTGCCTTGATGATGTCTCTGATAAATTTGAAAAAGGGTCATGTTGGATGAAAAACTAGGTCACTAGGTCAAATCTTAAAAAAAAACTTGTATATGCTCCAGAAGCCACATTTTCTGTCCAATACTCTTGAAATTTGGTCAGAATGTTTGTCTTGATAATATCGCAGACGAGTTTGAAAGTGGGCCATGTGGGGTCAAAAACTAGGTCAAATCTTCGAAAAACCTTGTGTACCCTCCAGAAGCCACATTTTCAGTCCAATGCTCTTTAAAGTTGGTCAGAATGTTTGTCATGATGATAGCTTGGATGAGATTGAAAATGGGTCATGTAAGGTCAAAAACTAGGTCACCAGGTCAGATCTTAGAAAAACCTTATGTAAGCTCTAGAGGCCACATTTTCAGTCCAATAATCTTGAAATTCGGTCAGAATGTTTGTCTTGATAATTTCTTAGACTAGTATGAAAATGGGTCATGTTGGATAAAAAACTAGGTCACAAGGTCAAATCTCGGAAAAACCTTTTGTACTATAATTACAGTCCAATATTCTTTAAACTTTTGTTAGAATGTTTGTCTTGATGATATCTTGCATGAGTTTGAAAATGGGTTACGTGGAATAAAAACTAGGTCACCAAGTTTCATCCTTGAAAAACCGTGTGTACGCTATAGAGGCCACATTTTCAGTCCAATAATCTTGAAATTTGCTTTGAATGTTTGTCTTGATAATATCTTAGACTAGTATGAATATGGGTCATGTTGGATGAAAAACTAGGTCACTAGGTCAAATCTCGGAAAAACCTTTCGTACACCCTACAGGCCACATTTTCTCTCAATACTCATGAAAATTTGTTGGAATGTATGTCTTGATAATTTCTACATGTCAAGTAGGCTGCCGAAACAAATTCTAGAAAAAGCTTGTGTGCACTCTACAGGCCATATTTGTAAGCCCAATACTAATGAGTGTTTGTCAGAGTGTTTGTCTTAATATCTCTGAAGAGATTGGAAATGGGTCATGTTTGATCAAAAGGCTCAGGTGAGCGACTTCAGGGCCATCATGGCCCTCTTGTTGTCTTTCATCAGACCTTGTTTAAAATCAATGTGGAGAAAGGAGAAAATTCTACTCCTTCAGTTATACTGATTCCACATGATTGTATTAATGCATCAAATTTTTATTAAGAATACATTGTGAGAAAAGGAGATAATGCTGGGTAAAGACATTTTCTCCTTTTCCCACATAGTTTGCAAAAGCACTCCTCTTTAGAGTTGTTGAGACACTGATTTTTTTTGTAAAGTTTTAACCTTCTACCAAACAATAATGAAATTTAATGACCTGAATAAGACGCCATTTGAAAACATTGTGGGAAAAGGAGAAAATGTTGGTTACCAGCATTTTCTCCTTTTCCCACAATGTTTTGAAACCTTACATAGACAAACTCCACCATTAGAGGCACATTTGCAAATGCTTTCAATTTGTTCAAGTTTAAGACTTTGTTTGTTTGACAAAGAGTCAAGGGAAAGCTAGATTATCACTGTATAAAAACCTGTATAAAGAAATGCACATTCACGATATTTGTCTGGGTAAACTGCAGTTTGTCCCACCTATATTATGATAACGACACAAATATGCCGACTCATTTTCACCGACCTTCACCTAGGCCAAATTCACGTTCACAAAAACTCAATAGTGTCTACTTGCGTTAACCACTGATAAAAGAAATGGTCTAGAGCGAGAGTGTAGTAAATATACCTGTAGCAGTTAACTGGTTCATTGTAATGTCTGACTACAAATTTTAATTGAAGTTTTTAATGAATGAATATTCACCACAAAACTTGTGTTTAAGCATAAATTCATACAGGCAATACTTTGGCTTTCACTTTTGAATTACCCAACTTGTTAATTTGCCACAGGGTTTAAAAACTGGTCTAGTTGGAAGTGAAAAATTGATCTGCAGGTGATATTGAAGAGGTCAAAAAGCCCACATTAGGTAATTTGTGTGTAAAGTTTGTTTCATATCAGCTGTGTGAAATTTTTGTTGGAGTGATGTCGGGAAAACTCAAACTCGCAGACCCCTTCCATATCATAATTATCTGTATCTCAAGACAGTCATACAGCTGCCTTTTCAGCATCCAAAGGTTGCCCAAAAAAAATCACAGAAATAATGTGCATGTTGAGAATATAGTCTGACGTTGTGATAAGTTTGCTACCTTTAGTATTAGTACAAAGGGCATGATGTGGCTGCCTCATAAATCCTCAAAGTGTACCAGTAAGTGGAAAAGAAAGCCAGTCCATTTGCTGCTGAATTAAGACTTACGTTGTTGGATCGGTATTTAGCACATTTCCTGTTCACTGGGTTCCTTTTCCACTTGCATTTTGAGGAAAAAAAGCAGAATAATAAGACTTTTTGAAGTTTCTTCATTGCTTCACCCTATACTAAAACAAAACTTTGGACTGGACCAAAATGAAAGCATTTGTAGACAACAGTTGTTGCTAAAATGATGCTCTCTGGTTTTGACAGGGTAGAAAATGGAGTAAAAGGACAATATGCTGGTTACAAGCACAGGGTCCGTTCCAGAGCGCGCCCTTGCTCCATTGGCGCATATTTTTCACCTTTGGCGCATCAGAAATCTTACCTTGGGCCAAACCGGTGCACGTTTGTCTTAGGGTGTTAATGAGAATTTTTTCTTCAATTCACACTGTATATTGGCCAGGGCTATGACAATATCTCAAGGTTTGCTTCAAAAACAGCCAGGCTGAAAATGAAAACCCGGGTGCAATCTGTAGTCTGGGCATTCTTCGGGGTATATGTTTTTAGAACAAAACATGCAATCTGATCCTTGATCTGTGCTGTCCGCTTTGCCAAGACATTCTGGACAAGAGAGAGCCTTTAAATTGCAATTTTTTGGATCTTGGTCATAGAATGAAAATCTGAAGTTTATTTAATGTTCAAAAGGTCATGATATATTTTGTCAGATCATCGAAAAATATTTTCTTAATTTTCCATGTTTATGTCTTTTCAGTGAGAATGTGAAATTTCTGATGCAGCTACGGGTGGGACATGGAAAATGTAAAAGATTTGATGTGACCGTTCAACATTAAGTAAATGGATGACAGCAAACACATGCAATGGTATGATACAAATAATTTAAGCCATGCCCTGTCAAAAGGTGGTTTATTGCATCTGCAATAAGTTACAATCCAGGTCAGCCTGCGCAGGCTGACCTGGGTTGAAACTTTTTGCTATAGTTCAATTTTCAGCATGTCAAATGACTACTCTAACTCATTATTTAGTTTGTTGTTAGACAAAATAGATTTTATGGATCCATTATTATAGGATGACTTGCATGGTATCATGTATCATGCAGATGCATTAAACCCCTTATGCCAGAGCACTGCTCATTTCCAATATTTTCTTCCATTAGTAAGAGAGCCTGGTGCTCAGTGGGTTTTACCTACAGGGCTTGAGATCAGGGGGTTGCTGGTTGTAATCCGCAGCTTGGCCAATTTCTGCTCAATGATTGACGATAGACACCATGGCAGAATAAATTCCTCTCTTGCCGAGCCCTGGTAGTTTATTTGGTAGCATACAGGACTTGAAACTAGGGTGGTTGTAATCCCCAACTTGGCCAATTTCTGTCCGATGATTGATGATAGTCACTGCGGCAGGATCCATTCCTCTCTCACCACTGATTATATTGTTTCAAGGATAGTTATGTGGAAAGTAGCCAGTGGCTTTGGAAGAAATTGAATGCTCATGTGCACATTCAGTATACAATTCTACTGAGTCCTATGCACTCAGCAATGATACATACACCAACAGTAACAGATTTAAGGAAGAAATGTTGTTAGGTTTTGAAAACCCTACATATCTGGACCTCCTAGACCACTACATGTGATTCAGTCAGGTGACATTGAGGTCAGACTGGACAATATCTTTTAACTCTTTACAAAATGACAAAATATTATATTGGACCAAATTGAAAGAGTCTTTGCAGATGACAAAATATTTTTTGACTCAAAAATTTAAACTTTTCTGGATACCTAAATTTTCTCCTTTCCCCCACAATGTTTTCTATAAGCCTTTTTGTCAGGGGCCATGGGATTGTTTTGGAAAGGGTTTAAGTTTACAGGCAGCAAACAACTGTTTTCTCATTAGGACCTTGTAGACGAAGATTGTAAGACATTGAAGAACATGATCAGATTGAACAGAGTGCATTGTCTAATCTTGATCTCCATTTTCTAATGGTATTCTAGTAAAAAAGATTATACAGGAATGAAATTCTAGTAGAAAAGGTTTTGAAAATCTTATGTTATTGTATTCTTGATTGTTTGTGATGTGTTAATTTCATTGACAAATATGCAAAGAGTTGGTTGTGATCAAAACGCGAGATAACTGGGGGCAAGTACAGCTGTATAAAACAAAACAAGGAAAATAATTATGATATCAGGTAAATGAATTCTCAAAGGAACTTCTTGCTTTTGCCCTTTTCTAAACATTTCCGTGGTTCGATGACCCTGAAGAAGAGGGCTTTTGAAAACATTGTATGTCTACTTGGAAAAAGAGAAAATCCTGGTAACCAGCATTTTCTTTTCTTACAACATATCGTCCCTTGTTGTGGACAAATCTCATTGTTTGAGTCTTATTTAACCCTTTACCACAGAGCAAAATTTAAGGTTCATCTGTATTGAGAGAATATTTAGAACAAATCAGATGTTTCAGTTCAGATGATGGTATTTGTTTTTGAATAGGTAGAAAACATTGTGGGAAAAGGAGAAAATGCTGGTAACCAGCATTTTCTCCTTTTCCCACAATGTTTTCAAAAGACTTCTTTCTCAGGATCTTTACAAGTCGGGATTGTGTGGTAACAGTAGTCTGCACATGCTTTCAATATGGATGTTTAAAATCACACATGAAAGAAATGAAAATAACATTGTCTAAAGTTACATCAGAAAGAAATGAAAAAATACCAGTTCTTTCCTAGTATTGAAATCGTGAGAACAGAAGTTTTTTGCTTTTTGCCAGCAATTGAGAGGCTAAGCTTTAGCCCAACACAAGTATGGCACCCTCTGATTACTAAAATACAATCACTACATTGTGTTTTTTAAAAAGTTAATCAAAATTTCAATTTGCATGTAATTGTTACTTTGTCGGCAGGCTTGTCTACAGATCTTGTATGCATTGACCCATGTGATTCAAACTGGTAGAGGTCGTTGAAGGTAATTTTGGGTCTCTCGTATTTATTAACCCTATATTGCACAGTGCTGACTTTTAACAACCTTTGGAAAGAAGCCTTTTGAAAACACTGTGGGAAAAGGAGAAAATGCTGGTAACCAGCATTTTCTCCTTTGCCCACAATATTTTCTACCCTATCAAAGAAAGACTGCACCATTTGAGCCACATTAAAATTGTCGTCTGCAAATGCTCTCAATTTGGACAAGGCTTAAATTTTGTTGTCTGGTAAAGGGTTAACTCTTCACCATGTGTCCAAATTCAAAGCTTTTGTAGACCACAAATTACTGGTAGCCAGCATTTTATCCTTATCCCAAAATCCACTGTGCTTTCAGACATATCTGCACATTTAAGGTCTACAGCTCCTAACTCCCATATTAAAAGACAGAAGCTGCCAGGATTGGCCGAATAGCCTTTACAAAAACATCAGTGTTACACGATATTTACCGATGAGTTAGTGAGTCAACAGCCCCTAACTCTCATTTTAAAAGACAGAAGCTGCCAAGAGTGGCCAAATAGCCTTTACGAAAATGTCAAAATGTCGATGTTACACGATATTTACCTATGAGTTAGGGGTCGTAGACCTTAGTTTGTTATAGATCTGCAAATTTTTTCAAAGTGGACAAGTTAGTCTGGAATTTTGTCATGTGATAAAAAGTCAACCCTTTATACCAAACAATCCTCAGTTTTAACAAACCTGAGGCTGTACGCTCTTAAAACATTGCAGGAAAAGGAGAAAATGCTAATCATCATCATTTCCTCCTTTTCCTACTCTGTTTTATACCTTATCTAGGACAAATTTTGTTATGTTGGCCACATTTACTGTGTTGTGTGCAAATGCTTTCAATTTGGACCAGTCTATACCAGGTATAGAGTGAATACTCAGTTGTACCCTATCATGGTCATCAAAGCGGCAAAAAACCACAAAATTATGAGTTACATTAGACTGGTGAAAACCCACAAAATTGTGAATATATTAGCCAGTGTGAAAGTCAGCCTGGCCTGGATTTGGACTATTTATCGGATACAGCCTACTTGTACTTTGTATATTTAAACTCTTTATGAGTGAACATGATTCTAGACTTGATTGTATGATGATTGATTGTATTTTACGCCATTTTCAATATTATTTCAGCTATATTACGGTGGCCAGTGCACCTATCCATGCTTTCCTGGAGTCTCTTTTACCAGTACTCCGCACAATATTCTTTTGAAGCCACTGGATGCTTTCCCACATACCATTGTTGGAACAATGGTTAGTGGTGGAAGGAGAATGAATCCTATTGCAATGACTATCATCGATCCTCGGAAAGAAATTGGCCGAGCCAGGGATTGAACCCACGACCTCCTGTTCTCAAGTCCTGCATGCTAGCAACTGAGCTACCGGGGCTCAGCTCAGTCTACAGACAAAATGTGATTCAGCTGATGGAATTTTCTTTGAAAGGGTAGAAAACATTGTGAGGAAAGGAGAAAATGCTGGTTACTAGCATTTTCTCCTTTTCTTACAATGTTTTCAAAAGCCTTCCACCTGAGGGTCTTCAAAAGACAGGATTATTAAATGAAGGCTGAAAATTGTAAGGACTTGATTTTTGTTGGAAGAGAGACACCTGCTTGGAAAGAGTGCTGGGCTAAGTACAGTTTTATTACTGAAATATTTTTGAAAATGAGATTAACTCTACCAAACAACAAAATATAAAGCCTTGGTCACACCGAGCTAACGGACGAGTAACGGATAAAAAATCATTTCATCCGTTCGTATCCGTTTTATGTCCGTTTCTTATCCGGTGAATCCGCTACTTGTCCGGCGATGTTCGGCAATGTCCGTTCCGTCCGGTGGGAAGTTTTGAGCATGTTCAAAACTTTCCACCGGACAAAACGGACAGAGACGTGCAAATGATAGACTTTGGATGCATCTGACAATTTATACCCTCGGCATGTCACGTGACCGGTACGTTCCTCGTACGTTGGTGTTCGGTACATTTCCGTTCATCGTACGTTTTGTCCGGTTCTCATGCGTTGCACTTCCGTTTTATCCGGTACAAGTCCCTTACTTGTACGGTGATATCCGTTAATAGACCGTTTATTATCCTGTACATATCCGTTAAACGTGCGTTTTTTCCGTTACATGTGCGGTACTCGTGCGATCATTGTGTGGCTTCCTTGCTCCACACACCGATCGCGTGAGCCTCGAGCGGCAGAGGAGATGAATTTTGTCACCGGATAACCAAATTCTGCATGTTTTTGTCCGTCCCCCCCCCCCCCACCCGTTACATATCCGTTAGCCGGTCTGACCAAGCCTTAAGACTTGTACAAATTGAAAGTTTTTAAAGATGACAAAATGAATGTGACTAAATTATTGAAAGTTATAATTGGAGGGTAAGAAAACATTGTGGGAAAAGGAGAAAATGCTGGTTACCAGCATTTTCTCATTTTGCCAGAATGTTTTCAGAAGTCTTTTTCCTCAGGGTCGTTTAATCCTTTACCACTCAATCCCGAATTTTAACGAACCTGAGAAGAAATCTTTTGAAAACATCGTGGGAAAAGGAGAAAATGCTGGTAACCAGCATTTTCTCCTTTTCCCACCATGTTTTCTACCCTTCCTAAAACAAATCTCAATTTTTGAGTCATGTTTATTTTGTCGTCTGCAAGTGCTTTCAATTTGGACTAGTCTAACATTTTGGTGTGTGGTCAAGAGTTAAAGTCAGGATTGTATGGTAAAGGGTCATACTCTGAATACTTTTAAAAAGAATCTAATTAATATTACAACATAGTTTTTTGCCACCAAAATACAGCTGGGAATACCCTTTTGATTCAGCGAAAATTATGAGTCACATTTTTTTCTAAATGAACACTTTACCAAATAATAGGTAGTGCAGTTGGTAGTGTACAGGACTTGAGACCAGGGATTGCTGGTTTGAATCCCAGCTTGCCCAACTTCTTTCACTTTACCAAATAATCATGTGCTGAGCCTCGGTAGGGAAGTCAGTAGAGGACAGAACCTGAGATTGAAGGGGGAGGTAGCTGGTTGGAATCCCAAGCTTGGCCAGTTTCTTTTCGAGGATTTGATGGTAATCATTGCGACAGGATTCATTCCTGTCTCAGTGCTGATTATTGTTTCGAGGTTGGTTATGTGGAAAAGCAGTCAGTTACTTAGGAAGAATGTTCTGCAAAGTACTGGTAAAAGAAACTCTAGGAAAGCATGGATAGGTTCACAGCCAAACAAACAAAATACCGTAATCGTGTTTTTAACAACCCTAAGAATAAAGATTTTGGGTAAAAGTTTTGGGAAGGTTAACAGCAAGTTTTGCCATTTCTCACAATGTTTTCTACCCTTTCAAAGACAACTTTGATGATAGGTGTCACATTAAGTTTTTTGCCTTAAAGTACTTGCAACATACACAATCTTGAATTATTTTCATTTGATAAATATTCCTAAATACCTACCTCAAAATACCGCAGCAGTTTTTTTTTTTAAAGTTTCAGATTTCAAGGATACCATGAATAAGCCAGAGTAGATAACACTGGAATTTGAAAATTTTGAACATAATGGTGAATATATTGATAAAAAAGTGATAAAAAAGAAGAATTTTCGCAAGTAAGAGATAACTTTTCTTCCTGTAGCGTTACAAAAATAATTATGGAAGTTTAAAAATGAGCCTTGCTCTGGCAAAAAGGGGGTTTCATGCAACTTTGTGATGCATGATACCCAAGCTAGTGATCATATAATGATGGCTCTATAAAATCAATTTTCATGAATAAACGGCTGAATCCAGAGAAAGAATGGTCCTTGGACATGCTGCAGAAAACTTACCAAAATCAAAGTGTCGACCAAGGTCAGCCTGCGCATTCTGCACAGGCTGACCTTGGCCAATACTCTTCGCAGTAGTATTAGACCCCCTTTTTACTGAGCATGGTACAAATATTTGAGCCACACTCTGGCAAAAGGGGGCTTAATGCATCTCCGTGATGCGTGATTTCCAGCAAGCCATCACATAAGTATGGATCCATAATAGCCACTTTTTTAAACAACCGACCTCATAATTAGGTACACCGATCCTTTCACATACAGAAAATTGATCCATAGCGAAAAGTTTCGGCCCAGGTCAGCCTGCGCGGACTGCGCAAGCTGACCTTGGTCGATACTTTTCGCAGATGCATTAAGCCCCCTTTTCACAGGGCATGGCTCATTTTTTTTTCAGTGCTTCTCTATTTCATCAAAAGCAAAGATATTTTTGTGCAGGTTTGTAATATCATCATCATGGGGAAAAAAATTTTTGATGTTTTAGTCAGGAACATAAATAACAAAAAAAAAGATGAGCAAGCCATACATTGATATCTGAGTATGCCAAGACAATATCGGTATCATTAGATTTCAATTCAGTGTTTCTTAATTCTAGATTTTTTTGGCTTGGCTGTTTTCGAAGAAAACGTCAAGTCATAATACCCCTATCATCATCTTTGTCGTCGTCATGCAATCGTTGACATTTTACAGTATCTCTCTTACCACTGAAGATATTTACTTCAAACTTGGACAAGTTGTTAACTGTCAAATAGGGAATCCATGGGGAACCCATACAAAGGGGCAAGAAGCCATAAAAATATTTGTGCACAGTTTCTTTACTTAGAATTTTAAAAAATTTACATTTTATAATATCTCTGTTATTACTGAAGATATTTACTTCAAACTCAGACAAGAGGAACCCATTCAACAAGAGTAGGTAACCATCAAAGTATTTTTGACACAGTTATGCCCCTATTTCTGACTTTAATTTTCCCTGAATATCAAAGAATTGCAGCAGAGCGTTGGCATCTGCAAGCAGCATCTGGAACTCTTGTTTGTTTTTGTCGCAATATTTAAAAAAGCCGTAATTATGCTGATGAATATGCCAAAGTCGTAAATATATGGAAAAACAGAGCTCCAGATAGAGGGAGTGATTTTGATTTCAAAATTGAAAATATTAATTATTCTCCACTAAACTCTATGTTGTGGATACTCATTAGAATCGCCTCATCGAGACGATTCTAATGAGTACCCACAACATACAGTTTCAAAGAGAAATAATGACTTTATAATACCATCACTTCCTCTTTTCTGGAGCCCTGGAAAAAGGATAGACTGACTACATGACAATAAATTTTATGAGGTTTTTTGGTCGAATTTCAGACCAAGATGAAATAAGATTCCGGTATAAATTGTTCTGAACTATAAGCATTTATATGGAGAAAATGGGTCATATTGTGTAGACATATTACAATGACAGTTTAGAGTTTAACTCTTTACTAAACAATGCGGAGTTTGAACAACTTTAACTCTTTACCAAACAACAAAATTTTAGACTGGTCCAAATTGAGAGCATTTGCAGACGACAAAATAATGTGACGAAAAAATTGAAAGTTGTTTTACGAAAGGAAGAAAACATTGTGGGAAAAGGAGAAAATGCTTGTTTCCAGCATTTTCGCCTTTTCCCACAATGTTTTCAAAAGGCTTCTTTCTCAGGGTCGTTAAAAGTCGGCATTGTGTGGTAAAGGGTTAAAGAATAAAACTTTTGTAAACCGTTTGGGAAAAGGAGAAAATAGTGGTTATCAGCATTTTCTCCTATTCCAACAATGTTTTTCTACCCTTCCAAAAGACAAATTTCAATTTTTGAGTGGCCTTTATTTTGTCGTCTGCAAATGGTTTGGATTTGTCGAAAGAATTTGTCATGTTGTATACGGATTAAGTTAATTTTTTAATTTTTCAAACTCTAGCTGCATTCCTTTCAAAGGAAAATACAAGATACATGTAATTAATCATTTTTAAGTAAATTTTCATAAAGAAGTTTGAAATCGATTTTTGACTCTTTACCAAATGACAAAATTTTAGCCTTGTCTAAATTGAAAACATTTTGTGGACAACAAATAAAATGTGGTTCAAATGATAGGATTAATTTTGTTTTTTGAAAGGATTTAAAACATTGTGGGCAAACTGTTTTTCCCACACAGTTTTCAGAAGCATTCTTCATTTGGGTCATTAAAACGGGAGATTGTCTGATCAAGGATCAACAGAAAGAGGAAAAAATTTTATTTGTTACATAAATGAGCCATGCTCTGTGAAAAGGGGGTTTAATGCATCTGCAAAAAGTATAGCACCAGGTCAGCCTGTACAGTAGGCACAGGCTGACATGGATTGAAACTTTTTGCTTTTGGTAAATTTTCTGCATTTCCAAGGGCCATTCTACTTCAGGAACTAGTAGGTTGTTAGACTAAATTGATTTTTTGGATTCATAATTTTGTGACAACTTGCTTGATATAATGGAGCATGGAGATGCATTAAACCCCCTTTTGCCAGGGCATGGCTAAAGTTATAATTATTACTAAACAACAAAATTTGAGTCTTCACTATTGATAGCACTTGCAGACGACAATTGAAATTTGACTCAAATGATGTCTATAGAGGAGAATTACAGGGAATAGTGCAGGATTCAGAACGAAATCCATCCTGAATTAATCCTTGTTCTTAACCTTTTTCCACACGGCAAAATAGACCTATCCAAATTGAAAACATTTGCAGACGACAATTTCACAGTGGCTCAGATGATGCAATTTTTCTTTGATAGGATAGAAAACGTGGTGGTAAAAGGAGAAAATGCTGGTTACCAGCATTTTCTCCTTTTTCCCACAATGTTTTCAAAAGGCTTCTTCCTCAGGGTTGTTAAAAGTTGTCATTGTGTGGTAAAGGGTTAAACATGCTTTGTGTATAGCACCATCATAATACCTCAGTCTAACGTCTCATCTAAAAGACTATCAGTGATTTTAGGAGGCCTTAGCCTTGGGGCTCAAACCCACACCCTCAAGTGACACAAGAGCAGATGTTTAGTTTACAAGTCTTGTGCTCTACCACTTGAAGTATTTGGGCAAAGACTTGGACAAAGGTTTGCTTATATAATCTTATCTTTTTTAGTTTTGAAGAAGATCTATGTTTTATTGAACAGACCTTTTAAACTGAAAAAATCAATAAGGTTTGAATTGCCTTGATATTATCTAGATATTGCGCAACAGAGATAAAAGAAAAAAAAAAAATATTATTAAAAGGACATTATACCAGATTTCATTTTCCAATTTTTTTTTTTTTAGAAATTCTTTACAAAAATGGGTAATTTTCATTTTCGTGCAAAAATGGCTTTAACTCTTTACCACACAAGAAAAAGTAAGATGTATCCAAATTCAAAGTATTCACAGGTGACATAATAAATGTAGCTTAGATGATGGTTTTTGTCTTTGACAGGGTAGAAGACATTGTGGGAAAAGGAGAAAATGCTGGTTACCAGCATTTTCTCCTTTTGCCACAATGTTTTCAAAATGCCTCTTCCTTAAGGTCTTTAAAACTCGGAATTGTATGGTAAGGGGTTAAAGTAAGCCTGAGGAAGAAGCCTTTTGAAATCATTGTGGGAAAAGGAGAAAATGCTGGTGACCAGCATTTAAACCTCTTCTCGCAGTGCTTTCAACTACATTAAAGACAAGTTCAAAATCATTGGAGTCACATCTAAATTGTCGTCTGCAAATGCTTTCAATTTAGACAAGCCCACATTTCTGTCATTTGTTGAGAGTAAAGGGAAGAAACTGTAGTAGGAAAAGGAGAAAATGCTGGTTTACTAGCGTTTTCTCCTTTTCCAACAGTGTTTTCAAGAGCCCTCTTCCTCAAGGTCGTAAGAAAGTCAGGATTATGTGGTTAAGAGTTACGTGTCAACATGTCACATACAACAAGAGAAGATTATTACAGTGTGGCAAATGCGGTCTGAACTTTAACCTGTAGTTTCACCTGGCCTGTTCAGATCATTTCTGCTAGAATGAATACTGGATGTAGTTTACACCTTGTGCCTTATATGTACTTGTATTTCATGTCGATTCAGGTAGGTATACATCCAGGACATTTGACCTTCCATTCATAATTGCCTGCACAGCTTTACAGATGCTGTCATAACATGATATGAACCACGCAGACAGATTTTTAGCTACACCGGCCAAAGGCCCTGTGTCGGTCATGCATGTGTGCATGTGTCTGTGCGTGTGTGCGTTATCTTTCATTTCAAACATCTTCTTTTCTAAAACTACCCATCCAATTTTGATGAAACTCTACAGAAATGATCCTGCCATGGCCCTCTATAGAATTCCCTACAAGAATTTGATTCAAGAGTGAACTAAGTCCAGCATTTTCTCCTTTTCCCACAAAATTTTCAAAAGCTTTCTTTTATAGGGTCGTTAAAACTTGGGATTTTGTGGTAAAGGGTTGATCAAAATCAAACTATAAAATAGTGCAGTCAGTAATGTTCCTTTGAAGTTTTGTTGCTTGCAACTCAATGAACGGTGAATGCATCTGGCAAACTTTAACCCTTTACCACACAATCCTGACTTTTAACAACCCTGAGAAAGAAATCTTTTGAAATTATTGTGTGAAAAGGAGAAAATGCTGGTAACTAGCATTTTCTGCTTTTCCCACAATGTTTTCTATCATTCCCAAAACAGACTTTAATTCTTAAGTGAAATTTATTTCGTCGTCTGCAAATGCTTTCAATTTGGACTTGTCCAAAATTTTGTCGTTTGGTAAAAGAGTTAATGACAATTTGATGAACAGAGATCTAATGTAGCGTGGATTATTTGCTGTGTCATTGTGGAGTTGAAGCGTAAAACCGTCCCATCACTGATGTTTATGAATGAAACCTAATTTGAACATTCGGATCACGTAGGCTCTAGGGAGTGATTTTTCTTTTTGGCCCCAACGCTTATAGTGTCTTTCGTTTGATGAATAATTATTTATTTAGTAAATTATCATTTACATCACAATTTTCATTCAACTGTGAACCTTTGACAGTGAGGCAACTGTTGGTTTTTATGTAGAGATAGAGTCCTTTGCCCTTTGCTCCAGCATCTGGAAAAAAAGTGGCAAAAGGAGTAATTGCTTTTAACAAAACACAAAACAAACTTTTTCTCCTTTTGCCTCAATGCTTTACCATACATTCAGCTTTAACCAATCTTGATTATTCTGTATATTCCATGGATATTTTCAATGTGATATGCTGCAATCATTTAACTCTTTACCACACAATCCAGATTTTTAACGACCCTGTAGTTAGAGACTTTCAAAATATTGTAGGAAAAGGAGAAAAATCAGGCAACAAGCATTTTCTCCTTATACCACATTGTTTTCTACCCTTCCCAAAACAGATTTCAATTTTTAAGTCATATTTATTTTGTGGTCTGCAAATGCTTTTGATTTGGACAGTTCTTAAACTTTGTCGTTGGAAAATAGTTAGCTCTATACTTAGTTAGCTCTATACTTATTACTACAAATTTTAGACTTAAGTGAATTGAAAGCATAACTGCAGGCAATATATTGAATGTGGATCAAAAATTAAATTTTGCCTTTGGAAGGATAGCAAACATTGTTGGAAAAAGAGAAAATGCTGGTTACCACAATTTTTTCAAAAGCCTCTGCCCTCAGAGTCTTTAAAACTTGAGATTGTAGGGCAAAATGTGAAGACAACAAAATTTACGAAATACCCGTGTTTGAAACATAAATTTTGCAGATGGCAAATTCATGATATGGGTATGGGAGAATTAGTCTTTGAAACAATAGAAAACACTGTGGGAAGAGGAGAAAATGCTGTTAACCGACAATTTTTTTTAAGACCCTTATTCTTAGTGTTGTTAAAACTCTGGATTGTTGGGTAAATGGTAAAGAGGGAATTCAGGTCACATTAACATTCTATTTTGAAGTAACTCCGTACCAGACCACAAAATTTTAGAATCATCCATATTGAAAGCTTTTGCAGATGACAATTTTAACAAGATAGGATTTGTCTCAGAAAGGGTAGAAAACTCTGTGTTGGTTACCAGCATTCTCTCCTATCCCCAAATTGCTTTAAGAAGCTTTTTCCTCGACGGCCGTAAAGATCCTCACATTGTTTGCAGAAGCTTACTCCTTCAGGGTTGTAAAAATACAAAATATTTGGTGAAGGGTTAAAAAGACAACAGAAAAACTTGACATTTATCAGCTTTAAAATATTTTAAATTCTGGGTTTCATCACCAGTAGGTGGTTATGAACTTCTTACCTGTGACCTCTCCTTCTACTTCATGGTCATAAATTATAGAATCATTTGGCTAAGGGTTTAATACATGGTAAAAATTAATAAATATTTGGTGTAAAATAAGTGAACATTAATAGAAATAAAAATGCCAATTTTGAACATTCTTTTGAAAATTGTGTGGGAAAGCAGCTAGTGGTTTTGAAAGAATCATTTGCAAAAAACTTGAAAAAGTTTAAACTCCAGGAAAGGTAGGAATATGTGCACCAGCCACCCTAATGTAATTTAAATATAAAGCTTTGAACACCAGAAAAACAAACATCATTATTATACTGCCAAGAAATTTCTCCCAATCTGATTTGATAGTATGCCCCGTACATACAAGTCATGTACACTGGCAAAATCCACGTAAAAGCGGTTTCCCTTTTGAAGGCCCCGTATAAATGACTACACTTTCAACAAAACATCCAAAATGGTGGCGTCAACCGATACAAGCCGCCTACAAGACAAACGTAATGAGTAGCCTGCACCGTATTATTTCTAGTTATACCCCCGCAAAACGAATGTTTTCGGGGGTATACTGGAATCAGCCTGTCTGTCCGTCCGTCTGTGTGTCCGTCCGTGTGTCTGTCTGTGTACAAATTACTAGTAATCTTGTGTCACGAACTCCTCCTACAGTTTTGCTGCTATTGTATTGAAAGTTTGTTGATACATTGATCGTATACTGAAGTTTTGCAAGACACACTTTTCAATCATCTACTCCCTATGATTCAAGGGTAATCTCCCCTTGAACTTAGAAAATTTTTTCTTAAATTGCCTGTTTCTGTCAAAGCACTGGCAGGGGTATTAAGTCACATTCAGTGACAGCTCTAGTTTCCCTTGATGGCTGTCATTAAAGCAGAAAGAATGGATTATTTTTTAAAATAAATGAATAGGGCCTATAGTTACGTATCTTATCGTTTGTTGTCATTCTAAAACAAATACACAGGGTTAAAATGAGCCATCCCTTCGTCAGGTAAACAAATTGTGAAGTGTCGAAGCTCATTCATTGTAATGTTATAGGATAACCAAATTGTCGTTTGTGGTAACTAATGGTCTTTTACTTTTTAACAACAAGTCATTAAAATGCATAGTTACTCACCTCGAATTTGTTTAAATCCACATTTAGATAAAATATGACAAATTTCTATCGCAGTGACATAATCAAGTTCATCAACCAAACTGCACATTTTACCAGGGTTTCAGTGATGTCAGTTCTCAGTGACGTCAGTTTTCATTGAATTTGGGCACTCAGAAGGGAAATTCTATGTCATCAGCATACTCAATTCGTAAGTATATAAACGGGGAAATTTTGCTGAATACACATTGGAATGGTAAAACTTTGCAGTATAATAAATTCCTTGTACGATCAGGTTGCAGGGGACTTGGAAACTTGTTCACGGCTGTGGCGAATCATGTCGTCTTCGGCTCGGGGCAACATGATCTTTTTTTTTTTAAACTTTATTAGCCACGTATATTGGATAGGGGAGGTCATGGCCATCCTCCCTCTATCCTTACAATTTTCATCAATCATCTTGTTTCATCTTATCTTGCTAACTAAAAGTCTAAAACAGTCTATTTTCTCTATTTGAAGTTTTTTTTTCTAATGCGAATAGAGTGTACTATATCGAAATTTGTGACTTTGCAAACAGTGCAGATCAAGATTCGAGTGTACTGATGTGTAGACTAATTTTGGATTTCACTGTCCGCTATGATGACAATTTGCAGGATAAAAGTTAATCAAATACATGAACTATTCAGAGATCCAGATAAGGTTATGTGGTTCAATCTTATGTGCAGCCCTAGGTTGTGAGTGATTTGACAATTGTCTTTGACATACTATTTTGAGACAGTCTGAAACTGAAGGAACCTGCAGACGACAATTCCGAGCTAGCTGAAATATGATTGTAAATTGTTGATTTTATGGGAAAAAAAAAAACAGTGCGGAAAAGTGTGAAATTAATCTTTATGAGCAATTTACCCCCTTTCCACAATGTTTTTCCTTTGTTCGTATTATTATTATACTCTTTTTTTTTTCCATTGTGTTAAATAGAGTAGAAGGGGAAAGTGTCAAACAACGGCCTGTTTAGTTCACCAAATCGGGGCAACATGATTTGCCACAGCCGTGAACGAGTTTCCAAGTCCCCTGCCACCTGACCGTACAACTAGTAAAGTCATCTTGCTGTAATATGTTTCAATGGGTATTGGGGTTAATCTTTGACCAGACAATTAGTACCTTGATAGAGGAGGCTTTTGTAAATATTATAGGAAAAGGAGATAATGCTAGTAACCAGCATTTTCTTCTTTTACCACAGTGTTTTCTTCCAATTCACAGATGAATATTTAATTTGTTGTCTCACAATTACAACAGCTATATTTTTGTTGTCTTGTAAACGGTTATAGAATGGACCTCTGCATGAATTTTTGTTGATATCATTGTAAACGTGATATGAGAATATACAAATATGTACACTGTGGAGAGGGAAACTGTTGAATGAAAATCCCTTATTTCATGTTTCAAAATTGCTCGACTATAATTGGTTTTCTTATTCAAGTAAAGCATTAGCCCTTTACCTTACAATCCCAAGTATAAACAACCCTGAAGAAGAAAGTCTTTTGAAAATTTTGTTGTAAAAGGAGAAAATGCTGGGGTGATGGGTTAATGCTTTACCATACAATCCAAAGTTTTAGCAACCTTAGGGAATTAAACTTTTGAAAACATTGTGGGAAAAGGAGAAAATGCTGGTAACCAGTATTGCACTTTCTCCTTTTCTCACAATGTTTTCTACCCATCAAAGGCAAGTTCCTTTTTTTGACTCATCGTCTGCACATGCTTTCAGTTTGGTCAAGTCCAAAATTTTGTTGTTTGGTAAAGGGTTAATTCTGTGGTAACGTGTCATTGAACTTCAAATTGCTGAGCTCATGGACAGTGAATTTTTTCGTCATTGAAGATTTCTATTTAAAAAAATTTAGACACATTGACTAGAAAGATTTTTAATGTTGAAATGCAGTTTACTCAGGCATGGCAATACGTTTGCAATACTTATATACGAGCTTGAATGGCTGCGTTGCAGTCATTCGTTACTTCATTTCATGAGTTAAAAAGTATTGAACATTTTCATCATTTCAAGTTAGGGCTACATATTAGGAGTATTGTTTATTATTTTTACTATTAAATTTAAAGGAGGAAATTCTTTAGTGGAACATGCAGCTTTACGTGATAAACAGGTATTTTCTTTTTATATTATTGCATTTTGGGGTAGTTTCAAGATTGATTGCGACCATAAAGCTGAACGATTTTTTTTTATTTCATTTCTTTTTTAGTAGATCTATGTCTTTATTTCAAAACAAGTGTTAAGCAAATATGTAAATATTTACTTGTTCTTGATATGAGGGAAGAGTGAGTTTTTCTTTTTACTTATAACCAAAATTGATTGAGTGAGTGAGTGAGCGGCATTTTATACAGCTTCCAACATTACTTCAGTCACATCATACTGACAGCTCACCTATTCATGTATGTCATTAGTTTCTTTAGAGCTAGGCCCCCCTGGGTAGCTCAGTGGTTAGGATATTGGACTTGTGACTTGGTGATTGTGATTTCAATACCCTGTTGAGGCTCACCTTCTTTCCGGCGATTTTTCGTCTCTCACCTCTGATGCATGTGAGAAAGTAGTCAATGACTTAGAAAGAAAGTTGTGTCAATACTGGTGTGAGAAAGCCCAGAAACATATGCATAGGTGCACTGATATGACTTAAGCTGTTAAAACAGCCTGTGACGCCAATCAGTGAATCAGTTCTCCATAGCTAGACTAGGGGTCAAACAGGACCTACATAAAAGATAAAGGTGTAGGGAAATAATGTGGAATATGAAGATTCTACACTGAATGAGTGATTTCAGTTTCTCACAGAAATATATACTGTGTGACAGAATTTAAGATTTGACCAAATTGAAAGCATTTGCAGATGGCAAATTAAATATGTGTTAAATGATGTGACTTCTCTTTGAAAGGGTTGAAAACATGGTGGGAAAAAGAGAAAATGAGGGTTACCAGCATTTTCTTCTTTTCCCACAATGTTTTCCAAAGCATTTTTCCTAAGGTGGGTATAAATTGGGAGTATTTGGCATGGAGTTAAGGTTGTATCATAAAGGAGATGGGTGGGTTGATTGATTGATTGAACGGTGTTTTACGCTGCTTTCAACATTATTTCTGTCATATCACTGTGACAGTGCATATTCATGTATGTTGCGAGTTTCCCAGTACTAGGCTAGGGCTATGAAGTGTCTTGCCCAAGGACACTCCCACAAAATCCCAGTGGATCCAGTGAGGCTTGAACCCAGTGCCTCCAGGTCACAAGTCCCACACTTTACCACCGAGCCATACAGGACCCAGAGACGTGTAGGGCACACAAGATAAGACAAGAAGAAAAAAAATCAATAAAAATTTGGAAAGAGAAGCCACTGCTAATCTTGAGAAATTATATTTTTTCCATATTGTTTCAAAAGTTGCAAGAAGCTGTGGTAAGAAAACTGTGGTTAACCTTTCAATTCAGAAGACCGCCGAAGTTGTGTTTGAATTGATTGTAGTAAATCGCCGTCTGCATGAACAAATTAAATGATGGTGTGACAATACATATTAAACCTTTACCAAACAATCCCGGGGAAAGAAGGCTTTTGAAAAACATTGTGGGAAAAGGAGAAAATGCTGGTAACCAGCATTTTCTCCTTTTCCCACATTGTTTTCTGCTCTGTCATAGAGCTTAAGCCCATTTGCACCATTGTTGAATTTGTCATTTGCAGATGTTTTGAATTTGAAATTTCAGAGTCTAAAATTTGTTGTTTTGGAAAGTTTTAATCTTTTACTTGATAATCCCCTTTTCATATGGTAGATGTTTTTTGAAAACAGTGTAGAAAAATTGGAAAAAAAAATGTTGGTTCCTAGCATTTTCTTCTTTACTTGCAATAATTTTTACCCTTTGAAAGACAAATACTGTCATGTGAGCTAGATATATATTTTTTCTCTGCAAAATGCTTTTAATAAGAACAAGACTAGAATTTTGTGGTTTAGCTAAGAGTTGATATATACACCCACAAAATTCATTTGTCTAATTACATGCACAGCTGATTATTACAGGGAACCTTTTACTGAACAAACCTGCATGTTAATGATCCTGAAGAAGAAGGCTTTTGAAAACATTGTGGGAAAAGGAGAAAATGCTGGTTACCCGCATTTTCTCCTTTTTCCCACAACATCTTCAGCCATATCAAAATCAAATTCTATCTATGTAAGCTACATTATATTAAATTTTGTTCCTGCAATTGGTTTTTATCTAGACAAGCCATAGATTTTGTTGTATGGTGAGGTGTAAGCCCAACAATTATGAAGAAGATGGCTTTTGAGAACATTGTGGGAAAAAAAGAGAAAATGCTGGTAACCAGCATTTTCTCCTTTTTCCCACAAAGTTTTCAGCTTTATGACAATCAAATCTCATCTATTTTTGCTACATATAATTTGTCATCTGCAAGTGCTTTCTATTTGGACTAGTCTAAAAATTTTGTTGTTTGGTAAAGAGTTAACCCTTTATCAAATGATCCTGAAGAATTAGGCTTTTTAAACATTGTAGAAAAGAGAAAACACTGGAAACCAACAAAAGAAAATGCTGGTAACTAGCATGCTCTCCTTTTTCTGCAATGTTCAGACAGAAGATCATCTTTTGAGTGGCATTGAATTTGTTGACGATTATCACTTTTAATTTGGACAAGTGTAAAATTTTGCTTTTTGGTGAAATGTGAACATGGCAGGTTTTCACCTGTTGATGCTAAAACATTTTTTTTGTCATAACTTGTGACCTCTTGACACAGATCTGCAGTTGACAACTTTGAAAATGTCTTTATTAAATATGGTTATTTATACCTTTCACCAAAAGAGTTGTCTAAATTGAAAGCATTTGCAGACGACAATTAAAGGCCCAGTAGAGGCCAAACTATCAAAGCAGGTGCATGATACATTAATTTTAGATTTAAATCTTACCATTTAAAAGTATGGAAAATATTGTGAAGATGACAGTCTGTTATTGTGTGTTTGGGCCATGTATTGGTCGATGTCAGAAGCAAGAATTTTTAAAATCAGGCAAAAAGTAAACAAAAGACACAGCTACTTGGCAGGTTTTAACCTAGTTTTGAAATTAATTTCTCAGTCAGCACCTAACACTTGGACCGACCGTACAATGACAGACTGTCATCTACACAATTACTTCCATATTTTTAAATGGTATAATATAAATTTAAATACATTTTAACACCCACTTTGTTTACTTTTGGCCTTTATTGTTACTTTAAGGTCTAGCGCCCCTTACTCTCATATTAAAAGACAGAAGCTGACGAGATTGACTGAATAGCCTTTATGAAAACGTCGATGTTACACGATATTTACCGATGAGTTAGTGAGTCTATGGCCCCTCACTCTCATATTAAAAGACAGTAGCTGCCGAGATCGGCCAAATAGCCTTTACGAAAACATCGATGTTATACGATATTTACAGATGAGTTAGTGAGTCTACGGCTCCTCACTCTCATATTAAAAGATGGTAGCTGCCGAGATTGGCCAAATAGCCTTTACAAAAACGTCGATGTTCACAGATGAGTTAGGGGCTGTAGACCTTAACATGTGGTTGAAATTGTGAGATTTAGATGTGAAAGATGTGGAAAAACTATGGGAAAAGGAGAAAATATTAGTTCACAGCATTTTCTCCTTTTCCGACAATGCTTTCAAATACTTTTTCTCACAGTCATTAAAACTCAGGACTGTGTGGTAAAGGGTTAACATTTTAGGTGTGTCGAAATTGAAAGCATTTGCAGACAATTTTGATGTGGCTCAAATGATGGAATTTTTCTTTGATAGGGTAGAAAACATTGTGGGAAATGGGAAAAATGGTGGTCACCAGCATTTTCGCCTTTGCCCACAATGTTTTCAAATTTAATTAATACAGGTGCAGACCATTGTGGCAAAAGGAAAAATTGCTTTTTTTAGGAATTTCTACTTTTGACACAATGTTTTCTGTTTTGGTTTGCTGCTGGATTAAAAAAAGAAAATGTGGGCAGGGTTTAATGACCGAATAAAACTGTCCATCTTGATCTATCAGCCAGTCAACTTTGCTCTGAACCCTTTACTTAACAATCTCGTTTTTTAACAACCTGGGGAGGATGATCTGCGTGGTTCAAAGGTAAAGTGTAGGACTTGTGATCTGGATGTTCCAGGTTCGACTCTCGCTGGATCCATTGGGTATTTCGTGGGAGCATCCTTAGGAAAGATACTTCTGAGCCCTAGCCTAGCACTGGTGAAACCTAGAAAATACATGAATATGTGAACTGTTGCCATGATATGACTGAAATAATGATGAAAGTGGCGTAAAACACCATTTAATTATAACAACTCTTGGGAAAAAGATCTTTAAAAGTATTGTGGGAAAAGGAAAAAATGCTGTTTAACAGCATTTTCTCCTTTTCCCACAATGTTTTCTACAGCTTAAGAGATAAAGCCCATCATTTTAGCCACCGCTATTGATTGTCATCTGTGAATAGTAAAAAATATCTATTGGATATATAACATCCAGATATTGCCATGTTAGGGTTTCTGTTCCTTTTTGGTAAGAATTTCTCATCAGTTTCAGATAATGAAGGATCAAGATGAGACTTTATATACAGTGTGGTCTGATCTCGATATACACTGGCTAACTAAGCCGCGGTAGTCATTTTTAGGGTTAATCTACAGGGCTTTTTTTTTTTGCTAATCAAATCTATGTATAGCTTTGTCAAGCACAAACATTTGGTAAAAGTAGTACATTTCTTGAATTGTATGGAAACATTTAGGGAAAAGGAGCAGTTGCTAGGAACAAACAAGACGCTTCTTCTCCTTGGCGCACAATGTTTTCTAAAGCTGTCAACTGCAGGCATGTTTAAATCTTTCCCAAATGATTTGCAGACAAACAAATACATGTGGCTCAAATTATGAGCTTTATTTTTGAAACACTAGGAAACATCATGGGAAAAAGTAAAAAATGCTGGCTACCAGTGTCTCTTTTTCCACAATGTTTTCAAAAGCCTGTTTCCTGGGGGTCGTTAACTCCTCATCAAAGGACAAAATCTTAGACCAGTCCAATTTGAAATGTTGATCAAATGAGATTTGTCTTTGAAAGGGTAGCAAACATTTTAAGAAAAAAAAAAAGTTTAGAGAAGGAGCAGTGTCTTCAATGCTCCTTTTCCCAACACTTCCATGGTTCCTTGCTCCTTTTTCCAACAATTTAACCCTTTTATGCACAATGCTGACTTTAAACGACCCTGGGAAAGAAGCCTTTTGAAAACATTGTGGGAAAAGGAGAAAATGCTGATCACCAGCATTTTCTCCTTTTCCCACAATGTTTTCTACCCTTTCACCATTTAAGCCACATTGAAATTGTCGTCTTAAAATGCTTTCAATTTGGACAAGACTAAAATTTTGTCATCTTGTAAAGAGTTAACATTTAACTGCAAGGAGGTAAGAAAAATTTTATTATGTACTGTAATGTGTGAACCATTTTCCAAACAATTGAGGGTTTCAACAACCCTGAGGAAAAAGGTCATTTAAAACATTGTTGGAAATGGAGAAAATGTTGATCACCAGCATTTTCTCCCTTTCCCACAGTGTTTTTAAATGCTTTATTTCTTAGGGCATTGAAACTTTGGATAATGGCGAAGGGTTGAAGGTGTATGGTGTAGGTAAAGGAAGACCCGAAAATTACGACAATAATCATTTTCTTTCATCATTCTTTTATTTTTAACGGGCAATGTTCTCTTAATCAGATCACGATAAATTTCTATCAATCATCGTTATTCAAGTTTGTCTGTACAGTTTGATATGAGCAAATTTTCTGCTTGTGTCATTAGCGAACGTGAATTTGAAATGACCTTCACATTGAGTGCAAAGATAAATCAATTTTTTTAAAAGAGAAAATAACACACAATGAGCCTTACCTACCAAAGAATGTGGTATTACCGTTTTGGCATTTAACTCTCTACCAAACAACAAAATTTTGGACTAGTCCAAATTGAAAGCACATGCAGACGACAAAATAAATGTGACTCAAAAATTGAATTTTGATTTTGGAAGGATAGAAAACATTGTGGGAAAAGGAGAAAATGCTGGTTACCAGCATTTTCTCCTTTTCCCACAATGTTTTCAAAAGCTTTCCTTCTCAAGGTCGTTAAAAGTCGGGATTGTGTGGTAAAGAGTTAAACACTTTGCTTTCATTTCTGCATTTTCTTCATTTTACTAAGCGACAAAATTTTCTGTTTGACCAATTTGAAATCATTTACAGAGGACAAACTAAATATTGCTCAAGTGATGATTTCTGTCTTTGATTGGGTTAAAAACATTGTTGAAAAAAAAAAAATAATGCTGTTTATCAGCATTTTCACCCTTTTCCACAATATTTTCAAAGCTCCCTGTTTCAGGGTCATATTAAAACTTGGGGTTGTGCAGTAAGGATTTAACGCTTTACCAAAAAGTTACAAATCTTAAAACAAACTGAGGAAAAAAGCTTTTGAAATCATTGATTGATTGATTGATTGATTGATTGCATGGTGTTTAACGCCGTTTTCAATAACATTTCAGTTATATAGTTGCGGCCAGTGCACCTATCCATGCTTTCCCGGAGTTTCTTTTACCAGTACTCCGCACAATATTCTTTCCAAGCCACTGGCTGCTTTCCCACATAATCATTAACGAAACAATGATCAGCAGTGAGAGAGGAATGAATCCTGTTGTAATAACAATCATCAACCCTTGGAAAGAAATTGGTCGAGTTGGAGATTGAACCTGCAACCCCCTTTTCTTAAGTCCTGTACGCTACCAACTGCGCTACTGTGGCTCGGCTTTTGAAAGCATGGTGGGAAAACATTTAGTGACCAGCATTTTTCCCCTTTTCACATGTTTTATTACCTTCTATAAACAAACCCTATCATTTGTTTATCGGCTGGACTTTTTCGAAGATTGTCACAGCAATGATGCCGTCATGCTAAAACTCTGCTATTTTTGTTATATCTCTGTTGTTCCTGAAAACAGATGCATCAAGCTTTGGTTTGCTGTGAACTATCTAAAGGGGAACCCATGCCAGAATGGCAAGTTACTCTTGAAATGTCTTTTACCAAGTTATGCCCCATTTTAACATAATTTTGATTGAGAAAGCACATGCAGCGTTGGCTCCCACATGACTGTGTGGTGCTGTTGTTTATCAATGCTGTGTAGACACATGCAGCTGAGCATTGGCTCCCACATGACCGTGTGGTGCTGTTGCTTATTAACGTTGTGTAGTTTTGTTTGTTGTGTGGTGTTTAATGCTGTTTTCAACATTGTTAGCTGGGAACATTGTTAGCACGGCTGTTTTCAAAGCAAATGATGAGTTACTGTCATAGCCCTGGCATCGTTGTCCATGTCTGCGTCTTTGTCTTTGTTGTGCAAAAACTTTGACATTTTGTAATATCACTGTAAACTAAAAATAATTACTTCAAACTTGGACAAGTTTTTACCAGCATATTGGCACCAGTATAAGCTACTCTTGTTTCAGTGACATTACAGCTGCAATTGCACCTATTTATGCTGCTAACCTGGAGATTTTTTTTACCAGCACTGTGCACAATATTCTTCGCAAACCTTCGGCTGCTTTCCCGCATAGCCATCTTCGAAATGATGATGAACTATGAGAGAGGAATTCATCTTGTGCAATGACTATCATCAGTCCTTGTAAAGAAATTGGCGGATCTGCCAAAGATTCACACCCAGGGACCTCTGGTTCAAAGTCCCGTACGTTACCGAATGCACTACGGGGCTTGGCTGGTTTTTTACACAGTCTAAAGATAGCAGGTTCTGTTACAATGATTCAACCTACAGAGCTATTTTCAGCCCAAATATGACAAGATATATAAAAACAAACAATTAAATATCACCTCTGCATGTAAATTGGGCAATTAACTCTTACAATGTTAACCCTTTACCAAACAATCCCAGGTTTTAACGACCCCAAAGAAGTGAGCTGTAGAAAACATGGTGGGAAAAGGAGAAAATGCTGGTTGGAAACCAGCATTTTTCTCCTTTTCCCACAATGTTTTCTTCTTTCTCTGAAAAATACCCTATCATTTGTGCCACAATTAATTTCTTGTAATATAACATGCTTTTACTTAAGACGGGTAATAATTTGTTGTCTGGGAAAAGAAAGTGGATACCATACAAGACTTGAATCTGTGAACAATACATGTGAGCTATGCTCTGTGAAAAGGGGGTTTAATGCATCTGCAAACCGTATACACTCGGGTCAGACTGTGCAATGCATGCAGGATGACCTGGGTCGAAACTTTTTGCTATTTGTCAGTTTTCTGCATGTGAAAGGACAAGTCTACCTGATGATTCAGTGGGTCATTAAACAAAATGGATTTATTTGATCCATTATTATATGATGACTTGCTTGGTATAATGTATCATAAGGATGCATTTAACCCCCATTTGCCAGAATGAGGCTCATGTTAATGCTAATTGTTAGAAAAGCTGAAAAAAGAATTTGACATTATAGATGTAAGATCAGACTGGCCGTTGTTGATCCACACTTTCTTGTAAAAGCAGCTTAAGTTATCTGCTGCGATACAAATACATGGTATATAAAATTTTTTACAACTCGGAAATCTTCTGCAGGTGTGCAGGCAGGCAAAAATTGCTTGTCATGATGCAATTGGCCTATTTCTGCCTTTATTTCTCTGATTGGTTTGAATAGTATAATAATTTGATATGGTTAACCTTCAGTCTGTGTTTTTATTAATGATTTAATGAGGAAATTATCTTTTTCATGGTAGAAAACATTTTAGCAAAAGGAGAAAATGTTTGTTACCAGTATTTGCTTCTTTAGATATGTATACCAAAAGGTGATTGTTGCTCAAATGCTGGTAGTTTTCTTTGACAGGGTAAAAAACATTGTGGAAAAAAGTTGAAAAAGCTGGTAACCGGCATTTTCTTCTTTTTCCACAATGTTTTCAGAAGCCTTTTTTTAGTGGGTCATTAAAACACGGAATTGTTGATAACAGATACATCTCCAATCATTTTCAGCCAGTTTTTAGCCAGTTCTTAACCCATTTTATCCTTATTTTATGAAACTATAATCATTCTTGTATCTTCATGTCAAATGTTGCTCCTGATAGCTGCAAGATTGCACAGATTAAGACAGAAAATACAATTCATATTTTGGGGTTCTTCAAAGGAGTTGCTGTTGTCGTTTTTGGTTTTTAATTAGGAAAAATCCCCTGTGCTTTTCTATTGCTTACATCATAATAAATTGCTAAAATTTGTCTATGTTTACACAGCTGAGCCATTCTACACACTTCAAAGTTGTAACAGCATTTTCTCTCTAGCTGTAAGGATGTATCTTTTAGATAGAATGGATGTTAATGAGTCCTATGTCAATAGATCAACTTTTTTTGTTTCCTGCTATGAAGGTCACATGTCCTTTGTGATCGTAAGATCGTCGATTACATGAAATCATCATAGAGTGTATTTATATTGTAGGAAGTCGAACATTCATCAGCCAACACTTGTGTTCAGAAGCTGACTGTCTTTACCAAATGACTAAATTTCAGGCTGGCCCATAATTGAATAAGTTTTCATAGATGACAATTTAAAGTTTAGCTCCCTATTCCTAATGATAAGGACACATTGTTGGAAAAGGAGCCATTGTATGTAAACTCTATACCAGAATGACAAAAATTTTAGACATGTCTGAAATGAAAGCATTTACAGATGAGAAGATAAATGTGGCTCGGAATTCGAAATTTGCTTTTGGTAGGGTAGAAAACAATGTGGGAAAAGGATTTTCTCCTTTTCCCACAATGCTTTCAAAAAGCCTTATTTCCTCAAGGTACTTAAAACACAGGATTGTGTAGTAAAAGTTGAAAATTTGCTCTCTATTTCTAAAATAAGAAAAACACTGATGGAAAAGCAGCCATTGCTTTTTTTAGACTGATGGCTTCTATTCCAACGTTTTTCTCTTACGCCGAGACTCATTTGCAAAGTCAATTACGAATCTGTACTTATACGAATATTGGGTTTAGTAATGGTATTTTATTGGAAAAATTAGCTACTCCCATACAATGACTTGCAGTTTTGTCCCAGTGAGATATCTGCCTTCTGCCCTTCCCAATACACACAAAATATTTGTTCATGCTGAAAAAATTGAAAATAATGTTACTTTGTAGAATAAGTGAAATTATTGTACAGAATCAGTTTCTTCTTTCGTCAAAATGTTTTTTTTGATTCTGGCCATCTCTACTTGGTGATTAATAAAAATGTGATCTTGATCTCTTAAATGATCTTTGATGAAAATTTAAGTTTGTCAAAAACCATTTAGTGAAGAAAAGTGTTTGAGTACATTTTATAATCTTTACCCCATATTCAATGTTTGGGCCGCGCAAACGTGAAGCCCTTGGCTAATAGAAGGTTAGCTCTTTGCTTGCCATCGACAACACAAGAAGCTTTTGTGGACAGTGTTGATTAAGATCAGACTGCACATAACGTGCAGTCTGATCTTGATCTATACTGTCCACTTTTTCTGTCTTGATTTTGACTGCACTGTCTCCTTTTCCTGCAGTGTAGCTGTGTTTATAGCAGTTGAAAGAGAGTTTTTATTCATGTGGAAGTGTATAATGACTTTAATCTGAACCTTGAATGTATAGTCAAGCAAGCAAACAGTGTAGCAGGTAGCAAAATTACTTACTTGGGACATTTTTTATCTGTCACAATATTTTCAACTGCCTTGTATCACAGAAGCTTTTAAAGGCACTTTTGTGTAAGAAAGGTTTTTTACCCTGCACCAAACAATCACATGTAACTATAGGCTTATAGAAGAGGCTTTTTAAAACATTGTGAAAAAAGAAGAAAGTTTGTGTAAACAACACTCTCTCCTTTGCCTACAGTGTTTTCTATCCTATCCAAGGACAAACCCTATCAATTAAGGTTTATTAAAATTTAGTCGACTGCAAACGATCTTAAGTAATGGACAAGACTTAAGAGATTTGTCGGAGAATATTGATTGTGTTATAGCCAGTGACTTAAGTGCAGATATAATAGTACCGTCATCTTATTATGAGCACACTGAATTGTTTGATAGAATGCAAGACCGCTTTATCTTATTTTCTAGCTAGGAAATGATTTACAATGATATGGCACTAAACCTGTCAATACTTATCGACAGATTTATGTTTAGTCATGATATTACATAGGCACTTGATTGTTGTGTGCTATTTTGGTCTCTCAGATTTCTGCTATCTATTTCATGCATGTAAATTCTTGTATTATGATCCATGGGAAAAAAGGCTTTGAAAACATTGTTGGAAAAGGAGAAAATGTTGATAACCAGTATTTTCTCCTTTTCCCACAATGTTTTCTTCCCTTTCTATGATAAAAATCATTATTTAGCCAAATTGAATTTGTTGTCAACAAATTTTTCAATTTGGAAGTGTTCAAAAATTTTCTTGTCTAGTAAAGAGTAAAACATACCATACAAAATCTGAATTTTAACGACCCTGAGAGAGAAGGTTTTAAAAACATTGTGAAAAAAAGGTAAGGGCTAACCCTTTTCCAACATTTTCTACCCTTTAAAAGATAGAAATCATCAATTTAGCAACATTTTAATTTCTCATCTGCCAATGCTTTCAATTTGGACCATTCAAAAATTTTGTTTCCTGATAAAGAGTTAACCTTTTACCAAAAATCCCGGGTTTTAATAACCTTGTGGAAGAGGGCTTTTGAAAACATTTTTGGAAAAGAAGAAAATGCTGGTAACTAGCATTTTCTCCTTTTCCCAAAATGTTTTCTATCCTTTCAAGGACAAATTCCAACAATTGAGCCACATTTGATTTGTCATCTGCAAGTGCTTTCAAATTAGACAAGCGTAAAATTTTGTTGTCTGGTAAACAATTAAATTACAGAGACTTCAGTATCTACAAAAGATTGATGTCTGGCTCAGAAAATTCTGATATCTAACATATTCTTAGATAAGGAAGAAGAAAAGCTATAATTCCAACCCATACAGCCTCTTTGAACGATAGATATGAGCAGTGTTCTGTGAAAAGGAGGTTTAATGCATCTGCAAAAAGTATTCTGAATCAAAAATTTTTGCTACTGTTCAATTTTCTGCAAACTATTCTTGACAAGACGTTTCGATTCTTTGAGAGGGTAGAAAACAGTTTGGAAAAAAGGAGGAAATGGCAGTTACGAACATTTTCTGCTTTTCTCACTATGTTGTAAAAAAGCAGTTTTTCAGGGTCATTAACACATAGGGTTGTGTGGTAACCCAAAAATTGCCAGATAAACCCGGCAGATGTCTATATAGATTTTAAGACCTGAATAAATGCAATATCATCGTTGCTTTGCCCTATAGTGTTTCAGCACAGCAGACAGTGTAGATTAAAGATCAGACTACACTGTTCACGTAGCCAACTGTAAGTGTGAAAGGGGTTTAAACCCTTTACCACACAATCCAGAGTTTTTAACCACATTCAGAAAGAAGCTTTTTGAAAACATTGTGGGAACAGGAGAAAATGCTGGTAACCAGCATTTTCTCCTTTTCTCACAATGTTTCCTGCAGTATCTAAGACAAATTTACCATTTGCGCCTCATTTAAATTGTTGTCTGCAGAATTAATGCTTTCAATTCGGATATTTCTGCATGACTGTCAAAATTGTAGACTTTGTCCAGAAATAATGATGTATATTTTTTTGATGTGTATTCTTACAAAATAATGGTAGACTGGAATTTCTTACATATTGTGAGAAATTCTTCAACCATTATTGTGGAAGAATACATGTTAAAAAAAGATTGTATCATGATAATTTGATGCATAATTATATTTTCATTTCCATTCTAACATACAATTACAAAACATTAATTTTGCAGACCACAAAATAAAATGTGGCTCAGTAATGGATATTTGACTTGCAAAGGATAGAAAACATAGTGGGAATTGTAGAAAATTCTTGTAAGTAGCATTTTCTCCTTTTTCCTCAATGATTTTTAAAAGCCTCTTACTCGAGGTTTACCTTGGTTCTGTAAAGAAAAGGGTTAACCCTTTACCTCACAGTCCTGAGTTTTAACGACCCTGAGAAAAGGATTTTTGAAAACATTAAGGGAAAAGGAGAAAATGCTGGTGACCAGCATTTTCTCCTTTTCCCATAATATTTTCTAGTCTCTCAGATACAAATCCCAACATTTGTGCCATATTTTAGCATCCTTTGTCCTCTGCAAGTGCTTTCAAGTTGGACCAGTCCAAAATTTGTCATTTGGTTAAGAGTTAACCCTTTACCACACAATCCTGAGTTTTAACAACCCTAAAAGAGAAGACTTGAAAGCATTATTGGAAAAGGAGAAAATGCTGGTTACCAGCATTTTCTCCTTATCTCACTATGTCTTCCACCCTTCTCAAAACAAATTTTAATTATTGAATCACATCTGTTTTGTCATCTGCAAATGACTTTTAATTAAGACACATCCAAAATTTTGTCGTTTGTTAATGTGTAAAGGAATGAAAATAAGGTCAGAAAAACAGTAAGACAAGGATTTTCTGGCATCACGTCAGCGAGGTTCAGCGCAATGATGTATCACATTATGAGTGTTATTTTTATGAGGTTTCTGGACAAATGACGTAGACATTATTGGTTTTTACATTTGGACACAGTACAGCGAGAAATACTCCTTACCTTAAACAGGTAACGTCGAAAGAGAAAAAAACCTATACATACTTTATTATTGACAAGGGATATGAAACAGTGTGTCGCATTTGATATAGAAAGATGGTTCACTTTAAACTTCCGTTGTTTGGTGTGAGATAACTTCTGTACATGTTTGGAGTATGTCTGAGTGGTTTGAAGTGATTTGACGTTTGTTTTAAATGATCAGAGTGTTAAATACTGTTATCACTGTCGGATGATATTGGATTGCGACGGTAGTAGATCATGCCAGTAAATGGAAGGCTGACATAATAATAGTGACAATGTAACATGGTTCACAAAAACTGGAATATATTTACACAGATTGGGATGTATTTTCGTACTTAGGTAAGAAAGGGGGCTTAAAATAATTGTGTGGATAATTTAATAAGATTAAACTCGAAGCAATACAAAAGATAGTTCAAAATTGATTGTCCAAAAATAAGAAGTTTGGTTGTACTGGACCAGCAGACATTACATGTTATCTTTTTAACTTTTTACCAAAGGGCAAAATTTCGGACTCAACCAAATTGAAATAATTTGCAGATGACAAATTAAATATGGTCCAAAGGAATATTTCTATCTTTGAAATGATAGAAAACATTGTGGGAAAAGGAGAAAGTGCTGGTTGCCAGCATTTACTCCTTTTCCCTTATTGTTTTCAAAAGGCATTTTTCTCAGGGTCATTACAACTCAAAACTGTGTGGTAAAGGGTGAAACAAAATCAACTTTTTGTCATTTTAATTTTTTTTTCGAAGTTTAGAATAAATAGAAGTTAGTACAAGTTGTGCAACTTGAAATTTGATTAATTAGTTTTTTTTTTAAATAATTTATTTAATGCTTGTTAGAGCAAAATCTCATTTTGCTACAATGTTTTCAAACCTGTCAGCAACAAATCCAATCATTTGAACCATATTTAATTTTTCATACGCAAATGCCTTCATTTTGGACCAGTCTAAAATTTTGTTGTGTAGTAAAGAGTTAAAGAAGTCATAAGATACAAAACGTAATTGTATTAATCATCAAATTTAGACAGTTACAAAAAATTCTTAAAAATTTTTAGTCCAACCATTATTATTTCTTTTTGCCAAATATTTTTCACATGATAAGTCAGAAAAAAACAACCAAGTTTATTTTACTATCAGAGAGAACAAACATCTAAAACAAAATCAGAAAAAGGACAGGGTTTTTTTAATTCATCAAAACTGCTTGATCACTTTCTTTAATTTTCTGTAAACTTTTCTTCATAAGATTTAATAATGAACAAAAATTTGAGACATATAAGCAAAATAGCTTTCTTTGCAAGATTCTTAACAAAAATTTAACACAATGTAGAAAAATATCAGACAGTCTACAAGTCTAAATCAGATGGCACATTTTGTGTAGTCTGATTTTAAATCAACAGTCTTTAGAAAACCAAAAAAAAACACCAGACCTGTAAAATTCTTTTTGTTACTTATTTTTAAAAAGAAAAAACAAAACACACACACACAGAGACAATGCAATTTAAAAGTAGTTTGGGGAGAACATTTCATTGTATTGAACAGTGTTTAAATTTAGGATCAGATGATATACATTGTGTGGTCTGATCTTGAACATTATTGTTCCAAAAGCAAGTAAAATTTTTGTTGACACTGTTGAGATAAAAAATGTAGTGGAAGGACTGGCTTAGGCTTGAAAGGAATTTAGACCTGTAAAAGATGACAATCATTATTTTAGACTTGTCCCTAATATTGAAAAAAATTGAGGACAGTGGATTAAAAATGTCTTAAGGGATTTGTCTATTGAAAGGATAGAAAACATTGTGGGAAAAGGAGAAAATGCTGGTTACCAACTAAGGATTGCTTGAAAGTAATTTATTAAATCTGTACAAGATGACAATCATCACTTTAGACTTGTCCATAACATTGAAAAAATTTGCAGACGGTAGATTAAATATTGCTTCAATGAAGGGATTTTATCTCTTGAAAAGATTGAAAACATTGTGGGAAAAGGAGAAAATGCTGGTAACCAGCATTTTCTCCTTTTCCCACAATGTTTTCAAAAGTCTTCGTTTTTCTTCAGGGTTATTCAAACAAAGGATTGTTTTTGTGAAGGGTTTCCTTTACCAAATATAGCACTTGTATTTTTGATGTTCCCATTTAGCAGCATAATCATTATGTTGGAATATTTAAAGGAATGTAATATATTCCAAGTTCACCTTTAGAACCCTGCACACAACTTAAACCTTTACCACATAATTGTGACTTTTATCGACCCCTAAAAAAGAAGGCTGTTAAAAACATGGTGGGAATAGGAGAAAATCTGTTGTATGGTAAAGATTGATTGAATGGTGTTTTAGGCTGTTTTAACCCTTTACCAAACAATCCCAGGTTTTTACAAACCAGAGGAAGAAGCCTTCTGAAAACATTGTGGGAAAAGGAGAAAATGCTGGTAACCAGCATTTTCTCCTTTTCCCACAATGTTTTCTATTCTTCTAAAGTCAAGTTTCAATTTTTTAGTCATGTGTATTGTGTTGTCTGCAAATGCTTTCAATTTGGACTAGTCTAAATTTTTTTTGTTTGGTAAAGAGTTAAATGTTATTTTAGTCATATCACGGCAACAGCTCAAATATTCATGTATTTCCTGGGTTTCACTAGTACTAGGCTAATGCTCTGAAGTGTCTTGCCCAAGGACACTCCCACGAAAAAACTCAGTGGATCCAGTGCGGCTAGAACACAGGGTCTCCACGTTACGAGTCCCACACTTTACCATTCAGACACGTAGGACCCTCGTTTGGTAAAGGGTTGAGAACTAATTAGCATTTTGTTTATCCTTTCGTAAATATTTGGAGTGACGTGATATTGAATAACTGATGGCCTGAAGCATCATTGTTCTTGAACTCTATGTAGGACATCATAATTTAAGAGGACGAGGTAGCTCAGTCGACAGGGGACAGGACATTGAGAACAGGAGTTTGCTTCTTTGCTCCCTGGCTTGCCCAGTTTCCGAGGATTGATGATAGTAATCGCGACAGGATCCATTTCTCTCTTAGTGCTGACCATGATTGTCTCGACGATAGTTGTGATAGAAAATAGCTAGTGGCTTGGAAAGAATATTGTGCATAGTGCTGGTAAAGGAAACTCCAGGAAATATGGATAGGTGCACTGGCCGCTGCAATATAACTGAAATAATGTTGAAAACGGCCATACAATCAACCATACAATCAAAAACATTTTAGACTATAAATTCCACGTTTATTTGGGCCATGCTTAGTGTTCATTGGGGTTTAACCCTTTACCAAACAATCCTTGGTTTATATGACCCAGAGAAAGAAGCCTTCTGAAAACATTGTGGGAAAAGGAGAAAATGCTGGTAACCAGCATTTTCTCCTTTTCCCACAATGTTTTCTACTCTTCTAAAGTCAAGTTTCAATTTTAGAGTCACGGTTTTTTTTTTTAGTCGTCTGGTAATACTATCAATTTGGACAAGTTCAAAATTTTGTCGTTTGGTAAAGGGTTAATGCATCTGCAAAAGGTCCCGACTCGGGTCAGCCTGCACAATCTGTGCAGGCTGACCTGTGTAGAAACTTTTTGCTATTGGTCACTTTTCTGCATGTCAAAGGACCAGTCTACCTCATTATTCATGTTGTTGTTAGACAAAATGGTACTTATGGATCACACAGATTGCACTTAACCCCCATTTGCCATAGCAGGACTCATCTAAACGAGCAAACTTTGGACTTTTCAAAACTGAATTTCTGTCCTTGCAGAAACTTTGTTGGAAAAAGGAGAAACCAGGCTTTGTCCATTTTCAACTATGTTATCAAAAGACTCCTTCTTCTTGAGAATGTGTGGTAATAGGTTAAAACAAAATAATAATGTACATGTAAGTTGCAGAAGTAAGATAATTGGAATATGGCTGAAATTATTGGATTTGTCGTTGATAGAGAAGAAAACATTGTTGGAAATGGGAAATAAATGCAGGTTAACAGCATTTTTTTCTTACCCTCACAAACCAGTATTTTCACCTTGGTTGAAAATACTTGTGTCGAATTTTTCTCAAAAAATTCAGCAATCAACAGTTATAACCACACCGAGAAAAAAGGCTTTCGAAATTAATTATTCTTAATTATTAATAATATTAATTATTCTCCACTATACCCTTTGTTAAGGGTACTCATTGGAATCGTCTCATCAAGACGATTCTAATGAATACCCACAACATAGGGTTACAAAGAGAAATAATGGATTTAGAATACTATCTCTCCCTCTTACATGTATCTTGAGCTCTGAGCATTGGCCTCTTTTCCCACAATGTTTTCTCGCCTTCAAAAGGTTAATGCCAGCATTTGACCACAAGTTAATTTGTTGTCTGCAAATGCTTACAATTCGGACAAGTCTAAAATTCAGCCATCTAGAAATAAGTGACCTGGACTAAGTGCAGTTATGAAGTAATCAATATTGTTATCACAGTTGTTAATGATATAAATTCTGCAGAGTCATATCCTCCATGTTTGACCTTTAGCAGAGGACCAGATTTTAGGCTTGTCCAAAGTTAGAGTATTTGCAGACGACATATCTGATATTTAGATATATCTTCACTAATTGGATTTTTTCTTTGAACGCATGGAAAACATGTTGGGAAAATGGAAAAAATGCTGAAAACATTTTCTACAACATTTTCAAAAGCATTTTTCCCAGGGGTTGTGCAATGCCAATGAAGAGCTTTAATGACCTTGAGAAATATGGATTTTGAAAACACTGGGAAAAGAAGAAAATGCTGGTAACCAGCATTATTTTCCTTTTCCCGAAATGTTTTCTACCCTTTGAAAAACAAATTTTAATTTCAGAGTTGCGTTTATTTTATTGTTTGCAATTGCTTTCAATTTTGACAAATCTAAGATACTGTTGTTTGGTAAAGAATTAACCCTGAGGCTGCAAAGCACAACTTGCTGAACAGTGTAGATCAAGATCAGACTGCACAGAATGTGCAGTCTGACCTTTGATCTACACTATCTGGTAAGGACATATTTTTCCACAAAAAATACCTTTGAAATAGCAAAAATTCAGGTTTTTACTATCAACCTTAAAGTTTCATTTCGCTTATGTAGCAGGTTAAGGGTTAATAGTGTGATTTCGGTACATGGTCTTGTAAAAAGTTTATGGAAAAAAAAATATCCCTACCTACTCTACCTACAGCATCTCAGACTGAAACCCTAAACACAGATATTTTTATGTTAGGCCTAAGTGCATTGCAAAATGTTTTCATGATGGATGATTCTATGCTTTTAGTCATCAGTTAGTCAATAAAGAAGATAAGTAGATATCAAATTTTGTATTTTCAGATAACGCAGACCTTAAGAATGAAACAGTTTTCAATATCAGTGCATTAGTGTTATAAACCTTCGAGAGAAAACCATGAGCAACAAAGTGAATACACCAAATAACAACGTGGAGTTCACGGAGTTCGAGAAGAAAATCGCAGAGAAGGCCGACTTTTCATCATGCTATCGGCCAAAACCAGTGACGACAGAAAAATGCGATGGCATGATGCATTTTACGATTAATAAACATCCAAAAGAAGCATTAGATATTATGAATGTGTTGAGACGATCTTCAAAACTGTGTGATGTAACTCTGCTTGTCGGAGAGGAGAAGTTTACGTGTCACAAAATAGTGCTTGCATCATCAAGTCCCTATTTTCGTGCAATGTTTACGGGAGGAATGAGAGAGGAAGAAATGACTGTGATACCGTTACACGGAATTTCACCATGTACCTTATCTGTATTAATAGATTTTGCGTATACAGCGGAAATTAGAGTCAGTGAACAAAATGTGTGTTACCTCTTGCCGGCTGCCACCATGTTTCAGATGAACCATGTGGTGGAAGCCTGTAGTGTATTTTTAGAACACCAATTAGATGCTAGTAACTGTATCGGAATTACTGACTTTGCTAGTGAACATGGGTGCATAGACTTGGAAAACAAAGCCAGGGAATTTATTTTCAAGAACTTTTCTGATGTGATTAAATGTGATGAATTTTTACAACTTACTCCATGCCAGTTAATCAATCTTATTAAACATGATGAGTTGAATGTGCGGTGCGAGTCGGAGGTCTTTAACGCTGTGATACGCTGGGTCCAACATGACCCAGAAAAACGACTTTGTAAATTAGAAAACATGTTATCAGCTGTCCGTTGCCATTTTCTGTCTCCAAATTTCCTCGAGAAACAATTAAAACATTGCAATATCCTAAAGAAAATGCCCCAGTGTCAGGAATATCTTTCAAACATATTTCAGGGCTTAAAACTTCATCAAGTGTGCCCAGAAAAACCCAGAAAACCTTGTTCACCGTTGGTTATATTTACAGCCGGCGGATATTTAAGACAATCGTTAAGTAATTTTGAGTGCTATAATCCACAAAGCAACCAGTGGCTAAAGCTTCCAGATTTACCGACACCTCGGAGTGGTCTGTGCGGAGTGACAGTGAAGGGGTCTTTTTATTGTGTAGGGGGTAGAAATAATTCTAGGGAAGGGAATTTAGACTCAAACTCATTAGAAATGTACGACCAGTATAGACATTGTTGGGTCCCGCGATGTCCAATGAATGTCCCAAGAAATCGTGTAGGTGTTTGTGCAATGGATAATATGATCTACGCTGTTGGCGGGTCTCAGGGACAGACACACCATAGTTCCGCAGAAAGGTGCGTATTGGGTTTGTAAGCTTTTCAACTTGACATAGTTACACTCTTTACTGCAAAAGCCTGAGTATGAATGATCCTGAGAAAGAAGGCTTTTGAAAACTTTGTGGAAAAGGAGTGGGAAAAGGAGAAAATGCTGTTAACTAACATTTTCTCTTTTCTCCTTTTCTCACAAAGTTTTCTACCCTATCAAAAACAACACAGAAGGATTCAGTCAGCTGTAGGACAAAATGGAGTCAAAATTTGTCATTTGGGGAATGATTTAAGAATGATACTGCTCTGAAGTTTGTAGGTAAGACTAAAATTCTGACATTTTGTAAGTTCAATGATTAAATTGAACCATGTCCAAGATCAAAATTATTAATTTTTGCCAGTCATGGTATTGGTCAAATTCCAAAACCATGTAACTTATACTCTAAAGACCTAGTAGATACAACAGTTTATTGAACTGATTAATTGGTATATTCAATAGCTTTGGTTTTGGGTGTTAGAGGAATATAATACAATCAGTTTGACACATTGTTTATCTTATTACCATGTACCACTTTGATGAAAAAGTCTTTTGATAGCATTATGAGACAAGGAGAAAATGCATCCATTGTGAAATGAGAAAAATTGCCTTTTTCCACAATGTTTTCTACCCTTTCTAAGACAAATTGCATCATTTAGTCACATTTAGCCGTATGTTTTCAATACTAAGTTTTAAATTTTGTCGTCTGGTAAAGAGTTGATGGAATTAATTATCTTGATATTTAACCTTTTACCACACAATGCCAACTTTTAATGACCCTGGGAAGGAAGCCCTTTCAAACATTGTGGGAAAAGAAGAAAATGCTGGTTACCAGCATTTTCTCCTTTTCCCACAATGTTTCCTACCCAAATTGCTCCATTTGAGCCACATTGAAATTGTTGTCTACACATGCCTTCAATTTGGACAAGACTAAAATTTTGTCATATGGTAAAGGGTTAACTCTTAACCACATGACAAAATTTTAGGCTGATCCAAATTGAAAGCAATTGCAGACAACAAATTAAATTTAATTCAGATAGTGGGATTTGTGTTTGAAAATAAAAAAAACATATTGGAAAAAGGAGAAAACGCTGGTTACCATCAGTGTCTCCTGTTCACAGAATATAACCTCTTTAACTCTTTACCAAACGACAAAATTTCAGACTAGTCCAAATTGAAAGCATTTGCAGACGACAAGATGGAATGTGACTGAAAAATTGAAATTGCATTTGGGAAGGGTAGAAAACATTGTGGGAAAAGGAGAAAATGCTGGTTACCAGCATTTTCTCCTTTTCCCACCATGTTTCCAAAAGGCTTCTTTCTCAGGGTCTTTAAAAGTCGGGATTGTGTGGTAAAGGGTTAACTCTTTACAACACAGCAAAATTTAATCTTGTCTTAATTGAAAGCATTTGCAAACAACTAATCAGTTGTCTCTAAAATGATTAAAGCTGTCTTTGATAGGGTAGAAAACATTGGGGAAAAATGAGAAAATGCTAGTTACCAGCATTTTCTCCTTTTCCCACAATGTTTTCAATGCCTCTTTATTAGGGTTGGTAAATCTTGAGATTGTGTGATAAAAGGTTAACCCAATAATCTTTCATGCATTGGTGGAGCAATGACTTTGGTAGTTTTTCAGGATTTTAGTCATATATTGGTCGGTCACAGAATCAATTTTGACCTGTAAAACTTTTTTTTAAAGAGGGAAAAGACTGATAAATTTGAAATTTTTTGGCAAATTTTAATTAAATGAGAAAATTGACTGACTTGAACCCTTGATATTTATGATGAAATTGTAGACTTTTCCAACTTGAAACACTCGCAGATGATCTCAAATATGGTCAAGTGATGGGATTTGTTTTACAACTGGTAATCTGTTTGCTTGATCTGCTCATTTGAACTATAGTTTTCCTTTTCCCACAATGTTTTGTAAGCTTCAAAGGATAAATTTCAGCATTTTAGCCACAACTTGTCAACTGGCAAAGCCTTCAGTTCAGACAAGTCAGATTTTTTTTTTCACGCGGTAAAGCGTTAACGTTCAGTAAAACTTTGGCTCGATAAAAAAATTGCTGGTAAATAATTGAGGTGGAAAAGAAAATAGAAAAATAACAGCATGTCTATAAATGGAGAATAATTCAATCGACTGTACAAGAATAACAACCTAAAGTATGTTAAGTAGTCTGGCTTTTCTATCAATCCTTAGGCTGTTTATTGTGACACAAGGACCTTTTTGCAGACAATGTAGATCAAGATCAGACTGCACAGAACATGCAGTCTGATCTTGGATCAACACTGTCCAATAAGGAGATTATCTTTTCCTCACAATAATACCTTTGAAATGGCAAAATTTGGGTTTTTACTGTAAGCGTGAAAGTTTCATTTCAGTTATTTAATGTGATAAGGGTTTAAATCTGTCCCTCGGTCACCTGGAAGAATGAAGGTGATGTGAAAATTGTGGACCAGTTCATAAGTAAAGTGACTATGGTTCTGTTCAGAATACATTGTCCAAAGAAGATGAAGTTTTAGACTGGTCCACACAGAAACCAATTAGGTAAATCTTTACCACACAATCCTGAGATATAACGACCTTGAAAATAAAGCTTTTGAAAGCATTGTGGGAAAAGAAGAAAATGCTGGTAACCAGCATTTTCTCCTTTTCTGGCAATGTTTTGTATCCTTTCTGATACAAAAACCATCATTTGAGCTACATTTATTTTTTCGTCTGCAACTGCTTTGATTTTGGACCAGTCAAAAATTAATGGATTTGTTAGTATTTCTGCGAAATATTCTTGCAAAACGCCCCAAAATTAAAAAAATTTTTTTTTATTACATAACTCTGCTTGTTTTCAATGTAATACAGCTATTACAAATTTTCTTGACACACACGTATGAGACAAGAAAATAGTGCTGTATAAAGTTAACACTGTAATTATACACCTCATTTCTAAAGCATTGCTGACCTTGGTTCCTGAGTGAACTTAACGGTCAAAATTCATAAGCAATATAAAGTTGTTAATTAAGCACTTTAAGATTCAAAACAAAATCAATATATGCAAGTTTCTTTGGAACTATTTTTCGTTCGTAATGTACCTGTCAAAGAAGCGAACAGGCTTCATGTAAATTTCATAACACATTGTATTATATTCCTATGTTATAACACATTATGGACTGTAACTCTTGTTATACAGTTATGTGATAAAAAGAATCTGATATTTGTCGGCTTTTGAGGTAAATATTTATTAAACTCATCCACAAACAATGTTATTAAGCTTGCCAAAGGCTCGCTTTATAACATTTTTTGTAGACTTGTTTAATAAAATTTTATCTCAAACACCAAGTCATGTCAGATCCTATTGATCTTTATTCCTGTTTGGGAAAGGCCATTCTATATTCACAGTTTTAGCTTGGCTATTTTCACAGAAAACGTCGAGGTATTGTCATAGACCTGGCATTGTCGTTGTCTGCGTCATCTACTGTGTTGTTTTCGTCATACAAAAATTTTGACATTCTATAATAACTGTTATTTCTGAAGATTTTTACTTCACTTATGTACTCTGTGAAATCAAATAGTGTAACAGTAGTTGTTGCATTACTGTATTCCAGTCTATTGTTAAGCATGAAATATAAAACCAGTCCTTATTTTGAAATAGTGATATTGAGACCTTACTTTGGGCAGAAGTGGGTTTTTCGTTTTATTTCAAATTGACAGTCACACTGAAATTATTGCTTAAGAAAGGAAACCAAATGGTTCTAGGAGATCCTTGGTCCCGAAATTTTTCTTAGCCAGGTTAGCTGTGGTTGAGCATTTGAACTAGCAGTTGAGTTCTTGAAGTTCAAGTCTTGGCTAGGATAGTCATTGCAATAGGATTCATTCCTGTCCCATTGCTGATCATTGTTTCAACAATGGTTGTATGTGGGAAAGCAGCCAGTGGCTTGGGAAGAATATAGTGCAAAGCACTGATTACAGAAACTCAGGGAAAGCATGGATAGGTTTCACTGGTGGCCATGATATAACTGAAATAATGTTGAAAACGGCTTTAACTCTTTACGAAACGACAAAATGTTGGACTTGTTCAAATTGAAAGCATTTGCAGATAACAAATTCAATGTTACTTAAATACTAAAATATGTCTCCGAAGAGTAGAAACCATTGTGTGGAAAGGAGAAAATGCTGGTTACCAGCATTTTCTCCTTTTCACACAATGTTTTCAAAAGCCTTCTTCTTCAAGGTCGTTAAAACCTGGGATTGTGTGGTAAGGGATTAAACACTATGCAATCAATCAATCAATCAATCAATCAATCAATCAATCAATCTCACCTTGGTTGAATTTCCTTGAGAACTAAACTTTTACAAAACAATCCAGTGTTTTATTTAATGACCCCTAGGAAAACAGCTTTTTAACACAAAGCTGGAAAAGGAGAAAATGTCGGTAACCATCATTTTCTCCGTTTCCTATCATATTTTCTACCATTCTAGACAAATCCAATGCAGATCTTTTGATTGGGCAAAATGCTGTGCCTGGTCAGGTAGCTCAGTGGTCAGCGTATTTGACTTGTGACCAGGTGGTTGGGGGTTCGATACCTGGTTGAGGCAAACTTTCTTTCCAGCAGTGTTCACTTCTCACCTCTGATGCATATGAGAAAGTGGTCAGTGGCTTGGAAAGGAAGTTGTGCCAGTACTGGTGTGAGAAATCATGTGTAGGTGTACTGACCACCATGATATGACCTAAGCTGTTACAGGGGAGTTAAACTCCAATACAAACAAACAAACAAACAAACAAAGCAACACGATTTTTGCAGTCTGATCTTAACCCCTGGGCTGCTAAGCACGACTCAAGGACCTTTTGCAGACAGTGTAGATCAAGATCAGACTGAACAGAAAGTGCAGTGTGTTCTTGGATCTACACTGTCCGATACAGAGATATTTTTCCTAGAGTATACCTTTGAAATAACAACATTTGGCTGTTTTACCATCAGCTTGAAAGTTTCATTTCAATTATATAGCAGCTTTAGGATTAACCCTTTACTGCAAAATACCAATTTTTGACGACCCTGGGTAGGAAGCCTTTTTGAAAACTTTGTGAGAAAAGGAGAAAACGCTGGTAACCAGCATTTTCTTCTTATCCCACAATGTTTTCTACCGTATCAAAGAGAAATTGCACCACTTGAGCCACATTGAAATTGTCGTCTCCAAATGTTTGGAAAAGGCTAAAATTTTGTTGTCTGGTAAAGGGTTAAATTTTACATTGCCCTTGTAACCTAAACCATCTTCAAGAAGATCTAAATTTTCTCCTTTTGTCTTACCGAGTTGTCTTACATGCTGTAGACATGAGGGAAACTGGATACTGCTATTCTTGGTGAAATAACTATTTTCAGTATTCAGGATGAATAAGCTTTTTTGTTGGTGACATTTTTGAAGATTTGTTTTGACAAAAATTTATCCGACTGTTTATTTTCTGCCCCTTTGGACAATGCTTTCAATATTTTTTTGCCCCCAAGTACGAGAAATTTCACAGCTCTAAAGCATACAGCCTGAACAAAATGGCCGCAGAATTATGTTTGTTTTATAAATTGTCCATTTTCAGTGGGCCTCAACACTTACCCATATGATACTATATTTTAACAAGCCTGTGATAGTTGGCTTTTGAAAACAATGTAGAAAAAGGAGAAAATGCTGGTAACTAGCATTTTCTCCTTTTCCCACAATGTTTTCTATCCTATCAAATAATGAATTATATCATTTGAACAATATTCTATTTATGGTTGGAAAATGATTTTAATATGGACAAGTCAAACAATGTTTGGTCTGGTAAAGAGTTAGAGTGCCAAAGGCCAATTTAGTCGCTTTGGATCACAATGTATTAAACCTTGAGTGCAGTCTAGATATAAGATCAATCTGCTTATTCTTTGCTGTCTGATCATGGATCTACACTATCTTCAAATTTTTTTTCTTCAATGTCTTCTTTTCCACATGACAAAATGTTCGACTTGTCCAAATTGAAAGCATTCGAAGATGACAAATAACTCAATAACTCAAGACATAAAATAGGTTAGAAAACATTGTGGGGGGAAAAGGAGAACATGCTGGTTACCAGCATGTTCTCCTTTTCCCACAATGTTTTCAAAAGCCTTTTTCTTCAGGGTTTTTATAACTCGGAATCGTGTGGTAAAGTGTTAAATATATACATTTTATTATTTTTATAAGTTTTTTCTGTCAAGTGTATTTTTGGCTGTAAAAAAAAAGCTGAACTTATTCGATAGAAAAAATGTTGAATGTTTTAGGGATAGGCATACTACCTCATGTTTTTTTGACCCTGAAGTAAATATAGTGAGAAATGGAGATAATCATAGTTTCTCTCCTTTTCCAGCAATGTTTCCTACTCTAATAAAGTCAGAAATCCTATTTTTTGAGTAAAATCAAATTAGTTGTCTTCAAATAGTTTCAATACGGACAAGTCAAAAGTTTTTGTCATTTGGAATAGTGTCAATAGATCAAGAGTCAGAAATATAAAGTGTTTCGAAGTGGTCTTTCTTGGGTCAACATTCTTCACAGTGAGCACAAAATAAATAGGTTTTTCTATATTTCCCACCGAAAACATGCCATAAACTGACAATAAAAAGAGCTAAAATAGTGTTAACCAATTTCGACTTGTCTAACTTGGAAGCATTTGCAGATGACAATCTAAATGTGCTGGTTACCAGCATTTTCTCCATTTACCACAATGTTTTCAAAAGCCCACCTTCTTAGAGTGGTCATTGGTAAAGTGTTGGACTCGTGACCTGGAGGCCCCAGGTTTGAGCTGCACTGGATCCATTGGTGTCTTCATTTCATTTATATAGCAGCTTTAGGGGTCCTGTGTGGCTCAGTGGTGGAGTGTGGGACTCATAACCTGGAAGCCCCTGGTTCGAGCAGCACTGGATCCACTGGGATTTTCGTGGGAGTGTCCTTGGGCAATATACTTCAGAGCCCAAGCCTAGTACTGGTGAAACCCAGGAAATACATGAATATGTGAGCTGTCTCAGTGATATAACTGGAATAATGTTGAAAACGTGGTAAAATTTCATTCAACCAATCAGTCAATCCTTAGGGTAGTTAAAACTCGGTACTGTGTGCTAACATGTTTTATTATATTCCTATCAGTGCATCCTTCGGACTCATTTTTCAACCGCATCACACCCCATTCTAGTGACAGATTTTTAATATCACACACTACCAGTTGATTATCCTCTGTATATCTGTAGGTGGAAGGTTAGAAAATGCCAATGTCATATCAAATCTAATTAATTGGAAATGTTCCATCTTTATGCCTATAGGCATTAAAGCTACATATATATTTATTGGCAGCTTTACAAAGGCCAGCCTTTTAAATGGGTCAAACCTTTACCAGACGATCACCTGTTTTAACGACCATGAAGAAGACGACTTTTGAAAACATTGTGCAAAATGGAAAAATTGCTTTTTCTCCCTTTTTATACGCCTGTCGAAGACGGGACATATTATGGGATCATCCATGGCGTACGGGCGTCCGGGCAGGCGGGCGTCTGGGCGGGTGGCGTCCAGTTCTTTGTCCGGAGCATAACTTTGTCATCCCCAGTCCGATTGACTTGAAACTTGGTATTTGTGTTTGTTGCAATAATACGGAGTGCAGTGCGAAAGAACCATAACTCTACCTTGTGCTGTCTTTGAGTTATTTCTCTTTGATCGTGATTTTTACAGCATTTTCTGCTTGTCCAGAATATACCGTAACTTTGTCATTTTTAGTCTGAACATCTTCAAATTTGGTATGCATGATTGTTGAAAAATTACGGAGTGCAGTGCACAAGAACCATAACTCTTCCTAGCACGAATTTTGAGTTATTCCCCCTTTGATGTTCATTTTTATAGCATTTCTTGCTTGTCCGGAGCATAACTTTGTCATCTTAAGTAGGAATGACTTGAAATATGGTATGCTTATTTGTTGCAATATTTGGAAGTGCAGTGCGCAAGAATTGTAACTCTACCTTGTGCTGTCTTTGAGTTATTTCCCTTTGATCGTAATTTTTACAGCATTTAGTGCTTGTCCGGAATATAACTTTGTCATCTCAAGTCAGAACGACTTCAAACTTGGTATGCATGTTTGTTGCAATATTACGGAGTACAGTGCACAAGAACAATAATTCTACCTAGCGTGGATTTTGAGAAATTCCACTTTGATCTTCATTTTTACAGTAATTCTTGCTTGTCCGGAAGGGAACTTTGTCACCTCAAGTCAAATTGACTTGAGACTTGGTAAACATGTTTGTTGCAGTTAAGAAAAGTGCAATGCACTGGAGCTGTAACCTTACCTAATGCCCTTTTGGAATTATTCCCTATTCATTATTTTTTTTTTAACAGCTTTTCATGCTTCTCTACTATATAACTTTGTCTTTTCATGTTGGAATGACCTGAAACTTTATATGCATGTTTCCTTAACATTAGAGGAGACATTCATGCTTATTTCAATCACTTACATGATTTCTGCTGCACTACTATCTTCCTCTACCTGCCTTTCACGATTATTATCCTGTATCTTGCGACAATTTGCTGCTCTTGTTTCACAATGTTTTCTACCCTTCTAAACATAAATTTGAGTTTTTGAGTCATATTTGTTTTGTTGCCTCCTTGATATGCTCTCAGTTTGGATGAGTCTAAAATTTAGGTGTCGGGTAAAGAGTTAAGCTATTACTGCATTAACGAAAAAAACAACAACTTTATCTCCTACAATAGACATGTTTTGAAAATATCGCAGGAAAAATAGACATGTTTTGAAAATATTGAGGGAAACTGAACAGTTGCTTGTGACAGGAAACCGAACCTTTTCCCACAGAGTTTTCTGTTTTTATTTAATACAAGTTTTTTCAATGTTTTGAAGTGTTTTTCCTTCAATATTTTAACGCCCATTATGTTTTAGAATGTCTTAAATTTTGAAGTATATTTATGGATTAAATCTTGGACCCAATTATCTATCTTAAACTATTGCCATGTATGTCTATTCACTGATGTTGGTTTTTTATTGCCATGCACAAACAGTTGCGTGGGAGACATTATCATGATTTTGAAATTAAAACCACAGTTTTCTATTTTTTCTTTCCATCTATCTTTAGAGCAGGGAATGAACTCAAAAGACATTTTATGTGTAGCAATGAAATCCAAAATACTGAAATTTTAAGGTTGCATTTGTCCAGATTGTCTAGACTCAAATCATAACAGTGTATGTTTTAATCCTTTACCACGCTATGCCAACTTTTAACAACCCTGGGAGAGAAGCCTTTTGAAAACATTGTGGGAAAAGGAGAAAATGCTGTTGACCAGCATTTTATCCTTTTCCCACAATGTTTCTATCCTATTAGAGAAAAATTCCACCATTTTAGCCACACTAAAATTGTCATCTGCAAATGTTTTGAATTTGGACAAGGCTAAAATTTTGTCATCTGTTAAAGGGTTAAATCAGACGGCACCTTTTGTGTAATCTGATCTTTGTCTACACATGCCACAAAAATAGCTGTAGTTGCGAAAGGTGCTGCTAAGGTTAGGCCCTGGAGCCGGGTAGCTCATTGGTTAGTGTATCTGACTCGTGACATTGTGGTTGTGAGTTTGATACCCAGTTGAGGCAAACTTTCTTTCTTGCAATTTTTCGCCTCTCACCTCTGATGCATGTGAAAAAAGTATCAGTGACTTGGAATGAAAGTTGAGTCAGTACTGGTGTGAGAAAGCCAGGAAACACATGCATAGGTGCACTGACGGCTGTGATATGACATTAGCTGTTAAACAGATGTTAAACTCTAATACAATCAACAGTTACTGTAAAGGTTAACCCAAAGATTCTTCAGCTTGAGAATTATTTTTTTGCCAAAGAATTTAGAATGGACTTATCCAGATTGAAAGCATAATGCAGACGACAAAATGAATTTTACTCAAGAATTGAATTTTATATTTTGAAGGATGGAAGATGGTGGAAGACAGTGGTGGAAAGGGAGAAAATGCTGGTTTCCAGCATTTTGTCTTTTTTCCATAATGTTTTAGAAGTCTTCTTAACCTTTGGTAAAGGGTTAAGATTGTTTATTAGAGATAATTCCCATGAATGAAGGTGCATTTTATTTAGGATATATATTTTCAAAAAGGAAGAACAAAAGTTGTCTTGAAACAGGAATTATTAGCTCCACTGGCCGAAGGCCAGCGGGCTTATGTCATGGCCTGTTGTCCGTCGTGCGTCCGTCCGTCCGTCCGTCCGTGCGTCCGTCCGTCCGTGCGTTAACTTTTTTTTAAAACGTCTTCTTCTCTGAAACTACCCATCCAATTTTGATGAAACTTCACAGAAATGATCCTGCCATGGTCCTCTTCAGAATTTCTTGAAAGAATTTAATTCCTTCAAAAACTCTGGTTGCCATGGCAACAAAACTGAAAAATTTAGAAAATCTTTGAAAATCTTCTTGTCTGAAACCGTAAGGCCAAGGGCTACCAAATTTGGCATGTAGCTTTATCTAGTGGACCTCTACCAAGTTTCTTCAATTTATAGCCCTGGGGTCAAAATTGGCCCCGCCCCGGGGGTCACAAGTTTTACATGGGCTTATTTAGGGAGAACTTTAAAATTCCTCTTCTACCTAGCCATAGGGCCTAGAGCTACCAAATTTGGCATGTAGCTTTATCTAGTGGACCTCTGCCAAGATTGTTCAAATTATAGCCCTGGGGTCAAATTAGGCCCTGCCCGGGGGTAACAAGTTTTACATGGGCTTATATAACAAGTTTTATATAGGCTTATATAGGGAGAACTTTAAAATTCTTCTTTGACCTAGCCATGGGGCCTAGGGCTACCAAATTTTGCATGTGGCTTTATCTAGTGGGCCTCTACCAAGAGTGCCCAAATTATAGCCCTTGGGTCAAATTTGACCCCACCCCGGGGGTCACAAGTTTTACATGGGCTTATTTAGGGAAAACTTTAGAAATCTCCCTGTACCTAGCCGTAAGGCCTAGGGCTACCAAATTTTGCATGTGGCTTTATCTAGTGGGTCTCTACCAAGAGTGCTTAAATTATAGCCCTGGGGTCAAAATTGGCCCTGCCCCGGGGGTCACAAGTTTTACATGGGCTTATGTAGAGAAAACTTAAGAAATCTCCCTGTACTTATTCATAAAGCGTAGGGCTACCAAATTTCGCATGTAGCTATATCTAAAGGCCCTTCACCAAGAGTGCGTAAATTATAGCCCTAGGGGGGAATTTGATTCACCCGAGGGGTCAGAAGTTTTACATGGGCTTATATAGTGAAATCTTTAGAAATCTTCTTGTTACTAACCATATGAACTAGGGCTACCAATTTTAGTCCTGTTTCAGGGGTCTTATGTTCAAAACCAATTGGCCAAGTATTGTAATGTTTGGCATGTAGTGATTTTACGTATTAGCCAGTGGAGCGATACAGGGCCATCATGGCCCTCTTGTTTTTTATTTTGTTTGACTCAGAAGTGATGCAAAAAAGTATTTTGGGAATAAATATTCAACGCATGTAAAGAAAATGCTGGAACTGTAACTATGAGATATTGGTCAAAATATATGTGTTAAAGAAGTATTCAAAATACAACACGTAACATATACCTTAAAAATACTTGAAACATTTGAAAGAAAAATTTTGAATTATAATATGTTAAGAACATTTCTAAAAACTTTTCGAAGTATATAATTAAAATGTATTTGAAACAAATGAGGGAAATACTTGTAATATAATTATATTTGTAAAAAAAATATTGGAAATGTATGTAGGAACTTTTTCAAATATACATGAAAGTGAAACATGTTTGAAATAGACGAGAAAAAATAGTTGAAATCTATACTTACAATATACTGGAAACATATTCGAAAATTTTTTCAGATATGTGAAAAAGTATTTGAAATATATAATAAGAATTATTTAAGATGTAATGTTAAAAAAAAAATACTGAGATGTACTTAAAAACTTTTTTTTCAAAATTAATTTATTTGAAAAATATTTTAAAATTTATATAAAACCTTTTAAAAGTAGATCAGTTAAAGAATTTTTTTTTAAGGATATTAGACCTATTTGAAAAACATTTGAAATGTTCATGAAACGTATTTGATTAGATATTATGTGTAACAAACACTTTGCTGTACAAACTGATTCTTAATTAATGTGCTTTAAACCTGTACAAGAGACATACAAGGAAAAGATTTTGAAGGAAAGTAAATGTCTTGTTTTCAGAAAGAGGTGCGTGAAATAGAGGATACTTGTTATTTTTTGCAAAAGATCGAAATTTATTTCATCGGATGAACATCATTGGTTAAATTTTCATGAACGGCACGAACAAATATTCTATTTATTTCATGCTTCTAACCCTTTTTGGAGGGGGACTTACATCAAAATCCAGTACAGTTCTTTTGGGTAATTCCCCATGGCGTATCCCCTCCGCATAATAATGCATTACAATATTACGTAAAGCGCTTTAGAAATGTAGGGTTCATTATGTCATATTTCCATCTGGTTGAATGGCATACTCGCTTTACCTAGGTAACTAGTGCACAGGAAGTACTTTTCCGCCTTCAATTGAAGAGTTAGAAAATAAAACATTCACTGGTCGTAACCATGAAATATCGATAAGTATTCCACTGTTATTTCTAGATAAACTACAGGAAAGCATGAAATAAAAAGAGTTATTGCCAAAAGACATGATAATACAAATGTGACTTCATGCCTGTAGAGGACAGCTTTATTCCTTCCCAAACAATAAAGCTGTTGACTCTACCAAATTGAAAGCATAATTATGCAGACAACAAATTAAATGTGGCTTAATAGTGGTATTTGTCACAGAAAGGGTAGACAAAGTTGTGGGAAAGCTGCTCATATCAAACATATTCTGCTTTCCAAACAATGTTTTCAAAAGAATCTTTGACCAGAGAGCTGTTGGAGGTCATGATTGTTTAGCAAAGATTTAAAAAAGAAATTGAAGGAAAATGAGTATTTATGAGTAACAAGCAAGTACTCCATTTTCAAGAATGTTCAATATGTAAGAAATAAAAGAATCCTTTCCTTCAATTTTGTTTGGTTTGCATTTCTTTAAGCAGTTGGTGGTATATCTAAAAATAATTTGTATGGTATCATATCAAATAGAAATTGAGCAGATCCAAATACAAACAAATGACCTTGACCCATTACCACTTATTCTGAAGTTCTAACGATCTTGAGGAAGACAGCTTTTGAAAACATTGTGGGAAAAGAGGAAAATGCTGGTAACCAGCATTTTCTCCTTTTCCCACAATGTTTCCTACATTGCACAAACCAATTCCATTATTTTGGCCTCATTTAATTTGCTATCTGCCACTACTTTGAATTTGGGAGAGGTCTAAAATTTTGTCGTTTGGTAGAGACTTAAAATATTAGTAGACAGGTCATCATGAAGATTTAGCAAAAATAGGGCACTTGTGAAACTCTAGTCTACTTTGCACCTGTGTTGGAAAAAAATAATTAAATCCTTTTTTTCTTTTATTCTCGTTTTAGATATGACCCAGATCTAGACAAATGGCAGAAAATAGCTCCAATGAATTCCCGTAGAATTGGTGTCGGTCTTGCGTGTGTGAATCGTTTATTGTATGCAGTGGGAGGTTTTGACGGTACGCAACGGCTCAACAGTATGGAACGATATGATCCAGAGAAAGACGAATGGACGAACCTATCTTCTATGAAAACCACCAGAAGTGGGGCAGGTAAAAAGAATTTTTTGTGAACCTTTTTACCAAACAATCCAGGGTTTTCACAACCATAAGGAAGAAGCCTTATGAAAAAATTGTGGGAAAAGGAGAAAATGCTGGTATCCAGCATTTTCTCCTTTTCCCACAATGATTTCTAGTTAAATATCTATTATTTGAGCCACGTTTCATTTGTCATCTGCAAATGCTTTCAAATTGGACATGTCTAAAATTTTGTCGTTTGATAAGGAGTAAACCATAAAAAGCATGAAATTATGAGGTTTTATTATGAGACAAACCACAAACTAACATAAGTGCTAAAAAGGAAAATATTCAAAGGAAAGGAAAATCTGTGGTGTTGTCAGATATGGAAAATGTTGTGGGAAAAGGAATAGTGACTTGTAGCAACCAATTGTTCTTTATCCCTCAATGTTTTTTCAAAGACTTGCCTCCAGTCAGATCTCAATCTACACAAGCCCAAAAGGCAACCAATGTGGTGAAAGAGGCTTTGAGGTTTAAGAAGTGTTCTTTGTAATTATGACATAACTTTTTAACTATGACATTCATTACTGAGTTGGGTACACTTTCTTTACGGCACTTTTTAGCCCTTCTCCTCTGATGCATGTGAGAAAAGTAGTCAGTGGCTTGGAAAGAAAGTTGTGTCAGTGCTGGTGTGAGAGAGCCAGGAAACACATGCGTAGGTGAACTGACTGCCTTGATATGACTTAAGCTGTTAAATCGACATTAAACTCCAACACTAACAAACAGTCTCTATGCTTGGAGTAGAGTGAGGCCAACTTCATGTGAAGATTTTTTGATATCTAGGGATATTATATCTTTGAAAACACATGGAATTGATAAAAATTGCAATACGTCTTGAAACAAATCCTTGTCACAATGTTATCATATCCTCTTCATGTTTATAAAAAAAGAACACTTGATCCATATTAGAACTCTATACCAGATGACAAAGTTTTAAACAATCCAATTTGAAAGCACTTGCAGACAACAAAATTTATATGGCACAAATTATTGTATTAGACAGTCGAGAAAACAGTGTGAGAAAAGGAGAAAATGCTGGTTACCAGCATTTTCTCCTTTTCCCACACTGTTTTCAAAAGGCCTTCTTCTCAGGGTCGTTAAAACTCCGGATTGTGTGGTAAAGGGTTAACTCTTTACCAGATGACAAAATTTCAGACCAGTTCAAATTGAAAGCATTTGCAGACAATAAGTTAACTGTCGCTCAGATGGCAAGATTTATCTGTGAAAGTATAGAAAACATGATCGGAAAAGGAGAAAACGCTTGTTACCAGCATTTTCTTTTCTTTTTCCACATTGTTTTCCAGAGCTTTCTTTGTCAGTGTCAGTAAAATGTGTGATTTTGTGGTAAAGACTTTACCGGTTATTTCTTTACCAGACGTAAAAATGAAGACTTTTCAAAATTGAAAGCATTTGCAGATGACAAACTGAATGTTGGGCTCTTAGAATTGCCTTTGATATACATTGTATTAGAAAGCTTGGTAGGAAAAGAAGAAAATGCTTGTTATCAGCATCTTCTCCTTTTTTCACAATGTTTTCAAATGTTGTTTTTCATTAGGGATGTTAAATCACAGGATTCCTTTTTGAAGGGTTTACCCTCTACTACACAATACCGCCTTTTGAGAAACCTTGAGAAAGAAAACTTTTGAAAACATCATGAGAAAAGGAAAATGTCCTGGTAAACAGCATGTTCTTCATTTCACACTTTTTCTACCTTTTAAAGAAAGCCTCCACAATTTACATTTAATGTGTAGTCTGCAAATGCTTTAGCCCACCCAGGTAGCTCAGTGGTTAGTGTATCAAACTCGTGACTTTGTGGTTGTGAGTTGATATCCGGTTCAGGCAAACTTTCTTTCAGGCAATTTTTTGCCTTTCACTTCTGATGCATGTGAAAAAGTAGTTAGTGACTTTGAAAGAAAGTTGTGTCAGTACTGCTGTGAGAAAGCCAGGAAACAGGTGCATAGGTGCACTGACTGCTGTGATATGACCTAAGCTGTTAAAACAGCGTTTAACTCCAATTCAATCAATCAGCATATACTTTAAGTTTGGACAAGTCTAAAATTTTGTCATGTGGGTGTGTTAACACTTTAACACACAACTAATTTTTTAAAGAGTCCATTCATGGCATTTGCAGATGACATATAAAATGTGGCTGAAATGATGGACTTTGTCTATGATAGGGTAGAAATCATTGTGGGAAAGGGAGAAAATGCTGGTTACCAGCATTTTCTCCTTTTCCCACAATGGGAAAGGGAGAAAATGCTGGTTACCAGCATTTTCTCCTTTTCCCACAATGTTTTTCAGAAGCCTTCTCCATCAAGAATATTAAAACTCGGGATTGTGTGGTAAAGGGTTAAAGAATGTTTTACAAGTTCTCTGTTGCATTTTTCTACTAGCAATAATGAGCAGAGTTGACTTTTATACATATTTCATGACAGGTGTTGCATCACTTGATGGCTACGTGTATGCTGTTGGAGGTTACGACAGTTCCAGTCAGCTACGTACAGTCGAGAGATATTGCGTGAACACAGATACGTGGGAGTTTGTGTCACCCATGAGAAGTCCACGTAGTGCACTTAGTGTGGCTGTACTTGCAGGAAAACTGTATGCTTTAGGTTGGTACTTTTTGCTCTTTATCTATAAAATTGTTGACTAATTAGTGAGGCTTGTTCGTTTGTTTGAATTTATTCTGCTTTCAATAATATTTCCGTCTTGAAAACAACTTACGTATTTCTTTCCTTTATTTCATTGGTGATGTGGAGCCCCGGTAGCTCAGTTGGTAGTGTACAGCAGACTTCCCGAAAGTTCACAAAAAGTGTCAGACATTGGGTCTGACAAGGCCTGAAAATCTGTCAGACCGAAAAAAAATCTGTCAGACCGAATCAAATTTAACAAAAACAAAGAAAACATAAGAAAGAAGGGTACCAACTATATCAACTTTATGCATATGATGATGATATTAAACTATTTCTCCACTCATTAAGACTTTCAAAAGTCACTGACATTTAACCCCCTACCAAGCAATCACGAATTTTAACAACCTTGAGGAAAAATGCTTTTGAAAACATTATTGGAAAAGGAGAAAATACTAAACAGTACAAGCAAGTCAATTCATTAAATTTGTGCATCCAAGAATAAACATGTTTGTATTGCGAAGATGTTGGTCCGTTCTAACTTTCTCGCCGTAAAAAACCAGACAGTCTGTGCAGCGTATTTGCACCTTTTTCGAGTCATAAACCAACCATTCTCATTGATGCTTACTTTTCTCGATCAATTTTCTCTCCGGCCTCTTTTTTTCATATTCTTTTTTCTATTCAGTGCGCTCCTCTGACGTTAATTTTCTTTTTTTACCAGGTTTAGCGCCATCGTAACATTTTAACGACGCCATTTTTGTCCAAAACATTGCGATTACATTTTCAGCGGCTCGGAATAAATGCTGGACAGTCAGTCTGATCTAGCCTGAAAAATCGTCGGTCCTTGTCAAGATTCGTCGGTCATGTCCGTTGGACTGACATATTTCGGGAAGTCTGGTACAGGACTTGAGAATAGGGGGTTTGATCCTGGCTCATCCAATTTCTGATTGATGGTATTCATTGCAACAGGATTCATTCCTCTCTCACACCTGATCATTGTATTGACAGTGGTTATGTAGGAAAGCAGCCAGTGGCTTTGAAAGAATATCGTGCAGGGTACTGGTAAAAGAAACTCTAGGAAAGCATGGATAGATGAACTGGCCACCATGATATAACTGAAATAATGCTGAAAACAGCTTTAAACACCATGCAATCAAATCAATCGAATTTATGGGTACTAGGCTGGGACCCTGCAGTGCCTTGCCTATGAGATCAGCACTATCATCTGGGGTCATACAAGGGTTTCCAGAATACAATATATAATGCCTTAGCTATGGTGGACTCCACATACTTAAGTTCATGTCTGTTACTCATACAACAACCCTGAACCATTTAACAAAAGATCACAAGTTCAAATGACCCGTAGAGGGAAGGCTTTTGAAAGCATTATGGGAAATCCCCTAGTAGAGAATGGTAATCCCCTATCAAACAATGGGAAAAGTAGAGAATGCTGGTAATCCCCTATCAAACAATCACATGTTTAACTCTTTACCAAACGGCAAAATTTTAGACTTGTCCAAATTGAAAGCATTTGCAGATGACAAAATAGATTATAATCAAAAATTGAAATTTGTTTTGGGAAGGGTAGAAAACATGGCGAGAAAAGGAGAAAATGCTGGTAACCAGCATTTTCTCCTTTTCTCACAATGTTTTCAAAAGGCTTCTTTCTCAGGGTCGTGAAAACCTGGGATTGTTTGGTAAAGGGTTGAACAAGCCTAAGGAAGAAAGCTTTTGAAACTGTATCTAAATAGAGAATAATCAATTGGTTGTGTGTGATGTTAAAAATCTGTCAGTAAAATGGGGTGTGATGTGGTTGAAAAAACAAGTCTGAAGGACGAGTTTTTTTTACCACATCAAACCCCATTCATTTGACAGATTTTTAATATCACATACAACCAGTTGATTATCCTATTTATTATATTCCTAATTCACCCTTTTTTATTTTAATAATTATCAAGAATGGTACAATATGAGCAATATAGGGAAAAAATAGTTCCCGCAAACAATCTAAAACCATAAAATCACTGGTGATGATACCATAATTATCATCAAAAGTAGTGTTATTCACTGTGAAATCCCAATAATTCACAGATAAGAATATAATAAAATAGCTTTTTGCTCCGGGACATTAAAACCCATGTTTCTTTGATTATACAATGTATGTCAAGAACTGGTTAAGTAATCTCCCTTGATCTATTTCTAGGTGGCTATGATGGCGCAGACTTTTTATCAACCGTCGAATGTTATGATCCAGATAGAGACGAGTGGACGGACGTTACATACATGTCATGTGGTCGTAGCGGACATGGTGTTGCAGTTGGGGCTGAACCTGTTGGCAGCTGACAGGCCGCATGTTTGAATCAATCTTGGCATAAATCAAAGTGCAGGGGTTAGAGAGTGTGCACTGCAAGCCAGCATTACAGGATCACTCCTTTGTTATATTGACCTGTGTGTTTAGGACCCAGAGGGAGGAGGCGTTAGACAACCTTAAATTCAACTCTGTAAAAGTCGAAAATATTTTAGACTTCTCCAAATTGACAGTGTTTGCAGATGACAAATTAAATGTATTTCAAATGGTGAGATTTGTCTTGGAAAGGGTGGAAAACATTGTTTGAAGTGGAGAAAATGCTGGTTTCAAAAGCTTTGCACCCCAGGGTTCTTGAAAATCAGGATTTTGCGGTCTTTACAAAACAACACAAGTTTAGCCTTGTCCAAATCAAAAACTTCTGCAGACGGCAAAATAAGTGAATCAAAAATAGAAATTTACCTTTGAAAGGATGGAAAACATTGTGGGAAAAGAAGAACATGCAGGTAGCCTTGTGGGAAGAAGAGAACATACTGGTAGCCAGCATTTTCTCCTTGTGCAACAATGTTTTCAACAGTCTTCTATCCCAGGGTTCATAAAAGTCAGGATTGTGCGGTAAAGCATTAAAGGCAGATTCCACCATACAGCCCACATTTACTATGTCGTCTGCAAATCCTTTAAAGCCTATCCCAAGACAATACAATCCCATGTTTTTTAGACTCTGAATAAGATGTTGAAAACATTGTGAGAAAAGGAGGAAATGATGGTAAACCCTGTGGGCAACATCTGACATGTCGTCTGCAAACCTTTTCAATAAGGACAAGGCTTGTTTGTGAAAGATTTCCGTGAAGGAAATCTTTGAGACCCTCAATTCTTTTCCATGCAGCAAAATTTTAGACTGTTTTGAATTGAAGGGGTATGCAGACAAAAAGCTACATTTTACTCAAATGAAAGTTTTTTGTTTGTGAAAGGGTAGAAAACAGTACATTTTACTCAAATGAAAGTTTTTTGTTTGTGAAAGGGTAGAAAACAGTGTGGAAAGAAAGAGAAAATCTTGGTTGCCTGCATTTTCTCCTTTTCCTACCATGTTTTCAAAAGTCCTTTCCATCAGTGACATTAAAACTCAGGATTGTGTGGTAGCAAGTTAAGAATGAGTTACACAATAAATAAAGGATGGTTTTAAAAAACCATTTGTTATCAGTGAATGTTTATAAATAACTTCATGGAAACATTTGATCGTGTATCATCAAATAATCCAGCGTATGAACCCTTTACCACAATCTCAACTTTTAATGACCCCAAGGAAAACTTTTAGAAACATTGTGGGAAAAGGAGAAAATGCTGGTAACCAGCATTTACTGTGCTCCCTGTAATGTTTTCTACCCTTTCTATTCCAGTTTTTGATTCACTTGCAATTTGTTGTCTGCAAATTGTCTAAAATTTTGTCGTTTGGTAAAGAGTTAACCCTTACCACACAATCCCAAGTTTTATTGCCACTAATAGAAAAGACATATGAAAACATTGTGGGAAAAGGAGAAATGTTGGAAAATGAGTGTTTATACCGAGTTTGCAGTAGATAGTTGAAAATATTCTTTTAAAATAATGAAATATAGATGATCAGAATAAAATAAGATTAACAGCTGAATATTTGTAAAAACATTGTGCTATGAAGAATCAATCATTTCTTCTTTTGCAGCAATGTTTTCGAAAGTGATTCACTGCAAGTCAATGAAACTTGTTTGCAGGTGGTAAAATGTTGAAAACCAAATATTTTTGTCCTTTCAAAAACATTGTCAATCAATACGATACATACATTATTGTACATGAAAATATTTTGACGCATAATTTTGAAACACACTATTATTACATTCAAGGCCAGTGTAAAGTAGCAATATAGAACAATGCAAAAGGGACATTTTTTTTTTGTTTAACTCTTTAGCAGACAGCAAATTTTTAGAGTAGTCCATATCGAAAGCATTTGCAGATGACAAATGTTGCTGAAGTAATTAGATTCGGTTTTTTGGATGAGTAGAAACAGTTAAGTGCTACTTTTTAAAAAACAGTTTAAGAAATTTTAGTTGAAGCTAATTTCCTGTTATTTGCATTGTTTACTGAGCTTACTCCACAGCCATATTCATAATTTATTCTGTGATTATTTTCAATTTAGTAGAGTCAAAAAGTTGGTACTATAGTACATGTTTTCAGACTTTTTATTGTAAAGAGATTGCATCGAATTTAAAAAAAAATATCTCTTTTACTGAAAAACAATAACTTAGCCTTGTCAAAACTGAAAGGAATCTAGACAACAAATAAAACATGGCTTAACAATGGAATTTGTTTTTGACAAAGTGCTGGTTACCAGCATTTTCTTCCTTGTCCATGTTTTTAAAAGAATCTTCCCCATGGTCATCAAAAGTCGGTATTGTTTGATAAGGGGTTAGTTATACATGTACTCAGCTCTATACCAGCCAATAAAATTTTAGGTTTATGTACCGTATATTGAAAGCATTTCTGGCAACAAATTAGATGTGGTTTAAATGACCAAACTTTTCTTTAAAAGGATAGAAAACCTTGTGAAGGGAAAAAGAGAGAAATGCATCTTCTCTTCTTTTCTCACAATGTTTTCGAAGGCCTTTGTCATTAGAATCTTAAGAATTTGAGACCATTTGGTGAAGACGTTACCCTGTATCAAACAATCCTGACTTAAACCAGCCCTGAGAAAGAAGGCTTTTGAAAATAATGTTGGAAAAAGAGAAAATGCTGGAAAACAGCATTTTCTCTTTTTCCCACAAAGTTTTCGTCTTTTTCAAAAGGCAAATCTCAAGTTTTGAAGAAATATTCAACTTGTCATCTGCAAGACCTTTCAATTTGGAGAAGGTTAGAAATTTGTTGTTTCACACAGTTACAGACTGTCTGTTTTTTTTTTACTTTTTCAGATATATTTGATGAACCATATTGTTTATGCTCAACACCATAATTATGTATTATTTTTGTATTTAGTCCCAATTTGTAATAGCCAAAATGATGCTAAATTAATGAAATGGACTTTTTCAATCATTGAAAAGGAGTCAAATGGTTCCGACCCATTTTCAGAACAATTCACACTGTTAATGACTCATGAAAAAAAGGTGTTTGAAAATATTTTGGGAAAAAGAGACTGTGCTGTAAGCGCATGCTGTCAGCATTTTCTCCTTTACCCGCATTTTCTATAGTTTCCAAGACAAAGAATTTATTCCACATTTTATTCCATGTCTGCAAATGCTCTAAATTTAGACAAACCTACAAATTTGTTGTTCATTACATAGTTAACCCTTTACCAGACGACAAAATTTTAGCCATGTCCAAATTGAAAGCATTTGCAGAAGACAATTTCAATGTGGCTCAAATGGTGCAATTTTTCTTGGATAGGGTAGAAAACATTGTGGGAAACGGAGAAAATGCTGGTTACCAGCATTTTCTCCTTTTCCCACAATGTTTTCAAAAGCTTTCTTTCTGAAGGTCATTAAAAGTCGGCATTGTGCAGTAAAGGGTTTAATTTTATCATTTCAGTCTGATCTTGATCTGCACTGTCTGTAAAAGATTTCTTTGTTGTCCTAAAGCATCAAAAGCAGTAATTATCACATCAATACACATAGTCTATAAATATTTGGTTGCATGTATAATTATATGCCTGTTTTGTTAATAATGTCAACTCGGTACTTTCTGAAAGAAAAAGTAGGAGCAGACAACTCCCGTAACAGTAATGGACAAGTTGGTGTTAATCTAGTGTTGATACATGAATGCCTGTGAAAATAATATGGCAGAAAGAGAAAGTGCTCATTAGATGCAAGATCTCCTTGAAGGAGAATCTGTTTATTGGATGCAATCTCTCCTTTTACCACAATCCTTTCAAAAGTGGCCTGATATTTGACTAAAAATGTCGTCAGGAGATAATTAGTTGACATGAAATCAAAAACCAACTATTGATTTGTGTAGGTTTCTTATTGGTATTTATATCTAGGTTTTGTGTGGAGGATGAACTTTCTTTCTGTCTTAGTTCCTAGACTGATTCTTTACCTTTATTCCAGCAGTCAGAATTTTAGACTTCACCAAATTTAAAGTTTTCACAGATTATGAGTCAAAGGTGGCTCAAATAATTGAATATGTTCTCTGTAGTAAAGAAAACATTGTGAGAAAAGGAGAACAAACTCTTTACAAAATGACACAATCTTCGACTGGTCCAAATTGAAAATATTTGCAGATGACAAATTAGATGTGGCTGAAATGATTAGAGGTGTACTGAAAGTTAAAAAAAACATTGTTGGAAAATAAGTGGTTACCAGCATTTTCTCCCTTTCCCACAATGTTTTCAGAAGCATTTTTCTCTGGGACATTAAAACTTGGTATTGTGTGGTAAAGAGTTAAATGACAACATAGCTGTATTCTTAATTAATTTGGTCGTTACAGTTTAAAAGTAATTTTTAGAAACTTTTTTTTTTACCTGTTGCCAGATGACAACGTTCTAGACCTATCCAGATTGTAAGCACTTGCAGAGAATCGATTCAATGGTGGCATTTGTCTTTGAAATGGGTAGGAAAAAAAAGCATTGTTGGAAAGGGAGAAAATGCTTGTGACCAGTATTTTCTCTTTTCAAACAATGTTTTATGAAGCCTTTTTATTTTCTTATAGATTGTTTAATGACAGGATTTTTTTGGTTAAATTTTATAGAGAATGACTGAAGGCCAGGTCGTCAATTTGACATTACAATATGATTGAGAGAGTTCAATTTGAATTTTTGCAGTGATTTATAATTTAAAACATTTATTTACCAGTTTCCTATCGAATTAGCTTTTCTGAGTCTTTTCCAGTGAAGATTATTTTTGTAAATTTCATTTTATAAGGAGAAGTTGCCAAAGTCAAACATTTAGGGAAAAGGAGCATCTGTTTCTCAACCCTTTACCACACATTCCGAGTTTTTACGACCATGAGGAAGAAGGCTTTTGAAAACATTGTGGGAAAAGGAGAAAATGCTGGTTACCAGCATTTTCTCGTTTTTTCACAATGTTTTCTTCACCTCCAAAAAGAAATTTAAGTTCTTGATTCACATTTGTTATCAGCAATTGCTTTCAGTTTGGACAAGTCTTAACCCTTTACCACACAATTCCGAGTTTTGACGACCTTGAGGAAGAAAGGCTTTTGAAAACATAGTGGGAAAAGAAGAAAATGCTCATTACCAGCATTTTCTCCTTTTCTCACAATGTTTTCTACACCTCCAAAAAGAAATTTCAGTTTTTGATTCACATTTGTCATCGACGATTGCTTTCAGTTCCGACATATCTAAAAGTTTGACTATAGTGAAAAGTTAATGTGTGTACATGTATATGTTATGTAATGTAATTTCTCCTTTTTTGTCCCCACGATCTTTTGATAAATGCATGTATGACCAAATTTTATACTGACTTGGTGGATTTTTGTTACTTTGTAAGATTAACAGTTAATTGTAATATTTCATTTTGTATAGACCCGAGTTGTTTATTATGTTACATTTTGTTGTTGAAATGAAGTTACCAAGCTTTAAGAGATTAAACATTTAAAAAAAAAAAAGAAGACAGAAAAAAAAAATCAAACAATAAAAATGTTAAATATAACCAATGAACTTTCTCGTTTTTGAAACCACCATTTTCTTGTCCGGGTCCGGAGTCATCCCATTTTTATTTTCTGCATAACTCTTCGCCAAACAACACATTTTTTGCTCTTCTAAAATATAGGCCTCTGCAGACAACAATTTCAATAGTGAGTCCGTGACACAAAAAAAAACTGAATTTGTTTGATTGAGTAGAAAACATAGTGGGAAAAGGAGAAAGTGCTTGTTACAAGCATTTTCTCATTTTCCCACAATGTTTTCAATAGTCTTCTCCAACAAGGTTGTTAAAAGTCAGGATTGTGTGGTAATGGGTGAATAGCCCTATAAACCTTTACGACACAATTCCAAGTATTAACAACTCGGAAGAAAAGGATTTTCGAAAACATGTAGGAAAAGAACTGGCACTTTCTCCTTTCCCACAATGTTTTCTACCCTTTCAAAGACAAATTTCATAATTTGTTCAACAGTCAATTTGTTGTCTGTTCAAAATGCTTTCAATCAGGACCTGTCCAAAACTTTGTCGCCTGGGAAAGAGTTAGGCAGGCAGCCCTGTGTGGCTTAGTAGTAGAGTGTTGAACTTGTACCCTGGAGGCTCTGGGTTTGAGCGCTAGGTTTTTCATTGGAGTGTTCTTGGGCAAGACACTTCAGAGCCCTAGCCTAGTACAGGTGAAACCCAGGACTTGCATGAATTATGTGAGCTGTCATTGTGATAATGACTGAAATAATGTTGAAAGCCGCATAAAACACTGTTCAATCAATCCATCTGTACCATACAAGATTTCAGACTTGTCCGATTTTACAGCATTTGCAAAGGAAAGGCTCAAATCACGGAATTGGTCTCGGAAAGAATAGAAAACATTGTAGGAAAAGGAGAAAAATGCTGATTCTTAACAAGAATATTTCCAAAAGCCTTTTTTTCTCAGGGTCATATAAACTCAAGATTGCTTAGTAAAGGATTGTGAGTCACTAAGGAATTCCAGAGGGTATGAAGTAAAGGACATTTAAAAGCCCTTTGTCAGTGTTTACTGTTTTCCACAACAACCACGGCTCCTTACCCTACCAACGCACGCTTAACTCTTTACCACGGGACTAAAACATAGACTTGTCGTAATTGAAAGCATGTGCAGATGGCAATTTAAATGTGGCACAAATAAGAGAATTTGTCTCATAGGGTAGAAAAAACATTGTTGGAAAAGGAGAAAATGCTACTTACCAGCATTTTCTCCTTTTCCCACAATATTTTCAAAAGGCTTTTTTCTCAAGCATTTTGAAACTTGGGATTTTGTGGTACATGGGTAATTCTTATGAAGTTGACAATTAACCAAATGACAAAATTTGCGACTTTTGCAAATTCAAAGCATTTGCAGACGCACAAATTAATTTGGCCCACACCAGTATGTTAAAAATGGATATTGAAAAGGTAGAAAACCATTGTGTGAAAAGGAGAAAATGCTCTGATTACTAGCATATTTTCTTTTTCCCACAATGTTTTTGAAATCTTTCTACTTTAGGGTCATTAAAACACAGGTCTGTTTGGTAATTGATTAATATCAAGTTAACATTACCAAACTTCAAAATTTAAAACTTGTCCAAATTCAAAGCATGTGCAGATGCACAAATTAAATATGGCTCAAATGTTGAAAATTGACATCCACAGAACAGAAAACACTGTAGGAAAAGGATAAAATGCTAATTACCAGCATAAGCTTCTTTTCAGATTTACAAATTAAATAAGGATCAAATGTTGAAGATTTATTTCCAAAGGGTAAAAAACACTGTAGGAAAAGGATAAAATGCTGGTTCCCACAATGTTTCTAAAAGCCGTCCTGAAGTTGTTAAAACACTGGATTGTTTGATAAAGGATTAAAGGCATCAAAAAGTGCTCAAGCACTTTAATGCCTACAGTCAACTTTCATTTTGCCTTGCAGCAGACAACTTATGAAATCATTGTGGTAAAAGGAAAAAATGTGATTTTTTTTAAGTAATTTCTCCTCCCACCACTTTTTCACTAGTATTGAAATATCAACTCTTAATTTATGTTAAATATTCATGTTTTCTTTGTTTTCACACTTGTCCGTCTAAAAACTTTCTTTAGAGACAGTAAGTTTAACTCCTCACTAGACGACAAAATTTTAGACTTGAAAGCAATTGCTGACAATAAAGAAAATGGGACTCAAAAATTGAAATTTGTTTCAGGAACGGTAAAAAACGTTGTTGGACAGTGAGAAAATGCTGGTTACCACAATTTTCTCCTTTTCCCGCAATGTATTCAAAAGCCTTCTCTCGTTCGGTTTGTTAAAAGTCGGGACTATATGATAAAGGGTCAAATTCAGACTGCACAGAACATTCTGTTTTATCAAGATCTACACTGCTCTATATTTCATTGAATATTCTGATTGAAATGGCAGCACTGGCCTTATCTATTGAAAGGCAATACTTTTTCCAATATATTAAAAATCTTTACTAGATGACAAAATTTTTAGACTCGCCGATTGTAAAAAGCATTTTCAGATGACATCTGAACAAAATGTAGTCGAAGTGATGTTATGTCTTTGATAGTGTAGGACACATTGTTTAAAAAAAAGCCAGCATTTTCTCCTTTTCCCACAATTTTTTTCTGACCGTTTGCAGAAAAATACGATTAAGTGAATCACATTTGATTAAGTTATCTGCAAATGTTATCAGTTTGGATAAATTCAAATGTTTTCATATGCTAAAGATTTACTTTATTATTTCATGCTTTCCGGTAGGTTATTGAGAAATATCGGTGAAATATTTTTCGATATTTCATGGTTACGGCCAGTGAAAATACCGATTTTTATATTCCAGCTCTTCAATTGAAGGCGGAAATAGTTATTACCGCGCACTAGTTACCTAGGTAAAATGCGCGTGCCTCACAACCAGATGGAAATATGACGTAATTAACCATACATTTCTCGTGCTTGACGTAATATTGTAATTTATCCTGTCACCTTCTTTAATTTCGACCCGACAACAGGGTGCCGTATATTTTTTTTGTTATCCGTCAGTTGGTCACGTGACCGCCAAGTGCGCATCTGCTAATTGGGACTATTTTCAACCAAACGTCTTACTGCCAAAATAAATGAATTAATCGCTAGCGAATACTTTTGCTCGTTTAAATGGTCTTTTTTGTTAAAACACATTGTCTTCTTCGCCACAATATTTTCTGCGGATATACGTCACGTTTAATAATTATGACGTAGCCACTATCATTCAAGACGTCATTATTGCAGCTGCATATTCAGAGGGCTTTGTAAACACGGTTCTTCATTTTTTTTAAATTTCTTATAGATCTAGTGAGTAAGATGTCAATGTGCCTTATTTCTAGCGGAAAGTTCAATTTAGTCGGACTTTAGATTATAATTGAGAAAAAGGATAAATGAAATAGACAGTTGGTATCTTGGATTAGGAAAGCCTATTCAGGCTCGGCTCCCGAAATTTATGAAAGGTACGGTCTTTATCAATGTTTTTTTTTTTGGTTGTTTGTTTTGTTCCGTTACAGTGAGTGACAGGATAAATAGAATAGATAGTTGGTGTCTTGCATGGGTTAAGTTTATCGGGCTCGGCTCCGAAATTTATCCGGTTCGCCTTCGGCTCACTAGATAAATTCCTCCGCCTTGCCCGATAAACTTAACCCATCCAAGACACCAACCATCTATTCTCTATGCGTTGCTATGCGGAGGGGGTACGCCACGGGGTATAACCGAAAAGAACTGTACTGGATTTTGAGTAAGTTCCCCCCAGAAAGGGTTAAAAGCATGAAATAAATAGAATATTTGTTTTTTACGGTGAGAAATAAATTTCGATCTTTCACCCGGAAAAAACAAATATCCTCTATGTATCACATGACTAAAATTTAGACTTGTACAAATTGCAAGCATTTGCTGACGACAATTTAACCCTCTACCAAACAAGCCCGTGTTTTCACGACCCTTAGAAAAGCCTTTTGAAAACAATGTGGGAAAAGGAGAAAATGCTGGTAACCAGCATTTTCTCCTTTTCCGGCAGTGTTTTCTACTCTATAATAGATAAATTTTGTGTTTTTTGTTGTAACATTTGTCTTCTGCAAATGCTTTCAATTTAGATGAGGTGAAATTATTGTCGTTTGGTAAAGGGTTAAATGTTGTTCAAATGATGGAATTTGTCTTTGATATGGAAGAAAACATAGTGGGAAAAAGAGAAAACTCTGGTTACCAGCATCTTCTCCTTTCCCCACAATGTTCTCAAAAGGCTTCTTTGTCAGGCTTGCTTAAACTCAGGATTGTGTGGTAAAGACTTATTTTAGGTTGATTATCCATATTTTACATGTTTTCGAAGGCATAGACCTGCTCAAATGATTTCAGTGCATGAAGCAAAAAGTTATCGAACAGTCTTAATTAAACTCGCACTGCACAGAACAGCCAGTTTGATCCTTAATCTACACTGCTCAATGTATCATTGGATATTCTGACCAAAATGCCTTGAAGTGGCAGCATACTAGCATTTTTCTGGTGAAAGACAATATCTGTGTCATTTCATTAGATCACAGGAGAGAGAGAGAGAAAGAGAGAGGGGGGAAGTGGATGGATAGACAGATAAAAGATAGAAAAATAGGTAGATGGAATGGTGAGTCAGTGGATGGACAGACAGGCAAGCTGGCAGGCAGGCAAACAGACAGACAGGTAGGCAGGCAGACAGTCAGTTGAAAATATTTACCAGAGGGCCACAAATTAAGAATCATCAATATCAAAAAGCATTTGCAGACAACAAATAAAACACTGCTAAAATGATAATATTAATGATGGTGTAGAAAACATTGTGGGAAAAGGAGAAAATGCTGGTTACCAGCATTTTCTCCTTTTCAAACAACGTTTTCCAAGCTTTTATTCAGATTGTCATTGTGACAGAATTGGTTAGTAAAAGGTTAAAGAAAGCCTACAGATTAAAACGATTTGAGAAGCAAAAATGTCGAACAACAATGATTCAGCAAAAATTTCTCCCATCCCTGGAATTTATATCATAGATATCAATTAACCCTAATCTTGCTGAATAACTAAAATCAAATCTTTAATTCAATTGTAAAAAACCCAAATATAGCTATTTCAAACTTATGTTTTGGGGAATAATATCTCCTAATCGGACAGAGTAGATCGTTCTGCACGTTCTGTGCAGTCTGATCTTGATCTACACTGTCCGCAAAAGGTCAGTGAGTCGCGCTTAGCAGTCTAAGGGTTAAACTTGTACTTTTAGCTATCTTTCCACCTGAATTTAAATCTGAATTGTGTTTTTCATCCTGCTTTCAAAAGTATTTCTGTTTTATCATGATGATATCTTATTTATTCATGTGCTGAGGGGTCCTATGCGGCTCTGTTGTTAAAGTATCGGGCTAGTAATGGAGAGAGGTCCTGGGTTCCATTTCTCACCTGGGAATTTTGGCTTATCGTGGGAGTATCCTACGGCAAGGCATTTCAGAGCTCCAGCCTTTTATTTGTGAAACTATGGAAACCAATATATTTAATCAGGTTACAGTGTCTCAGAGGAAGGACTCAAAAAAAAAAGCTAAAAAAGGAGTAAAGCACCATTCAACTAATCAAATGCTTACGATTTAAATACAAGTGGCTGTAAATTGTAAATTAATGTGGCAGGTAACCATTTAGTCCATAAAAATCTTATTCCATAATGACTCTTTACCACCGAGCCTCGGTAGTGCAGTCGTTAGCATACAGGCTTTGAGACAAGGGGGTCGGGGGTTTGAATCCCCAGCTTGGCATATTTCTTTGCAAGCATTGATGATTGTCATTGTGACAGGATTCATTCCTCTTTCACCGCTGATTATTGTTTTGATGATGGTTATGTGGGAAAGCAGCTAGTGGCTTGGTTAGAATATTGTGCGAAGTACTGGTGAAAGAAACTCCAGGAAAGCATGGATAGGTGCACTGGCCACCGTGATCTAACTGAAATAATGTTGAGAATGGTGTCAAACATCATGCAATCAATCAATTGACTCTTTGCCAAACAATCAAGAATTTTAATGCTCTGAGAGACAAAGCTTTATGAAAACATTGCGGGAAAAGGAGAAAATGCCGGTAACCAGCATAATTATTATTTTCATATTGTTTTTCTACCCTTCCAAAGACAAATGCCATTTCTTTGGCACGTTTACTTTGTTGTCTGCAAACGCTTTCAATTTGGACAAGTAAAAAAATTTGTCGTTTTGGTAAAGGATCAAGCAAGGTTGATTTCGGAGTTTTTCCAAATCCCTAGTATCCACGTCAGAGACAGTCTCGCAGAAAAAATATCTGATACTACCGTATCTCTTAAAAAGGTAAATACATAGGGAATATATTGTGGTTACTTTCCAGAGATTTGTATTTCCATCCTCAACCCTCCTTTGTATGGGAAAATTTGATACCTTGTGACAATGAAAGTCGATCAAGATGCCAAAACTTTCCCGCGCAGTGAGAAGCAAATAAAAGCACCAGAAAAGTAACTACAAGATATTTTTTTTTATTACATGTACCTAAAAATGCTGACAACGAAATACTGTCATTTTTGACAACTTACTTAAAACAAAGTAGTAAATTGAAAAAAAAAAAAAGAGTACTGATTATGAGGTTGATTACTATGTTTTCATAAATGGCGGATGAACATCCATTTGGTAGTCCTTTGACCATTTAGATTAAGGTACGGAATCGGCCGAGTTGTGACGAGTGCATATTTGTTACGGTCATAAATTTACGGATTTCCCCCATCCTGTCTGATCTTATTCGCGCGCAATGAATGTATGTAAGCCGACTAATTTTTCGGTATACAATTAATTAAACTGTAATTTAATTTATACTAAGATCTAGGCTAATCTATTTTACTACGTCACTAGCACATGTATGTAGATCTGTTTGCATTTTGTCACAGGTATGGTCTTAACTTTTTGTTTCGAAGGTTTAATCTGTATTGCAGCAAGATGCAATTAATTTTTAGTGACACACATAAACAAGGGCAAATTTTTTATTACCTAAAGAGCTCTCAGAAGTCGTTTATAACATGCAAATCTCAAAAAAAGAAAACTGATGTTTATCGTTTTTGGCGGCCCTTTTGTGTCCTTTTTTTCGGAAACGTAAACATCTGGAATAAAAGATGAATGAAACAGTTTTCCCCTTATATTTAGCAATTAAATTCGAAATATTTTAGAAACAAAGGATTATTGAATACGCAATGAAAAGATATATTCAAATTCTAGTTTTGTCGTCAATTTGTGAAAATATGAGCTTTTAAACGTGCGCACAAAATTTGCGTGGAAATGTCTACCATTTTTTTCGCGATCGTCTCTGTACCCGGATGCGACCCGTCAAAAACTTAAATCGCACTCGGGGACAGTTATCTGTACTACATGTAGGCTTGGATCTTTTCTATGTCCGGCTCTCCGTTGCTTTTGTTATGGTGTAAACAGGGAGGCTGCCAAGAGGGACTCGGCGCGCTTTTGCGGACAGTGTAGATAAAGATCAGACTGCACAAAAAGTGCAGTCTGATCTTGGACCTTCACCCGATATCGTGAGACTTTTCTGGGAGAAAAGTAATTCTAAATCGCAGTAATTAGGTTTATATCTTTGATTTGGACGTTTCATTTTAGTATTTCTCTATTAGTAGTATAGGGTAGTCACTTGGGGCAAAATGGGCGATTTTGCTCCATGTGACTACCCCTGAGTGCCCCATTCTGCTATCCCGACAGTAAATGGGGCACTGGGATAGCAGAATGGGGCACTTTTGGAGAAAGATGTGTCATTTTTGGGCGTTACTTAGCCTTTTATTGCAAATATCCTACCCCCCATGTTCTATTTATAGTAACATTTTCATGCGGATTCTCGGATTTTATCGCTTACTCGGTCCCCTTGTGAGCTGTTGCAGAGATTGGTCAGGCCCTATCTGACTTCCCCTGAGTCCCTATTCTGCTTACCCTGAGTGGGGTTGTACCCATTTTGCTATAGTAAGACTATATAGGTTCGCTACGCTAAGAAGGATTGTCACATAGTTTGTAGTTTAGTCAGCTGTTGGTTGAGACCGTGATATGGAATAGGATTAGGACTGCTTTATTGTTTACTTTTAACCATTACTTGGGCTTTAAGTGGGGTTAGGGCAAAAAAAGATCAGGGTTTGACTTAGACTTTTTGTCATTGATTTGATATATAAGACAACCTGATCTTTAGTCCTTACCACACGTCAGAGTAGAGATCAATGGGACTGTGTTGTACTTAGGCTGCTTTATTGTTTACTTTTAACCACTATTTGGGCTTTAAGTGGGGTTAGGGCAAAAAAAAGATCAGGGTTTGACTTAGACTTTTTGTCATTGATTTGATATAGAAGACAACCTGATCTTTAGTCCTTACCACACGTCAGAGTAGAGATCAATGGGACTGTGTTGTACTTAGACTGCTTTATTGTTTACTTTTAACCACTACTTGGGCTTTAAGTGGGGTTAGGGCAAAAAAAGATCAGGGTTTGACTTAGACTTTTTTCATTGATTTGATATAGAAGACAACCTGATCTTTAGTCCTTACCACACGTCAGAGTAGAGATCAATGGGACTGTGTTTTACTTAGACTGCTTTATTGTTTACTTTTATCCACTACTTGGGCTTTAAGTGGGGTTAGGGCAAAAAAAAGATCAGGGTTTGACTTAGACTTTTTGTCATTGATTTGATATAGAAGACAACCTGATCTTTAGTCCTTACCACACGTCAGAGTAGAGATCAATGGGACTGTGTTGTACTTAGGCTGCTTTATTGTTTACTTTTATCCACTACTTGGGCTTTAAGTGGGGTTAGGGCAAAAAAAAGATCAGGGTTTGACTTAGACTTTTTGTCATTGATTTGATATAGAAGACAACCTGATCTTTAGTCCTTACCACACGTCAGAGTAGAGATCAATGGGACTGTGTTGTACTTAGACTGCTTTATTGTTTACTTTTAACCACTACTTGGGCTTTAAGTGGGGTTAGGGCAAAAAAAGATCAGGGTTTGACTTAGACTTTTTGTCATTGATTTGATATAGAAGACAACCTGATCTTTAGTCCTTACCACACGTCAGAGTAGAGATCAATGGGACTGTGTTTTACTTAGACTGCTTTATTGTTTACTTTTATCCACTACTTGGGCTTTAAGTGGGGTTAGGGCAAAAAAAAGATCAGGGTTTGACTTAGACTTTTTGTCATTGATTTGATATAGAAGACAACCTGATCTTTAGTCCTTACCACACGTCAGAGTAGAGATCAATGGGACTGTGTTGTACTTAGACTGCTTTATTGTTTACTTTTATCCACTACTTGGGCTTTAATGGACTTTAGGATTGATATGGAATACAGTTTGATCTTGATCTCGCTTACCAGGCTGAGGCTAGGGGAATGGTTGCCCTTAGGCTTTTTTTGAGTGTAACTCTTAGAGTGTAATTCTTAGAGTGTAATTCATAGAGAAAAAATGACAAATTTGAGGAAAGATAGATCTTTTCGTAGTGTTGACTAACCCTGAAAAGGGCTGTTTGTACAGGTTCACTTTTTTAACCTCTTCTCTTTATTCTCCTATTTTCCATTGCATTTATTACTTGGATTAGATGCTCAACTTCACGCCTTATACGTCTAAGGTGTTCTCTTTCTTCTATCCAGTACAGCAATGTAAGTAAAATTGTCAGTCCAAACATTGTGCTGATTTGGTTTTAACTCTACAGCAGCTGAGTTCCGAATGAATGTGTTTTGCGATTGTCTTTTATAGTCTACAGAGCTATAAAAATAGTGACTACAAAGTAATTTTAATTATGATCACTGAGAATAGTGTTTTGCATAGAGGAAAATACAGTTGGGCTAACGTTGACCAATCAAAATGTGTAATGATATAACGGACGAATCGATTGGACAAACGTTAATTCTGAGTCAAAGTAGGTCAATCCCCCTGCAAACGTATAAAAACGAACTTTTTTATTATCGGGTTATTTCACAATGAAAGCCAACAAGTTCTTTTGTGGGGTATTTGGAATGCCAAAGGTTAAGGAGGAGAAGAAGAAAGAGATGGAGGAGAAGATAGAGATGGAGAAGAAAAGAAAAGAAGAAGAAAGAAAGAGGATGAAGTTCGAAGCGCTGTGTGCTTTTTTTGAGAGGAGGGGGTACGAGTTTTATACTCGTACGCCGAAGATCAAGATGGGGAATATTTACCCCGATCTGAAAGACTTCATGCCACCCACCGAGCATCGTGGGTGGCAAAAGAAGCTGCAGAAACTCTATCCTTCACTGGTATGGAATTAATTTATCCAGCCAGTGAATGGAGAAAAAACAGCCCTTTTCAGGGCTACCATTCCCCAAGAAAGAGCTTTTCTTTTGAATTGTCAATTTTTTCTCTCAAAAGACTTACAGTCAAAGACTTACAGTCAAACAAAAAAAGTCAAGCCCAGAATTATTTCATATGTTTTTTATTCAAACAATTTTGTACAATGAAACAAGACATGAACTGTGAAAAAACAATGGAATGAAAAAACAACATCTGTTAAAAACATTGGAATGAAAACATTTAAACAAGTCAGCCTTTTTTTTGTTAAAACAATTGAAACTGTTTTTCAGTGTGTTTTTCTTTTTTTCTTTGGAATGTTCGATTCACATTCACTCTTCCTTTTTCTTCCCCTTTCATTATTTTTTAATACCATATCTGGACAGGTCCAGATTTTATCCCCATGTTTTTTTGATTTGCAAAAGAAACACTTCTTTTTTTCTCGCTTTCTCTTTTTCTCCTCTTTGGTTGAAAGAGTCTCCTCTGAAGAAAGTTCGTTGTTTTTTAGTTCCAAAGTTGGTTGTTTTCTTAGATTATCGTTTGTAGATATTTTTTTCTCTATCTGTTCTGTTATTTTACAGATCTCTGTATCGCTGATAGTCGTGTTGTCGATCTGCATATTTTCGATCTGATTTTCAGTCGATGATGTTTTAGTCTGTAGTGAGCTTGTTTTCCATTTATTTTCGTTGCAGAATGATTTCAGAACACCAACGAATTTCATGTTCTGAAATTCACTACAAAATCCCATTGTTGGTGAAATTTTGATATCATGACTGCGTGGGTTCACATAGACAAAAACGACTGTTTCTGTCTGCTTTTCTTTTTCTGGACAATATCTAGCCCAGTGTCCTGGTTTGTTGCATGTAAAACAAATATCTGTTCTCTTTCCATCCGGCCCATATCGTCTATCGATCGTTGCTTGATTCAAAACTCTGTAACTGGTAATACGGTAAACGTCTTTTTCTGTTACATGTTGATGGGATAAAAATGATCCCACGTAATTCCCGATATGTTGAACTTGATACTTTAACGGAACATTGCTGATCTCGTATTCGTGGGTGTATGGGTTAACATACAGATACATCAACTTTCCTAGCAGTGGTGTAATTTGTAGCTTAAACTCGCTCATTATTTTTTATCAACTGTACTCTCTGAAGTTGATCAGAAAAATGATATAGATTTCGTAGCTATCGTCTCTATTTATACACTATCGAGCTGAAAGGCTCTATAAAATGCCGAGTTTTCTGACTTGCCGTATCATTGTCTTACATTCAGACATTAACGATGGGTAAAAGAAAAAGAATAGTACCCTATTCAGACAGCGAAAGTGACAATGAGTCATTTTCACCACCAAAAAAAATGAAAAAAGAAGAAAGTGACAGTGAAGACGATTTCTCTTCACCCAAGAAAAAACCTGTAAAAATGATCGTAGAAAGTGACAGTGAAGATAATATCTCCTCGAAAAAAATGAATGTGAAAAGTGACAGTAAAGATGAAACACCTAAGAAAAAAACGATCATGAAAAGTGAAAGTGAAGATAATATCTCCTCGAAAAAAATGAACGTGAAAAGTGAAAGTGAAGATGAAACACCTAAGAAAAAAACGATCATAAAAAGTGAAAGTAAAGATGATATCTCCTCGAAAAAACTGATTGAGGACCGAAAAGAAGAAAGTAACAACACTACTTTAGACATGAAAAGTCTGTATGACTTAACGGAGAAGGGAAAAAAGAAATCGAGGAAATTTAGAACAGAATCACATCTGTTGATGGCATCTTTTAAGAAATTTGAAGAATTAGCACCTCATCAACTGATCGGATTATTTGATGAAGTTACCCATCAAATCATTCAAAAGTTAAATGCTGAGCCGACGGATATGATTAGAATTAGTATCAACCACCCTTCATTGAAAATAGGGATTCATATTCCCTTTCTACCTACAGAACAGCTGAAAGGCGAAACTATGTTAAATGAGATTGAACGAGTTTTACAATCGAATACAGATTTCGTCTTGAACGATGGATTCATGACATTTGACATTACACATACAATACCTGCAAGTGGTAACCGGAGAAAAAGATCATCAGAATTGGATTCAAAGGTTTTTTCCCGGAAGAAAAAATCAATTATTCAAATTAACAATCATGATCACCTATGTTTTGCAAGAGCAGTTGTGGTGGGTATTTGCTACAGTGAACGTGAAAACACCAAAGCATGGGATAGAAGATGGTCATGCATCAGAAAATCAGACAGAATACTTCAAAAGACTGAAGCTGAGAAACTGTTGAATGAAGCTGGAGTTTCGCCAACCCGATCTGTAGGAATTGACGAATACAAAAAAATCCAATCTTTCTTGTATGAAAAGGGCTATGTCATTAAAGTTCATCAACAGCATTCAAAAGTGGAAAAAGTATTTGAACACCCAGAAGTGAAAGACGATCGTAAAATCATACATTTGTACTTTCATCAAAACCACTATGATTACATCAAATCCATTGCAGGTTTTCTTAGTTGTGGATATTATTGTGAGTTCTGTGATGTGGGATACTCGGGACGGGAAAGTCATACATGTTCAAATATCTGTAAAGGTTGTTTTCGCAAAGGAAAATGTGCATCAGAATCAAAAGAATATGTTTGCAGTGGGTGTCATAGACGATTTTTCAGTGCTGCATGTTTGGCAAATCATAGAATTGTTCAAGGTAAAGAAAAGAAATCCATTTGTGAATTATTAAAACTCTGTTTAAAATGTGGTCAACAATATTATCTCAGAAAGAAAAATCATATCTGCCATGGAAAGAAAAAGTGTCATATCTGCAAGAAAATTGTTGACTTTTCTCATCGATGTTATATTCAACCTTACCAAAGTAAGACAAACACCGATGACAAGACGAGTTCTTCTGTAGTCAAAAAACCATTGTTCATTTTCTTTGATTTTGAATGCAAACAAGACACAGGGGTACATATCCCGAATTACTGTATTGCACACAGAGCATGTGATGAATGTATCGATAAACCACTTGATTTTCATTGTTCCACATGCAGTGAATTTGAAGAAGGAAGAGAAGTTATTTTTCAAGGTGAGGAAACTTTGAGTCAATTTTGCAACTGGCTCTTTTCAGAACATCATAAAGGAGTCACGGCTATTGCGCATAATTTCAAAGGCTATGACGGACAGTTTATTCTTGACTATGTTATCAAAATTGGGCTAAAACTTCCAAATTTGACCATGAATGGCAATAACATTATGAAGTTAGAACTGAATGGAGTGCGTTTGATCGATTCTTTTAATTTCATGAACTTCGGTTTGGCAAAATTTCCAGCTACATTTGGTCTTTAAGAAATGAAAAAAGGTTACTTTCCTCACTGGGCAAATACAGATGAATTCTGGGGTTACATTGGTCCCTACTTGGACATGTCTTATTACAAGCCCGATTCAATGTCTGGAGAGGCCAGGTCAAATTTCATAGTCTGGTATAATAATAAAGTTCAAAGGGATGAGGAATTCAATTTTCAAAAAGAGATGGAAATGTACTGTAGGTCAGATGTTGATATCCTAAGACGAGGATGTGGTGAATTCAGAAAAGTGTTTATTGAACAGGGTGGCATTTGCCCATTTCTAGAGGCGGTTACCATTGCCGATGCGTGTAACAAGGTTTGGCGAAGCAAATATTTGCCTGAAAATCAAATAGCTATCATTTCAAGTAAAGATTCATCCAGACGACGCTTTTCCATGAAAGCAGTACGCTGGATCCAGAGCGTAGCTATAGAAAAAGGAATCAATATTCGCCATGCAAAAAATGGTGGTGAAGTTCAAATCGAGAGATACAGTGTAGAGGGATTTCACCGTCAATCAAACACTGTCTATGAATTCCTAGGGGATTTGTTTCATGGCTGTCCCGTATGTTATACAGATCGAAAACAGATCAATCCCATCAATGGAAGATCGATGTCTGAATTGTACGAACGTACTTTTGAACGTTTAGGAGCTATCCAAAAAATGGGATATAACGTAGAGTTCATATGGGAACATGAATTCGATGCTAAGATGAAGAAGGATAAAGAGTACAAAAAACTCATTGAAAACCTGTATCCAAATTGGGATCCAATCGATCCAAGGGAGGGGTTGTCTGGAGGAAGATGTAATGCAATAAAAATTGCCTATGATGTCAAGGAAAAAAGTAAAAAGGAAATCAAATACATTGATATTTGTTCTCTGTACCCTTATGTTTGCAAACACAAATCTTCTCCTGTAGGTCAACCAAAAATCTTGACTGCTGAGAATATTGACGTGAAGAATATTCGTCAGTATGAAGGAATAATTAAATGCAAAGTTTTACCTCCAGATGATTTGTTTCACCCCGTTCTCCCAGTTCACTGTAACAACAAAATGATGTTTCCACTCTGTATGAAATGCGCAGAAGAAAATTCGAACATTTGTAGACATAACAAAGAAGAGAGGGCTTTGATAGGAACTTGGGTTACTTTTGAGCTGTTCAAAGCTCTTGACTGTGGTTATCGCCTATTGCAAGTGTATGAAATTTGGCAATTCGATTCTGTGTCGGATCAGTTCTTTAAAGGCTATGTGGATAATTTCTTGAAAATTAAGCAAGAAGCTAGCGGATATCCCAGGTGGTGTCAATCAGATTCAGAAAAAGAACAGTTTATTCGTGAATATGAGGAGGCAGAAGGTATTCGTCTTGATCCAAGTTGTATTCAAAAAAATCCTGGGAGAAGATCCTTTGCTAAGATTATGTTGAACTGTCTTTGGGGAAAATTAGCCCAGCGTGAAAAAATGACCCAGACGGAATACGTCAACGACCCGTCTAAATATTTTGAATTGGTCACCATTCCAAATTTCATTGTGAAGCATGTAGAAATCTTTGACGATGACTGTCCATTCATCTTGGTCAACTACGAAACAAAGTTGGAACATATTGATACTCACGCTACAGCCAATGTTATTGTAGGAGCCTACGTAACAGCTTATGCAAGGCTGGAATTGTACAGCGTTCTTGAAAAGTTAAAGGATAGAGTTCTGTATTTCGATACAGATAGTTGCATGTAAATTCATGATCCTGAATTATGGAACCCTCCCATTATTAACAGCAGACTAGGAAAATGGACTGATGAAGAGCCTGATTGTAAAATCACTCATTTCAGAGGCCTAGGACCAAAGAATTATGCTTACAAAATGAAAACAAAAGATGGAAAAGTGAAAAGCAAATGTAAAGTGAAGGGAATTACTTTGGATTACAATACAAGTCAGGTGGTGAATTTCGATACATATTCAAAATGTGCTTTGAGTCGCACTACAGAAATCAAAATTGAATATAATTGTAGAATCAAAAGACATAGAGATAGAACGGTCACCAGTGAACCGCAAACAAAAACGTTTCGTTCTGTATACACCAAGAGAGTTATTGTAAATGATACTGACACTGTACCCTATGGCTATAAAATGTTGAGAAGATAATTCCGTGTTACATTGTTTTGAACTGAACGGTCCGAGTAAGACGCAAAAAAATATTGCTGAAAAAATTATGCTGCCTTTACCAATAGAACTACGTGAAAAGATTTATGGAGAATTCGTTCAACAGCATACGCTCGATGAACAAACGCAACTTCACATTAAATTCGGTTGTGTGAAACTTTGGATAGATAAATTGCACAAAGGTTTTGCAAAAGGAGATTTGTCCTGCAAATTGTATGCTATACACAACTTTATTGCTATGATGGTGGACGATTCGGATTTAGATCTCGTTCTCAAAGCTTATTTAGCATCTTGTTGGTGGAAAGACGGTGCTATCGGTAAACAAATCCGATCCACAAGTCGCTGGTGCTTTATTATCATAGGAAGAACAGAAGAAAGCTTTCTGAACGTTCTGAAAATGAAATCAGTTTTATTTAACTTTTACGTACGCTACAAAAGAGGATTTATTCAAAACGATGAGGAAATAGTGGATTCCTTGGAAGGTTATATTTTATTTGATAGAGATGTTACAGAAAAAAGTGTATATTCATCCCTTTCAACAAAAGGCGTTACAAAACATGTTTTTCCATTTAGAGGAATACGTGAATTCAGAGAGATGGACAGTGAATATCAATTGTATTTGGGTAATGAGCAATTGCATACAGTTATTATGGAACATGAAGAGAAATGGAAAACTCGGGATATTTGTGAATTTGCATTGTGAATTTGCATTGTAAAATGTTATATTGTATGAAATATTATATTGTACGAAATGTTTTTATGCTAAATTGTTTTTTTCACAGATATTGTTTTTTCATTTTCAATGTTTTTAACAGATATTGTTTTTTTCATTCCATTGTTTTTTCACAGTTCATGTCTTGTTTCATTGTACAAAATTGTTTGAATAAAAAACATATGAAATAATTCTGGGCTTGACTTTTTCCTTCTGACTGTAAGTCTTTTGACTGTAAGTCTTTTGACTGTAAGTCTTTTGAGAGAAAAAAATTGACAATTCGAAAGAAAAGCTCTTTCTTGGGGAATGGTAGCCCTGAAAAGGGCTGTTTTTTCTCCATTCACTGGCTGGTTAAAATTAATTCCATACCAGTGAAGGATAGAGTTTCTGCAGCTTCTTTTGCCACCCACGATGCTCGGTGGGTGGAATGAAGTCTTTCAGATCGGGGTAAATATTCCCCATCTTGATCTTCGGCGTACGAGTATAAAACTCGTACCCTCTCCTCTCAAAAAAAGCACACAGGGCTTTAAACTTCAGTCGCTTTCTTTCTTCTTCTCTTTTCTTCTCCTCTATCTTCTCCTCCATCTCTTTCTTTTTCTCCTCCTCAACCTTTGGCTTTCCAAATACCCCACAGAAAAAGCTGCTGCCTTTCATTGTGAAATAACCCAATAATAAAAAAGTTCGTTTTTATACGTTTGCAGGGGGGATTGACCTACTTTGACTCAGAATTAACGTTTGTCCAATCGAATCGTTCGTTATATCATTACACATTTTGATTGGTCAACGTTAACCCAACTGCATTTTCCTCTATACAAAACACTATTCTCAGTGATCGTAGTTAAAATACTTTGTAGTCACTATTTTTATAGCTCTGTAGACTATAAAAGGCAATCGCAAAACACATTCATTCGGAACTCAGCTGCTGTAGAGTTAAAACCAAATCAGCACAATGTTTGGACTAACAATTTTACTTACATTGCTGTACTGGATAGAAGAAAGAGAACGCCTTAGACGTATAAGGCGTGAAGTTGAGCATCTATTCCAAGTAATAAATGCGATGGAAAATAGGAGAATAAAGAGAAGAGGTTAAAAAAGTGAACCTGTACAAACAGCCCTTTTCAGGGCTACCCAACACCACGAAAAGATCTATCTTTCCTCAAATTTTGTCAATTTTTAGTCAAAAGACTTTCAGTCAAAGAGTTACACTCTAAGAGTTACACTCTAAGAGTTACACTCAAAAAAGCCTTCTAATTTTCACTTTTTGTCTAGGTCGAATGAATGCTTTTCTACTTCATTCAAAATAGATCTGTTCTAAAGAGAATTTTCCACATATGTATGCATTAAGCTTTTTTTTCTCAGAACTTTGCTCAGGGTGCTTTCGCACGGGATCGCGCTCTTAATTCTAAGTCAAAGTAGGTCAATCCCACTGCAAACGTATAAAAGTCGTCGAATTTTTCCAAATAATAAATCATTCGACACTCAGTTCTCGAATAGCACGGTTAAGTGTTAACGAAAAAATGGACCAAATGAATCATTCACTTATTGAGGCTCTCCGAGTCTTTCTGATTGGTGGTGATCAAGTACTGATACTAAAGAACAGGATTGAAGAGAATAGAATACAACTAGAACAAATATCACGCACATACGTAGATCTTGGTGAGAAAATAGTCGAACTAGTTCTAGAGACAGCACCTGACGTTATCTTGGTTGATGTGGAATTCAGGAGACGGGTTACTTTTAATAATGGAGCAATGACAATCACGAAAAGAGTCGGAGCATGTCCAATCTGCCATGCAAATTTTGGATGTTGTCATTAAAAGCTGGAAAACATTCCAACACAGAAAAACAGCCCTTTTCAGGGCTAACCCAACACCACGAAAAGATCTTTCTTTTCAAATTGTCAATTTCCTCTAAAAGAGATACACTCTACGAGTTATACTCAAAAAAGCCTAAGTCCACAGTCCCACTGCAAATTTTTTACTCTAACCAGACAAAAAAAAGTCTATTCCCAACCCTCTTGTCCTGAGACAGTGTAGGTATTAAATTCACACTGTATTCCATATCAAAAAAAGACTAAGTCCAAACTCCTGTGCATAACACGAATCTTCTCCTTCTAGTTTTTTACGCACACAAAGAAATATAACGAAGCTTCTGATTGGCCGACATTAAACCAACGAAGCTTCTGATTGGTCAAAAACGTTAATTCTGAAAGATTATTCTTTTCAAATTTTGGCATTTCTACCTCTAAAGAGTTACACTTAATAACATATAGCGTTTAAACCCCCTCTTCATCGAGGGTGCTTTCGCCCGGGAACGCGCTCTTAATTCTGAATCAAAGTAGGTCAATCCTAGTTCTGACGAGAGGATTGACCTACTTTGACATAAAAGTAACGTTGTCCAATCGATTCGTTCGTTATATCATTACACATTTTGATTGGTCACCGTTAATTCTGAACCAAAGTAGGTCAATCCTCCCATCAGCTTATAAAAGCCGACGATTTTTTCACTATTCAATTGAACGATGGAAGATCTTCGGAAGTCAGTTCGCAATTTAATGAGAGCGGTATCCACTCTCTCATTGAAATTAGAGAGGGTTAACAATCAGCTCAATCAGTTGATGGCAGAGGATAAAAGACTACCATCACCAGCTATCAAAGAAGAGAAGGAGTTTGTCATCCCAGTGACAGAATGCTGGGATGACGACGATGAGCCGGCGTTTTCACTCCAGTTTGATCTGGACGAACAACAGATAAAGAGGCTAAGGAGGCGGACAGCAAGCAGCTGTCCAGCCTGCAGAAAAGTTGGAGGTTGTACCTAAAAACACAACCTCCACAAACAGCCCTTTTCAGGGCTACCATTCCACACGAAAGAGTGATCTTTCAAATTGTCAATTTTCAAGACTTTCAGTCAGTACAGCCCCATTCAGGGTAAGCAGAATGGAGCACTCAGGGTAAGTCAGATAGGGACTGGCCAATCTCTGCAACATGTACAGTCTAAGATCAACCGGAAATGGTCTTTACCCTGTTTCCATGACGTCACATGACTTTCCTAAGCCATACCCATCTTTCCCCCTCTCAGGGTAAGGAGAGTAGGTAACGGAAGGTTGCGTCAGCCGAAAGTGACGTCACATGCCCTATTCTGCTACCCCGGCGCCCCATTTACTGTCAGGGTGGCAGAATGGGGCACTCAGGGTAAGTCAGATAGGGCAACCGGAAGTGACGTCACAGTGCCCCATCTGCTTATCCGTCAGAATTGGTAATTCAAAATTCAAAAGGAAGTGACGTCACAGTGCCCCATCTGCTTATCCGTCAGAATTGGTATTTCAAAATGGCGGACTTTTGGCGATATCTACTTCCGGTTTGTCTTCCAAAAGTGCCCCATCTGCTTATCCGTCAGAATTGGTATTTCAAAATGGCGGACTTTTGGCGATATCTACTTCCGGTTTGTCTCCAAAAGTGCCCCATTTACTATCCTAGTGCCCCATTTACTGTCAGGGTAGCAGAATGGGGCACTCAGGGGTAGTCACTTGGGGCAAAATCGCCTATTTTGCCCCAAGTGAGTACCCTATACTACTTCTATTCACTTTAAGGATTAACCTTTTGAAAGCTTGTTATTCATTGCGACCTGCTTATATTTGCAAAAATAGTGTATAAATATGCAGTCTGATCTTGGATTTACACTGAAGGCATTGATGATATATTACAGCTGAATGCATTATAATGAACGTTTTTTTTTTTTACCCCAGGCTGAAACTGAACTCTTAACCATATATTGTAAAAAAGACCCTCAGAAAGAAGACTTTAAAACACCGTGAACATTTTTCTCCATTTCTCTTAACGTTTTCTACCTTTTACAGACAAATTCTCCCATTTGAGCCACACTTGATTTTTTCGTCTGTAACTGTTTTCAACTGAGTCAAGTCTTAATACTTTGACGTCTGGTAGAGTAAAATTACACCGGAAGTATGAGGCGATTTACGTCAACAAAGTGTGTTCCCGCAATGAAAATTAATTCTTTAACCTTTTATCAAACAACCCTATGTTTCAATGACCCCACATAAGTGTTTCAAAACATTGTGTAGAAAGGCAGAGATTTCGGTCATCTACCATTTCAAAGACAGAAATCGTCTTTTGAGTAACATTTAATAAGTGGTTGATAAATGCTTTCAATTTGGTTCAGTCTCAGTATTTTGTAGTTTGGTAAAGTTACATGACGTCATTGCAATAGCTAGGTAACAAGATCTTGTAAGACAATTTTTCGAAGAGTAAAAGAAAAACACGACCAGCTTTCTTTTCTTTGCCGTCTGATCTTAAACCTCATTGTTCAATTCAATTCAGAAATAGAACAAAATTAATCAAGCTTATTGTTTCGTAAATGGCGGGATTAACATGTTTCACGTTAATTTTATCAATTTTTATGTTTTTATTGTAACTAATTAGGCCGATCTTTGGCCGAAAAATTCGACACATTTGATTTTAAAAAAAACTTGCCAAAACTGAGAAGATCTTTAATGAGCCATTTCTCTTTGTGTCACAATATTTTTAAATTTAACCTTGTATTTTAACATAAATTCATCCTTAATTGGTCATGTATTACAAGGATGCGCGCTGATCTCTGATTCCTCAGAATTTGTCCCGAAGGGGAGGGGGGTGGGTTAGAAATTCACCCTACATGAAACCGTCTCTTGTTTTAACAACCCTCAGGAAGAAAGCTATTGAAAACATTGTGGGAATTAGGAGAAAATGCTGGTTACCAGCATTTTCTCCTATTTCCATAATGTTTTCTACAAGTTCAAAGGTAGATATCATTTTTTAAAACTACATATAATTTGATGTCTGCGAATGTTTTCAATATGGTCGTCTAAAATTTTGTCGTTTGATAAAGAGTTAATGAGAGAGTGAAATGTGCGTAGGTTTACTGACGTAGCAAGTTACCGGTATTGATTCTTGTATATATGGTAACATGACATGGCAGTTTTCTTTGCTCATTTGTACATTGACCTGGTCATTTACTGGACCTAGATATACTATATCAACCTTCTCCTTTACTCTTTCATCCTCTCAGTCTCTGTCTGTTAGCCGGGCCCCGGTAGCGAAGGCGGTAGCGTACAGAACTCGAGAACGGGAGGTCGCTGGTTTGATTTCCAGCTCGGCCAATCTCTTTCCCTGGATTGATGATAGTCATTGCGACAGGATTCATTCCTCTCTCATCGCTAATCATTGTTTCGACGATGATTATGTGGGAAAGCTGCCAGTGGCTTTGGAAAGAATATTGTGCTAAGTACTGGTAAAAGAGACTCCAGGAAAGCATGGATAGGTGCACTGGCCACAGCGATATAACTGAAATAACGTTGAAAACGGCGTTAAACATCATACAATCAATCAATCAGCCAATCAATCTGTCTATCTGTCTCTTGTCTGGCGTCAAAAACAACTCTCTTACATTTCGCTGAGGTTAATTTATATACTGAACCAAAAAAGAAACTTCCCCTGTGTTTAAGTGCAGATATACACAAATATGAAAATCATGATTAAACTAGATTTATATGCATTGAAAGAGTATTTTATTGCGACTTTGTGTGAAAAAAATTATTGCTGAGGGTTTATCCAAAAGTAGTGAAATGGTAGTTGAAATGCGGAAGGGGTCGCTCACCAAAATTACAAATTAATACCGGGTATGACCACCTTCAGCATGAAGGACTGCCTGGCATCGTTGGCGCATAGAACGGATAAGTGTATTGATTTCGGCTTGTGGAATGTTGTTCCATTCCTAAATTAAGGCTTGTCGTAGCTGAATGACGTTTGACGGTGGAATAGGGCGACGTCTAACACGCTGGTCCAAATTATTCCAAAGGTGTTCAATGGGATTCAGATCAGGGCTTTTGGCAGGCCAGTCATTAATAAATGCAATGTTATTCGCCCTGAGGAAATTCACATTGTCCCAAGCTGTATGGCTTGTGGCATTATCATGCTGAAAAAGAGTGATATTGGCATTATTTTGAAACAGTGGGATAACGTGCCTCGCAAGAATTTCATCTCGGTAGCGTTGGGCATTCAAATTCCCTTTGATAACGACGAGATTAGTGCGAAAGCCATGTGCAATGCCCGCCCAGACCAAGACAGAACCCCCACCCCCAAAACGATCTCGTTCAAGTACGCAACAGTCGGCATAACGTTCATTTCTCCTATGGTATACTCGAACCCTGCCATCACCTCGATGAATGGAAAACCTGGACTCGTCAGAGAAAAGAACGCCATTCCATTGTTGTCTAAGCCAGCGTTGGTGTGTACGTGCCCAATTAACACGATTTACGCGGTGTCGTCGCGTCAAAACACAACCAACGTATGGACGACGTGCACGTAGCCCACCCTCGCGCAAGCGATTGCGCACAGTTTGGGCAGATATACGGTTGTTATGTGTACCAGGGGTGTTAGCAGCAGTGGCTGTGGCAGTTTGGAAGCGATTGCGCAGGTGGGTGTTCCGAATATAGCGGTCTTGGCCGCGCGTCGTGACGCGAGGACGTCCACTACGTGGTCGATCTTCCGTACGCCCTGTTGCTTGAAAACGTTGCCTAAGGTGTCGAATAGCACGATAGGAACATCCATTATTCATAGCAACAGCATTCATCGTCATACCAGCATTAAGCATACCAATGGCACGTTCGCGTAAATTTTGCGGAATTCTAGGTATATCAAAAATAAAGAAAACTAAAAAGAATTTAATTTTTTTCAACGTCTTTTTCTTATTGACATGAAAGTCTATAAAATTAGACTGAAAGGTTTAAAAAATATACACGAATTATACTGGTCCGTGCATGCTGTGAAAATCGCTTTCAGCGGGTTTCTTCTGCAAAATGCTTTCAATCGAGTTAAAATTTGTTTTATCGGACACATAATCGTTCGCCCGAATATATGTAGGTCATCTGATATTTTGATTTTTTTTTGATAACATTGCATTTGCACTTAAACACAGGGGAAGTTTCTTTTTTGGTTCAGTATATGTATTTTTTCGCATGTTTTTCATGCAATATTCATCGTTTGCTGATTTGAACGGAACTCACTCCGCTTTCACTGATCGTGCTCGTTCTCTGCGGTCTGATGTTGGATCTTCTCTGTCCAATACAGTGAAAATTTTCAGGTGAAAGGAAATTTGAAATAATGAATTGATTAGGCAGTTATTTTTCTTTCGTGTTAAAAAAATCAAAGATTTTTATGGTCTGAATCGCAGTTAATCTTCCCCCATTTTAAATGATATATATAAGTTTCTGTCAAATAGAACTGTCAGTCTGTTTTTACGGAACTTGTTTACTGCAGTTAACTGTTTCACTACTAAACAAATAAATTGCATTTTCTGAAAGGCTAAAAATACAATTCCTCTGCAAGATCAATAGACAGTTCGATCATAATCCAGAAATTAGCAGTGGACAGTGCAGATCAGAGATCAGACTGCACGTTCTGTGCAGTCTGATTTTGATCTACTCTGTCCACAAAAGCCTTTGGTGTCGTCTTTGGTATGAAATGAGTTAACTGATTTGGGGCGCACAGTGACTGCAGCTTCCGATTTGCAAGACTGTATGTTGGTCCATGGTGAATATGGCGCGCTGGCATTTGACACATGTCTAAATGTAAATGTAAAAGTTTTAAAAATTGCAAATGTTTGAAAAACAAACAATAATAACAATTACATTAAAAAAAAAAAGAAAAATGATGAATATGTTGAGTCAATCAACGGATGTTGGACAACAAGAGTTGACAAAAAAACTAAATGCACTTCCCCCGGATCAACGACTTTCGTTGTATAACTCTTTACCAGACGACAAAATTTTAGACTGATCTATACTGAAAGCATTTGCAGACGACACCATGACTAAACATGTCCCAAATGATGGTTTTTATTTCCTTGAAAAAAGTAGAACATGGTTTTAGGTAAAAAAGTTTGTCTGTTTGTACTGGAGTTAAACATCAGCTAAAGTCACATCACGGCGGTCAGTGCACCTACGCATGTGTTTCCTGGCTTTCTCACTCCAGTATTGGCACACCTCTTTCCCAAACCACTGACTACTTTTTCACAAGCATCAAAGGTGAGAGGGGAAAAATCGCCGAAAGGAGAATTTGCCGCTAGCGGGTATCGAACCCGTAACCTCCAAGTTACGAGTCAGATACTCTAACCACTGAGCTACCCGGCCGGGGTTACAGGAAAAAGAGAAAACGATGGCCATCAGCATTTTGTAATTATTCCCAAAAATGTTTCAAAATTCTTTCTTCTTCAGGGTTGTAACTCCACATGATCTTTCGATTGATTGATTGTATGGTGTTTAACGCCGTTTTCAACATTATTTCAGTTATATCGCGGCGGCCAGTGCACCTATCCATGCTTTCCTGGAGTCTCTTTAACCAGTACTCAGCACAATTTTCTTTCCAAGCCACAGGCTGCTTTCCCACATAACCATCGTCGAGACGATGGTCAGCGGTGGAAGAGGAATGAATCCTGTCGCAATGACTATCATCAATCCTCGGAAAGCAATTGGCCGAGCCAGGGATCGAACCCACGGCCCTCTGTTCTCAAGTCCTGTACGTGATCTTTCGATAAGGAGCATACCTTCTCTCACAATGTTTTATATCCAATCAAAAACAAAGCTCATTATAAAAGCCACGTACAAATGTTGTATGCAAATTTATGCTTTCAAAATGGGCGGCTATAATTTTTTGTCACCTGGTAAAGAATTAAACCTCTTGTAATTGGATGCAGCAACTGTATTTTTGGTACAAATCAGCCAATCAGAAAGCAGTTAGATATTAACCCCTGTCCTGTTAAATAACTGAAATGAAACTTTAAAGCCAATCGTAAAAACCAAAATTTTGCTATTTCAAAGGTAATTTTTTTGTTAGGGGGATGTCATTATCGGAGAGTGTAGATCAAAGATCAGACTGCACATTTTGTGCAGTCTGATCTTGATCTACACTGTCCTCAAAAGGTCAGTGAGTCGCTCAAAGCAGCCTATGGGTTAATGATGATGCTGCTACAAGCAAAAAATTGATTAGGGCCTACTACAAATCTGTTAAACCAAGAAACTGACCTTTATTTTGAAAAAAAAAAGACGCTTTGAGATGTTAGAACTGTTTTTCGACGAAATAGTTTTTGTTATTTATTGGTGGTTAAAAAGATTGTTGACTAACCATGTAACTTGTAAAAAACAACAACATAGTTTGAAATAAAAATCAACATTTGAAACAAACATACGCCTAACATTGACAAATGTCACTTTGCAGTTTTTGACTGGCAACACCATTTTTTTTTTTTGTTAATTTACTCTGGTTTTTGAAAACTTTACTTTTGCAGCGAAAAATGTAATCAGTCAAACTCTGTGAAGAAGGGGTTTAATGCATCTGTAAAAAGTATCGACCCAGGTCAGCCAGCGCAATCCGACCTCGGTCGGAAACTTTTGCTTTTGGTCAATTTTCTGCATGCCAATCCACGTTATGATTTATTAAACAAAATTGATTTTATTGACCCACATTTAGATGAAGGCTTAACTGGTATAATGCATGACAGAGATGCATTAAACCCTCTTTTGCCAGTGCATGGCTGTTACAAACGCGATCTCTTGTCAGCTGAAACAAGAAATATAGAGACAGACAGCGTAAGTGATACTGGAATATTAATATTGAAACTCTTTTGTGGCTCAGTACAAGTAAAATAATGAAAAGTAACCTGACGAGCAATTGCCTCTTTTTTCCCCTCACAGTTTTTCATTTTGGTGAAAAACAGTATTGGGTTATTAGGTAACGCTCATGAAAATATTAAATTTCCGAACAGCGCAAGAAAAGAAACATTCTCCACTTGTTTATATTGGTTTCATAAATGTTCAAGCAAATGTGCAAGCAGGGGCTCGCAGATAAAACACGTGTACCTTTTTGACCAATCGAAAATTACCGCCTTTTCATTCTTTATCAATACCAAGAAGTAGACCAAAAGCCAGTGGTTTCAGCTACGCGCGCGCAAAAAAAAAAAAACGGTTAAACTTGCAAAGATTTCTATCTTACAATGAGGAATAAAGAGAACAGAATGCACGCTCTGTGCGGTCAGGTCTTGATCCATGCCGTCCACAAAATAACCAGTTTTCGCTTAAGGCGCATAGGTTATTATAATGATGTTGATGATAATGATAACAATAGTAATAATAATAATAATTTTTTCCACGTCAAATAACAAGAAATTGTAGAAAAGCCCGATGCACTTTTACGAAACGAAAAAGAAAAAGGGAAGAAATGTTTTTTATACGCCTTCATGTTTACAAATGTCAGTTTGGATCTTTCTGTTTACTTATTAGTGTCTGAGGACTCCTTCGTTTTGCTGCACACAACTTCTGAAAACATTATAAAATAACTGAGCCATTCTTTAAGAAAAGGGGGTTTAATGCATCTGCAAAAACTATCGATTCAGGTCAGCCTGCGCAGTCCGCGCAGGCTGACCTGAATCGATAGTTTTTGCTTTGGGTCAATTTTCTGCATCTCAAAGGACCCCATGCTACCTCGTAATTCAATAGGTCGGTTGACAAAATGATGTTATTGTCAACCGGGTTTTACTAAGTAAACAAAGTTCTGGGTTGAGTTCGAGAGTTTAATTCTGTGTGAAACAGTGTTGTATAAGCATACAGAAAAACCTGAAAGAACAATAAATTATTTTAAGTATCTTTTCAATGCTTAAGTACAATAGTAAAATACATATCCAAATAAGCTATTGGTAATAAAATACAGAATTGCAACAATACAAAATTACAGGAAAAGATAAAAAAAAATAGCTTACCGGAGTCCAACAATGTGTTTCCAAAAGATTATGGTGAAATAGTCAATGTTTGGTGCTCTGAGAAAAAATGATCTTGCTACAATGCAGACTGAATACAGAGTGAAAGAGAATTAGTGTGCCAGAGAGAAAAACTTGTTAGTGAGTAGATATTAATGAAAAAAAAAAAACATGCATACACACTTTCTCTCTGATCACATCTCACCTAAACAAAGGACAGCACAAGAAACATGAAAGACATTAACACGCATGTATGTACACAGGACAAATACTAGGACATCACAAAATGAACCAATGGTTACATATTCCCCCCTTTGTAGAAAATGGCACCTGACATTTCAAAGAGTTAACCCAAAGACAAAGTAAAGATTGTATCCCAAAGACAAGGGTATAACAGAAGGGAGATAATCAGGAATACCAATAAAAGCAAAGGGGAATAAATCCATAAAAAAATGAACAAATCAGTAAAGTGTCTGTCTGAAACTATAAGACATGAAAACATTTGACAAAAGCAGACTTCAGTCTGTTTTTAGCTCAACAGATGTAAACTGGAACAATCTGGCAAGAATAATTTCCCCAAAACACACATCACAATGATGAAAAGAATACAAACTAGTCTTCAACATACCTGTAAAGGTGGAAATATCTCTTCCAGACAAAAAAAAAAAAACCACAGATGAAGGGCTGTTCCTGTAATGAAAATTAAACAAAAATTTCCTCACCTTGGGTATCATTGACACAACGGACTGGATTAATCCATTCACCATACCTGTCTGGAGGTCTACGGGTTCGGACCGGCCGACCCCTAAATGGACTAGGATCAGATGGCATCTCGGTGTCAGATTCGGATTCAGACTGATGGGATGATGAATCCCCTGGTGCTGATTGCTTCTACTGGAAACATTTGTAGGATCCTTGCGGATTTCCCAAGCATCCTCACAGGGAATGCTGTTGAAGGGAAGAAGCATATTTCGGTGCAGACAGTGGGCTGGTCCAACTTTGTCTCTGCGTCTGACTTTAAAGACAGGAATGTCCGAATTGGGAATCTCCAGGATAATGTATGGATGGCAGTCCCAGCAGTCAGCCAATTTGTGCTTTCCCTGAGGACCCACATTTCGGACCAAGACAAAGTCTCCAACTTCCAACTTGGTCTGGCGGACCCGCTTGTTGTAGTTGTCCCCATTTTGAGTAGCCTGTTTGTTGGCTTCTGCAGCAGCAGTTCTGTAGGCATACTCGAGTCTCTTCTGGAGTCTGGCAGCGTAGGCGTTATGGTCGGTGGCTTGATCCTCGGTGGTGCTACGACCAAGATATGCATCAACAGGGATTCTTGGATGTCAACCGAACATAAGATAGTGGGGAGAGAAACCAGTATCATCGTTTTTGGTGCTGTTGTAGGCTTGAACTACAGAGGCAATAAAGCTTTTCCGGTCAGCCTTCTGGTTCTCAGTCAGTGTACCAAGCATCTTGAGAAGAGTCTGATTGAACCGCTCTACTGAACCATTTCCTATTGGATGGTATGGAGTTGTCCTTGATTTCCTTATTCCTGTAACTTTGCAAAGTTCCTTTATAACAGTGCTCTCAAAATTACGTCCTTGGTCACTATGAAGACGTTCAGGGAAGCCGTAATATTGGAAGAATCCATTATAAAGGGCCTTTGCTGTTGTCTGAGCAGTCTGGTTGCGACAAGGGACAGCCTGAGCAAATCGAGTAAAGTGGTCCGTGATTACCAGAATGTTTTCAATTCCTCCTTTGCTCGGCTCAAGGGAAAGGAAATCCATGCAAACAAGCTCCATAGGTCTAGTTGTGCGGATGGGAACTAATTCGGCAAAGGGGCGTACTGGTGCCTTCCTCATGATGCAACAGTGGCATTTTTCAACCCACTCCTTTACACTTTTTTCAAGGCCTGGTCAATAAAAACGTTGGCGAGCTAGCCAAAGTGTTTTCTCCTTGCCCTGATGTCCTGCTTCGTCGTGGATGCCTCTCAAAGTTGTTTCACGGTGGGCTTTAGGCAACACCAACTGTTGTACTGGCTGTCCATCCACAGTAGCGGTTCTGCAAAGGACTTGGTTGGAGATAACATGTCTGTTCCACTCTCTGAAAAAGGGTTGAACATCAGCTGGTTCCGACTTGATACCTCCTCCCCTGGGGCGAAAACGGGTACTGAGGAGAGACAAAACCCGAAGAATGGCAGGATCTTTCGACTGCTCAACCACCCAATTGACAGAGCTAATTTCCTGACACGGTGCCTCAACACTCGCGACATGGGGAGCCACAGTATCGGAAACACAGTCCATTAAGGGTGTAGACATGATGGCAGCTTGAAAGACAGCTTTGAGTTCTTCGTTGAAAACATATCTTCTGGACATTCCATCAGCATCAGAATTGAGTTTACTGCACCGGTATTCAATGGTGAAATTGAAATTACTCAATTCTGCTAGCCAACGATAGCCGGTAGCATCCACTTTGGCTGTAGTGAGGACATACGTCAAAGGATTATTGTCCGTCACCACTTTGAATGAAGAGCCATACAGATAGTCTCTGAATTTATTAGTGACAGACTACTTCAAAGCCAAAATTTCCAGTTTGTGAGCTGGGTATTTGCGCTCTGCCTGACGCAAACCTCTACTTGCATAAGCAATTACCTTCTTCTGTTCATTCTGGGTCTGGTATAAGACTACTCCTAAACCCTGAGAACTGGCATCAACATGGAGCTCAAACGGTAAAGAGTAATTAGCATAGGCATGTACTGGTGGCGATGTTAACTTGACTTTGATGTTGTCGAAAGCTATCTGCCGGTCTTGACTCAAGATCCAAGGAGCAGCCCTCTTATTCTTCTTAGATTTGCAAAACTTAGCTTGCTTAGCTGAAAGATGGCCTTCAAGAAGGGCGTTAAGAGGCTGTACTATCTGGGCATAGTTCTTGACAAAGCGACGGTAGTATCCTGTAAAACCAAGGAATTGGCGCAACTCTTTGACATTCGTAGGTGTAGGCCAAGTCATTACTGCTGCAATCTTTTCAGGATCAGTCTGGATTCCCTTTTCTGAAATGATGTGGCCCAGGTACTTGACTGTGGGCTGAAAAAATTCGCACTTTGAGGGCTTAAGACGAAGATGGTATTGATCAAGTCGTTGGAAGACAGCTTCAAGTCGCTGTAAATGCTCCTCAAATGTTGACGAAAAGATAAGTATATCATCTAGAAAGATAAGGCATTCCTTCAGATGCATATCTCCAATGCATTTCTCCATAAGGCGCTGGAAAGTAGCTGGAGCGTTTGTAAGACCGAAGCCCATACTATTCCATTCATAGAATCCTAGAGGTCCAACAGAAAAGGCTGTTTTGGGCTTGTCTTCTTCTTCCACTTCCACCTGCCAGTATGCCGAATGGAGGTCAATCTTGCTGAAGAACTTTGCAGAGGAGAGAACATCTATTGTGTCATCGAATCTAGGTTGCATATAAGCATCCTTCCGAGTGCGGTTGTTCAACTTTCTCCAGTCAACACAAAAACGGAGGGCACCATTCGATTTTTTGATGAGAACAATGTTTGAAGAATATGGCGATTCTGATTCACGTATGATTCCAGCCTGAAGCATTTCCTTAACATGCTGTCGGACTTCCTCAAACATCGCTGGTGGAATCCGTCTGTATGGTTCCTTAAATGGTGTTGGATCATCTAAAACAATTTTGTGTTTCACCAGGTTGGTCTTCCCAATGTCCTTGGTATCTGAGCAAAATAAGTGTTACCATTTCCCAAGCACATGGTGAAACTTCTCAACTTGTTCCCCGAGATAATTTAGATGTATCCAAAGAAACGTCAGTTAAGTGATGGCTTGCTTAGCATAATGTACAACGGAGATGCGTTACACCCCCTTTTGCCGAAGAATGGTTCATATATATATGTGTGTGTGTGTGTGAGTTGTGCTCTGGCCAAAACGGGTTCAATGCATCGCCGTGATGTATGATACAAAGCAAGTCATCACATACTTGTGGATTTATTTAGATACATTTTGTCTTACAACCGGCTGAATCCTGAGTTAAAATGGTCCTTTGTATTGCAGAAATTTACAAATAGCAAAATGTTTCGACCACCGTTAGCCTGCGCGGACTGACATGGGTCGATACTTTTTGCGGATGCATTGAATCCCTTTTTCACGAAGCATGACTCGTACGAGGGGTGATCAGAAAGAACGCGGACCAGTGCCTTTATCGGAATATTGTTATAAAAATCAACTTGGAATGTTTACTGTTTTTCAAAGTAACCTCCTTTGTGTTCTATGCACTTATTCATTCTTGATTCCCATGCGCGAAACACGTGCGCGAGCCCGTCACGTGACATCACTCTCAACGACCCGGTCATGTCATGGGTTAGCTCCTCTCTGCTCTCGTAGCGCGTGCCACGTAGAGAATCTTTCAAAACAGGAAATAGCCAAAAGTCACATGGGGCCAGGTCTGGACTATAGGCAGGATGGTCTAATGTTTCTATGTTTAGTTTTTTCAAAACTTCCTGTACAAGTTTGGCTTTGTCCGTTACTGATGTTGATGGACGGCCAGATTTAGGTTCATTTTCAACGGTTCGCGTCCTTCTCTAAATCGTCCAATCCATTTACAAATACTGGTTTTCTTAAGTGCTGAGTCCCCATAAACTTTATCTAAATCGGCCTTAATTTCCGATGAAGACTTTCCGAGTTTAACGTAAAACTTTATAATTACTCTCTGCTCAAATAAAACGTCATCCGACATTGTGAACCGCTAACGCAGTATGTGATGTCATTGAAATGACGTCACTCTTTTCTTATTTGCCTATGACGTCATTTAAACGCTTGAGTAAGTAACCAGGTAATTAATGTTCATCTGTGCAAATTTTTGTTATCTTTAGTAAAGTAGTTTTTGAAATAATCGGGTGGTCCGCGTTCTTTCTGATCACCCCACGTATATAAAACTAATGTCTATTCCTTATTGCTTCGCCGAGACCCGGTAGCTCAGTCGGTAACGTACAAGGACTCAAGAACAGGGGTTCGCTGGTTCGATCCCCTGCTCGGCTAATTTCTTTCCGAGGATTGATGATAGTCATTGCAACAGGATTCATTCCTCTCTCACCGCTGATCATTGTTTCGACGATGATTATGTGGGAAAGCAGCCAGTGGCTTGGAAAGAATATTGTGCGGAGTACTGGTAAAAGAAACTCCAGGAAAGTATGGAGAGGTGCACTGGCTGCCACGATGTAACTGAAATAATGTTGAAAACGGCGTTAAACACCGTACAATCAATCAATCAATCAATCCTTATTGCTTCGGTAAGCTCGGGGTTCCGCATGACTCAGTGGCGAAGGTGTATATGATTAGCAATCCGGAGGTCAACGACTCGATCCTCGCTTGAGCGCTGGCTTGTTAATGAGAGTGTCCTTGGGCGACACCTAAGATCTCTAGCCCTGGACTGGAGAAACAAGATACATAGAACTAAGCGATCCAACGGTATAACATGACCGAAAAAATGTTAAAGGGTGCATGAAACTCCATAAAGGAACCATGGTCGACTGAAAAAGCATGACAAGAGAAAAATAGTTATCGTTATTATGTGTTTTGCCTTTATCTCGCTGTTCAATTTAACTTACGTGCTCGTATAGGCTGCTAAGGACGACTCAAGGACCTTTTGCGGACAATGTAGATCAAGATCAGACTGCACACAACGTGCAGTCTGATCTTGGATCTACATTGACCGATAAGAAGATATTTTCCCCCCAAAACAACTTTGAAATAGCAAAATTATGCTTTTTGCTGTTGGCCCGAGAGTTTAATCTTACTCATTTAGTAGTTTTAGACTTAAATACAGGACCTACACATCGCTCAGGATCGTATTGTTTATCTTAAACGGGTATAAGACGGGTTTCGGCATATGATTAGATGTCGCAAAGACTGCACGGACTTGCATCAACAAGCAGTCTGATCTTGGATATACCGTCCTCGCAAAGGAGTCAAAAGTTAGTACTGGAAGGATAAGGGTTAGGGTTTATTTTTCGATGAGTAATCTGATGATGTTACAGATCTGTTATCATTTGATTTTACCGAAAAACATCATGCCGTGACAAATCGACTTATTTAAACCCATTACTAAACAGTCCCACAAAAGGGTCATTCTATGTCAAATGGGGGATTAATGCATCTCCGTGATGTATTATACCAAGCGAGTCATCACATAATTATGGATTCCTAAAATTTATTTTGTCTGACATTCGGTTGAATTCACAGGTAGAATGGTCATTTGACATGCAGAAAATTTCACCATCGCAAACAGGATCGACCCATGTCAGCCTGGGCAGTCCGCATTTTGTTTGACACCAAGCTAAATTCAGAGGTATAATTGTCCTTTGATATGCAGAAAATTTCACCATCTGCAAAAAGGATCGACCCATGTCAGCCTGGGCAGTCCGCATTTTGTTTGACACCAAGCTAAATTCAGAGGTATAATGGTCCTTTGATATGCAGAAAATTTCACCCTCTGCGAAAAGGATCGACCCATGTCAGCCTGGGCAGTCCGCATTTTGTTTGACACCAAGCTAAATTCAGAGGTATAATGGTCCTTTGATATGCAGAAAATTTCACCATCTGCAAAAAGGATCGACCCATGTCAGCCTGGGCAGTCCGCATTTTGTTTGACACCAAGCTAAATTCAGAGGTATAATGGTCCTTTGATATGCAGAAAATTTCACCCTCTGCGAAAAGGATCGACCCATGAGATGCATTAAACCTTTTCACAAACCGTGACTCATTTAATTTTACTGAAAAACATTATGACTGACAAATTGACTAACATAAACCCTTTTCTAAACAGTCCCATAATTGAGTCATGCTTAATTGAGATGTTTAATGTACCTCCGTGATGCATTTTACTGAACAAGACATCATATAGTTATGGATCCTTAAAATCCATTTTGTCTAACACTCAACTGAATTCAGAGGTAGAATGGTCCTTTGATATGAAGAAAGTTTCACCATAGCAAAAAGGATTGACTTATGTCAGCCTGCGCAGATTGCGCCAGCTGACCTGGGTGGATACTTTTCGCAGATGCATTAAACCTCTTTTCCACAGCATGGCTCAATTGTTTTAACAACCGTGAAAGAAAAAAGGCTTTTGAAAACATTTTGGGAAAAGGAGAAAATGCTGGTATCCAGCATTCTCTCCTTTTCCCAAAATTGTTTTTCACACTTTCAAAGATATATCAAAACATTACAGCCATACTGAATCTGTCGCTTGCAAATGCTTTCAATTTGTACAATCCTAAAAATTGTATCGTCTATGAGGGAAACTTCACAACCCCTGTGGCTCAGTCGGTAGCATAAAGGACTCGAGGCCAGGTGGGGGGGGGGGGTTTGCTGGTTTGAATCCTCAGTTCCGCCAATTTCTTTTCCAGGATTGTGACAGGATTCATACCTCTCTCACCGCTGACCATTGTTTCCACGGTGATAAGTGAGAAAGCAGCCAGTGTCTGGGAAGAATATTGTGCTAAGTACTGTAACGGAAACTCCAGGAAAGCATAGATAGGTGCACTGGCCATCGCGCTATATTTGAAATAATGTTGAAAACGGCGTTTAACACTATGCAATCAATTACGATCAATCTTCTATTTTGAAACATTTCGTGTGGCTTTAACCTAATATTGTTGAATGTATAATGATAGATTTGAGTGGACTTTGAAAATGTTGAAAAGATACGTTCAGCAACTACATTCGGTAGAGTGTGTGTTTAACGTATCATATGTGGTGTAGTGTTGATTTTAGGCCTACAATGTGCTTGTAATTTGACATGACCCGCAGTCAAAGCTCTCTTCTCATATTTCGGGTACGATCAAACCGGGAAAAGTCGGTCAGACGACCATATCCGGAATACACCGAGAGAGATTGGTAGGATGTGTGTTTAAGGTATCTAGTGTATAGTTGAATATAGTGTGTGCGAGTAATTCGACAATACTCGTAGTTAACATAAAATTCTCGCCCCACATTTCGGGCACGATCATACCGGAGTGTACAGAGAAATTTTTGTATAGACGACAATATCCGGAATTTACCGAGAGAATTCGGCTATTACGGTCATGTACAGAATATATCGAGAGAATTAGGTCAAGACGACCGTGTCCGGAATTTACAGAGAGAATTCGGTTATGACGATCATGTCTGAAATTCACCAAGTCGGTCATAACGATCATGTTCGGTTTTTATCGAGAGAACTCTGTCATGCCGACCGTAAACGGAACACAGAGAGAAATCAAACAAAATTTTAGACTCGACCAAACTGAAAACATTTATTGACGACAAATTAAATGCGGCTCTAATTATGCGATTTGTCATTGAAAGGATAAAAGATATTGTTCAAAGAGGAGAAAATGCTGGTTATTAGCATTTTCTCCTTGGTCACACGGTTTTCAAAAGCACTCTTAAAACCATTTTATACTTGTCGAGATAGCGTTTTCAGATGAGAGAGAAAATATGGATCAAATGATGGGATTGTCTTTAAAAAGCTGAAAACATTGTGGGAAAAGGAGAAAATGCTGATAATCAGCATTTTCTCCTTTTCCCACAATGCTTTCAAAAGCTGTTTTCTCCAGGAACGTTAAAACACGGGATCGTTTGGGAAAGCCTTAAATGGATAGATAGATCCCAAATAAGAATCATTTAGACCGAGCGACATATAATCCAAAATTTGAAACGATAGGAAATAAAAATACCCGTAATACATTTTCCGATGATTCATACAGTACATGTATATACAGACTTGTAAAGTACATACGGGGTTGACTGTAGACTGTTACCCACCCGGATTCTACAGTACCCTTTTATCTAAAATACTGATAGAGTTTAGTAGGGAAATATCTGACCAGTCCCAATAGCTCAGCTGGTAGAGAAGGAGACTTCTTGTGAACGTCAAATCTCGGGGCTCGATCCCAACGGCTGGCCACCTATCATTACTAAACTGTCTTTCGGATGAGATTTGAAACCAAGGTCCGCCGAGAGCCGGTAGCTCAGTCGGTAGTGTACAGGACTTGAGAACGGGGGGGAGGGAGAAGGGGGATGCTGGTTTGATCCCTGGCTCGGCCAATTTCTTTCCGAGGATTGATGATAGTCATCGCGACAGGATTCATTCCTCTCTCACCGCTGACCATTGTTTCGACTATGGTTATGTGGAAAAGCGGCCAGTGGCTTGGAAAGAATGTTGTGCGGAGTAGGCCTACTGGTAAAAGGAAATCCAGGAAAATACGGTTAGGTGCACTGGTCGCCGCGATATAACTGAAATAATGTTGAAACGGCGTTAAACACCATATAATCAAACCAAGTTCCCGTGTGACGGTGCTACATACATGTATACATTTTAAAAGCACTTTGAAGAACCAGGCGTCACTTTGGATGGATTTCGTTTTTATCCCCCGTTAACTTACCTTCCGGCCTTCTTAGGGCATCGCCCATATGGGCAACCGGTAGCGACGACATATAAACAAAACTCAGTCAGGGAAATGCTACAAAAAGCATGCAGCGTTCATTGTATACTTACAGTCTCCCTTTTTGTCACTAAACAAAGTGTGAAGCCTTGCTCGGCACATTGTTGATGGTGTAGTATTTGCAATCCTCAGTCCATTATCTTCCGCTAGGTGGCATTCTTCAAATACACATCTATCTGACTTGGGCATTCTGGGTACCGAAGCGGACTACTTTTCAAAACGTTACTTTGAATTTCAAAATGAAACAAGACAAATTTATGATGCATAGCATCATAGAAGCCGCAATCTTTTGGTGGACAATTTCAGAAATATTGACTCTCTTGAGAAATTGTGATTACATTTTTTGTATCTGTTTTACCCACACCCCCACCAACGGAAAATCATGACAAATGGTACTAAAATGCGAGGAAAAAAGAAACAGAGAATAATATGTACAATGTACATGTATTCCAATTCTTAAAAAAAGACAGAAGTTTAGAGAGAAATCTTACTAATCTTGTTATTATAATTATTATTATTACAAAGTGATAGTGTTTAAATTTCTGCTCGAAATTTGAAAATGGAGAAATTGCGCATTTAAGTGCAGCATTTTCCATTTATTTAAATGATTTTAGGAAGGAAACTTCTGTAGCGGCATCAAAGCAATACTGCCAAATTTAAGATACTAATTATTCAAAGTGATATTAAGATCGTTATTCATATATGATGTTTACATGTATTTACAATTCTTATCAATGATCTCCTCTTTGTGGTTTTTAAAAAAAAAAAAAAAAAATCAACAACTTTTTTTCGAAAACACGATCTTCCTGCTTGTCATAACCGTATCTTAGCATGCTTGTAATACAGTGAATCTTTACATTTCTACTCCAGAAACAAAAACTTTTGCATGGTATCTCCAAAGTTATTCTGATCATAGCCTGCGTAGATGGCAAAAACCACGGTTCTTTTATTCCTGAAATGGCAGCCACACATACACAAAAAAGACCACCATTTTTTTGTTTTTAAAGATCTGGATATATTCAACCACAACATAATAACTATTACTATACATATTTCGTTTAATAAACAGTAGTTTGAACCATTTTCTGCATAGACTTTGTACAAACCTAGTGTAAAACGTCTAAAATAAATTTCAAGCGTCATTCTAAACCTTTGACCAGCAGCGACGTAAAAAGTTGTTTTAGCACAGTAATAGGTTCTGTAATAACTTTAACCCTTCGACTACACAACGAAATTAATACACTGAGTAAGGAAAACAAACAAGATTTTTTTTATGTTTACACTATCTTAAAGAATTAAAAAAAAAAAATATTACACGGACTATGTGCTGTCTGATCTTTATCTATTTCTGTCATTTTCGACCAGCTTTAACCCTTAGAGCACCAGGCACCACCGTGATAATTTCTGTAGTCAATGTACATCACGATCCATACATTTTTCACGGGTTTTGTAGATCGGGACCATATTGTACAGCATGTACAGTCTGATCATAACAGCTTCGACACACAACACAGTAAATGCTAAATTTTACAGGTCTCATAAGGTAGATGTTCCTAGTAACAAAAATCCATTCTGCTAAAGTGTCGACGAAGGGAAGAAAAAAGGGTTATCTTTTCGCAAGCATTCTATAAATAGCTGTCGTAGACTCCTCTTTGTTCTTCGATTAACTGTGTAGGAGGTAACCAGTCTATACTCTGATCAAAGGTTTACCGCCCTATTATTTTTACGGATTGAGAATGGACGAAAAACTTGTACATAAATTTGCTTCTGATTATCATATTCTAAGATGCTCTCTATATCATAATTATCATTATTTTGTTTTGTAATCAAAGCTTTGAGAACGCTGAAGTGGTATTTGTGAAGGAAGCCATTGTGTGGAGTTAATAATTTGAAAGAAAAAGAGAAATATTATTCAAATATTGGCTTGAAAGTCAACCTACTAAGCAAATGAATACCTTTTTGGTTTAAAGGAGAGTACTCATAACAAAGTTAGGATTATTTGTGTATTGGTAGTCTCCCTTTGATCATAAGGAGGAGTCAGGAGTAACGTCCCTTGACAGTAGGATGCATGATGGATAGAGAGAGAGACCATGTGAATATATCGAATAAAATTAAATTTGTACCTGGAAACTATGATTTTCAAATATCTTTGGCCGTTAACATTTAATTACCAACATTACAATCAATTATTTCGATCTATAAATATTCACGCCCAATCAAATGGAGTGGCGCGTAATCATTGGATGAACAAGCCATGGGACGAACTGGTTTTGGAACGAAAAAGCCCAGGACCAAGTGATCAGTAGACAAATTTTGTATCATTGCGCCTATAGAAGGCTATGAGCGAATGAAGCTATTTTCAATCAAAAATTAGCATTTCCACGATCGATGGCCTCACCCAGTGTATTTTAACATGCCATTTCAAATTACATATCTGAGTGCTACCGAAAAACTCATTTGTCTGAGAAAAATTGAGTTTAATTGGGTTTATTTCCTTCGGCTTTGCACAAAACACGATACATGGTCTTCAAAATTCAATATTGAACTCATAGTGGTATTGTCTTCGACAAATACCACAAAAAAGTAGACAAATGCGAAAACCATTGAGAGGTGGGAAGGCTTGTGATAAACGGAAAGCGTAACAACTTCGTTTAGGAAAATAGAAGGAATCCTATATGTTTGAAAACTTCGGGGGACTAGCCAATTAAAGGAGGTTTATTTTTCTGTGTTTTTTATTGTTATTTGGGAATGAACTATATATTGCAAGAAAACCAGGCTTGATTTTCATGTAGGTCTGTTGGAATATTCAAGAAAGAGTCATGTGGAGTAATTCTGTCACAACAACACGACATTATTAGAAATTTTCCAAAAATAATGACCAATCGAATAATTACTGATCATCTACATGGTAAATAGTTTAGGTACATTCCTACTGGAAGCCGCTTTTAAGCGGCTTCCAATAAACGTTTACTCAATAAAACGCTACCTGGTGCAATACATTCAGCTATGATCAGCTAGCATGTAACCTATGCACCGGCCATTTATTAAAACAGCCCCTACAGGCTTGGGTAATAGCTTCAGTATAAGCCTTTTCTCCTGTATACGAGATGGGTGATATGTCATAGCGGACAGGTCGAATCGTCGAAGAATATGACATGCGCAAACAACGATCCTCAGTCAGTCGGTCGGTCGGTCAGTCAGTCAGTCTGAACATGGTTAATTCATGCTAGGTCGAGCTCACAGTCTCTGAGGAAAGGCTCGAGATAGGCTTACCTCGTAAGTACAGTCTATGGCAGGCAAACCTCCCATCAATGTTCCCCCGCAGACTATTTCTCTGGGCTGATTCCATTTCACTCGACTGATATGTGTGTCCGTTTGCATGTTATCACAAGCCTCAGTGTGCGCACGCAGCAGCTGAAATTCAGTGGAGTGCATAGATTGAACATATTAATTATTGAATAGACAGAGTATTCACCTTAATTTCTCTGTAACAAGTATCTGATAATAGATTACCTAAATATCTGAGCCATGCTCTGGCAAAAGGGGGCTTAATGCATATGCGAAAAGTATCGACCCAGGTCAGCCTGCGCAATCCGCGCAGGCTGACCTGGGCCGAAACTTCGCTATTGGTCAATTTTCTGTATGTCCAAGGACCAGTCTACCTCATGATTGAGGCGGTTGTTATAAAAAGTGGCTGTTACGGATCAATTAGTATGTGATGGCTTCCTTCTTATGATGGATTTACGGAGATGCATTAAGCCCCCTTTTGTCAGAGCATGGCTCATTTACATGAGCCGTACTCTGGGAATACGGGGCTTCGTGCATCTCTGTGGGGCGTTATACCAGTCGTCATATAATTATAGATTCATAAAATCCATTTTGTCTACTATCCGACTGAATCACGAGGTATAATGGTCCTTTGACATGCAAAAAAAATTACGAATAGCATGAAGTTCGACCTATGTCAGCCTGCATGGACTGCGCATGCTGACAAGGTCAATACTCTTTGCAAATACACAAAACCTCCATTTTCTAGAGCATGGCTCATAAACATTTATAAAAATAGTGTGCACTCAGACTGGGTAATTATTTTGGCCTACCCTGTACATATCTTGGTGCAGACAGTTGTATATATATCCACGTAATGTAGCTGCGTCACGTGATATCATATGACTGGATAAACACTTATGATATTTATATTGTTTAGATAAATATAAAATATCGATTCACGAGCTTACTATAGAATAATAAACAACATATGTCGAACATTGGAGTAGCGGTATAGACCATACGCTTTTAACCCCTTACCAAACAATCCCTGGTTTTTACGACCCAGAGAAAGAAGCCTTCTGAAAACATTGTAGGACAGGGAGAAAATGCTTTGTTACCACATACTTTTATACCCTTCTAAAGAAATATTCCAACATCTGAGCAACATTCAATTGTTCGGCCGGAAATGCTTTCAAATTGAACAAGTGTGAAATATATGTGGTATGGTATTAATAGAGTTAACAGTATGTAAGTTGAAACTCCGTTTGGCAGCAGACAAACTTGAACACCATATGCATAAAAAAGAGAAGGTTGGTATCCAACGGATAATCCGTATACATGATGAATGCATACAAAACAGAATATTTAAAGCACAAAAAAAGGTTGGGCGTATCTAATTCGTTTACAGTATAATTATGATGTATTCCTCGATTGACTCGAATAGAGTACGCTTGTACCAGGATTTACATTGCATTTCGTGACATGGTATAACATGACATAACGTTTAGCTGGCATGGAAGCTTTTTATATTTAGAGCCAACGAAATGAATAAACAAGAAAACTGCATGAATAAAAAAAGAGAGATAGATAGATATATACCAGTTCCTATATCTATTGAGGCGTACAGACAGATAGATAGATAGATAGAGAGAGATAGATCGATAGATAGATAGATAGATAGCATTTCCTATATTTGTTGAGGTATCTTCAATTACTTGATTTATTTTGTCATTGCATATAAATAGATTACCAATTAAACGACAAAATCACGATCATAGCCTTGTACAAAATTTGATTGGCTAACTCAGTCGCATAAACTCGATGTCAAAATTTGAAAAAAAAGTGTATTTTCCGGCTTTGTGTGCACAATATGAAGAGGCTGCTCGTCAAGGTGATCACAGAGCAACTTGATTGGTAACTATGGTCATTGCCTAACTCTTTCAGCACCGAATAAATAAAGTCGATCTCTTTCGACGGCTCTAAATACAATCCATTGAAACTTAAAGATTTTGATTGTATAGGCTTGACTACACAAGCGGACGGTGTAGACCAAAGATCAGACTGCACGTTCTGTGCAGTCTGATCTTGATCTATACCGTCCGCAAAAGTCACTGTTTTCGCCAATGGCGCCGAAAGGGTGAAGGTACAATATGCCAGAAACAGGGCTTTTGCGGACGGCATAGATCGAAATCAGACGGTGCAGTCTGTTTGCTTAGTCAAGTGTGTAATATGACAGTCTGTCGGAGTTTCAGTCTATTATTTGCAACTGTCGAAAGAGATCTGGTTTATAATACTTGGCGCTGCAAGATTTAAACGCTCGAATAAGTACCATAAGCACACTAGCACCTAAACATGTGTTTTATCGTACCCTGATATTTACAAATTGTTTCAAATCTCTAGAACGCTGAGGACAGAGATAGATTTGATGTGTTTATGTTTTGTGTATGTGTGTGTGTGTATTAGAGAGAGAGACAGAGAGACAGACAGACAGACAGACAGAAAGACAGACAGACAAACGAACATGACTGTAAGCCTCAAATTACCAAGTAGACCAAAGTGACATTTCAGTCGCCATAGAAAACTGAACATATTCATTTTAAATGTTTTGTTTTGACCGCAATATTTCAATTAGCGGAACTTATAGATTCAAGATCGAATTACTCATTTTATGCACTCCGATCTTTATCTACACTGTTTGCAAAAGTATTTAAATTTTATGGGCGTGATAGACACCCTAGGGGCTTTCACTTTTGGGCCAGTCATCAAGCTTTGTAATACCTTCCGCCTGGTATTATACAGAGGTGAAGGTCGTTCGTTTTCTCACGTTCAGGAGAGTGACGAAGTGAAACTATGAAATGTTGGACAAAGTAGCATGACTTGGCACTCCTGATAAAACCTTTCGATTTGAACAATCGATGATTTATCGAAATTTTATGGAAATATCCCCGGAAAAGCGACATCTTACTTGATGTTGATATTATCATTTAACTCTTTCGCTGACTGATAAATGCATTCGGCATTTCCCAATGACTTACGAGTCCTACACTTTACCACCGAGCCATGCAGGACTTATGAGAAGTCTAACACTTTGTTCTCCGGTAAGAAGTCAAGAATGTGATACCAAACAGAATGTTTTCCCTGGCTGTTATGTTAACATGACGATGGCAATTTTGTACGTATTACTTATATCGTCTTTAGATTGTTCTTTCCCGTCTGCCATTGACCTAAAAACCTGTTTAACCCTTCACTAAACACTCCCGTGATTAAACGACAAATTTTATCATTTGAACAACTTTTGATGTCTTAACATAGCCTGTATTGATAGACTTTTACATCTTGAAAGTATTCGAAGACCAAAAGTTAAATGGATCCAAATTAAAGATATTTGTCTTTCAAAGGAAAAGATCATTGTAATCAAAGGAGCAAATGAAAGTGACCAACATTTTTTCCTTTTTCTATTTTATTTCCAAAAGCCCTTTCCCCTAAGGGCTGTTGAACACTGGATTGTGTGTTAGGGATTTAAGGATAGGGCACCCTAATGGGATTCGTGTAATATCGCCTTTCATCGCCAAAAAAAAGTACGGTTCGGCTATGACTCGGGTAATCCGTAATTGATCGGCCTATAGACGCTGGTTCCCCGCATCGATTACGGATTACTCGAGTCTTAGCCGAACCCATACGATTTTGGCGATGAAAGGCAATGTTACACCAATCCCATTAGGGTGCCCTATCCTTAAATAGTGAAATTGAGCCTATATTTGACGGAAAGTGTTTTTTTTTTTTGTCCTAACAGGTTCCGGGTTTGAAAAAAAAAAGAATTGTTTGGTAACTTAATTATGACAAATTGTACGTAGATCTACCAGCGTGCAAGCGCCAAATTCAGTCTTACTAAAAGTCTTGCAGAGATGACTACGCACTTTTGTACTTATTTAATTCTTTACCAAACGACTCAACCAAATTGAAAGTATTTACAGACGACAAATTAAATATAGTGTAAATGATAATTTGTGTCTTTGATGGGGTAGAAAACATTGAGGAAAAGGAGCAAAATGCTGGATGCCAGCATTTTATCCCTTTCCCAAAATGTTTTCATTTAACATTTTATTTGTTAAAAGCCGGGATTTTGTGGTAAAGAGTAAATTTAGACATTTGTTGTGTTCTTATAAGTAAAAACTTTTTTCCTCACAGATTTACGATCACGTTCGCATGACGATCGCAATTTTGTACCCACTACTAATAATGCTCAATCATGTTTTACGGCCTTATTTTTAAAACCCTTTACCACACAATCCTGAGTTTTAACGACCCGGAAAGAGAAGGCTTTTGAAAACATTGTGTGAAAAGAAGAAAATGCTGATTACCAGCATTTTCTCCTTTTCCCTCAATGTTTTCTACCCTATTTGAGACAGAAATCATCTTAGCTAAATTTGATTTGTCGTCTGCTAATGCTTTCACTTTTGGTCGAGTCCAAAATTTTCTCGTTTGATAAAGAGTTTATTCCCTTTTCGTCCTACATGTAACCTCATCCTGTTTAAGGACTAAACTTGGTTTGTCGGCTTAGTTCTGAGGTTGCCGGTCACGTTCGCATGACATTTGCAACCTTATAATTTAAACTCTCTTTTGTGTTCAAAGTGTTACTGTATATATCCTGCTGTGGAAAAAACAGGGACAGAATTCTAAATAAGATTTCTAGATGCTTTCCGATTGAAGTCTGCCACCTTTGATATATTTTAACCCTTAAAAGGGCCTATAAATTTCGTGTGCCGTAAAATAAACTTTCCTGTAAAATTTCAAGCTGATAGTAAAAACCTAAATTTTGCTATTCCAAAGGTGAAAAATCACCTTTTCGGACAGTATAGATTCAGGATTAAACGTGCAGTCTGATCCTGATCTACACTGTCCCCAAAAGGTCATTCAGTCGCGCTTTACAACCTGAATGTTAATATTTCTTTCAAAATTCAGCTGACTGAACGGTCGGAGAAAGTGATCACGTTCGTATGAGTTGACAAAAAACTGAGTCAAAGATGTTCGCAGTTCATTTCTATCTTAAGGTCTACGGCCCCTAACTCATCGGTAAACATCGACGTTTTCGTAAAGGCTATTTGGCCAATCTCGGCAGTTTCCGTCTTTTAAAATGAGAGTTAGGGGCCGTAGACTCACTAATTCATCGGTAAATATCGTGTAACATCGACGTTTTCGTAAAGGCTATTCGGCGAATCTCGGCAGCTTCCGTCTTTTAAGATGAGAGTTCGAGGCCGCAGAACTTTACTTTTCTTAGTTGATCGTATGGTGTTTCACGCCGTTTTCAACATTATTTCAGTAATAATCAATTATCATTGCAACAGCTCACTTAGCTATGCGCTTCTTTGGCTTCTTCAGTAAAAGGTTCGGTTAATGAAGTTTCTTGCCCAGAAACACTCACTTTAAATCTTTATCAAACAATCCCGAGACAACCACTTTGGGAAGAAGGCTTTTGAAAATATTATGAGAAAAGGAGAAAATGCTGGAAACCAGCATTTTCTCCCTTTTCCATATTGTTTTTTACTCTTTCAAAGAAAATTTCCTCCATTTGAGTTACATTAAATGTGTCTTTTGCAAAAGGTTTGGAGTAAGACATGTCCAAAAGTTTGTACCTTAGTAAAGTATGAAAAAAACAGTGACTCGTACAATGATCGAACCAAAGACTCGTGTAAAAACTAATCAAACCCAAGACTCGAGGAATAGTCATCAAACCCGAGACTCGTGGGATACTCATCATACCAAAGATCCGTCGAATACTCAAGCCCATGACTCATGAGACTCGTCGAACACTCATCGAGCCCGAGACCCGTCGAACACTCATCGAACCCGAGACCCGTCGAACACTCATCGAGCCTAAGACTCGTCGAACACTCGTCAAATACTCATCGAGCCCGAGACTCGTCGAACAATCATCGAGCCTGAGACCCATCGAACACTCATCGAGCCCGAGACCCGTCGAACACTCATCGAACCCGAGACCCGTCGAACACTCATCGAGCCCGAGACCCGTCGAACACTCGTCCAGCCCGAGACTCGTCCAATACTCATCGAGTCCACGACCCGTCAAATACTCTTCGAACCAAAGACCCTTCTAAAAGTCATCGAACCCAAGACCCGTCCAAAACTCAAGCCCAAGACGTGTGGAATTCTCATCAAGCCCGAGACGTGTGGATCTCATCAAGCCTAAGGCCTGTCGAATACTCATCAAGCCCAAGACTCGTCGAATACTCATCGAGCCCAAGAACCGTTGAATACGCATCTAGCCTAAGACTTGTCGAATACTCATCGAGCCCAAGACCCGTCGAATACGCATCTATCCTAAGACTCGTCGAATGCTCATCGAGCCTAAGACTCGTCGAATGCTCATCGAGCCTAAGACTTGTCGAATGCTCATCGAGCCTAAGACTTGTCGAACACTCATCGAACCCAAGACGCTGGAATACATGTTCTTCACCATAACAACTAAGCCACACAAGACCTCCCTAGACAGCCTTATTGTTAAACAGAACAGAATATAATAATTATCATCTGAAGCAGACCTGGGATTGCTCAGATCACTACACAAGCGTTTCGTGTTGAAATTTTTGCGCCGTACTATTGTAAAAAGGGGTTTAATTCACCACTGTAAGTCATCATATAATTATGGACCCATAAAATCAATTTTGTCCAACAACTGACTGAATCATGAGGTAGAAAGGTCCTTTAACACGCAGTAATTTGACCGATGGCTAAAAGTTTCGACCTGGGTCAGCCTGCGCGGACTGCGCAGGCTGACCTAGGTCGATATTTTTTGCAGATCGATTAAGCCCCTTTTCACAGAGTATGGCTCATATATTTTTCCATTGTTATGTTTCATGAAAAGTTTTGAAATTCTTTACTAGAGGACAAAATTTCAGACGGGTAAGTAGCAAAGCATTTGCTGACGACAAATTAAATTTTGCTTCAATGATAAGATTTGTCTTTGAAAGTGCACAAAACATTGTGGCAGGATCATTTCTCACAATTTTTAAAAGCCTTTTTCCATAGGGTCAATACAAAGCTTTGTTTAGTAGGATTGGATTGTTTCGGCGTTTAACGCCATTTTATCAGCTTAGATCATATCATGGCGGTCAGTGACGCACCCATGTGTTTCCTGGCTTTCTCACACTAGTACTACAGCTTTCTTTCCAAAGCCACTGACTACTTTTCTCACATGCATCAGAGGTAAGAGGCGAAAAAATCGCCGAAATGAAAGTTCGCCGCAAGCGGGTATCGAACCCGCAACCTCCAGGTCACGAGTCAAAATACGCTAACCACTGAGCTTCCCGGCCTGGCAAAAGATTATGGTACCTGCCATCTAACCCACTGAGCTAGCCAGGCAGTTTAGCAGGCAGCTAGGGCATCGGCTTTTCACTTTTCAAGTGCTTTTCACATTTCATTTAGTGTAGTTGTAAATTAACGTTTTGCCACACAATTCTGAGTGTTAACGACCCCGAGGGAGAAGCCTTTTGAAAACTTTGAAGCCTTCTTAGAAAACAATTAATCCTTTTAAAAAAAGCCTTTTGAAAAAATTGTGGTAAAATGACAAAATACCGGTTACCAGCATTTTCTCCATCTTCCACGATGTTTTCTACCCTTCAAAAAACAAATGTCAATTTTTGAGTCTCACTGAATTTCTCGTCTGCAATTGCTTTGAATTTTGACAAGTCTAAAATTTTGTCGTTTGTTAAATTTTAACACTGTGATCGTTGGTAACAAGACGTCGAAAAACGTACATAGAAACGAGCTATGGCAAGAGATGTAATGCACAGGATGTGAGTTCGGGTTGAGAAATAGTCAAAGTTCTATCCAAAGAATCGATGAAATTTAATGCGGCAGTTTTTTTCCTCTCTTTGAATTTATATGTGAAAGTGGTCCGTGGCTTCGAAAGTGTTCGGTGTCGGGACTGGTTTACTCTGTACCAAATGCAACTTTTAGAATGGTCCAAATTGAAAGCGCTTGCACACAACATACTTCTACTAAATATGGCTCCAAAAATTGAACTATGTCTTTGCAAAGGTAGAAAACATTGTGGGAAATAGGGAAAATGCTGGTTACCAGCATTTTCTCCATTTCCAAAATGTTTTCAAGGCTCCCTTAGGGTCGTGAACACTCGGGATTGTGTGGTAAACAAACAACTGGAATGCATGGATGAGTTCACTCTCAGCCATGGTATAATTAATCTACAGCCAAAAACCAAAACAAACTGAGAGGAAAAAACAAGAGCCGTCGTAGACGGATTATGCTCCCCGAACAGGTCTCTTTTTAGGAAAGTGAAGGCTGTCGGTAAATGATTGGTCACGGAAGAGGAGGATGGGGGTGAAACAGGCTACCTGTATTTGGTCCCGTCTGCCAAACTACATTTGCCAATGTTACCAGGGACTTCTTTCCAAGAAATATTACACTTACTGTAATATTCAAGAAAAGACTGGAAAAGTACAACGTTGAAATCCTGCAAAAAATCTCTGTTCTCCTTGTAGAACCATAATAACACATTTTCAAATAATGAAATAAAGAAGGGGCATAACTCTTGGAACAGTGGAGTAAAACTTTCTGTCAATGTGAACAATCTGTAAATCAAACATTACTATTATAGTAATGGCAAACTTGTCTGAAAAAAAAAAATCAGATTAAACATTTATAAACTTCGTGTTTGAGTTTGTCATTAAGCCCTCTTTTTCTATAACACAGCTTAATATAAATAGGAAAGAATGAAATCATGGTCTGGGGCTTTTGATCAGCAACATATATCTTGAATAGTCTTGAAGAAACTGGGAAGTGTCTAATTTCAGAGTCCAAAAAAAAAAAAAAACAACAAAACCTAACGTTATAAGACATTAAGCACCCTTTTCCTATAACATGGTTTTGCATTGATAAAAAACAAGGGCACATGGTGAAACTTTTAAGAAACAATATAAATGTGAAGTTTCATGAAATTTTGACGAAAACTGAAGGAGATATTAGTAAAACTGGAATTTTAAAAGAAACCCCCTTTTTCCATGACACAGCGTCAAACTGGAAAACCGGGAAAAATGCATTGGCGCAATATCCTAAGGAGTTCATTTATGAAGTTTCATCCAATTTGGTCCAGGGGTTGTGGAGAAATGGCTTTGGACGGACGGACGGACGGGCAGACGGACGGACAGACGGAAGGACGGACAGACGAAGCGTTGACTATAGGCTCACCCTTCGGGGAGCATAAAAAAAAAAAACACCTAAAAAATGCGAGAGAAAAAGGGCGAGCGAACGATATAGGGGAGGCAACTGTTACATGGCTTTGTTCTCTGCGCTAAGATAAGTGTTCGTACTGGTGTTTTATACGGTGGCACAAAAGTGACATGGAAGATATATTTTATACTACGTGCGCACGCAGTAGCTAATACGTGCGCACGTATTAGTTATTACGTGCGCATGCAGTAGCTAATACGTGCGCACGTAATAAGTAATACGTGCGCACGCAGTAGTATTACGTGCGCACGTATTAGTTATTACGTGCGCACGTAATAACTAATACGTGCGCACGTAATAGCTACTGCGTGCGCACGCAGTAGCTAATACGTGCGCACGTATTACATATTACGTGCGCACGTAATAATCCACCAATCAGAATCATGAACGGAAGCCATTGTTTCAAGATGGAAGTGGAAGATAGACATTTATTGATCCTTATAAACTGATTGGTCGATTATTACGTGCGCACGTATTAGTTAATACGTGCGCACGTATTAGCTACTGCGTGCGCACGTATTAGTTAATACGTGCGCACGTATTAGCTAATACGTGCGCACGCAGTAGCTAATACATGCGCACGTATTAACTAATACGTGCGCACGTATTAACTAATACGTGCGCACGTAATACTACTGCGTACGCACGTATTACTTATTACGTGCGCACGTATTAGCTACTGCGTACGCACGTAGTATAAAATATATCTTCCATGTCACTTTTGTGCCACCGTAGTTTTACGTCAAGTTAAGAGAAAAAGATTTAGATCTACTCGTATATCGCGATATTGGATTATATATAGCATAGTTCATGTCACGCCGGTCAGTGCACCTACACAGGTGTTTCATAGCTTTCTTACACAACTTTTTTTAGTCACCGACTACTTTTCTCACATGCATCAGAGGTTAGAGGCGAAAAATTGCCGGAAAGAAAGTTTGCCTCGATCGGGTATCGAACTCGCAACCGCCAGGTCGCGAGTCGGATACGCTAACCAATGTCCTACTCGACTGGGCGACCAGTTCGCCTATCAACGCATTCCTTGTGTAGCTGTATGGATGCATTTTTCTGTGTGTGTGTGTTTTTTTTTAAATAAACTGCCAAGCCCTAGTAGCTCAGTCGGTCAGTTACAGGACTTAAGAACAGGGGGGTTGCGGGTTCGATCCCCGGCTCGGCAAATTTCTTTCAGAGGATTGATGATAGTCATTGCGACAGGATTCATTCTTCGCTCACCGCTGATCATTGTTTCGACGATGGTTATGTGGGAAAGCAGCCAGTGGTTTGGAAAGAATATTGTGTGGAGCCTTGGTAAAAGAAACTCCAGGAAAGCATGGATAGGTTCACTGGCCACGGCGATATAACTGAAATAATGTTGAAAACGACGTTAAACACCATACAATCAGTCAATCCTAATAAAGTGGTCTCCCGCAATGCTATTTCTATACTATCTGATAGCACTTGTCACGATGGAGTTCCTCAGCTTTGTACTAGAGAATGAGTTAGTGAACTATTCATAGTCGTAATATGACTGACATTTTGTTGCAATCAGAATAAAACCCATTAAAATCCATGGATCGATCAATCAGATCAATCAATCAGTTCGATTAATCGACCAAACGGCAATTCAACAAATCCATCCATCCTTCCGTCCATCCATCCATATTGCAAACTCTCCGTTCCTCTCATGTTCATTCTTTACTCAGTTTAAGCAAGAGGCAGCCGGCTAGAAAAAAACAAACAAGCCAGTACCGATTATACAAATATCTCTCATAACCAATTTAAATGCCTCTAGACAAGGGAAGTAATTCTTTCTTGACCACAACTTAAAATAGCGTGTACAACCTCCCTTGGTCAAAATTTATATTTTTCACACGACAAAGGCGATTGGATTCGGCTTATATTCAAGCACTATAAGTAATTAAAACAAATGAAAATGACTGAATTATCTGTAATAAAGTTATAATGAAAAATCGACTGTAGTTCCCGGGAACAGCATTATTTTAGTCAATTACGTAGTAATGAAAAACTTTAAAAAAAACTTTTCAAACCAAAAGTAAACCGTATAATCTGGATACAATGCTATGTTACGTCGCCTACAGAACCTCTTTCAAGATGGTTTCAATTTCTTTTTTCAAATTATCTTGCATACTTAAGTTTTTGTTTTTTCTTTTGTAAAGTTTGTCCGTGCTTTTAGCATGACTAATATATGCTTTGACAGTTAAGAGTTGATAAAAAGACTAATTTTGTACAGAGAGTGTATTCGGTTATTACCCATTCAGCGCAACAGGCAAAAATAGGGGCTTCTGCGGACGGTACAGATCAAGATCAGACTGCATAAAACGTGCAGTCTGATCTTGGATCTATACCGTCCGTTTGTTTTGTGAAACGTTAGAATTCTCTATCTAAGTTTCAGCAGCTTAGGGTCAGAAATATTAGGTATAGGGAGTGCACTCGATTATTGACAGAAAACGTCTTTTTCCAGCAAACAGGAAAGCGAACAAGTCAATATGTGAAAAGGAGGCTTAATGCATCTGCAAAAAGTATCGGTCAAGGTCAGCCTGCGCAGTCCGTGCCGGCTGACCTGGGCCGAAACTTTTCTCTACAGGTCATTTTTCTGTATGTCCAAGGACCGGTCTACCTCATGATAGATTCGTTTGTTACAAAAAGTTGATATTATGGACTCATAAGTAGGTGATAGCTTGCTTTGTACCACGGTTCATGGAGATACATTAAGCCCCCTTTTGCCGGAGCATGGCACAATTACTGTCTTCTGAAAAAACTTTAACTCTTTCAGCACCAAATATATAAACTTGACCTTTAAACGGCGAAAAAGAAAAAAAAAACAAAAAAACTCTCAATCAATTGACACTCAGATAGTATTCTTACAAACTTGAATAAACAGGTGGACGGTATAGATCTAAGATCATACTGCACTATTGTCTGGGATTACGAGGCCCTTAACTATCCATCAGATATGTTCAAAGTTTACTCATTGGGTTGAAAATAGCCTCGTCCGGGCAACAACATAAAATGACTGAAGAAAAACTTTCCCAAATCCGTAAGATTCTTAGCCTGTTAAAAACCACAAACTTAACGTGTACCGAAATTATTCAAATATCATATTTCATATATTTTTGTTATATTTTCTACTCTGTTGTGTTCATAAAAGCCCTGCGCGGTTAAATTCATTATAAAAGGTGCTTTGGCATTTAAAATAACGGGTTCGTCGCATTCGGCAAACCTCGAGTGATCCGTTGATCAAGTTCCTCGACTATATCACGTAGCCTGATATTCACCTACATGGTACATTTCTTCGCCGGAAGTACGCCGCTTCACCGTTCTTAAAATCGTAACACTCCACTTAGAAAGTAAACACTAGTCACAATTTTACGTGGGAATCTTTCTGAACACATTTCCGATGACAAACAGTTTGTTAATTTTCTTTCTATCTTGGGCTATCAATTGTGTTGGCATTTTTCAGCAATAGGTTGCTTAAAACCGTACCTGTTGTTGCCGTTGCTAATCGATTTACAGGGCTTCGCCATGTTTAAGACCATGTGACTGGCAGTATTTCAAAATAGAAAGCCCCTTGATACGGACGAGGTTAGATGTAGATTCGGAAGCGGCCGAGTTGTGACGAGTATGGTTGGTCGCTTTGCAATGGTACTTCTGGCTATTTTTATGAGGTCAAATATGATGTCATCGGACTAATTTGAATACTATCCTACATAATCAAGATTACCGACACGTGTTACTCATCACGTGACATTTCTTAAGCTCTTTTAGAAATTCTGGCGCGAAAGTTGAAAAAAAAAGTCTACTTAGCACAATAAGATATGACAAGTGTAAAATATTTTTTCTTGCATTTGTCTTTCATCTTTGTTAAAGTTTGTAAGCTAATTCAGTGATGAACCATTTTTGAAGTGTTTTGAGATTATTAAAATCCGAATACCTCCTTTTAAGGGCTGCCAAAAAGATATTTAAGTATAAAAGAGTGCAATCGATTACATAGCACAAGAACGTGTCTATTACGGCATTTGGTAAATCAAACATGTCAATACATCGTCTATTTAATTCTTTACCAGAGTCTCGTATCTTTTGAAATCATTTGCACACGACAAATTAAATTTAGTTCAAAGGATGAAATATGTCTTAGGAAGTGTATAAAACATTGCGGGAAAAGGAGAAAATGCTGGTTACCAGCATTTTCTCCTTTTCCAACAATGTTTTCAAAGGAGCCGTCAGGGACGTGATAGGGCGGGTTTGTTTTGTAAAGTGTTAAATAAAGCCGGGTGTGTTCGATTGCTCAATTGACTGGAAAGAAAAAACGTTTGATCTCAATGATAAATAGGGCTGGGACGAGAAATGTCGTCTTTCATGTAAAAAATAACCGCAATTCCTAAACTTATTGCCTCTTGAAACATAACTGCCGAGTCCCGGTAGCTCAGTCGGTAGCGTGCAAGACTTGAGAACAGGGGATCGTGGGTTCGATCCCTGGCTCGGCCTATTTCTATCAACGGTCGTCATTGCAACAGGATTCATTCCTCTCTCACCGCTGACCATTGTTTCGACGATTGTTATGTGGGAAAGCAGCCAGTGGCTTGGAAAGAAATTGTGTGGAGTACTGGTAAAAGAGACTTCAGATTTAAGACCTTGAAGAATGTTCCTTCAATGTTTTGGTCGTTTGCGTCACGTTTTCGTTTAAGGGACATTAAAATGTAGTCCAGATAACGATGGGCTCTGCAAATACATATAATAAATCATAAACATGCTCCTCTATAAAATAAGTGTTTGAAAATGTTGGAGCAGCTTGTTTGGTATGGTTTGTAAATATTCGGATGATAATCTATATTTGACAAGAATTTACAAGGACATTTCCGAACTTTCTGCTAAATATTATTTTTAGAGTCCTGAAGAACGAAGCCTTTGAAAACATCATGAAATGGGAGAAAATGCTGGTAACAAGTTTAGGAAACACGGTGGGAAAAGGAGAAAATGCTGGCAACCAAAGCTAGAAAATATTGCGGCAAAAGGAGAAAATGCTGATAACCAGCATTTTCTCCTTTTCCCCAAAATGTTTGCTATCATTTTGCAGAAAAATCTCACCATTTGAGGCAGACTTCTCGTCTGCAATTGCTTTCAGTTTGAACAGTCGAAATGTTGTCGTCTGTTGTACAGTTAAGGATAGGCACCCTAATGGGATTCGTGTAACATCGCCTTTCATCGTACGGATTCCGCGAAGACTCGGGTAATCCGTAATCGATGCGGGGAACCAGGATCTATCGGCCGATCCATTACGGATTACCAGAGTCTTAACCGAATCGGCGATGAAAGGCGATGTTATTGGAATCTGCATTAGGGTGCCCTATCCTTAAGGCAAAGGAAAACTCTACAAGATGACAAAAATGTACTTTCCATATTGAAAGCATTAATAGACGACAAATCAAATGTGGTTCAAATGATAAAAAAATGTCTTTGATAGGATAAAAAAATGCGGTAAAAGGAGAAAATGCTGCTTTTATCTCAGGGTCGTTAAAACAATGGATTGTGTGGTAAACGGAAAAGAAGCGAAACAAAGTTTTTTGATACCGTTTCAAAATAAAGGAAATCAATTGATATACTCGTACATGACTCTTCGCGAAATAACATCTCTTAAAAAAAAGTGTCACGAGTCGCTTTGTCAATGAATTAATTATATGGTGTTTAACGCCGTTAACATTTCAGTTATATCGCGGCGGCCAGTGCACCTATCCATGCTTTCCTGGAGTTTCTTTTACCAGTATTCTGCACAATATTCTTTTCAAGCCACTGGCTGCTTTCCCACATAACCATCGTCGAAACAGTGGTCAGCGGTGAGAACATCATTTCAGTTACATCGTTATGGCCAGTGCATCCAGGCTTTCCCGAGTTTCTTTTACCAGGACTTCACAGAATATTCTGCTTTCCCAAATAACTATCGTCGAAACGGTAATCAGGGTTGAGAGAGGAATGAATCCTGTAGTAATGGCTATTTTAAATCCTTGGAAAGAAATTGGTGGAGTTGCGTAATTTGAACCAGCGACCCCATGGTCTCAAGTTTTACACACTACCTAATGCACTACTGGGCTCCGGCCGCGTGGTAAGTATGCCACTGGCTGCCTAACCACATAACCATGGTCGAAAAAATGATCTGAGGTGAGAGAAGAATGAATCCTGTTGCAATCATCAATCCTCGAAAAGAAACTAGCCCCCCCCACCCACCCCGCGGTCTCAAATCCTAGGCTCTCCGACTTCGCCTCCGGTCTCGGCCCACGTGGTATATTTATCATTGTCTAAAAATAGATGTACTGGTTTCCACATTTTCAGTTCATAAAACAGTCAAATACTGGGACCAGTCGAATTCAATTGTATCAGTAAATTTGTCAGGTAAAAAGCGGTTATCGCAACCGAACTTTCATTTCATTGAATGCGATTTGTGGCCTACTTTAGGGACAAGCTTAGATATGTGCCTTGCTGTGTGAAAAAGGGTTTAATGCATCTGCAAAAAATTTCGACCGTGGTCAGCCTGCGCGGACTGCGCAGGCTGACCAGGGTCGATACTTTTTGCTATTGGTCAATTATCTGCATGTCAAAAGACTAGTTTACATCATGATTCAGTCAATTGTTAGACTAAATGGTTTTATGGATCCATAATTAGGCTATATGATAACTTGCATGATATACTGCATTAAAGGGACACATTAAACCCCCGTTCTGCCAGAGCGCCCCTCATATATTCCATCATTTTCTTTCACCTTCGAAAAGACTGATTGATTGATTGATTGATTGATTGAATGGTGTTTTACGCCGCTTTCAACATTATTTCAGCCATATCATGGCGACAGCTCACATATTCATTTTTTCTTGGCTTTACCATTGCTAGGCTAGCGCACTGAGGTGTCTTGCCCAAAGGCACTCCCACGAAAGAGCCCAGTGGATCCAGTGCGGCTCGAGCCCGGAGCTTCAAGGTCACGAGTCCTACACTTTACCACTGAGCCACGCAGGAACCCCCTCCCCCTCCTTGAAAGAATCAAGTCGAGAATGTCATCTAACACGAATATTAGTCCGACTCTGCACTAAAAATCTGATATTGGAGCAGATGGGGCCCAAGGGGTGGAGGTGTGGAAGGGTTAAACTTCTTGGAAGAGGCAACTGCTCCTTTTCTCAATACATTCTAACTCTTTACCAAACGACAAAACTTTTAGACTTGCCCAAAATGAAAATATTTGCATAAAACTATTTAAATACAAACCAAATGATTGGCTTTTGAAAAATTAAACTAAATGTGCGTAACCACCTAATTCGTATGGTTATTGGCTGTGTTTCTTTAATGAATTGAAAGAAATTATCCAGGCAATAATATCTTAAATATTCAAATAAAGGGAATTAAAAAAATCTCACCGTATCGGATAGTGTGATGCTGAGATCAGACTGCATATTCTGAGCAGTATGATCTTGTTCTGCACTGTCCGCAGACGCGATCAGCAGCCTCGGGGTTGTACGACCGTCCGGCAATCGATTTGAAATCAGAGAATCCTACTCAGATGTCCGCTGGCGTGGGAGAGTCCGTGGATGAAGCAATACAGAACTGAGAGCACCCTGAGCAGCCTTAAATGGTGAAACAATGAATATGTGAGCTGTCGCTATATGGATGTGAAAAAGAAAACTCTTTAAAGGGGCTTAACACACAATTCAAAAAGGGGTAGGGCTACAGAACGGAAAAGCCGGACCAAAGAACCATCAAACCACACAACCATTCAACCACCTAATCAATTTACCATTCAAACAACCAACCTGCCAACCATTAACATTTCAAACACCCAATCAACCAATCAGGAAACCACCCAATCAACCAACCACCCAATCAACCAACCACCCTATCAAAAAACAAGCCAACCACCCAATCAACCAACCATGCTCTCAACCAACTAGCCAAACACCCAATCAACCAACCATGCTCACAACCAACTGGCCAACCACCCTATCAACCATGCTTTCTACCAATCAGTCAACCACCCAATCTGCTAACCACCCAATCAACCAACCTGTCAACCACCCAATCAACCAACAATGCTTTCAACCAACTAGCCAACCACCCATTCAACCAACCATGCTCTAAATCAACTAGTCAACCACCCAACCTTACTCTCAACCAACCAACCTATCATCCACTCATGCTCTCAACCAACTAGCCAATCACCTAATTAACCAACCATGCTTTAAACCAACCAGCAAACCAACCACCCAACCATGTTCTCAATCAACCAGCCAACCACCTAATTAAACATACCCCCATCACTTAACCATCCAAACAAGCAACAATCCAACTAACCACCCACCCATTCAACCAACCAGCCAACCACCTAATCAACCAACCAGTCAACACGCATTCAACTAACCAGCCAACCAACAAACTATAAATTTTTGTTCTGCTAAAATAGCCTATAAAACCGTGAGTAATTGACGATCCAAACCTGGATGATAGATCGAATTCGGTTATCTTATATCAATGTTTATTCACTCCTACAGTTTGACTTCAATCCATTTTGATGTTGTAACTTTATATATTCAACTCTTAGGCTGCTAAGCGCGACTAACTGACCTTTTGCTGACAGCGTAGATCAAGATCAGACTGCACAGAACGTGCAGTCTGATCTTTGATCTACACTGTCCGATAAGTTATTATTTTTCTCTAAAAAGTAAGTTTGAAATAACATTATTAGGTTTTATACTATTGCCTTGAAAGTTTTATTTGACTTATTTAGTAGGATAAGAGTTATGTTTTTGATGCTTGAATCACACGTACTTTTTTTTTTTGAAAACTTGCATTGAATCGAGGAAATGCTAGGAAACGAGCTTTTTCCCCCATTTTGGCTAAAGTGATTCGCTGCTGATTTATGCAAGATGATCTTTCCATAAACATACTGTAAATTAACGAACTTATTTAAAATCAGAAAAAAATAAGTGAATTAGCATTTAATGCATATATAGGCTACAAGTAATCAAAGTACTGAAAGTACAGTATGAAGGCGAGTTTGGAATATAGGTATAACATATTGCGATACATTTTCCTGTAGTTTAATCGCCTCTCCTGATACAGCAAAGTGTATAGGGTTGTGCAATGTTCCTGTGCAATGGAGACCAGTTGACTATCCTGAGTTTTCACAAACTTGGAGAAGAAGGCTTGTGAAAATGTGTTGAAAAAAAAAAAAAATAAAACGAAAGGACTTTTCTGAAACTCTTTGCCATTTTATTTGAAGGAAAAAATTTATGTGATAGTAAAGACTTTTGATTTACCATTACCCGTATATGTTTTTTCGTTGTATAGAAACTTAGATCTACCCCTCTATTACCCCAATAATGAGTTTAAAAGGTCTTTAGGAAGAAGGCTTGTGAACTTTTGGCGTGAAAAGGAGAATTTGGTGCTAACTAACATTTTCTCCTTTTCCTGAAATGTCTTCCATCCTATTTCAGACAGGTTCCATCAATGGTGCCAGATTTAAGTTGCTACCTGAAAATGCATTCAATTTTGGCAAGTCTGAAATTTTTTCTTCGTGTAAAGAGTTAAGAAAATTTCTCCCTTTCAAAATAAAGTTTTTACATGGCCTCTTTCTCAGGGTTGTTAAAACAGTACTTGATAGGGTATGGTAAAGGGTTAAAGAATAGTTTTTGCTTGAAAATGCAATCAATTTTGATAGGTCTAAAACTGTTATGAGATGATTTATTTCTTGAAAGTCTTTATCATTTTATTCCATAGACAATTTTATTGAGAGAGCAAAGAGTTTATAGAAAGGTGCCTTTCAGAGTATAGAAACTGAGATTCGGCCTTTTAGATCACAATACTGACTTTTAACAATGTTGAAGAAGAGGCTTTTGAAAGCTTTGTAGGAAAAGTAACAAATAATGATAATCAACATTATTTTTTTGACTTTCTGACAATTTTTTCCATCTTAGCAGGGATCTTTCATGTGTATATACGATCCCTGATCTTAGTAACCCTTTATAAAAGCCTTTAGAAAATAACAAAAAAATTAGGGTCGTCTACATTAAAGCAATTAGCAGATGACAAGTTAAGAGCAGCTGAAAATCTGCAGTTTGGCTGGGAAAAACTACAAAACATAATGGTAAAGGGAGAAAATACTGATTACTAATATTTTCTCCTTTTCCAAAAGTATTTCGAAAAGTGGTTTTTTTTTCCTTGAGGTTGTAAAAATTCTGTCTTTCGGTTAAAAGGCCTTTTTTTAATTGTTTACCATTTTATTTGAAATATATTTTATCAAGATTGAAAAGAGTTTCAAAAGAAACGACTTTCGATGTTCAAAACGGAGATTTAACTTTTAGATTACAATACATGTGCTGAGTTTTAATGACCTTAAAGAATGGGGCTTTTAAAAAAAGGAAGGGTATTTTGAAACCTTGCAGGAACATGAGAAAATACTGGCAACAAACATTTTCTCCGTTTCGCACAATGTTTACCATCCAACATCATTTGACGGTTGACTTCATAGGCCCTATGAGGGACGTCCGAGGATGTTCTCTGTTTATACGATTCTTGTAATCTATGACCCTGTTAACCCTTAGAGCGCTGGATTGATGAAATTGGCATTATCCATTTCGGGAAAAATGCTTAATTATTGCAACTCCACCCAGAGCTGTTTTAGACGGATTATAACAAGGTAGCTCACACTGCAGATCAAACATAAGATTGCATATTCTATGCAGACCATAGATTCATCCTCCTTGTCTGCAAAAGAAACGTAATAAACGGTTTAAGGGTTCATTGACATTAACGCTTGTGTTTCATTAATCCAGCGTAACCGGAATGTACGTTCAGCTTGTCGGCAAACACGAAAGGAAAATGATTGCCTACCCGTCAATTGAGATACACCCTATTCCTTAAACGGTTAAATATTTATGAATACTTGCTGAACGTTAAGCACCGTGACGATCAAAAGAAGAAGTTAAAACTTTTTGCATGATAAAACGGTTACAGATCATGTTATTGTCATTTTTGACGTAGTAAAGTCCGATTATACTCGTATATAAGGAAAGAAACGATAAGACTGGAACTCTTGCTATCCCCTGCTATACATCGGTACATTATACTGGCCGGAACTACTTCGAAGTGACACATATTGTGATTTCAACTGATTTACTTTTTTCTTTTCACGTGTCTCCGGAATCAAAACTGGGCCACGCTGACGCGTAACAATAACCTAGTCATTCATCATAATGTCAAGCACAACAATGATAGAAGAAAAAAATATTTCTTTGAAAAAGAAAATTTTGTATAAACACTTGATGATTTAAAGGAATTTATTTCATTGAAATTTTACTTCTCATAAAGACAGAATAATGTTGTCAACAGAGAAAAGAGGTCTGTCAGCGATACGTCATTCAAAAAAGCTATCCGATTGGTTAGTTCAGGGGTCGTAAATTTACATATACGATCCCTCTGGTTAGTTGTTTATGCGTTGTGGAGTGGAAGTAGGTCCGAATGACGTCATTTTAGTAGGTTTCCATTGGCTTATTACAGCTACAGTTTATTTGTTGCTGTAGCAACACCATTGTAACATTCAACTGATCCAAAGTATTTTGCATTTGTCAAAAACGATGCTTTTTAAGAATTCGATTTCATTCCTTCTAGAAATTTGAAGTTTCCTATTGCTGATCTGATTAAATTTACAATGGTCTCAGCATTATTTTGTTCTTATGTACTCAAGAAGTATCGAACTACTTGAAAGGCGTTTGGATAATGCTGTTCAGAGGCATTTGCAGCAAACTGCCGACCGCTGACATATGAAGGTGAGAATGAAAATCTCGCCTTCAAAAAACTGAAAAAAAGCGCAATAGCTCCTCACGAATATTTTTATCCTTTAGTCGCAATGTTAAACAGTGGTCTGCTAAAAACTGGAAAAAAAAGTCTTCTGTCAAAGGCCCTTGTGTTGTTGGTTACAGATTTTGATTTTTGTTTTTTATGCTTGAACCATTGATGGTCTTCCGAAATAATTGCGATAAATGACGAAAATACACCGAATGAGCTACTATTACGCGTTCGAATAATTTGGGTGCCGATGTGAATGTTGGCGTTGGATTTGTAATCAGAAAATCGCAGTTTGGTCCCAATTCATATCTCTTTCCATCTATATGTCTTTGCGTTTTCCAATGTATCTGTTCGTAGGTATCTTTCTTCATCTGTTTGTCCGTCCGTGTCTGCCTGCCTACTTGCCTGCCTGCCTCTGTCTGTCTGTCCTTCCGTCCGTCTGTCTGTCTGCCTACCTGCCTGTCTGTCTGCCTACCTGCCTGTCTGTCTGTGTCCTTCTGTCTGTCTGCCCTGCCTACCTGCGACTGAAAACTAGCATTTTGTTAAAAGCGGCGTATAGAATCATTTAATTCCGTACTAAACGACAAAATTTGCGCGACAAATTAAAAGCATTTGCAGATGACAAATAAAATGTAGCTGAAAAGATGATTTCTGTCTTTGATAGGAGAAACAAAAAAACATTGTTGGAAAAGGAGAAAATGCTGGTTACCAGCAGTTTTTCCTTTTCCCACAATGTTTTCAAAAGCCATCTGCTTCAGGTCGATTAAACTCGAGATTCTGTGGCAAAGAATTAATCAAACAAAAAGAACTGTAAAATACTTTCCTTTCTACAGTTTGTATTGAAATCAAGCAGTTTCAAAAAAGGTCTTTCACCAAATTGTGTTAAATTTTCAAGTTTTCTGTTTTCATACTGAGTAGGGCCTATTCTTCCTTTTCATATTTCAGTTGACTTTAGAAAGAAAATACATGTACCAAATAAATATATCTCTGAAGAATATCTATGTAGGGGGTCAGACGTTTGTATGAATTTCATTTGGGTAGCATAAGAAAATGGGGTCTTTTTCTGGTACTAGTACTCTTTATAGAAAATTATCTTTATAGTGACTCCGTGTTTTTTTAACACTTTAAGAAGAAAGTTGATATTTTGTAGAGAAAATTGTTTATGACTCGACTTTTAATCGGGTTTTGGGACCGTGGAAGGGACAAAATACCACAAAACTAATTTGTCATCGCCGGGATTCGAACTTGCGATCACCAAAAGCATGTTCAAGTGACTTTATCAACTTAGCTATTGGCGCGACTTCCTGTTTAATGTATTTGAAATGAAACTATCCCTTGTTGACAAATCTAGGGTTCAGTGCTTCCGGTGAGGCTCGGGCTCGGGGCCTCCAGGTAGCGAGACCTTACCACTGAGCCGGACATTTCATACCAAATTAGAAACCTAAAAAATTATTTTTTCCAATATATTTACATCGTTTTTTTGTTTTAATAAATCTATGGACTGCGGTCAATATTTGCTTCCTAGAAACCTATATTTACCTGGTACTCGTGCCAAGATGTTGGTAGTTCCAAAACGTTGACCCAACTCGCCACGTGGTTCAAATCAAGGACCTGCGGGTTGGGAGACTCACTCCCCACTCTTGCATTCCTATCTCCGGGTAGTGTAGTCGGTAGCGTACAGGACTTCAGACCGGGGGGGGGGGGGTCGCTAGTTCGAATCCCAAGCCCTGCAAATTTCTTTCCGAGGAATGATGATAGTCACTGCGACAGATTTCATTCCTCTTTCATCGCTGATCATTATTTGACGATGTTGATGTTGGAAAGCAGCCAGTGGCCTGGGAAGAATATTGTGCGAAGCACTGGTACGAGATACGTCAGGAAAGCATGAATAGCTGTACTGGCCGCCGCTCTGTAACTGAAATAATGTTAAAAACGGCCTTTAACACCAGACAAACAAACAATTCCTGTCTCCGACACAACACACAAGATTGTCCCTATTTTAAATGTCACGACGCCTCGCAGTGGTCCAGCAGAGCCACTATGTATATTGATTGATTTTGTTTTCTTCACTTTTTAATCTATCAAGTCAAACATTTAATTGATTTGTAAGTAGGCTACATTACGCTCACCCTTATTATCGTACCCCCTCTATCTTTACTGAGACACCAAATTGAAGTTTAAAGATACATCTATACTCGATTCAGCCACATTTTTAAACCCATTTCATCTTTATTTTATCAAACTATAAAAATGATTGTATCTTCATGCCAAATGTTGCCCCTGACTGTTGCAGGTTGCAGATTACGACCGATACAAAATGCATTTCATTTTCTGGAGGCCATCAAAGAAGTAACTGTTGTGACGTTTCCGATTTTCAATGGAGGATTTGCGAAAAAGGTGTTCATCCCCTACACCATATACGAGTATATCGGTAATTCATCTATGTTTACACAGCTGACTAAATTCTGAACCATTCTATAGTCTATAAAATTTTAACAGAGTTTTTTTCCCCTCAGGTTGTAAGGATACATCTTTACACTTTACCAAGGGACAAAATAAACGAATCGTCAATCGCGAAAGCATTTTTACCCGACACATTTTAATGAGGATCTTGTGATTGGATTTGTTCTTGATAGAGATGAAAACAATGTGGGAAAGGAAAAAATGCGGTTTACAAGCATTTTCTCCTTTTCCCAAATTGTTTTCAAAAGCTTTCCCTTTCAGAGTGAAAAAAGACAGGATTTTCTGGTTAACCTTTCAGACATGTGACGTTAAAGGCTAAATGCTTTTTTTTTTATTTTACTTTTGCCCGAGAGTAATTGATCTATAATTCTGAACTGTTTACTGCCACATTAAGACGTGTAATATCACGTTTTTCTTGTGGCTTTGTGGAAAAGCAGCCTGTGGCTTGGAAAGAAAATTGTGCGGAGTACTGGTAAACGAAAATCCAGGAAGACATGGATAGGTGCACTGGCCGCCGCGTTATAACTGAAATGTTTAAAACGGCGTTAAACACCATCCAAATCAATCCAAATCAATCCAAATCAAATCAAATCAAATCAAATCAATCAATCAATCAATCAATCAATCAACCAATCAACCTTGTGGCCGTAGCGAGAACATGGCACATTTATGTACATCGAGCCATTAACACTTTGTCGACGACAAAAACCTGCTTCAATATTGTTCTGTTGAAAATTTAACTTTGACCCCATTCCTTACAATTTCAAGCACATAAAAAGCAGACGAATAAAAAGAAAACTGACATTTTGACACCATTATATACAGGTTTTTGTAAATCAAAGAAACTTTCATATGTTTTCATCCTTTACTGGACAATCCCGTTTTTGTACGACCTTTAGACTGATTGATTGATTGTATGGTGTTTAACGCCGTTTTCAACATTATTTCAGTTATATCGCTGCGGCAAGTGTACCTATCCATGCTTTCATGGAGTTTCTTTTAAACAGCAATCTGCACAATATTTTTTCCAAGCCACTGGCTGCTTTCCCACATAACCATCGTTAATGCAATGGTCAGCGTTGAGAGAGGAATGAATCCTGTCGCAATGACTATTATCTATCCTTGGAAAGAAATTGGCGGAGCCGGGGACCGAACCAGCAACCCTCTGTTTTCAAGTCCTGTATGCTACCGACTGAGCTACCAGGGCTCGGCAAGGATCTTGAGGCTGAGAGCTTTTAAAAACGTTGTGGGAAAAAAAAGTTTTTTTTTTACGCTGTTAGAGATTAAAACCATCTTTCATGCAATAATTAACTTGTCGTCTGCAAATGCTTTATATTCGGACGAGTCTAAAACGTTGTCGTCTGGTAAAGAGTTAAAAGCATTAACGCTTTAACAGACGACAAAATTTTAGACCTGTCCAAATAGATAACATTTGCAGACGATAAATCAGATGTGGTTCAAAGTATTTGAATTATTTCTGAAAGAGTAGAAAACGTTGTGAGAGAAAGGAGAAAATGGTGGTTACCACAATGCTCCTTTTCCCACAATGTTTTCAAAAGCTCTTCCTCCCTCAAGTTCCTTAAAACTTGGGATTGCTTGGTAAAACATTAAAATATTCAAGTTAATTCTAAACCTGTTTAAAAGTTTAATGAAACTTTCAAGATGATATTTAAAACCCAAATGTTGTTATTTCAATGCTATTTTTTGGGGTACAAAGTATCTTCTGACCGGACAGTGTGGGTCGAAGATCAAACTGCACGATCTTTGCAGTCTAATCTTGATCTACACAGTCCGCAAAAGGTCCTTGAGTCGCGCTTCGCACCCAAAGCAGGGTTCCCGCTGGGCTTCGCATTTGGCGCCATTTGCGACAGATTTTTAAATGCGGCGCAAGAAAATGCCGATTGGCGAACATGACTGGCGCCGATATTTCTCATATCGGGATGCCGTACATTTTGATACTGGTCCCCTTCACCGCAATGCGTGGATGCATCACCCCCAATTCATCGATAAATTTGAAGTTAACCATCAGGAATAAACTACGGCATCGACGTAATCCAAATTACTTCACAAATCGATGTCATTTACACCTGACTATCCGAAAATACTTACACTTCCGATAATATAAACTTCCGGCTAGACTATATACAAAACTTGTCAGTTAATTTGGGAAAACTGTAAGAAAGTGAAAGTATCGAAGACCAGTGTCCCATATAAATGATAAATGTTACTAAATGTCGAAATGAATCATAATCGCAGGTAAAATCGATAGATTCTGTATTAATATATAGCCGGTTTCTGAAATGCCGACCGCGTCGGCACTGACTAAAACCCGGACGGATATGTTATCGTCGTCCTCGAAATTTTCTATGTCGTTTTTCCTGCCCACCTTTCGAAACACTTGTTTGGTTTTTAACATTTTAACTTCTGTATATTTCAAAATGTAAATAGACTAAAATAGTCCCCTCATGAAAAAAATTTTCCAGATCTACAAATTTCTCTAAATGAGCAATTTTTACTTTTGTAAAAAATTTTCTCATATTGACTTTGTTGTTTGGTTTGTACAATTTAAACTTCTATCTGTTTCATAAAAGTCTCTCTTTAAAACTTTGTTACAGTAGGAGAAATTGTTATCAATGACCTAGTTCTGCTTTTGTCACAGTGGTTTTACAAACATTAATGACAGATCTACTTGAACTTAATACATAATGATTTTTTGTTGTTAACAAAACTAATTTTTGGAATATATTCACACAATCAACATATATACAAGTAATTAAATCTGATAAAAACAAATGTTTTCTTGTTTATATTATTGCTCATGACACAACCATGCAATGATAATTTATTGACTAATTCTTGATTATGCCCGACCTACTGTACATTCATTTTAAAATTAGTGCCAACTGGCTCCAATTATTTCAATCTGGCGCAAACTTTTCTCATTTGGCGAAAGTGATGGCGCAAGAAAAAAAGCAGCCAGAGGGAACCCTGCAAAGGATAAACAGATTCAAATTAAGTACTTATAATTCCGCTTTCAACATAAAATGTTTGCTCGTCTTTGTTCGATTTTGATTGAAGGAAACTTTACACCCTTCGTGTGACAAGCCTTACTTTGTTTGCTTTTGCGAACAGTCTAGATCAAGATCAGATTGCACAGAACGTGCAGTCTGATCTTGGATCTAACAGTCCAATAGTGTGAGATGCTCTGTCTAAGAAAACATCAATACTTCACGAACTGGGTATTTTTCCCGCACTGAAAAGTCATTTCAATTGTATTACAGTATAAGCGTGACTAACAAATGCATACAAGACTTCCAACCTCTAGACGGCCGAATAAAAGTTACTTACACTAGTTTAGAAATAATACCAAAATAATAGAAATTATAATATCCCAAATGTTTCAGCAAAGCTGACAGTGTAGATCAAAGATCATACTGCACGTTTTTGCAGTCTGATTTTAATCTATAATGGCCGCAAAGGAAAGTAAAGTTGCACAAGGTGTTCTTTGGGTTGAAATCGGACTCACTTAACTCTGAATCTTACACCTTTTCATATGATTTTTCAAAGTAATTTTCTCTTACAAGTATTCAAATAATAAACAAAACGATAATTTGGCCGATGAAAACTTGAGACAATAGGTGAAGAACAATATAGTCTGGGAAAAAATTGTCTTGCACTGAGCGGTCTGGAAAAAATCATGGGCGCAGATTAGACGTTATGTGTTAACTTGGGTGTCGCTAAGGGCTCTATCTGCCCATGGGGTTATCTCGCCCTGTTAATTGGGTCTTAGTTTATTTGAACTGCGATCTTTCATTTTTCAAGAAGTTATTTATTGTATCAGTTAGTTTTACTTTGATATGACCTTCATTAACATATCTCCTTTAGAAAACGATTTTTAACCATGCGGTCGATCACTAAAAACGCTGTGGCAAATGCGATCTTTCATTTTTCAGGCTGACCTGTGTCGAAATCATTTGCTTTTGGAAAATTTCTTGTATTTCTAAGGACCATTCTACCTCAGAATTCAGTCAATTGTTTTACAGAATGGACTTTATGAAACCATAATTATGTGATGACTTGCTTGGTATAATACATACATCACGAAGATTCATTAAACCCTCTTTTGCCAGAGCATAGCTCACATATAACTGTCAGTTTGATATTTCAAATTTGTCTGCTGCTAGGGAGACAGATAGGTTAAGAAGAAAAGGAAATTGCTTTCAACAGTACGGAAAACATTTTGAAACAAGAGGGCCATGATGGCCCTGGATCGCTCACCTGAGTCAATAGGCGAAATTCACTCCACATGCATAATTCAATTTCTGACCAATTGTCAGGTCAATTGAGCTTAAAATGTGGCCTCTAGAGCGTCCACAAGGAATTTCCGTAAGTTGACCTAGTGACCTAATTTATCACCCCACGTGACCCAATTTAGAACTCATAAAAAAATTTATCAAGACAAACATTCTGAAAAGTTTTAAAGTTAATTGAGCAATAAATGTGGCCTCTAGAGTGCCCACAAAGTATTTCTTAAATTTGACCAAGTGACCTAGTTTATGACCCCAGGTGACCCAATTTCAAACTCACCCAATATTTCATCAAGACAAACATTCTGACCAATTTTCAAGTCAATTGAGCAAGAAATGTGACCTCTAGAGTGCCCTAAAGGTATTTCTTTAATTTGACACAGTGACCTAGATTATGACCCCAGGTGACCCAATTTTGAACTCATCCTAGATTTTATCATGACAAACATTTCAACCAATTTTTAAATCAATTGAACAATAAATGTGGCGTCTAGAGTACCCACAAGGTATTTCTTTAATTTGACCTAGTGACCTAGTTTATGACTCCACATGACCCAAAGTCAGACTCATGTGAGATTTTATCAAAACAAACATTCTGAACAATTTTCAAGTCATTTGAGTCCTAGATGTGGCCTCTAGGGTGCCCAAAAGGTATTTCTTTAATTTGATCTAGTGACCTGGTTTATGATCCCAGTTGACTCAAATTCAGACTAATGTGAGATTTCATCAAGACAAACATTCTTACCGATTATCAAGTCAATTGAGCACAAAATGTGGCCTCTAGAGTGCCCTAAAGGTATTTCTTTAATTTGACCTAGTGACCTAGTTTATGATCCCAGTTGCACGAATTTATAACTTATCTGAACGTTTATCAAGACAAATACTCTGAATAATTCTCAAGTCATTTGAGCAATAAATGTGGCTTCAAGAGTGCCCACAAGGTATTTCTTTAATTTGACCAAGTGACCTAGTTTATGACCCCAGGTGACCAAATTTCAAACTCATCCGATATTTCATCAAGACAAACATTCTGACCAATTTTCAAGTCAATTGAGCAAGAAATGTAGCCTCTAGAGTGCCCTAAAGGTATTTCTTTAAATTGACCTAGTGACCTAGATTGTGACCCAATTTTGTACTCATCCTAGATTTCATCAAGACAAACATTTTAACCAATTTTCAAATCAATTAAAAAATAAATGTGGCCTCTAGAGTGCCCACAAGGTATTTCATTAATTTGACCTAGTGACCTAGTTTAAAATCCCACATGACCCAAATTCAGATTCATGTGAGATTTTATCAAGACAAACATTCTGACCAATTTTCAAGTCAATTGAGCAAAAAATGTGGCCTCTAGAGTGCCCACAAGGTATTTCATTAATTTGACCTAGTGACCTAGTTTATAATCCAAGGTGACCCAAATCCAAACTCATCCAAGATTTTATCAAGACAAACATTCTGACCAAATTTCAGGTCATTTGAGCAATAAATGTGGCCTCTAGAGTGCCCACAAGGTATTACTTTAATTTGACCTAGTGATGTAGTTTATGACCCCAGGTGACCCAATTTCGAACTGACTGAACATGTTGTGCTCAGGTGGGCTAACAAACTTAGAACAGGTTCACTACATACCAAATAACAAAGCTCTATGCCTTCCAGTTTTAGAAAAGAAGAATTTTAAAGTTTTCCTTCTTTGTTCCTATGTTCAAACTTGTGACCCCCGGGGCTAGGCCAGTTTTGACCCCAGCAGCATCATTTGGACAAACTTGGTAGAGGTCCACTAGGAGATGCTACATACCAAATATCAAAGCTCTACACCTTCCAGTTTTAGAGAAGAAGAATTTTACAGTTTTCCTTCTTTGTTCCTATGTTCGAACTTGTGACCCCCCGGGGTGGGGCCAGTTTTGACCCCAGGGGCATCGTATGAACAAACTTGGTAGAGGTCCACTAGGAGATGCTAGATGCCAAATATCAAAGCTCCACGCCTTCCAGTTTCAGAGAAGAAGAATTTTAAAGTTTTCCTTCTTTGTTCCTATGTTCGAACTTGTGACCCCCGGGGCGGGGCCAGTTTTGATCCCAGCGGCATCATTTGAACAAACTTGGTAGAGGTCCACTAGGAGATGCTACATACCAAATATCAAAGCTCTACGCCTTCTAGTTTCAGAGAAGAAGATTTTCAAAGATTTTGCTATTTTTTTCCTTTCTGTTGCCATGGCAACCAGAGTTATGGGTGGAATTCAATCTCTTGAACAACTTTGGTAGAGCTTCACCCAAGGAACATCCCTGCCAAGTTTCATCAAGATTGGCCCAGCGGTTTAGGAGGAGATGTTTAAAGGAATTGTGGACAGACGGACAGACGGACAGATGGACAGATGGACGCCGGACAACGACCGATCACAATACCTCACCTTAGCACTTCGTGCTCAGGTGAGCTAAAAAGGGGCATTATCATGTAATAAGTAAGTTCTCCTATGGTCCAAAACATTTTCAAATGCAGAATAAAACAGGGACATAAAAGTCGTTTGTTCATCAATGAGTTAGATATTGGACAATCTCTCTTTCTATAAATATAGATTGTGTTCCGATTCCCAACCACTGCGGTCTTGGTTCGAATCTAAGCTCTGCCAAGCTTTTCTAGGAGATTGGCGATAGTCATTGCTAAAGGATCCATATTTTTGACGATGTTTGTCAGGAGGGTAAGCAGCCAATGAATGAGTTGAATAGAGAGTCATGCAAAGTGTTACTAATATAAACTCAAAGAATGCAGTCGTATGTGTAATGGTTGATTAATTGTATGGCCGATTTCAACATTATTCCAGTTATACAGCGGCGGCCAGTGCACCTATTAATGCTTCACAAGAGTTTCTGTTACCTGTACTTCGCACCGTGAATTGATTGATTGATTGTATGGTGTTTAACGCCGTTTTCAACTTTATTTCAGTTATATCGCGGCGGCCAGTGCACCTATCCATGCTTTTGTGGAGTCTCTTTTACCAGTACTGCGCACAATTTTCTTTCCAAGCCACTGGCTGCTTTCCCACAATCATCGTCGAAACAATGGTCAGCGATGGAAGAGAAATGAATCCTGTCCCAGTGACTATCATCAATCCTCGGAAAGAAATTGGCCGAGCCAGGGGTCGTAGCCATGGATCGAACCCTGGACCCCGTGTTCTCAAGTCCTGCACGCTACCGACTGAGCTACCGTTGCTCGGCTTGGCTATGAATATTCTTCCAAAGCCACTGGTCGCTGGCCCATATAACCATGATCGAAATAATAATCAGCGGTGAGAGATGAATGCCTCCTTTCGCAATGATTGTTATCAATACAATTTTTGCAAACGTTTACAGCTCGACCGGGTAGCTCAGTGGTTAGCGAATATGACTCGTGAACTGGTGGTTTTGAGTTTGATACCCAGTTTGGGCGAATATTCTCTCTGGCGATTTTCGCCTCTCATCTCTGATGCATGTTAGAAAAGTATTGTCAGTGGCTTTGGAAAGGAAGTTGTGTCTGCTGGTGTGAGGAAGCCAGGAAACACATGCTTAGGTGCACTGACCGCCGTGAAATGACCTAAGCTGTTAAAACGGCGTTAAACTTCAATTCAATCAATCAATGAATCAATAAAGCAAACGTTTACAAAATACCCAAACTTTTGTCATTAATTTTATGTCAAGCAGCTCTTACGGTTTGTGACCTATACCACGTGATAAAACCGGTCATTTCTGACAGTTTAACCCTAACATCGCTGTAAAAATAAAAGGTGCATTTTCATTCTACAAATAAGACCATTATAATTGCAGTGCAAAGGTCGTTATTGTCCAAAATGTCTCAGCAAAGCGGACAGTGTAGGTCAAAGATCAGACTGCACGTTTTGTGCAGTCTGATCGTGATCTACACCGGCCGCAATAGCAATATAGTATTGAAAGGTGCTCTACGGATTAAACTAATATCTTGTTTTGACTGACCAACATACTTGACCATGTCCTAGTTTACAGACTTGACAACGGCTTAATTTTCAGCCCCCCCCCCCCCCCCACACACACACACACTGGTTTCATCGAATAGATTAATAAAACTTCTCTCCAGTCCGCGGATTTGTCCTTCCATAGGTCCGTCGATATGTCTGCTTGTTAGTCCGTCCTCCAAAATCTGAGTTCCGAGAAAACTAAAAAAAAAAAATCTTTTTCTTCACCTACAGGAATTTTCACATAGGAACAGCGACCCGCAGGGTTTGCTCAATGTTTCAGTTTTGGACAAAATTAATGGTCATTGTTTCCGAAAATCAACAACAACTGCCGATGACGACTGTTTGAAGTGTTTTACGGTGCTTTCAACATTATTTCAGTCATAGCACGGCGACAGCTTACATATTCATGTGTTTCCTTGGTTTCACCAGTACAAGGCTAGGGCTCTGAAGTGTCTTTCCCATGGACACTCCCACGAAAAACCCAACGGACCCAGTACGGCTCGAACCAGGGGCCTCCAGGTCACGAGCCCTACATTTTATCATTGCCACGCAGGACCTCTACCGAGGAAGACGCCTCTGGCTGGAAATTTTCAATAATTCATTCAGCAGTTTAAAGCTTTACCAAACGTTAAGATTTTAGACTCTTACAAATTGAAAGCATTTACAGACCATATAACAAATTTAGCTGAATTAATAGTAATGTCTGTGAAAGTGCAGAAAACTTTGTGGAAAAGGAGAAAATGCTGGTTACCAGCATTTTCTCCTTTTCCCACAAGGTTTTCAACTCAAGTTGTTTCCTCGGTGTCGTTAAAACTTTTAACTGTGTGGAAATGACTTAAGTATTACATATCTAACTCTGGAAAAAAAAAGTCTTTAAGCGTTGGCCAAGGACATATTTCATTGTGATCATGGCTGTTTTACGACGTGTCAGCATGTTTACAGAAACATTGTATGTCCCCAGCATCCTTATCTATATCCGGTGCATCGCGACCTTTAACCCTGTATCAGACATTTTCTTCTTTTCCCACAAGGCTTTTAAACTTAAGCCATTTCCCCGGCGTTGTTAAAACTCGGGATTATGTGGTAAAGAGTTCAGTTTTACAAATTGAGCTTGAGAAAAAAAATAAGCACTGGCCAAGGACAGATTCCATTGTGACAGAAAATTATGGCTGTTTTACAACATGTCATAATATTAACAGAAGCATTGTATGTCCCCAGCATCCTTATCTATATCCGGGGCATCGCGACCTTTAACCTTGTATCAAATAGTTCCGAATTGTAGTGGTCCTAAAGCAGAATGCTTTTGGAAAACATTACAGGAAAAGGAGAAAATGCTGGTCATCAGCATTTCTTATTTTTCTGCAATGTTTTCTACCTTTCTAAAGACAAAAATTATTTAATATGCCGTCCACTAATGCTTTCAATTTAAACTAGTCTATACAATCCTGAGTTTTAACGAACCTTGCGCGAAAAGCTTTTGAAAACATAGTGGGAAAGGAGAAAATGCTTGTAAGCAGCATTTTCTCTTTTTCCCACTATGTTTTCCACCCTTCAAAAAAAAATCAATTTTCGAGTCGTATACATTTTGTCGTTAGCAAGTGCTTTCAATATGGGCTAGTCTACAGCTTTGCGATGTGGTAAACAGTACTGTTCCATGCAAATGCAATCTCTAATGACCTCTACAATACTGGTACAGCAAGTTTTAGCCACCATATTCGTGTAGTCTGATCGTGATCTACTCTTTTCTTACCAAATTAATCATAAATGATTCACTTTACTGAAACCCGCTTGAAAGCAACACACGTATCTGCAACAATTTGGCTTGTAAACAGTTAACTCTTCACCAGAAAACAAAATTTTAGACACATCAAATTTGAGAGCGTTTGCAGACAACGAACTAAATGTGGCTTAACGAAATGGGTTGTATATTTCTACATTCTTAAAGAACGAAGTACAGTGTCCCGAGTTACTTATTGTATAGCTCAGTTTGTTATAACCCTTTAACGCACGATATAATTTTTGACTAGTCCAAATTGAAAGCATTTGCAGAGAACAAAGGAAATGTGGATCAAATGATGAACATTGTCTTTGAAAGGGTTGAGAACATTGAGGGAAAAGGAGAAAATGTTGGTTACCAGCATTTTCTCCTCTCCCACAATGTTTGCAGGACTTATTCCTCTGGGTGTTTAAAACAAAACTTGTGATCGTGTGGCAAAGGGTTAACTATTTCAGCGCCATAAGCGAAAACAGTCTTTTGTTGAAGGCTTCGATCAATATTAGACTGCACAGAACGTGCAATTTGATCTTGGATCTACGGGTATACTGTCCGCTTGTGTTAATCTAGCCTCTAAAATAGAAATGAATAATGCTCTGTGAAAAGAGGGCTTCACGCATCTGCAAAAACGTATCGACCCAGATCAGCCTGCGCAGTCCACGCAGGCTGACCTGGGTTGAAACTATTTGCCATTCATAAATTTTCTTTATGTCTAACACCTAAATGTTTCTGAAGGTAGAATGGTCCGAATTGATTGTATGGTTGTATAAGTGTTTTAACGCCGTTTTCAACATTATTTCAGTTATATCGTGGCGGCCAGTGCACCTATCCATGCTTTCCTGGAGTTTCATTTACCAGTACTCCGCACAATATTCTTTCCAAGCCACTGGTTGTTTTCCCACAAAATTGTCTGAAGGGTTGGGCGATAGACAGGGCTAAGGTTTGGATAATACTCTATAACGATCAATCCAGGTGTTCTCATTAATAACGCATTTTGAGCAAATTTCGTTGACACTGATCTATTCTGTTGTGTAATTTGGTACTAAATTTAGCTTAAGGGCCCCGTTTCACACACACACACACACACACACAAACAAACAAACAGTTAAAGTCTTTTATTTTGTCCAAATCCGCTAACGGACCCAGTTTCTGACATAAGTTCAGTTCGTTATTCCAGAAACATTAACAGCCTTTAAGTAACATTCTCAAATGCTGTGTTGACACAACGTGGATTTAGGTATTTTTTTTTTTTGTGAAACCGGGCGCCGGTTCTACATTTTGTGCATTTGAGTTGAATGAATGGTGTTTTCAGATGCTTTCCTTACTTTTTCATTCATACTACACCGATGGCTTTTTTTATACGTTTCCTTGTTGTAACTTTACCGGGTTAGGTTCTGCTGTGCCTTGACCAAGGAAACTACGGCATAGGTTCCAGTGTCCCGAGTGAGGATCGAACCAAAACTCCTGGATAATTAATCCTGCACTTTTAAACACAAATCGTAAGGATCGAAACAACTTTTTATGAATCCACTTTCTCCACCTGTCTGTAGGACATGCATTCCAAATAAAGAAACAGCGTGGAAGGAGCAGCATTAGGCAAAACCTACCGATTTTCAATCGATCAATCCCTTATCACACGAGCAAAATGTAAACTTTTCCAAATTAAAAGCATTTTGCAGACAAAAATTTAATTAAGGCTCAAATGATGGAATTTGTCTATGACAGGTTGGGAAAACATTGCGGAAAAAGGAGAAAATGCTGGTTACCGGCATTTTCTCCTTTTCCCACAATGTTTTCAAAAGACTTCTTTCGAAGGGTCTTAAAAATTCGGGATTCTGTTGTACAGGGTTTAAAGTTATCGGTGTGATACCCATAAACGGAAACGGGCAAACGTCCGATTCATGAATACATAAATAATACAAATCTAATCAATAATCTATATTTTCTTAATGGTATGGGATCCTATTGCGTATAACGACTTTGTTTACAAGTACTTTTAGCCGTTAAAATCATAATCCATTCTAGAAAGACAAAATTTAGACTCTAATTCACAACATTTCTGCACACCACAAATTAATAAATTGGACAAGTGAAATTCTGTTCTTTGATAAGGGTGAAAACGTGGCAAAAGGAGAAAATGCTGTTTACGATCATTTTCTACTTTTCCCACCATGATTTCAAAAGCTTTTCCCCCCAGGGTCGTTAAAATTCGGCCAGTAAGGAACATTTATTTGTTGGCAGTCGAATGAGGTCGAGTTAGTATATTTGGCGCTGAAAGAGTCAACGCCTTTCCAACATTATTTTAGTTATATCGCTGCGGCCAGTGCACCTATCCCGGCTTTCCTGGAGTTTCTTTTAATTGTACCTAGCACAATATTCTTTGCAAGCCACTTGCTGCTTTCCCACATAGCCATCTTCGAAACAACTATCAATGATCCTTTAACAATGAATTTTAACAATCACAGGAAGAAAATTCGCCGGGCTAGAGATTTGAACCAGGCCTCCCTAGTGCGAGTTCAATGTCAGGAAGGACAATGTCGTCACCACGCGGCGCTTCATTCGCCAAAATCCCAAACAGTGGCGTCTCGAATTTCAAAATAATGTCTGCATATTAAATAGAAGAATGACACTCGATTCAGATGAACATTTGACCCGTGATGACTTCTAGGATAATGAACATATCTAATGGTGTGAATTCGTCTTTTAACCATTTCACGCATACAAGGGTAGTATTCATAATATCGTTAATTCTAAATTCTAAGCCAAGGAATCTGATTGGCTGAAGCCTAAATTCTCATCCAGATGGATTTTAAGAGTCTTAAAATTCAGAACTGGAATTAAATCAAGATTGACTGATTGTATGGTGTTTAACGCCCTTTTCAACATTTCAGTTATATCGCGGCGGCCAGTGCACCTATCGATGCTTTCCTGGAGTTTCTTTTACCAGCATTCCTCACAATATTCTTTCCAAGCCTCTGGCTGCTTTCCCACTTAACCATCGTCGAAGCAATGGTCAGCGGTGAAAGAGGAATGAAATTAAATCAAGAATAGTCGGTAAATATGGCGGGGCCCGTACTCACCAACCATTCTTAAGAATATTCCAAGTCTAGTTCTCCAAAATTTTCTAAATTTGAAAGTAATAACATCTGATTGGATAAACCAAATGATTGGCCAAACAATTTGGTTTAGCCTATCAGAAGTTGTGTTACTTTCAAATTTAAGAAATTCTGGAGAAGACCAAGAATAGTTGGTGCAGTATTCACAAATAGTTCAGGTTTTGTCCTTATTCTAAATTTTACTTAAGGCATTTGACTTCAGTTAATCAGATTGTTAGTTTTAGAAAGTAGAATAAGAATTGAATTAAGAATGTTTGGTAGAATAGATTTGTTCCGATCGTCTTTTGAAGTCTATGTCGTAGAAAGTTTGAGGACAATGGAAAATATTGAGCAATCCTTAACTGTTAGCGTAAATTTGTCTTTGTTAGGAAGAATACATCCGCCCGGGTAGCTCAGTGGTTAGTGTATCTGACACAAGACCTGGTGGTTGCGAGTTCGATACCCGGTTGGGGCAAACTTTCTATCCCGCGATTTAAAACGTCTCACCTCTGATACATGTGAGAAAAGTAGTCAGAGACTTAGGAATTCTGTGCCAGTTCTGGTGTGAGAGGGCCAGGAAACACATGCATAGGTGCACTGACTGCCGTAGTATGACCTAAGCTGTTAAAACGGCGTTAAACTCAAATACAATCAAATAACAGGAAGAATCCGGCAAACATTTTCATTCTTAGAAAAAACACGGCGGAAAGTCTGTTTTACTTAACTCAAAAGCTAAAAAGTGTTCTTCTATTACACAGCCGAGCCCCGGTAGCTCACTAGCTCAGTCGATCGCGTACAGGACTTGAGAACAGAAGGTCGCTGGTTCGATCCACGGCTCGACCAATTTCTTTCCGAGGATTGATGATAGTCATTGCGACAGGATTCATCTGTGCTGAGTACTATAGTAAAAGAAACTCTGGGAAAGCATGGATAAGTGCACTGGCCGCCGCGATATAACTGAAACAATTGTGAAAACGGCGTTAAACACCATACAATCAATTTTTAACACAATGTCTTGCTTTGAATTATAAAGATTAAGTGATCAGAATTCACTTAAACATTCTCTGTAGGTATTTTGTTTTCAAGAATCCAATTCCTTATAGTTATAGATTGTCAAGAGACGGGATTATTTTGGTACATGGCTAAAGTAATACGACACCATTGTTCTGTATTTATTTTTGTCCTCTTGTTTATTTATATCCACAAAAATTAACCATTTGATAAATAAGAAGAGACAAATCCTAACCTTTAGCCTGCTAAAAAAGGGAAATGAAACTTTAAAGTCGATAGTAAAAATCCCAAATAATTCTGTTTCAAAAGTTTTTTTTTTTGGGGGGGGGGGGAGATATCCCCTTATCGGACAGTGTAGATCTAAGATCAGACTGCACGTTCTGTGCAGTCTGATCTTAGATCTACACTGTCCGCAAAAGGTCCTCGAGTCGCGCTTACCAGCCTAAGAGTTAGATATTAAAGTAGATCTAGCACGAAAATGTAGTTTGTTTATTTCTCGGTCACAATATTTTTAACAATTGATCCTTTATCGTATACACACAACTTCTTTAGAGCCCTGAAAAGGTCGCTTTTAAAAAACACCTTTTCCTGCGATGTTTTCGCATAATAAAAAAAAAACAGACATTATCTTATAAGTTGTTGATTTGTTTGTTTGAATGGTGTTTTACGCCGCTTTCAACATTAATTCAGGTGTATCACGGAGTCAGCTCACATTATCATGTTTTTCCTCGGTTTTACCAGTACTAGGCTATGGCTCTGAAGTGTCTTACCTAAGGAAACTCTTGTGAAAAACCCAGTGGAGCCAGTAAGGCTCGAACCCGGGGCCTCCAGGTCACGAGTCCTACTCTTTACCATTGAGCCACACAGGACCCCTAAGTTGTCGAGCTGCACGGTGCCTTGCTCAATGACAATTTCACGAAAATAGCGCCGCCAGCGAGGACTGAACCTAGGTTTTCTAATGAAATTGGAATACGTTAACAAGTGAGCCACGGAAGGCCCGTTTTGAATATCTATATGTAAACCATGCTTTGGCAAAAGGGGGGTTTAATTCCTGTCCGTGGTGTATTATACCGAGCAAGTCATCACACAATCATGTATTCATTAATTCATTTTGTCTAACAGTCGACTGAATCCTAAGGCTGAAGGGTCCTTGGACACGCAGAAAATTTACACGTTTGGTAACGCGTAAATGTTTGTACGATGTTTATGCCGTTTTCATCAACAATTCAGTAATACTGCAGCGGCCAGGGCATATATCCGTGCTTTCCTCGAGTTTCTCTTACCAGCAATATTCTTCTCAAACTACTGGCTGCTTTCCCACATAACCATCGTCGAAGCAACGATCAGCAGTGAGAGAGGAATGAATCCTGTCACAATAACTATTACCAATCCTCGGAAAGAAACCGGCTGAGCAATGGATTCTAACCAGGGACCCCCTGTTCTCAAGTCCTGCCTATTGCCGACTGTGCTACCGGGGCTCGGCGGTAAAGAGTTGACTTTTAATCTGCTAAATAGCTTAAATGAAACTGTCGAACCTACATGGTATCATCGAATCATTTAAAATCGTGATAAATCGAAGTTCGCGGTTATTTTGTTTTCCTTATAAGTTACATGATACTTTAACGAAATCGAAGCTGATGATGCGCGATTTGTTGATATTATAATGGTCTGCTTGATTGATTGTATGATTGTATGGTGTTTAACGCACTTTTCAACATTATTTCAGTTATATCGCGGCGGCCAGTGCACCTATCCATGCTTTCTTGGAGTCTCTTTTACCAGTACTCCGCACAATTTTCTTTCCAAGCCACTGGCTGCTTTCCCACATAATCATTGTCGAAACAATGGTCAGCGGTGGGAGAGGAATGAATCCTGTCGCAGTGACTATCATCAATCCTCGGAAAGACATTGGCCGAGCCAGGGGTCGTAGCCAGGGATCAAACCCTGGACCCCGTGTTCTCAAGTCCTGCACGCTACCGACTGAGCTACCGGGGCTCGGCTATAATGGTCTGCAAAAATTAGAGAAAATGAGGTTTAAATAGGCAAATCAGACAAATAAAGTTTCAAAATTACCCGTGCAATTTTAGTTAACAAACATTGTAGTACTGGTGTGAGAAAGCCAGGAAACACATGGCTGCATCACTGACCGCCATGAAATGATCTATGCTGTTAAAATGGCGTTAAACTCCAATACAAACCAAACAAACATCGAGGCTTCCTATCGCGAATGTCGTTGTGACAAGGATAAAAACCTGAATGTTATTTCAATTTTTTTTTTTTTGATAAAAAATATCTCCTTATCGGACAGTGTAGATCCATGATCAGACTGCACGTTCTGTCCACAAAAGGTCCTTGAGTCGTCCTTCGCAGCCTACAGGAGAAGCGTAAAATCTGTATAAAAATTTGGTCAACGATTCAGTAATTAACATATACCCGAGTTAGAGTCTTTTGTCGCATTGATAAGGCCAAAGCAAAAAAAACAACCCTTCAAGGACAAATTGTTTTGGTATTATACACAATGCCTTTAATCCTTTACCAAACAGTTCCATGTTATACGAACCCGATGAAGAAACCTTTTGAAAACATTGTGGAAAAAGGAGAAAATGCTAGTAACCAGCATTTTCTCCTTTTTCCACCATGTTTTCTTCCATTTGAAAGACATATTATTATCATAGCTACATTCAATTTGTTGTCTGCAAATACTTTTAATATGTACCAGTCAATGAGTTTGTTAAATTGTTAAGTATTAATATTTATTATGCCTAAAGAATTGAGTGAATATTTTCTGACAGTACACAAAAAGCAATTTTTGCAATTTCAAACGGCTTTCTGGCAACGAAGTTTCCCAAGACGTCAGACAGTGCAGGTAAAAGATCAGATTGTAGGTTCTGAGCAGTCTGACCTTAATCTACACTGTCTTTAAAAGCAACTAGTGTTGTTACTGGCTTCCCTAAGGGTTTTATAATTAGACATACAATTGCGTTATATTTTGTATAGATCTAACTTGTTTCAAACGCAAAGGAGATTTACATTTTTTTTACGTTGTATGTGAGCTTGTTTATTTCTCGAGTCTTTTTATTTTTTTTGTGGTTTCTTTTAGTGGCTGGAAAGCAATTTTTACAGAGAGTGAATTGGAAACATTGGTAAAGTATGGATATTTCAATAACCTTAGTTAGCTTATTGATCGATTGGTAATAAATTGTAATTTCACGTATATCTGAAAATTCTTATAAACTTAGCCTATGAAATCATGAAAAAAAAGTAAGACATTTTACATCGTGGAAAAAAGATTTATGTATTGCATTTAATTTTTTTTTTTCTGAGTGCCTCAACATAGTGGACAGTGTAGATCAAGATCAGACTGCACGTTCTGTGCAGTCTGATCTTGATCTACACAGCAACGCTTGACCAACTTATTCTTAAGAATGGCGCTACAAATGTCAATCCTGGATTAACTGAAAAAATATATCAATAACAAGGGCTTTAAGTGCATATTTCATGTGATGTGCATTTCATTTGTGTTCGTTCCACTGGCAGTAATTTTTTGAAACTTTTTTGTTCAAAGTTGTAGAGATATGTAAAATGAACTACGGAATATCATGTTGTATAAGATTTTCTACGGCTTGTATTGCACTTTCCTTTTATCTTTTTTTTTTTTTTGACCTGGAGGTTTACTCATATTTTTTTGGCAAGACAGTTAATTTCTTATCATCTCACAGAATACGAATGAGAGGATCGAATTGTTTTTATTGATACATGAAGATGTTGATGATGATATTTTTACTACCACTACTTCTACTACATCTAGCACTACAATTATCTTTAGTATTATTCCCATTCCTAATTCTTTTAGTATTAATATTACTACTACTACTTCTACTACTACCACCATTATCACTATTGTCACTACTTATGGCAGAGAAGCCCATAAAAGTGAAAATCGATATGCAATAAACTCTTTACCAAACGACAATATTCAGCCTTGTCTGAATTGAAAGCATTTGCAGACGATAAATCCATTGTTATTCAAAACATCAACATTCTATTTCAATGGGTCGAAACATCTTCCTTTAAGTAGTTGAAAGTCGGGATTTTTCGGTAAAGAGTTTAACAAACGTCATTTTACTTCCGACCGTGTCGTATTTCGAACGGAGACAAACATTTAACATTTCTTTCACTCATACGCGTTTTGCACTTCTGAAACCTACGTAAAATCAAAACGACTTGGGCCTTGGGCAGTGTCTAGGTTTTTCTTAAATTGTCAATATATTCAGTCGGTGTTTGTTAAACCTTAAAGGTTATTACCTTTAAACCCCTTCATTTTAGAACGGACAAAAACTACCATAGCAGGCAAAATGTCCGCCGCCGCGAATTCCGCTCACAATGTAACAATTCAATCTACAAGTACGTCTATCACACTTCAACACCAAACGAGCCCTGCTTTCACGGCCTATAGCATATGTTCTCCCCTCATAATGTTTTCTACCCAACCAACGCCGAATTCCGTAATATGATCCACAACTAAGTTTGTCGTTTACATGTGCTTTCAATTTTGACAAGTATAAAGGTGCACGGTTTGGAAAAATGACAAAATCATGATTGACAGCTCGGGTCAATGCTCGACGGCAACTTCACTGAATTTACTCTTTACCACACGAGAACAGTTTTGACTTGCTCAAATTAAAAGCACTTGCAAACGACAAATCAAATATGGCTAAATTGATGCGATTCGTCTTTGAAAGGATAGAAAACATTGCGAGTAAAGGAGAAATTGCCGGTTCTTTTTGTCTTTTTTTTCCCTACAATGTGTTGTAAAGAAAGAATTTTTCACGGTCGTTATAACTTGGGATTATCTTATATTGGATTAACTAACGCCCACAAACGCCTTTCCTAAAAAGGTTTTTGTTTTATAGACACGAAGTAAAAATCGATTACTTGAATATTTCGGTCAGTTATTTGGTATTATTTTCTAAACGGACATACAGACGGAGAGAAATAGTTTATGAATAGTTCTAAAATCTCTTACAAGCGATAAGTCGTGATGCTACACTACTGTTTTGGAAAAAATAACGATTTATGTAAGCATAACAAAAAGGAAAATAACATATTAGTTCAGAGTTTATCACAGAACATTGCACCACCACCACCACCAACAACAACAACAACTACTATTACTACTTGTATTCTCACTACTACTTCAACTATTATCGCGTAGGAAAATGTTAATAATGCTGGAAAAGTGTGCTGTCGCCGAAATCTGACGAAAATACGATTAAAGGCTGTGAAAATAGCATTCAAACCAAGAGAAAGGAAAACAATGATAATCCACACCAATCTTCAGTTATTGTTTTATTTTAAAAAAAATACTTTTTCCGCGCTGACTTAAGCAATAATAATTATAAAAAAAAAATTTAAACTTTACACTAATACCAATTTATTCATCGAATAAGGAAAATAATCGATTATGACAAATTTGATTAACGAATTAGTAAGACGAGAAGAATAAAAAATCGTAGATTACGTCAACAATTGTATACAAAGGAGTGTACGATATGAATTATTAGGGTAATCAGTCATGCATTCGGTGTTTTGTTTCACTCGACTGTTGACAGCTCTTTGTGCAGTGCTTGTGAAGGTGTAAAAACAAGTAAAAAAGTTTAAATATTTGGATTAATGTACATGTAAGTGTAGATGCATATTGTAATTGTTTAAATATCACGTTATTAGTGGATATCAAATTGATATGGCAAATATGGCATCACTCCCGAGGGTTTTGATTTATGCATTGTTTGCATAGATTAAAGAATTGAATTTGATAAAATAGAATTCAGCAAGTTACGATAAAGTAATGTAGTTTGATTAATTAGCTGGAAATGGCAATTTACGTTGCTTTTGCGGACGGCGTAGATCAAGATCAGACTGCACAGAACGTTATAGTAAAGGTGTAAAAACGAAAGTGAAAGGCAGATTTCCTCCATCAAAATATCGAAGTGAAGTAACAGATGAAGTGTAAATAAAGTAAAGGTGTAAAAACGGAAGTGAAAGGCAGATTTCCGCCATCAAAATGAATTACGCGATAAAAAGTAGTATTGTTCGTAGAATTCAATAAATTGGGTAAAACAACTTTTACGAGATAACTGTAGTTTCTTACCGTAGTGAAACGTAACGAAGAAAGTAGACAAGGCCGCTAGTAAAATAAGATTCTTCGCATTATCAATGTAGGGATTATGGACGAGACATTATGGTCCTTGACCGGAAATGCTGCCCGCATAACCTCCCACGTATTTATGCAATAAAGAGAGTCATAAACTAAGAGGCCGCTCGTGAAAATCTGGTTTTGCAAATCCAATAATTGACAATTGTTTCCTTGCTACCTCAGTATCTTGTTTGTTAATCTTAGTTCACCACTTCCATAGTGATAAATCAGTCTAGACAATAGTGAAACCATTTGCAGACGACAAATTAAATGTGGTTCAAATAGTGGGCTTTGCCTTTCAAAAGGCCGAAATCATCTCGTGACGAGAGAAAAATTTTGTATCCTGCAGTTTCTTTCTTTCCCACAATGGTTTGTAAAGCTTTCTTCTTCTGGGTCGTTAAAACACAGGGTAGTTTAGGAAACAGTTAAACCAGGGATAGTTCAGAAAAAAGTTAAACCTGGGATAGTTTACGAAACAGTTAAACCTGGGATAGTTTAGGAAACAAGTTAAACCAAGGACAGTTTAGGAAACAGTTAAACCATGGATAGTTTGGGAAACAGCTAACCCTAGGGACAGTTTAGGAGACAGTTAAACCAGGAATAGTTTAGGACACAGTTAAACCAGGGATAGTTTAGAAACAGTTGAACCATGTATAGTTAAGGAAACAGTTAATTAAACCAGAGATAGTTTAGAAAACAGTTTACCCCTTTACCACACGACAAAATTTTAGACCTGTCCAAATTGAAAGCATTTGTAGATGACAGTTTTAACATGGCTCATATGAAATGATTTTTCTTTGATAGGGTATAAAAGATTGTGGGAAAAGGAGAAAATGCTGGTAACCACAATGTTTTCAAAAGCCTTCTCTTTCAGGGGCGTTAAAAGTCGTCATGGTGTGGTAAAGGGTTAAGCAAGGATAAACGTCATTTTACGATGATTATACGAGTATGTGCCAACGTTGTAATATTTTGCTTGTAGTAAACACAGCGGTCTTCCTACACGCATTTTCAGCTGTAAGTGTTCGATCAGATTCGTTCCTCTTAACTTAAAGTGCACCCTGTCATTTTAACCCTTAACCTTCTAAATAACTAAAATAAAACTTTCAAGGCGATTGTAAAAACCCAAATATTGCTTTTTCAAGTTTTTTTTTTTTCTACTGATCGGACAGTTCTGTGCAGTCTGATCTACACTGTCTGCCAAAGGTCCTTGAGTCGCGCTTAAAAGTTACTGACTTTTACGTACCATAGATTGATTGAATTGGAGTTTAACGCTGAGGTCATATCATGGCGGTCACTGCACCTACGCATGTGTTTCCTGGCTTTCTCACACCAGTATTGACACAATTTTCCAAGTTACAGACTACTTGTCTTTCTCACATGCATCAGCTAAGAGGCGATAAATCACCGAAAAGAAAGTTTACCTCAACCGGGTATTAAACTCACAATCACCAGGTCACCAGTCAGATACGCTAACCACTGAGCTACCCGGGCGGGCCGCAGGCGCTCAAATTTGTTTTTCGGACGTTCAGCAGCTCATCGTGACAGAAAGAATTTTTGCGGACAGTAAAGGTAATAATCGGACAACACAGAACATGCATTCTGATCTTGGATCTAAACTGTCCGATACGTAGATTTTTTTTCCACAGAAAAGAAATACGGAATCGCAATTTTTATTTTTGGGGGGTTTCTACCTTCAGCCTGATATTTTTCATTTAAATGATTCATCCTTTGGATTAATGAGAAAGAATATCTAAATTTTAATTACAGAATATCGATATCTTTCTGTATATGCTTATGATAAATACATGTATATAAACAGTTCATATCATATAGGCAATCATAAAATCTAAATTTCAAAAAAGGAGCTTACTAAATTGGTGAAATCAATCATTTTCAGTCGGACAGCGATCTGAATACTCGCAAAAAAACATTTAGAATTACAATAAAGGAAAAAAATGTGTGAAAGTCAGTTACACTTTTCTTTTATAAGAGGAACTCAAACATATTCCCTTCCGCTATATACTTCATTCAGATGATTTTGCTCGCCTTGCAGCAGATTGCTTTATGACAGTTGAAGAATCTGATCTTCCCGAAAACAAAAAAAATGATGGTATGGTGTTTGATTTATGTAAACATGAGAAAAGATTGTGGCAAAAAGGAATTTTTTGGTATTCTTCGACGATGGTAATGTGGGAAAGCAGCCAGTGGCTTGGAAAGAATATTCTGCCGAGTACTGGTAAAAGAAACTCCAGGAAAGCATGGATAGGTGCACCGCCGCTATATAGCTGAAATAATGTTGAAAACGGCGTTAAACACCATATAATCAATCAGTCTTGCCGAAAAAATCTTACCGTACCGGACGGTGTGGATCCAAAAGAGCTGGGCCCGGGCTTCCTTGTATCCGATTCTTTCTCTTGATTCTTCCACATTTACAGTCAATGCTAAATATGCCTATAGCACGGAGGGATCTGAAGCCCACGTGTTGTATAGTGTTTTCGTTGAAATGGGGACTGCAAAGAAAAATACGAGTATCAACCAAAAGAAGACATTAGATCTAATGGACATAAAGCAATATTTGGTGTAAATAAGGTCATTGCAAACCTAGATACATGTAGTACTGAACTGGTTTATCATCCATTTTACATATTCTAATTGGTGATCGCTGATACGTATGAAGTAAAACGCCATCTTTTTGTTCTATTTCAGGTAAAGATTAGGTATAAAATCGCAGATGGTACAGTACTTTCTTGACTACGAAGACCAAACATAGGAGAAAGGGTTTGTGAAAAGCGAAGATATTTGAAACCTGGACAACTTTTGTAGAATATAATTACACTCGCATGGACGCAGTAATCGTTAATACTTGAAAGTATCAGTTGGTTGATCTGCCAACAAATTTGGCTATGTGAACTATTTTTGAAATAAATCATACATACAGGAAATGTTTTGAGACAAAGTGATTCTGATTTATGTGTTGCTGTGTGTACAGCACTAAAATCAAATTGCTTTTGGCAATCACCACCACCAACAATAACAACAGACGACGACGAGGAGGAAGCGTCGTCATCAACCAGTTGTTTGGCCTAACCGTCGGAATCCGATGTATAAACTATGTTTGACGAGGACAGTACCAGAGGGAGCGACTCAGAGCTCATTTCGTCCCCATCCAACAGGTCCGTCGATCTAGGCTCGGATCTATTCAAAGCAGTTCTAAGTGACTATTTTCTGGAACGCAGTACCCGTATAAGTAAAGCTGAATACGATAGATATCAGGCGAAAAAGGATCAAAAGAAAGATGACGAAGATCACGTGGTATCGAAAAGTTGTGTCACGTGCCAAAACGTCCTCGCGCTGTGTAAATGTGACGTCGATCTATTGGACGGTGTTGAACAGAAACTCGGACAAAAAGTGCACTGGGCAGACGAAGTGTGGAAAAGACCTCTTATTACAATTTTTGACGATGATTCACCAAGTGAACGCTTAAATGGTGTAGAAAAAACAGTCAGACATCCTAAGCCAATACTGAAGCATAAAGCTACGTGTATCATTATTGTGTCAGAGTAAGGTTGTTGACGTTAAGTCTTACCGAAGGAAAAAAATCTGCGACTAGTCCATACTGAAAGCATTTGCACACCACAAAGTAAATGTGACTGAAAAATTGAAATTTATTTTAGGAAGGGTAGAAACAGTTGTGGAAAAAGGAGAAAATGATGGTTACCAGCATTTTCTCCTTTTCCCATTTTTTTTTCAAAAGGCTTCTTTCTCAGGGTGTTAAAAGTCGGGATTCTGTAGTAACGGGTTAATCGACATCCTGGTGATTTCAAGTAATCAGCTGTACCAAACATCATACAGGAGCGACTTGTATACAGAAAAGTGGTAAAGAACATCAGAGGTCGTGCTGAGCAGAATTTGACCTTTAACCTTTGCAGGAAGTATAGTTGTGTTCTCGGCAAACCTCTTTTCCTGTCCCTTTATTTTCTCAAGAGTTCGTTGGGCAAAAGTTCGATGAGAAATAGTTCGTTTTTCATTTTAAACGATTCTTAGTCTACAACAGCAGCCAAAACCAACCGGAAGTTCATATCGCGTCACGTTCAGATAGCGGTTGTTTGCCATAAAAGTTCTGTCAGTTTTGCTGTAAAGTCGAAGTACTTCTTCTAGTACTTTGATTTTTAATACCTTAGTGGCAAAAGGAGTGACGAATACAGGTGGTAAAAGGAGAAACTGCATGGCGAATTTCTCTGTCTTCTCATAATATTGTCAAAACTTGTTTGATTCAACACCAAGAAAGTACATGTCCTTTTCGCCCATATAAATATGTATAATGATCGACGGCTTGTGTCTAAGTTTAGAAACTCATGCGTAAAAAATGAACGTTAGAGAGTATTTCGTCAATGTTAGAATGGATGACCCACGTGTGTGTATACGTAAATTCGCGTTGATAGGTATTTTCGGTTTTTTTGGCATTTAATTACATTTACCACTGTTGTCATTTTTTAAAATTCTTTATATGCTGTCACAGAATCAACTGAACCTAGGCTTTACTTTTCTCCTTTTCATCTTTTTGTTTAAATGGAAGATGTTTTACGCTGGGTTCTGTGGTTTTGACTGATTGATTGAATGGTCTTTTTACGCCGCTTTCAACATTTTTTTTCAGTCATACCACTGCGACAGCTCACATATTCTTGTATTTTCTGGGTTTCACCAATACTAGGCTGGGGCTCTGAGGTGTCTTACCCAAGGACACTCCCACGAAGGCTTCTGTGGTGTTGCAATCATATCACGTAAACATTTCACCTATCTATTTTGTCCTGGGTTTATCTGCTACCAGCCCAGAGCTCTGCGGTACTTTCACAAAATACACTTATACTTTACAAGCGGTGCCTGCAGGGATCAAACTATGATGTGGTTTCGTTCGAGTTCTATAACGATTCTTTTCCTGTTAATGGTTATAATTATGAATTCACAAAAAAAAAAAAAAAAGCACTACCGGTACAGAACCGCATGGTCAACCCACTTGGCTAGATTTAGAATTTGAATGTACATGTATAATTAATTTAGAATGGCTGTCGACTACGACCCCTTGGTTGCAATTAAAATCCCCTAGGCCAGTAGACTTCGGCTTCAAATAGGGTACCAGTGAATACGCAAGCGTTCTTACAGCCTGTTTGTGCTTACGCAATTAGTGTTAAAAAGCATGATTAATTATTAATATCAATTTTCTGTATTTAACCACATTTTCGACTTTATACTGCTTTTTGTTATGTCAACATGATCATACACTTGCGTCAGAACGTGTTAAATAACACACCAAACACATCAAGTTGTCCAAATATATGTAGTTTTCAAGTCTTTGAAGTTTGGATTCATACACCTACGTCCGTACCTTTTGAAAACATCGAGGGAAAAGAAGAAAATACTGGTTAACAGCATAATTTCCTTTTTTTCCAATGATTTTAAAAGCCTTCTCTTGCAGAGTCGTTAAACTCGAGATTGTGTGGTAAAGGGTGAAAGCAATTGAAGCCAAGACTAAAATTATTAATTGATTATTATGGTATTTTTGTAAAGAGAGTCAAAAAATTGGAAAGGAAAATCATCAGAAATATGGATGAAGGATTAATAGTCTGGTTTTAGCAAATGGATGATTAGAAAAAGTGTGACAAGTGCCCTTGCTTATAAAACTTCTGACGACTTTCCAATTCAATCGATCATTCTCTATCAATATTGAAAAATAGTTGAGAGGTATATCCATTTTTTTTTTCGGTTTAAGAAACTTTATTTACTTTGTCAGCATTTAGTAACGCTATTTAACCTTTTACCACACGATTCCGAGTTCCAACGACCCTAAGAAAAGAAGGCTCGCTTATCAGTTATATTGGGATACATATACATGTACTTCGTAGAATCTTGTAAACAACAACAACAACAAAAAAGCAACAACTGATCTATCGAAAATGCCGATTATTATATATTTGTAGGATATTAGTGCTCTATCCATGTTGTGTGTATAAACCTTCAAAAAGATTTTTTTCGTTTGAGAAAATAAATATCGCAAAAGATGGGCACATTTGTATGCATTTTTTTTTTTGTGCATGTCATACCTTAGGGAGGTTGCTTGATTGATTGAATGGTGTTTTACGCCGCTTTCATTGAAATTATTTCAGTCATATCACGGCGACAGCTCACATATTCATGTATTTCCTGGGTTCCACTAGCACTAGGCTACGGCTCCGAAGTGTATTGCCTAAGAACACTTCCAGTGGATTCAGTGATGCTTGAATCTGGGACCTCAAGGTCACGAGTACCACACTTTGCCACTGAGCCACGTAAGACCCCACTTTAGGAGGACAATTGTTAATATCGGTCCTTTGAACAGACACGGTACTTTGCAGTCTATGATGAACACCAATTTTATCGAAGACTGATTGAATTGATTGGAGTTTAATTTCGTTTTAACAGCTAAGGTCATAACACGGCGGTGCACCTACGCATGTGTTTCCTGGCTTTCTCACACCAGTATTGACACAACTTTCTTTCCAAGTCACCGGCTATTTTCTCACATGCATCAGAGGTGAGAGGCAAAAAATCACTGACCCATTGGAAAACAGGGTAAGACGCAATTTGGTATTTTTTGTATACTGTATGGGTCTGCAATTTGTCAACACAGTTGATCGCAACTCAAGAAATTGGTTGATTTTGTTGAATGGTATTTCAATGTTATTTTCAACAGTTTTTAGTCGTGTCATGGCGACAACTGACGTATGCATGTTACCTGTGGTTCATCAGAGCTGGCCTGGAATTCTGAAGTGCATTACCATAGGATACTAGTATACCACTAATACCACCATCCAGTAGAAACCGGATTCATGTAAATTGGGCTTTTAATTCCCTCCCTCCTAATTATTTTTTACTCGTAACTATATAATTATGATCAGAAAGAAGAAGAAGATGACTGCTTGAATGATTGAAGTTTAACGCCGTTTTATTAGTTTAGGTCATATCATGACAGTCAGTGCACCTACGCATGTGTTTGCTGGCTTTCTCACACCAGTACTTACAAAACTTTCCTTCCAAGTCATTGACTACTTTCACACATGCATCAGAGGTGAAGGGCGGAAAATCACCGGAAAGAAAGTTTGCCTCGACCGGGGTTGGAACTCACAACCACTAGGCCACGAGTCCGATAGGTTAACCACTGAGCTATCCGGGCGGGTTACAAGAAGAAGCAGAAACAACAACAAGTACAAACAACAACTACAACCAACAACAACAACCACCACAACAACAAGAAGGGTGTGATGATTAGAGTTCATTCAGAACGACGGTATAAGGTGCATGTCAACATAATGCAAGTGTGTATTTTGACTCGGTTAGGTTGTAGTAATAAAAACTTCGGTCAATCAGTGTACGCATAGATAATCTTGTCCAGGATAAATATTGGTGTTTAGTTGATCCAAATAACCTTTGTGTGGGTGACATAACCCTTAACCTGCTAAATCAGTTAAATGAAACCTCCCAGCCAATATAGGGGAAAAAATAACAACAACAAATACTGCAATTTAAAGTTTATTTCTTTGGGGAAAATATCTCTCCATCGGACAGTGTAGATCCAAGATCAGACTGCACTTTCTGTGCTGTCTGATCTTGATCTACACTGACGGCAACAGCGTCTTCAGGCCCGCCTAGTAGCCTAAGGGTTTACGCTTAAGTAAACAACTTCTCACGTTCCTCAAAAACATTTTTTTTTTATCTTCCAGTGCAAAAATCTTTGAAAAAATTATGGCAGAAAGACAAACCATTGTTTTTTGTTATTGGATAACGAGATTGGAATTTTTCAACATTAGAATTTTTCAAAATTAAAAAAAAAACACACACACACAAATAGCAGTTCTCAAGAAGTATAGAAGGTGTGATTATTTCTGCAAGTGTTAAACCACAGGTAATCCCATATTTTTGTGCTGGGGTCTTAAGTAATTGATTTGTTTATTGAATGGTGTTTATTGATTGATTCAAGATTATTTCAGTCATATCACGGCGACAGCTCACACATTCATGTAATTTCCTGCGTTTTACCAGTGCTAGGCTAGGACTCAGAAGTGTCTTGCCCAAGGACACTCCCACGAAAAACCCAGTGGATCCAGTGCAGCTCGATCCCAGGGCCTCCGGATTATGAGTCCAACACTTTACTACTGAACCACGCAGGACCCCAGTATGGTGTTTTCAACATTATTTCAGTTATTTTGCGGCGGTCAGTGCACCTTTCCATGCTTTTCTGGGGTTTCTTTTCCCGCTACTCCGTACAATATTCTTTCCAAGCCGCTGGCTGCTTTCCTACATTACTATTGTCGAAACAACGGTCAGCGGTGAATGGGGAATGAATCCTGTCGCAATGACCATCATCAATCCTCGGAAAGATTAGCCGAGTCGGAGCTTGGGTCTAAACCATGCCAATCTCTTTCGCAGACCATGACTGTCATAAAGATTACCAACAGTAATTCTTATTTAAATGTTTGATAATTCGACAATATGAATTCGTGTGAAGAATTTCGTTGAACAAAAAAAAAATCTGATCTCTTTACAACCTTTTACTACACCATCCCGACATTTAAGTACCTTGAGATAGAAGACTTTTGAAATGAGGTCTACATTCACATAAATATGGGATATTACTTTGGAATAAGTAGACCTCTAACCTTTCCCTAAACTATCCATGACGCTTTTCTGCAATGATTGTTACACTTTGTATACACATTACATCATTTGAGGAACATTTTATTTGTTGTCTTCAACTGGTTTCACTATCGACAAGTCTAACATCGTATCGCCTGTTACAAGTGGTCGCTCCTTTTCTGACAACTTTATTCACAAAACCATGTTTCAAAACAGTTGCCTTTTTTATTTTGCGGTAAGTTGTTACAGCGTTATCTCCTTTTCCCACAATGTTTTCTAACCTTTCAGACAAATTATTTGAACCACAAACGACCTTAAAGGGCAAATCAACAAGTTTCAGATATGGGTAATTTTCAAATCTACATTTATCAAATGGTCACCTGGTAATGTTGTAATTAGAAAAAAAAAATAGTAAAAGTACTATTTTTCAATTTATATTTCTGTTTATTAATTTTTATTGCATCGCTTATCTCCCTTACTTATTGTTGAGTCCCTTGATTTGTGACGTCATACGAGAACGTGTTTCAATATGGACGTTGTTTACGATAGTGAACTGAGCGATATTGAAGACGAAAAAATAGACGATTCTGGGCCGGTAAGGCCGTACATGTACGAGCCAATTTTTAAAGAAACTTATTAAGTTTCTGAGGATGAGGATGAAAGTAACTGTCCGCCCACTGATGACGAAAATGACGATGTTGTGCCGGACGTTTCAACGAGTTGAGTATCGCGCACTTTTGAAATACATGTACGTCCATTACGGGGCGAACATCACTGACACAAATATTATTCTATACATGATAGAATTAAGTGTATGGCATAAACTTTGTTTCACGTGAAGCATTTTCAGTAGCTTAACGGGCGGAAAAAAAAAAAGACGGTTTCAAGACAGTTCCACAAGACAGTTCCCCGACACTTTTGAAGACATTTCCACGACACTTTAGTTTCATGTAAAATAACCTTTTTCATGACTTTTTTGATTGATAATCGTGAGATGTTAGTTATAACTACTTGTTGATAGGTCCTTGTTGATATTTGTATCTTGTAAAGAATTCTGTAAACATTGACGGGTACTAGTTTATTCTCTCATGGGTGAAGGGTTACACAATAAATCACGATTTTCATAAGAATAATATTTTGAAATACTGTTAACCAGCATGAAATTTGATAAAAGAATATGTTCCGAGATTATTTAGAGTTAATTCTCAAAATTATTTTGAAAATTATTTTAGTTGTATTTCTTACCATACAGAAATACATGTACATCAGAGAGAGGGAGAGGGGATCTACCTGTGTGAAATACTTTTTTGCTGTTTACCTTGTACACATGATCAATTTAATGCAAAAATTTATCATACATGTATAGCTATTGTATGTTCCATATAGACCTTCTCTGTGAAAGTCTTAAACTCTGAATTGTGTGCCGTGGGAAAGGATAGTGTAAATTTGTTCAGTTCTTGTTTGTCTTCTGCAAATTGTTTCAATTTGGGTAAGTCTCAAATTGGTCTACTAGGGAATGAGCGGTTAATACTGACATTCCGGTCAAATTGCAGTATAGACGACTTCAGATTCATTGTAAAAACATAGAAAGAGCTGGTAACTATCAGTTGGTCCTTTATCCACAATATTTTCTATTTTTAACTCTTTACCAAACGACAAAATTTTAGACAGGTCCAAATTGAAATCACTTGGAGACGACAAAATAAAGTTACATATTTCAAAAATTGAAATTTGTTTCCAGCAGAGTAGAAAACATTGTGGTAAAAGGAGAAAATGCTGGCTACTAGCATTTTCTCTTTTTCCTACAATGTCTCAAAAGGCTTCTATCTCAGGGTCATAAAAACCAGGGATTGGTTGGTAAAGGGTAAGATACCAATCCCATACACTGGGCACGAGTTCTGGTTTAGTTCCAAGGAAGCAGTATCTAAAGAGATTAGTACGAGTTGTATGAACCTGCTTCTCAATTGACGTAAAATACATGTTTAAATTGTTACCAAACGTCAAATTTATTGACTCAACCGAATTGAAAGCATTTGGAGTCAGCAAATTAAATTTTACTCACATGTTTGGACTTGTCTTTGATGGGGTAGAAAACATTGTAGAAAAAGGAGAAAATACTGGTTACCAGCATTTTCTCCTTTTCCTACAATGTTTTCAAAAGGTTTTTCTTTCTTCACCAGGGTCGTTAAAACAAAGAATTGTTTGGTAAAGGGTTAAACTAAGTTAAACTAAATTCCAATAAACAATCACATTTTATCGGTCATATTTAAATGCTGTGGATTTGAAATATTCTAATATTTTTATCATTTGGGTTAGGGTTGGGCTAAACCCTTATACAGATGGCAAAACTTTAGACTTGTCCACTCCACACAAAGAGTATTTGCAGACCACAGATCAAATGTGGCCTTGACAATAGGTTTGAGGGAAAAAAATATTGTAGGAAAAGAAGATAATTCTGGGTATCAGGACTTATTCCTTTTTTCACCCTGTCCTCAAAAGCCTTCTCCATTAGGGTGGTTGAAGGTCAGAATTTTAAGGTAAAAGAATTGGTGTGTGAGCCTGGTCAGCAACATTCTGTTTCCTAATTCAAAAAGTATGTATTATTTTTAATTTCCTCACTTTTGTCTGATTATTAGAGAAAATGACTTGTGTCAAATGTGTTATTTCAAAATTTTCATACTGACATGTTCAAAAGATTTTTCTCAGTAGCCTGTCTAGAAGACATAATATGGATAGGAACAAGGAAATATCCACAAATCAAAATTGTATAGATATAGATCTAATTCAAAATTTGTTCAAAATGCATTTAAGTTGTAAAATTATTTTTAAGAGTGAAATGTCAAAGAGAAGTAGTGTATGGGATAAAAAGCTTTAACATGGCTTTACTGTCACAAACAAACATTCCAGTGTAAAGGGGTGAGATATGCAAATGTTATGTAACCATTTCCTGTATTGTTTCAACCGGTCGGTGATGGATTAACATTTATGAACATGACTAGGGGTAGCCAGATACTGACTTCACCCTTTACCGTAGAAACCCTAGATCTAGTTTCCAATACCCAAAGAAAGAGTGTTTGAAAAACAGTGTGGGAAGAAAATGATGTTTGCTGTTCAAAGAATGATTATTTTCCCTTGAAAGTTAACATCATTTGAACAATGTCGACTTTGTTATTTGCAAAATTTATGTTATGAATTTGGATGAATCTATACTTTTGTTAAATGTTGAAAACATTTGTAAAATGGGAGAAAACGGCAGCAATTTCTCCTTTGTCCAGAATGAAGCGATAATGTAGAAAAGGGTAAAATAGAACGAATAACAATTCATGTATTCTTATTTCAAGAAAAAAGAAGTTACCTACTTAACGTTGGATTTTCTTTTTGTAAATTGCCGTTGCAGAATGTCTGTCTTTCGGAGTTTCGGTTTAAGGCCTATCTCCTTTCGACTCGGAGTTTCAAATAATGTCGGCTCAGCGTGAGGTTTTAACCGCAGCCTAAAATTCCTATAACCAACTTCTTTTGCGAGTTTTGGACTTATTAAGAACTGACTGTCGTCGAAGTATTTCAGACAGAATTTCGAATGAACCGATGGCACAAAATCCGTCGTTAGTGTCCTGCCCCGGTTTAAACATTGAATCCACAGTTTCCTCCTCTTTAATTCCTTCGGAAATTTGAACATACTAAATCTATGAGTTCCCGAATTGACGTTGCTGCCATAGGCTGCACAATTCACCATTTTTTCGGCTATATTCTCAGTTAATACTCAGATATCTGCGTACAATCATCCGCATTCCTACTTTATGTCTACTAACGGTATACACAGACTGCATCGACAATGACGTCACACAAGCACGGGAGATAAGCGAATCAGGGGAAGTAAGCCATGTACCATTTTTAGGGCCGTATATCAGCGTGACAATTCGGCCGTGGTTTATGGCATGTTGCAGAGTGGTATTTATGAAAAATGACGTACACATGTTTTACTGACATCATTTGCAGCTGATTAAAGGAAAAAAACAGTCTGGTCAAAATATTTTAGGATTTGCCCTTTAAGCACGATGCTCTTCAAATCTTTTCTTTAGCATCTCAATCACGGGATTATTTGATAAAGGATTAACCCTTTAAACGCCTTTCACAACTATAGGTGCCTTTTCGGCCAGTGTAGATCAAAGATCAGACTGCACGTTTTGTGCAGTCTGATCTTGATCTACACTGTCCGCATTGCTCATACATATAGACAAAAGCCACCTTTCATTTGGTCATATTTTTAGACTGGAAATTCAGCGCTTTTTGTGTTATACAAAAAGTCGGTCACCAGGAATAAAAACATCAACTACAAATTGCACCTGCCTCCCAGTGAAATAAAACACGGTTCCATTGATAAATTCCGCTTTTTTTTTTATTGACTGTGAGCGGGTATTGGATTGATTTGTTAGGATTTGACAATGAAAATAGTTTGATAAATGGAGAAGGATATTTTTCTCCTTTAAACAAACATTCCATTTGTCACAGCGTTTTGGAAAGTCTGCTTTTCCAGCGCCGAAATTTCACGTCACTAATGTATGAGTCATGCTGAGTGAAAAGGGGGCTTAATTCATCTGCAAAAAGTATCGACACAGGTTAGCCTGCGCAGTCCGCGCAGGCTCACCTGGGTCGAAACTTTTCGCTATTAATCAATTTTCTGCATGTCAAAGAAGCATTCTAGCCCATGATTCAGTCGGTTGATAGATAAAATGAATTTTATGATCCATAGTTATGTGATAACTTGTTTGTTATAATGCATCACAGTGATGCAGTGAAACCCCTTTTTGCCAGAGCGTGACTCACATTATATGGCCTTCAACACGCGAAAAGGGGCATTCGGACATTTGCGTAAAGTGTCGTCTCGGATCAGCCTGCGCAATCCGCGCAGGCTAATCCGAGACAGTACTTTACGACTACATTAGATTTTGTGCTACAGTAGACTTGCGCAAAACAGAAAAAATACATAAAAACGGAAAGTGCCTATTCGGATCAGGCTGGGCGGACTGCGAAGGCTGATCCGAGACGACACTTTGCGCAAATGTCCGAATGCCCCTTTTCGCGTGTTGCAAGCCATATATACATAGCCTTCACTCTTTACCTGACGACAAAACTGTAGACTGGTCCAATTTCAAAGCAATGACAGACGATAAAATGAATGTGGCTAAAATAAAGTTATTCTTCCTTGAAAAGATAGAAAATATTGCGAGAAAAGGAGAAAGTTCTAGTTACCAGCATTTTCTCCTTCCACATATGTTTCTATAAACCCTTTATTAGGATCATTTTAACTTGGGATTGTGTGGTAAAGGATGAAACATCAGCGGAATAGAAGCACCCAGGCCCTGTATTTCACATATTGATCTGATTCAAAATCAACCAATCAGATTATGTCGTAATGGAATTTAGAATCAGAATTGAACAGCTCTATCTCTCTCTTCGTGCGCGTGCGTACGTGCGTGCCTGCCCCCCCCCCCTCTCTCTCTCTCTCTCTCTCTCTCTCTCTCTCTCTCTCTCTCTCTCTCTCTCTCTCTCTCTCTCTCTCTCTCATTAACCAATAAGAATTTCATAAAGTATCATATTGTCAATATATTATGCTTGCAAAATGTCTTTTTTTCTGCAATAAAATTTGAAACTTGTTTTTGGCGAATACTAATCCGGGGACCGAGTTTAACGACCACCTTAACTCTCTACCAAACGACAAATTTTTGACTGGTCCACATTGAAAGCATTTGCAGACGAAAATGTAAATATGAATCAAATAATGATCTCTCTTTGATTGGGTAGAAAACATTGTGGGATAAGGAGAAAATGCTGGTTACCAGCATTTTTTCCTTTTCCCACAACGTTTTCAACCCCCCCCTTTCTTAGGGTCGTTAATATTCAATATCGTATGGTAAAGTGTGTAACTGCATTATAATTCTAGATCCCAAGAATTTCAAAAAATTCAAAGAAACCAGCATTTTCTTCTTTTTCAACAATATTGTCTTATCTTTCAGAGAAGAAAAGCGCCCATTTTTGAACCTCATTGAACATAACAGCTAAAAATGCCTAAAAAATGGACCAATCTAAAATTTTGTCGTTTTGTAAACAGACATGTGATAGAGTGGTTGCAAATGAAGTAATCGTAGACTAACGATAAAAAAAACTATGAATAGTAAATAGTTTAACGTGCTACAGTTTGGGATCGCTGCCAAATATATCAGACACGCTCCGACAAAAGGGGATTTAAATGCATCCACGTGATGCATTCATTTAACAACCAACTTAATCATAAGGTAGAACTGTCTTTGGACATGCAGAAAATTGACAAATAGCAAAAAGTTTCGACCCATGTCAGCCTGCGCTGTCCGCGCAGGCTGACATGGGTCGATACTTTTTAAAAAACAAATGAATGAAACTCCCTTTTAACACAGCATGACTCACATTGAACACTTCGATCTCAAGATTAGTGAAATAGATATAAACAGTGCATGAAAACGAGCAGATTATGGCAATTCTGAACATGCTTAGGTCAGAATAATTTATAAGCTATGTTAATCTATGCTAATCTAAAACAGTGTAATTCAAAGACCAGGTTACATTTTTCAAGAGGTCTGATCTTAATCTATACTGTTCTAAAAAAACATTTAGTTATGAAGAGCATATCAAAAAGGATTATGTGAATGCAGACAGAATTCGGTCACTGCTATTTTATCTATAAGCCATGCTCTGTGAGAAGGGGGCTTAATAACATCTGTAAAAAGTATTGTCGCCCGCGCAGGCTGACATCGGTGGAAACTTTTTGCTATTGGTAAATTTTATGCATGGCCAAGGACCATTCTATCTCCAAATCCAGTCGATTGTTGAACAAAATGAACTTTATTGATGATCAATATTGATGTGATGAATTGCTTGTTATAATGCGTCACGGAGATGCATTAAGCCCCCTTTTGCCAGGGCATGGCTCATACATTTTTTTTCTAACTTACTTAATTCACACTAAGGTTCTGAGGACAAATCGAGTTGTATGCAGTCAGCGTAGATCAAGATCCGATTTTTCAGAACGTTCAATTTCATCTGGGATCTACTTTGTCTTGTACTGCAAAAGTTACTCGGCTTTAAAAAACACACACATTGGCTCGTTTCCCTTCATTAGAAAATGTTGGTTTTTTTTTATCGAACTAGCGGTCTTTAGTAAAAATAAAAAGGGTCACTTTAAAAAATTTGGATGAAAAATTGAATGAAAGTAAAAACTTATTTAACCCTTACGCCGATAAGCGAGACTCACTGACCTTTTGCGGACAGTGTAGATTAAAATCAGACTGCACAGAACGTGCAGTCTGATCTCTGATCTACACTGTCCGATAAGTGCATGTTTCCCAAAATACGTAGATGTTTCACAAAAAAATACCTTTGAAATGGCAAAATTTGAGTTTTTACTATCAACTTAAAAGTTTCTCAATTCACTTATTTAGCAGGAAAAGGGTTAAAACGTGAATTGACACTGTGCGATAATTTGAAAATGGAGATGTTTTTATACTTTAAAGTGCACAGTGAAAGGCGTCTGCTGCATGTCTGCCTTTCACATTTAAATTCAGTAAACTCTTTCATCGCTACATAACGTAAACCGGACCGTTTTCGGAGAATGAAAATTAACGCTAACCGAAACTCGGATATTTTTAACTTAAAGCTTAAACATAAGGAAAGTACAGATTGAAGATGTTTTGTGTAGTCTGATCTTGATCTATACCGACTGCAACAGCCTATGTTTTCGCTTAAAGCGTTGAAAGAGGAAAAGAAAAAAGTATGGCGAATGGTAACCCTTATCCGGCTAAGCAAGTTAAATGAAACTTTCAAGACGATAGCAAAAACCAAAATGAAGCTATTTCAAAGTTGTTTTAAAAGGGAAAATATCTCCTAATCGGACAGGGTAGATCCAAGATCAGACTGCACGTTCTGTGTGGTCTGATCTTGATCTACACTGTCCGCAAAAGGTCCTTGTGTCGCACCCGGCAGCATAAGAGTTAAAAATAACGTACACCCTGAAACAACTAAATAATTGACTGCACTTTCATACCCCACGTGATTGAAAACCGTTGATTATTAACAGCGTATTGGATAGCATGGGATAGTTGTCCCGAATAATCAAAAGATCTATACAAAATTTAAGCTGAAACTGCAAGAATTTTAAGGCATTTTTTTTAAATAGAATCCTTGTCTCCAACAGATCTTACAAAAGACCCTTGCTCGCAATCTGAAAGTACACAAAATATACTCATGTTTGCTTTCGATGAAAGCGATTACAGTTTCTTGAGAACAAACGGAAACGCTCTTAACCATGCAGGAAGCCATGGATTCAAGCCAATGCTAAAATTCAAGGACAGCAATTGCGAAATAGAAAAAAAACATGAAGTAATAAATCTGAACCAAGAATAGGAGTAAATTCATCTTTAGCAAACGTATGGAGGGAAGCTTTTGATTGATTATATTGAAATTTAACGCCATTTTAACAGCTAAGGTCATATCTCGGCGGTCAGTGCACCTACGCATGTGTCTCATGGCTGTCTCACACCAGTACTGGTACAACTTTCTTTCCAAGTCACTGACTACTTTTCTCACATGTATCTGAGATGAGAGGCGAAAAATCGCCGGAAAAAGAAAGTTTCCTCAACCGGGTATCGAACTCACAAAACAAGGGCATGAGTCGGGTACGCTAACCACTGAGCTACCCCGCCGGGCTTAAAGAGAAGCCACTGTTATTTGCTAAGTTGGAAATCCATCCCTATTTGCTTTTCATGGAAGGCATTAATTAAGGGGAAAAGTTATTGTTCATGTATCAAGAACGCAAGGAATAACTTTCGACTGTAATGGAAGCCATGGATTCTAGTCAACGCTATCAAGCAAGAAGGGAAATCTAACAATCAAGGGTTGAGTTCTTGTACTGAAAAACCTTCGAAGCCTATCACACTTAAACAGACGGAAAGACCATTGGGTTGAAGTTAGGGGTGTGGATCTATTACCATTCATCATCACAGACCGTGTAAGTATACGTACCCAGACTTTGAGTGCTATTACTTCATGATATCTGATCATGCAAAACGATGTTCTCATTACAAAAAAATAGGTCTAGGTATAAACATTTTTTTTTTCTTTTATAAAACGTTAGTGAGAATAATCTTTTTATGGTCATTTCAACATGAACTCGGTAATATAACGACAACCGCTTACTTAAAGTAACAATAGCTGTCAAAAGTGAACAAGGCGTGTGTTAAAATGTATTGAATTTACATCATATAATTTAAAAGAATGAAAATTACTGTGAAGCTGGAAATCTGTTGTTGTATGGTCGATCCCAGATTTAGTCGCTGGCAGAGAAAAATAATTTCAACTAGATTAAAACCTGCCAGGTCACTCTATCTTTTATTTATTTTTGGCCGATTTTGAAATCACTTTTCTGTCAGCGACTAACACTTGTACCGACCACACAACAACAGATTTTTATCTTCACAATATTTTCCATACTTTTGAATGGTATGGTTCAAATTTAAAAGCATTTTAACACCTTCAATGTTCTTTTGGCCGCGATTGACCCTTTAATCGGATTCTTTTCTGAATATAACCAGTGCAGGACTTGGATTCTGAAGTGTCGTAACCAAGGACACTCTCGTTGCGGATCGAGCTCGGGACATCTGGGTGCGTACTCACCAACAAATCTTAACATTCATAGTCCTATTCAAGAGCTTTCTAATTTTAAAAATAACACATCTTCTGATTGGCTAAACCATTTGGTTCAGCCAATCAGAAGCTGTGTTACTTTCAAATACGGACCCTTAACTACTTATCCTTCACCTTAATCTCTAAACCACTAAGGTCCCTTCATATATCCAGGTATAAATAAAAAAAAAAAGGTGAAAAACGACAAAAGAAACATTGACACATTAAAATGTATTAAAAATATAAATATGAAATATATAAATATACATATCGGTTGTTCCAAGAGACAGACAGACAGACAGACAGACAGACGGGAGAATCGAATATTCCCTCCCTCCCTGGGTCAAGGCGGTAATCATATTTTTATCACTTCATATCGCCGTCTCCTTTCATGATCTCTGGCAAAACTATCGGTTCGTCATTATTTGACAAAGCAACATCCAAATATATATAAAAGGAAAAAAAATCGGACTGGAACCCAGTCTATAAGTCCCTTCCCCATCAGTTTATCAACAAGTTTTCCAGACTTTCTGGGAGAGTAAAGATACTTTGGTACTTTGTGAGCGGCATGCGAAGGTTCTGACTAAGCACATAATTTATAATTTATAGTTTTAAACTACGTCATTAAAATCGTGATAGGGATAGAGGTTACTTTCTTTGAATAATTGGAAAATACCACAAATATCCACAAAAATCAACATGACTCATTTTTCATTATATTCCATATTGATTATCTATTTTCATCGATTTTACAGGCCTGTATTATTGAACTAAAATACAATTTCGCTCTCTTTTCCTAGGCCTGAAGTAAAAAAAACATTGTTATCGTGGGTGTTTTTATCTGTTCAGACAGGCTTCGGTATAATAAATTACTATTAGGCCCAATTTGGTTCAGTGGTTGAGGCGAAGATCTTTACCCCGTTTTTCTTGAGTGCTCTTGGGCAAGACCATTCAGAAGCCCAGCTTAGTGGTGCGTAAACCCCAACGAGCATGAATATGAGAGCTTTCTCCGTAATATGGCTGAAAAATCTTGAAAGCAGCATAATACACTGTACAATCAATCAGCTGGTATGAAATATTGCTATGAACAATCCTTTTGTTTACTTTTAATCCTTTACGAAACAATCGCTAGTTTTTACCACGCTGAGGAAAACGGCTTTTGAAAATATGCTGGTAACCAGCATTTTCTCCTTTTCCGACAATGTTTTCAAAATCTTCTCTCAGGGTCTTTAAAACTATAAATTGTGTGATAAATGGTTAAACATCAGTGGAACAGAAGAAAATGGGTCTCGTTGTATGTCTAGTAAAGAGTTAACAAGTTACGGACAGATTCATTGATCGATTGTATGGTGTTTAATGCCGTTTTCAACGTTATTGCAATTATAACGCGGCGGCAAGTGCACCTATCCATACTTTCCTGGAGTTTCTTTTACCAGCACTCCATACAATACTCTTTCCGAGCCACTGGCTGCTTTCCCTCATAACCATCGTCGAGACAATGGTCAGCGGTGGGAGAGGAATGATTCATTCATTGAATAGTGTTTACGCCGCTTTCAACATTATTTCAGTCATATCACGGCGACATCTGACAAATTCATGTATTTCCTGGGTTTTACCAGTACTAGGCTAGGGCTCTGATGTGTCTTGCCTAAGGACACTCCCACGAAAAAAAACCAGTGGATCCAGTGCGGCTCGAACCCGGGGCTTACAGGTTACGAGTCCCACAATTCACCACTGAGCCACATAGGACCCCTGAAAAATGTTGAAAGCGGTATAATACACTATACAATCAATCAACTGGTATGAAGTATTGCTATGAACAACCTTTTGTTTTACTTTCATCTCTGTACTAAACAATCGTGAGTTCTTACCATGCTGAGAAAACGAATTTTGAAAACATTGTGGAAAAAGGAGAAAATGCTGGTTACCCGCATTTTCTCCTTTTCCCACAATGTTTTCAAAATCCTTACTCAGGGTCGTGAAAACTCTGGATTATGTAATAAAGGGTTAAACACCAGTGGAACAGAAGCACGGGGTTTCTTTCTGTATTACGGACATTTTTATTGATTAGTTGGTGTTTAAAGCCGTTTTCAACACTCCATCAGTTATATAGCGGCGGCCAGTGCGCGTACCCATGCTTTCCTGGACTTTTTTTTACCAGTATTCCGCTAAATATTCTTTCCGAGTCATTGGCTGCATTCCCACATAACCATCTTCGAAGCAATGGTCAGCGATGAGAGGACTAAATCCTGTCGCAATGACCATTACCAATCCTCGGTGATCGAACAAGCCACCTCCTGTTCTCAAGTCCTGCACGCTACCGGGGCTCGGCACAGACAGTTTTAGTGCTCAGAGGACAAAGTACTATTTCTAAATTCAAACTGAACAATGACGTCACCAGTCTGACTATTTTATGGCCTTTCTGACTCTGACTGGGCGGGGTCATGTTTTTGTCTCGCTAGAAAGTACATCATAAATTGAGTATAGAAAATAAATCACCCTCCACTGTTTAAATATAACGTCTGACGTCACTGCAATTCAAAGTTACGGAAAAAATAGGCGGAAAAGGAGCATTTCCTTGTTTGAAGCAATTTCCACTTATTTGATCAACGTTAATGCATTTTTCTCTTTTCACCAGTACAACACAAAATACGCTACACTTTCTTTCAAGCCACTGGCCGCTTTCACAGGTAACATCATTAATCAGGGAACCATTGACCTAATCTTTCAAATCATTTATATGAGTATTTTCATTGGTAATTGAATTGTGTTTTACACCACTTTCAAAATTATTTCAGTCATATCAAGGCGACAGCTAACAAATTCGTTTTTGTTTGTTTGAATGGTGTTTTACGCCGCTTTCAACATTATTTCAGTCATATCACGGCGACACCTCACAAATTTATGTATTCCATGGGTTTCACCAGTACTAGGCTAGGGCTCTGAAGTGTCTTGCCCGAGGACAGTCCTACGAAAAACCAACCCAATGGATCCGGCAAGGCTCGAACCCGGGGCCTCCAGGTCACGAGTCCTACACTTCACCACTGAGCCACACAGAACCCTTCATTAAAACGAGAACCAAAAAGAAGTAAAGGGTTAGAGGTTATATATTAATTGAAAATTTAATGAGGTTACTAAAAATAACAATTTCATGTCAATATGAAAATCAAATAAATGTAACTGAGTTACGTTCTGGCAAAACGGGGTTTTCTCGCATCTCTGTGATAAATTATACCAGCAAGACTCCGTGATAAATTATACCAGCAAGACTCCGTGATAAATTGTACCAGCAAGACTCCGTGATAAATTGTAACAAGCAAGACCCCGTGATAAATTGTACTAAGCAAGACCCCGTGATAAATTGTACTAAGCAAGACCCCGTGATAAATTGTACTAAGCAAGACCCCGTGATAAATTGTACTAAGCAAGACCCAGTGATAAATTGTATTAAGCAAGACCCCGTGATAAATTGTACTAAGCAAGACCCCGTGATAAATTGTACTAAGCAAGACCCCGTGATAAATTGTACTAAGCAAGACCCCGTGATAAATTGTACTAAGCAAGACCCCGTGATAAATTGTACTAAGCAAGACCCCGTGATAAATTGTACTAAGCAAGACCCCGTGATAAATTATACTAAGCAAGACCCCGTGATAAATTGTACTAAGCAAGACCCCGTGATAAATTGTACTAAGCAAGACCCCGTGATGATTTATACCAAGCAAGACCCCGTGATGATTTATACCAAGCAAGACATCACACAATTATAGATCCATAAAATATATGTTGTCCAACAACCGGCTGAGTCATAAGACAGAATGGTCCTTGGACATGCAGAGAATTGACCGATGGCAAAAAGTATCGACTCTGGTCAGCTTGCGCGGAATACGCAGGCTGACCAGTGTCAATACTTTTTGCAGACACATTAAACCTTTTCACAGAGCCTGACTCGAATGTAAATGTAGAACGAACAATACTATAATATGGTCTGCAACATGCGAAAAGGGGAATTCGGACATTTGCGTAAAGTGTCGTCTCGGATCAGCCTTCGCACTCCGCGCAGGCTAATCCGAAACGACACATTCCGTTTTTATGTAATTTTCTGTTTTACGCAAGTCTACTGTAGCCCAAAATCTATTGTAGTCGTAAAGTGTCGTCTCGGATTAGCCTGCGCGGACTGCGCAGGCTGATCCGAGACGACATTTTACGCAAATGTTCGAATGCCCCTTTTCGCGTGTTGCAAACCATTATTATAATGGAATGGTCACAACAGGTACCTCCCTAGGTTTTGAACCTATCGAGTAGAGGTCGTGTCGAAACGCAGTTGTCACCACGGCAAAGATCCAGACTGCACAGAATTTGCAATTCATTGATAGAAGATCTACACAGTTCTCTTCTTAATTCTAAACTTAGATCTGAAAATCTGTTTCAAAAAAAAATCTTGAAGGAATGAAGACATTCTATCCTTCGTTTTGTTGTATTTTCTTTTTCTGTTTGTTTCTTAAATTTTAATCCTTAACCTGCGAAATAAAATCAAACTTTCAAGTCGATAGTAAAAACCCAAATACTGCTATTTCAAACATATTTTTTGGGAAAAAAATATCTCCTTATCGGACAGTGTAGATCTAAGATCAGACTGCACTTTGAGTCGCGATTAGCAGCCTAAGATTGACTGATTGATTGTTTGGTGCTTAACGCCGTTTTCAATATTATTTCAGTTATATCGCGGCGGCCTGGGCACCTATCCATGCTTTCCTGGAGTCAGTTTTACCAGTACTGCGCACAATTTTCTTTCCAAGCCACCTGGCTGCTTTCCCATATAACTATCGTCGAGACATTGGTCAGCGGTGGGAGAGGAATGAATCCTGTCGCAATGACTATCATCAATCCTCGGAAAGAAATTGGCCAAGCCGGGGATCGAACCTACGACCCCTTGTTCTCAAGTCCTGCACGGTACCGACTGAGCTACCGGGGCTCGGCTTAGCAGCCTAAGGGTTAATCATGTAGGCGGAAAGGCTAACACCAATCCTGTACGTTTCGTCAAACATTTGTTAACTGAATAATTTCTACTTTAGATTTTAGATAAGGTCACTTATATAGGCCCTTTTGGCTGAGTGGTCATATTTTATACAGTACCGTTTTTATATAGCTTTGATACAACGGTAACTTTATAATAAAATATTTCTTATCCTTTCGATGTTAAATTGACACCATTTATGACTTCCGATCCACCCTAGGATCTTTCTCTGGAAGTCACTCAACCGCCCCGCTCCGACGCTAAAGAACAGCCAGACATTGGCTTGAACATGTAGCTATACCCAAGTTTCCTTTCAATAATTAATCCCTCAACAGAGAACTTTGAAAAGTCCATGTTATACCCAAGCACGAAAACATGAAAAAGGAAAAAAAAAATAAAAGAATGGAGATTATTATGAATGGAGATGACAACCTGTTTTTGTACGGTCTGTCCAAGTGTTAGTCACAGGCAGGAAAATGAATTTTAAAATCAGGTAAAAAGTAAACAAAAGATACAGCTACCCGGCAACTTTTGACCTAGTTTTAAAATTCATGTTCTTGCCGGTGACTAACACTTGGACCGACCATACAATAACAGATTGTCCTTTTCAAAATTATTTCCATTCTTTTACTTAAATGCATCTTTACTACCTATTTTGTTTACTTTTGGTCGCTACTAGGCCTTAAAATATTTTGCCAACTTGGCCTTTTCAAAGTTGTCAGTTGCAATTTGAAAAAAAAAATCTCTGCAGGTGGTGCCATTATGAACTGGCAATAAAACATTTGTAAGCGAGACATGTAAAAATATAAAAAAGAAATTGCGGTAAAATGCAAATCAACTGAAAGATGTATAAAAAAAGGCCTTTAATTTGAGCCAGGCTCCGGCAAAAAAGGGCTTAATGCATCTCCGTGAACTGTGGTACCAAGCAAGCCATCAAATACTTACGAATCCATGATAGCCCCTTTAACCAACCGACTTGACCGTAAGAGAGGGAAAAGGCGGATTCCCGCGCAGAAGCTTTTACAGTTGCCAACACCACAATCTAAATCCAATCCAACCCCACCCACCCACCTCCAGCCTCCAACACTCAACTCCCATCCCAAGCTCCCCAACCACTCCAACTCCAATCCCAATTCCCCCAGCCCACCTCCCAAAGCAAACTTCCCACTCCAACTCCAATTCCAACCACCCAGCCTCCAACCACCAACACTCAACTCCCATCCCAAACAAACCAACCACTCCAACTCCAATTCCAAACACCCAGCCTCTAACCTCCAACACTCAACTCCCATCCCAAGCAAACCAACCACTCCAACTCCAACTCCAAATCCAACCATCCCACCAAGCCCACGAAACCCCCATTTATTGATTAATTGGTTAATTAATAAATTAATAAATTAATGTGTCGACTTGTTGGTTAATATATAATATATTATTATATATTATATATTGTTGTTTTGTTGATTAGTTGATTACTTGATTACTTGATTACTTGATTATTTGATTACTTGATTGAGGCAGGTGGGTTAGGAAAGAGGCAGGTGGTGTGGGTTGATTAGTTCAATCTTAGGGAGTTTATAATGATTTAAGGTTGTTGTTGTTATTTTATCCCTTTCTAAATATCTTCCATCTAATTGAGAAGATAAGGCTATCTTATTTATTTCCTCAATATGTAATTTATGATCTTTACTTCTAATATTATTAAATGTTACATGCTTTTCTTTATCATCATAAATACAATCTAAATAATCTTTTAAGGTAATTTCCTTACTAATTTCCTTATAGATACCTTTACATTTAATTGTTGTATCATTTTCATAATTAATATCTTTATCTACATTATAAACAATTTTACCATCCTTTTTCTTATGTTCTATATTATAAGAGTAAGACTTAGAACATAAACCAGCGAATTCAGTAATTATTTCACCAGCAGCTTCATCTTTAAGCATACCCATTACTTTCTTATTTTTACCAATATATTCTTTACCAATAGGATGACTTTCATCAAAATTACTTGTATCAAAGTGCTTTTCAACATCAGGAGCAATATCCTTAAATATATCATCACTCTTTATATGTAATATAAAACTATCTGTATCAGTATATAACAATTTCATTTTATCTCCAAATTTAGGATACAAATAATCATAATAACAACTATACATTATTAACTTAGAAATTTCAAGGATAACAAAACCAACAAATATAGGTTTTTTACAATCAACAGTTTTTTGTTGTGAATGAATAGCAACCAAATTTTCACTAAATATTGTAGGATTTGAGTATCTTGGGTCTCTAACTAATTTATCAGCTTGTTCTTGGTTATTAATAATTTTAACATTAGATCTTTTTCTAGGATTTTCAACTGTTTTACCATATATAGAGTTATTAAACAACTTCCAGCAATCTTGTTCAAATTTAGAGGTAGCTTCACTTCTTTTTTTAGTATTTTCATCAATATACCTTTTAAGCTTTTGATTCATAAAAAATTCATAACCATGGTAAAATTTTGTTACTTTAACACCATGTTCAATATAGAACTTTAATAATTCACAATAAACCATATACTTTTTCCTTTTACCAAAATGAGCAACTAACTTCTTAACTCCATCTATTTCAACATGTGTAGGAGCCAAAGGAAAATTATTCCAATAATCATGTTTATCTTCTGGAAATTCCAAATCAACAACTAAAGCACATGGTATTGTTTTCCATACTTCTTCTAATTCAGGTGATTCTACTTTACGCTTTATACCACAAGGTAATTCATGAGACATAGCATGACCATATAAATTATTTGCATCCACATAAAATATAAAACTACTTTCCTTATTAGGATCATAATCCTTCATATATTTATTATTAGCTTTAGCATGTCTTACATTACAAAATGAAATACCCCCTCTAATTCCTTTTTCAAAATCCCTATAAGTATTATCATCATTTATCAACTTATATTGTTGTCCGGTTCGTTTTAACATTAGTGACCAAGAATAACCAGGTAAAGTATAATAATGTAAAGGATCTGGATTACCTTTTTCTTTAATACAAGTTTCTCTAAATTTTTCAAATGCATCAGCTAAAATTAATACATCTCTTTCACAATATATTTCTTGATAATCACCTATTGTTTTACAATCAAATATTTTCCATCCTTCCAAAGCTTCTTTATAATCTTCCTCACTAATTTTTTTATTATTTAAACAAGAAGTAAAGCATTCAATAGGAGGTAATTGTGTTTCTTTTAATTTTTCTATAGAATCTATATAATCATAAGGAAAAGATCCTTTCCCCTTTAACACTTTAATTGGTTTATCCCTAAAATGTTTTTGCATTTCTTTCAATTCATCTTCTTTTAAATTATTACCCAATGCTGCTATTGAACCTTGTAAAAATCTATAACTATCCAAAAACCTTACTTCACACTTCTCTTTTTTTACCCAAATCTTTTTTGAAAATGAAATATAAGTTTGTTCATTAGAAGGTATCGCATTAAAATCACTATTACTATAATCAGCTAATGGAATAACAAATAAATGAGCATCAAATCTACTCAAATTATGGAAAAACACAGGTACCATTAAAGGAATCTTATATTTTTCTTTATCTTCTTCATAAAACATTGTTAAGCACATATCAATAGAATCCATTAACTTTTTAACAAATATTTTACCAATGTCTTCTCCATCTTCTTTTATAGTATATGATACCATATGAGAATTACAAACTTCTTCATTACTACTTTTAACATAAAAACTAAAACCAGAAGGTGTAAGTTTTTTTATAATTCTAGTTTCTTCACCATCACTTTTTTCATATGGTATATTAAAAGTTTCAAAATCAGCATATATCCAAATTAAAGGAGGTTTTTTAACTGCTTTTGCTGGGTTATATTTAATAAATAAATCTTTTTCTTTAGTAGGTAAAATTAAAACTGTTCCATCACTACATTTTTTTTCATGTTTATCTAACTTTTCTTGAGAATAATAATGTTTTTGACAACAATGACAAAAAAGTGTTTTAATTTTTTTATTACTTGTTTGCCTTGAAAGTAATCTACTTAAACTATCTCTGTTTTTTACAAGGTAAAAATGTTCTTCATGATATACTAAATAAATTGTTATTGTTTTTTCATCATCCATATTACAATGTTTTGGTTCATTATAAATAAGTCCCATTTCCCCCTTATCATCAAAACTATAAATCATTAAATGAATATGTGGATTATTTCTTTGAAACTTATTAAAATCTTCTTCACTAATAGGATAATTAATACCATCAAAATTAGCATATTTATTTGGATTAATATCAAGTAAATCTCTTGTTATTCTACCAGCATCTTTTTCCCTAGGATTATAAAACCTCAATATAGCCCAATAAAAACATCTATTATCTTTATTTTGCATAGAAATTGTACCTCCTTTATTAGATACTGAATCAGGTAGTTTATGTTTTTCACAACCACCTTTAAAAGGTCTATAATTAGCATAATGTACAATAAGCCCCTTAAAATTAACTATTGACCAACCACTTCCTTGAAATGCTTTATTATGAAACCTTTCAATTACTTCCTTAATCATATCATTAACTAATGATTTTTTACTATTCATTTGATAATTAATATGAGATAGTGAATTAAAATATTTTTCTTCTTTTACATCACCATTTTTCATATCAATAACTAAACTAAATGTAATTTTTCTTTTAGTATTTTCTTCGAGTGATTTTTCTAAAGCATTACTAAATTTATTTAAATATTGCTTAATATATAAACTATCATTTTCACTTCTACCTTTAATATAAAATAATGTAGCATTAAAATATCCATTTAAGCAATTTTCTATATCTTTTTGTTCAATACTATAACCATGATTAAAAGAAAATTTTTTAAATGTACCTTTAGTATAAAAATTATTTTCTTTTCTTTTAAAAAAAGGGAATGATGATGATTTTAAATTAGATGTATCAATTACATTTTTAAACCCAGCCATTTTATATATATTAAATAATTAATATATATAAAATTTCATTTTTTTATCCAATACAATGTGAAAAAAAAATTTGAAATAAATAAAATATATTGTATATATAAAATAGTAAAATGGAGAGTGAAAAGGGAAATAAAACAAAAGGTAATATTAAAATAACAGTACCAAAATCTAGACCTAATTATAAAAAGGATAAGGTAATGCTATTTAGTGATTTTTATAATATGGGTGAAGCTTCAGTTTATGGAGCAATTACATCATCAACCCCAAAAGAATATAACACAATATCAGATTATGATGATAAGGTTTTTATAGAATATAATGAAGAATTTCATAATTTTTTGAGTACCATAATTGATAATTGTAATGATAGAAGTAAACAAATTGTAGAAGGTGATTTTAATGTTAAAGATTATTTGGATAATTATCAACTTAAAGGTTATATTGATGTAAAGGTTGATGAGAAATTGTTTAATCGAGATGATTTTTTTGAAGATTGTGAAGGTGAAAGTATTAGTAAAAGTATTATGAAGGATTGTAAAATTACTAAAGGGAAATATGCTTTACAAATTAAAGGATTATGGGGTGATGAAGATAAAACTGAAGGTGGTTTTATGATGAGATTGCTAGGTGTTAGTGTAATTGATAAGACAAATAAGGATGATGATGAAATAGAAGTAAAATTAAATAAAGTTAAACAAATGTTGAAGTAAATAAGTATATATAATTGAAAAAATATACATATATTAATCCTTTTAATATATATATATAAAATGAAAAGAGCAATAGACCTTATATATCAATATAATACTAAAGAATGTGAAATAAATGATAAAATAGAATTTATGAAAAGATATACCCAACCTGAATTAATAAAATTATGTGAAACTAACATATCTAGAAAACATGGTGATAAATGCTATAGTTCACTGCAGAAATATGATTTAGTTGAAAAACTTATTAATAATGGCTTCAAACCAGATTTAAATAAAAAACTAATATCAAAAAGTTGTTGGAATAGTTGTAAAATAAAAGGATATTGGTAATTAAAGTTTTTCTTCCTCATTACACATATAAAATTCATCAAATTTACATCTATATCTTCCTTCATCTCTTTTACTTGTTTGATCAATTACAAGAAAACCAAAAGGTTTTTCCCAACATTGATGACATAATCTTTTAAATTCTTCTTTAGACATATCCTTTTCAGCATATTCATTATATATATAACCAACATTCTTTTTATCTTGAGGAAATATACATAAAAAATTAGCATTTTCTCTAATAGTATTTTTATCCAAAATAATAAAATTTTGTGTTAAGAAGAAACAATCAACATTACTATGTCTCCCATGAGTGTAATATGTTGATGCTTTATTTTGTTTTTCACCAGCTAAATCATCAAAAATCATTAAATTTTTAGTTTTTCTATTTAATTCATGAGGCATTGGTACATCATCATTATTTTGATGAAAAGATGCTTCTATTTTTGTACCTGGTTGTTTATTATAAACATTCTTTTTAAGATATTTAAATAATTCATCTTTATTTATTTCTTTACCTTTGTTTTGTTTTAATAATTTAAAAATAACATCAACACCTTCTTTGGGTAAACCTGCTTCAAATGCATCTTTCATTAATGAATAATCTGGTTGATGTACACTTTTAGTGAATACCATTAATTTATCATAATCTAACCAACCTGGTTGTAATAATAGATTTAATAATAAAGTAGTTTTACCACAACCAGATTTACCAACAATAATTCCTCTGATACTCTTTGGTAAAAAAGGTGTATTATTTCGATAATCACATGTATCATCTGTTGAGTAATTAACTATTTCCATTTTAATATAGAGTATTTTTAATTATATATTAAAATGACAAAAATTTATTGTGTTAAATGTAAAACAAAAACTGATTCGGAAAATTTATCAGAGGAAACTTCAAGTAATGGGAGAAGGATGATGAGGGGTAATTGTGTTGTGTGTAATACTAGAAAATCCCAATTTATGAAGGGTGGGGCTTCTTCTTCTGGAACTGTTGTTAAACAAAAAGCTATTTGTCCAAAAGAAAGTCAAGAAGGGGGAAGTATGTTGAATAAAATGATTAATAATCTACCAATAGAAATGCATTTACCTGGTTATAATTTTGCTGGTCCTGGTACTAAATTAAAAAAAAGATTAAATGCAGATTTAACACCAAAATCATCAAGTAAACCAATTAATAGAGTAGATAAAGCTGCATATAATCATGATGTTTGTTATTTAAAAAACAATGATACTAAAACTAGAAATGAAGTATGTGATATTAATATGCTAAAAGAACTAAAAGGAATTACTAATCCAACAATAGGTGAAAGAATGACAAAGGGATTAGTAGCTAATTTAATAGGTGCAAAAGTAAAATTTGGGATGGGAAATACTACTACTAAAAAAAAAATTTAGCTGATGAATTACATAAACCAGTTAGAAAGAAGTTTGAAACCATTAAAGTTTCGGTTCCTCATATTGATCATACCTGGACAGCTGATTTATTCAACATACCAGAAAAAATAAAGAAAGAAAATGATAATATAATAAATTATTTAACAGTTGTAGATGTGTTTAGTAAATATGCATGGGTTAAACCAATAATAAATAAACAAGCTAATACAGTTGCAAAAGCATTTAAAGAAATATTTAAAGAATCAGGTAGAAAACCTAAAAAACTATGGACTGATAAAGGAAAAGAATTTACTGGAGCTATTGATAAATCAAAAGAACAAAAACCTACTCAATTTCAATGTGAACATTGTGGTTTATATACAACAACACAAACAGGATTAACTAGACATAAAAATAATACTTGTCCAATATTATTTCCTCATAAAGCTAAAGAAGCAAAAACTATATTAGATAAAGATATTATATTATACCACATTGAAGGAAAAAATAAAGCTACAATTGCTGAAAGATTTAATAGAACCATAAAAGAAAAAATGTGGAGATATATGACTAATAAAAACACAAAGAGAGTAATAGATGAATTACCTAATTTAGTTAAAGAATATAACAATACATATCATTCAACAATTAAAATGACACCAGTAGAAGCTAGTAAAAAAGAAAATGAGGAAAATATTTTCAATGAAGTTTATAAAAAAGAAAAGAAACCACAATCAGTTATTGAAAAAGAACTTAAGAAAATAGGTATTAAAGAAGATGATTTAGTTAGAATTGCTAAAATTAAGGAAGTAAAAGGAGTAATTCCTAAGAAAGGTTATGAAGCTAATTGGTCTGATGAAATATTTAAAGTAAGAAAAGTTAATAAAACTGATATACCAATAACTTTTGAATTACAAGATGCAAATGGTCATAATATTAAAGGTAAATTTTATAAACAAGAAATACAAAAGAGTGATTATAACATGACAAAAGGTATGGGAGGTAGTGAACCAAGAGATAAAATTAATGCTATGAAAGGTTTCAAAAAACAAGAAGTCATACAAACAGGTGATGGTTATGATGAAATGGATTATATATTTGATAAACTACCAAATAATTCATTAACCAATTTTAAATTACAAGAAGTTTGTAAACATTTACCTGGATGGAGAGGAGTATTTTCAAGAGATCAATTACCATTAAAACCTAATTCCCCATTAGAATGTGGAATATTAAATCTAGATGATTCATTAGGTCCAGGTACTCATTGGGTTTGTTGGTTTCGCAATAAAACAACAAAATATTATTTTGATAGTTATGGATTGGATCCTCCAACTGAATTAATAAATTATCTCAAATCACCAATATATTGTTCAACAGATCCAATACAATCCCCAGGAACATATATTTGTGGTCATCTTTGTGTTTTTGTATTACATAATTTAAGTAAAGGGTTTAATTTACAACCAATACTCACATTTAATGAATATTAAAGATTCTCTCAGGGGGTAATATAGGGAAAAATTAATATATATTTTAATCCAATTTTAAAATATATATTGCATATTTAAAAATATGTCTGTACAAAAACATGGAATACATAATAAATTAAGTAGAGGAGTTAGGGATAGGGAAGGAATTGATGATGGTGTTTCAGTTAATTATATAAATAATCATTTTATTAGAAGAGATGGAAAAGAACCAATGATTGGTGATTTAAATATGGGCAACAATATAATAACTAATGTTGTTGATCCTACTGAAGATAATCATGTTGCAAATAAAAATTATGTTGATAGTGTTAAAGGTGGAGGATTTATGAGAAGAAATCAAGATGGTAATTATGTTGCTTATGAAGATTTAAATATGGATAATCAAAGAATTATTAATTTAGGTAATCCTCAAGATGATACTGATGCAACTAATAAAAATTATGTTGATAGTTTATCTTATGATATTAGAAGATATATTCAAACTACTTCTCCTTTTACTATTGGTGTTAGTGATGATAATGGTAATCATGGTAATAAATTTGTTGCTGTAAATAATTTACATATGAAAGATTTTAGATTTAAAGATTTGGGTGAACCAATTGATGATAGTGATAGTGTTACTAAGAAATATGTTGATGATAATAATGCTTTTAGAGCTAAAGCTGATGGATCATTTGTTGCTAATGGCCCATTACTTTTGGGTAAGAAAAGAGTAGGAGGAGTTAGAGATCCACAAAGTGATGGTGAAATTGTTAATAAAAGATATGTTGATGAAAAGGTAGAAGGATATATTGAAAGATTTACTGAAGATTTAAAAGATAATCAAGGTAGATTTACAACTAGGTTAGATATTAATATGGGTGGTAAAAGAGTTAGTAATTTACCATCTCCAATTAAATTAGATGAAGCAGCTAATAAAGAATATGTTGATAGAGTAGGTAGAGATAGTAAAGAATATACTGATAGAGCAAGTAAGGTATTAGAAAATAAGATAAAGAGTCATTTATCATCAGATTTTTTAAAAGATAATGGTCATATGGTTCCTAACTTACCTATAAATATGGCTAATCAACCTTTGACTAATCTACCAAAACCTAAAGAAAATAATGATGCTGTCACCAAACAATATGTTGATATGCTTATTGCTGATAATGTAAATAATGGAGGTTTACCAGGAGTTGTTGAAGGAAAATTATTTTTTAAAGAAAATGGAAACTATCAAGCTACTGAAAATATTAATATGGGGTTTAAACAATTGTTAAATTTACCTCAACCTACTAATTCAAATGATGCGGCTACAAAAAGATATGTTGATAATTTAAAACCACATATTGGATCTTTTCATGCTACAGGTATTTGGAGTGACTTTACTAATTCTAAAGGTAACTATCCTTTTTCATTTAATGGAAGCCGAATAGGAAGAAGGCGATGTGGTTATTGCCTACCAAAATCATCAAATTTAGTAGAAATAAATTTTAGTATTTCTTATCCTGATTATTATAAACCAAATAATTTCTTTGGTATATCACATAGTGGTGATGTAAATGCTACTTTACTTAGTATATCATATGGTGGAACATCTAGTTTATCTTCTTATCAACTATATGAAAAAAATTTAAGTAATGCATTAAAAATTACTTTAGATTCTCCAATAAGAGTATTACAAGGTGATTTTATAAATATTAATCCATCAACAAATTTTTTAAAAAATGCTAGATTAGAAGATGTTCGAGATGGTCAAATAAAGTATTTTAATGATATAGCAGATATTGATATATTTGTAGTTTTAACTTTTGAAGAATATGTAGATATATAACTTTTCAAAAGATAAGTTATATATTTTTTAAATTAATTTTTCACCAACTTTACCCATTACATTAATATATTTTTTATAATATCTTTCAAAATTATCATTTTGATATATTTTATTTTTTATTAGTTGTTCTATACTATTTTCCAACATTATAACTTTAGAATCATCAATTACACTATCAGGTTCTTGTAATTTTCTAAGTTCTTGTTGGATTGTTGTAAATTCATTACTTATAGCATCACAATTTTCACAAATATCTCTTTTTTCTACTTCATCAAATAATTCTTTAGCTATATCTTTTACATCACTATTATCTAATTTTGTCTTTTTAGAATCAACCACTTTTTTAAGTGTAGTGGTAATACCATTAATCTTTTCTTTCATCTCTCTCATTTCCCTTATGTAATATTCTACTCGATAGTATAAATATAATGATTTTGTTTTTATTATATCTTCACTCATTTATATTATATATTTATTTTTTTTAATAAATAAATTTTGTTTTACAATAGGTTTTTTAAAATTATGATGAGATAATGTTTGACATTGTTTTTTATTATTTTCAATACATTTTTTACAAAATATTACATTCTCTTCTATATTTATTGTTAATGATGTTACCATCATTTGATTTATATCATAATATATCATACCATGTTCATCAGTTTCTTCAATTATATCATCCATTCCTTTTATAATTTTTTTATTAAAATCTATACAATTAGAAATACTAAAATCTTCATTAACAAGATCTAATGTCCCCCAACCAATATTTTCTTTTGTTAAATTATTTTCCAAACTTATACAAAGATATATTTTAGTATATCTATTTCTTGATAAACATTCACTAAAAATATGATAAAAGAAACTTTTATAATCCAATAAAACATTATTTAGAAAATGAAGTGGAAATCTTTTATTTATGGTGTAATTATACAAATAATCATTAATTTTATAACTAAATTGTATATCCTTTCTATTATTTAAAAAGTTATTTAAACAATTATAAAGTGAGGTTGTCATTTTATAATATATGTTTTTAATAATTTATATGTTTTTTCAAAAAAATTCATTTCTTGATAAAAATTTATTTTTCTTTTAATAGATGATTTTGTTTTACAAATGGGACATTTATATACTTCCACAATATTAATACATTCATCACACATACATTGATGACCACAATCACAAAATAATATATTTGGTTTATTGTTACATATAATACATGTCTCCTCTACAAATGTGTCCATTCCATTTATAGATAAATCATTTGGAGTTAAAGGTTTATCTTCTTCACTATCACTTTCATCTTCTTCACTATCAGAATAATTTTCATCACTATTTGAGGATATAGGAAACATTTTTAATGGTTCTATTACTATTGCATTTATCACATCATCAACATCATAATGATTACATATATAATTATTTATTTTATTTATAAATTCATTAAATAATATAAGAAACTTGGTAGAATCTTCCATTTCATAAATAGTAAAAAAAAATTCTTTACATGTTGATTGAATAAATACTATGGTTTTTATTTGAATAAAACCACATTCATTTATATCATTACCAATACTTTTTATGTTATCCATTAGATCACTAAAAATATAATAAAAAAATGGTTTTTTCTCCTTTAGAATGATATTTGTTAAATTAACTGTAAATTGTTGTTCTATAGAATAAGTATTACCATTAACAACAGCTCTTGAAAAATCACAAAAATAAGTATTATATTTTTTACTATTTAAATGATCACTTAAAAATTTATATTGTGACTCTATCATTTTTATATTATATATTTAAGAAATATATATTTTTTCAATTTAAATATATATTTCCACTCTTTTATAAAATGAGTAGCTTTCTATTGACTGTTTCTGATAATAAAACAGAGTTTAACAAAACCCTTAATCCACCTATTTACTTGAATGCAAAATGTGAACTTGCATTATTTAGTCTTGAAACATATAACTCAATACCTAATATTAATAAAAGTAATAATATTTTTAGGTATTCTGTAGATAATGGTAATAATTGGGAAAAATATGAAATACCTATTGGAGCATATGATATTATTGATATTAATAAAACAATTGGTGAACATTTAAAGGATAAAGGTTATTATGGTGAAGATAATGATGAATATCGAATTAAGATTGTACCTAATCTTAATACACTTAAGAGTGTTATGACTATAGATGAAAGATTTGCTGTAAATATGGGAGGGAGAAATTCAATTGGTAGTGTATTGGGTTTTGAAGAAAAGAAATATAAAAGTGGTATTCATAATAGTGAAAATGTTGTTAATATTTTACAGGTTAATTCTATTAATGTAGAAGTTAATTTAATAACTGGTAGTTATTTAAATGAAAATAAAAGTAATAATATTTATACTTTTTTTCCTAAAGCTGAACCTGGATATAAAATTATACAAGAACCTCATACTCTTATATATTTACCTTTAAATTTAGATTTTGTACAAGATGTGTATGTTAGATTAACTGATCAAAATGGTAGATTGATTGATTTACAGGGTGAAATGATTACTATTACTTTTCATATAAGACAGATAAAATAAATAAAACCGATATAAAATGAGTCAAACAGAGTATATTATAAGAAATATATATTTGAGTGATGGACAGAAAAAGAAGTTGGCTAGGGATGCAAAGAATAATTGTCAAAGTAGTATAAAATTAACAAGTAAAACTATTAATCAGAAAGGGGTGGATTTTGCTTTATCATTGCCTCAGGTAAATAAATTAGATGCTGCTAGGAGAAAGAATAGTGGTGTGCAGTTGAAGGTTCCTAAAAAGGTTTTGAAGTATAATCAGAGGTTGCAGCATGAGGAGGGGCAGGAGGGTGGGTTTTTACCTTTGTTAATGGGTTTGGCAAGGGTGGCGGCTCCTGTAGTTGCTAAGAAAGTGTTGCCTGCTTTGGCTACAGGGGCATTGGGAGGATTAGGTGCCACCGCTGTTAGTAAAATATTTGGTGATGGATTGTATTTGAAAAAAGGTGGTGATGTTATTCGAATTGAAACTGAAACTGATGGAGATGGTTTGTTTATAAAACCTTATAAAGGAAGTGGTTTACAACAACATGGAGATGGTTTGTTTTTGAGGCAACAGGGAAAAACATATGATGGAAGTGGTTTAATTTTTGGTCAAAATTCACCTTTAGGGTTTTTAAAAGGAATTCCCTTGATAGGTCCCGCTTTAAATGCTTTAATTTAAAATTTTTATAAGTAGTTTTTAAAATGAGTGTATTTGAAAATGGAAGAAACTTAGAAAAACCAAAGGTTAAACAACCTAAAACTATAATGTGGATTCCTCATAGATTACATATTGAATATCCTCCAATAAAAGATTCTCCTACAAAATGGTCTATTAAAACACAATTTCATATTAAAATAGGAAGTAAAGAAGGTAAAAGAATATCATTAAGTTTTGGTTATAAAATGAGTAAAGGAATTGTTGTGGTTACCTTAAATAATAAATGGAAACTTCATTTTGGTGTTATGAATAATATACAAAATGATGAAGAGTGTGATGATATAGTTGTTTATATGTATAATTTTTCTAATGATGATATTACTATAAGAGCTGGGGAAAATGTATTTAATTTACAATATTTATTTTAATTTATTTTTTAATATATAAAAAATGGACATTGATGATAAGAGTAATAAACTATACCCTGAAATAAAACCTTCTGCTCCTTCAATTGAAATGGAGGTAATAGATAATGGTCATTCTTATAGACTTCAAAAAATATCTGAAATTTTGGATTTTCTCAAGAAGGAAATGGCTGAAAGAGAGAGATTGAATAAGAAGTATGCTAGGATAGCTAAAGTAGTTGATAATGTTGAGGGGGCCTTGGTTGTTGTTTCTTTGGCTTTGGGTGGGGCTGGTGTTATATTACTTTCAACTGTTGCAGCGGCACCTGTTGCTGTTGGTTTGGAGAGTGCTGCTGGTGTAATTGGTCTTTCTTCATTGGTTAGTAAAGTATTTGTTAGGAAAACTACTAATAAAGCTGAAAAACATTTGAAAATACAAATGCTTGCTGCTTCTAAACTTAATACTATAGATAATCATATATCAAAAGCTTTGATGGATAATCATATATCTGATGAAGAATTTAAGTTGATAATGGAAGAAAAGAATAAATATGAAGAAATGAAAACTGAAATAAGAAGTAAGTTTAAGAAGAAGGTAACAACTGAAGAAAAGGAAAGTTTGATTGAGAAAGGGAGGCAAGAAGCAAGAGAGTCCTTTCGGAGGCTTGTCGAAAACAAAGCTAGTGGAGGGCATACCTTTTAAGTTACCTAAATTACCTAAGTTTAGATGTAAATGTCAATGTGAAATAGGGGATAATGATGAATAAATATATAATATATTTGTTATATATATTATATATTTTCAAAAGAGATATTAGAAATTATTAAAAGAGATATTAGAAATTATCAATGGAGATATATAAAGTTTATTTCTCATATTTAAAAATGCCATTTTATAAAATAAAAGATCCTGTAAAAAGATATGCTGCTGTACAAGACTTTTTAGCTATTAAAAAAAGATTGCGAGTTAAAGATGAAACTGAAAGAATTGGTAAAGCTAGTTTTGAAAAGGATGTTGGTGAATTATTTAAACCTATAACTGAAGAAAGTAAACAAGTTAAAGAAGAAATAAAAGCTTTACCATTTGAACAACTTAGACAAGAAATTGCTGGTTTACCACCAGCTATTGCACAAAATATACCTGCTTTACCACCTCCTCCTGCTTGGGATGTTTGGAGACCTCCTTTTGCTTTAGAAAAAAAAGTTGGTGATGAGGATGATGAGGATGATGAGGATGAGGAAAAAATTATACAATATAATCTTTTCCCAAAAGATATAAGTAAAGAATTAAAAATAGGAGAGGATGGTAAGGGTAAAATTGGAAAAGAAGACATATTTTTAGATCCTGTAACAAAAGATGTTAGGTTTATGGATAAAACATATAAAAATAGAAAAAATTTATTTGAGCTTCTTGTAAAACAAGTACCATCAAATGAAGCTGGAAGTGATATGGATGCATTAAGAGATTACATTGAAATACTTATTAAATCAGATGCATTATATCAAAACAATGATTATACAAAATCAGATGCTAATGCTACATTAAAAGGTATGCGACCAAAATGGAATAAAATTTTTAGACATATATGGTATAATAGATTTGTATATATGGATGAAGATAAATTAAAGCATCCAAAAATACAAGAACAAATGGTTAACTTACATAATACTAAAAGCCAAAAAATAAAGGATGGTGTAGAGTTTAAACCTGAAACATTAAAACTTATAGAAAAAGCATCTAAAAAATCTAAAAGTAAACCATCAACTTCAGGTAAAGGAATTAAAGGAGGAATAAATAATCCTATTATCATTCCAGAAAGTATCACAGATTTAGGTAATAGACTTAGAACTTTATGGGCTAGTAAATTAGCTGGTAATACTGGATTAAGAAATGAAATAGTTGCTATATGTGATGCATTAAGAACCAAAAACAGTATAAATCCCCAAGATTATACAACAATTATGAATGAATTATAATTATATATTAAAAATGATAGTAACTTCTACATATTATGATTATGAACCTAGATATATTTATGGTGGAACAAATTTTTTTACACCCTTTGTTAATTTAGGAAAAAGTTTGTTTAGTAAACTATTTTCATCAGGAGCTAAACAACTTGCTAAGAAAACTGCTTCAAAAATTATACAAGATGTTGGTAAATCAGCTTTAGAACAAGGAGGTAAAAAAGTAACTGAAAAAATGAAATCACAAATTAGTAAAATGTTAAGTGGTAGTAAAAAGAGTAAAGGAGCACTTCCAATAACTACATCATTAAATGTTGATGTACCTAATGATGATAATAAATATCCTGCTTTTAGAACTGGTTTTGGATTAAAAGTTGTTTAATTATAAAAAATAATATAATCTTATTAAAAAATATGAGTCAGTCACAAAAAATATTAATGTGGGATAGTCAAATTTTAATGGATGAATCAATTGAAAAGTATCAATATCGAGAATATGTTCCTCAAGTTGGCGCTGGTGATTTAAATGGTGGTAGTGCAATTAGTTTTATAATTGAAAGTCAAGATGTTTTTACTCATCCTCATAAAAGTTATCTATATGTTAAAGGTCGGCTTGTTAAACAAGATAATAGTAGATATGCTGATGCTGATAACATAACACTTGTAAATAATGCTATAATGCATCTATTTAGTCAAATTAGTTATGATATTAATGGAAGAAGAATGGAATCTCTTAATTTTCCTGGTCAAGCAACTACAATATTAGGTTTACTAAAATATTCTGATGATTTCACAAAAAGTAAAGGTTTAACACAAGGTTGGTTACCTGACGAAGGTCCAGGTGATTTTAGTGATCGAAATGCAGCAGGTAAAACAAGAAAAATATTTGTAATGGAAAGCTCTATTCCAAAAGGTGAATTTTCTTTTTGTATTCCTCTTTCTCATATATTTGGTTTTTGTGAAGATTATGATAAAATATTATATGGTGTTAAACAAGAATTAACATTTCAACGAAAAACTAGTAGTGATGGTGCTATTTATAATGATGGAGCTGATGATGGAAAGGTAATACTAACTAAATTTTCTTGGTTTGTTCCTCATGTTTTACCTGATGATGAAATAAAATATACATTATACAAACAAATTGAAGATGGAATGGAAGTAAAAATGGGTTATAAATCTAGACGTTGTGAAAAATTTATGGTTCCAGAATCTAATGAATTTACTTGGAAGTTAGGTCAAAAAGCTGCTGATGAAAGACCAAGGTTTTTAATTGTAGGATTTCAACCACATAATTATGAAAGTACTCAAGTAAGAAATACAAGTCTTTTCCAATGGAAAACAGTATTAAATAATCCTCCTAGGACAATGGGAGCAACAAATGCTTTTGTTACTTTAAATAGTGATAGATACCCTGAAAGAGATTATGATTTAAATTTTTCTCAAAATGATTTCACTAGGATAATAATTGAAGCTCAAGAATTTAAAGCAAATAGTACAGGAATACCAGATGTTTTATCAAATGGAAATATTAATTCAGTAAATTTTAAAAGACTTTATCCTTTGTTTGTTTTTAACCTTTCTAAACAAAGTACTAAATTAAGAGCTAGTATTGTTGATATAGAAGTAACTTTTAGGTTTTCAGAAAGTCCACAAGCAAACACTATGGTAGCATATGCTGTAACACTATCTGATAAAATAGTACAATTTCAAGGTGATGGTAAAGCTAGTATGAGTGTAACAATGTAAATAGGTAAAATATATATGTAATATATTAAAAAATATATTATATATATCCATATTTAACTTTTCATTAGTTGTGTTATTTGTAATTGCATTATTTGCCTTTCTTTTTTATTACCCTGCATAACTCCTAATAATTCATAAATAATTAATTCTAATCTATTGATTTTATCCTTGTTTTTTTGTATTTCTTTTTCAAGTTCTTTATTTGATAATTTATGTTTAGGTATCTTTCTAAATAAATCTCTGAACTTCATTTTATAATATAATTAAATTTGAATTAATCAATCCTATCCTAACACCCCAGCCGCCCACCTGCCAGCCTCCAACCACCAACCACCAACACTCCAACCACCAACCAACAAAACAAATCAAAATATGTAATATATCATTATATATATATTATATATTTATATTAACCAATTAGTCAACACATCAACAAGTCGACACATTAATTTATTAATTTATTAATTAACCAATTAATCAATAAATGGGGGTTTCGTGGGCTTGGTGGGATGGTTGGATTTGGAGTTGGAGTTGGAGTGGTTGGTTTGCTTGGGATGGGAGTTGAGTGTTGGAGGTTGGAGGCTGGGTGTTTGGAATTGGAGTTGGAGTGGTTGGTTTGTTTGGGATGGGAGTTGAGTGTTGGTGGTTGGAGGCTGGGTGGTTGGAATTGGAGTTGGAGTGGGAAGTTTGCTTTGGGAGGTGGGCTGGGGGAATTGGGATTGGAGTTGGAGTGGTTAGTTAGCTTGGGATGGGAGTTGAGTGTTGGAGGCTGGAGGTGGGTGGGTGGGGTTGGATTGGATTTAGATTGTGGTGTTGGCAACTGTAAAAGCTTCTGCGCGGGAATCCGCCTTTTCCCTCTCTACCGTAGACTGATCCTTGTACATACAAAGAAAAGTGACCAATAGCGAAAAGTTTTGCCCAGGTCAGCCTGCGCAGACTGTGCAGGCTGACTCGAGTTGATACGTTTTGCAGATGCATTAAGCTCCCTTTTCACAGAACACGGATCAATTTTTTTTTTTTGACAGGCGATAAAAAATGAGTTGATGTTCGATTTTTATGGGGCCTATCACGTGTTTGTAATGGCACGTTTCTGCGAGGGAATGTGATATCGTTAATCCTTTACCACACAATCCCGAGTTTTTATGACCCTGTCAGAGAAGACTTTTAAAAACATTGTGGGAAAAAGGAGAAAATGCTGGTAACCAGCATTTTTCTCCTTTTTCCCACCATGTTTTCTACCCTATCAAAGACTAAGTCCATCATTTGAGCCGAATTCAAATTGTCGTCTGCAAATGCTTTCAATTTGGACAAGTCTAAAATTTTGACGTCTGGTAAAGAGTTAATGCAATATTGAAGGATTTATATTTCTGTTTGATTTACAGCTGCAGACGTAAGTGCTCTCGAATTTATTGAATATATCTCAAATGTCTTTCCTCTATTACCAGACGAGAAAATTTTAGACTGGTCCAAATTCAAAGGATTTGCAGACGACAATTTAAATTTGGCTCAAATAATGGAACTTCTCTTTGATAGGGTAGAAAACATTGTGGAAAAAGGAGAAAATGCTGGTTACCAGCATTTTCTCATTTTCCCACAATGTTTTTAATAGCATTTTCCCCATTTATTCTTTAAATACAAGACTGCACAAAATGTGCTAACGTTTTGTCTTTTTCTGTCTTTCGTTTGAAACTGTGTTACAGGAACATAATGCAGAAAGTGAAGTTAAATGACAGGGAAATCTTCCACGTAAGTCTTATGGGTCCTGCGGGGCTCAGTGGTAAAGTTTTGGACTCGTGAACTGGAGGCCTCGGGGTCGAGCCTCACTATAAGCACTTTTCATTTCGTGGGAGTGTCCTGGGACAAGACACTTCAGAATCCTAGCCTATTACTGGTGAAACCCAGGACATACATGAACATGTGAGCTGCCGCCGTGGTATGACTGAATCTACGTTGAAAGCGGACGCGTCAATCGATCGATCGATCGATCAATCAATCAATCAATCATTCACTCATTCATTCAATCAATCAATCAACTACTTGGGTCCTGCGTGGCTAAGTGGCAATGGAATACTCTTTAATCAGGAGACACTGGTTCCATTCCCACTGTAGACACCTGTGCAGGCACTATAATGTCCAGCAAGGCACTTCAATGCCTATCAAAGCACTACGATGCCCAGCAAGACGCTACAATGCCTAGCAAAGCACTACGATGCCCAGCAATGCACTACAATGCCTAGCAAAGCACTACGATGGCAAGCAAGGCACTACAATGCCTATCAAGGCACTATGATGCCCAGCAAGGCATTAGAATGCCTTTCAAAGCACTACAATGTCCAGCCTAAAAATTGGCAAAGCCAGAATGAGAGATGAATAATGAGTTATAGTTATTATAAAATGAGCCATGCTTTATGAAAGGGGAAATTAATGCATCTGCAAAAAGTATCGACACAAGCCAGCCTGTGGAGTCCACTCAGGCTGACATGGGTCGATTTTTTTTGCCTTTTGTAAATTTTCTGCATGTCTAAGGACCATGCTATCTCATGATTAAGTCGGTTGTTACAATGGATTTTATTGATCCATAATCATGTAATGACTTGCTCGATATACATGTATAATGCATCAGGGAGATGCATGTTGCCAGAGGGAGGCTCAAATGTATATTTCACTGCCTCGGACTCCGAGGCAAATCCATTCAAAATACAATGTTTGAAAAGTTGTTTTTCCTGTTTCAATAGTATACCATCGATTTAACAGCTACATCAATTATTTTGTCTTTCAGAGCCCCCCCCCCCCCCCATTAATTATTTTGCTACTCTGCAGTTCCTTTCCTAAGGCCACTCTCACGTCAAGGGACGTAAAATGTCTTTTCTGTGTGAAAATTAGTTAGACGGGATGTTTAAAATGGAAAGATAAAATCCATGGATGATAAAATGTTCAATTTCAATAGAAATAAAATGACACGTGACTACAAAGACGTGATATAGCATGAAAATAGATGTCGTTTTTAAAATATATCCTTTTTATATTGTAATGACGTAATGTTAGGCTATGGTTCGGGGGAAAAAGAACGAAAATTGATCGCAAAATATTAAGTTAACCCTTTACCACACAATTACGAGGTTGACTGACCTTGACAGACAGTTGACTGACCTTGACAAAGACAGCTATTGAAAATATTGTGGGAAAATGAGAAAATGCTGGTCACCACCATTTTCTCATTTTCCCACAACGGTTTCTACTCAAAGGCAAGTTTCATTATTTGAGACACTCTTGATTTGTCGTCTGCAAATGCTTTGAACTTGGACAAGTTCAAAATTTTGTCGTCAGATAAAGAGTTAACTCCTGTTGGGCCAAAAAAAAAAAAAAAAAATGTGAAATGGAAAGCATTTGCAGACAACAATTTAAGTGTAGGTCAAATTATGAGACTTGTCTCTGTAGAGTAGAAAACATTGCGGGAAAAGGGAAAAATTCTGAATACCAGCTTTTTCTCCTTTTCCCACAATGTTTTCAAAAGGCCTCTTCCTCGGGGTCTTCAAAATTTGGGATTGTGTGGTAAAAAAGTAAGCGGCCTTAATTAGTTTCTAATGTTAACTTTAACATACCACAAAATTTCAAACTCATCCAAATTGAAGAAACTTGCAGACAGCATATCAAATACGGCTTAAATAACTAAAGGTTTTGTCTTTGAAAGGGTTAAAAAAAACCTTGTGGCAAAAGAAGACAAATGCTGGCTACAAGCATTTCCCCTTTTCTCACAATGTTTTAATTTTTTTTCATCAGGTTGTAAACCTGATGTAAGGGCTTAATGGTGCGAGCTTTGACAGAGAACCGTGTCTTTGTAACAATTGTTGTGCTAAATTCGGATCTAATTATGCACATATTTTAAACGGTATTGTATCCAACATAAGTTTGGCTTTTTTTTAAACGTATTCTACCTTATTTAAATTCCATTTTCTTTCGTATTGAACTTCCATTCTTTGTATACACAAGATAAAGACCTTTCCCAGTATATATGAGACATACTCTGGCAAAAGGGGGTTTAATGCATCTCCACATCAAGCTAGTGATCATATCATGATTGTACATAAAATCCAATTTATATAACAATGACCGAATCATGAGGTACACAGGTCCTTTGACATGCGGAAAGTTGACCATTAGCAGAAAGTTTCGGATCAGGTCAGCCTGCGCAAACTGTGCAGGCTGACTTGAGTCGCTTCCTTTTTGCAGATGCATTAATCCCCCTTGTCACACAGTATGGCTTATATTTTTTGACACAATATAAAAAAAATCAGATATATGACATCTAAATGAAGATTCTTTTTGAAGAATTTGAGGGTTTAAAGGCTATCTTGTTTTAAAGAGTAATTTTTGTAGCAACAAGTGTCGCGACAGGGTCCTTCTTCACTATATACGACTCGGAAAGTAGAGAAGTTTGTGTCGTGCACCGGTTACGCAGTCGGTAGCGTCCAGGACTTAAGAGCAAGGGGTCGCTGGTTTGAATTGCCCCGCTCAGCCAATTTCTTTCCGAGTATTGGTGATATTCATTGCGATAAGATTCATTCCTCTCTCATCGCTGATCATTGTTTCGACGATGGTTGTGTGACAAAGCAGCCACTGGCTTGGGTAAAATATTGTGCAAAGTACTGCTGTAAAGAAACTCCATGACAGCATGTATAGTTGCGAGATAAACGAAATAATGTTGAAAACAGCGCTAAAAACAATACAACAACAACTAAATATCAAGAGCAGTTTGCGAATCATACTTTATGTCACGTGGACAAAAAGATGAAAAAAAACCCCATAATGTTGCAATGCAAAGATCTTGCCAAAAGCTCCGATATTTCTAATAAAATTATCAATAACTTTCAACTTGTCGGACATGTTTCTTTGCTTCACGTTATGAACCGTATGATATTCAATTCTGTTTGCTTGATGTATCACTACTATATCACACTCTTAAGAATATACTGAAAGCGGTGTAAAGTGCCATTTAAACAAAGAAATCATAAAACTGACTAGTGGTAAATAAAATTCTCACTTTCTTGTTCAAAACTTCCCTAAAACATTGTAGAAAAGATTTCCTCATGATAATATTAAATAAGGCTCAAATAAAAAAAAAATGTCTTGAAAGGAGGGAAAACATTGTGGGAAAAGCAGAAAATGCTGGTTACCAGCATTTTCTCCTTTTCCCACAATGTTTTCAAAAGCCTTCCCTGTCTGGGTCTCTTTTAAAAAACTCGAGATTGTGTGTTAAAGGGCACATCTTAATGGAACTCACATGTTCACAAGCACGTGTTCCTGACAATGACGGTCGTATATTAGAAATTCGAGAAGTCAATATATCTTAAACTTTATTTGGGTAGATGACACTGGGTCATATAGATAAGTGGAGAATCCAATTTGTTATTGTGTCACCCTTTTTTTTTTTTTGAAACATTCAAGGTCGAGTGGCGTTTCAGGTTTCCACCTCACTTTCAGCTCATGTCCGTGTGACACGAGGTACAAAAAGTTCAAATGTAGAAACGTGTATGATTAAAATGCTGAAGTAAAACGGTTAAAGATACATCTTTACTCGTCTTCATCCAGTTTTTTACCAATTTTACCAATTTCAACTTTATTATTTGAAACTATGATCATTCTTGTATCTTCATGCAAAATGTTGCCCCTGATGGTTGCAAGGTTGCATAGATTACGACGGATAGAAAATGCATTTCATTCTCTGGAGGCTATCCAAGACCTCACGGAGGGTGTTTTCGGAGACAAATGCCTCGAGTTTCTTTTATACCTTAGAATGGTAGAAAAAAATGTGGGAAAAGGAGAAAATGCTGGTTACCAGGATTTTCTCCTTTTCCAACGATGTTTTCAAAAGGCTTCTCTCACATGATCGTTAAAACTTTTAACACTTCACCACACAATCTCGAGTTTTATCGACCCTGGGGTTGATTGCTTCTGAAAACACTGCGATAAAAGAGGAAAATGCGGGTAACAAGCATTTTATCCCTTTTTCACGATGTTATCTCCCCTTTGAAAGATATATCAAGTCATTTCAGTTACATTTAACTTTTCTACAGATGCTTTCAATTTGGAAAAGTCCAACATTTTGTCGTTTGGTAAAGAGTTACAGTTTTCCTGAATTCCGCAGTCTGAACCCTAACAATTAGGCTGCTATATAACTTCAAATAAAACTTTCAAGTCGACAGGTTCCAAAGTTTTGCTATTCCAGGGGTATTTTTGGTGGAAAGAAATCTCCTTACCGGATAATGTAGATCCAAGATCAGACTGCACGTTCTGTGCAGTCTGATCTTGATCTACACTGTCCGCAAAAGGTCAGTGAGTCGCGCTTAGCAGCCTAAGCATTAAACAGGCTTGTTTGCGTGTCTACCGAAGGTTCCCTTTCAAGACAATCGATGCGCTTAATATCCCAGAACTGTTCGCAATTTCCGTTAAAGTTGATTACCTTAATGAGAAAGATCGTATTGATATCGTTTAAAACCCATTTCTTTACAAACATCATAGTTTTTTTTTTATGACAAGGTTGATTCAGCTTTCGAAAACATTGAGGTAGAAAGGAACGATTGCTTGTCAGAAAAAACTACTCAATTTTCTAAAAATGTTTTCGGCATTATTATATTTATACAAACTTTTGATTTAATTTTTTTTATTTAAAAATTGTGCTTTAGCACAAATTATATACTAGATGTAAATACAAATCGTAGATTCAGAGAATACAAAATGTGAAAGGAAAACTTGTAATCCCTTCTACCTTTTCTCACACTATTCCAAATTTTTAACGACTATGAGGAAAAAAACTTTCGAAAACATTGTGGGAAAATAAGGAGAAAATGCTGATAATCAGAAAACAGCCCAAAAATTGTACTTTCAGCCTAGTTTTTGCCAGAATATGTTTTAAAGTAGCGGACAGTGCAGATCTAAGATCAGACTGCACGTTCTGTGCAGTCTGATCTTGATCTACACAGACCGCAAAAGCACCAGCACTGATACATAACGCTCTAAATGTAAAACTAACGCTACAAGATGATGGATCGAAAACGTCTCTCCCGTGTCGTGCAGACATGAAAAAAGCTCTCCTTATTCTTTAATCAAATTTCTTTCATCTTTTTTCCGTTTTATTGTTTATCTTTTGTTACTGCGTATTTTTTTGCTTTCCCCACCACGCAAAACATTTTAATTACGAGAACCGTTTGTAGTTAGATCTTGATAGATTAATCAAAGTCATGCACGATACATGCTGTTAATCAACCTTGAACTTTTATCCTAAGCGCTAAGAGCGACTTGAGAACGTTTTGCGGACAGTGTAGATCAAGATCAGACTGCACAGAAAATGCAGTCTGATCTTGGATCTACACTGTCCGATAAGAAGATATCTTTCCCCCAAAATACCTTTGAAATAGCAAAAGTTAGGTTTTTACTATCGGCTTGAAAGTTTCATTTCACTTATTTAGCAGCTGTAGTTTTGAACAAAATAACGAAACGGTTGATTAAGATTTTTTTTACTTGTGGTGTGATTGTGAAACAAGGGCTTTAAACTTCGATGATTGCTTCCTGCATTGATTGATTGACTGAATGGCGTTCAACGCCAGTTTCAACATTATTTCAGTCATATCACGGCGACAGCTCACATATTCATATATATCCTGGGTTTCAGCAGTACTAGGCTAAGGCTCTGAAGTGTCTTGCCCAAGGACACTCCCACGAAAGGCCAAGCGGATCAGGTGGGGCTCAAACCCGGGCCTCCAGGTAATGAGCCCTACACTTTACCACTGAGCCACGCAGGACCCCTTGCACTACGAATCAATAAAATCAATTTAGTCTAACAAGCGACTGTATCTGGAGATAGATTGGTCCTTTGATTTACAGAAAATTTATTAATAGCGAAAACTTTCCACTCATGTAAGCCTGCGTGGACTTCGCAGGCGGACATGGGTCGATACTGCAATGAAATAAGCCCCCTTTGCACAGAACATTGCTCATTCATATTAAGTAAAATATGAGAAAACTAAACCATTGAACTCGGAACTTCTGGATTACAAATCTAACGCCCCTGAGGAGTCCATGTTTCTTACCCTTTATTCTACATTTAGACTAGCTCTACTTTAAAGAATTAAAAATCGTAAAAATCAGGAGGGTGCTAAAAGGAAAAAAAGAGCACACACAACATGCAGGTGCCAACGCTCGGATGCAGTTTCTTGATTTTTAGTGAAAATTTTAGGTCGAAAAAGGCGGATAACTGTCAAAAACACTTTATTGGTTATTTGTCCTTATTGTATGGGTTCCCTGTTTGCTAGTTAACAACTTAAACATTATTTTACACCGATTGAGAAACAAGTTCTTACAACTCGATTGTGCTTCCTGGAAACTACACCAGTACTCGCGCCGGGTGTGTAGGCCAAAGTTGACACCCGCTCCCGGGTATCGCACTCGGGACCCTAAGGTTACGAGGCCGACGCTCTACCTCATAACCACGGACACAAGTTAATAACTTGTCCAAGTATGAAGTAAATATCTTCAGTAATAACATAGATATTACAAAATGTCATAGTTTTAGCACGACGACGACAATGCCGGAGCTACAATACTTCTCGACGTTTTCTTAGAACACAGCCGAACTAAAAAACCTTCGTCAATAAATACCACGAGTCACATAACTAAAGTGGCTCATTTCCACACGCAGACAACTTTTTCTAGTCTTGCAGTGTTGGAAAAACATTGTGACAAAGGACTATGCTCGAAATGAACAATTTATCCTTTGACACAATATTTTAACACCTATATTACACCAAGCTTGCAACGCAACATCAAAATTACTTGATATTGAAAATAAGGAGCAGGCAATATGTATGAGTGAACGATTTACTTAGTTTTGTTGTGCATTACTAAAAAGAAATAACGAATCATTGCCTACCTGTTAGGTTAAATTTTCTCCACAATCCGGCAATAGTAGAAGCAGCACAGTTAAGAGCACGAGCTACCTGTAGCTTAGACTAGCCAGCTTGCAGCAGTCCAACTGCCTGTCTCTGAGTTTCTATTTACAATGTCGGTATCTTCAACACGGCTTAGTAGTACAAAACACGCGCTAAAATGACGGAAGCTTTCCTCAACTCACCAAGACAGATAGAGGTATTCTCGGAAAACCACGTGCCGCACGTGAAACTGGCTTGGCGCCAAAACGCGTGCTTTGTCAATTGTTCAGGCAGCTTTGACAAACAAGAGCCGTCGTAGACGGATTATGCTCCCCGAACAGGTCTCTGTTTAGGAAAGTGAAGGCTGTCGGTAAATGGTTGGTCACGGGAGAGGAGGGTGAGGGTGAAACAGGCTATTTTTGTTTGGTCCCGTCTGCCAAACTGCATTTGCCAATGTTCAAATAATTAAATAAAGAAGGGATATAACTCTTGGAACAGTGGAGTAAAACTTCCTGTCGATGTGAACAATCTGTAAATCAAACATTACTATTATAGTAATGGCAAAATTGTCAAAATCAGATTAAACATTTATAAACTTCGTGTTTGAGTTTGTCATTAAGCCCTCTTTTTCTATAACACAGCTTAGTATAAATAGGAAAGAATGAAACTAGAACTGTCACAAAAGTGCCGCATACCCCCACAAAGTGCCCTGTCACAGAACAGGTATCATTTTATATGTAACTGTTATGCTCCAGACCAAAAACAAAATTTAAAATTTACAAAGTAAAATAACTCTAAAACTAGTGGGAATAGAGTTATGTTTCTTGTACACTGCACTTCTCTTTAATGTGGTCTTTCTGTATATGAAGTTTGAAGTCACTAGGTTTTATACTTTGGAAGTTATGCCACAAAAAAAAATCTAAAGTTAAAATTTACAAAGGGCAATAACTCTAAAAATAGTGGGAATAGAGTTATGTTTTTTTTTTAAATTGCACTTCTCGTTAATGTGGTCTATCTATATATAAAGTTTGAAGTTACTAATTTTTATACTTGGGAAGTTATGCCCCTGACAAAAATTTAAAGTTAGATTTACAAAGGGCAATAACCCCCAAAAATAGTTGGGATAGAGTTATGGTTCTTGTACAGTGCACTTCTCCTTAATGGGCTATCTGTATATGAAGTTTGAAGTTACTAGCTTTTTTACTTTGGAAGTTATGCCCCAGACAAAAAATTTAAGTTAGAATTTACAAAGGTTAATAACTCCAAAAGTTATGCCCTGGACAAAAAAAAGCAAAGTTAAAACTTACAAAGGGCAATAACTCTAAATATAGTGGGAATAGAGTTATGGTTCTTCTACACTGCACTTCTCCTGAATGTGGCCTATCTGTATATGAAATTTGAAATTACTAGCTTTTCTACTTTGGAAGTTTTCGCTGGACAAAAATTTAAAGTTAAAATTTACAAAGGTTAATAACCCCAAAAAATAAATGGGATAGAGTTATGGTTCTTGTACTCTGCACTTCTCCATTATGTGATCTATCTGTGTGTGAAGTTTGAAGTTACTAGCTTCTATACTTTTGAAGTTATGACCCAGACAAAAATCCAAAGTTAAAATTTACAAAGGGCAATAACTCTAAAAAAAAGTGGGAATAGAGTTATGGTTCTTGTACACTGCACCTCTCCCTGATGTGGCCTGTTTGTATATGAAGTTTGAAGTTACTAGCTTTTTTACTTTGGAAGTTTTGCCTGTACAAAAATTTGAAGTTAAAATTTAAAAAGGGCAATAACGCCAAAAAGAAATGGGAAAAAGTTATGGCTCTTTTACACTTCACTTCTCCATTATGTGATCTATCTGTGTGTGAAGTTTGAAGTTATTACCTTCTATACTTTCTAAGTTATGCCCTGGACAAAAAAAAACCGAAGTTAAAATTTACCAAGGCCAATAACTTATAAGACATTAAGCACCCTTTTCCCGTAACATGGTTTTGCATAGATAAAAAAACAAGGGCACATGGTGAAACTTTTAATAAACAATATAAATGTAACGTTTCATGAAATTTTGATGAAAACTGAAGGAGACATTAGTAAAAATTGGAAATTTACAAGAAACCCCCTTTTTCCATGACACAGCGTCAAATTGGAAAACCGAGAAAAATACATAGGCGCAATATCCTAAAGAGTTCATTTATGAAGTTTCATCCAATTTGGTCCAGGGGTTGTGGAGAAATGGCTTCGGACGGACGGACGGACGGACGGACGCACCTCTCCTTGATGTGGCCTGTTTGTATATGAAGTTTGAAGTTACTAGCTTTTTTACTTTGGAAGTTTTCGCTGGACAAAAATTTGAAGTTAAAATTTAAAAAGGGCAATAACCCCAAAAGAAATGGGAAAGAGTTATGGTTCTTGTACACTGCACTTCTCCATTATGTGATCTATCTGTGTGTGAAGTTTGAAGTTACTACCTTTTATACTTTCTAAGTTATGCCCTGGACAAAAAAAACCAAAGTTAAAATTTACCAAGGCCAATAACGTATAAGACATTAAGCACCCTTTTCCCGTAACATGGTTTTGCATAGATAAAAAAACAAGGGCACATGGTGAAACTTTTAATAAATAATATAAATGTAACGTTTCATGAAATTTTGACGAAAACTGAAGGAGATATTAGTAAAAATTAGAATTTTACAAGAAACCCCCTTTTTCCATGACACAGCGTCAAATTGGAAAACCGAGAAAAACACATTGGCGCAATATCCTAAAGAGTTCATTTATGAAGTTTCATCCAATTTGGTCCAGGGGTTGTGGAGAAATGGCTTCGGACGGACGGACAGACGGACGGATCAAGCGGCGACTATATGCTCCCCCGTTCGGGGAGCATAAAAATCAATAAAATGTACATGTATAATTTAACATAATTATGCTCGATTGATTGATTGATTAAATGGCGTTTTACGCCGCTTTCTACATTATTCAAGTCATACCACAGCGACAGCTCACATATTCATGCATTTCCTGGGTCTCATTTGTACTAGGCTGAAGTGTCTTGCCCAAGGACACTCCCACGAAAACCCCAGTGGATCCAGTGAGACTCGAGCCCGGGACCTCCAGGTCACGAGTCCTATACTTTACTAAGTTACGCAGAAACCCTCAAAATAATATGCTGGGGGAACAAGTCGTAAAATATTTAATAAATTTTCTGCATGGCCAAGGACTTTTCTACCTAATTATTAAGTTGGTTGTTAGACCAAATCTCTCATTTAAGTGTACTCAATTGAAAAAAAAAGTGTCGAAATTTGCATAGTAAAGAGATTAAGGCAGATTTGGATGAGAAGATGAAAATATTGTGACAGCGTAACCGTTATATATTTGTCCTTTTCAGTTTGCAAATTTTTTCTGTTATGTTATAAACAGAAGATACATTAAAACGTGTTTAGTTTTTTACCAGATGAAGTGTAAGACTTGTTCAACTTAAAAAGAATTTAGAGGCGACAGTTAACATGTGTTACAAATGATGGGATCTATTTATGAAATGAGAGAAAATATTGCGGGGAAAGAGAAAAAAGGTAGTTACTAGTATTTTCTCCTTTTGCCACAAAAATTTCGAAAGTCCTTTTCCCCCTGGGTTGTTAGAATTGTGTGGAAGTGGGTTAATCCTTTACCACACAATAACGAGGTTTAACAACCCTGACACAAAAGACTTTTGAAAACATTGTGGGAAAAGGAGAAAATGCTGGTTACCACAATGTTTTTCTTTGCAGAGACAAATGCCATTATTTAAGCCATACTAAATTTGTCGTCTGCAAATGCTTTCAATTTGGACCAGTCTGAAATTTTGTTGTTTGGTAAAAGGATTAAATGGGAGGAAAGAAGCGACTATAAGCAATAGTCACGAACTGTATTGATAAAAACTAAGTAACCGATAAGCGAATGAATAATTCAGCTTTCTCTATATTAAACCTTATCGTGCTAAATAAGTGAAATGAAACTTTTCAACCCGCTAGTAAAAACCAAAAAGTTTGCTTTTTCAGAAGTATTTTTAGGAAAAGATATCTCGTTACCGGGCAGTGCAGATCCAAGATCAGACTGCACGTTATCTGCAGTCTAATCTTGATCTACATTGTCCGCAAAAGGTCCTTGAGTCGCGCTTAGTAACCTAAGGATGGAATGCAAGGAAAAAACCAATACACGGTTGCTACACCCAGTTTTTTTTCATTTCGTGCAAACCATTTAATTCCGATCATTTCTTTACCACGTTTTTCTTTTCTTTAAATAAAAGTTATTTGAAAACTAGAAATAGGTGTGTCAGAGACACGGATGGCCCCGCTAAATGGTATTGGTAAGAGATATGTCATATGAGTGAATCAATAGGTATTACAGAAAATTGTTGTTTTGGATAACAGCTTAGACAGAGTTAAGGTTTGTTATATATATAGCCAAGCAGATAAAAGATTATTTATACCTGATAACAAAACTGAGGACTGGTCCAAGTTGAAAGCAATATGCAGACAATAAATTACATGGTTTGTATTGCATATGGTAGAAAACTTTGTGAGAAAAAGAAGAAAATGCTGGTTTTGAGCATTAACTTCTTTTTATTCAGCGTTTTCCTTAATCTTTCAACTGAGGGATACTTATTCTCAGGATTATGAAGATCTTAACTTGAGGAATGAGAGTGAGAAAATAGCAATAATAATTACTTATGAGACAGGAACAAATTGGATCGAATATTATCACACTGGACTATAGTTGAAGGGTAGGTTGCAGCCTCAATATTCTCTGGCATAGTTCTTTGGATGAGTCTTTTTAAAAACCAAAACTGTATCTTCATATCACAATTCGCTGAGCAAGATGTAAACTGGGTTGAACAGTCAATTTAAACATTTGACCTTCAACTGTGACCTTGACCTTGGGCGTATCGAAACAAACTTTTCGCGTGACACTAGTACTTGTTAAGGAGAACAAGTGTGCGAAGTTTTTTTGAAATCCATTGATAAATGTAGAAGTTATGCTCCGGACAAGGTCAATTTAAACATTTGACCTTCAACTGTGACCTTGACCTTGGGCGTATCGAAACAAACTTTTCGCATGACACTAGTACTTGTTAAGGAGAACAAGTGTGCGAAGTTTTTTTGAAATCCATTTATAAATGTAGAAGTTATGCTCCGGACAAGGTCAATTTAAACATTTGACCTTCAACTGTGACCTTGACCTTGGGCGTATCGAAACAAACTTTTCGCATGACACTAGTACTTGTTAAAGGAGAACAAGTGTGCGAAGTGATTTTGAAATCCATTGATAAATGTAGAAGTTATGCTCCGGACAAGGTCAATTCAAATATTTGACCTTCAACTGTGACCTTGACCTTGGGCGTATCGAAACAAACTTTTCGCATGACACTAGTACTTTTAAGGAGAACAATTGTGCAAAATTATTTTGAAATCCATTGATAAATGTAGAAGAATGGGACACACACTAACGCACGCACACACGCACGCACGCACACACGCACGCACACACGCACACACTAACACACACACTAACACACACACACACAGAGACGGACACAGGTAACTCTATATGCCCCCCCCCATTTCATGGCGGGGGCATAAAAAACCGTAGCTTTAACGTCTCGCCTAGTTTCACAAAAAATAAACCCTCAAGTCTCTTATTAGCGCATATCAATTTGGCTTATGACTTAGGTTAGTGAGCTAACACAACGTTTCGGACCAAACCCGGCAAAATAAACGAGCTTAAGGTCTACAGTCCCTAACTCTCATATTAAAAGACGGAAGCTGCCGAGATTGGCCGAATAGTCTTTACGAAAACGTCGATGTTTACCGATGAGTTAGGGGCCGTAGAGCTTAGGTCAACTAACAGACTAAGTCCATTATTTTGCTGAGTTTCGCCTGCAATGTTGTGTAAACTCATGATTTGAAAACGTTACTTAAGTTCTTTGATTAATTGATTGATTGATTGATTGTATGGTGCTTAACGCCGTTATCAGTAATATCGCGGTGGCCAGTGCACCTATCCATACTTTTCTGGAGTTTCTGTTACCATTACTCCGCACAATACTCTTTCCATGCCACTGGCTGCTTTCCAACATAATCGTCGAAACAATGGTTAGCGGTAGGAGAGGAATGAATCCTGTCACAAGGACTATCATCAGTCCTCGGAAAGAAATCGGCCCAGCCGAGGATCAAACCAGCGACCACCTGTTCTCAAGTCCTGTACCCTATACCGACTGAGCTACCGGGGCTCGACTTAAGTGGTTTGATGGTTGTGGGATGTATCTCAAGTAACAAACTAAACTCAGTCAGAAAACAAGTGTTTTACCAGATTTGAGCAAAAAAAGAGACTAAGTTATTTCGTGAAACCGGAGGCTCTAAGCCAATGCCGAGCCCCGGTAGCTCAGTCGGTAGCGTACAGGACTTGAGAACAGGGGGTCGTGGGTTCGATCCCTGACTCGGCCAATTTCTTTCCGATGATTGATGATTGTCATTGCGACAGGATACATTCCTCTCCCACCACTGACCATTGTTTCGACGATGGTTGTGTGGGGAAGCAGCCAGTGGCATGGAAAGCAAATTGTGTGGAGTATTGGTAAAGAGACTCTAGTAAAGCATGGATAGGTGCACTGGCCGCCGCGATATAAATGAAATCATGTTAAAAACGGCGTTAAACACCAAACAATCAATCTTAACCAATTATTTTCGCGTCAGACTTGGACGGTTTTTGCAAACCATTCATTGTTTTTTTTTTTTGGTCCATATTTTGTCTATTTTAAATCAAAACAAGAGCGGCAAATTGTCGCAAGATACGCCCGTCCCACCGCCAGTTGTCGAGGGGGGGGGGGTAATAATCGTAAAGGGCAAGTAGAGGAAAATAGTAGTGCAGCAGAAATCATGTAATTGATTGAAATAGGCACGAATGTCTCCTCTAATGTTAAGGAAACATGCATATAAAGTCTCAGGTCATTCCATCATGAAAAGACAAAGTTATATTGTAGAGAAGCATGAAAAGCTGTAAAAAAAAAAATAATGAATAGGGAATAATTCCAAAAGGGCATTAGGTAGGTTACGGCTCCAGTGCATTGTACTTTTCGTAACTGCAACAAACATGTTTACCAAGTCTCAAGTCAATTTGACTTGAGATGACAAAGTTCCATTCCGGAAAAGCAAGAATTACCGTAAAAATGAAGATCAAAGTGGAATTACTGAAAATCTGAGCTAGGTAGAGTTATTGTTCTTGCGCACTGTACTCCGTAATATTGCAACAAACATGCATACCAAGTTTGAAGTCGTTCTGACTTGAGATGACAAAGTTATATTCCGGACAAGCACTAAATGCTGTAAAAATGACGATCAAAGGGAAATAACTCAAAGACAGCACGAGGTAGAGTTACAATTCTTGCGCACTGCACTTCCAAATATTGCAACAAATAAGCATACCATATTTCAAGTCATTCCTACTTAAGATGACAGTTATGTTCCGGACAAGCAAGAAATGCTACAAAAATGAAGATCAAAGGGGAATAACTCAAGATTCGTGCTAGGAAGAGTTATGGTTCTTGTGCACTGCACTCCGTAATTTTTCAACAATCATGCATACCAAATTTGAAGATGTTCAGACTAGAGATGACAAAGTTATATTCCGGAAGCAGAAAATGCTGTAAAAATGACAATCAAAGGGAAATAACTCAAAGACAGCACGAGGTAGAGTTATGATTCTTTCGCACTGCACTCCGTATTATTGCAACAAACACAAATGCCAAGTTTCAAGTCAATCGGACTGGAGATGACAAAGTTATGCTCCGGACAAAGAACTGGACGCCGCCCGCCCGAACGCCCTCCCGGACGCCCTCCCAGACGCCCGTAAGCCATGGGTGATCCCATAATACGTCCCGTCTTCGACGGGCGTATAAAAATTATTTCTCGTCATTTAAATGTTCTCTCTTGCTTTGTATAATTAGGACAATCTGACATTTTAAAATACAAAACGGTTGGTTTGTTGTACTTTTAACGTAATTTAAACAAATTAATTCTAATTTGATACGTAATCTTTGGAACATTTATCAACCTTTATCCTGCTAAGAAAGTTAAATGAAACTTTCAAGCCGATAGTGAAAAATCCGAATGATGCTATTTCAAATTTACTTTTTGGACCAAAAAAAAAAACAAAAAACTCCTAATCGGACAGTGCAGATCCAAGATCAGACTGCACATTCTGTACTGTCTGATCTTGATCTACACTATCCGCAAACGGTCAGTGAGTCGCGCTTAGTAGCCTTAGGGTTAAAAAAGGTTATTTTCCCTCACCTAAATGCTCTTACTTGCTTTACAAATGTAGGACAATCTGAGTCGTTATTGTACAAAAGAGTTTGTTGTACTTTTACGGAATTTAAACAAAATCAAATTTAATTTGATAAGTAATGTTTGCCACATTTATGACCAGTTTTATATGCAAACAAAGTGATACATAGTAGTAGTAATAAATAGAGAGAGCTGGGTTTTAACCACAAATTTGACCATCTACGAAAGAGCCAGTTTTTTTAACCATATGTATGCTTAAATTAACATTTTAGCCATGTGTATGATTAAAATATTATACCAACCATATCCCTGCTTAAATCTAAAACTAACCATATCCCTGCTTAAATCTAAAACTAACCATATCCCTGCTTAAATCTAAAACTAACCATCCCCCTGCTTAAATCTAAAACTAACCATCCCCCTGCTTAAATCTAAAACTAACCATATCCCTGCTTAAATCTAAAACTAACCATATCCCTGCTTAAATCTAAAACTAACCATCCCCCTGCTTAAATCTAAAACTAACCATATCCCTGCTTAAATCTAAAACTAACCATCCCCCTGCTTAAATCTAAAACTAACCATATCCCTGCTTAAATCTAAAACTAACCAAATCCCTGCTTAAATCTAAAACTAACCATCCCCCTGCTTAAATCTAAAACTAACCATATCCCTGCTTAAATCTAAAACTAACCATATCCCTGCTTATTACTACATCCCAGCGATTCATATTTTTAGCCCATATAGCTATATGAGCGAAATTCCCTATCTGTGATAAATCTAACCCCAACCACGTCTATGGTTATGCTGCTAAACAACATCCTAGTTAACGCGTCACATATTTTCACCTATATAGCTATATGAGCAAAATTACAGCATTTTTTACTTCGTCATATGATATAAAATATAACTTTTATAAGTCTAACTCTATCAAAATAGATATGTAAGCGTGTGTTACATCGCGGTTAGTTGATCTTGAAATAAAGTTTATTATGTCACATTGCTTTACCTCCAACGCCCTCGGAAAAACTTTACAGCTACAAATTTCATCTGCCTTTTTAATAATAGAATAATCAACCTGCTCCAATCCATTTACCGCAATATTAACTTTTACCTCTTCTAGTGCGTTATAGTTATCTTTAACAATCGTTAAACTTCCTCTTATAATTCTACCTGATGCACTCATACAGTAACCCCCTAAACCATGCCTTTTACCTGAATTACCATTACCAAAAGAGAACTCAAAATTACCGTCTCCAATTGGTCCCTGTTCTTCAGCCCACACGGTTATAATGGGTTTAGGGCCTATGAGAGAAGGAAGGGATACTTTTTTATCCACATAGGATTTTGTTGCTAAATCTCTCTCTTCTACCGGGGTTGCCGCGTTTTTTATAGAAAAACCCTGAAGATCTATGTCAGCCACCACCGTGAAACTTCCATTTGGATTTTTTACGATAGCTCCACCATTATCAACATAATTTTTATTGGCAGCAGCATCGCGGGATGTAGGATTAGGTAATCCAGTAATCGGTTATCATTCATATCTATTCCACCAGCCATTGAAAAAGATCCATCTTGTTTTTTTGTTAAAGCTTTTTCACCTGCAGTAGCTACCTCAACAACGGTATCTACATAAAACTTATTTACAGCTTGATCATTTTCTAAAGGACTTCCAATATTGTTAATTCTTCGTCCTCCCATAGAAACGTCATCAACTGCCATATACCTACCAGCTCCATAAACGAAAGCTTTATTTGCGCTGTCTACATATCTTTTAGTTGCTGCATCTTGGGCATCTGCGGGATCCAAAAGATTAGTTAAACTATATCCTTTCATATCTATATTTGCAATAGCGGAAAAGGTACCATCTCGGTTCTCTACTATTGCTTTACCGCTTCTATCCACGTATTTTTAGTAGCTGCTTCGTTTGGTTCTGTAGGCTCCTTAACATTTCTTATTTCATTGAAACCCATATTTAAATATCCATTAACATGATATCCTCCATTCTCTAGAAACAACCCAGAATTTTCATCAACGTAATGTTTTGTAGCAACATCTTGAGAATTTACCGGATTACTAACCCTCGTTAATGTATTACCATTCATGTTTATAGAACCAGTGACAACAGTTGTACCATCTTTACGTAAAAAATTATTATTTATGTAAGCGAGTGACACACCATCACCGCTTATTTTATCTTTTTTCATTCGTCCGAATTTATCAACAGGCATTTTTTATATTGCTAAAAAAGTTTATTTAAAACATTTTGAAACTTTTTACCTGAGTTTAACTCTTTTAGAATGTATAAACATAAATGTCCACAAAATACCTCACCAGCTTGTTGTAATTGATCAGTATTATAGTGTATAGGGCTTTTTAGGTACTCTCGAATTTCATTAGGTGGCTGTATGCCATAACTGTCAAAATAAATTTTAGTTTTACCGTTTGTATACCAAGCAACCCAATGCGTACCAGGTCCACCACTTTTATCAAGTTTAATATACCACATTCTTTTTTATTTGGTTTTCTCGGTAATGTATCTAGTAAAAAGACTCCTCTAAAATAAGGTATCTCTAATCTTTTTACAGCATCTTCTAACTCGAAATTATTTAATGGTTTATTTGGTAAAATTACGTTTTCAATCGAAATATTTAACATTTTTTTATAGTTAAATATTTCTAATGTCTTTATTGTCAACCCATGAATTAAATTCATCGGGGTAACCTTTCCACTTTACAAGAGATTTCTTTTTTCCTTTTTTAATAACCTTTTCTATCCTATACAGCTCCTGAGTGGTTTTCTGTAGTTCGGGTTCATAAAAGGTACCTTGTATTTCTTCTCCATTAAAATCCTTAATTTTATATGTTACAGGTGATGTATGTTTTACTTCAGAAACTGTAAAAACCTCTTCTGTCCATCTTGTTGTATAACCTTTTTCAAAAGTCTTTTTCTTTTTAGTTATCCTTACTTTGTCTCCAATGGAAAACTTAGGCTTTATATCTTTTATTTTGAGATTATCGGGGTAAAGATTTCTCCAAACTTTGGTTTCATTTTCTTTTTTACTCGCATTTATTGGAGTCATCTTAATAGATGAATGCCTTGAGTTATTATATTCTTTAACGAGATCAGTTAACACGTCAATGTAAACGTTTGTAGAATGAGCAGAAAAATACTTCCACATTTTTTCTTTCATTGTTCTAATCCTTTTTTCTTTCATTGTTCTAATCCATCTCTCAACAACACTAGATTTTTCCTCATTTTCAGTAGAATACAATTCAACCAAGTCTTTTACATCTTTGTTATAGAACTCTTTACCCTTATCCACCCACATTTTTTCCGGTTTCATCTCCTTAAAAATACTTTTTAATGCTATAGCAACAGATTTCCCCGTTTTATCTTTTAATGGCACTAACCATCCATATTTAGAAAAGATGTCAATGGCAGCGAGAAGGTATTTTACACCGTGATTAAACTTAGAAAATGCTTGCATGTCTACTAAATCCACAACCCATATCTTATCTATACCATTTACTATAACTCTCCTTTTCTTAAATTTTCTTTTTACAGGTTTATGTAATTCTTCCGCTAAATTTATCATGCTGGAATTTTTTTTTAACTCCCATTCCGAATTTCATCTTCGTTCCAATGAGTTTACTTACCAAGCCCCTTTCCATTTTTTCTCTAATAGTAGGATTGTAAATCCCTTCTAACTCTGTTAACATATTCTTATCGCACACTGCGTTTCTTGTGGCAGTGTCATTATTCTGAAGATAACAAACATCATGATGATAAGCAGCTTTACCAACTCGGTTTATTGGTTTACTCCATTTCTTTGGTGTTAAATCTGGATTGAGTCTTTTCTTTAATTTAGTGCCGGGTCCTGTAAAATTGTGACCAGGGAGATGCATTTCAAAAGGTAAATTATTTATAGCTTTATTTAGTAATGATCCACCCTTTGTCTCCATAACAAACTGAGTTTTAGTTATTCCACAAACCATACATTTTCCCCGTTTCATATTTCTTCCATTTTTAGCAACAGTATAGTTTATGTCACTTGTATCAGTATTTTTTTTACATTTAACGCAATACATTTTATTAATATAAAAAAACTTTTATATAAAAAATGGGTGATGATGATGATTTTAGAGATTACACATGGAATGAGGCACTATCAAAGAGATTTAATAGCCCTATTTTACCAAAAAGTATTAGAGGGATAATAGTAGGTAGATCAGGATGTGGAAAGACCTCTCTTTTACTCAACTTACTGCTCAGACCGAATTGGCTTGACTACAACGACTTATATGTTTTTGGGAAAAGTCTTTCTGAACCGGGTTATCGTTTGGTTAAAAAAGCTTTTGAAGAAAGAATACCAAAAGAGGATATTTCAAGGTTGTTTAACATGCAAGATGAGATACAAGATTTAAATGTTTCTCCAATAGCTTTAGTTGAAGAATGGGCTAAGACGATTAGAAACAAATCAGATATAAATTGTAATTTTTATGAAACTGCGGGAGATGTGCCAGATCCACGAGAGTTGAGTTCAGAAAACAAAAATTTAATAATTTTTGATGATATACTTTTAGGAAAACAAAAAAAAATGTGAAGATTACTACACTCGTGGAAGACATAATAATATCGACTGCTTTTACATTTCACAAAACTACTTTAGGTTACCGAGGCAAACTATTAGAGAAAACGCGAATCTTATTCTTTTTTTCCCGCAAAAACTTAAAAGCATTAATCATGTTTATGAGGATCATGTAGGCGAAGAAGATATGAGTAAGGATGAGTTTAGAAAATTTTGTAAAAAGACGTGGGAAAAACCGTACGGTTATATTGTCATTGATTTAACTAGTAAAAAAGATTATGGAAAGTACAGAAGCGGCTTTACCACCTTTTACATACCTAAGTCAGTATAAATAAAAAAATAGTAATTATAAAAAATGGAAGAACTTTTAGAACAAATTGTAAAAAATACAGAACATAAAACATCATTTCAAATTATAGTAAGCGACAACAAAACACGTTTTAGAACAAGGTTTAACCCCCTATTCAGCTGGAAAAGGATAAAATATATGAAATAGCTTTAGTAAATCTTGAAACTTACTACTCTTTCCCAAACATTGATACAACAAACAACATATTCGTTTATTCTCCAGACAATGGCAATACATGGATTAAAATAAAAATACCTGAAGGAAGTTATGAACTTGGTGAAATTAATGATATCATTCACCAGGAAATGAGAAAAAAAGGCCATTATGATGAAGTTAATGATGGTTATTATATTAACATTTCTGCAAACACCAATACCTTAAAGTCTGTTCTTACCCTAGAAGATGGTTATCAAGTGGATTTTAATCAACCTAACTCTATTGCTAAAGTATTTGGATTTACTCACGCTAAATATACACAAGGATTTTACGAGTCGGAGAATGTAGTTAACATTCTTAGTATAAATAGTTTGCTTGTTAACATAGATATTATTTCTGGAAGTTATGTTAATGGTTCAACAAAAAATACGATTTACTCTTTTTTCCCAGATGTTGGACCTGGATATAAGATAATTGAGTCACCACTTAATTTAGTATACTTACCATTAACATTACATGAAATACATAGCCTAGAGGTAAATATTACAGATCAAGATAGCAATTTACTAAATCTTAGAGGTGAAAATTTAACAATTAGATTCCATATTAGAGAAGCGAGATAAAATAAAAAAAGAATTATATATAAAAATGACAAGTTACACTACTGTTAAAGTAAATATATCAGAAGGACAAAAGGAAAAGCTTCAACATGCTCTTAAAGCTAGTTGCCCGGTAAGTATACGTTTAGGTCATGAAGATTTAAAAGGTAATGATGTTTTAGCAATTACCAATTCACAAACAAAGAAAATAGCTAAAGCCTATGAGGAGGGTAAGGGTATAACTGTTAAAATGTCTGTGAAACAACTTAAACATAATATGAAAATAGAGGGAGGTTTTCTCGGAATGTTGGCCGGGTTAGCTGCTAGAGCTTTACCAATGATTGCAAAAACCGTTTTACCTACGTTAGGTATTGGTGCTCTCTCTGGATTAGCTCAAACGGGGGTACAAAAAGCAATGGGGTCGGGTCTTTATCTTAAAAAAGGGGGTTGTGTTTGTCAAGTTGAAACTGATGGATGTGGATTATACTTAAAGCCATACAAAGGTAAAGGTTTAGGGTCTGTTGGTGATGGTTTGTATTTAAAGCAAGGAGGGAAGATTTATGATGGAAAAGGGCTTTTGCTTGGGCCTAATAGTCCATTTGCTAATATCCCTATTCTAGGAGCTATCTTATAAAGAATATTAATATAAAAGAATAATACATAATTAAAAAATGATACGTATAAATAGATGTGAATTTCAAGATAATGAAAAAAATATAAAAGGAGTAATTTGGTTTCCTTTAAAAAATTTGGAATATCCACCTAGAAAAATAACAGAAAATACATGGGAAGTATATTCACAAAGTGAAATAATACTACAACCTTTAGAAAAAGTAAAATTGCAACTTGGGCTTGGATGTATTACACATAATAATAATGATAAAATTGCAACTGTACTTAAAGATAATTTATCCTTAAAAGGTCTAATACACATGAAAGGCAATAGATCAGTTACAAGAGATGATATATTTATATTTATAAAAAATATTTCTCTTAAAAAGATTACTATCGCAAAAAATGAACCTTTATTTTTAGTTTCTTATCATGATTTTAGAAGTCATGGTTAAGTTATATTGTAATGTTATAAATAATAATATTTAAATATTATTTGTAACAAGTAAAAATAAAAAATGGATATACACAAATTTGGTATAAAACCTAATACTGCTAATCAACATAAAACTATATTTTGGCGCCCATTGCAAGGTATAAAACATCCACCTCGAAAAGTAAATACGGTAACCTGGGAAATCTTTAGTCAAGAGAAGATTATACTAAACCCTAAGGAAGTAAAACAAATACTTTTAGGGTTTGGGTTTATGATGACTAAAGGAGTTGTGTTAACAAGCTTAGCTTACTCCTTGAAATTTAAATGGTGCAGTTTACAAAATGAGGTTAACCTTGGTGATACCGCGGATATTATAATTGCTATTACAAACAATTCTAGAAAAAATGTAACAATTGAGGAAAACGAGCTTTTGTGTCTTGTTTATTACACAATTTAGCGGCTCTGTTTTAAAAAAATAATTTTAATTAAAAATGGAGATGAAAGAGAATATTTATCCAAAATTATCACCTTCAGCCCCGTCTATTGAAATGGTGTCACTAGATGATAAAGGTCATTTCTACCGTTTACTAAAGATATCCGAAGTACAGAAGTTTCTTGAGAATGAAATTCAAAAAAGAGAAGCCTTAGCTAAGAAATATTTTAGAGCCGCGAGAGTTGTTGATAGTATTGATACAGCATTAATGGGGCTAACAATGGCTTCAAGTGTTGGGGGAGCCATATTATTGGGTACAGTTGCAGCGGTACCAATAACATTAGGTTTAGAAATTACAAGTGCAGCAACCGGATTACTCTCAATGATAGGTAAGTATGTAGTAAGGAATTAAAAAACAAAAGGAGAAAAACATCAAAAGATTCGGATGATAGCTGATGCTAAGCTTGATACAATTGCTTCACATATATCTAAAGCTTTAGACGATCATATATCAGATGAAGAGTTTAAACTTATCATGGAAGAACTAGAGAAGTATAAGAAAAAGAAGGATGAAATAAGAACAAAAACTAAGAAAAAGATATCTAATGAAAATGAAGAAAGTTTAATTGAGAGAGGGAGGCAAGAAGCGCGTGAGTCCTTTCGGAGGTTGGTTGAAAAGAATCGTATCGCTCCCTCGTAGAAGTAGTAACAAACCAAGAAAAATAAAGTTTTCATGCAGCTTAAGTTATGAAACATGATAAAAATTATGTTAAAAACTATGTTAAAAACTATGTTAAAAACTGTTAAAACTAGGATAAAAAAATATTTTAGTAATTTAAAAAATGTCTTTTTTAAAAATCACTGATCCAGCAAAAAGGGACTTCATTGTAAAAGAGTATCTTGAAACAAAAAAGAATATTCGGGATAATCTACTAGCAGAGAGAACAGGTGAACAGCAACTTCAAACAGATCTTTCAAAGTTTTTTAAACCTATTACGGAAACACAAAAAGCTACAACAAAGGAGATTACAGAAGCACAAAAAACTACAACAAGGGAGATTACTGAGGGGCTTAGACCTATTAAAGAGGGTATTGAAAAGATGCCACAAGCTGTTATGTTTCCAGCCTATCCTTCTATAAAAGAAGTTAGAGATCCTATAATATATGGGGAAGTTGCAAGTAATTATTTAAGAAGTCCTTATTCTAAGGGTAAAGAACCTGATAAAACGTTTGGAATATGTGATAAAGATGGTGAGTTTTATATTGGAAATAGAATAATTGATATAAAAGAAAATAATATTATTGTTGGCAATGAAAATATCAGGGTACCCCTGGTCTATGGGAGTTAATCATATCTAAAAAGCCTAAAAATTATACTCCTGATGATTTAAGAAGATATACTAAGTTGATGTATAAAACCAACACTCTTCATAAAAATGACGATCCGAATAATCCACGTCCTAAATCTTCTAGAGGCTCAAAATGGAACACTATACTTAGTGATATTTGGGAAAAAAGAAGATCTTATGAAGGAGAGGGTATCGTTATTATCCCATGTGACCCTAACGCATTAATAGAAAGACTAGATCTGTTGTTGGCAAGTAAAGAAGCAGGTACCACAGGTGTAAGAAATGAGTTAGTGAGTATTTGTGATGAATTAAAAAGACAAAGTGTTTTAAATTCAGACGCTTATAAAAATTTAATGTCTATACTATAAAAAATGATTGTCACTAAAAAACACGGATTTAAAAGAAGGTATTCATAAGGTGGTACTGGAATCTTTGACAGCATTGCTAACTTTTTAGCGAGGCTTTTTACAAGTAGCGCAGGTAAACAAATAGCATCTTCTGCCCTTGATGTGGGAAAGAGTGTAGCTAAGGAAGGAGCGAAGAAAGCTTTAGAGGTTGGAAGTGGTGCAGCTGTAGAAGCAGGAAAGAAATTAGTTACAAAAGCTTTAACACCAAAATCAAAGAAAATTTTACAAAAATATAACGCAACACCAAAACCCACAAATACCCCTACAACACAAAATATTAATACATTAATAGATGGAAGTGCCATAGCTATTCAAGACTTAGTTAAAAAATTAAACAGTGGAGCAGGCATTAAGGTAGTATGAAGAAAAAAATAATAAGTTAAGAAAATTATATTTATTATATAAAAAAAGAGAATGTCAAACTTAATATTTGATCGTGAATATTATTCAAAATACAGAAGTAGTACTATTCATATACAAAATGCATCTTTAAACCTATAAGATTGCGAGATTCTTGAAATTAATAACACAGATTATAAACATCAAAAAGCTGTTATAAAGTAGCCTCCTAGTAAAGTAAACGTAATGAAAGAGATTGAGGAAAAAGTAAATAAACATTTAGAAGAGTACAATATAACCCCTGTAACACTTGTGTACGGAAATAGAATTTACCCTAAAAAGAAAACATTTACCTCAGAAAATAAACTAAATAAAATTAAACTTAAAGGTGTGTTTGTTAATAGTGAAGATAAAGCTTTTCCCCAGCTTTGGTTAGAGTTTTAAGTAAAAGTGATACAATTATAATTTTTATTTAAAATTATAATTGCAATAATAAAAAATGAATATTTCAGAATCTGTCAATTCAATTTTAAAAGTTACCGAACCAATTCCAAAAGATGTTAGCATTGATGAGTATGAGCACCATGAGTATGAACCGATCACTGGCGCAAATCTCAACAACTCAGGAGGAGATATTAGGATTAGTATTGAAACCCAAGATATTTTTACTCATCCTAGTTAAAGTTATTTACTTATAGAAGGTCGTTTAACAAAAGCTGATGGAACAGATTACGCAGCTGCTGACAACGTTTCTCTAACAAACAATGCTATGATGCATCTGTTTAAAAATATTAGGTATCAACTTTCTGGTATGGATATTGAATCATTAACACACCCTGGCCAGGCTACTACAATGCTTGGGTTATTAAAATATCCGGATGATTTTTCTAAATCACAAGGGTTAAATCAATGTTGGTATAAGGATACAACAGACGCAGCAGAAGTTAATAACATAGGTTGGAATGCAAGAAAATTATACATCGTTGATAGACCTGTTCCAACAGGTACCTTCAGCTTTAGAGTTCCATTAAAACATATATTCGGTTTTTGTGAAGATTATGGTAAGATATTATATGGAATGAAACAAACTCTCACCTTAACAAGAAATGGTGATAATAATGCAATTTTTAAAGATGCTTGTGCTGTTGCAGGTAAAATTACACTAGATAAGATATCTTGGTTTATGCCTCACCTGCTACCTGCGGATAATGAGAAGATGGTACTTTATAAAATTATCGAGAAAAAAGAAAAATTATCGGTTGGATATAGAATGCTACAGTGTGACTCTATCGCAGTTCCTCAGACAACATCGTTTACCTGGAGACTTTCCGTTAAATCATCTCCTGAGGTACCACGTTATATCATTGTCGGCTTTCAAACTGATAAAAGTAATAACCAAGATCAAAATCCATCCTTATTCAACAATTTAAACGTTAATATTTATGTTATGCTAAATACTACCCGATACCCTGCGGTTGACTACAATCTTTCATTTGGTAAACATCAATTTAGTAGGGCATATGGTGACACTGCGTTATTTAGATCTAAGTTTTATAACATGGATGAATTAGTATCGAGCCCTAACATTTCCCCCCCAGATTATAAAGATTTTTATCCTTTGTTTTTGTTTGACGTTTCCAAGCAAAGCGAGAGATTAAAATAGTCTGTTACTGATATTCAAATTAAGATAAATTTCGGCGCAAATGTACCCGCAAACACTGAGGCATATGCTGTTATTATTAGTGATAAGTTTATTAACTTTCAGTCTGATGGAAATAAAATGTCTGTAGTGTATTAAGATATTTTTTTCTTATATTTAAAAATGATAAAGATTATAGATTTAAAAAAAAATTCTTAAAGAAAATAATATAAATTTCTGCTCATACTGGGATAAAAAACGCTTAGTTGAGTTGGTGAAAAAACATGGATTGTTACCGGAGGTGTCTCCTAAGTTGCCTGAAAAAGAAATAAGCGAGGATCCAAAGTTTGAAAGATTAAAAACTATTAAGCATAATCCTAAGAAAGTCAGTTTAGAGGATGTTGAAACTGGTGAAATAATAATATTACCATCAATTTACAAGGCGGGTAAATTTATAGATCGTTGTTCTCAAACAGTTACAAAATGGGACGGAAGAGTTTGGAATAATAAATATAAGATTAACATTCAATAATTTTATTATGACACTCTATAATAAAATTATTTTTGACATTTAGTTAAGATTTTTTTTTATATATATAAAAATGGAAAATTATAATATATATACCGTACAAGATTTAAAAAATTTAGCCAAGTCAAGAGGAATCCGAGGATACTCAAGACTTAGAAGAGCTGAATTAATTGGGCGTCTAAGTAATCCTATACCTCATAGTCCTGCTGATCAATTCAGGAGGTTCACAGTAAGAGACTTAAAACAAGAAGCTAAAAATCGAAGAATTAGAGGATACTCTACGCTTAGAAGAGCTCAATTAATTGACCTCTTACTTAATCGGGGAGCGCCAATATTAGATTATGATATTGGTAATCTTGGAGCCCCTGTATTAAAACCTACACCTTACACACCAACACCTACACCTTACACACCACCCCCGGTACCAACTCCACCTAAAGCCGCAGCTGAGGAGTTGATGAACTATTTAGATAGTATTGGAGAAACTAGTTTAGAAGCTTTAAAAGAAAAAATAGATATGTTATATAAGGATAAAGATAAAATAGAGATTAAAGAAGGGCCATCAGCATTTAAAGGTTTTACCAAACAATATCTTATAAAAGGTAAAGGAGCTTTTACACCTGATGATTTCCTTGATTTAGTGAAAGATAAATTAACCAATGTTATGAGAAATAATCGCCGAACAAAAGTTAAACTTATTATGAGATGTATGATGAAACACTCTATTGAAAATCATTTAAAAGAGATGAATTTTGATTCTGGTTTTCCATTTGTTAACTTAGATGGGGATGATGTGGATGAATTATATGATGAAATGGGGGAACAGATATTAATTAATATAGCAACTGAGGAAATGAAACAAGATTATTATAAAGTTCTTTACATAATTGATTTAAGATTACACACAGTATCATATAACCCAATAAAAGGAAATTCTTGGTTCCCAACTCCTCCTAAGATAGCAAATACAAAAAGTGTTACTAATCCAATAAATAAGAATGATAATATGTGTTTTGCTTATTGTATTCTTATAGCTTTGAACCCAACAGATAATAACCCTATAAAAATTGATAGACTAAGACCATTATTAAACACTATAAATATGGAAGGGATTAATTACCCTGTTTCCCTTCAAGGTAGAATTAAATTCGAAACCCTAAACCCATCTATATCAATTTCTGGGTATAATTATTTCACTGGTGTTTATCCACTTAGTCTAAGTAAAGAAGTTTATAAAAAAAACATCATATTAATCTTTTACTTCTTGAGAAGGATGGTAAAAAACATTATTGTTTAATAAAAAATATGAGTAGATTGTTATCTAAACAGATATCTGATCATAATGGTAAAACTTATATTTGTGGAAGATGTTTAAATCATTTTCAAAAAGAAGAAACTTTAAATAAACATTTAGAGTATTGTGGTGAAAAAGGTGCCTGTAGAATAGACTTACCTGAAAAGGGTACCAAGATATCTTTTCAGAATTTTAATAAACAACAAAGACACCCTTTTACAATTTATGCGGATATGGAGGCTACATTAGAAAAGAAAAACGAAAATAAAGGCAATGGAACAAAATTAATTAATGAGCATAATGTTTCAGGATATTGTTTCTATGTTAAATCACTTTATGAAAATGTTTATCCTTCTAAGATTTTTCAATATTCTGGCGAAAATGCATCTAAGAAATTCGTAGAGGATTTAGAAAATGCTATAAAAGAAATAGATAGGATACCAACAAGGGAAATGATTTATAGAGTTGAGGATAAAAGAGAGTTTGATAAAGCAGAAAACTGCTGGATATGTGGGGAGTCATTTTCAAAATGTAAAGACATGAAAAAAGTAAGAGACCATTGCCATTATACTGGAAAGTTTAGGGGAGCTGCGCACAGTGTGTGTAATTTAAAATGTAGAAGACCTACTTTTACACCCATATTCTTTCATAATTATAGTAAGTATGATGCTCATCTATTTATAAAAGACTTAATGAGTACACCTGGTGAGACGAGTTGTATACCAACAAACAAGGAAACATATATAAGCGTGTCTAAAAATGTGCCAATAGAATACACTGTTAAAGGGATGAAGAAAATTAAAACGTATGAGATTAGATTCCTTGATAGTTTAAAATTTCTAGGTAAAAGTTTAGATGAATTAGCTAGCACTCAAGCTAAGGAGGACAAGACTAATCTTATGAAATGTTTTGAGGGGGAAAAGCTTGAATTGGTCTCTCAAAAGGGTATATTCCCATATGAATGGTTTGATAACCTTAGTAAATTAGAGGAAACAAAGTTACCCAAACAAAGAGAATTTTACTCAAAGCTTAAATATAGTGGAATTGGGGAGGAGGATTATCAACACGCATTAAATGTATGGAATACCTTCGAGATGAAAACTTTTAAAGATTATCATGACTTATATAATAAGACTGATGTTTTACTGTTGGCGGATGTCTTTGAAAATTTTAGGAATGTTTGCTTTAATAATTATGGGTTAGACCCATCATGGTTTTATACAGCGCCGGGATTAGCTTGGGAGGCAATGTTAAAAACTACTAAGGTAGAATTAGAATTATTATCAGACCCTGATATGATTTTATTTATTGAAAACGGAATAAGAGGAGGTATGTCAACCATTTTTAAACGATTTGCAAAAGCAAATAATTCATATATGGGTAAAAAATATAACCCAAATGAACCACCTAAATTTATTACTTATTTAGATGCGAATAATCTCTATGGTTGGGCAATGTGTCAAAAAATTTCCAATGGAAATTTTAAATGGATGGATGAAAATAATTTACAAAATTGGCAAAGTTGCCCATGTATATTAGATGTTGATTTAGAATATCCTAAAGAATTACATGATTTGCATAATGATTTTCCATTAGCTCCCGAAAGATTAAAGACCGGTAAAGTTGAAAAACTTATACCTAATTTAGATAATAAAAATAAATATATATTACACCATGAAAATTTAAAGTTATATTTAAGTTTAGGTCTAAAGCTTAAAAAGATTCATACAGGGTTAACTTTTGATGAGAGAGATTGGTTAAAACCTTATATCGATAAAAATACTACACTAAGAGCAAAAGCTAAAACCGCATTTGAAAAGTATTTCTTTAAACTTATGAATAATTCTGTATTTGGTAAGACTATGGAAAATATTAGAAATAGAGTAGATATAAGATTAGTTAGTACCAAGGAAAAAGCTGAAAAATTAACCGCTAAACCCAACTATTACGATATAACTACCCTTGATGAAAATTTATGTATAATTCAAATGAAAAAACCACGTTTATATTTTAATAAGCCTATTTATGTAGGGATGTGTATTTTAGATTTAAGTAAGACATTGATGTATAACTTTCATTATAATTATATTAAAGATAAATATGGTGAAAAAGTTAAACTTCTTTTCATTGATACAGATAGCTTAATGTATGAAATAGAAACAGAAGATTTTTATAAGGATATTAGTGGTGATGTTAAAGATTGGTTTGATACAAGTGATTACCCACCTGATCACCCTTCAGGTATTCCCACTGGATTAAATAAGGAAGTTGTGGGTATGTTTAAAGATGAGACAAGTGGTAAGATTATTGGAAAGTTTGTAGGCCTCAGGTCAAAGCTATACTCTTATAAAATGTGTGATGATGAGGAGGAAAGTAAAAAATGTAAGGGAATTAAAAGGCATGTAGTAAAAGTATTTATTGAACATGATCATTATAAAGACTGTTTGTTTAAAAATAAAACGCAGTTAAGGAGAATGGTAGTTATTAGGAGCCATAATCATGAGTTGTATACTAAAGAGGTAAATAAAGTCGCATTGAGTAGTAATGATGATAAACGCTATATCCTTGGGAACCATATCGATACATTAGCTTGGGGACACACTAAGATAAAGACGCAGATCTTAGAAAATTTACTACGTATAGGGCAGAATATATATAATATGACGAAGTAAAAAATGCTGTAATTTCGCTCATATAGCTATATGGGCTAAAAATATGAATCGTTGGGATGTAGTAATAAGCAGGGATATGGTTAGTTTTAGATTTAAGCAGGGATATGGTTAGTTTTAGATTTAAGCAGGGATATGGTTAGTTTTAGATTTAAGCAGGGGGATGGTTAGTTTTAGATTTAAGCAGGGATTTGGTTAGTTTTAGATTTAAGCAGGGTGTGGTTAGTTTTAGATTTAAGCAGGGGGATATGGTTAGTTTTAGATTTAAGCAGGGATATGGTTAGTTTTAGATTTAAGCAGGGATATGGTTAGTTTTAGATTTAAGCAGGGGGATGGTTAGTTTTAGATTTAAGCAGGGATATGGTTAGTTTTAGATTTAAGCAGGGATATGGTTAGTTTTAGATTTAAGCAGGGATATGGTTGGTATAATATTTTAATCATACACATGGTTAAAATGTTAATTTAAGCATACATATGGTTAAAAAACTAGCTCTTTCGTAGATGGTCAAATTTGTGGTTAAAACCCAGCTCTCTCTATTTATTACTACTCATAGTATCAGAGAGTGTGGGACACTTTATGTTCCCTTGAAGTACTTGTGGCTGGTAGAACTGAACACGTAACCCACGCTCTGTGAAAAAGGTGTTTAATGCATCGGCAAAAAGTATCGACCCAGGTCAGCCTTCGCAGTCTGCGCAGGCTGACACGGATTAAAACCTTTTGATATCGATCAATTTGCTGCATGTTCAAGGACCCTTCTACCTTATGATTTAGTCGGCAATCAATCAATCAATCAATCAACCAATCAATACAGTTTTGAGTCAACAGATTACTATCTGAAGCGAACATGAAGCAGACGGCTTCGAAATTATCAATATAAAATTTGAATAATCATCATGACCTAGTACAGTGTTAAAAGAAATTGTGGTGAGGAGAGAAATTTTCTTTACATTTATAATTGTTGTTATATTGTTTTAAAAAGCGACCTGCTACTAAGCAAGACAAGTTTCTTGCAAGTGTTTGACTGCCGAGCAAGAAAAAATACCGGAACATCGCGGTTTAATGCAAGCTAAGCAGACCGTGGTGCATCATCTTTCTGCCAAGAAAGTTGAGTTTTTTGTTCTTGTAGGTGTGTATGCTAGTTGTAACGGTAGACGGAATGAAATTTGGATTGTTGGCTTTTTCAACAGGTAGACAATATCCTTGTACTTTTTTTTTGACACTCTAGATGAATGTTTCCTGAGCCACTGATTTCTTTTGTCCTTAACCAAGTATTCTCTCATTTTAACGACCCACACAAAGAAATGCTGGTTGCCTGCATTTTCTCCTTTTCCCTCAAAATTTTCTACTCTCTTAAAGACAAATCCCATTTTTTTACCCATGTTAAGTTTGTCGTCAGCGTCTGCTTTCAGTATAGACTAATCTCCAATTTTCTTGTAAAGAGTGTTGTACATTTTTTTTAAATAGTGTTTGATTTACAAGGCAAGGTCATTTGTTATTTCGTGATGGCGTGCCTTTGTTTTATTGCCCTAGTGCTCCATTAGAACCGGCCTTGCCCTACTTTGACCCTTAACCTGCTATATAAGTGAAATGAAACTTACAAACAGATAGTAAAAACCCAAACTTTGCTACTTCAAAGATATTTTTGCAGAAAAATATGTTCAAATCGGACAGTGTAGATCCAAGATCAGACTGCACAGAACGTGCAGTGTGATCTTGATCTACACTGTCCGCAGAAGGTTGTTGAATCTTGCTTAGCAGCTTAAGGGTTATTCATCCACCCTCTTTTATCTTTTATAGCGCCTCCGTACCTATTTTGCAGAGAACATCATCAACTATGAATAAATAACAATTAACAAGGGGGCCATGACGGCCCTAAGGTCGCTCATCTGAGCCTTTTGAACATACATGAGTGACCCTTTCCAGTCTCTTCCGAGATATAATGACAAATATTCTGACAAACTTTCATTAGTATTGGACTCAAAATATGGCCTCTAGAGTGTCCACAAGCTTTTTCTAGAATTGTGAGTTACTTTTTAGCTCAACCTTGCCTATTTTTAAACTTGTAGAAATTATCCAGACAAACATTCTGACCACCTTTCGTGAGTATTTGAGAGAAAATGTGGCCTTTAGAGTTACACAAGGGTTTTCCGAGATTTGACCTGGTGACCTTGTTTTTGATCCAACATGACCCATTTTCAAACTCGTCTAGGATATCATCGAGACAAACATTCTGACCAAGTTTCAAAATTATCGAACTGAAAATGTGGCCTGTAGAGCGCACACAAAGTTTTTCTAAGAATTGACCAAGTGACCTAGCTTTTGACCCAATGAGACACATTTACAAACTCGTACAGGATATTATCAAGAGAAACATTCTAATCAATTTTCAAGAGTATCGTATTAAAAATGTGGCATCTAAAGTGTAAGTAAGGTTTTTCTATGTTTTGACCTAGTGACCTACTTTTTGACCCGACATGACCCATTTTAAGACAAACATTCTGACAAAGCTTCATGAGTATCGGACTGAAAATGTGGCCTCTGGAGGTAACACCAGGTAAAAGTTGACGACGGACACAGCACGATCACAAAAGCTCACATTGAGCACTTCGTGCTCAGGTGAGCTAAAAAAGGTGTCCACACTGTGGCTTACAAAGAAAGCTCAAGAAAGAGAAATCATAAGCAAAAGTATTTCTTTAATTCCTCCTAAAACACGAATTTTCATGGAACAAGTATACCCAAAGTGGCCCCTACTAGTAGTAAACGTGTTTACATGCGGTTACAGGTATCAAAATGTCGCCTATCAGAATTGCTGATACCAACAAAAAAGTTTTAGACCAGTCCATCCATCCCCTCGGTTAAAACATTTTCAAAAAGGACTACTTGTGACTTCTACGATCATGAAACATTTTTTTTTCGGTTTACTCCAACAATGAACGAATACAAACGAGACTCAATCATAAACACAAGAAAGTATTAGGACATTCTGGTCATGGCTTAGAATTTCCTGTAATTATTTGACCCTTTCACTGCCAATGGGCGACTTCAACTGCTAAATAAACAGAATGAAGATTTCCAGCCAATATAGTATACTGTAAACCGAAAAATTCCGAAATCAAAGTACTTGTTGCTGAATAAAAACTCACTTTATCGGACAGTGTAGATCTAAGATCAGACTGCACATTCTGTACAGTCTGATCTTGATCGATCCTGTCCGAAAATAGTCGTTGAGTCACGCTTAGAAGCTTAAGGGTTAAATTTCATTTTCGGGCAGCGTAGATAAAGATCAGAGCATGCTTTCCTAGAGTTTCTCATACCATTTCCTCACACAGTATTCTTTCTATGCCACTTGCTGCTTTCCTACATAATTGATTAATTGTATGGTGTTTAACGCTGTTTTAAACATTTCAGAGACACATTCAGGATTCAGGCACTGTCCATTACCGCCGACTTGGCTACCGGGTTGGCTGAGTGAGATTTGTACAAATCAGATTTTAATGGCTCCCAGGAGCAAACGTATTTCATTTCCAATGTCGCTCCGTTCCTTTCAATACTTTGAATTAACCGATATTTTAGTTGAATTATTTTTATCACACTACCAAAAATTTTACTCGTCTGAATTGAAAGCATTTGAAGACGACAATTTAAATGAGGTCCAAAAGATAGAACTTGTCTTTGATAGGGTAGAAACTGTTGTGGGAAAAGGAGAAAATGCTGGTTACCAGCATTTTCTACTTTTCTCACAATATTTTCAAAAGGCTTCTTCCCCAGGGTCATGTAAACTCGGGATTATGTGGTAAAGGTTCAACCCTTATCCTGCTAAATAAATGAAATAAAATTTTTGAGCCGATGGTACAGACCCAAATTTTGCTATTTCAAAGGTATCGTTTAGGGGACAATATGTCCTAATCGGACAGTGTAGATCAAAGATCAGACTTCACGTTCTGTGCAGTCTGATCTTGATCTACACTGTCCGCAAAAGGTCAGTGAGTTGTGCTTAGAAGCCTAAGGTTAAAGAGAATATTTGAATGATAGAGATGTCAAAAGTAAATCCGAATACTGGAGGTTTGTAAACAAGATAATCCGATTTTGGTCCGAAATGTTACGGTTTATATATATTATCCTACCTGTCTTTTGATTCCAGTAACCTTGAGATTATGTTAAAGTACGTTCACGTATTACCTCCTGAAATGAAATTTGTTGTTTGAAAATATTTGAAAACTTTGAAAACATACTTGTAAACTTAGAATTATCCTTGTAAATTCGGGAATTATACAGAGAAAGATTTGAAAATATTGTGAGAAAGGAGTAATACGCTGGTCACGAGCATATTTCTCCTTTTGGCACAAATTTTTCTAGTGTTGAATGCTTCTGAACAAAGAAAAGTCTTATACGAGTGTTAATGTTTATTCTTTACCAAACGAAAAAAAAATGGGACTCATTCAAATTCAAAGCATTTGCAGACGACAAAACGAGTGTGGTTCAAATAAATGTATTTGCATATGCAAGGGTAGAAAACATTGTGGGAAAAGGAGAAAATGCTGGTAACCAGCATTTTCTCCTTTTCCCACAATGTTTTCAACAGGTCTTCTTTCTCCTGGTCTTTTAAACTCGGGATAGTTTGGTGAAGGATTAAAGTGGGTTAATGGCGACCTCATAAATCTGTCAGCCTTTGAAACATAGATTGAATGACCAGTGATGTTTTAATTGCATTACAGAAGTCGTGCTGACTGGGGCAATGGTCTATACATAATAAAAGGTATTGAACGGACATCGATCCAATTTTCTTTTTTTCATTTCGTTTCTTTTTTGTTCTCTAATCCTTAAGATTTATCTACCTTTTGTGTGTCACTCGTTTTGATTCCTTTTTCTTTTTTCAGAATTCAGTCGTAAGTCATAAAAAGCTTGACCCGCCAGTACGAGAATACTTTGGAACACGCCCGATATATGTTTACTACCCGATTCCTATAATTATGTCTTCAGATTTTGAGAGATAATTACATGTATATAACAACAAAACATGATTGATTGTATGGTGTTTAACGCCGTTTTCAACATTACAAAAAACAGCAACATAAACAACGACAGCAGCAACAGCGGTTACAATGACAGCAAGAACAATGACAGCAACGGCCACATTATCTTTTACAACAACAACAGCAGCAACACAATTAGCTGCTGTTAGTACACCACAACAACAAAAACAAATACAACATCAGCAGCAACAACAACAACAACCAAAATAATTGGCCACAATAACAGTAGCAGCAACAGCAGCAGCAACAACGACCACAACAATGACGGCTGTGGCGACGGCGACGACGACAAAAGCAAAAATTTGGGTTACGTATGGACTTTATTCGTAATTCCTCCTATACAATTTATGTACTCTTATATATACTGAACCAAAAAAGAAACTTCCCCTGTGTTTAAGTGCAAATGCAATGTTATTAAAAAAAAAAAAATCAAAATGTCAGATGACCTACATATATTCGGGCGAACGATTATGTGTCCGATAAAACAAATTTTAACTTGATTGAAAGCATTTTGCAGAAGAAACCCGCTGAAAGCGATTTTCACGTGCATGCACGGACCAGTATAATTCGTGTATATTTTTTGAAACCTTTTCAGTCAAATTTTATAGACTTTCATGTCAATAAGAAAAAGACGTTGAAAAAAAATTAAATTCTTTTTAGTTTTCTTTATTTTTGATATGCCTAGAATTCCGCAAAATTTACGCGAACGTGCCATTGGCATGCTTAATGCTGGTATGACGATGAATGCTGTTGCTATGAATATTGGATGTTCTACTCGTGCTATTCGACACGTTAGGCAACGTTTTCAAGCAACAGGGCGTACGGAAGATCGACCACGTAGTAGACGTCCTCGCGTCACGACGCGCGGCCAAGACCGCTATATTCGGAACACCCACCTGCGCAATCGCTTCCAAACTGCCACAGCCACTGCTGCTAACACCCCTGGTACACATAACAACCGTATATATGCCCAAACTGTGCGCAATCGCTTGCGCGAGGGTGGGCTACGTGCACGTCGTCCATACGTTGGTTGTGTTTTGACGCGACGTCACCGCGTAAATCGTGTTAATTGGGCACGTACACACCAACGCTGGCTTAGACAACAATGGAATAGCGTTCTTTTCTCTGACGAGTCCAGGTTTTCCATTCATCGAGGTGATGGCAGGGTTCGAGTATACCGTAGGAGAAATGAACGTTATGCCGACTGTTGCGTACTTGAACGAGATCATTTTGGGGGTGGGGTTCTGTCTTGGTCTGGGCGGGCATTGCACATGGCTTTCGCACTAATCTCGTCGTTATCGAAGGGAATTTGAATGCCCAACGCTACCGAGATGAAATTCTTGCGAGGCACGTTATCCCACTGTTTCAAAATAATGCCAATATCACTCTTTTTCAGCATGATAATGCCACAAGCCATACAGCTAGGGACAATGTGAATTTCCTCAGGGCGAATAACATTGCATTTATTAATGACTGGCCTGCCAAAAGCCCTGATCTGAATCCCACTGAACACCTTTGGGATAATTTTGACCAGCGTGTTAGACGTCGCCCTATTCCACCGTCAAACGTCATTCAGTAAGACAAGCCTTAATTCAGGAATGAAACAACATTCCACAAGCCGAAATCAATACACTTATCCGTTCTATGCGCCAACGATGCCAGGCAGTCCTTCATGCTGAAGGTGGTCATACCCGGTATTAATTTGTGATTTTGGTGAGCGACCCCTTCCGCATTTTAACTACCATTTCACTACTTTTGGATAAACCCTCAGCAATAATCTTTTTCAGACAAAGTCGCAATAAAATACTCTTTCAATGCATACAAATCTAGTTTAATCCTGATTTTCATATTTGTGTATATCTGCACTTAAACACAGGGGAAGTTTCTTTTTTGGTTCAGTATATATACATGTAAATATTATGGCTTTACTGTTATCATTTTTAGAAGATAGTGTTTACAAAATTCAGTTCGTCTACAACTGATTTCCGTTTCAGACTGAACGACAGTGGATACAACCAATATATCTTGTCGTGTTTCTTAACTCTGGCATTTATCATAGTGCTAGAACTGTAACATTTCAGAACTGTAAATTGCGTAATTCGCTGATAGAAGTCACAAGTCGAATTCGAAATGCAATCTATTTGTGTTTTTGACTGGTTATTTACATAGTCTATTCAACTTGTCCTTAACCGGAAGTTAATGGTTTGAGGAAATGCAAAGATGCCAACATCTGATTAGAAAGTCGTTTTCTTACTAAAAACAAACTTTCTCTTACTTTTGGATCTAAATATCTAATAAAAGCATACAAATATGACGTCGATGTGAATTTCTTGAGGACTTGAATATGTTTCTAGCTGCCTGAGAAAACTTGGTACCTGTTGAGACCGAAACGCGAAGCTAACCCTAACCAAGGAGAGTTATACAAAATAACACTCCTTTTATTAATTACTTTCAAATTTCAACGGCACAATATTGCAATAATTGACAATTTTATTCTAAAACAGCAAGTAGTCATATCAAATACTGGTTTAGTTAGTGTTAACTTTTTCATGAATGGCGTATGATTAAAATATGACGTAACATTTAAAATAATATTAGATAACATATTAACGTGACGCAACCATACCATATTTGGGACCACATCTGAAACTGCCACCAGATTTGTAGGGATTTTTTTCTCACCAATGCACGTATTTGAGCAAGGAAATGTATAGGTATAATATGCATGTAAATCAAAACGTTAAGAGATTTTTACCGAATCATCTGCTGTTGAGGTAAAAAACAGCAACACAATTAAGAGGGATTGATGATAATGCCCCCGGACTACACAGCTTTCTACCAGAGGCTAAAAATGCCTGAAATTGCCAAAACAACGTGCTTTAGGCCGCTTTCAGCAGCGTTTTAGTCATCTTACGACGACAGCTCACTTATTCAAGACAGCCAAAGGTTTCTCCAGTACTAGGCCACTTAGCCACTTTAACTGTTTACCAAATGTCACAATTTTGGACTTCACCAAACTGAAAGTATTTGCGAACGACAAATTAAATATAGCTCAAATGATGATTTCTGTCTTTGATTGGGTGTAAAAACATTGGTAACCAGCATTTTCTCTTTTTCCCACAATGTTTTTCAAAAGCCTTCTCTTTCAAGGTCGTTCACACTCGGGACTGTGGGGTAAAGGGGTAAAAGGTAAATACTTAATACATGTACAATGTAGGTAAACAATAAATGAGCCATGTTCTGTCAAAAGGGGGCTTAATGCTTCTCCGTGAAATAAAATATCAGGCAAGTCATCACATAATTATGGATCCATAAGAGCCATTTTTTTAAACAACTGATTGTATCGTGAGGTAAACTGGTCTTTTGACATACACAAAAGTGACCAATAGCGAAAAGTTTCGGCCCAGGTCAGCCTGCGCGGACTGCGCAGGCTGACCTGGGTCGATACTTTTCGCAGATGCATTAAGCCCCCTTTTTACAGAGCATGGCTTAAATGTAAATAACATATTAAGTAGATCTAGTGGTACTCAAACATGCCAACAGGTGGCGACTGTCGTCAAAGAAATGGCTTGTGCACAAAACATGAGCCATGAATATTTCTTTTTTCCTTAGTCATTTCTAGATGACAAAATTTAAGATTTATCAAACATCGAAAAGAAGTTGGGTGAATTTGAGCCATGCTCTGTGAAAAAGGGGCTGCTCGCAGGCTGACATGGGTCAATCTTTTATCCTTTTTGTCAATTTTCTGCATGTCAAAAGAGCTGTCTTAACTAATAATACAGTCCTTTGTTTGACAAAATGGATTTCCTGGAATTATGAGATGACTTGTTTGGTAAAATGCATCCCATAGACGCATAAACACGCCTTCTGCCGGAGCGTGACTCATTTAGCAGAAGTAAGAGTTTTATATTATAAGAGGTGGCTAACCTCTAACGACGTCAGAAATTTCAGACAGACCAATAAAACAAGAAAAACAGCTATAAGGAATAAGCTTCTGATCTCAGCAATATTGTTTCATATGATTTCACCTTTACCAAACGATAGAATTTTTGATTTGTCCAAATTGAAAGTACTTGCAGACAACAAAATGAATGTGACTCACAACTTGAACGTTTATGAGTAGAAAACATTCTGGGAAAAGAAGGAAATGCTGGTTACCAGCATTTCTCCTTTTCCCACAATGTTTTCAAAAGGCTTCCCTCCCAGGGTCGTTAAAACGCGAACTTTAGAGGTTTTGAAAGAAATTGCAGACAACAAGATATATATGACTCATAACTTGAAATTTGATTTTTGGAGGGTAGAAAACGCTGTCGGAAAAGGAGAAAATGGTCGTAATCACCATTTTCTCCTTTTCCCACAATGGCTTCTCTCCCAGGGTCGTTAAAACACAGGATTGTTTTATAAAGGTTTAATCGGCGGAAAAAAAAACTGACTCAATATAAGATATCTACAGCTGGGAGCTCACTTTGTCCCGTTCAGAGCGTCAACCTCAACCGCAAACAAAGGCTCGAACGCAAAAATCGACGAAACAAAAGTGAAGGAAGTCAACGCCCTTCCAGTTCAAACCACAAAATCTAGAGTCTATTAGATCTATTTAATTTTAATTGCCTGTTTTCATGTCAACAACTGTTTACTTTAAAAAAAAAATTGGTTTCATAACCTAACAGTTTTTAACCGTGATATTAACCCATTACCACATAATCCTGACTTTTGAACGGCCCTGGAAAATAATCTAACAGTTTTTAACCGTGGTATTGACACATTACCAAACAATCCTGAGTTTGAACGGCCCTGCAAAATATGACTTTTTAAAACATTGTGGGAAAAGGAGAAAATGCTGGTAACCAGCATCTTCTCCTTTTCCCTCCTTTTCCCACAATGTTTTCCCAATCATCTGAGCCACGTTTGATTTGTCGTCTGCAAATGTTTCTTCTTTGCTGTCTGGTAAATAACTCACAAAGTTCCTGTATAAGATATGTTTTGTCCCTTGCCATTCCACTTTTTGAAAACAATGTGTCCATAGGAAAGCAGCATGCAAAAATGTTCGAAAGGTGACAATCTTCAAATGTCCCGATTGTTTTAACATACATGTATTCATCAAAAATTTAATTCACTACATGATTAGACATATTTTCACAAGCATGGTTTTAAAATCGCCTGCTACAATTTTGTTTCTGGGGAAAATTAAGGAAAGAGTAGGGTTGACTGACTGATTGATTGCAGGGTATTTAACACCGTTTTCAAAATATTTTCAGCTTAATCACGACGGCCAATGTACATATCCATTCTTTCCTGGAGTTTCTTTTACCAGTACTCCGCACAATATTCTTTCCAAGCCACTGGCTGCCTTCCCACATTACCATCGTCAAAACAATGACCAGCAGTGAGAGAGGAATGAATCCTGTCGCAATGACTATCATCAATCCTAGGAAAGAAATTGGCTGAGCCGGGGATCGAACCAGCGACCTCCTGTTCTCAAGTCCTGTGCGCTACCAACTGAGCTACAGGGGCTCGGCGTTTGGTAATGGAATAAAGGAAAGAAGAGAATCGTATGAATTGTGTTTTACGCTGCTTTCAACATTATTTCAGTCATATCACGGCGACAGCTCACGTATCCATGTATTTTCTGGGCTTCACCAGTACTAGGCAAGGGAATAGAGGAAAGAGGAGGGGTGAATTAAAGTAAACATAAAGTGTGACACAGAAGTCGGTGAAAGCTATCATATAGAGGCACTTTAGGCTGTTCAAATACTGGTTTACTCTTACCCCGGTTATCACAAATAGGGGAGAAGCCCAGTTCTACACCAAATGCCAATAGCCTGGGTTCCAGCCCGATCACCCCCCCCCCTTTTTTTTATATATATATTTTTTTTTAAATTTGGACGTTACTGTGTCAAAAATGACGTCATTTTTTACAAAGTAAAGTCCTAATATATAAAAGGAAGAAATGATCGGGCTGAACCAAGGCTAAATGCCAAAAGCACCCTCGAGTAATAACCCTTAGGCTGCTACGTGCGACTCGAGGAACTTTCGCGGACAGTGTAGATCAAGATTCACTAACTACTTTTCTTACATGCATCAGAAGCGAAAGGCGTGAAATCGTCAGAAGTTTGTCTCAACCGGGTATCGAACCCTAAATCACCAGGTCTTGAGTCAGATTTGCTAACCACCGAGCTACACGGCCGAGTGCCTTGACTTTGTACGCAGTATCTTGTGAATGAAAATCGGTATTTCTTGTTCTTGGCCGCGTAAGGATATTGATTGATTGAATGGTGTTTGACGCCGCTTTCAACATTATTTCAGTCATATCACGGCGACAGCTCACATTTTCATGTTTTCCTGGGTTTTACCACTACTGGTGTTTTACCAGTACTAGGCAGGGACTCTGAAGTGTCTTGCCCAAGGACACTCCCGCGAAAAACGCATTGGAACCAGAGCGGCTCGAGCCCAGGGTCTCCAGGTTACTGGTCCCATACTTCACCACTGAACCACGCAGGAACCCACCCCACCCCCCTTCCCGCGGAAGGATAAATGCAAATAAAATAAGTAGTTTAATTCAAACTTACAAACAGGGGGCGACAGTCGCGGAAGAAGTGTTATGTATATATAAACGGTGCAATAAGCTTTTTTTTTATTCTTAACCCTTTACCTGATATGCCAATTTTAGCTTCCAGTTCAACAGCAAATAAAGATATGATGTCAAAAGTGTGGACAAATGGAGATACAGATATCTGATAGAGTAGAAAACATTGTGGGTAAAGGAGAAACTGCTCGTTACGAGCAGTTTCTCCTTTTCCCACAATGTTTTCAAAAGCTGTCTGTTCTTGATGCGTCAAAATGAGTATCTGTGGAGTTAAGAGCTAATTCAATATTTACAAGCTTTTAGAACATAGAGACTCGACAAAAGTATGAGAATTTGACTTTGCGGATTAATATGGGTCTACTTTTCGTTCAACAAGGTCACGAAAACAATATTTATCTTGACGGTTCCTTCTTAATGACATATTTTGAGAAAACCATTGCGATGCATGAAGAATTAGCTCCAAAGGATAATTTCTCACCGTTACATTTTCTTGTAGGTTTTCAGTTCAAAATTAGATCTAGTCAGCTTGAATTTTTAAGTTTTCTGTTCTTATTTTGATACATTTGAGCCGGGGAGGGGGGGGGGGCGTTACTCCGAATACTATATTCGTCATATCATGGCGACTGCTGACCTTTCATGCCTTTTTCGGGTTTCATCAATTACAGAATTGGTTTTCAGGATGTCGTGCTCAAGGACACTCCCCGGTGATTAGCGTCATCTTTAGGAACACAGACTTTGGTCTCGACAACATCGCTTTACATTCGGTGATGACGTTTATCCTAGACTAGACCATGCTGATCCTTCTGCGGTAACAATAATACTAAAGAACAAACAAGTGTCAAACATGCCTTTATTTGTTAGATCTATATCTTATATTTGATTTCTGACACTCTTGTACGCTACTTGATGCCATTATATAAACTTCTTTTCTGTTGGAAACGACCGCAAGGCGACAATCTGGCGTTACTTGTCTCAATTATGCAGTTTCTGCAAAGTACGCCTACATTTGGACACGACCGATTGATTGATTGATTGATTGATTTAATGGTGTTTTACGCCGCTTTCAACATTTTTAGTCATATCACGGCGACAGCTCACATATTCATGTATTTCCTGGGTTTCACCAGCACTAGGACACGACCGGAAACTACTGTGCCGAGCCAAGCTGATCACTTGGAAGTATACATGACGTGAAACTCTGGGGTCGCAAATTCGATTTCCAGCTCGACCAACTTCTTTCCCAGGACTGAGGATTGATATTTCGACAGGCTTGGTTCCTTTTCTCACCGCTGTACTTTATTAAAAATGCTTATGTGGGGAAGCAGTCAGCGACTTCGAAACTTTTTGCTTAGGGTAAACTTTCGACCAAGGACAATTTTAGCTAAGGATTCAGTCGAATGTTTGACTATGAAATGTATTATATGAATTCATAATCATATGATAACTTGCTTGGTATAATGCGTCATGAAAATACATTAAACCCCCTTTTGTCAAGCGCATTTCAAATATTTCTGCTTTTTTTCCCCTGGCTAGTGATATCTATGCATATGTTGTTAAGTTGGAGCCCGAAGCGTTGAAAATGTTGCAGTTTTCTTATCAGAAACGAGTGTTTGATTTTTTGTCACTGACTGCATAAAACCTTTTGTTCTTTTATCAGCTGCAGTCACGTGAGTTAAAATACTTTTTCATTTCGATAACGACACAAGTCACGTTGGCTTGCACATTTGTATTGGAAAACCCAAAAATCGGTCACAAAGTATGTATTTATTAACTTTGGTACCAACTTCGCCATTAGTTCTCTGAGAAACTTGCAGATTGAAGATCTACATGTAGCAAATAATCCCATGTTTTAACGACTTTGAGGATGAAGACTTTCGAAAATGTTTGAGCCATGCTTTGTGAAAAGGGGGTTTAATGCATCTGCGAATAGTATCGACTCAGGTCAGCCTGCGCAGTCCGCGCAGGCTGACCTGGGCCGAAACTTTCGCTTTTGGTCAATTTTCTTTATGTCCCAGGAGCAGTCTGCCTTATGATTAAGTCGGTTGTCAGTAAAGTGGATATTATGGATTCCATAATAACGTGATGGCTTGCTTGTATAATGCATCTCGGAGATACATTAAGGCCCCTTTTGCTTGGGCATGGTTCATATTATCATGCAACCTAGTTGCATAGCACCTTGAAAGCAAACATTATTCATAGCGAGATAGTACTGCTTTGGCAAAAACATTCACAAATCATATGTCAAACCACGTGTTGACTACCCTTACTCTACAGGGGTTGAAAATTGTCTACAATGTATTTGTTTGTGTGTATGGGGGTGGGTGGGGAGTGTTAAAAAGTTGACTGATATCTCGGCAGAAATAGAGCTGGCTTTCTTTAGCAAGTCGCTGCCTTTATAATCTTCAAGACAGCCGACGGTGGAAAAAACAAAATTTACCCATTTCAAAACTACAGAATCTTAGACAGGTCCAAATTGAAAGCATTTGCAGTCGAAAAATTAAATGGGCCTCGAATGATGAGATTTTGTCTGTGAAAGGATAGAAAACATGGCAGGAAAAGGTGAAAATACTGGTTACCAGCACTTTCTCCTTTTCCTACAATGTCTTCAAATTCTATCTTTCTCAGAGCGTTAATACTCGGTGCTGTGAAGTAAAGGTTTAATAGACACTTTACTCACGACCTTGAGGAATGAGGCATTTAAAAACATTGTGGGCAAAGGAGAAACTGCAAGATCTAGTAATAACCATTTTCATTATATCCACAATGTTTTCCACAATGTTAAAGACAAATCCCTCATGTGAGTCACATTCAGTTTGTCCTCTGAAAACGCTTTCAGTTCGGACGAGTCTATGATGTTGTTATCTTGTAAAGAGTAAAATTTTCTATGAATTTTAATCAGAAAATAAAACCAACTTCATTATTCTGAAGTATCATTCAATATTATTCATACTCGGGCTATAAAGATTTAATAAAGAATGTTATAAGCTTGAATTGATCGACTTGATATGCAAAAAATGTACTTTTAACTCCTTACCACACAATACCGAGTTGTAACGACCCAGAAGAAGGCTTTTGAAAACATCGTGGGAAAAGGAGAAAATGCTGGTAACCAGCATTTTCTCCTTTTTCCCCCACAATGTTTCCAAAAAGCTTCTTTCGTAGGGTCGATAAAAATCGGGGTTGTGGGGTAAAGGGTTAATGAATGAACCTTACTTAAAACAGTATCGTGTTATAACTACCCTTAAGAAGAAAGATTTTGAACACATAGTGGCACATGAAGAAATTGCTGGTTCACAAACATTTTCTCCTATTCCCACAATCTTTTTACCACTTCAAAAGGCAATTCCTATTACGTTTGGTATGTTTGATTTGTTGTACAAAAAGCTTTCAATTCGGACGTGACTAAAATTTGTCGTCTGCGAAAAGGCTTAAAACTGCAGACACATTGCGAGCATACTTGATTTTGTTGCATTGAACTTTTTGTGTTTGCGTATGAATTCAGATGCATGTAAATTAGGTTTATATTCAACCCTCGCGATGTCAGATTACCGCCGTTATGCTAATTAATCCGCTACCCCCTACAGACAAATTCTTGCATCAAACTTCTTTTGAAAACAATGTAGCCAAAGGAGAAATTGCTCGTAAAGAGGAATTTTTCCTTTTACCACACTGTTTTAGAATTTATAAGCCGTGCTTTCCTCTCTTTTGTCATCTTGAACCGGAAGTGAATGGCACATAACTACGCAACGAAAAGTAGATCCACCATTCTGCTTGTTCTCCAGTCCTGACTCTGTATTAAAAATCTCATAAAGACTATAGTATTTTGCGACACACACAAATATGCCGCAGACGACTTTGACAAGTCCGCGGAGGCTGACATTGGTCTCTTTGTAAATTTTCTGTATTCTACCTCCTGATCCAAAACAGTGATCAACAAAATGGTTTTAATGGATCCATAATTATACGGTGCCTTACTTGGTATAATGTATGACGGAGGTGCATTAAACACCCTTTTGCGAGAACATGGCTCACATAATTACCAAACGATCTCTTGTTTTACAACACAGAGGAAGAAAGATCTCGAAAACAGAGTGGAAATGTTTTCTATACTTTTAAAAACAGTCCCAATCAATTGAGGCATATTTAATTAGTCAACTGAAAATATTTAGAATAAAGACGAGTCTGAAATTTTTACGTCCTCTACAGAGATAAAATTTTGTCGTCCTCTACACAGATAAAATTTTGTCGTCCTCTACAGAGATAAAATTTTGTTGTCCTCTACACAGATAAAATTTTGTCGTCCTCTACACAGATAAAATTTTGTCGTCCTCTACACAGATAAAATTTTGTCGTCCTCTACACAGATAAAATTTTGTCGTCCTCTACACAGATAAAATCATTTTCGATGACGCTATCGTCTTACTCTTCAGTATATTTAAGACTGACAGTCTATTAATCGATGTTTATGGTTCATAAGGGAGTTGTCGGTTTAGAATGATCAATAGATGTTGATTTAAAGTGTAAATGCGCCCTTTCTAATATCTATCACTCTTTCAGCGACAAATATGTAATGGTGTCTTGCTCTGTGAAAAGGGGGCTTCAAGTATCTGCAAGTAGTTTCGACCCATGTCCGCCTGCCCAGTCCGCGCAGGCTAACATGGGTCGAAACTTTTTGCTATCGGTCGATTTTGTGCATTTCCAAGGACCAGACTACGCCGGAATTAATTCGGTTGTTAGACAAAATCCCTGATAAGAAACTTTTGGAAATCATTGTGGGTAAAGGAGAAACTGCTGGTAATCAGCAGTTTCTTCTTTTCCCACAATGTTTTTTTATTCTATTACAGACGAATCCCACAATGTCCACCACGTTTGATATGTCTTCCTTAACATGAACGATTTAAAAATATTGTTGTAAAAGGTAACTCTTTACTTTTTAACACACTTACCCTAACCCACAACCCTTTAATGACCTTGCAAAAGAAGTCTTTTGAAAACATTGTGGGAAAAGGAGAAAATGCTGGTTCCCAGCATTTTCTTCTTTTCCCACAATGTTTTCTATCCTACCAAAGACATGAATTATCATGTGAGCTACATTCGAGTTGTCATCTGAAAATGGTTGCAAATTGGACCAGTCTAAAATTTTGTCGCTTGGTAAAAAAAAAAAACTATAGTTACATTAGTTCACCTTTCATGAGAAAGATGAGTCACAAAATGAAATTCTGCCATAAATTTCATGATAAAAACTATTTATGTAATTATCATTGGACAGGGATTGTCAATGACAAAAACAGATAAGTACATGCAATAATTTATCGAATAAACCAATATTATCATTCCTTCCTTAAAGGCCCAAATAGTGACCATTTATTAATTTACCGGTTCATACCATTTAAAAGTACAGAAATTATTGTGAAAATGACAAACTGTTATTGTACCGTTGTTTCATTGAATGAATGGTGTTTTACGCCGCTTTCAACATTATTTAAGTCATGTCACGGCGACAGCTCACAAATTCATGTTTTCCTGGGTTTTACCAGTACTAGGCTGGGGCTCTGAAGTGTCTTGCCCACTCCCACGAAAAACATTGTACCGCTGGCTTAAGTGTTAGACACTGGCAGGGAAATGAATTTATAAGTAGGTAAAAAGTTGCCAGGTTACTCTATCTTTTTATCTGTTTACTTTTGGTAGCTACTTAGCCTTTAGAGTCAACCAGTAACTGGTTTATTCTCTGCACGTTTTGAAAGACGACAAGTTTTTGGACTTGTACAAATATATTGAAAATGCTGACAACAAATAAGATGTGGCTAATATACCTAAACTTGCCGTTACGAGGCTAGAAAACATTGATGGAAAAGAAGAAAATGCTGATCAAAAACACTTTCTCCTTTTCTCACAAAAAACGTTCTTCTTGCGATTTTGTGTATCTTATCGATAAAAGGGTAAAACAATCTTCACTAACCACATTGCCTTTTCACATGCGAGCTGGTTTTTCCTCATAATAAACCGGTATGCGAGAAAACTTTGACTTACTGATTAGATTATTTTATTATATTGCATTCTCGCAGACAACGTCAGAAAGTCATTTATTGATTACCAGGGTCGTTGCTCTGTTGTAGAGCAGTGACTTCTTCTTCGTCTTATACAATGTCTTGTTTTTGTAGGGACCGAGACATATGAGATTTTTCGGAATTTGAGTCATGTTCTGTGAAAAGGAGATTTAATGTGTCTGTATAAAGTATCGACTCAGGTCAGCGTGTGTGCGATCCGCACAGGGTGACCCGAGTCGAAATTTTTTGCCATTGGTAAATTTTTTGTAGGTCAAAGGACCAGTCTACCTCATGATTCTGCCGCTTTTAGATGGAATAGATCCATATTATGTGATGACTTATTACAAAGGCTCATTAAACCTTCTTGTCTCAGAGCGCCGCCCATTTCAATTTAAACTGGTTTACTAAAACGGACTCTGCCAGCAGCCTCAAATGTTTTATCCAATCAGGGTACGTATTCACCAACCATTCTTAGAAAATTCCAAGTCTTGTTCTCAAGAATCTTCTAAATTTGAAAGTTACACAAGTTCTGATTGGCTAAACCAAACGATTTAGCCAATCAAGTTTGGTTTAACCGATGGAAAATTGTGCTACCGTATTTTCCGGACAATAAGCCGCTGCACTGTAATGGCAGTTAAAGAGCTTGTTAAAGTTTCCATTGATTCTTCGATAATCGAAATACGTGGAAGTTTCGAACTTATTAGGTTGTCCAGTCAAATAGTCGAGTTATCAGAGTTTCACTATTTCTATGTAAAACTGGGTCGAGTTATCAATGTTTCACTATTTCTATATAGCACTGAGGTTACATAAATAATTCAAGAAATTCGACCGGTCTAATTAGGTTAATAATGCAATGGTATACCCGAAACGACATTGTCCTATGTCTTGCATCATGGTTAGATTAAGGCGTTTAACCTTTTGAATGTAAAGTGTAGTTTCAGTGGCCTTTGTAGAAAGTGAAGATCAAGATCAGACTGCACATTCTGTGCAGTCTGATCTCGATCCAAATTGTGCGATGGGTTAAACGATATTCTAGCCACAATATCGGTTGAAAACGACTATTTGATCTCTTTTTTAAGAAGGGTTTAAGTTTTTTTTTAGCGTTATACGGCCATGCGGAAGAAGACTTTTTGAAATATTGTCGAAAAAGAAGAAAAAGCTGGTACCCAGTGTTTCTACATTGCCATTGACAAATCGCATTATTTGAGCCACATTTCAACTGTAATCTGTAGACGCTATTAATTTAGACGAGTCTAAAATTATGTCGTCTGGTGAAGGGTTAAGTCCGATATTGCACTAACCTGGAGGCGTGGCTTCAGGATTAGTCTCTATCCAATGTCATTCAAGTCGCAAACAAACAACGAGCAAGGTGTATTTAAACCTCATCACGCTACCGCGTATTTCAGTATTGAACTTTAACGGAACGAAACGCCGATATTTCATCATCACAGCGAATGCTTCAGCAATTTAAAAACTGATCGTGTCTTAAGACTCAAGACGGAGAAAAGCAACTGAAACACAAACTTCAGAGAATATTTAAACGATTTCTTATATATAGAAGAAAAGATATAAACTTTTATGAGGTTTGAAGTGCATTTAAGTTTTTTAGAAAAAATGTTATAAATAGTAAACTGTGAGTTAGACGTGAAATCGGTGAAGTGGAAATTAAGGAAGTTTTTACAACTAATTCAGAGAGGGACTTTTTAAAACGATTTCGTGACACACTGCTTGAGTTGACAATAAACAACTTTCAATTGAAGACGGGGTGTTCTTAGAAAATTAAAAAAAAAGACAAGATAATTTGTTCTGAGAAAAGGGGACAGAAGTATACCAAAGTGTACTGAGAAGAGAGGGAGACAAAGAGTTGAACTTCGAAAAAAGGACACGTACAGTTATAAAAAATAAGACACATAAAGGTGCGCTTGAAAAAAGGGACACAAAGAGAAAAACTCAGATTACTACGCGACCCTAAATGATTGGCTAGGATGTACGGAGAGCCTGAGATCGGCAGTTTAGACAGTACCCTCGGATCTTCACCGCCTTGCCGACCAGTTCTGGCTGAAGGTTCGGACCTCTTCAAGTCAGTAATGGATGACTTTCTCAGAAAGGACAGTAAACTGACCAGGGCAGTCGTCGACAGTGTTATCAAAAAGGACAAAACGGACAGTGTCCAGTCGAGATCGGACAGGGACAGTTACAGGGACACGTGCCGGCGATGTTTGAGTCCCGAGACTCAGTGTGTGTGTTACAGAAGTTCGAAACATGACATACATCGTGTGCAATGGATAGATGAGATCTATGATAAGCCATTAGCGATAGAGAAAAACGTCGCCGACATTACTTTGACTTCCGGTTCCCAGTCAAACTTATGTGATATAAATAGAGATTATATCAAACCTATACTGAAACATAAAGCTAATTGTATAATAATCATTTCAGAATAATGTGGTAGCAGTTCTTAGCACTTTAACTCTTATCCTGTGAAAAAAGTTAAATGAAACTTGCAAGCCGAAAGTAGAAACCCGATTAATGATACTTCAAACTTATTTTTTGGAGAAAAATATCTCCTTGTCAGACAGTGTAGATCAAGATCAAACTGCACAGAACGTGCAGTCTGATCTTGACCTACACTGTCTGCAAAAGGTCAGTAAGTCGTGCTTAGCAGACTAAGAGTAAAGAATAGCCCTTTACCGTAAAATCAAAGAGTTTTAACGATCCTAAGAAAGAAGGCATTTCCAACATTTCACAAATCAGCATTTTCTCCTTTTCCCACAATGTTCTCTACCCTTCAACAGTCAAGTTTCACTTTTTGAGTCGCATTTATTTTGTCGTCTGCAAATGCTTTCAAATTGGACCACGTTTCAAAATTTTGATGCGTTCTAACGAGTTAAGCATTTACCAGACGACAAAATTTTAGGATTGTCCAATTTGAAAGCATTTGCAGACGACATATCAGATGTGGTTGGAAAAATTCTGGATTTGTCTTTAAAGCGGAAAACATTATGGGCAAAGGCGAAAATGCTGGTTTTTCCACAATGTTTTCATGAGCATTGTTCGTCATGATCGTCGAAACTCCGGATTCATTGATAAAGGGTTAGAAATAAATCTGTTGACAGTAAACTGTAAGTTAACTCTTTACCAACCGACAAAATTTTGGACTCGACCAAATTCAAAGCATTTGCAGCCGAAAAATTAAATAGTACTAAAACGTTTGGATTTCTCTTTGTTAGGGTAGAAAACATGGCGGGAAAAGGAGAAAATGCTGGTTACCAGCATTTTCTCCTTTTCCCACAATGTTTTCAAAGGCTTTTTCTTTATGGACAACAAACTGCAGACGATTTCTGACTTGTTTGTTGTCGTCTTACAGCAGACGATCCTTTGCAAAAGACTGCGACAAACGGAAAAATTGCTATTAAAAAAGAACTGTTTCCCTTTTGCCACAATGTTTCGCATGGCATGCATTCCTGCATTTATACTTAATTTTAAACTTATCTGCTTCTAAATTCTTTTGGGATGGTAACTGAGTTACGACTAACGGTGTTTCCGTTAAACCTATTGACGAATACGAGTAACTATGTGTTCATTTGCGCTAAAACTTGAACGACCGAAGTGAGCCTTCGGAGAGCTTTGTGACAACATGTCTTCGAAAGAAGATGAAAATAGTAAAGCTTGCAGCAAAACTGTGTTTGGATGTTTCATGGCCTATACGTCTTAACAAGATTTACATAAAAAATCTGTGATGGCTAAATCATGTGCATCTGATGTAAACCGGTGATCATCATGTCAAAAGAAAGCTTAATAAACGGTGAAAGTCAAGGAATATTTCCCGACAATAGTAAATATAAAACTTCATGTATGGCGATTTCAAAGTTCTTATCGCCAGAGAAATCTGATCGTATGAGACAGTGACAGTGTAGATGTCAGACCACACTGCACATTCAGTACAGTCTGATCTTAATCTTCACAGCACGTTCTTTAAACTCTGAACGCAAAATTTTATAATGCCATGTTCGTTATTGTAAGGGTTTCCTCAAATCTAACTAAACACAAAACTGGTGCTTAGAAGTTGCAATATTTACACGTAAATCATGTTTCTGAAACTGTTCCGATTCTTCATCCATATGATTACTATTATAATTTTATTATATTAATGATTGCATTACTGCTCGGATGGATGCGTCTATTTGAGTTTAAGAAGCGAACACTTGAGAGAGAGAGAGAGAGAGAGAAAATGAGATGCAAATTATTGCACAGCAAACTTCAGTAACTATGGACTGCAGATTATTTGTAATTCATGTTATCCAACACGGTATATTATAATGTTGAATGGTTCATAAGGTTTTTCATAAAAAAAAAACTGTATATTAATTAAGGTCATGTAGAAGTCATTGTTTCTTTAAAGTCCTTTTCATATGAAATTCAAAAATATATAGATTCATTATTTTGACCATACTCTGTGGAAAGGGGGCTAAATGCATCAGCATAAAGTATCGATCCAGGTCAGCCTGCGCAGGCTGACCTGGGTCGATACCTTTTGCTGTTTGTAAATTTTCTACATGTCAAGGGACCATTTTACCTCAAGATTCAGTCGATTGTTAGACAAAATAGGAGTGAATGACGGGCATTATGCAATATTTCATTGTATTCGTCTGTTGAATGTTACTGTATTAGTACCCATTTTAGCTTGTATAACAATTATTATTTCTAAACTTATTAACCCGGCGATACATTTTTCGACTTGCTATTTTTGAAATGCAGACGATAAATTGAAAGTTGTTTGAAACGATCGAAATAATCTTTGAAAAGGTTGAAAACAGGAGAAAGTACTGTTTACCAGCAGTTTTTCTTGTTCCACAGTATTTTCAACAGCCTTCATCCTAGGGTTCGTAAAATTACAGGGTCGTTTTTTGTCGAGTAAGTCAATTGTATTCTTTTCATTAATAAACCCTTTACCACTAAATCCTGAGTTTTAAGGTCTACGGCCCTTAACTCATCGGTAAACATCGGCGTTTTCGTAAAGGCTATTCGGCCGATCTCGGCAGCTGCCGTCTTTCTATATGAGAGTTAGGGGTCGTAGCTCATCTGTAAATATCGTGTAACATCGACGTTTTTGGAAAGGCTATTCGGCCAACCTCGGCAGCTTCCGTCTTTTAATATGAGAATTAGGGGCCGTAGACCTTAAAGAGCCTTTTGAAAACATTGTGGAAAAAAGAAGAAAATGCTGGTAACCATTTGGGGTTCAGTCACAAATTTTTGTCATGTGGTAAAGATTTGATAGATGGCAGGCATTAATTAACGGGTTGATACGTAATGACTGCAATATTATATGTTGTAAAATAAAATACAAAATAAACGATGTAACTGAAAAATAAAAAATGTTTTGTTTACGGTTCAGCTCCATTATCTTCTATATAAGCCTTTTGTGAACAGAGTGCTTAATTCGTCTGCGAAAAATGATTGTATGTTTAACGCCGTTTTCAACATTATTTCAGTTATATCGCAGCGGCCAGTGCACCTATCCATGCTTTTCGGGAGTTTCTTTTACCAGTACACCGCACAATATTCTTTCCAAACCACTGCCTGGTTTCCCACTTAACCATAGTCGAAAGCATTCTGCAAAAAGTATCGACTTTTTCCTACTTGTCAAAGGACCATTCTACCTCCTAATTCAGCCGGTTGTTCTACAAAATGGAATTTATTGATCCACAATCATGAAATGACTTGATTGGTATATTGTATCAGGGAAATGCATTAAGCACCGTTTTGTCAGAACATAGCTCATATACATTTATTCGCTGTCCATTTGTAGAAAAGAAAAAAACACAGGCAATGAGACGCAGAATATCCCCTTAAATCTGTACCAGACGACAAAATTTTGGATTCGAACAAACTGAAAGCATTTTCAGACGACAAATTAAATGTAGCTCAAAATATGACTTCTGTCTTTGACCGGGTAGTAAACATTGTGGGAAAGGGAGAAAATGCTGGTGACCAGCATTTTCTCCTTTTCCCACATTGTTTTCAAAAGCCGTCGTCGGGATTCTGTGGTAAAAGGTTAATACTTTGCTTGTCCAAAGTGAAGGGATGTTAAACACATTGTGGGTCACAAAATTCGTTTTAACGTCGTCGAATCAAGTTTAATTCTTCCATAGAAAAGTTCACACTATTTGTTCTACCTTTCCTTACTCTGATAGTTCAGTCTCTGATAGTTCAGGGGGATTTTTATTATTTTATTTTAGCACCGAATGTACGAAATACCGTCTTAAAAACACACACAGCATATTCAAATAAAAAAATTAAATACGATGGATACGCATTGAACTACATAAGGCACATCAGCACCAAAGATATCACAAAAAAAGGGAAATAATCCCTTATTTCAATCGTTTCCAGTTATCTTTATTTGTTTATCTTTATTTACTGAAGTCATCCGCATAAAGCAACAGAGACAGTAATCTAACAATGAGAAATTTTCACATTCATATGCAGTTTTTCCGTCAGACACAACGTTTGCTTCAAACGAATGAAAATGCTTCCACAAGAAGATAAAAGCGTATGAATTTCTGTCTGTCTTTCTGTCTGTCTGTCTGTCTGTGTCTTTCTCTCTCCCTCTTTCTCCCTCTCTTTCTCTCGCTCTCTCTCCCCCTCTCTCTGACTGTCTCTCTCCCTCTATCTATCTCTCGATCTTTTTTCTTTCTCCCCTTTTTCTTTCTCTCTTTTTTCTCTTTCTCCCACTCTCTTTGTCTGTCCCTCCTCCCTCCACTCCCCCCTCTCTCTTTCTCTCTCCCTCCAGCTCTCTCTCTCTCTCTCTCTCTTCCCATGTATACTGCGCTTGTTTAAAAAAAAAAAAATCTAAATGTTCAGGATATAATGTCAAGATGGTTCATACTACATGCCAAATTAAGTCTGACAGAGACTCTTTAACTGTGATCTCGATTTGCATTCTTCGACACCAAAATTAATAAAACCGATTTAAAAGCGAGATCGGAGTATTATGATTGAAGAAAGACCCTTCCCCCCACACTTTCTCTCTCTCTCTCTCTCTCTCTCTCTCTCTCTCTCTCTCTCTCTCTCTCTCTCTCTCTCTCTCTCTCTTTTGAGTCAGAAGAATAAAGATCAAGCACTTTATACATGTTGACATAAATATACAATAAACAGTAGCGACAATAAAATTGGTCGATTTTTATTTTGCAAATTTTCCGATGAATAACGACCGCAATTAACAGTTATATTTTTGTACTTCCGTTCACAATATGAAAGTTTGTATACCAGTTCACCCTTGGGCTGCTAAGCGCTACTCAAGCACCTTTTGCGGACAGTGTAGATCAAGATCAGACTGCACAGAACGTGCAGTCTGATCTTGGATCTACACTGTCCGCTAAAGAGATAATTTTTATTTAAATTTTTATTTAATTTATTTTTTCTTTGAAATAGCAAAAATTGGCTTTTTTACTATCGACTTGAAAGTTTCATGTAACTTATTCAGTAAGCGAAGGGTTAATGGAATAGCTTTTTATGACCATTTAAGCGATTACAACCCGAGCTATTTTTTGACACATGAACGATGTTCTGGGAAAAGGGATTTTAATGCATTATCGTAATGAATTATACCAAGCAAGACGGTACATATCATGGATAAATTTTGTCTAACAATCGACTGAAACACGAAGTAGAATGGTCCTTTGATACGCACACGAATTTACCAACAGAGAAAAGTTTCAGCCTAAGCGGACTGCACAGGGTCGATGGGTTGAATTTTTTTTTTAAAGATGCATTAATCCACCTTTTCATAGAGTGTGACTCATATATATGAGCTATGCTCTATAAAAAGGGGCTTCATGCATCTGCTAAAAGTATCCACTTATGTCAGCCTTCGCAGTCCGCGCAGGCTGACATGAATCAAAACTTTTTGCTATGTATAAATTTTCTGTATGACCAAGGACCATTCTACCGCCAGGTCAAGTCGATTGTTAGGCAAAATGGACTTTATGGATCCATCATCATGTGATGCCTTGCTTGGTAGAATGCATCGCGGAGATGTATCAAACCTCTTTTACCAGAGCATGGCGCATATGAATGTGAAGTGTGATATTTCTGGTAAAACGGGACCACAGATCTCAGGATGTTCTATAACTCTTCGCCACACAATAAATAAATCCAACGTTTTAACGAGGACTATAGATGCAATTCTGCTGAAAGATAGGATAATCATTGTTCAAAAAGAAGTATCAAATTAGCGGACGGTATACAGCCAAAATCAGACTGCAAGTTCTGCGCAGTTTTATCTTGATTTACTGCGTCTACAAAAAATATTTATTACAAGAGTGGCGTTAGAAGGATTGGATAACTCCGTTTTCAATTACAGTCAAAGCTCGATGGAAAACATCTTCCTATAGGTCTACTGTTTATGGTCTATACTGTCGGAACTTTAAGCTGTATGTCTGTATGGGGGTGTACAACGGTTTCAACAGTATTTCACTCATATCATGGGGAGACGTCATTAAATTAAGTCGTTCTTGGGTTCCAAGTGTACATTGATTGGTGTTTAACGTCGTTTTCAACATTATTTCAGTTATATAACGGCGGCCAGTGCACCTATCCTATTCTTTTACCAGTACTCCGCACAATATTCTTTCCAAGGCACTGGCTGCTTTCCCACATAACCATCGTCGAAACCATGATCAGCTGTGAGAGAAAAATGAATCCTGTCGCAATGACCATCATCAATCTTCGAAAAGATATTGGCCGAGCTGGGGATCGAACCAGTGACCCCCTGTTCTTGAGTCCTCTACGCTACCGACTGTGCAACCGGTGCTCGGCTCCAATTGTACTACACTGGGGCTCTGTAGCGCGTTGCACAAGGGCACTCTCAGGTAACATTTGCTAAAATAGATTTTTTTTTTCTTTCTTTAGCATGTAGTTTTCATTGTATTACTCGAAAAAGTGTTTTTTGTTGTAGTTCTGAAATTGCCTGTCGAGTGATTGGTTCTCACACGAGTCATACTCGTGGCTCAATTGTGAATGTGTGGATTGGTATTGCGGCAGTCATCATTAGTACCCCATCCTAAGCTTTTCGTGTGAGTGTCTTTGGGCAACACTCCTCAGAGCCCTTTCCTAGCACTGGTGAAACAAAGGGTATACATGAATCACTGGATTGAAATAATGTTGAAAAGGACAACAACAACAACAACAACAACAACCACCACCACCACCACAAAAAAAAAAAAATAAATAAAATATCAATCTATCAATCCTATACAAAATCCCATACAATGCATCAAAATAAGATAAATCGTTTATTGCATGTGTAATTGATCTTTTAAAACGATGTTTAAATACAAAGTACCATATAATCCAACATAGAATCAACCAGTGTCATACTGAGAAATACATCAAGAAATAGCTTACGTAACTAACGTAATGAATGACCGCAGCTTTTGACATGAAAAAATTTTTTTTCCTATTTTTGGGGAAAAATGGAAATCGATTCAAGTGTTTTTGATACATATAATATTGGGGTCCATAACAAAGATTCAGGCCTTTCGTATAGGTCTGTACGAGATTGCTGAAGAACTCAATAAATAATGACACTTTATTTATATCAGTCAATTATATAATCCAAACTGTATATTGCGTCTTACATCCTACACAATGTTTAAAGCGAAAATGTATCATTTAACCCTTTACCATACAATAAGGACCCTGAGAAAGAAGCATTTTGAAAACATTGTGGGAAAAGGAGAAAATGCTGGTAACCAGCATTTTCTCCTTTTCCCACGATGTTTTCTATCCTTTCCAGTACAACTTTCAATTTCTGAGTCATATTCATTTTTTCTGCTGCAAATATTTTCAATTTGGACTTATCTAAATTTCTTCAGTTGATAGAGAGTTAACCTTGAAGCTACTAAACAAATGAAATGAAACTTTCAAGCCGATTGTAAAACGTATAGTTCTGCTATTACAATCTTATTTCTTTGGAAAATGTATCTCCTTATCGGACAGTGTAGATCAAGATCAGACTGCACAGAACGTGCAGTCTGATCTTTGATCCACACTGTCCGCAAATGGTCAGTGAGTCGCGCATGGCACCGTAAGGGTAAGCTACTAAACAAGTGAAATGAAACTTTCAAGCCGATTGTAAAACCCAAAGTTCTGCTATTACAATGTTATTCTTTAGGAAAATGTATCTCTTTATCGGACAATGTGGATCAAAGATCAGACGGCACGTTCTGTGCAGTCTGATCTTGATCTACACTGTCCGCAAATGGTCAGTGAGTCGCGCATAGCAGCGTAAAAGTTAAGCAAACAGATAGATAGATGTTTTCTGCAGAAGTTGTTGTATGAATCTTGACATACAGAGTGTGACAAAATTCTGCATAAAGAAGTAAAATATAAAATTTGGACAGAGGTTCAATCACGAACAGATTTTGAAGTCTTTGACAAATAAATGATTGATTGTATGGTGTTTAACGCCGTTTTCAACATTATTTCAGTTATACTGCGGCGGCCAGTGCACTTATCCATGCTCTCCTGGAGTTTCTTTTACCAATACTCAGCACAATATTCTTTCCAAAGCACTGGCTACTTTCCCACATAACCATCGTCGAAACAGCGGTCAGCGGTGAAGGAGGAATAAATCCTGTCGCAATGACTATCATAAATCCTGGCAAAGAAATTGGCCGAGCCAGGGATCAAACCTACGACCCCCCCCATTTTCAAGTCCTGCACGCTACCTACTGAGCTATCGGGGCTCGGCGACAAATGAATGAACCATGCTATGGCAAAAGGGGGTTTGATGCATCTCCCTGATGTATTATACAAAGAAATTCTTCACACAATTATGATACGATGAAATCCATTATGTCTAACAATCTGGAGGTAGAATGGTCCTTTGACTCGCAGAAAATATACATATAGTAACTGAGTTTAACGCCGTTTTTACAGCTTTAAGGTCATATCACGGCGGTCAGTGCACCTAGGCATGTGTTTCCTGGCTTTCTCACACAAGTTCTGACAACTTTCTTTCCAAGTCACTGACTACTTTTCTCACATGCATCAGAGGTGAGAGGCGAAAAATCGCCGAAAAGAAACTACCACCACCGGGTATCGAACCCGCAACCACCGGGTCACGAGTCAGATACGCTAACCACTGTGCTACCCGGGCGGGCCAGTAATAGCAAAAACTTTCGGCGCCTATGTGTTGAATATACATATAGTCATTTCTAAGGACTGTTTATGTATGTGAAGAAATTTTAAATTTCGCCAGTGCCTATTTAGATACATCCTTATAGCTAGAGAGAGCGACAGAAAACGCTGCCAAAACTTGAAAGTGTGTAGAACTGCTCAGCTGTGTAAACACAGATGAGTTGCCAATAAATGTGATGTAAGGGATATAGAAACACAAGGGATTTGTCCTCATTTAAAACCGGAAACAATGTCCAGTGATCGGTTTGAAGGCCCGTACAATATGAAATACATTTTCTATCCGTCGTAATCTGTGCAATCTTGCAGCCGTCAGGGGCAACATTTGGCATGAAAATACAAGAATGATTATAGTTTTATTCCATTAGGATAAGACAGGTTAAAACTGGCTGAAAACTGCCTGCAAACGAGTATAGATGCATCTTTAAATTCATCGGTAATGAAATCGAGGTAGGTTTCATGGAGGAAATAATGGTACTATAGAGTCTGAAAAATTCTGAAAATATAGTTAAAACATTGTCATAATCAATTATTACGTTTTCCAGTTTTGAAAAATGTTTCGATTGTTATGTTTATTCATAAACAAAGGTTTCTATAAAAACGCCATTCAAAATTGCAATTCATATTGCTACCTGATAACTTTCTTTTTCCTTAACAAAGACACATGCTACAAAACTCGGTGCTTGTAATGTTTAAACATTTACTGTTGTTTAGGTACCATGCTCTTCTTGTTTCCAACTCAATCCTTAACCCTCGACCACACAACAAACATTTTAGACTTGTCCAAAATAAAAGCACCTGCAGATGATAAAATAAAAGTGACTAGGAAATTAAAATTGTTCTGGATGGGTAAAAACATTGTGGGAAAAGGAGAAAATGCTGGTTACCAGCGTTTTCTTCTTTTCCCACAGTGTTTTCAAAAGTATTTTCCTTGGGGTTCGTTAATGGTTGATTGATTGTATAGTGTTTAACGCCGTTTTCAACATTATTTCAGTTTTATCGCGGCGGCCAGTGCACTTATCCATGCTTTCCTGGGGTTTCTTTTTACCAGTACTCCGCACAATATTCTTTCCAAGCCACTGGCTGCTTTCCAGTATAACCATCGTCGAAACAATGGTCAGCGGTGAGAGAGGAATGAATTCTGTCGAAATGACTATCATCAATCCTCGGAAAGAAATTGGCCGAGCCAAGGGTCGAACCCACGACCCCCTGTTCTCAAGTCCTGCACGCTACCGACTGAGCTACCGGGGCTCGGCACCTCTGTGTGAACCAATACACTTTCACTGGGGTCTGGGGTACTTCGTTTTTCCTTACAGTAAACTGAAGTATGCTACTTCAGAGCCCAAAACCTGTCCGGGTAGCTCAGAGGATAGCTTATCGAACTCGTGACCTGGTGGTTGTGAATTCGATACCCGTTTGAGGCAAACTTTCTCTCCGGCGATTTTTCGACTCTCACCTGTGATGCATTTTAGAAAGTAATCATTGACTTGGAAAGAAAGTTGTGTCAGTACTGATGTGAGAAAGCCAGGAATAACATGCATAGGTGCACTGACCGCCGTGATATGACCTTAGCTGTTAAAACGGCGTTAAACACCAATTCAATTCAATCAATCAATCAATTAGAACCCAAAGACAGCACTAAGGTAACACATACATCAGTGAACAGTCGCCGTGACATGATTGGAACCAGAGTAAAACACAATTCATTAATCACTTTGTTTCCAATGAAACGAGTTTCCAGTAAAACAAACTTTGCTGAGCCAGTCAGCTAAGAGAAGGAACTGCTATCAGATCTTCTAAATTATGTCTTTGTTTTGACGATGGTTATTTATGTAGGAAAGTAGCCAGTGGCTTGGGCAGAATATTGTGCGAAGGACTGATAAAAGCAACTTCGGAAAGCATCGATCGCTACACTTGCCGCCGCAATGTAACTGAAATAATGCTAAAACGGCGTTAAGAATTTAAATTGTGTTAAAGGGAGATAACTACACAGTAAAAACTATTCTTATTCAGAGTGAGCTCCCTTCAAACACGGAACGGGTCGATTTAAAACAAGGTAGGGCTGTAGCCGAACGTAGGCTCCTTTAACTCTTAACATACTTGGGGCAACATAAGTAACTAATACGGAAAAGGCAGATTATGATCAGAACCCCCAAAAAAAACTGAGCATTATCACCTAGAGACATTTTTTGTGTACTATATAAGGTCCGTGCTCGTCATATTCATCTTTAGATATACAACTGTTCGAGAACTCCGAGAGCGAGGCGAGAGTGGCGCCACCACGCCATGCCGATAAATTACGTTCTGCAGGAGCAATAATTTTTGTGTTAGGGTGATATATTTTCATTTCTTTTTGTAATCGTTCCTCAAAGTTCGGAAACATGGTGGACCCTCCAGCCAGTACTATATTTGTGAACATTTCTTTTTTAATATTTTCATCTAATTTTGTAATTGAATCATTTATCAATTTATGAACGCCAAAATATTCGAAACCGAACTTTAAGGGCTGAAAAAGTAGTTCGACACATTGAAATCGTTCCGCGCCTAACTTGATAGTCCCTCTATCAGGTAGGTGATATACTTCGGTATATGTAGTTATACCACTGTCACGAGATTCCTTCTCAAAATCAATGGCGGCATAACAAAGTTTTTCACAGATGTCGCGAAGAGTCATGTACTCTGACTGAGTATTAAAGATAAAACCTTTCTCTTCCAATCTTTTCCTAAGCAAACCTGCGACGTTCATCCCTCCGATATCCAGAATTCTGTTTCCCATCCTCACGTTGTATCCATCATGTACAGGTATCACCCTTGTAACGCTAAAACCGGAATCCAGCACAATACCGGAAGTTCTGCCAGTAGAGTACAGGGCCAGGACAGCTTGCTGGACCAAACAAAATGCCGGCACACTGAAAGTTTCAAACATTACTGTTGTCGCCTTTTCACGACTGATTTTCGGATTTCTGGACGATTCACTTACAAGTATCGGATGCTCGCTTACATCGACTTTTAATAAATCGCAAAACACGTGACGCCATATTGCTTCTGTGTCGTCCCAGTCTGTCACGTGACCGTGTTCAACTGGGTATCGTAGTTGTAAACGGTCCACATGAGGAAGTAACCTATCTCCGATATAAATGTCATCAAACCTGTGATCGGCTCCCGGATGAGAATCGTCTGTTTTTTGTCGACCTGTCAGAGATAGAAACTGAGTTCTAGGGTTGGTTTCACCGGCGAATCCCACGCGACACTTGTAAGAACCGTGGTCTATGACGACTGGGTTCATTACCTTTAGTAATATCAGACTTCTGTTAGAGAGTTCTGAAAAAAAATTTTAAAACCCTTAATTAGCTTCTTGAAAGTATAGCAATATTGTTCCGAGACTCATAGCTAATTACTCATTAGTTATCATCGGATATCATACAATAACGTTTACTCGTATTTCATTGATGCCCTGCAGTCTATTTATCAACTTAAGAAATGGTCCTTCTCTCATCTCTTATAGTATAACTGAAAGCATATCTTTATTTCTATTTCTTCTGCTGTAACAGTTTCCCTGACGGCACTGGTAGGCCCTATACTATTTATCACTCAAACGTGTATTATGATCAAAAGAGCTAACTTGCGCATTTTTAAAGCACAAACTTTATAAATCAATATAAACATTATAACCCTACGACTAAATCAGTTTTGGTTCAATAGGGCTGTACAGTACCTGCCTCCGGTGTAGGCAGTGGTAGGCTCGAGACCGGGTTGGGTCATTTCAGGACTACAATATCGGAAATACTGTAGTCCTGCTGAAAAGAATTGAACCGAAAACCTCTTTTACAGATCAATTTCTGCCATCCCGGCCGGATAGCTCAGTGGTTAGCGTATCTGACTCGTGACCTGGTGCTTGCGGGTTCGATACCCGATTGTGGCCAACTTTCTGTCCGGTGATTTTTCGCCTCTAACCTCTGATGCATGTAAAGAAGTCAGTGGCTTGGAAAGAAAGTTGTGTCAGTACTAGTGTGAGAAAGCCAAGAAGCACTTGCGTAGGTGTATTGACCGCCGTAATTATTTATGACCCAAGCTGTTAAAACGGTGTCAAACTCCGTTGGATCAGTTTCTTCAACCGCTGGGCCAAATCGTGCCCCGTTTCCAGAGGTCATCAGTTGTGTGAGAAATAGAGGAGAACGACTCTGACATTGCCAATTGTGCTATCATATCTGCCATTAATAAATCGGACAGAGTAGACCAAGATCAGACTGCATTTTCTGTCCAGTCTTTTCTTGATCGTCATTGTTAGCAAAAGTGCCTAAAATTGCCTTTTAAGAGCATCTTGTTGACAAAACAAATAATATCGAACCTATACTCCCCTCTAACATATGACAGCTTTACAAATTAGGTGTACTGTCTACCGAGATGAAGAAAGTTGACTTACCTGAAAGTAAAAGTCGTGTTCATCGTAGGCGAAAAGCGTGCCAAGTTGTTTTGTAAATCATCGAATGTCGGCCATTGATCGCGTTCATCTGTCACGAAATATTACACGAGAAGTTGGTAAGCAAAAGATTTGACATCTTTTGTACAATTCACCTAGAAAGCAAGAGACGTAAAATTCAAATTTCACGATTTTTATGTGTAACACAGTATGTGTACAATTGTGTGTCAAACCATCGATGCGTGAAAATAAACCAATACAAAAATTTTACCGGTGATTTAGACACGCAAGGGAGATAACATATTTCCGCGATAAGGCAAATGTTGCAGTTATCTCCCTTTAATGAGACTTGAATCGCTGGTATTGAATTGCAATCGGAAGAAAATCACACACATACGAAATGGCATGCAACACGCGAAAAGGGGCATTCGGACATTTGCGTGAAATGTAGTCCCGGATCAGCCTGCGCACCCCGCGCTGACTAATCCGAAACAACACTTTTCGTTTTTTTTGTAATTTTCTTGTTTGTACAAGTCTACTGTAGGACAAAATCTAATGTAGTCGTGAAGTGCTGTCTCAGATCAGCCTGCGCGGACTGGCAGGCTGATCAGAGACGACACTGTACGCAAATGTCCGACTGTCCCTTTTCGCGTGTTGCAGGCCAAATACACCCTCCATGTAACCAATATCTAAGACTTATTGTAAACTTTCATCTATTCAAAGAAAAGGTATTTAGCCCGTCACCAGACAATCAGTTGTTTTAACTTTCCAACGGGAAAAAGATCCTTCAAAATGTTGTCGAAAAAGGAGAAAACGGTGGTTATTGCATTTGGTCCTTTTCCAACAGTGTTTCCTTTATACCGTATCAAAGACAGGTTTCAACACATTAGCCATACTTAATCTGTCCTATACGAAAGCTTTTAGTATTGACAAGTCAAATAAGCCATACTCCGTGCAAAGGGGACTTAATGCAATTGCAAAATGGATCGACCAGGTCAGCCTGCGCAGTCCGCGCTGGCTGACCTGGGCCGAAACTTTTTGCTATCAAGCGATTTTCTGCTTGACAAAGGACCAGTCTGCCTCATGATTCAGTCGGTATTTTGACAAAGTGGATATTATGGATCCATTATTATGTGATATCTTGTTTGGTACATTACATTACTGAGATGTATAAAGCCCCCTTTTGCCAGAGCATGGCTCAAATATTTTAAGAAAAAGATTAAAGCAAAACTGACTATCAGAGAGGCAGCTCCCGTTTTGTCTTTCTCAACTGGTGTTAAAGTAAGCCTTAAACTGCTAAATAAGTCAAATAAAACTTTCAAGCCGAGAGTAAAAACCAAAATGTTGTTATTCTAAAATTGTTATTATTATTGCAATTATTACTATTCTTATTTATTTTCTGTGGGGGGGGATATCTCGTTATCGGACCGTGAAGATCATTTAAGACATATACTTAGGCCTTAAGATGATAAGCACGTAAAAAAGTCAATAGAACTTTTTGAAACTCCCCAGAAATATAAGCGATTTTTCAACAATTGTTTGCTAACGTTTTCAATAAATATACGAAGGTTTAGTCTCGTGGAAACTTGCTCACCATGACGACGGCTCGGGTAAAATTGCTCCGAGCTATCAAACTTCAGACAAAATTAGATCACGTGAGTCTGGTGATATTCTAATGTATTTCAAGAATTCCATTTTACAGCCAGCGACCTTTTATTTACATAGGAACTCAACGAATTTCGTCAAATTATAGAGCACGTGACAAGTCTGGTTTTGTGTCTGCTACTGCTATAATCATCACAAAACGATGTCTGCCTTCTGTATAATTAAAAGTCATAATGGTCCACCAATTTCCGACACAAAATTGTGATTTATCGAGCATTTTAAATTTTTGCTATTCAAGCTAGTCACATGACCGGATGTTATTTAACCACGTGAGAGGAAGTCGCCGAACCTCCAGGAAAAGCTTCAAATGCTCAATAATTTACATAATTGTTTACTGCGTGTTATAACATTTTATATTAAGTCGTTATTTACCATAAATGCCTGAAATTATATTTAATGATCTATGAACTCCAAACAATGTATTGAATTTTCCGTTCGACAACGGCTGCGCGTTAGATGAATTTCCGGTATAACGTCCGTGCTCTGTATTTATTTATAGTAACAATTTAAAGCACCTTCCACGCGTGTTCAATTGAAGTCATTAACTCCTAAACGAATACGAGGCAGAAAGACATCATTGCAAAATAGAACCAACATGAAGCAACAGTCGGTGGACATATACATGTAGGCGTAAAATCCGTGGTTAAAGAAGAAATTGCTAGTTATGCTTAAATACTCTATCCGCCTCATTGGTTTTGAAAGTGGTCCGTTGCAAAATAAAAAGTGTCTGTGGAGGGTATTAGTTTAACTTTTTTCCAAACGACAGAGTTTTGCACTCGGCCAAAATTTGCAGACGACAAATCAATTGTGGCTCAGATAATGATATCAGTCTCTGATAGGACAGAAAACATTGTCGATAAAGGGAGAAAATGCTGGTTACCAGTATTTTCTCTTTTTCTCACGATGTTTTCAGAGGGCTTCTTTCTCAGGATCGGTATTGCTTGGCACAAGTTAAAGGCACGTTGTATCACAGAGCAAACCGTGTGCTTGTCCAAGGACCTTTCTACCTGATGGTTCAGCCGGTTATTACTCAAAATCGATTTCATTAATCGACTACCACAATGCATATGACTTGCTTGGTACAAATATAATGCATCGCAGAGATTCATTAAACCACCGTTTGTCAGAACTCTGCTCATATATTATACAATAACACTTCTGACAATCGAAAACAAACAGGGCCCGAACAGGATCCACATTCAGCAACCATTCTAATTCTAGAAATACACAGTAAAAACAGTTCCTGATTGGCTAAATCAAATGGTTTAGTGAACCAGAAATTGTGTTAAATTATTTCTTTTTTGAATGCGCCTACCCACAAGCAAAACGGCTTGGACATTTTTTGTTTCCCAAAGATGAGTCTTGTTCCAACAGACAAGTCGAATCAGGCATATCAAGGTGTCACAATGCATGCAGACCTACGCTTCATTGGTTTAGTTGTCACGGTACAAACTAAATTGAAAGTGCCTTTGATAGCTCCGGCAAAGTTACGGGGGCGGGGAATTAGCATAACCAACTGGTTAGTTCCGTCTTGGGAACAGACCATTCTTGAAATATTGTCCGGATACGAGTGTTTTCATCCTTTTGTCACAATGCTTTTTACATTTTCCCCCGTATTAAATCCCAACTTTTCTTGGCAACAACATTTTCAACGTTTTTAAAAGTCGCAAATTTGTCTCAGGAGATAAGCATGAGTTAAGACGTTGATTGGAATGGGAAAATCTATCTCGGCTCGAAAATCTCTTAACCTCCTTAGTGCCAAATATACGAGCCATGCTCTGTGAAAAAGGTGCTTCATGCATCTGCAAAATGTATCGACCCATGTCAGCGTGCGAAGTCCGCCAGTCCGCGCAGGCTTACCTGGGTTGAACCATTTTGCAATTGGTCAATTTTCTGCATGTTAAACGATCATTCTAACCCAAGATTCAGTCGGTCGTTAGACAAAATGGATTTTATGGATCCATAATCAAGTGATGGCTGGATTGGAATAAAGCATCACGGAGATGCATTAAGCCCCCTTTTCACAGAGTAGAGGCCATCCGGGTAGCTCAGTGGTTAAGGTATCTAAATCGTTACCTGGTGGTTGCGAGTTCGATACCCGGCTGAGGCAAGATGTCCTTCCGGCGATTTTTCGCTCTCAGCTCTGGTGCATTGAGAAAGAAGTCAGTAGCTTGGAAAGAAAATTGTATCAATACTAGTGTGAGAAAACCAGAAAACACATGCGTAGGTACACTGACCGCCGTGATATGACTTAAAGTGACAATAAAGGCCAAATGTAAACAAAGCGGGTATTTAAATGCATTTGAATTTATATCATACCATTTAAAAATATGGAATTTATTGTGAAGATCACAATCTGTCATTGTACGGTCGGCCCAAGTGTTAGTCGCTGACAGAGAAATTAATTTCAAAACTAGGTTAAAACCTGCCAGGTAGCTGTGTCTTTTGTTTACTTTTTGCCCGATTTTAAAAATCCTTTTTTCTGCCAGCGACTAACTTATGACCTGACCACACGATAACCGACTATCATCTCCACAATATTTTCCATACTTTTAAATGGTATGATTTAACTTTAAATGTATCATGACACCTGCTTGGATATTTTGGCCTTTACTGGGCCTTTAAACTGTGAAAATGGCGTTGAGCTGCAATACAAAATACAAAAATTCACTCAGCACGGCTCATGTAAATTTGACCTCCGACGGCTGAAAATACATTGATTGATTGATTGATTGATTGTATGGTGTTAAATGGCGTTTTAAACATTATTTCAGTTATTTCGCGGCAGCCAGTGTACCTATCCATGCTTTCCTAGAATTTCTTCTTACCAGTACCTTACAATATTCTTTCCAAGCCACTGGTTGCTGACCCACATAACCATCGTCGAAACAATAGTCAGCAGTGAGAGAGGAATGAATCCTGTCGCAATGACTCATTAATCCTAGGTAAGAAATTTGCCGAGCTGGGGATCGAACCAGCGACCCTCTGTTCTCAAGTCTATCGGCTGAGCTACTGGGGCTCGGCTGGCTAAAAATACACTACACTGAAACTCAGAATGACTTATCTTATAGGCTTGAATAAGCAGGTAGACTGTGTAAATCTAAGGTTACACAGCACGTTCTGTGCACCCTGATCATAATCTATGCAGTCTACAAAAGCCGCTGAATTTGTCCATGGCGATGGAACCCTTAAAAGTTACTGTTGTTTCTATGAATGCAAAGAAAACTATTTTGTCGCTTTTTTTTTGGCTAATCTTGATCGAGGTAAAACTGCACATAATGCATAGTCTGATCTTATATCTTCGACATTCATAATTTTCTTTTTATTTTTTTTTTGGGGGGGGGGGGGAATACTCTTGCAAATCGATGACTGTGTATTTTACTACTTATCTTTCCTTATTTGGCTTTCAAAATTGCCATCTTTTAACCCTTAGTCTCCTAAAAAATTGAATTGAAACTTCCAATCCATAGTGAAAACCCAAATTTTGCTATTTACTAGTTTTTTTTTTGGGGGGGGGGGGAATCATTTCGTATTAGACAGTGTAGATCTAAGATCTTGATCTACAATGTCTGGAAAAGCTCATCCAGTCACGCCCAGCAGCCTAAGGATTAAGAATGCGTTTAAGTTAAATGTCATTAACTCTAGTTACCAAAAGACAAAATTTTAGACTTACCCAAGGTGAAAGCATTTGCAGACAACAAAATAAAAGTGACTCAAATATTAAAACTTACTTTGAGAAGGTAGAAAACATTGTGGGGAAAGGAGAAAATGCTGGTTACCAGCATGTTCTCCTTTTCCCACAATGTTTGCAAAAGCTCTCTTTCTCAGGGCCGTTAAAAGTCGTGATTGTGCGGTCGAGGCTTAAATCTTTGACAGACTGTAAAATTTTAGACTTGTCCAAATTAAAAGCACATGCAGACGACAAATAAACTTGGCTGCAACGAAAAGCTACGAGGTGGTTGATTCAAATTTATTATTGATTGGCAACATGTAACAAATGGCTAAAGTATTTCTAGCACATTATTACGATTAACAATTCTTACATGCAGTGAAGGGACATTCTCATGTCGGAAATTGAGTTCAAATGACTGATTGATTGATTGTATTTCCTGGAATTTCTTTTACCAGTACACCGCACAATATTCTTTCCAAGCCATTGGCTGCTTTCCCTAATAACCATCGTCAATGCATTGGTCAGCGGTGAGAGAGGAATGAAACCTGTTGCAATGACCATCATCTATCCTTAGAAAGAAATTGGTCGAGCCGGGGATCGAACCGGCGACTCCCTGTTCTCAAGTCCTGTACGCTACCGAATGAGCCACCGGGGCTTGACAATTGAGTTTAAAAGTGGCTTACCTTACATCAGAACTCCAACACCTGAGTAATGCCAGTCGTCTGATAATTTGATTGAAACGGCTAATTCTCCTGGCTTTCTCGCGGGATCATAGCCGCCCTATAACTGTTCCTAATGCACGGTGATGTTCAAATTTATTTTATTGACACATATTTTAACAATCATAAGCTTTATAAAAACACAAAAACTGACATTTAGTTGCAAACTGTATTATACTTTCGAACGAGGAAAAGACAGTGATACTAAACTCGGGTGTTTCGGAAAATTGTTTAAAATTCAAATTTGCACGTGTTCCTGAAGGCGAACAACTCAGGTAAGCATGCACGTGAAACATGCTGGATGTGGGTCGGGAACTAATAACGATAAAAATAAATGAATATGCTCTGTGAAAATGGGGCTGAATGCACCTGTGAAAAGTTTCGACCAAGGTCAGCGTGCTCAGTCCGCGCACGCTGACCTGGTCCGAAACTTTTGGTCAATTTTCTGCATGTCAAAGGACCAGTCTACCTCGTAATTTGATTATTACAGAAAAGTGTCATGGATCATTAAGTATGCGATGGCTCTGATTTGTACAATGTATCACTGAGATGCATTGAGCCCCCATTTGCCAGAGCATGGCTGAAATGAAAGTTTTACTTCTGTGGCAAGATGACAAGTATCCAACTTTTATTTACATGGTTATTTTCATTAAACCTAGGAGAAGAATAGGGTTCAAGTAATATCAATCGTCTTCAAAAGCGTAGAAAACATTGTAGGAAAATGAGAAAATGCTGTTGCAAATTGACAATCGTCTTCGACAGGGTAGAAAACATTGTAGGAAAATGAGAAAATGATGATACAAATTAGCAATTTTCTTCGAAAGGGTACAAAACATTGTGGGAAAATGGGAATATATTGGTAAACCAGCACATTCTCATTTTCCAAGATACTTCAAATGCCTCTTTTTTTAGATAGTTGAAAGGGATTAGACAGTATAAATGGTGTAAAAAAGATATATTTGTTACATTACTTAGTTGAATTTATTTATCGATTTATTTAATTATGTGTAACGCCGTTTTCAAGACTATTTCAGTCATATCGCGACGGCCAGTGCACCTATCCATGCTTTCCTGGAGTTTCTGTTACATATTCTTCGCACAACATTCTTCATATGATACTGGCTACTTTCCCACATAACCATCTTGAAACAATGATCAGCGCAGAGACAAATGAATCATGTAGCAATAATCATCAATCATCGTAAAGAAACTGGCCGAGCTGGGAATTCGAACCAGCCACCCTTTTGTTTCAAGCCCTGTATGCTACCGACTGCGCAACCGGGACTCGGCTACTGACTTCAAATAGATCAAGATCGGACCATGACGATCGACACCGTATGATGGTGAAATATAATAAGCAAACAAATGCTTGATAATCATTTATCTTGATTACTTCCTGACCCTTTACCAAACTATCCTTCATTTTAACGATCCCGAGGAACAAAGCTTTTGAAAACATTGTGGGAAAAGGAGAAAAATGCTGGTTCCCAGCATTTTCTCCTTTGCCCACATTGGTTTTTGTCATTTCAAAAAGAATTCTTAGCATTTTAACCAAATTTGATTTGTCGTCTACAAATGCTTCGAATTTAGAAGCGTCTAAAATTTTGTCGTCTGGTAAAGAGTTAAAAAACAAATTTGTTACAGACGACCCAGGACTCTTGACTTTAAAACGGAGATGATCGACCTGAATAAGAATGTATTATGTTATGATAACTTTAAAAACATTGTTTACGGGCATTTTCTCCTGTTATCGCAATGTTTTGGGGAAAAAAAGAAAAGGTCTGCGACAAGAACGCAAAGGTTGTCTGCAGGAATTTATGGGTGAAATATCACCGATTACAAAATCTTAAAAAAATTTTGGTAATAAGATTCTAACCGCAAACACGCACGGGTATTGGAAACAGAATAGCCATCCTGTTATCTAATAATATCTTCAATCTCTATTTGTTACATTGTTTTGGTGACTCCATTGAAAATCGAGATGGTAAGAAGGCGGAAGACTTTTCAGTGACAGGTGAGGGACTTCGACCCTTAGCCTTCTCTACATCTTCGGAGGGATATGAGACAAATATCGGTGGCCAAAGTTTAGGTGTTGGGTCTTTGATTAGGAAAATCTTGTTCGATGCCCGTCAAAGACGTTTTTCATATCGTAGTTCTGTCCTTGGGCAAGAAACTGCAGAACCAAGTCCTTGTAAAATTGAAACGCTGTTGAGCCATTATCGCTGTGATATTTCAGAGACTATTTTCAAAACTGTGTAAAACTCCATTCAAACGTACAAAACATAATTCTCATATGTATTCATTTTGTTATCATCCCGTAGCCAAAGTGTTCACGATTTTTTTTCTGAAGTTGATATACTTTCGCAAAAACCCTCAGAAAAGAAGCTAACCTGCTTGTTTCGATGTCATTCTACTATACCAACCTTCCAACGCAACACTATTATCACGTAACAATTTTTTTTTCTTTGAAATGTAATCTCATGGGCGTAAATATTTCAGAAACAGTTCGTTCAGCATAATAATTTGCCTGCAACACGCGAAAAGGAACATTCGGACATTTGCGTAAAATGTCGTCCCGGATCAGCCTGCGCAGTCCGAGCAGGCTAATACGAGACAACACTTCCGATCGTGTGTGATTTTCTGTTTCACGTAAGTCTACTGTAAGATAAAATCTAATGTTGACGTAAAGTGACGTCTCGGATTAGCCTGCGCGGATTGCGCAGGCTGATCCGAGACGACACTTTACGCAAATGTCTGAAAAGCCCCTTTTCTCATTTTGCAGACCATAAGTGAAATTCTTACAAGTTATTAATTTTCTGTCACCGTTGACTGAAAAAAATGACAAAAAACGTGTTTTGGTGCCAAGTGAGTTCTACTTGTTGAAATTGAAAGCATTTACAGAAGACAAATTTTGTGTGGCCATAATGATGGTTTTTGTCTTTGGATGGATAGAAAACATTGTCGGAAAAGGAGAAAATGCTGTTTTCAAAAAGCTTCTTTCCTAGGGTCGTTAAAAATCGGGATTGTAAAAGGTTAAACTGAGTAATTCCTCGTATTTCCTACATGTTTTTCTATCAATATTTTACTATCAAAGCCATATTTGCACCCAAATGAAAATTACCAGCCTTTATTAAGGTTTTCTAAACAAGAAATATCTTTAAAAAAGATAGATGGTATAAGATTGCCAGCAAATGGGCAGGGACCCTTAAGATAAACATGTCTTCATTTTTGACCAATCACAAATATCTATTTATTAATTTGTTATCAATACCAAAAAGTAGGTCAATAGCGACGTGTTCTTGCATGCTACCTTTAGCAGACGATAAAATTTTAGGCATGTCCAAATTGAAAGCGTTTGCAGACGACAAATAAGATGTAACTCAAAATATGAAATCTATCTATTATAGGATAGAAAACATTGTGGGAAAAGGAGAAAATGCTGGTTATCAGCACTTTCTCATAGTGTTTTCAAAAGCCTTTTTCATCAGGGTCATTAAAGATAGCTGCAAAAAGGCTCCAGAGGGGATCGAATCCTCGACCTCCTGTTTAATGTGGAAAAAGGAGAAAATGCTGGATACAAGCATTCTCTCCTTTTCCCACAATGTTCTCAAAAGTCTTTTTCGTCAGGGTCATTAAAGGTAGCAGCAAAAAGGCTCCAGAGGGGATCGAACCCTCGACCTCCTGTTTACTAGACAGGCGCTCTAACCACTGAGCTATGGAGCCGGCTGATCGTGGTAGAAATAATTCACATTTTATTTATGTAGTAATAGTAGTAATAAAAGATAAACTGTCGGTCTATTGTTGCTATATTGATCGCCATGCAAGCTGCGGCCATTTTGTACCTTGAAAGATATGGCTTTTTTGTTTAATGTTTTCCATCCGCCACAATTGTTTAATGAGTAATAAATAAATTAAAAAAAAAAAAGAAATAGAAACAATTACAGGTAAAAATTCAATTGTTCATTTCCCAAATTGCATATCATATGTAATACATATCAATACAACTAGTTACTAGCACAAAACTATGCACACCTGTATTACTATAATGGGATTTTCCGATAATATAAACATTATCCAGTTGGGTTTATATCTACAAACGCTTTCTATATTTGTAATTAAAAAAAACCCTTAAATTTATTTTCTGATCAGCGAGTAAAAACGAAGATAACAATTCTAAATAAGATACAAATAAGAAAAAGTTAGACGTTTCGATAGGCTCCAGAGGGGATCGAACCCTCGACCTCCTGTTTACTAGACAGGCGCTCTAACCACTGAGCTATGGAGCCTGTTACTTCGTATGGAAAAATATTGAGACTGTTTCCATATAACTAAATTTTATAGCACCGTAGGCGTAAACAGGGAAATTTGCAGACAGTATAGACTAAGATCAGACTGCACAGGTCTTAGTCTGTGCCGCGTCCTTATTTAGTAAAGCATCTAAGAGAAAAAAAAATCTTTCTGAGTTAAAGTGGATTGATTTTCAGTTGTCGAAGGTGGTCGAGTTTATATATTCGGACTTTTGCATAAAGCGTCGTCTCGGATCAGCCTGCACACTCCGCACTTGCTAATCCGAAACGACACTTTCCATTTTTATGTAATTTTCTGTTTAGCGCAATATTCGGACATTTGCGTAAAGTGTCGTCTCGGATCAGCCTGCACACTCCGCGCAGGCTAATCCGAATCGACACTTTCCGTTTTTATGTAATTTTCTGTTTTGCACAAGTCTACTGTGGGACAAAATCTAATGTAGTCGTAAAGTGCCGTCTCAGATTAGCCTGTGCGGACTGCGCAGACTGGTCAGAGACGACATTTTACGCAAATGTCCGAATGCCCCTTTTCGCGTGTTGCAGTCCATATGAGCCATTATCTGTGAAAAGCGTGCTTAATGCATTTGCAAAAAGTACCGACCCATATCAGTCTGCGTACTTTGCGCAGGCTGACCTAAATCGAAACTTTTCGCCGTTAGTAAATTTTCTAAATGACAAGGGACCATTCTGCCCTCTATATCCAGTCTGCTACCAGGCAAAACGGATTTTATGGATCCATAATTTTGTAATGACTTGCTTTGTATAATAAATCACGGACCCGCATTTAAAATCCTTTTGCCAGAGCGTGAATCCTATATTGGAGTCATGCTCTGTGAAAAGTAGGCTCAATGCATTTGCGAAAAGTATCGACCCAGGTCAGCCTGCGCAGTACGCGCAGGCTGACCTGGGCCGAAACTTTTCGCTATTGTTCAATATTCTGTATGCCAAAGGACCAGTCTACCTCATAATCAAATAAGTTGTTTAAAAAAGTGGCTATTATGGATCCATAATTATGCAATGACTTGCTTGGTATCATGGATCACGGAGCTGTATTAAATCTTCTTTTGTCAGAGCATGGCTCGTTTATACATTTGGCGTTGATAGAATTTCAGTAACAGGTAAAGTGTCGGTTTATTGAACCCCGAAAACAATAATCTGCCGTTACATGTATTTGTATTTGTGTTATATTGACTGGCTGATATATTACTGTTTAAATAAGACTTTTCATACCCCCTAGTAAAAAAAGGTTTTAATACAGCTAAAGGGAGTTTTTATCCGTAAGTGATTGCTCACTTGTCCTATATTGTATGCAAGGGCACGCATTCGTATATTCTTAGTCTAATTCTCAAGAATTTTCTGAATTTTAAAGTAACACAACTTCTGATTGGCTAAACCAAATGGTTTAGACAATCAGACGTTGTCACATGTTACTTTCTAAATCTAGAATAAGACAAAGAATGTTCTTAATATTGGTCGTTGAACAAGAACCCTGACCTTTCAAAACCACAACAAAAATCCTCTCCCTTGGAGATTGTATTGTATGGTTTCTAACGCCGTTTTCAACATTATTTCAGTTATATCGCGGCGGCCAGTGGACCTATAAATACTAACTGGAGGTTCTTTTACCAGTTCTCTGCACAATATTCTTTCCAAGCCACTGGCTGCTTTCCCACGTAACCGTCATCGTAACAATAGTCAAGGGTGAAAGAGGAATGAATCCTGTCGCAATGACTATTATCAATCCTCGGAAAGAAATTGGCCGAGCCGGGGATCGAACCAGTGACCCCCTGTTCTTGAGTCCTGTGAGCAACCGGGGCTCGGCTGCTCTCCCTTGGAAAAATTCTTTTTGGCACCAACGGTTCTAGTATTTAATTGGTCCTTAATCAGCCTGTACAGGAATGGCTTTCTTGGAATAATTTGTTTGCCCTGCTGTTCTCCAGCGTTTTCCACAGATTTTCTGTTATGCCGCACCGGTTAATGTATATTGTACCTGTCTGTGTGCTCCTGGAAATTCTCCACTAGCACTTCGCAAACAACAACAACAACCTAACCCAACAACAACAGCAACAACCAAACAAATTTCTGGCTACTGTCCCACATTATCCAGTCAAATCAATGTTTTGCGGTGAGAGAAGAATGAAACTTGTCGCATTTCGCCATTGCCAGGAAAGAAATTTGTGCCCTCTGGGTCGATATTCATCGAGCAGTATCAAAAACACTTTTGGTTCTACTCTGCCCGCCTGGGCAGCTGTGTGGATACCGTATCTGACAAGTGATCTGGTGGTTGCGGGTTCGATACCCGGTTGAGGCAAACTTTCTCTCCGGTAATTTTTTGTACCTCACCTCTGGTTCATGTGAGCAAAATGAGTCATTGTCTTGGAAAAAAAGCTACGCCAGTACTGGTGTGAGAAAGCCAGGAAACACAACAAAATGGTTTAGCCAATCAGAAATTGTGTTACTTTCTAAATCCAGAATTAGACCATGAACGCTCTTAAGAATGGTTAGTGAACACGGACCCTCGACTTCGTACGGACAACTGACGGATCACCAGACCTGCACGTACGGACAATTCACGGATCACCAGACCTGCACGTACGGACAATTCACGGATCACCAGACCTGCACGTACGGACAATTCACGGATCACCAGACCTGCACGTACGGACAATTCACGGATCACCAGACCTGCACGCACGGACAATTCACGGATCACCAGACCTGCACGCACGGACAATTCACGGATCACCAGACCTGCACGCACGGACAATTCACGGATCACCAGACCTGCACGCACGGACAATTCACGGATCACCAGACCTGCACGCACGGACAATTCACGGATCACCAGACCTGCACGCACGGACAATTCACGGATCACCAGACCTGCACGCACGGACAATTCACGGATCACCAGACCTGCACGCACGGACAATTCACGGATCACCAGACCTGCACGCACGGACAATTCACGGATCACCAGACCTGCACGCACGGACAATTCACGGATCACCAGACCTGCACGCACGGACAATTCACGGATCACCAGACCTGCACGCACGGACAATTCACGGATCACCAGACCTGCACGCACGGACAATTCACGGATCACCAGACCTGCACGCACGGACAATTCACGGATCACCAGACCTGCACGCACGGACAATTCACGGATCACCAGACCTGCACGCACGGACAATTCACGGATCACCAGACCTGCACGCACGGACAATTCACGGATCACCAGACCTGCACGCACGGACAATTCACGGATCACCAGACCTGCACGCACGGACAATTCACGGATCACCAGACCTGCACGCACGGACAATTCACGGATCACCAGACCTGCACGCACGGACAATTCACGGATCACCAGACCTGCACGCACGGACAATTCACGGATCACCAGACCTGCACGCACGGACAATTCACGGATCACCAGACCTGAACGCACGGACAATTCACGGATCACCAGACCTGCACGTACGGACAATTCACGGATCACCAGACCTGCACGTACGGACAATTCACGGATCACCAGACCTGCACGTACGGACAATTCACGGATCACCAGACCTGCACGTACGGACAATTCACGGATCACCAGACCTGCACGTACGGACAATTCACGGATCACCAGACCTGCACGTACGGACAATTCACGGATCACCAGACCTGCACGTACGGACAATTCACGGATCACCAGGCCTGCACGTACGGACAATTCACGGATCACCAGACCTGCACGTACGGACAATTCACGGATCACCAGACCTGCACGTACGGACAATTCACGGATCACCAGACCTGCACGTACGGACAATTCACGGATCACCAGACCTGCACGTTAACAGTATATTATCCGAGTTATAGTTCCAAGTTATGTAGAGTAAATGGGTTAAGACTTTACCACAATCCCGAGTTTTTACGACCCTTAGCTAGAAACATTTTGAAATCATTTTGGGGAAAAGGAGAAAATGCTGGTTACCAGTATTTTCTCCTTTTCCCACCATGTTTTCTACTCTTTCAAAAACAATATCCATAATTTTAGTGACAGTTTGTTTGTTGTCTGCAAATGCTTTCAACCAGCTTTGATTGTATAGTGTTTAATGTCGTTTTCAACAAATGTTCAGTTATATCGCGGCGGCCAGTGCACCTATCTACGCTTTCCTGGAGTCTCTTTTACCAGTACTCCGCACAATATTCTTTCCAAGGCACTGGCTGCTTTCCAACATAACTATCGTCGAAACATTGGTCAGTGGTGGAAGAGAAATGAATCCTGTTGCAATGACTATCATCAATCCTCGGAAAGAAATTGGCCGGATCGGGGATCGAACCCACAAACCCCTGATCTCAAGTCCTGTACGCCACTGACTGCGCTACCGGGGCTCGACTTTTCAGCTTGGAAAGGTCTAAGATTTTGCAGTTTGGTGAAGAGTGGACCTGGGTATCCGTTACCCTCAAAATCTCGGGTGTAGGATTCTTATGACCGATCTAGCAATAATATTTGTCCGATATGTATTAAATCTGTCACAATGTTTATGGTACATTGTCATCAATGGAAACACGTCATCTGAAAAACATGTGACTAAAACTTGCCTTTATCATTTAGAATAACTGTTGGTGAGCATTGTCTAGTTTACTCTTTTGATTGATTGATTGATTGATTGATTGATTGATTGATCGATCCCGAATTTTTACGGCCCTGTGAAAGATGGCTTTTTGAAAATATTGTGGGAAAAGGAGAAAATGCTGGTAAACAGCATTTTCTCCTTTTTCCACAATGTTTTCTGCAACTTAAAAGACAATTTCTTTTTTTTTTTTCAGTCACATTTAATTTGTCCTCTGAAAGTGCTTTCAATTTTTAAAAAAATCTAAAATTTTGTCGTCTGGTACAGTCACACTATCAACTGACTGGCTGACCGACTGAACGTCCAACCGACGGACCAAAATTCTTTCCATTCCCTGCATGTAGTATCATATTTACACGATACAATGTATGGCGCACCATTTGGACCATAGGGTTTTTGACTGTTTGTATTGGACTTAAGGTCTCCGGCCCCTAACTCTCATAATTATTAGGAGACGGAAGCTGCCGAGATTGGCCGAATAGCCTTTACAAAAATGTCGATGTTATACGATATTTACCGATGAGTGAGTGAGTCTACAGCCCCTTACTCTCATATTTAAAGACGGAAGCTGCCGAAATTGGCTGAGTAGCCTTTACGAAAACGTCGAAGTTACACGATGTTTACCTATGAGTTAGGGGTCGTAGACCTTAAATATCGTATTAACAGTTTAGATCATATCACGGCAGTCAGTGCACCTACGCAATTGTTTTCTGGCTTTCTCACACCAGTACTGACACAACTTTCCTTCCAAGTTCTTACGAACATGAAAGTTCGCAACAAATGCATAGCTCAAATACAAACCGCATCTGGCGGGATTCGTACCCGTGCGGACAAATATCCTCTTTTTTCGAGGTTTAAAAGACCAATACTATAACCACTAAGCCAAAGAGAATTCTCTCTGACGCAGTTGTCAGGTACTGATTTTATACAGGAAAGCTATGCGGTAAGGAAGGAGTGATCTCCCGTAACAAAGTCACTGACTACTTTTCTCACATGCATCAGAGGTGAGAGGCGAAAAATCTTCGGAAAGAAAGATGCCTCAACCGGGTATCGAACTCACAATCACCTAAAGTTTAGAAAGTATCAAAATTTCTGATTTGCTTACCATTTGGAATTTAAAAAAACAACTTGAGACTAGGGATGCTTGGCGCGTAAGCTTCCTGGCAATTTTCGTGGAAATAAATGAGTATCACATAATTATGGATCGCCAGAAAACCTTTTCTCAAACAACGGACTAAATTATGAGGTAGAATGGTCCTTGGACATGCTGAAAATTGACCGATAGCAAAAAAGTATCGACCCATGTCAGCCTGCGCGAAATGCGCAGACTGACATGGGTCGATACTTTTTGCAGATGCATGAAACCCCCTTTTTCACAGAGCATGACTCAATTGTTGTCTGTAAATGCAATCAACATGTCGTCTGCAAACCTAAAATTTATCGCCCGATAATGTCAAATAATCCTTCATGCGCCATTTTTTTTCGCTGTGCCGGGTTGCTCAGTGGTCAGCGTATCTGACTCGTGACCTGGAGGTTGCGGGTTCGATACCCGGTTGCGGTGAACCTTCTTTCCGGCGATCAACTCCGATGCATGTGAGAAAAATAGTCACTGGCTTTGGAAAGAAAGTTGTGTCAGTACTGGTGTGAGAAAGCCAGGAAACACATGGGTGCGTCACTGACCGCCATGATATGACCTAAGCTGTTAAAATGGCGTTAAACTCCAATACCAACCAAACAAATTCTTTCGTTGTGAAAAGAGAGTGAAGGGGGTGGGGTAGGGGTATATTGAGAGTCAAACTGATCCTATTGTCAGTGAATCAACTCTACACTGTAATGAATATGTTTCTATGAATACGACAAAAAATCCCCGTCGATCTGCTTAATTTGTTTAGACGACAATTTCATTAACTTGAAAATTACACCCTTTCTTTTTGATATAAAACCACAAACCAATCACAATCGCCCGAGTTATAGGCTAACCACGCCTCCTAGTGCATTATGACAATCTCCGCAGCAGGAAAAACGGTCACGTGACCTCCACGTTGTCATGGATCACTAATAGCATTGTAGAAACGGTATTTAATTCGGGTTTATTTGATTTAATTTAGCATTTAAGGATACTTGTGGAATTTTAAAGAACTTCGACAATTACGCGACTAGTAGGTGGTCCGATTTCTTTTTTATCTGAAAATCTGATGTTTCATTTGTGAGTTCATGTTATTTGAGAAAGTTAGACAGAAATTTCCGAAACAGATGTTTTAGATAACGTGATGCAGCAGGTTTTGTCGCAATGACTATAAACTACAACAACCAGAGACTTCATCAGAAACGAATCAGATAAAATGGACGTTAAAGGCAGTCTGAAAATCGAGAATATATTTATAAGAAAAAGTTTATAACTAGGAATATAATATTATCTTTGTCTTAAACTGCCTTGTTTTCCTGGCGACTATCTTACAGAATAAAGTTTTCGATGGAAGGGCCAATATATCAGCCGACGATGCCATTTCGGTAAGTTTATTTACTCTATACCAAACGACAAAATTTTAGACTAGTCCAAATTTAAAGGATTTGCAGACGACAAAATAAACGGGACTCAAAAATTTAAATTCGTTTTGGGAAGGGTAGAAAACATTTTGGGAAAAGGAGAAAATGCTGGTTACCAGTATTTTCTCCTTTTCCCATAATGTTTTCAAAAGGCTTTTTTCTAGAAGGATGTCAAAACTCGTGAATGTGTGGTAAAAAGTTAACATTATCACTAACCAAGTTAAATTTAATTTTCATCGCCAAGTTAGAAGAAGCTCAGTACGTTGGCTGGTGGTTAAGACACTATAGGTTTTGAGTTCGAGTACCGGGCCTAGAAGACACTGTTTTTCTATGAAGGATGAAAGTCTCTGAAATTATTCCTGTCTTAACAATCAAAATGTTTGGTGTATGTGGGAAAGCAGCCTTAGAGTAATGGATCATTATTATATGTGGTATTGCTGAAGACGCTTCAGAAACGCATGCATTTGTCACCCTGTTATGACTAAAATACGATTGTAAGCTGCGTCCAGACACACACACACACACAAAAACCTTAACCGAACTATCCCGCGTTTTAACGACCATGAGGGAGACAGCTATTAAAAAACTTGCGGGAAAGGGAGAAAATGCTGGTAACCGGCATATAAACGGAATTTTCTCCTTTACCCACAATGTTTTCCACCCTTTCACAGACAAATCTCTTAATTTGAGCAACATTTGACTTGTCGTTAGATTAAGACAAGTCTATATCTTTGCCGTTTGGTGAGGAGTTTACAAACAAATATCCAGCTGTAAATTCCAAAACGTGCCTAGGGCCGTCGTCGGCTTTTGAAAAGTGGTACGGCCATTGAATGCCTCCGGAGTTCCCCGATTACCGAAGGTTCGAGCGGGGAGAGCACGAGACGAGGCGGATCCCCTATCATAAAGAGATTTCGTAGGACCACCTTAAATGAGTTTTGAAATTAAAGACGTTTCTAGAATCAATTTTAATGCATTTTGAGGTGGTTTTGCTTTGGAAAAAGCAAAGAGGGAAAACTAAAGAAAAAATTTACCGATTCCATATTCTGCCGAATAGTGGACCGTCCATAACCGGAACGGTCGGACCACCGACGACAGCCTTGGAACCACCTGATATTCACCACACCACAGAGTATCAAATCGAGAACATTTGATTTTTTTTTTACCGACAGAAAATGTCCTTTTTATGAATTTAGCATCGAAAAAGTGAAGCTAAATATTGCATCTGAATAAGTATTTTGTTTCACACGGTACCTGTGTTTTATCGTTTATTATCATTCATTTAAAAAAAAAAAAAAAAAGGAAAAAAGAGTGAAATTAGCATGGCCAAGCTTTCTCTGACATTTGTTAAGATCACAGAAACATGGCTGTAAGCCTGTAAGATATATAAAAAGTTCAAAGTATCAAAGTAACAGAAACAAACTTCTGTGAATTTCTTTCTTTGTTTTTTTTTTCCAGACGAAATCCTGCGAATAGATTACAACTTAATTCACCTCTGCTAAACTCCTTATTTCGATATGTTAACATTTGCTACGCCTAAAGCATTAACTTTTTGACCGCCGATGACAACTTAGATGGCTTTTATATCAAGATCAGACTACACAGAACTGACAGTCTGAGCTTTGATTTATATCGTCCGCTACCTGATGCTAAGATCACAAAAAAATCATCTTCAGTCGCAGTGAAGATGTCGATTTTGATTAGACTGACGTTGCATATGTTCAATATTATTTTTAAAGATAGGGCCTCTTGTATGATTGTATGATACATATTTTTGTTCAGACAAATTTAAGAGACAAGTAACAAGTAAATCAGATGGTGTAAGAAAAGAGGATTTTGAATGTTTATATCCACGTTTTTGGATGGATGAAAATGACCGTGAACAGTATTCACCATACATTCTTCATTTCATTTTAAGTGAAATTCTAGATTTAAAAAGCAACACAACTTCTGATTGGCTAAACTGTTTAGTAGCTAATCATCTGCATTAGCCAATCAGAAGTTGTTTTACTCTCAAATTAAAAAAAAATGTGAGAATTATGCTGAGAATGATCTTAAGCATGGAATGGTGAATACGGACACTGACCCTTTGATTCAGAGAATTCTTTATCGTATGAGTTTCACAATCTGATCTAAATGTTCTGCTGAATCAGTTTTCATGGCCGATCCGTGATCAAAAATCACAATTCATTAGAGAAACTTGATTGTCGTTTTCAACAGCTTTGAAAGTCTCAAGCTGCGTCTTGATTTTAAGATTGTTTGTAAATCATTTTCGGATAAATTTTATTTCAAAGAAGTTGCTGAACAAAAGAGAAATTAGTGTTGATTGCGTAAAAATATGCTGAAATATGATACGGAAAAAAAAAAACCCTTTTTCACTGGTGTAGTAAAAACTATTGGATTGTTTGGTCAAGGACTACCACTTTGGACAGTAAGTGAGATTATTAACTGGACCAAGACTGTTTAATGTCAATGACAATACCTCAGAGAAATGTGTCGGGCAGTATCAAACCAAGATGCAGATACAATGCTTACTGATCTGAATCTAAGCTGTCCCAAAAAGTGATCAAAGGCAAAGAATGGCTTCTTATTAGTTTTTTTCGATTTGAAGTTGTCGGATTGTTTGTTGTTTTACGCCTTTTTCAACAATATTTCAGGTGTTTGACAGCGAAAATAATGTTGCACATCCAATGCTTCTGCCGAAGACTGCTTGAAATTACCATAAAAGAAATGAGCAATGGCATGAAACATGCTATACCTCATGTTTCATAATGTCTCTCCGATCATTTAATAAATACTTTTCTCATCTCCTTCAAATGATTACCTTTTTTTGTCACCGGTAGTATTTTTTTTTAATGTCTATATTCAAATATAGCCCTTTACAGTTATGGACGAAAGTTAATATGCCAAAACAAATTAGTAGGACGCCGTGCTAGAAAACATGTAACAAAAAGAGCTTTGTCACTGACACGGAGCGGTCTACCATCCTGCCAGAGTGATATAGTGGTAAAGTTATCATGTCAAGCACTGGATGCATAGGTTGCAATGCTCGGTCAAACGATGTCTTTAACAAACTGTTTTCAGCACTGATCTAAAGTTGTCTACGAAATTAGTGACGAAAACCAAAGTTGAAAGCCATAAAGAAATAAAAAAGTAGCACAGACGAACAATTCTTAAAATATTTCCTATCGTATTGATATTGTTGACAAGCACAAATTAACAATTGTTCTGACTACTGGAATGTATGTCCATATAAGTTCAAAAGAGGTCTGCATGAGCGCGAAAATAACGTGTTTGAAGCAGATCATGTGGTGAAAGTAGCTACAGTTTTCTTTTTAAATTAAATTACAACTTTAGTTTAACTATGCATTAATATGTTAGATGCACATGATTATTCTTAAACTCGTAGTTCTTCAGTGGTCTGCCATGTGAATGTTTTTTTCCTAACTTTTCTTTTCTAGGTCAGAAGCATTTCTGCTTGTATGATGATTTAGAATTTTTTTCAGGGCCATCTCCGTTCAGATCTAAACCATTTTATACAAGCGATCGCATGCTCAAGAAAACAAGAGATTCGTGATGAACGTGTCTAAAATAAAAACTGATAGGAAAACCTGTCACTGTAAAAAATGGCCGCCATCAAAAGTTATCATTGCTTTTCAGAGACATCTTCGTGCCAGCAAATCCAACGAGTTAACCACAATACTTGTATTCAAACATCAGTATTTTCAAAAAGTAAATATTTCACTAGAACCATTTTTCAAAAAGATATTGATGGCTAGCCTTGTCAATACAACAAACAGGCTTCTTACTGTGCTAAAAATCTCTAGAACGGCTTTGGCAAGAATATTAGATTGTATATTCTGAAACTAGAAATTTAACTGATATTTATGAAAAGGAGAAAAGAAACTTGTAAACTAACAAACATTGACACAGGCGATAACGATTTTCTTCTTTCTTGGGGCTTTTATTTGCGGGATAAATCAAGATCAGACTGCACAAATCTTGCTATCTGATCTAAGATCTACTCTGTCCTCTTCTGATTGTCCATGATAAATAATCTCTGTAATTTCAGGCACTTTCAGTTCAGAGTCAGGTCTATTGATTTGACGTAGAAAGAGTCATTTCATTGTCTAACCCTTTCGGCACCATAGGCAAAAACGGTGACTTTTCCTGACGGCATAGATCAAGATCAGACTGCAAAGAACGTGCAGTCTGATTTTTTATCTATATCGTCTGCTTGTTTAGTGAAGCCTATACAATCAAAATCTTTATAAGTTTCGATGGATTGTATTTAGAGCCGTCGAAAGAGGTCTAGTTTATTTATTAGGTGCTGAAACAGATTTGACGTAGGTCAACTGGAAAAACGCTTTTGATAATTGCCAAAAACTTATCCTTCATTTTCCATCATTTATGTAAAAGAAGTGGAACGCTGATACAAAGGAAGGAGAATTCGTAGTTTCGAGCAATTTCTCCTTTTGCCAGAATGCCTTCCTAACCCTTTACTACAGAATTCCGAGTTTTAACGACCCCGAGAAAAAAGCGTTTTGAAAACATTGTTGGAAAAGGAGAAAATGCTGGTTACCCTAACCTACTCCTTTTCCAACAATGTTTTGTACCCTATCAAAGACAGAAATCAAAATTTGAACTATATCAAAATTGTCGTCTGCAACTGCTTTCAATTTGGGCCAGTCTAAAATTTTGTCGTTTTGGAAAGAGTTGAAGTGTTCAGCCGCATGGCGAAAATGTCGTCTGCATGAGGTAATAAGATCAAGGTCAATAATTCAGAAGAGATTCCGTATTTACTCCTTTTGTCACAGTTTTTTTTTTTTAAATTATAATTTGACAGTTTCTTGATTTACAGTCGAAGAGTTCTGTTAGTCATTTTTTCATCCATTGAAAATTTTAGGTGCAAAAATTTGTTCTGTGACAGCAGAGTGAAGGTGCTTTGTCTGTTTGTTTGAATGGTGTTTTACGCCGCTTTCAACATTATTTCAGTCATATCACGGCGACAGCTCACTTATACATGTTTTCCTGGGTTTCACCAGTACTAGGCTGGGGCTCTTAAGTGTCTTGCCCAAGGACACTCCTGTAAAAAACCCAGTGGAGCCAGTGAGGCTCGAGAGTGAAGGTGCGATATGACGGAACGATATTCCTGACGAGATTCCTTATTTACTGTTAATTATTTATTTTCAGGCCTATCCCGATTTATGGTCGCAGACTTGAAGCAGGACCCAGCGAATTTTCTCCCCAAGACGAATCATATTTTGCCGCCAAAAATCGTGAAGAGAATTTAGCATTAACGAAACACTTCAATTTGATCTCGCATATGGACCGTTTACGATCCTTAAGGGAATATCAAATTGGACAGTTCAGCCATATTGGGAGTTTAAGTTCCAGTCAAGTTTTACACGAGATAAACAAATTCAGTGTGAAAAATCTCAACATGTTTCTGGATAAAGACAGTGGTCATGCAATACAGGACTCCGACAGACACGCGCTAAATTCTGGGAAAATATTTCAAGTTCCCGGCTTACACAATAAACCCAATAATTCAGCTCCAAGAAATCACCCGACTGTAGAAGGAAATAAAGACGGAAACCAGTCTATTGACTCAATGACAGTTCCTGTAATGGTTCCCTGTGCAAATCCGTATTCGTCGCAGTATGGTTACGGAAGAAAGGTGTTTCCCTGCCCACAATGTCGCTATACAACCGATAGACGGAACAATTTAAAACGTCATATGTTGACAATGCACCAAACTTGTTCGAAAACATTAGAATGCTGCGGTATTTTATTTGCGACAAAAGCGTCTCTTCGCGAGCACGCTATGATCTTTCATTACCATGGTTACACATGTTTTTACTGCGGACGACGGTTTTGCCGTAAGGCGCTCTTAAAGCGACATCTATCGGTACATAACGGCCAAAAAGATTACGTCTGTCCGGTCTGCGATTACGCTACAAGCCACAAAAGTAACTTAGAACGTCATAGAAAGGTACACTGTCGCCCGGATGATAAAAAGGAAGGCGGAAGTATGTGTGGACCGGAAGTGGAACAATATGGACAGTGGGGAAACGAGGGAGCTTCCGAATTTAGCCGAAACATTTTGCGCAACACGTCGGAAGAATCCGATGATGAGGACGAAGAAATAAACGTAGATTCTGACTAGTCACGTGACAGTTTATGAGACCCTCCGAGAGTTATCAAAGATCGTGAGGCTATAAAAACCTTAGAGCGCCTGCCACTACTATTGTCGCCTTTGCGGCCAATGTAGATCAAGATCAGACTGCACTAAACGTGCAGTCTGATCTTTGATCAACATTGTCCGCTTTGCTGAGGCACTACAGACAATAAACAAGCACGAAATAGCAATCATCTGGGTCTTATTCTAGACTTTAAAGGCCAAGTGGGCTCATTGGACGCTTTAAGGCTAATAAAAAAGGAGTAATCGTATATGTTGTGTATTAGAGGCAAACAAATCAACCAGAGACATCATTGAAAATATTAACTCGTTACCTCCGGAACAAACTTTCAACAGACGACTTTGGAAAAATAATAAAGTTCGTGGATAATCAACATTAATTATTATATCATACAGGAATACAAGAGGAATGATTTTCTACAGCGTTTTGTACCCATTGTAAGAGAAGTTGCATAATTTAAGCCAAATTTATGAATATTTAAATTCTGTCGTCTGCAAATACTTTATTTTCGGACGAATCTGAATTTTTGTCGTCATGTAAACGGGCCAGTGATAACCCTTAGACTTGGGATTTTTAGATTCACTCTTTATTGCGCAAATAGGTGTTGCGTCTCTTGAGTTGACTGATCTGGAAAACATTGTGGGAAAACTGGAAATGTCTCTTTTGCCACTGTGTTTTTCATACTGATGAAGGTATACTTTCTTGCCTTTGGATTTTTTTCTTTCTTGAACACTTTGTACTGGTGTTTTGAGGTCTATATAAGGGTCGGTTAATTTTTTACCACACGACAAATTTTAGACTCTTCCAAAATGAAAGCCTTTGTATATGACAAATTAGCTGTGGCTCAAATTAATTGGATTCATCGTTGAAAGGATAGAAAAACAGTTTGGGAAAAGGCACAAATACTGGTTGGTAACATCTTCTCCTTTTCCCACTATGTTTTCGGAGACTTCCATCCCCAAGGTCTGTGTGTTAAATGGTGAAAACGATCTTGTTTACAAATCATTATTTCTGGACACAAAATGTGACGATTGTTAAAGTTTACATGTGATTCCTGTTTATTTTTGTTTTTCATGTTTTGTCGATGTGTAGATATCTATTACATGTTGAATACATAATTAAAATGTAATTTATCTATTAAAATAAATATGAAGTAAGGTATTTTATTTCACGAAATTTATTAAAACTGTAGTTGGGATTTTCGTATTTACGTCTAGCACATCTTCACGGCTACTGCAACTATACATTTTTTTTATTGAAAGGCTTCATCAAGATCAGACACCACATTACATGCAGTCTGATCTATTGTCAACACATTCCTATAATTGACTTTAGACAGTGACCCATGATAAGTATCCACATTTACTGCAGAAGTATATTGTCAGCGGATGTGAAAATCAAAGTTATACTTGGTAACGAGATACCTCATTTTTATTTCAAAGAAAAGAACCGGCTAAAGCTGCTTTAGCCGACAGTGTAGATTAAGATCAGACCGCACAAAACACGTAGACTAATCTTTGATCTGCTTTGATGACTACTTTGGTACATATTTTCCCTAAAACAATTTTGAAATAACATCATATCGACTGTTCTTCCATACTGAAGCCACCGCTCTAGAGATTATAACTGACCGTCTCTTAAGTCTTTCCCACATAATTCCGGATTTCAGCGACCCTAACAAAGGTTTTTGAAAACATAGTGAAAGAAGAAGAACATGCTGGTAAGCAGCAACTATCAAAAACAAATTTCATCATTTCAATTACATTTATATTTTCCGCTGCAAATGCTTCGGATTTAAAATGTTTTTGTTTGGCACAGAGTTAACATTTCTGCAATGTTAAACTGGCTACCAGCCGAAGTCAAGTGTTTTCCGTCTTGCTGTGCACATTTTTTTGAAAACCTTGTTGTAAAGAAAGAAATGCTCATAACTTATTTTCTCACTACGTTTTCTTTACTCCTTTAAAGATAATTTCCAATAATAGAGCTGTATTACAACTGTCGTTCGTTCGTTCATTAGTGCGTGCGTTCGTTCCATCGTTCGTTTATCCATCCATCCATCCATCCATCCATGACTGAATAAATGATAATAATAATAATAATAATAATAATGATGTATTCATTCAGTCACTCTAATTCCTCCTAATGGAGATTAATTGAATAAATTACAATAAACAATATAAGAACATGTTACAAATCATTCAAAAATTAATTTAAAGTAATAAATTCATCCTTGTAGGATGGAGACACTGTACATAATCTCTATTTCTGAAATAAGTCATTTTGTGAAAGAAAAAAGGAAAAAAAGAAGACCGTTACTGTATATATGAACCGTGGAAGCATTGATAAACGTAATGTACTGTTTTTATCATGAATCAGGATGCTTCCTTATTGGACATAACTGATCTGTTGTTGGCACCGAAAACCATAACGAGAAATTTATCGTTTGGAGCCAGCACCAGTTCAGAAAAACTATCATAGCTTAATTTGCTATAAAGACAACTGAATAGGCGACCTTTTATGCCAACGGTAGAGGGACATTCTACCAACTTGTGCTTAATTTCGTCCAGCACAATACATTTGCAGAGATTACATACAATAATAATAATAATAATAATATTTATTATTATTATTATTATTATTATTACGATAGACAGATAGATAAATAGCTAGATAGCTAGATAGATAGATAGATAGATACATGTAGATAGATAGACAGATAGAAAGATAGAAAGATAGATAAATAGATAGATAGGTAAAGAGATAGATGAGCGAACTTTACGACAATAAAAAAAGAAACGGAATCGCCAACAAAAAATAACATTAAAACAATGCCATCATTACATATTTGGCTTTTTTTAATTATCGAGCGGCCGAGTGATCATCGGCAATCGCACCTTGATAATTATTAAATTTTCTGACATTTTCATTGCATCTAAAATTCATTATCAGTGCAAAAATCACTGACAATAAGGGAAATTTAAATGGCACTAATACACCACTCACATAAACAACAGCAATGACGTGCGGCATCAGAACCATTCCTTATCGACCGATTTCATCAGTACATTGATAATTTAATGCCGTAAATGAGTGGCGCTATGGCAAACGGGGGGGGGGGGGGGTTCAAGGTATCTCGATGATGCATTATATCAAGCATGTCATCATATAATTATTGATCCATAAAACCCAGTTTGTCCAACAATCCACTGATTCATGCAGTAGACTGGTCCTAGGACATGCAGAAATTTTACCAGTAGCAAAAAGGCTGACCTGAGGCTATACTTTTTGCGATGCATTAAACCCTCTTTTCACAGAGCCTGACTAAAATGTTTTATGACAATTTTCCCTTGTGCCAAAAGGCTAAAAGCGGTTTTCAACGTTTCGTTTCCTGAGAATATTAACTCATGCAATTATTGAGAATGGAGACATAAATACACAACTGCTCAATTATGCAAATAAGGCCACACATTTCAAGGTGATATAACCTGCATCAAACTGCTTTTGGTGTAGTTTCATTGCCCGTTTTAAATTTTTCCCCGCATTAGTATTGTGCTAAGGATCAGAGATCAGACTAACGTCGAATAGTAGTAGAGAGTATGATCGAGTAATACTGTAATTCAATTCGGCAGAAATTAAAGTATCAAGAGTATTTATGACATGTTACAGCGGATATATTAGATCTGTGGAATTCACACTTTCTCCTGTAAAACAAACACTAGTTTAGATATGGTTATCTTATTACCCATTATTTCTTTTTATCACATAACTCCCCTTGTTTTCAATGTAATACAGCCATTATGAATTTTCTTGTCTCACATAAGTGTGACATATAGAGGATATTTGGTTATTCGGTGAAAGATCGAAATTTATTTAATCGAGTGAACATCATCGGTAATATTTTCACGAGTGGCAGCCACTCGATGAAATAAATTTCGATCTTTCACAAAAAAAAAAAAAATTCTATTTAATTCATGCTTTTAACCCTTTTTAGGGGGAACTTACATCAAAATCCAGTACAGGTCTTTTTCGATTATTCCCCGTGGCGTACTCCCTCCGCATAAAAACGCATTACAATATTACGTAAAGCGTGAGAAATGTAGCCTAATTTAAGTCATTTTTCCATCTTGTTGCGAGTCACGCGCATTTTACCTAGGTAACTAGGGCTCGGGAACTACTGTTTCCGCCTTCAATTGAAGAGAATATAGAAATCGGTATTTTTCACTGGTCGTAACCATGAAATATCGAAAAATAATTCACCGTTATTTCTCGATAAACTATCGGAAAGCATGAAATAAAAGAAAATAGTGCTGTATCTGGTTAACACTCTGTAATTATACACTTAATTTCTAAATATCGCTGACCTAGGTTCCTCAGTGAAATTAACAGTCAAATTTCGTAATCATGATAAAGTTGTTAATCTAATCACTTTTAGATTCAAAACAAAATCAATATATGCAAGTTTCTTTGGAACTATTTTTCGTTCGTAATGTATCTGTCAAAGAAGCGACTAGGTTTCATGCAAATTTCATTACCCATTATACGAGTATATGTATGCCTATGTTTTAACACTTTTTAGACCACGCATGTAGCGAATTGGCCAATCAGCGATCAGTATTTCACAAGTATATATCGAAGATACAACTCCCACAGTTGTACATCTAGATATACACTGCTAGTATATCCTGCACATGGACTATAATTCTTGTTATACCGTTATGTGACAAAAAGAATCTGACATTCGTTGGCTTTTGAGGTAAAAATTTATTTTACTCGTCCACAAAAATGTTATTAAGCTCGCCAAAGGCTCGAGAAATAATATTTTTTGTAGATTCGTTTAATAAAGTTTTATCTCAAACACCAACTCATGTCAGATCCTATATATCAGACTACAAAATTTTCGACTCGTCCATGTTGAAAGGTTTTGCAGACTACAAAGTCAATTTATTTTCATGAAGAAATTTAGTCTGTATAAAAAAAATCACTGTTAGAAAAGAAGAAAAATCTAGTTACCAATATTTTCTTTTTTTTTCAACAATGTGTTCTTGAGCCATGTCCCTCAAGGCCGTAAACAATACAAGAGAAGCTGGTTAAAGTGAATTGATTGATACCAAGATTTACGTTCCATAATGAATAGCAGACTTTACGCTCTTTACCGTGTCGTATGCTTAAACAGTTCACTGACCTCGACGACCTGACAAGCGTTACAAGAACAAGATAAGGTTGCGTAGATCTTAGATGCACAACACTTTCTTACCCATTTCTATTCTAAAGGATGATTAGGACAAACCAAATACGACTTCTACGAGTCTAAAAAAGCGTCAGCCAGTACCGTCACTTGTATAGATATGAGCAACGCTCTGGAAAAGGGGTGTTTAATGCATCTCCGTGATACATGATACCAAGCAAGTCATCTCATAGTTATGGATCTATATAGCCTGCAACACGCGAAAAGGGGCATTTAGACATTTGCGTAGAGTGTCGTCTCGGATCAGCGCAGGCTAATCCGAAACGGCACTTTAAGACTACATTAGATTTTGTCCCACGGTAAGCTTGCGCAAAACAGAACATTACACAAAAACGGAAAGTGTTGTTTAAGATTAGTCTGCGCGGAGTGCGCAGGCTGGTCCGAAACGATACTTTACGCAAATGTCCGAATGTCCCTTTTCGCGTGTTGCAGGCATTATAAAATCCATTCACAACATGTACAACAGAACTGGGTTATTAGGATCAAAGACTTCATTTCCCCTATCTGGCAAACTTGACAGGATTTTAACCAAATGATCTTGTGTTTCATGGGCTTAAGAAAAAGAGGCTGTAAAAACAGTGTAAGGGAAGAAAAGTTTTTTACGTATCCAACAACGTTTTCTACCCTTCAAAGATAAACCTCATCATTTGGACCACTTTTAATTTGTCGCCTATAAACACTTTCAATATGGAGAAAGCTAGAATTCTGTCGCCAATTGAAAATTTTAAAGGACCAGGAGTATGCCCCTATAACGGAAGAGCTACTTTGGTATGCTATCAAATGTACGTTTCCTGTCTAGTTTTTTCTTTTCAAACGACTCGGGGAAAATCGCTGTAACAAATTAGAAGTACATACCAAGACAATAATGTGAGGGGCAGCAACTTCAGTTCACAATAATTTCATAAGATCAGGCAAGGGAAAACGATTATTTTACCTACTTCGTGAATTTAAAACTTGGGATAACTATACGCATTGTATGAGATATGGCTTCTCCACATGGGAAAAAAGTCGAATATTTGATTTATAAATATATTTTAAACAAGTTTCATTTTTGACAACGTTTCCACATTATACCCCAATGATCTGAAAAACCATATGCGGGTTTTCAAATAAGTCAATTGTCAAATAGTTTATTTTGGAATTCTGCAAATATTTTGCCATCTACGATTTACAAAAAATAGCAACATAAACTGGACCTTAAAGATAGATCATTACTCGTTTTTCAGGCAGTTTTCAACTAGTTTTAACCCATTGCATCACTATTCTATTAAACTATAATCATTCTTGTATCTTCATGCCATATATTGTCCCCTGATGGCTGCAAGACTGCACAGATTAGGACGGACAGAAAATGCATTTCATGTTTTGGAGGCTCTCCAAGCAATCGCTGTTGTCATTTCCGGCTAAAAATAAAAAAACACGTAATTAATCACAACTTATAGGTCTAAAATTAAAATCAATAGTTATTTTAAAAACTGTTTATCAGATCTATTGCCTTTTCAGTGAATTTCGCAGTATTTAATTGGACTTTTTTTCTTTTTGATAACCTTATCCTGTTAATAGTAGCAATTGTTAACCAATTAATGTGTAGGTATCTCAAAGTCGGAATATTTTGAACAGATACATAGAAAATGATTTTCTATTTCTATTGTATTGTTACGGCATAGTCTACAATGTTGGTTCTTTCCGTCAACATTTAAAACTCTTCTGAATTTTATTGCAAGCTTATGTGAAACAAGCGTGTAAGCGTTTTTTTTTTTAGTGTTTCATCATTAATATTTGACAAATAATTCTGAAATTTAAAAGTCAGTTTATAGTGAATTAATGTTCCAGGTTAAAACAATTTCTGATCAAGTTTTGAAATTCTTGTACGAAATTGTCAAGAAGTCTTCCTTATATATATTTTTGAACACGAAAATAACGTTTTCTGTAGTAATTCTTACCCAAATGTATGGAAATCTAGCTTTAACTAAGCATTTCTAAATTCTTGCGTATCGGTTAAATCTAATTCTACTTGTAAACTGATTACTGCAATTTTCATTGAATTTTTTTTTTAAATAAGTGATGTATTGTGTATTTTAATTTTGAAATAATATTTGATCGATTTATCGAGCACGAATAGTGACATAGGGTGTTTTCTAAGAAATACCCTAATGAAAGTAACGAAATGAAAGACAACTATTCCAGACGATTACACATGAAGAAAATATGTGACACGCTCGTTCAAACATAGGGGCAAAAATCTTATATACTCACAAGCATAAATACCACTAGAATTGAAGCTCAACAATCCACGATTTTAAACAATTTTGTTAGTCTATTATCACAGGGCTTTTGTCGGGTTTTCATTATGGGACATTTGTCCTATGGGGGCTATTGTCCATGTGGTTACTGTCCTATTGAGCTATTTTCCTATGGGACTATTGTCCATATCCTGACAGAACAATGCCAATTATTTGTTTGATCATATGGAATTTCAAATAGTTTTAAAAAACAAACCACGAATGACCCTCAGAAGCACCAGATGAGAAATGGATATAATTTTATATGATTTGATTGATTAAATTACTCGATAAAACAAGTGATACCCTTTGAAAAGGTATAAAATTTATTAAGTGACACACAATCAAATATTAACAAACACGAAAAATAAACGCATGTGATACGATAATATCCTTGAGTCTATGTACACAGTAAATATTCAGTTGATTCAAATGCTATTTGTTTGCTGTGTAGTATACAACTTTTTCGGACTCGAAGTAGTGAAGGAACCAATTCCAAATAGTCCTCTACCAATATTTAGCTAACTGCAAGACTGGTCATGTAATTAGGTGAGGTCTTTTGTCTCGTTCAATCTTATGACTTATCTCTACATTTACAATCAGAAATAATTTTAGAGCGGTGTTTTAATACGGCTGCTGGTGAAAGAAACTGTGACCATTTTTATTCAAATGGAGTATGGCAAGTGTCACTTATGTGCATAATTCGACAAAAAGCATATGAAAAGAAAAAGAGATATTGTCCTTCATTTCCTCTCAAAATTGCACATATACATACTTGCGGAAAAATACAATGATTTTTAATGTTTAATTGAACAAGAAATGCAGCGTTAGTTATCTAAAATCAAGAAATTGTGAAAATACTTCGATTTACTCTCTATGAAAACTGTTTTATTCTACTTTCGATGTAAATGCCACAGATCTGTTACATTGTGCATGTACTTATTCCAAACCGAAATACAACTGTAAACATGAATCCGTGAACGGTATATAGGTTTAAGGTGATGATGCAAAATACATATTTGTCTTTCATTCGTTTTTTGTGATAAATAGAATCTTACATTTGTGCTTATATATTATCATTTTGATCTGTAAGATCCTCTATAAATACGATCCCTGCTTATAATTACGACTTAACACTGAACTGAGAAGGGTTAGTCAATATGGACCATAATATAAAAACGCCAAATGCATATTCTTGCTACCTTTCGTTTCAGACTTGTGCAAAACCTTTTCAGAAACATTGTGATTCTGACTTATATAGAACATCTTTTAAACCACTGTCTAAAAAATCTTTAGTTGTAAATTTTACCCATTGTTATTTCAAGCAGCAAGGTTTCAATAGCTGTTTTGTCGAAGCATATTTCGAGATTAAATGGATTGTTCTGTGCTGTCTTGCCTTGAAAAAAAAAAAAAAAAAAAAAATTCTGTATCCTGTAAGACAATCTCATTAAAAAAATCTATTTGATTTTCACAACGCAAACTAAGGGTTCCTTTTACGATAGTTAATATACTATCTTTAGTAGCCATTTTAGAATGTGTTTTCTACATTGTATACCTTTTAATGCTGGCCATGAAAACCAGTAATTACTGTTTGTCGTCAGTTAACAAGTGCGTACCATATATCACAATTCTAAAACCACAGGTTTTTATAGTCCAAGAATTTATATTTCTTTCTGGTTAGATTTTCTCTCCCGAACAACGTCTTGAAGAAATTCTGTTCAGAATCACCCAAATCTAAAGTACTTAAATCCTTTTGTAACACGTTATATTATGAAAACTGCATTTATTGTCTTGCAGCAGACTACGTAACGGATAATTTATTATTTTAACGAGATATTTTTTAACATTAATGCATATTCTGACATTTTTCTTTTTTTTTTGCATTAAAACTTACCTTGTGTAGATCAATCACATTTTAAAATGATGATTTAAGATTGGCTTTCTGCCAACAGGACACGAGGAGGTTCTCTGCTATATAATTTATTTACCATATCTCTCAGAAGCACTTTGAATAGTGTAAAAAAGAAAACAGAACTAGTTTCTATAGTTGCAAATTTTTTAAAAGAATTTTCTGAAACTTCAATTATTTCGTCTCTGTCTCGATTTTCGAAAAGGGAGAACATCTGTAAATACTAGACAGGCATATTATCAATGATGTCAAATTAAAGAAAAGGTGCTCGCCATGTGACAAATACCGGAACTTACCATTTGATCGAAGAAGGAAGTCTCGTATCTTTTACATGCCCCCCCTTTTTTTAAATGCTTGGTAACTAGATGTAATGTTCCATGGGCCGGAAGCCTTTGATATTGAATAGATTTTTTTTTTCATTGTATTTTACCGTATTGTGCCGCTATAAACATATTTTTGAAGCTCTCCAGACATACCCGTGGCAAGTAAATTAAATAATACAGAAGTCTTAAGTTCGAATCGTAATTTAAGGCTGTTTTAGCGTTTGAATGTTCCACATTGTAGTTTTTGAACATAAGTAGTATAGGGCGAGACAATACTTATCTGACAGACCCGGTCAGATACGTATTGTCTCGTCCCTGTAGAGCCCTACGCTGCCTACCCTACAGAGAATTTGTTCCCAGTTTGCCTACCCTGAGGGGAAATTGTCCCTACATCACTGAGTTGGACTTAGTTTTTTCTGAGTTTTTCTGCATCTATGGATGATTTTTCTCTCTAAAAGCCTGATCACTGATAGGATATTTGCAATTAAAGGCTAGGTGACGACCAAAAATGACACATTTTCTATTGTCAATCTTCTTTTCTCTCTAAAAGCCTGATCACTGAGTTGGACTTAGTTTTTTTCACCCTATGGATGATTTCTCTCTCTAAAAGCCTGAGCACTGAGTTGGACTTAGTTTTTTTTTACCCATATGCTATTAGGATTGCTTTATTGTTTACTTCTATCCACTACTTGACCTTTAAGTGGTTTCTCTCTAAAAGCCTAACCATTGAGTTGGACTTAGTTTTTTCTGCATCTAGGGATGATTTTTCTCTCTAAAAGCTTGATCACTGAGTTGGACTTAGTTTTTCTTGCATCTATGGATGATTTCTCTCTCTAAAAGCCTGATCACTGAGTTGGACTTAGTTTTTTCTGCATCTATGGATGATTTCTCTCTCTAAAAGCCTGAGCACTGAGTTGGACTTAGACTTTTTTCTGAGTTTTTTACTCTTTTACTCTTTGGATGATGATTTCTCTAAAAGCCTGAACACTGAGTTGAACTTAGTTTTTTCTGCATCTATGAATGATTTTTTCTCTCTAAAAGCCTGATCACTGAGTTGGCCTTAGTTTTTCTGCATCTATGGATGATTTCTCTCTCTAAAAGCCTGAGCACTGAGTTGGACTTAGACTTTTTTCTGAGTTTTTTTTTTACTCTCTGGAGTGTGGCTCTTTGGAGTGTAACTCTTTGGAGTGTAACTCTTCTAAAAGAAAGAAGTTTGACAATTTGAAGAAATGACAATTTGAAGATAGAACTTTCGTGGTAAATGGTTAGTCCTGAAAAGGACTGTTGGGTTAGCTCTGAAAAGAACTGTTGGGTTAGCCCTGAAAAGGGCTGTTTTGTTTTGGAGGCTGTGTTTTTTCGTCTCACGTTGTTTTTTTCCACTTCTAATGACAGCATCCGAAATTCGCTTGGCAAATGGGGCATGCTTCAACTCTTTTTCTGATTACCATTGCTCCATTACCGAAAGTAATCTTCCTCCCAAATTCGATATCAACCAAAATGAGATCCGGTGTTGTCTTTAAAAATAGTTGAACTAATCTTTCGCCGAGATCTTTGTATGGCTGTGTTATACGTTGTAGTTGGTTTTGTTCCTCCTCTCCTACGAAATGAGTGTTTAGTTGTAATAACTGTTGACCTGCATTTAGATATTCTTGGAGAGCCTCACGTAGTTCATAATTTATCTCCACCATATTGATACTGCTTCCGAATATTGATACTGCTTCCGAATATTGATACTGCTTTCGAAGTGATCGTTAGCTGAGAGTCAAAAAATGATGAATGTATGGAAATATCGCTGGGTTTTATACGTTTAAGGAGGATTGAAATTTTTAAAGAGCTCGGACCTGGCAGAAAGCACATACATTTTTTCCCATCCTACGTTTCATGCTAATATAGCAAAAAAGTTATAACCCGATGTATGGGAAAAAATGTAGACAGAACAAGTCTTGGGGAAAACAGAATGAAGAACTCTATTGTTTTTGAACTTTTATTTACTGAACAGAACTGAACAATGAACATATTTACAATGAACATATTTTACAATGACCTGTAAAAAAGACAAAAAATGAAATATTCACAATGAATTGATAGCAAAAAAAGATCATTTTTCACTGTTTGTGGGTTTGAGTCTCTGAAATTTTCTTGTATAGAATTCCGTAGTGTTGATTAAACCACAATGATACATCTCGATCGTTTCGATGGTGTTACATTGAGAGGAATTTCTGTTGAAGATATTTCTGTATATTGTATCCTCTAGCAGCAGCATCCAATACAAAGATACAGTAAAGTCCGCAAACTTTACCCTGTAGACTCTGAAGAGTTTGTCGATTGTATCTCCATGTTGAAGAATGATTGTCTAAAAAGTTAATGATTTCTGGCTCAAGTGGTGGTAGTCCATACGGATCAAAGTATAGTACATTGTCATTATTGTTGAATATCACCGCCACCCAGTGTTCTCCTGGTTTATTTGATCTCTCTGTATTCACAATGTAGGCTTTCACATGATTTGGTTTCTGTCGAGGAAACTGGTCTTTTGCACAGACTTTCGCCTGTAGATTTTTTATCCAGGTTCCGTGATCCAATATGTATTGAATTTCAGAAGTATACATCACGTTTTTTCTTCTTAGTCACTTTCTTCCCAGGATTGTTTTACTTTGTCACACCAGTATTGTAAGTACGATTCTGTGATTTCAGATAAAATGTTTTGTTTTATATTTTGCCATATTCTGTAGGTTTCCACATAGTCACTGTCATCGAGTTTCATTTCCATTAATTCAGGATACCATTTTTCCATGATTTTGTACGGATTTAATTCCATCATAGCTTTTTCTATGAACATATCCGTATGTTCTTGTCTGTTCTTGAATAAACACAGATCGTGCTGTATTTGACTGGGGTGGTCCACTTGACATCCGTAACACTGGTTGCGAACTTCACTGGCAATAAGATTTTGTAATTCTTCAATCATATGTTTTTCGAAGCTATTGTGAATGTCATTTTTCCGAGTAGAGATGCACTTTGGAGTAGAATATTTCACTTTTTCTGCTTTTTCTCTCAGTGATATAGCAAATCTGAGTCCAAGCATTGTTTTTTCTATATATGCTCTTTAGTCCTGAAAAGGACTGTTTTTCTGATGTGATTTTTTCCGAAGTTAGTAATCTGTGATGATTTCTCTCAAACTGTTGATTTCGATCTGGTTGTCAAATTCAGCAAAAACAATAACGTTGACCACTGCTGCCAAGGCTTGGGCGAATTGAAGCTCAATTCGAAGACTTCCAGTTTTTATAGGGTGAAGTTGACCTTCTTCACTACCTTGATCAGCTGTCAAATCGTACCCCCACAAACAGTATCCACCAGCATAATCTTCTTTGGCAATATCAAATGATTTATTGAGCCCGAAGGCTGAGACAGCCTGATACAGTGACAAATATAATTTCAAATACAAGCCATTTTCAAAGTCAGGTTCAAAGGGTCTGTTATGAATACTGTGACCATTACATGATACATCTATTTTTGACAGATTGAAATGTTGAAAGAAAAATGGATTGGTATCATAACCTCCATTATAACTAGCATTTGTTACCATTGCAATGAAAACACGTTTCGGAAGCTGTCCTTGAAACAAATGATCTTCAACTTTAGACTGAAGTCCATTACCAATGGTAAAAGTCTTTACTTCTACTCTGCGGATAGGAATTTTCATGTTTTGCTGAGAAATAATTCGATTTAGATCATTCGCAATAACAGGCAACAATTCGACATTTCGCATATGTAAACTGACTGTTTCCAATACAATTTTTGCAGCTGGTGCACCAGTACCTCCCGTAAGACAAAAGTTTGATGAAGCTCTGTTTAATCTAAGTCTGATTTCAATACCGTTAGGTAAATATTTTTCTTGCTGAAATAGATCAAGATGCAATCGTCCGAAAAGCTCTGCAGTTCTGCTTAGTGTGATTACAGCGATTCTTCCTCGTAATCCTTCATTATTCCCATCGTGGTTGAGTGCTCCGAATTGGCCACTGGTGTCTTCGATCCAAAGTACACCACCTTTCAAAAACGTAGTCTTACAGTCGGCATTATATGACAGAAGATTTTCGATATATGCTCTGTATGGATAGGTGTCTGAATTACTGTTGATTGGTTTATTATTTAGATACAAATCGATACTGCTAAACATACTGTGCATGAAATTGTTTACAGGGGCTACATTTGAGCCGGCATCTAAATTGCTGCCATCTGCTTTAACGATTTTGAATTTGATATACAAATACGATTGTGATAAATCTGTCCAATGTTCGGTTTGAGGTGGTATGATGAATTCTATCGGTGAATTGTTTGTCAAAGATGATATTGGAAAATGTTCAACCCATTGACTTTCTTGCATCGTTGTCAATGTGGGTGGTACAGAAAGAACATCGAGTTCTGATTTACTGCATTCGCAAGATCCGCTTTGCATCATTTTCAAAAAAGATTTTTCAAAAAAAGATGTTTTCAAAAGATTTTTTCTCTCAATCAAATATATCAAGAGGTCTCGGTCTAGTGTAATGATTTCTTTGTCTTTTATTAATAATCTTACCCCTGTGAGATCGAGAAGATAAATGACTTGTCTTTTGTGATTTTCGTTTATTTATCCCAGGTATTAACTGTTGCGCTAAATTATGAACATATTGTTTTCCCCGCGAGACTGCAACTTTTTTGGGGTTTTTACCACGTAAAAGGATATCTTCTGCTGCACGTATTCCTTGTTTGATTCCTTCTTTTTTTATAGCATTAAAACCAGATTTGACCAAGGGTTTAAGCAATGGTGTCACTGTTTTAAGTGCTGATCTAAATAGGGAACCTAAACCATACCCATACTGATGTTTTACGCCACGATAAACTGGCAGCATTTTTTTGTCAATGTATCAGTTTAATTATTTCAAAATATCAAATATTTTTTATTTTTTCTGTCTGAAATGTAACTTGACGATTGTCTTACCAGTAATGAAATGAAACGATATGCCAGAATCCCCTGTTATTTGAATGTAAATAGTATCGAAATCAGATTTCGAAACGGGGATATAATGCGGTAATGTAATATCATGGTTGATATGTTGGGTTTCATAATTATTTTCAACTGATTCGGTTGGTTTGAACGGTAAAACACGAAGTATGGGAGCAAATGTATCACCCACTATAGTGTGTTCGGCAATATCTGAATAAACAAACAGATGGTTGTAGCCAGCATCGATGTTAGGACTGTATTTAAATGCATTTAAAAATCTTCTACCCGGATAAATCGCCTCGTTTTGAAATTCTGGCGATCCTCCCAGTTTTAAAAACAGCGATGAGTGGAATTTGATTCCGGTTTTTGTAATATTTCTGATTGCAAGTTTCGGACGTTTGGATGAGGTTGAATAGCTAATAGACAGTAGCATTGAATTCTTTTGAAGGATACCCGATAGGTTATTTTGAACCAAATCATCGATCACCTCTATAATATGCTTTGGTGAAGTGTAACTACCCGGTGGAAAGGTAAATAGAATTGACCATTTTTCTGCTCTACCTTTATCGTCTCGCCTTAATACAGATATCTCCATATTATCTCTTTTTTTATCTGCCGCTGCTACTGCATTGTATAAAGCGTTATCTGCAGCTATAATTTCGAACTTTGCTTCTTGTTCACTTACGTTTAAAAACTGAGAGGGGGTAATAAGTTGAACTAATGCAACTTCCCAATTTTCCCTATCAATATGAACTGTCTTTGGTAAATGAACTTTAAAACAGCACTGTGTGTTGTTCGGATAAAGGTTTATGGAACTATCGCTAGGTAGAGTAACATAAAATGAATTCATTTTTAAATATTTTAGTTTTTACTGTCAATGAAATCAAGTCCTGGTTGTTTTTGTTCTGTCTTTGTGAATTTTAACCCTGGAGATGGGAGAATATATCCGAGTGAACTACTTAACAGTATCAACCACAATTCACGATCCTGACTTTGAATACTTAAATGTACTATGGAGGTTGCAATAATTGCGTAAATGACTATTATCTGTGAAATATATGTAAACTGATTCTTTGGAACACGATTTCCACAGCAGCTGTAATTTTTAGTACCAACACTATCGACACTTTCTGTCGCACACTCAATGTTTGACTGTGAATTCATCATAATTGTATTGTCTTTTATAAGATTTTTTTATTATAAGATTTTTTATCTATAAGATTTTTTATCTATAAGATTTTTTCCCCTTCAAAGACACCAAATGCGATTCTGGTATCCAACTTTGAAATTTTTTTGGATAACCTTTCCAACTGACTTTTATTTCTTTGATTAATTTTTTGCCCTCACGCCTTGTACGTCTATCAAGAACTGAATCAATTTCATAGACTTCATCATCTTTTATTAATTGAAGTTCGTATTCATAATAACTTCCCAAAATTTGTTCACCCTGTAAATCTTTTATTTTATAGGTGATAGGTGAAAATGTCTTGTTAACATGAGTGATTTCAAATATTTCTCGCGTCCAATTTGGTAAATAGCCCTTATCAAATGTGCGTTTTGTTTTATTGATCCGAACACGATCTCCAATTTCGAATTTTGGCTTTTTCGTCATAGCGATTGTTGATAATCGAGGATACAGATTTTTCGAAACCTCTGCCTCATTTGATTTTGTTACCATTGCAGGAGATGTTTTAATACTTCTGTGAAAAGTATGATTGTAATTCTGAACTAAAGAATTCAATACGTCAATGTAACGTCTTGTTTTCTTGTACGTAAAGTATTTCCACATTCTCGATTTTAAAGTTCGTTGAAATCTTTCAACGAGACTTGCTTTTGTCTCTGGATTTTCCGTGGTGAAAAAATGAATCTGACTCTTTTTCAAGTATTGTTGAAACAGTTTGTTTTTGAGTTCCGAACCTTTATCTGTTTGAAGTGACAAAGGTTTTCGTTTTGATTTCTGAACAATAGATTGAAATGCTCGAATCAAAGTTTTTCCCATTTTATTTGGAATAGGGACAACCCATGAAAATCTTGAAAACACGTCGATTACACAAAGTAAATATTTCTTGTTATCATTTTGTTTTGCTAAATGTTGCATGTCTGCCAAATCAGCTTGCCATTGATAATCTATACCACTTACAATAGTTTTTCGTCTTTTGAAACGTCGACGGATTGGTTTGTGTAAGGTATAGATGGATTCACCTCGTAACCACTCTTGAACATCTTTGTATCTTATTCCTTTCAAAACAGATTTTGCAGCGTGATACAATTGGTTTATTCCAGTAAATGCGACAGTACTTTTGGAATCATAAAATAACTTTCTTAACACGTAATCAAGTTTAGGCTTTACCAGGGCTCCCATGACTGAGCCGTTTTACGACTAGGGGTCTTTTTTATAGATTCTGGTGGAGTTAACAACTCTTTAGTATAGAATTGCTTCAGTCTTTCTTTTTCTTCAGGTTTCATGTATGGAGTTTTCATGTATGGAGTTTTCATCGTAGATTTTTTAACACTTTTTGCAGGCGATTTCCTTGCAGTTTTTTGTACACTTTTTGGTGTGTGAAATAAGTAATCAGACTCACCATGGGATTCTTCATCTTCACTCAGCGGCTTATCATAAGCTTTATCATAAGTTTTATGCATCCACCTCCATATGCTTGGATTGCCAATGACTTCTTGCGGAATATTACTTTCATGTAATGCCTTTGAAAAAGTTTTCCAGCCTTTGGGTTCAACACCTTTTCTTTGACGTATTGCATCATTGATAAGATCGATGATATTGGAACCATGAATGCGTCCGCCTTTATATGACACAACTCCTTGTTCATCCCAAGTTAAATTATTGTTATCTTTTATCATATTCAAAAGTAACTCGGCTTTTCTTTTCATGGTTTTTGGTACACTTTGCAAAATTTGATCATGCAAGGTAACAGATGTTGATTTCTGTACACTATCATCACTTTTTGTCGTTGAAAGTAAATTGTTCAAAGTCGGTCTTGCTTTTTGAAGAGAATTTTGTAACTTAAACAAAGTGTCACCATACTTTTGAGCTTTTTCCGATTCTGATAAATTGGTGTTTTGTAAAATATGTCCCATGTCCTGTTGAAGATGTACTACATCTACAACTTGTGGATTGGGTGGTAAACGAGGTCTTTGAGCTTGTTCGGCTTTCCAACGATTCATATTTTTTAAGGTTTGGTAAGGCACAATAACCATTTTTTTAACAGACATAATTTAAAAATTATAAAATTACAAGGCCTTAAGAGCTCCTCCTATTCCTCCGATAACGGCTTTTCCTAACAATGGTAATAATGCAGGACCAAGCAATTGAAGAAATCCACCTTTTTGATTTAATATTTGTTTTTTATTTTTTACTGAGACTGATTTCGAAGCTAAACGTCTGAGATGCTGCCTACTTGAATACAATTTCTTCTTCTGAGGTGATGATAAATGTACATTGCCTTTTAAAACATTATGACAGCATTCCGATATGCATTTTATCACTTCAGGTGATGAATCTTTTACAAGTTTTTTACGTGCTTTTGGTTTAGCCTGTATCATAGCCATAACCATTGAACCATGTTTTTTTATCAGAGGTGTTTTCTTCTTCATGTTGACTTGATCTCGATTTCGGATTAAATGATAATACAAGTTCCATATCACTAACATTTATAGCTAATATAATGTTTTTTGTAGACAAAATTTGTTGTTAAAATTTCTTAAGAAAACTGTGAATAGAGATCGTCGGCTAATGTAGTGGCTGTAGATAAAGATGAATCCACGGGAACAGATCTTCCTTTCCCAAGGTGGAGCACCTCATTTTTGTCGTCAAGATTATATCTCCCTGTATCAAGGTTGTGTTTCACCATATCATAAAACATTCGTTTATATTTTTTTAACCTTTTTTATGTTTAGCTAATGTCTTTGGAGACCACGTGCTGGAGGGGATTTCTTGAAACGATAATTTTTTACCTGGTAATATGAATCTTGAATACTTTCTTTCGTAATCCTGCAGTTTTTTTCTCATTCTTTCCTCTTCGGATTTCGGATACTGTTGATGTTCTGAAATGTTGCTTCCTACAGAACTTCGTTTTCGGGTAGTAACAAATCTTTCATCAATCGTAATTGGGGCATGCTTCTTTGGTGGTGAATTCTTCTTCTTTGGAGATTTTTTCTTTGGTGGAGCACGCTTTCTTGGAGTAAGCTTTTTTGGAGATTTCTTCTTTGTTGGAGATTTTTTCTTTTTCGGAGACTTCTTCTTTTGCGGAGCACGCTTTCGTGGAACACGTTTTCGAGTTTGTCTTTCAGCTCCAAATTTTCTGATGGTTTTTGTTCCATCCCATCTCAGCAAACTTCTGATAATCACACCACCTAGAAATCCACTCCCTCCAGGTTTTAAAATGATTTTACGTTTACTTTCCTCATCTATGGACGGATCTGCTAGCTGTTCAATATCTGCTCTATGTTTTGTCATGTACGTTATGGTTTGTTTTGGTAATTTGATTTTATTTTCGATGATGTTTTGCGCAGCTAATGTAAACCATTTTAAAATTTCTTTTAATCCTGCTTTTAACACAGCTTCTCTTTCATGTTTATCGGTTTGTTGACTTAAATTTCGCAAAGCAGCTAAAACCGATCTTGGTGTAGGTGGTAAGTCCATGTTTACTCACGGATGGGTATCATAAAAATGATTTATATTTAAAAATGTAATTCTCTTTTAAAGCAAGAACTTTTGCATAAAAAAACTTTTCTTAAAGAAACTTTTTTAAGCAGAAGAATAAATAACAGGTCCTCTTTCATTACCTTGTGTATACCAACGGAAAAATATATCTGTTCGGAGTCTTAATTCTTTGTTTGTTTGTGAATGAAAATCTACGACTAGATATCCATGGTCCGACAATGTAGCATCTTCATAAGCAGGTACCAAATGTGGGGCTTGCATTTGTCGAGCTAATGTTTTAATCTGATTCTTATCTCGTTCATTTCGAAATAAAATCATATATCTAGAATTAAGGCTAATGGTTCGACTCGATTTCGATTGTTGAAACATATTTTGCGTGATGTAAATCACACTTGCATTACGATGATGACCTTTTCTTGTAAACCAAAGTTTAATTTTTTCCTCATCTTTTTCCCCCAACATGTCATCAAAGACGATTAAATGTGGTATGGATACATCACTGACAATTTCGTTTTCGTCGTCAGGAATCCCCTCCACGAATTTTATCAATTCAAATTGTGAATTAAACTTTTCCTGCATAACACTGTAGGCATGTTGCCATTCTTTGTAACACCAAACAACTCTTTCAGGAACGATGTTAAACAAGTCTTCTCGATACTCAATTAATTTATGAACGAACTCTGTTTTTCCACAACCGCTCGGCCCTGTGATGAAAATATTAAGGATGTTGAAATAATATGGATTGTACATCCATTTTTTACTTTACTCTTTAAAGGCTAATGATAAAATGATAACATCATTGAAAATGAAAGCATTTTTATTGAACAGAACTAAACAATGAAACATTTTTTGCAATGCAACATAAAAAATTTTCTTGACAATGAAAAAATTCATAAGGAAACATTTTTTTACAATACAGTGTAAAAAACATTTTCTTGACAATGAAAAAAATCACACTGAAATATTTTTTTACAATGCAAATTCGCAAATACCACGAGTTTCACATTTGTCTTCATATTCCGTAATGTCTTTGTGCAATTGCTCTTTCTGAGTCTGATTGACACCGATCTGGATAACCACTGGCTTCTTGCTTATTTTTCAAGAAATTGTCCACATAACGTTTAAAGAACTGATCTGACACAGAATTGAAATGCCAAATTTCATACACTTGCAATAATCGATAACCGCAGTCAAGAGCCTTGAATAATTCAAAAGTAACCCAAGTTCCGACCAAAGCCCTCTTTTCTTCACCATGGCTACAAATGCTTGAACTTTCTTCTGCACATTTCATACAGAGTGGAAACAGCATTTTGTTGTTACAGTGAACTGGGAGAACGGGGTGAAACAAATCAGTTGGAGGCAAAACTTTGCATTTGATTAAACCCTCATATTGTCGAATATTGTTCATGTCAATATTCTCAGCAGACAAAATTTCTGGCTGACCTACAGGATAGGATTTGTGTTTACAAACATAAGGGTACAGAGAACAGATATCAATGTACTTGATTTCCTTCTTGCTTTTTTTCATCAACATCAGGAACGCGATAATAGACCTCAGGAGCTTCGCATTTTTCCTGCGATCTCTTCGCACTCTGGGAACTTAAACAACACCGTGCCAACTCAGTGGAAACGCCGTTTAGTGTGACAGGGGCTTAGATCACAATAGCTAGCGTCTGTTGCTATAAATAGACCATTGGGTAGAGGTACACTACGTCAGCGTCTAGTAGTAAAGCTTTTTTTTTTATAAATACCTCTATACGCCGTACTATCAGCTACAGAGTTTTAGATCAAGCGACGCTCGACAAACGATATGGGATGAATGGTGAGAGAACAAATATTTGTTTTACGTGCAACGAAGCAGGACATTGGTCCAGAAATTGTCCAAAAAAGAAAATCAGACAGGAACATTTGTTTTTTGTCTACGTGAACCCACACAGTCATGACATCGAAATTTCACCATCGTTTTACAACGTTGTCGGTCTCCAACATACGAAATTCGTCGGCACACTAAATTCATTCTACAACGAAAATACATGGAAAACAAGTTCACTACAGACTACAATATCACCGGTTGAAAATCAGACCGTAGACATACAGTCCGACACAACGGATATCACCGATTCAAAAATCTGCAAAATAACAGAACAGGCAGAGAAAAAAATATCTACAAGCGATAATCTAAGAAAACAACAAACTTTGGATCTAACAGAGGAGAAAAAGCAAAACAACGAAAAGAAGAAAAAACGAGTAACAAAGAACTGTTTCTTTTGCAAATCAACAAAACACAAGGGTAAAAAAGTATGGCAAAACATTTCCCACACTCTATCAGACATCTGCTTGCGCAGTGGGGGCAGACAAGAATTCGAACCATACTGGAACAAATATGATTTTATGTAAAAATATCGCTGGGTTTTATAGCTTTACAGGAGGATTGAACTGATTGACTCATGACGTCATTTTTTCCTATGTTTTTCCCGCGTCGGCGTTTCATGCTGTTTTTACCACTCCTAACTCAGTGTCACACAGTACAATCCTGGTGTTTCCCGTCAGGTCCGCGCTCTTTAAAAATTTCAATCCTCCTTAAACGTATAAAACCCAGCGTTATTTCCATACATTCATCATTTTTTGACTCTCAGCTAACGAACAGTTCGAAAGCAGTATCAATATTCGAAAGCAGTATCAATATTCGGAAGCAGTATCAATATTCGGAAGCAGTATCAATATGGGGGAGATAAATTATGAACTACGTGAGGCTCTCCAAGAATATCTAAATGCAGGTCAACAGTTATTACAACTAAACACTCATTTCGTAGGAGAGGAGGAACAAAACCAACTACAACGTATAACACAGCCATACAAAGATCTCGGCGAAAGATTAGTTCAACTATTTTTAAAGACAACACCGGATCTCATTTTGGTTGATATCGAATTTGGGAGGAAGATTACTTTCGGTAATGGAGCAATGGTAATCAGAAAAAGAGTTGAAGCATGCCCCATTTGCCAAGCGAATTTCGGATGCTGTCATTAGAAGTGGAAAAAAACAACGTGAGACGAAAAAACACAGCCTCCAAAACAAAACAGCCCTTTTCAGGGCTAGCCCAACAGTTCTTTTCAGAGCTAACCCAACAGTCCTTTTCAGGACTAACCATTTACCACGAAAGTTCTATCTTCAAATTGTCATTTCTTCAAATTGTCAAACTTCTTTCTTTTAGAAGAGTTACACTCCAAAGAGTTACACTCCAAAGAGCCACACTCCAGAGAGTAAAAAAAAACTCAGAAAAAAGTCTAAGTCCAACTCAGTGCTCAGGCTTTTAGAGAGAAAAATCATCCATAGATGCAAGAAAAACTAAGTCCAACTCAGTGATCAAGCTTTTAGAGAAAAAATCATCCCTAGATACAGAAAAAACTAAGTCCAACTCAATGGTTAGGCTTTTAGAGAGGAACCACTTAAAGGCCAAGTAGTGGATAGAAGTAAACAATAAAGCAATCCTAATAGCATATGGGTAAAAAACTAAGTCCAACTCAGTGCTCAGGCTTTTAGAGAGAGAAATCATCCATAGGGTGAAAAAAACTAAGTCCAACTCAGTGATCAGGCTTTTAGAGAGAAAAGAAGATTGACAATAGAAAATGTGTCATTTTTGGTCGTCACCTAGCCTTTAATTGCAAATATCCTACTCAGTGATCAGGCTTTTAGAGAGAAAAATCATCCATAGATGCAGAAAAACTCAGAAAAAACTAAGTCCAACTCAGTGATGTAGGGACAATTTCCCCTCAGGGTAGGCAAACTGGGAACAAATTCTCTGTAGGGTAGGCAGCGTAGGGCTCTACAGGGACGAGACAATACGTATCTGACCGGGCCTGTCAGATACGTATTGTCTCGCCCTATACTACTAACATACCAGAGACAAACATAATTGTCGTGGGTTAACATCTGAACTGCTGCAGAGTACTTCCTTTGTATTTCAGTAGACCATCATTGAAAACATTGCTACAAAAGACGGACTGTTTGTAACAGGGAATTTCTCCATTTGCCACAAATTTCACATCTAAGTATGTGATAATTAAAGTGTGGTTTTGAAATATTTTTACTTAGCAACTTTTTGCAAGGATGATTTCAACGCTGTCTGTTGAAAATTTAATTCTTTGATTAAAGTGTGAAGATAAGGATATACAAACACGTTGCAGTTCTTCCTTACAATAGTTTAACAAAAACTTTAAATCGTGTTAAATTTGTCGACTGTATTATTACACGCTAAATCTATCAAATTAAGTTTTATACGGTTTTATATAAATTCAATCTACCGCCAGGTGTATTGTGCGACTGAGTTACTAAATTTTATGGCGCACAGCTGGGCCGTATCGCTTTAAGGATTGGGGATATTTCACCCTTCCTTGCCTTTAACTCTTTACTAGACGACAGCAATTTACGCTTGTTCAATTTTGAAGCGTTTGTTAACAACATATGTTTGAAATGTGATTCAAGCGATATTTTTTTGTCTTTAAAAGGGTACAGCACATTGTGGAAAAAATGCTGGCTGCCAGAATTGTCTCTTTTTTTCCACAATATTTTCAAAGGTTTCCGCGTCGAGATTGTAAGAGTGTAGTTTACTCTTTTCGTCACCATGAGTAATAGAAGTAACAGAAGTAGTGGTCGTTGACTGTGTCTGTAAGAATCATACTGCAAAAAGCAGTCTTGTCTTAGAGTTACACTATCGGCGGCTTGACTGAAAAATGGAACTGTGAAACAGACCACAGAAAACATCGAAACCATCGATTTAGCAGTGAAATATTTTAAAGGTTAGCTTTTTACGATCCAGATTTAAAGCTAAAATCGTCAAATCTTTCCTTCTGATTGATATGTTGTCACATTCGTGCCTGTTAAATAAGTTTCATGGACCTTATTTTTTTTCACGGAGATGGAAAGCTATTGGTCAGAAGAAACAAATGTATTTTCATTCTTTTTCTAGAGGTATAAAGAATTAACAACGAGTAATGCAATGAAATTTCGTCAAGACAAAAAGAGTAAGTTAAATATCGTATGACGGGTGGAAAGTATTCTTGATATTCGATATCAAAGTTCCTTAAATTGCACGCAATTTGTACATCTCTTGACAAAAATGAACTGGACTTTGAATAGTTTATATATTTTACTATTTATGTAGTTGAATTTCCAATTTACCCCGGAATTTGCAGTTTCATTATGCCTTGACTTAAAATTGTACAATCGCAGTGCTCGTAGTTCTGCTTCAATCGTAATTGAGCCTTGCTCTGTGAAAAGGGGGCTTAACGCATCTGCAAAAAGTATCGACCCAGGTCAGCCTGCGCAGTCCGCGCAGGCTGACCATGGCCGGAACTTTTCGCCGTTGGTCAATTTTATGTATGCCCAAGGACCAGTCTATCTCGTGATTAAGTATGTTGATTAAAAAAAAAAAGGATATTATGGATCCATAAGAATGTGATGGCTTGCTTGGTACCATGGATCACGGAGATGCATTAAGCCCCCTTTTGTCAGAGCATGGCTCAATTATATGAAGTCAAATAAATGATACAATAGCCTTTAATACGTTACATGTATCTCCACCAGAAATTTTTCGTCTGGCATGAGACCACCTCTAAAGACATTAACAATGACGGGTAATACCCCTTAGCGTGCAATCACTACTTTCCCAGGTGCTCTGTTTTGGCCACCATTTCAAGCAGGTACAAACTGACCAAGTCCTAAAATATACGTGACAGAATTGTAACTTGTACGATGATGATCTTGTTACATTAAATAATACGTCCATAGGACAGCTGTTGTTGCAAGCCACTCAAAATTGTATTTTTCTTTCCTTGAAATGTTTCCCAATTTTCCAGATTCGTAAATGGTTGGCCAATGGAAACCGAAGTACAAACTGAAAATGATTCAGGCAACAACAACAACAAAACTGTGACCAACTCAGACTGTCTTGATATGACTAGAGTTATGTACATGTAAATACACGATCGTAATTCATTTTGGCCAAGGTGACATAAAATATATTTCGCAGAAATAAACTCGCTAAGGAAAATGTATGTTGATTTTGATTTAAAAATTGGATTTCGATTAAAAACAAACAAGGAATTTGCATTTCTATAGTATAAATACTTTCGGCACTTATTTTGCCTATATCAGACGGAAAATTTCAAATTATCTAGGAATAAACTTGCGTATATAATGTCGCCAGTTTAGTAATTTTACTCCGTAATGGCAAACTCTTTGTGTGCCTGTTATTATTTTTTATGGTACCATGCATAATATTTTACTTATATGATCTGTTTCAAACATATGTATGGCATATCTTAACATATCCCCTCCATGTTACGAAAAGAAAATCGTTGTTCAGTAAAAAACAACTGTCAGTAAAAATAAGCTTTCAGAAAATTCAGTGTTATTATATTAATTGGATAAAGTAAGTGAGTCTTAATTACACATTAAATGTAATATAGATATATAAAAAGCAACGAAAAGTTTTTTGTTATGAAACGCATTACACAAATATTAATGTACGTTAAAAGATATTTTCCTATCATTTAAAAGTACTGATTCACCGATGGGCACCACTGGAAATATACTGCATCGTAAAGAAGAATTCAAACGGTCGACGATCGATTTACCATATTCTCCCTGGAAGCTGCTATACTGGTCTTATCAAATTCTTCGTGACCATTCAGTATATTACTCATAATGTAGATTATTGAATAACAGTTTTGGTGAATACAGAAGAAAAAAAAAAAAATGTAAACAAAAATATGTCTTTATATTCAATGAAATAAGAAATAAAGTTCAATTGCACTAAAATTATTACATAACATTATAAAACATTTCTTTTAACAATTCAAACATATTTCTGTTTTCCACAGCATATTAAAACGATGAAATATTGAAAGGTAAACTTATATCATGAAAGTATGGTTTGGCAACATATTACATGTTTTGTTCACTACATGGTGTTGAATCTTATCGCATGAATGGTTCTCAATGTTCATTGTGTGAGTTCGCTTAAAAAGAGAAAACCATATCCTGGAAAAAATAAAATTTACATATAAAAACCTTCAGCTATATTGCTATCGTTCAATGTAGCGAAAAGAAGCAGGTGCGCAACTGTGATGTTGACACTCTTCATCGTATGAGGTAATTATTTACTTTGCTCCGGCAAGTACTTATTTCGTTTACTTGGTTACCCTTGTACGTATCATTTTACAAAATGATATTTTTGTTTGCGTGTTTCAACAAAACTATCTGTCCCTTTTCTATGCAGAAAGTAACAAACTTAAGGATGCACTGTTGAGCAGAATTTCAACATGTCTTGGAAGGACGTTTGTTTCGAATCATGTTTTTAGTCGGAGAATCCATCGACGAAATTCTATTGCTTTCCTTAAAACGGTCTCTTTTACACTGCAATAGTAAACATCCGTATAATTTATATTTTGACCACAGGTTTGCTGTTAGCTTCAGAAAGTTGAAACTAGGTCCTGATATATCATTATCAGGAGTACTATAAAAGGCGTCTAAGACTCAAAGTTTTTTCACAGAGACTAATATTGTAGGAACTCAGTCATTAGAAATCATCAGTGATTGTTGTAAATTGCGGACCCTGACTTATTTAAACCTCAACATGCACCATTTATTTTCAATATCAAAATTAGGTTACTAAAAAATTGAAACGAGAAACAATGAACAAACACATTAGCGATACACCAGTAATAGACTTATCAATAGTACTATAATAAATTGAGGAACTGATCAAAATAAGCACACTGGACGAAACATTAGGTGTTTTCCTAAAAATATAGATTTACACCAGATTGACGCTGCACGAAGTCTGATATCTTTACTGTAAAGTGTGCTGCAAAATATTTTTGCCAAAGGTCTCCACCTTGTAATATTTTCATTGGTTTTGTTTTCTACCGACTGTCATTGTCGATTTCATTTATCTAGATGTAATTAGCAGCGTGAGACTCTATCGTGGAATCTGTAAAAATATTGGACTACTTCAAAATGGAGACAATGAGACAGAGGACCAGACCTATTTTGCAGAAACTATTTCACTGGTAAGATTTTAAAAAAAACCTAAATATACTCAACAAAAAAGCTAAGAAAATCTTGGGAAATCATGGAACAAAAGAAAACCAAAACAAACAATTATTCAATTCTTATTACTTTGTTAGATACATTTCATTGCTTGAAAAATATGTTTCCTTTAGCTTTATAGCACTAATATCCTTGTTGTGGCAATGTGTCAAATAACCCAGGGGTCAAAGTCATTTTTCGCAAAATAAGTGACTACAGAGTATTCCCTGTTTTTATACAAAACACAGTCATGAATATATGCTGTAAGTTTTTATAACTTAAATTTCAATTCCTCTGAATGTCACATGAAATTTACGTTAGTCCCTTCTCATGATAGCCTAAAATGTCATGTAAGGAAGATCTAAAATGTCATATAAGGAAGATCTAAAACGTCATGTATGGAAGATTAGAATGTTCAAAATATACCTGCTGTAATGAGTGTGTCCCCCTTCAGCGGCGAATAAGGACTCGCACTGGCGTCGCATAAGCTGAATAATTCTGGCGATCTGGAGCTGAGGAACCAGTTTCCATTCCTCCTATAGCGCCACAGCAAGAGCCTGCAGGTGGTGCCAGTATTCTGCATCAAACCATCGGTCCCAGAATGTCCCAAACATATTCAAATGGAAATATGTCTGGTGAGCCCGCTGGCAAGTAAATGAGCACAGCATTGCTGACAAAAGAATCTTGGACGATTCTGGACGAAAGCAATGGAGATATTGAACCGATTTGAAACTGAAATGTCGACTCAGTCTGGAAAGTATTGCTGAAATTATCTGAGATAAGTAAATAGCCTGAGGACCAATTTTGAAAAGGCTTTTTTGGTGAGACTCTTCAGTGACACTTTACTCAAACCAATCAATATTGCAATTTTGCGAAAAATGACTTGAAGACCAGTCAACTTTGAAAGTGATTATTTAAGTAGCTATTGGTGCTATAAACTCAAATAACGCATCCTTTTGAAGAAAAATGGATGCTTTATAATACTGTGAAATTCAAAATTCTCAGAATGTTCTAGATCTTTTTTTCATAGCCCGTCAAACACAGTTTCCTTAACTTTTTTTTGTTGAGTATATTTTAGAGTTTATCGTTCTATCACAAGACATCATGTTGACAACAACAGCAAAAAGACAATGATAATAATAATGTTACTGTCTAGGGATTGATTTCTTTACTGCAAATGAGGCAAATAAATATTAATAATATAAAATAATAATATAATTAAATATCATTAAATATCTATCTGTCGGATGAAAGCCACGTCGACGGCAAAAATCAATATCTGCAGACTATGTCGATCAAACTTACAACATTTAGAACAGCAGTTTCGATCCACAGTGTCAGATATATTGTGAGAAACTGTGATCCCCCTTCCCATCAAAGTTTTGAAAGTAGAATATTATAATATCTTGAGCTTTCTTACAAAATGAGTAAGCCAATTTGAAGAGTTACGTGCATTGTATACCAATTCAGATCCAAAGACACGTCCAAAATAAAGATTAGTTCTGACAAGAGAACTCAGTAGGATAAAGGTCTAAACTGTAAATATATCCTGCTTCCAGCTTCGAAAGCAATCTGCAAGTCACACTTGCCACCTCTGTCACACTTTACAAACAAATCGCTCTCAGTATTTTACCTCTGACCCGGAACCCGGCTCGATTCGCTCGTCCTCATATCATGTGTGTTCTCAATGGTACGTGCAAACTCTCGGATGTCACATTATCATAAAGTTGTTGAGGAGTATAAAATTTGTTAATTACAAATGTCGGTATAGGTTTGCACACTTGATACATTCTCTATTTTTCTGTTTCTGATAGGAAGAATAAAACACTTTCCACATGATATCGTGACTAATGTTTATTTTTAGTAAGCAAAAAATAGCAAATGTAACAGCAAATGGCTTATTGCAAGTATTACGGCAGACGAAAACTGTAGACTCTGTTTCAAGATGTTGTCACGTCAAGGACAATCATTTGAAGGAAACCGGTGAAACGCTTCTACACTTTAATAAAGAATAAAGAAACTCATGCCACGACTCTTTCAATCTCTTAACTTCTGAAAAGGAAAGTGTTGAATAAGCAATTCTTTTATGTCGTTAGAAGACTATTATTGAAATTTATTATTATAAAAGAAAGACCTGCAAACATATGATAATGAAATATAATGTATAAAACATGCTATAATGATTGCTGGCTTTGGTAAACCAGATAAAAACCATTGACAGATAAAAACCCCTATTAATTTCATTTTATTTTTCTGTTTGGTTAAATTAAACCGTTACTACATAAAAAAAGTCCGAGTATTTCATGTGTACATACAGTTTTCATGTTGGAAGTGCTGAATTTGAATATTTTGTTAAAAAATGCATTTCATTCGTATGCAATTATTATTTCGCAGTTATTGCATCTTAACTTCTTTTTCTTTTTGCGAAAATGCTGTCGAACGTAATCACGCATTATACCTGCATTCTAGTTGACCATTTCTCAATACAAAAATAATTTCAAAAGACATCAGCTGCAAATCATGTTTTAAGTTCTTATGGGTTAATCAAATATCTGTGAAAAAAACGACAGCTCTTTCATGGAAAGCAATGGCATCCCTAACCCCGATAAATCGACTCGACAAATTAATTGACGACAATGGCATCATAACAAATACCACGATTAAAACGAAATGCCTAAGCACCACCTTTTGAATTTGACCAATTGTGTACAAATGAGAGAAAACTTTGATATTTAATTAATCTAGTGTCAACTACCCATAATTCTCTCGGCAGGATGCCATCTTGGCGGCCATATTGATTACGTATCCAGCAGCGATGGATGAATGGATAGGAGTTCTGTTAACCTGATTGATAGAACAACGTCGTCCCCAATAATGTTAGTTTGACCTCTTGATAAAACAAATTTTGAATAGAAACTTAACGTTGGAACACATGCACGAATAAAGACACATGTATATTCTACGGCTTCTAAAACTGCGACATAATTTTAGGGCAGTATTCACCTACTATTCCAAACACTGATCTTATTTTAGACTTGTGATCTGATCTAGCTGAGACGTTGCGTTTTACGTTTACATTTTACCTCAGAAGACAAACGAAATTATTATTTTTTTTACTAATACACAAGTATAACTCAAGAATAAATAATAATTTGCGAAAAATTAAAGGCCTACATGTACACATGTGGACATAAATTTACGTGAATGAGACCTATTGCTTTCATTGATACTTGTGTATAACGACGAAAAACAGTTCTAAACAAACATTTATACTACGATTCTAAATATAAGAAAAATCATAGGTCTGATATAATAATTAATTTTGACAGCTGAATGGAAAACTAGATTGGCAATTTATCGACGTAAGGCTTATGATTACAGGTTTTGACCAATGACGGCACTATTTGCTTATCCCAAGCGTCTGTAAGGTAAGAGCAATGGCAGGAAAAAGGATAGTTATGTCATAAAAGAAGAGAAAAAATCTTTTATCTTCTATGTTGATGCTTATTAAAATTGTCTCGTCGGCAAAACTCTAGTGAATACAAAAAACGGATGCTTTATTGAGGAATTAATGTGTGTATTTCTTTTTGATTTTATCCTCAAACCATGTTGTAATATCTCTGTCATTACTGAAGATATTTATTTCAAACTTGGCTTGGTTGTTAAGTATCAAAAGAGAAACCCATACAACAGGGGCAAGTAACCATAAAATATTTTTGACACAGTTATGCTCTTTTTTCGACTTAGAATTTTCACCAAGAGTAGCTGCAGTCGAGTGTTGGCAACTGCACGCGACGCTCTTGTTTTAACTATGTTGGGCTTCAAAAAATGCTACCTACCAGTATTTTCAGAACAAAAGTAAATGTGAATTCAAAGTTCGGATTTGACGAATAGCTGTATTTTGACGTCCAAGTGAAGTTTTCGAATCTACTCGAATGGAACGTACCAAGAGCTACAAAAAGAGTTGGATTACAACTACAGTTCTGAACTTGAACCTGGACCCATTTGTCTGTTTCATATGATATTGTAATATCTATTTTGCTTCTAAGAAACACATATAAAATAGGGGTCCATTTTAATCACACTTCCAAAATGTCCTGTCCTGTATAATGCATGGTAAGACAGAATTTTTTGTGGTATCATAGGTAAACCGTGGTTGCATTTTTGTCAGTTTGGATCTTCCAAGAATTCGGGCTACCATTCATGCCGCATATATTTTGAAATATTAAATTTCCAACATTGTTGGACACATTGCGATATGCAGAGGACTTTTTCCGGTTTTTTTTCCAGCAGACCACTAAATGGTAACACTATTGGCAATAAACGAAACTGTTAGGGCAATTAAACCACTTGCCACAATATTTACCTAGTCATGTAGTCATAATTATACTGAAACTGAATTCATGTCTACAAGCTCTATTGTACAAGGCGTTTGTATAAGTCGTCTACTTTAACTTTATTTCATGAGGTAATAAGTTAATACGGGCGGAAAGGCCGCGAAGCGGCCTTGGAGCCCGTCTATAGGTTACACGTATGTGTACCAGTCTACAAAATCGCACTATGCTAGGGAAAAAAAAATTCCGAGAAGTTGCAAAAACGTACAGGGAATACTTCGGCTTTCTATGTGCGGTTACAATGGTAGAGTCCACGTGCAAATTCGTGTCGAAAAAGTGGGGGGGGGGGGGGGGGGCGTAAACATCACTCGGGAAATATCGGCGATTCGGTTTACACATATTGGAAGTGTCTGGGATTTCTTGCATATTCGAATATCTGTCCCCAAATCAATGTAAATTTGCGTCACAACAGTCATTTGTCATTAACAACGGATAGAGAAATTTGTTTTGCCGATTTTAATGAAGTTTTCTGTAAAGTCAATGAACAGAATAGGTACTCGAGAGATTCCGGAGAGCAAATCAAATCTAACCGGTTCAGGTTACGGAAATGGCCGATTGACGAGAGTGTTTACAAACATACCGGTGGATAAGGGATTTCCCAGAGCTTTCCATACACTATTTTTTAGGCGCTTTCAGAGCTCCCCAAACGTATTTAGGATTATTGAAATCGTTTTACTGCTGAACAGATGGCGTCATCATTTCACTGGAAAGAAGTTTTATTCCATAAAGATCTTCCGAGGGCTGAAATTACGAACTTCAACCGAGCGAAATTTGCGAAGCGGACAAACCCCATACCGGCATTGCACTACAGTAGCCCTTGACCTTACATAGGTAAGATAAGAATGTCGGTGTTTTATCTTTTAACTTTCTAAATGTTAATTTTTGCCATCATCCCTTTCAAGAACGATACGCGCCTTCAAACTTGCAAATAAATATCTAAAGGGGTGGGGGGTTGCAGAAGGGAAGCGACTCTACGCAACTAATAACGACCACCATTTTCTTACACGGTATGTATTTTCTTATGTTGTTGCAATAACACGCTAGATTTGTGTAATTTCTGTAAGCAGAAAAAATGTACACGATTATTGCAGTTATTGCACTGTTTGCATAGGTACTGAAGAAAGCCTAGAGTTGATGACGATACTGAAATTGGTTTTCGTGCACCATGAAACACTGCACAGGTCACTAGCATTTTCTCCTTTAGCCACAATGTTTTCATAAGCCTTCTCTCATAGAGTTATTTAAAGTCAGGATTGTGTGGTGAAGGGTTAAGAGTTGGCATCTATACCAATCTGAATGTTGACAAATAAAACATAGTGACAAGTACAGATACTATTTTCTCCTTTGTCACATTGTTTTCAATAGGGAAGCAGAGGTAGGGGAAAAAAAGCTTGAATTTTGTTGAACTCCAAATAATTTTATAACTAGCCCAGGTTGATAAAATGATCTTTTTAGATTTTCAATATCATCCCAAACTTCAATATCTCATGACTGAAAATAGGTCTAGTATGACTTTTTTTAACAGTGTTTTATGCCATTTTCAACATTATTTCAGACATATAATGGCAACAGCTAACACATTGGAATTTAGCATGGTATTAGTTTGTAATTTTAACTATTGATTAGTATGAAAGAGAAGTATGACAGAATTTATGGAATTGTATTTCCATAAAGATACATTCTTGCAGCCAAAGAGACAAAAATGCTGTTGAAAGTTGACAGAGGTAAGAATGGTTCAGAAGTAAGTCATGTAAACATAGATAAAACACCAATATAATTATATTGTTGTAAGGGATGAGGGATTTGTCTTTGATTTAAAACCAGAGATGACAGCAGTCGTTTCTTTGAAGACCGCAAGGAAATGACATGCATTTTCTATCCGACGTAATCTGTGCAACCTTCAAACCATTTGGGACAACATTTAGTATGAAAATACAAGTATAGTTTCAAAAAATAAATATGAAATGGGTTTAAAAAAAAAAATGGCTGAAAAATGAGTGTAGATGAATGTTTGCTCCTTTCCTAGAATCAGATTGGTTCAATTTGAATGCATTTGCATGTGACAAATGTGCCTCAAACAATTGGTTTTGTCATTGAAAGGATAGAAAGAAATTTATTGTCAGCAAATTAATTCAATTTTGACAAATCTCAAATTTTGTCATAAATTGTAGTGAAGAATTTACCATAGAAATGATTTGCAAAGGCCTGTGGGGATGTCACATGATCAATTCTATATGTCGATTATGGGGGATCACAGTTACAGTGACGTCATTTCCTATCTCATGAAGATAGACAGATTTCACGACTGCAAAATGATTGGCCCCTTATTCAACCTTTGAAGGGCAACACTCAGATTGAATTGCTAATGCAGACAGTTCAAAATGAGCAGTTTTATCTTGAATCCACAATTTGCTTCTTTGCCAAATATTATGAAAAACAGCTTTGAAATCACAGTATATGCAGCTTTAGTTCAGACTTAGAATATCCATTTCATTTGTTTAGCACTATCAGTGTTCCACAAGTAATTCCCACTTGCAGCAGAAAATTTAAATACTAGTATGCACTGAGCTGCTAGGTTTTGGCATTACATGACGTATTTCTTATACTTTACCATAGTATTTTAACCATGCTGTCTGAAAAGGGGGCTTAATGCATCTGCAAAAAGTATCGACCGAGGTCAGCCTACACAGTCTGTGCAGACCGTGCAGGCTGACCTGGGTTGAAACGTTTTGCTATTAGTCTATTTTCAGCATATCAACGGACCATTCTGCCATCTGATTTATTCAGTTGTTAGACAAAATTGGTTTTATGGATCCATAATTATGATATGACTTTTTGGTAAAAGGGATCACAGAGAAGCATTAATCCTTCATCAAACAATCCCTGGTTTTAATGACCCTGGGAAAGAAAGTCTTTGAAGACATTGTAGGTAAAGGAGAATCGCTTGTTACAATTAATTTCTCCATTACCACAACATTTTTTACACTATCAGAGAACTTTAGCTCATTGGTATCATTTTTAAATTTGTCATCTAAAGATGCTTTCAACTTGGATATGTGCAAATCTTTTCACTTGGGACAGTGTTTCTTTTGCCAGAACGACACGTAAAATTTATTACAAACTATGCCTTGAAAAAATGTTCCTCAGACATTTTTATTTAGAAAATCCAGTCTTACTGGAATTTTCTTTGACCAAAGTAAAAAGAAAAATAAAGGTGAAGAAATCTTTATCTCTGGAAATAGAATATTGCCACGTCACTTATGTGAAATATCTAATGAGATATATGTATACCAGAAAAACTTTAATTTTTTTTTCTGTAAGCAGGTAAACATAAGGAAAAGCTCACAGACAACCACAAGCTTTACACAATTACATGCTGCTTCTCTAATATTTCAATATTTTTATTTCTTTCAGGTGCTTGCATAAAATTACAAGTTTGTAGCATTAAGGAGGCCAGAAAAGAGCTAGAGAAGTATTGGTAGCTAGATAAAGAAACAGTCAACTACCAGAGAGTTTGAGCAGTGAAAGTGATATGGACTAATTAGCCACTAACCATACCATTAGTGCTGATACTGACAGCTTGAATTGGACCTTCTTTTAGAACCCTAATCAAAACTGTATGATAAAAGGCGCATTTGCTTGAATATACATTAAAAAGAACACACTGTAGTCCCTTTTCTCAAAAATACTTTTGTTAGCTGTGTTGCAAATCAATCTTGCAAGATGCTTCATTTCACAATTATAGCTTAACTATTTACCATATGAAAAATTATAGTCTTGTTCAAATTGAAACCAATTGCAAACATCAAAATGAATTAAACTCAACAACTGGAATTTGTTTCGGGAAGGACAGAGAACATTGTAAGAAAAGGAGAAAATGCTGGTTACCAGCATTTTCTTCTTTTCCCACAATGTTTTCAAGAGCCTTCTTCCTTAGGGATTTTGCTAAAGGGTTAATAGACTTCAGCAGTAGAACATGGTAAAAATGCTGCAAAAGGAGGTACATATAATGTATTTGTCAAAAGCAACTGCTCCTTTTCAAACGTTTATGCAAATAGAATCATTGCAGATTATTTCTCACATGTGCTAAAAAATCTAGTTTGTGATGCATCTTAGCCCATTGTGAGTGGTAGCTCTGTATTTCACCTGTACAGTGTGTACAGTAATGAGTTAAACTGTAGTAACTAGAAACGAATTGGTCTGCATAATTCTATGTATTATTTAAGAACAAAAAATTGCAATCTATGAAAGAAAAAGAAAGTTGGCTAATAAATTTTTATCTTAAACATATCTTATTACTTTTTCAACCTTGCCCTTACCTGTTTGACTCGAAGTCCCATGTTGGCACAACCCTGAAGGTATCTGAAAACATTGTGTCATGGTTCAAAAGTAAATTACTTTAGAAGGCACATAGACATGGATGGTTAAAAAGACAAATTTACAATATTGCAATCATGTGAATCTAAAACCAAAAGGATTTGTCATAACCCAAATACAGTTTTACATGGTCACAACTACTCATGTATCAAAAACAGAAAATTACCATGAGTGGTGCATTTAATTTCTGTTCTCCAGACCTTCTCAATTTGATTTAGTCCAAAATTTTGTTGTTTGGGAAAGGGTTAAACTGTGCTTTTCCTTTTCCAACAATGTTTTCTACTGCATCAATATCAAGTTATTGGAGCCACTTAACTGTTAATGCTTTCGGTTTTGACCAGTCTAACATTTAGTTATTTTGTAAAAGGTTAGTGCGGAGTTTTTTTTTTCATTAGTAAATGAATTGTAAAGCAGCAGGGGTTTGAAGTACCATAAGATATCATAGTGATCTATACAAAATAATTGTTTTTGAATAATGTAAACATAAATCCCATGCGAATTGATTTCATTTTGCAAAATGGAAGTTGTTTTCAGTTTGCAACATGGAAATTTTTTGGCAGTATGATCATGATTTGTAACATTTTAGCGTTACTAGTTTCAAGTCATTGTAACATATATATTTTTGTGATACAGTATTTGAATTTTAAAAATTGCTGTTAAAGTGTAGAATCTAAAAAGGTAATTTTGCTTTGCCTTTCCGCCCGTATTTAGGCTTTGCCTATTTTCATATTAGTATCTTTAAAGCACACGGACAGGTTACGTGGATTAACATTTTGGCAAGCTATCGGCAGTATCTTGAGTAAGAGAAAAGAAGGCATAAAGATATTCTTGAATTATTCTTCCATTTGCAGCAATATTTCATTTACCGTGTTTGCGACACTTGATAGGTTCCCATCTGTATAAATACCATTGAAAAAATATTCAGAGAGGATATGAAATAAAATTTTGCGATGTTCACATATAAATGAGAGACTGTTATTTTCCCTAAATTCGCATTTTTCATTTCACGCAGAAAATATGATTTGATATTTCCTAAGACTTTAAAGATGTTTTAACTTTTGTCTAAAATTTTACAAAATTCATAATAAAAAACCACCATGGCAATTCAAGTTTATATACAGAGGCTGGAGCTTCTCTTTTTTCTTTACCCTTTTCACTTCGACCATTAGAACATAAAATTTTGCTGACATCAACAGATAACAAGTAGTGAGTGTGAAATAATATTTGTCGAACAAAACGAATTTTTTAATGACAGCATTTGGAAGTTCTAGGCAAGTATTCACCGATCGCCCTTTCCCATGGATAACCGCAACAATGTAACCTCCGATAGGGGACAGAGTTTGTTCATGATGATAGCCTATAAAACCCAGTGTAACATGTCAGGGTTTGTGATGTCAAGCTAGCACACAATAATAGCTCCAAGATCGTGACCCATGACCCCTGAGTACATCAGGTGCTGGGGGTTTTTAAGGTTTACGTCTAAACATTGCGTTCATTGGCACAGCTAATTAAATAACTATCATTGTCAACATTACTGGATCAGACCCTTTTGTCACCGGTAATTTTCTCAAGAAACAGTCTATAAAGTAAAAAGTTGCTCCATGAAAAGACAAAAATCAAATACAAAATATCTAAAAGTAGCTAAATTGCCAATGGACTAAATCTTGGGATTTTATGTTACTTAAAATGAAAATGATTTTATCGTTTTTTTTTTGTTTTCATTTTCTTTTCTCTTTATTTTTATTCATTTTACTGAAAATACCTACAGTACAGATCTTCAATATAATAGAACAGTTTTGATTCTACTCCTGCAAAGTTAACCATATATTAACACCTTCTGAACTAGCTATACTGTTTTTGTGAGGTTCTGCAGAAAGTATAAAGCGGACAATCCCAAAAGTCTATATAAAAAATGTTTATACATGTATAGCTAAACCTAGTTGAGGAGAGCAGAGTATTCCTTATTGTCTCCTATATAGAAGAGACGTGTACATACATGTATATTTATACAAACACGAACAATAATAGAGAAATTAATAAAATAGATAAAACGAACAAACTAAGCACATATAGAGTCTATATACAAACTAAGGCATGTTAGCCGTCCATCTGTACAACAAAAATTGTCGATAAACATATCTTCTAGAAGATGGTCCGACTCTCCTTAGATATATATAAAGACAAAGTCTGCAGCTAATCTGTGCAAAAATTTCAAGCCATTTGAAACAGTCTGCTCTCTCTTCCTTAGTAAAGTGTAATGCCAGGCGACCAGACAACAACTGCAGAATTTGTTAGTGTCAGGTTAAAATAATCATTTTTGTAAAGTTAGCCTCTCCTGCAAAGGGATGTAGTTCTTCACACATTTGTCGCCTTTTACATTTCATGAATCTAGAGAGAATTAAGTGAGTCTCTTCGGGGAAACCGTAGTTTATTCCTCGGACTTTGCATAGATAACACCATGTGTGTTGTGACCACTATCATATAGGAAGAGAGCAACTCAAGATTCAGTCTGCAAGTCTTAACGGTCTTATCTTGTATGTTTTCTGCCGTTGTCTAATAGTCTAGTCTTTGAAATGTCCTCCGAAAATTCACGTCATTGTTCCTAGACAATAATTTTACTCATTTTATATACTCATTTTATATAGTATCATACCATTATGTATTTTATACATTCTACTTATAATCAGCGAGAAGGAAGTTGCATTCTTTAGTGTAATTTTAAAGTTAAACATGGATTTCATATGAGCCGTGCTGTGTGAAAAGGCGGTTTAATGCATATCCGTGATGCATTATACTAAAAAAAAAAGGAAAAACTCCCCACACAGTTATGGATCCATAAAATCAAGTTTGTCTTACAACCGACTAAATCCTGAGGTAGATTGGTTCTTTTACATATAAAAGATTGACCGATAGCAAAAAGTATCGGCTCAGGTCAGCCTGCGCGGGCTGCGCAGGCTGACATGAGTTGATACTTTTTGCAGATGCATTAAACCCGTTTTACACAGAGCACGGCTCACGTACATTTTTACGCTGGTTCAAGACCTCAGAATAGAGGTTTGTACAGAAGATGGTGAAATGTAGCCCTGCAATAACTGTCAGCTTCATTCTATAAAATGTCCCATAATTTTACTCACGCTTCAGTATCATACAAAATAATTGCAAGGAATTAGAGCCTATGAAACTTTTACGATAAGATACATAATTAGTGGTTTTGTGGAAGTGTAGGAACTATGAAAACTCGTTGGTTTCGTACCTTAGGTACCTTCTGTCTTGTAGAAATGGTTTTTCTACAATACCCCTGTTCGTTAAAGGCCCAATAGCGGCCAAAAACACAATGCAGGTGTTAAAATGCATTTAAACTTGAATCATACCATTTAAAAGTATGGAAAATATAGTGAAGATGACAAACTGTTACAGAGTGGTCGGCCCAAGTGTTAGTCTCTGGCAGAAAAATGAATTTCACAATCAGGCAAAAAGTAAACAAAATATAGAGTGAACTGGCAACTTTTATCTAGTTTTGAAGTAAATTGTTCTGCCATCGACTAACACTTGAACCGACTGTACAATAAAATATTGTAATTTTCACAATAATTTCCATACTTTTTAATGGCATGATTTTAGATTTAAATGTTTTAACAGTCGCTTTGTTTACTTTTGGCAGCTATTGACACTTTAAAGATTAATGACAGTTGGTGAAAAAAAAAAAGACTTTCTAGAAAAGAATGCTTCACTATAATTTCATCAGAGAAAATATAGTTTTCATATCTGCAACGATAATTACTGGTAATCAATTTGTTATAAAAGAGATTCCATTTGCAAGCTATTTAAATTCTTTTGCAAGAGAGATTTATGAAAACGTAATCTAGAGTAAAACCAAAAGGTTATTGAAAGAAACTTAGGCTTGAAATAAAAGCACCACAAAAATATGAGAGCGAAAAAAAGTCTCGTTCACAAGTTTGTAAGTCTAAATAGTAGTGCCTGTTCATGAGAGAGAGAGAGAGAGAGAGAGAGAGAGAGAGAGAGAGAGAGAGAGAGAGAGAGAGAGAGAGAGAGAGAGAGAGAGAGAGAGGGAGGGGTTTAACTATTAACTGAGTATCATTTTCTCATTAAAATATGTGAAATCAGTACAAAAAAGATCTATGTAACAAAAAACGGGTCCATAAAAAAAAAAGCAAAAAAAAAAAAACCCTAGAACGATTAAGACCATCTTTCAATCTGTATCAAATATGCTAACTAGACCCAAACGGAGAGGAAAGGCGATCTGGAGTTCGCATTATCCCTGGAATGTTAAATACAGGACAGGTACGAAACAGGAGAATGACGAATGTACTCGTTTTTATGATTTATTCGTCTCGGGTAACTTCGTACCCCGCTATTTATCTCCACGGAACAGCAGTAAAAGCGCTGAAGTAGCTCGGAGAGGGGAGACAGTGTATCAGTGATAGAGGGATTGGGTGTTTCTTTCTTTACTTTGACAATAGCACCGTTTTATAGAATACACGAATAATTATACGAAGCTTTGTCTATTTCAAAATTCGGCTCATCAAAATTTTAGTGTTTTTCTTCCCCACCAAGTCTTCACTATTACAAACAACAAGAAAGTTTTTGCGGGATGACAGATCAAGATCAGAACACATAAATTCTGTATTTGGAACTACATTATTTTATAATGATCTGTTATAAGACATTAACATCTGATGTTGACTTGAATTCATGTTTAGCCTGCTTCGGAAAAAAAAAACGGATTTGTACGATGAAATATCCTCTATTTTTTGTCTTTTGTAATAATTTTACGTTGGTCTAAAATTCAATTACTTTCAATAACAAGCTAACTGTCAGGAATACCAAACTATTAAAAATCAAACAATTTTTTTCAATTGTATGTTGAGAAATCGGATTGTGGACGATATCAAAAATCTGGAACATCAGCAGAGGTTACAAACTGTTATTGGCATTATTTCTACCCATCATTCTAACAGTAAATTGCAAATCTGAATTTCAAAACTAGTCTCATACTTCGCGAAGACAGAACGTCGCGACCAATCATACGGCTTCTTTTAAAGTTTAGTAGAAGAACAATATGGTAGGTGGATACAGCTTCAGAAGCCGAGATACGTGAGTGAGTGTTTGCCATAGTGGGGGGGGGGGTGTTTCATCAAATTCTACATCATCATTATTTCCTCCCTAAGAGCTACAATGTGGGTTTTCAACGAGAAATTTCTAACGAGTACCACAACTTAGGTTGCAGTTTAAAAACAAGAGATTTATAACTTTTTGAAATTCTATTATCCGCACATACCAGCATTTTCGTCTTATCCAAAATGTTATCAAAAGGCTTCTTCTTCAGGGTCGTTTAAACTCATGATTGCGTAGTAAAGGGTTAATTAAAAAAAAACAGCTGCCTTATTAACCAACCATACTACAATAAATAAGTCCAAGACTATTTTGTCTGATCTAGTTAAGGACATGTTGAAATATTGACTTAGTGTAGAGATGTCGACCGGTCAGGCACCATTTAGGCGTTTACATATAAGTTATGCTCTGTGAAAAGGGAGTTTAATGCATATGCAAAAAAGTTTCGGTTAGCGCAGTCTGATCTGGGTCGACGCTTGTTGCCATTGGTCCATTTTCTGAATGTTAAAGGACCATTCTACCTCATGATTCATTAGGTTGTCAGACAAAAGAGATTTTATGGATCCATGATTATATGATAAAACTTGCTTGGTATAATGCATTACGAAGATGCATTAAACCCTTTTTTATATGAGCGTAGCTCATATACTTTAATTCCAAGCATATATTCTAAACCACTGACTGTTGTTCTTCATATTTAAATACATGTACCATGGAGTTTAAACCTTTCCTCACTAATAAATATACAGATCTTTTTATGATTTAAAAAACCCCAACAATTTCAATGCAAATAAAGAGACTTTTCCGTCCTAATACAGTGTAGATAAAAAATCCAACTGCACATTCTGTGCCATCTTATCTTGATCGACACCTTTAATCGCTTTTCGCTGCGAAAAGTTAACATACGTTTTTTCAACACATTTCTATAACCGCCCCCCCCCCCACTACCTTTCTTAGTACTTTTACATCCAGTTTACAAGATTAAGCAATCAAGCAATCATATATACTCTGTAAAAAAAGTTTAGCAACACTTGTAGTTTACAGCTAAATACTTAACTGCAAATGAAACATGGTTACAAAACATGGTACAAAATTAGGTTTAGCGTATAAACAATCATTGATTTGGAAACCTGTGGGCTAGGCTAATCAACCCATTGCGAACGCATTAAATCTATATGTACAAATGAAATTTCAAAACATGGCAAAATTGTTGCTAAACTTTTTTTACTATGTATATATCGGCTGTTTGTGAAACTTAGGAATGAATGTCGATAAAGGTGAGAGACCCACTATTGACCTGTCGTTCCAATTATTCGCTGCTATCCGAGGAAGAAATTTGTGTTGGAAAACGAACTTAATCAGATTTGGCGGTTTTACATCGCGCCCTAAGAGACACTGCTAACCACCCATTCTGAAGAGGTCTTAGTATAATTCTCCAGAAGTTTCCAAATTTTAAAATCACGTTACGTATTACTTTCAAAATTTAGAAAATGTCGAATGGTTGATGAATGCGGACCCAGGAGTTAAATAGATCCACTCTCAATTCTAGATTTTGTTTACATTTCAGAACCAATAATCTAAGACATGTTAGTCTTGAAATGTAGAACTAGAGTCCAATTTAACCTTTATTCTGCTAAATAACTAAATTGGAACTTTCAAACTGATAGTAAAACACTAAATTCTGCTATTTCAAAAGCATTTTATGGAGAAAACATATCTCCTCACCGGACAGTGTAGATCCAAGATCAGACTGCACGTTCTGTGCAGTCTGATCTTGATCTAAACTGTCCGCAAAAGGTCCTCGAGTCGCATTTAGCAGCCTAAAGGTTAAGATAGTCTGCAAAATTGGGAGCTTTCGTACAACCTCTTTTAATTCAAGGTTACTATTAAAAATATCAGAACTAAAACAGATAAAAACAGGAATAAGAGACATTTCTTTAGATTATTGTTTTGATGACTTTCATGGGGAACGTTGTAGGTAAAGAGATATGAACCATTTTCTCCTTTTCCAACAATATGTATATGTAAATATGTTTTTCCAACAATATGTATATGTAAGTCTGTTTTTCCAACAATATGTATATGTGAATCTGTTTTTCCAACAATATCTATATGTAAATCTGTTTTTCCAACAATATGTATATGTAAATATGAAAGACGTAAAAAGTCATAATGGAATAGTAATGTTAAAAAAAATGAGCTGTGTTCTGTGAAAAGGGGGCTTAATGTATCGGCGAAAAGTATATCAACCCAGGTCAGCCTGCGCAGGCTGACCTGGGCCGAAACTTTTCGCTATTGGTCAATTTTCTGTATGTCCAAGGACCAGTTTACCTCATGATTGAGTCGGTTGTTGGACAAAATTGATTTCATAGAAATAATTTTCTTATATTTGAAATGTTTGAATACCAAAATTAACCTCTGTAAAGAGGAAACAAAAGAAAAAATAATAATAATAGTAATGACCATGTGATGGCTTGCTCGGTATCATGCATTATGGAGATGCATTAAACCCCCTTTTGCCAGAGCATGGCTGAAACACAGTTGCATTTTTTTTACAATGGTTTGAACTTTTTACCGAAAGTTCCCCCAGTATAAACATTTTGTTGGCTCCCAAATAAAAGTTTACGATATGACACCATGATAGCCGATCGAGACACCGTAAAATGCACATCTCTATTTAAGTGCACAGCATGCCGGGTAATCAATATGGCCGTCAAAATGGCTTCCCTCTGTGATATTTAACAGCGTTTGACACTTGACTAATTAAATCTCGAACGTATTCCTCTCTATAAACAAACGGTGACAGTATAGAAGTGTTTATAATGGACAATACTTGTAAACTGCGTCTCATCTGATGCAAAGTTAAAATTTTTAGAGATCTGGCCTCAAAGTAAACCGAGGGCAAAGATCGGATTTTTATGCTTTACTTGAATATTGGCTTTTTAGAAGCCTCTCCCCTTAACATTTTTTTTTTCAGCATGATTTTTCAATACAGCTAGATTTGTAAATTCAGACACTGATATGTTCAATAGTGATGACATGTGTGTCCAAAATTGGCTTCGTTATTAATTATTTCATTATTGTTTTTTTTTTAATTTTATTACTGGGTAACAATTTCTGATACTTAGAACGATAACTCTAAATGATTTCTTCATAGAAAGCAAAACCAGTGCTTGCGTCATGGTCTAGGTAGTTTCAAAAGTTCACCCATCTCATCACGGCATTCGAACCCGGAAGCTTCGATATAAGGGGGCCGACGCTGTGCCACTGTCCCATAAACCACTTTCCCCCGCATCTTTATTGGAATTGTAATAAATGTTCATGTGATGATTAGAGATAAAAGTGATGTTTTGCAGGGAAGAAATCCAAGTTACGCCAATATTCATTATCTAAGCTTGACAGCCTTATAAAGAATCTTCACTAGCGGTTTCTCCATTTGCCGCAATTCTTTCACCTCTTTGCAAGCATTAGAACTTTTTTACCTACGTTGTACAATAGCGGTTTCCTGAAAGCAGAGGAAAGTCATTGGTTTATTCAATGTTTCATATATAATTATCAGAGAATTACAAACTGAAGACGTTTGAAGAATAAGTTTGATGGTTTCTCAGGAATATGTTAGAGACAACAAGAAATCTCGCAAACAAATGCAAACTGATCTTAGATATTAATTGTTCGATACATTGAAATCTTCCCAGCAAAAAGAACTTCGAAATAGCAATATTTGAGCAAAATTTATCATTTTATTTTAGCCGACCTAGGAATGATGCTAGCGATACCTAATTTCAAGCTTTTGTACGTTCACGACTAAGCTTGGCTTAGTTCTAAATGATATAGTATAACTTTTAGAATTAAATGGTTTAGGTACAGAAGAGAGCAGACTGGTATCATGCCACACAGACCTGCAGTCTCATCTGGGGGTACTTTAATGTAAAAATTCATCCGCGAGATCGGGCCAAGCAATGTATACGTTGAAAACTTCCACTGCCTAACCAAATTCAGCTTTTTTCCATGGTTATAAATACAAACTGATTGTAAATGCAAGGAAATTTCAGTCACAGCTTAGTTTAAGAAATTGATGGTGTAGATCCAAGATCAAACCCGCCTCGCCCACAAAAATGTGTAAGTCGACTCAACAGTGCAAGAGTTGATACCCAGTCCCAAAGCACCAGCAATAACACGGGTAACTTGTATGAATTTATTACGAAAATATCTGGTACGCTGAGGGTACAAGTACCGACTCACTTCGTCCCCAATGTAATTCGACCCTGGGAATAAAACTCCCACAAAGCACGTGTGAAATAAACTCCCTTGTGTATGGATATAATTTAGAAGCCCATACAGGGTACCCAACTATTGTTCTTTTACTCTCAATATTGCTGCAGTTGGAACCGATACCTTGATAAAGAAACAAATATCGGCCGCGTCATCTTGGTTCCGACCCTAACTCTTTACCAAGCGACAAAATTTTAGACCGGTTCAAGTTGAAGGCATGTGAAGACAACATGGTAAAAGCGGCATGAATAATGGGGTTTGTTGTGAAAGGTTAGAAAACATTGCGGCAAAAGGAGAAAATGCTGTTACCAGCATTTTCTCCTTTTCTCACAATGGTTTCGAAAGATTTTTTTTTACTTACGCCGTTAAAACTCGTGTTTGTATGATAAAGGGTCAATGAACCTTTTTCTCTTGGATTGTGTGTTTGACGTTTACTCCTTTTCCAACAGTATTCTACTTGTAGAAAAAATCGACCAATACACATATCGCCACCTCTCTGTTGATAGTTTTACCGTAACTCTGCATAACATTGCTAGGAAGCCTGCTTTCCTACGTTAACTAAGTCTGAACACCATTCAGCTGTGAGACAGGAATGAAACCTATAATAATAATTATTATTATTATTATATCTTAATTTTGTGAAGGTTAAAACATTAAGCCATATTTCAAAGTTTCTTTTACAATGTTACCTTCAAAATGAGTGGAACAACAACAACAATAATAATAATACTAAATGGTGATATTGATGACTGATGATACTGATGACTGAGGTGTTTGAAAATGAAGTTGATGAATTAATGGCAATGATGGTGGAATCTGAGTCCTTATCATTATCTATTGGACTGTCATCAGCCCACGACAAGCGTGTGGACGAGCTAGGATTCGAACTCGCATCTCTGGAAAACGAGCACCATACATTATCGATCGAGGTACCAGGCTAAACAGGAATGAATTAATATCGCAATTAAGACCCGTTTACACATTCACGATTTTCTCTACGATTCACCACGATTCACCCAGATTTCTCATGGTCAGAAAAATCGGGATGGATCGGGATGAATCGTGGCGAAAAGTAGAAATATTCAGTGTCACTACGATTCCAGTAAGAATGTCCACGATATTAGTACGGTGTCTGTAAGGTATCGCTACGAATCAATGACGATTCATGACGGCAACGCTACGGTCAATGAGGATTGACCACGGTGGCACAACGAATGCTCACGGTGCTTGTACGGTTCGATACGGTACTAGTACGATTCACGGCGGTAGCGACACGAGCTCCCACGACTGACCACGATTTAACGGTTTTCACGTGACAAGTTCTCAAAGTATGACATCAGAAAATCATTATCTCCTCAACTGTTGACGAGGTCAGACATGCCACCAAGAAAGAAGGCAACTGCGGCCAAGGGAAAAAAGTCACCTGACCCACCGGCAAGGGTTAGTCCTGACCCTCCGGCGAGGCTCAGTCTTGCCTCAAGCCCAGTTGCCCAGTCTCTGTACATAATCCATGATGTGTATACTTCTGATTCGCTCTTCAAAATGATTCCTTCAATGCAGCCCTGTGAATTATATGCAAGAATTGTAGCGAAACGGCTCAAAATCGTGGTAAGTCGGCTAGATTCGTACGTAACCGTGATGTATCGTACTCAAACCGTGATTGATCGTCTTCCTACCGGCCTTGGTCGTGGCCAATCGTGGAGCTCCGTAGCGAAACCGTGGATGATTCGTAGGACAACCGTACACAATTCGTGGTGAATCGTGAGAATTCGTGGTGTCAAAGATTCCACGACTGGCTACGATCTCTCACGAATAGCCGCGAATATAGCTACGGTGTCAGTACGAATAAGCACGATTCCGCTACGGTTGCTCTACGAATTAGGCCACGCCCAATAACCACCACGATTCGCCACGAATGTTTTAAACAGTTTAAAACTTCGGTAGCGCTACCGTGGAGTTTCCCGAATCATCACGATTCATCAAGATTCACCACGATTCACCACGGTTCTACTACGAATCACCACGGTACACGACGATTTTACAAATCGTGGCGAATCGTAGCGGCACCGTAGCCAAAAATCGTGAATGTGTAAACAGGCCTTTAAGCAACGGGCTCAGATTCGAGTTCACAAACCTTGATTAGTACGTGACTGGTATGTTACTTTCTGGCTCAGCCGGGTTCGGCTACCTGTAATGAAGAATAAAAAAGAATGTAATGAAATAATTTCTTGAGTCATTTTAGGTTCATTTTTTCATGCATAGGCGTCATATTTTTAAAGAGTGAATTAGGAAATGATGTAGGACCGGTCTATTACGTAATTAAATGTATTTTTCAGTGGAATATGTTGAACAAAGAGCACAGGACGACTGAAAGCATGTCTTATCGTTCTACCTCTGTGTTTTACTCGTTTTACCTCCCTGTGTATTTCATCAAACCACTTTTAGAATAAAATGTGATAGAAGGAGAAATTTTTCGCAACGAACAATAATAAAAAAATCTCTTTCCAGCTATTACAATACCACAATATCACGTTGTTTTAAAGACAAAAACCACCATTTTTTTCAACTCAGAAAGACCCTGGGGAATCCCGGGGTCAAATAACCTATTGCCCGGATGATACCGGGTCGTGATCGCTTCCGTCATCTATCAAATGTCACATCCCGTCTTTCTTCAACTTCGACCCATTATGTCACTTGCCCTTTTTTCTCCTAACGCTTACAGTGAAAAAGCAAAGCAGTTGCTTTTACTGCCAGTCTTGAAAAAAGTATAATAGCACAAAAAAAAAAAATATTGATGATAATGAATAATTGCTCCGTTTCCAAGATGTTCCAACTTGTGTTTATATATTCATTCATTTGAATTCGCACGAGGAATTAGGCAAAATGTTTCCTCCTGCTTCAGTTTTTTTTACCAAAAAAAAATTATGCTGACATCCTTTATTTTACATGGATATTATTCAAAGCGGTTCCAAAATGTTTTGTCTTTCGTAATATAGATCTAGCGTTTGTTGAAAAATTATCATACTCGCGTTTGTATCAAAGTATCAGTACAATCATACAGGCAGAATCTCGCTAAGGTAACATTTTTATTTTTTTTTTTATTTACTTTTGGTAACTGAATCTGTCGTTGTCACGTATTTTCAAACCGATGACAAAATATGCATATTTTTATGTATATAGGATGTATTGTATAATATCAACATTGTGTCAGTCTTATTCTATATGAAAAAACATTATGGAAAAAAGTTGAAGATATTCAAGATGAGCAGTTTCACCAATTATAACAGTGTTTGAAAAATCAAAGCATTGGGTATATATGAGCAAAAAAAGTAACATTTTGTTTCCTTTCCATTATGTTATTTAAAAACCCTCCTCCGTAAGATCGTGAAAACGTTGGATCGTTTAGCAACATGCTTTAGCCCTATTCCACACAGTCCCAAGTTTTACCAACATTGAGGAAGAAGACTTTTGAAAACATTGTGGGAAAAGGAGAAAATCAGTCTTTAGCCCTATTCCACACAGTCCCAAGTTTTACCAACATTGAGGAAGAAGACTTTTGAAAACATTGTGGGAAAAGGAGAAAATCAGTCTTTAACCACATTGTTGTCTACTCTTTTAAACCTCAGGCTGCTAAGGGCGACTCACTAACCTTTAGCGGACAGTGTGCATCAAGATCAGACTGCACAGAACGTGCAGTCTGATCTTGGATCCACACTGTCCGATAATTAGATGTTTTTCTCCAAAGAAATAAGTTAGAAATAGCATTATGTAGGATTTTACTATCGGCTTGAAAGTATCGTTTCGATTATTTAGCTGGATTAGGGTTAAAAAAATAATTGATTGAGCCACATTTAATGTGTTATCTGCACATGGCTTCAGTTAAGGCAAGTCTAAAGTTTGACGTTTAGTTAAGGGTGTAATAGTTTCTACTGTAACAGCGACCCATTCAATTTTTATTCTCTCAAATTGTTCAGAGAACGAAGGAGTCGACAGTTTCTGGGTTTGTTTAGAGAGAGGAACGCCATTGATCTAAATGTTACTCGGATGCGCAGATCTCTGCACGTCGCCATTTTGAACGTCATTTTGTGTTCTCGGCATGCTGTGCAAACTAATGAAATGTTGTTCTGCCCTAAGATACGACATTTCTAACCCTTTACCGAACTCCCCAATGTTGTCACTACCCTGTATAAGAGGCCTTTTGAAAACATTGTTGGAAAAGGCAAAGCGGCTGCCAGCTAGTGTTCCACCCTTCAAAAGGTAAATTCTATTATTTGAGATCCATCTATTTTGGCGTCTGCAGATGCTGCGAAATTGGACTAGTCTACAATTTTGTCGCCTGGTGAAAAGTTAATTTTATAAACTTGGACTTTGACCCTAACAATGAATGGAATGACCCTTTCACTTCCGGGGAGAAATTATTTCAGTTAAAGTTTGCAAAAATCTTTAATATGTAGAAATTCTAACAGTAATGCCTTACTAATATTGGAAATAGTTGTAATCCCGCAAAAGACCATTTTTTGCCCTTCTACATTAAACGTTTCAGGAGACATTTTAAATGTTGCTCAAAAGAAATAGCTTGAAAAGAACAGAAGACACTGTCTGAAAGGGAGAAAATGCTGGTAACCGGCTTTTTCCCATTCTGTTTTTGAAAGCCTTTGATTCGAGCGGTCAAACACGGAGTAACTTGATAAAGGGTTCAGAATGCAGAATGTGGTCAGTGTATATATTTATTTTCGCGAAATTATAGTTGTCACAGTCAAACTCAAAACTTGATTTGGACATTATACTGAAAATCGACCGTTTTATTTATTGATTTTTACCCAGCTTATGAGGGAAATAGGTTTGATGTAGAAGATGAATTACACTATCGTGTTACATGTTGTACACTGTTTTCCCATCCATTTCGATTTTCACGACACTTGCATTGTTACATTTCAGTCACAAAAAATTGTTTAACTAAATCAGTGTGACACAATGATAACCCCTCAATTGCTAAAATAACTAGTCTACATATATTTATTATTCTTTTTGTAAGAAAAATGGGTCGGGCTTAAAATTCTTACTATTTAGATAAGCCCCTACCGAACCCCATCCCTTTAAATTATTTCAACTTATGAATAAACAAAAATCTCTTCCAAATGATAAAATAAAAATACTGCGATTTAAAGCTTTTTTGTAAGCTCAACGTATCGGTCAAGCAAAGAGCAAAGGTCAGAGTGCATGTCGTATGCAGTTTGATCTCGAACTGCACTGTTCGATAAAGGCATTAAGTCGTGCCTTAGAGTCGAAATAAAGCTGGTAGATTTTCAATATGGTGCTTCGTTCCTGTCATGCTGTGGGCAACATAAAGTTATTTTGCCGACAATACAGATCAATGACCAGACAGCCTGTTTTGTGCAGCCTGACTGATCTACACATGCTGACATTAGCAGTCAGTTACTGTTGCTACACCACTAGTTTCTTAAAGGCGCCAACTTAACCAGCCGATACTTCTGATTGGGCGATATATTCTGTTTGCCTCATGTTTGAACAAATACACATATCTTTTTTATCGGGCCCTTTAAAGTCATGTTTTAATGATATATATCGATAGAAAAAAGTGAGGCATCGGCTCCGATTGTTCACAAAAATCTGCTTATTGAAAAAAAGCAACACATCACAGTAAGATATATCTGCAATATTAAAGAAGGAATAATGACTAATTTTGATAAGATAAAAGGAAATTATAAAAACAATTAAGGTAAGAACCCTAACAGCCGCCTTTTTGTTCTTCTAACCAGTGAGGTGACCATAAAAATGCAATTAATCATTATTAAACGTTCTATGCGTGTGTTCAACCCGATTGGCACTCCATCGTTGTCCCATAATAACATTATTAGTATCTATTTCCTTCGTAGCCGGCTTCAGAACAGTTGCTTCATACAAACAGAATTATAGACGTACCGTTGACCTATTTCAGAACTGTACATGCATTGAAGTAAAGATAAATGTACATGCTTTGCATATCTTCGATCTACTCATGCGATGTGATATTCTTTCAGTACCATTCGTTCAGAAAAGCGATCTCTATCAGTTGAAATCGGTTTATGTCTTCCTGTTGAACGTTTTACTTCCTTACTTTGTGAAATAAACATCTAACAGCACAAACCTGTCATGTCCACTAGTCGTTGTTTTTCCTGGTTTAATACTATTTTAAGACATTGCTCTGTTTTATGTAAACAGTTCACCGATTAGACATGAACTCTTATGTTCTATTGCGTGCAATTTTCTCAACCTTTGTTGTTTATTTCTTCTAAGACTTTGGTGTCCATTTCATGTAGCTCAAACTATCTTGTTTTCAATTATTTCGTCCTTCAAGAACTTACGGAAAACACTGCAGGAAAGTACGAATTAGTGTAGAAAGTAACCACTAACAATAGGCATATTTTCCCTCGTACAGAGATGTTTTGGCAGTCGCTGACAGTCTCTGAAGTTTGTTAGCTCATCATTCTAAGTTCTTTTAGGTACGTTCTCGTACGTCATTGTTCAGTGCATCAAACAATTTTGCACATCACATTATTTTTTTTTCGACGTGTGCCAACGGACAACCGATACTTAACGAGTTCAATGCGCACTATTTATTAGTTCGCAGTACGTATGACAACCGTTCGTTACCTCGACGGTGACATTCGTTTAACTAAATTCTCTAACGAATTTTAACGTATTACTGAAGAATAAATATCGGCCGCTCAAAATTCTTCGTACCAAATGATTCAGAGCGCACGCATAGAGCACACACAACACGTCGCCGTTGGCCCAGGGGCTCGTTGACATTCGCTGATATACGTTTTGCATTTGCACAGTTTCGCTAATATTTCTTTACTAAAACATTATGAATTCGTTCTGGTATCGATAGTGCCAATTCGCCTTATCACTCTTTTTCCAAAATATCAGCTTTCCTTGAAGTACATAAATTTTTAAAACAACAACAACAACAACAACACTGACTTTGATTGATTGATTGATTGATTGGTGTATTACGCCGCTTTTAACACTATTTCAACATTATTTTAGTCATATCACGGCAACAGCTCAAATATTCATGTTTTCCTGGGATTTACCAGTACTAGGCTGGGGCTCTGAAGTGTCTCGCCTAGAGCACTACCACGAAGGATCAAGTGAATCCAGTGCGGCTCAGACCTGGGGCTTCAAGGATACGAGTCCCACACTTTACCACTGAGCCGCGCAGGACCCCCCACTGACTTTGAAATCCATAAGACAGAGTGTGTATGATATGTTGATAACGCTGCTTTTAACTGTATTTAAGTTATATCACGGCGACAGCTCACTGAATATTTCAATGTGGCATTCACCGCCAAAGGGGAATGAATCTCCTGATTGCAAACAAACTACTGCACCCACTGAATCTTTGGGGATCCATAGAGCAACCAGGCCTATAGCCATAAAAAAAAAAAAAAATGGAACAAGTACAGAGAAAACCCTTGGTCGGCGATTCACGTCCATAAGCGTTTATAAATACTAGTATTTTAAGGGATTTGTTTTATCAATAAAATCCTACAGAGCTATTATAGTCTGAGGACAATTATTTTCGAATTACTGACACATCAGCGAGGTTTTATGGGGACTCAAATTTATAACAGATATCTATTTTATTGTCTTCGAGTATCCCGGTGTATTGAGTCTCGGTTTATTGGACAGACCGTTCACAGGATACATGATACGCTTCATTGATCGGAGACTGTAGAGTTGGTAACGTTGGGTGATACATGCTATCGCTTAGGCTGCTAAGCATGATTCAAGACGCTTTTGCGGCCAATGTAGATCAAGATCACACTGCACAGAACGTGCAGTCTGATCTTGGATCTACACTGTCCGATAAGGAGATATTTTCCCCCTATTATAACTCTGAAATTGCGATATATACTGAACCAAAAAAGAAACTTCCCCTGTGTTTAAGTGCAGATATACACAAATATGAAAATCAGGATTAAACTAGATTTATATGCATTGAAAGAGTATTTCATTGCGACTTTGTGTGAACAAAATTATTGTTGAGGGTTTATCCAAAAGTAGCGAAATGGTAGTTAAAATGCGGAAGAGGTCGCTCACCAAAATCACAAATTAATACCGGGTATGACCACCTTCAGCATGAAGGACTGCCTGGCATCGTTGGCGCATAGAACGGATAAGTGTATTGATTTCGGCTTGTGGAATGTTGTTCCATTCCTGAATTAAGGCTTGTCTTAGCTGAATGACGTTTGACGGTTGAATAGGGCGACGTCTAACACGTTGGTCCAAATTATCCCAAAGGTGTTCAATGGGATTCAGATCAGGGCTTTTGGTAGGCCAGTCATTAATAAATGCAATGTTATTCGCCCTGAGGAAATTCACATTGTCCCTAGCTGTATGGCTTGTGGCATTATCATGCTGAAAAAGAGTGATATTGGCATTATTTTGAAACAGTGGGATAAATTGCCTCGCAAGGATTTATCTCGGTAGCGTTGGGCATTCAAATTCCCTTCGATAACGACGAGATTAGTGCGAAAGCCATGTGCAGTGCCCGCCCAGACCAAGACAGAACCCCCACCCCCAAAACGATCTCGTTCAAGTATGCAACAGTCTGCATAACGTTCATTTCTCCTACGGTATACTCGAACCCTGCCATCACCTCGATGAATGGAAAACCTGGACTCGTCAGAGAAAAGAACGCTATTCCATTGTTGTCTAAGCCAGCGTTGGTGTGTACGTGCCCAATTAACACGATTTACGCGGTGACGTCGCGTCAAAACACAACCAACGTATGGACGACGTGCACGTAGCCCACCCTCGCGCAAGCGATTGCGCACAGTTTGGGCAGATATACGGTTGTTATGTGTACCAGGGGTGTTAGCAGCAGTGGCTGTGGCAGTTTGGAAGCGATTGCGCAGGTGGGTGTTCCGAATATAGCGGTCTTGGCCGCGCATCGTGACGCGAGGACGTCCACTACGTGATCGATCTTCCGTACGCTCTGTTGCTTGAAAACGTTGCCTAAGGTGTCGAATAGCATGAGTAGAACATCCAATATTCATAGCAACAGCATTCATCGTCATACCAGCATTAAGCATTCCAATGGCACATTCGCGTAAATTTTGCGAAATTCTAGGCATATCAAAAATAAAGAAAACTAAAAAGAATTTAATTTTTTTCAACGTCTTTTTCTTATTGACATGAAAGTCTATAAAATTAGACTGAAAGGTTTCAAAAAATATACACGAATTATACTTGTCCGTGCATGCACGTGAAAATCGCTTTCAGCGGGTTTCTTCTGCAAAATGCTTTCAATCGAGTTAAAATTTGTTTTATCGGACACATAATCTTTCGCCCGAATATATGTAGGTCATCTAATATTTTGATTTTTTTTAATAACATTGCATTTGCACTTAAACACAGGGGAAGTTTCTTTTTTGGTTCAGTATATATGTGTTTTTTTTTACTATTGGCTGGAATATCATGTAATCTATCTAGCAGGTTAAGGGTTAAATCATTACCTCCTGCAGTCAACATTTTTCGTACTGTGGCAGACAATTTTTGAGAACATCAATATCTTAAAAACGAAAAGAAACTCGGAAATTTAGTCTTAACTTTTACCCAAACTACGAAATTTTAGACTTGTCCAAATTGAAAGCAAATGCAGACGACGGAATGAATGTGACTCAAAAATTAAAATTTTATATCGGATGTGAAACATTTTGGTACAGGAGAAAATGTTGATTACCAGCATATTCTCCTTTTCCCGAAGTGTTTTTAAAAAGCTTTCTTTCTCAGGGTAGATAAAAGTAGGGATTGTGTGGTAAAGGGGGGGGGGGGGTAATTCCATGGGCGTAGGAGAATGGGGTGGACGAGCAGCAGAGGTCAGGTTTTCCTAAATTTTGGGGGGAGAAAGTGAAAGCTTTTGGGGCCTATCCAAACATTAAGTTTTTTTTTCATATTCTTTATTTTTCAGAGCGTAAAAATAAATTTGGAAAAAAAGTGGTCATCCCGTTTCAAACCTTCCTACCCTTTCACCAATGAATTACACTGTGTTCAAATACATGTACTCGGAAAATATCGCGAGCCTTCAGGATGCTTACAAATTTATTGTACTTATTATTTCTTATTATATACCTATAATCATTCCGGTTTAATTACGTGCCTCGCGCGCCAATAGATAAGGACACGACGAAAAAAAAAAATCGTATACACACGTTGTCAAATACGGTTCCAAATATGGTATGATGACATAATCTTTCACCTTTGGATGTTGATTTGATTGGTCGAATGTTACGTTCTTCGAGGGGATTATTTAGTTTCTTAACCTGTAAATCAAAATATTAACGTCAAACTGCAATAAATTCAATTACATGTGTTTTTCCATTGCAAACGTATAAACTGTTCGGTTCATTTGGTAAAAAAGGTGCAATTTTGAGTTTAAATAACGGAATATTCGTGTTGCAATTGCTAACTCCGTCTGTTTTATTACATCAAATATGAAGTCATTATACCGATTTGAATATAACTCCTCATGATCGATGCGTGTTATTTATCACGTGACATTCCCACAAGTCTTTGAGTCTGTCGTATTAATCTAAAAAAAGGAAATACCATTGAAACTGTTTTTCTTACTTGTCTTTCTTCTTCGCTGATGATTTGCGAGCTATTGCTTTACTTAATTCAGAAGTAAGTCTTTGTTTAAATTTGATGAGATAAAAAAGAATCTGAATAACTCCCTTTAACTGTCATTTTGGTCTTAATTTCTTACTATTTTTCGAATAAAATGGTCCATAAATGCAATATTTTGTTGTTAGAAATTGAAAGTACACATAGTAATATAATTATTACATAGTAGTATCTTTCCTAGCTTCTCGCGGGGTAAGAATATTTTTACATCTCGCCTGACCTTCGGTAATCCTGAACCTGTAAGTTCTGTTCAGTCTGATCTTGTTTTACGCAGTGTGCAGAAATGCAATGAGTAGCTAAGCAAAATAAGCTTTGACGTGTAAGTAACTTCTTAAAATTAACAAATGATCGATCGTTTGAGCGAGGAGTAAAATGTTACTTGTGAACAGGCTGTAAAAATTGAGGAGAAAGGGGACATTTGCTTGTCACAAGCAAATCCTCCTTTTAATATTCTCAAAACCTGTTTACCGTGTGGGCTCAAAGAGTAATATCTTTGAAGTAAGTCGTTAACCCCTTCAATCAGTTCTTTCTCTTATTCTTGTTCTTACATGAATTACTTTTCATAACACTGCAATACCCACTCTTATTCCCTTAAACAAGCAGGAAAAGCTTAAGATACTTCATCCACCGTCAACAGCTACAGCTTGTTTCGAAATGAATCGGAAAAACGTCATCAAAAAAACGCTCACACAAAAATTACATAATAGTCGGAAATAGGACTCATGTCAACAAAAGGTCTGCTCGTGCGCAGGACCGGAAGTGGCTGAAACAGTACATGATTTATGGAGGTTATGTTACATGCTATTCATAATGCAATCATTATGACTGTGAAAATGGCTGTTTTATCCGATAGCATCTCGAGGTATCGACTTCTCATCATTTATTTGCAATTTAAACTAAAGATAAGAGATTGATTGCAGGGAAATTACGGTTAATTTTGTGATTTACGAAGTACTAATACAGGTAAAGTTAACCCATACCCTCACTGATTAAACGTATTTTGGCCTACCGCAAAAATAGTGAGTGGCTGGGTAAACTGCGAAAGGAGAGAACATACTTTATCTTGAACTAAACAGAGACCACCCAGGCAATTGCCTGTAACAAATATTTGTTTCGTTAATTTTTTTCTTCGAGTTTCTGTGCATTGCAGTGATGAGAAAAAAAACCTGTGCATTGCACTGATAACAAAAAAGTCGCAATTCTAGAGTAAAGATAAAGGTGAAAGTGCTATTCTTTTCTTTTTTCTAACCTTACGTTAAATTAGCATCTGTAATGCTGCAGCTGCTTCGTTGCTAAATTAGTGCAAGTGGTTACAGTTTAAATCTTTTTGCTTTCATTCTGTTTGCGAAGTTTAGATTCAAAACAACATCTCTCTCTCTCTCTCTCTGTCTCGCTCTGTCTGTCTCTCACATACACACACGAACACACCTCTCCAATTAAACAACAATTTTCCTCCCTGTAGATGATATTGTTAACAAAGTAAGAAAGTATTGTTAAGAGAGTTAACAAAAATAGTTCTCTCCAATCTGATCTTGCCCCATACTGCCTGAAAACAACAACAACAACATCATAATCAACAACAACAACAATAATAATAACAAGAACAACAAAATCATAACGATTATAATGTAGTTCGTCATAGTTTTCTAAGATTCACATATCTATGTCTTAAAGAAAGAAAAAAGCTCCAGTATTTCCTACTTGACGAGATATAAAGTGGGGAAATTAAAAGCTTTGGGCGACGTTGTCTGTTTTCTAATTATAAACTATTACTTTAGATGTTGAGATCGAACTTCGATTTCTGTTGATTTGGGTCTTATCTCCCGCATAAAAATGGTTACCATGTCGGGATGTGCAGATGCAGATTTATCTTTTAAAACATCGTGAAACATGATTAATGGCATTAAAAAGACGCCTCTTTATCATCCAGCACGATCTTTTTACCCTGAAAAGATCATACACGTATCTTTATTCATCTAGAGTTACAAAGCATATTGCAGACAACAAATTAAATGTTGAACAGAAAGTGGGGGAGCTTATTCTATCTCTAACCCTGAAAGAGTAGAAAATCATCGGATGGCAACAGCATTTTCTTCTTTTCCCACATTGGTGATTTCTGTCATTGATAGGATTGAAAACATTATGGGAAAAGAAGAAAATGCTGGTTGCCAGCCGATGATTTTCTTCTTTTCCTACAATGTTTTCAAAAGTCTACTCTTTCAGGGTTAGAGATAGAATAAGCTCCCCCACTTTCTGTTCAGAAAATTGCTGTTTATTTTCATATGTTTCCGATTTTTCCTTTTTACATGAAGACTTTAATGTATCAAAAACTGCAACCATTTATATGGAGGATATTTATTTTTTTCGGTGAAAAAAATCGAAATTTACTTCATCGAGTGGAATAGCCACGGATGAAAATATTACTGATGATGTTCACGAGATGAAATAATTTTCGGTTTTTCACCGAAAAAACGAATATTTCATTTGTTTCATGCTTCTAACTCTTTTTACATGAAAGTCCAGTTCAGTTCTTTTCGGTAATTTCCTGTGGCGTACCCCCTCCGCATACCAACGCATTACAATATTACATAAAGCGCTAGAAATGTAGGGTAAAATACGTCATATTTTCAGTTGGTTGAGTGGCACGCGCATTCTACCTAGGTAACTAGTGCGCGGGAACTTCTGTTACTACCGGTTCAATTGAAGAGTTAGAAAATAAAATCGCTTTTTTTTTTCACTGGTCGTAACCATGAAATATCGAAAAATATTCCATCGTTATTTCTCGATAAACTACCAGAAAGCATGAAATAAATGTTATTTAAACGAGGACTGATTGAACGACATATTTCATTGTTTAACGGATAGTCTGATACCTAATTCAATGATTAAAATAGTAAATTATCGCTACCGGACAAAATTCCATTCATGCTTCCATTTTGGTTCCCAACGATATGGAACATTCAGATTCTGGCACTATTACAACGAATAAACATTCATTCTGCGGCGTAAATACATGTATCTATATCTTTATCATACCTGACCCAGTCCTTCTGTTGCTAATATTTGAGTACTATTTGTTTTATACATTTATGCTACATCAAAAAGTTTACTTGTAGGTTCTATTGACGAATCATATATTGGTTTTACAAGGTCTTCGTCGAACTATATACTAAATTTCTCCGAGAAACAAGTCTGTATTCGACCAGATATTCAACCATGGTACGACTGCGCAATTTGAGAACTTTCTAAAAAATGTAAATTACAGAAAACCCTTGTTTTATTTTTTTTAACAATAATTTGAATGCTGAAAGACAAGCAATAGTTTTCCAAGGTACAGCTGAAAGACTGAAGGAGAAATTAAAAAAAATATAAGAAGTCATGAGACTGAATGGAGGAAAATGATCAATCCAGCAAAATAGAGGTAAATGCAGACTGACCAAGTACACGTAACCTTAAAAAGTGGCCCTACTTCCTATGCTTGCCTGGCCTTTAAAATGACATTCCCTCATTGTGAGAAGTGCTGTTAATACTCCAGGACGATGTTTAAGAAACTAATGTTTGTTTTTTTTTCACATGATTATTTGATGTTGTTAAATTTTATAGCTTCTGGAGTTGCTGTTGCCATTATCTGGAACGTTAATTTGTTGTATTTAGTATTAATATATTAACAGCATGACTGTTTCTTTCGTTCTTCTTTCACTCCATACTTTTTGTCTTTGTTCTGTATGTTATAACTCATTTCTTTGTACATCGCACTGTTTTCCCTGTTGTTCGTCTACTTTGAATTCTGTCTAGTTCAGTTGACTCCTCATATGGTGTTGCTGTAACAGCAGCCTCATTCTCTTCTATGCCCTCATCTTCTTTATCTTGTCGTTCTATTCCCAATTTCTCGCAGAGCTATCAGTACTTTGCTTATTTCTAAAGCATTTTCACTCCTTCTCCTCCTTTCTTTCTCTTTTTTTCTTCTTGTTCGTCAGGAGTATAGACTTTCCCAAGTATATTTGTGCTATCCACAAATCTCAATCCTGATTCTCTTCTGTAATTTCCAGAATCTGATTCTTCATTACAATCTGCCTGATCCCTCTCTGGTCCCTGGTTACGTAAAAATAACTCTTATCTTTGTCATCACCCTTCTCTTCCTTTCTGTTGTTGGTGACAACCCTTTTTTCTTTACATGAGATAACCACTGTTATCGGAAGGGTTCCTTTTTCTCCTAAAGGGAAAAGATGATTTCTGTGCAGGGTCTTTGTCGATGATCGTGTTAAAGACTTAACCTTGAATAAGGGAGTCTGATCATATTGCAGATCTGTCCCAATGTGAGAGTCTTCTTCAAATCTCTTCTGACATCAGACATCAGCTTTCGCGATAGAATAAAATACCAAATTGACCTGATATATGAGACACCCTGTATGTAGAAGACCAGAGTGATATCTTTAGCCAAAATATATGAAATTCGGACTTATATTGAACAGCTTCTCTTCACCGGCAACATTCGAAAGTGAAGGTCTCCTTTGCTATCCAAGGGTTCCAACTCACCAGCCACCTTTCAGAGATCAGTGGAGGAATGCCTTGGAGATCATGATATGTCTATCTGTTTTATTTACTCAGATTACCTTACCATATTTACATCTTATACGGAGAATAAAATAGTACGACAATTAACCCCAAATTAATTTTAGTATATTCTAAATTCTAAGACTTGTATAATAAATATGTAGCTTCTTTTGTTCATTGTCAATTAAAAAACGGTTTTTTATGTGTTTATGAAACATTTTCATTATACGTTATAAATAAGGGAAAGCCAGGGTAAAAAGAAAAAAAAAACACCCTCAACCATAAGCAGGTCAATGCGTTAATTAAACATTAGGCTAAGTTGTCAGATTATTTATCGCGTTAAGCATGTAGAGTCGTTTCAAAGGGGAGTAACTCGAAAGTACTAGTCGCTAATTTAATGTGACCAGTTGTCTCTCCTGTGAAAAAACTTTAACCTTCTGACTGACGACATTCCAGTTATGAGACGTGTTTTGTGAACTTGTTTTATGAACTCGTTTTTCTTATTTGTCTCATGTTTTATAAAAATTTAAAAAAGAAAAACTATGAAATTGCTGGAAATGGGGCTTTTTCTACAGCCTACAAATATCCTATTCCCTCATCATCATTTATATATAGCATGTATGTAAACTAGCTGACTGATTTCCAACAAAAACACATTAAGTCTACTTGTCCGCAGTGTCGAAGGTTGCAGGTTGGATCCTGATGTGACCCCTTATAAAGGACATTTATGTAGCAAAGGTTTGCTAAGGCAATTACGGATTCGACAAAAACTGGGGACAACAAAGATACTACTTTGATTCATATTCGACGGAATGGAAGGCAAATTTTCGTTCATGAATATGAAACAATGAAGATTTACCCTGATTTCAGTCCACGTGACAAAGGCCAACATCCACGTACATGTACCCATCTGGATAAAAGTTAGCGTTTTCAGAGTTGTATGAAGTGCACAAGGAACCTCATAATGATAAGCAGTCTAATCAATTAATAAAACTGCGTGTATCTACATAATAAGTTTATCACTTTACCAAACATTCCCGAGTTTTAACGGCCCTGAAGCAAAAGAATTTTTGTAAACATTGTTGGAAAAGGGAGAAAATGCTGATTACAAGCTCACCATTTAAGTCATATCTAATTTGTCGTTTGCAAGTGTTTTTTCAGTTCTAGAAGTCTGGAATTTTTTCGTTTGGTAAAAGGTTACATATTAGTTTTTTTTTTCACATATCTATTTTACATCGATTGAGAAATAAGTTCTTACAACTTATACGAATCTCTCTCGATTCTGATTCCTGGAACTACACCAGTACTCGCACCAAATTTGTGGGCCATCGAACAGTCCCCTGCTCCCGGGTATCGAACTCAGGACCGTTTGAGCATGAGACACATAGTTACTATTAAGTAACGTGACTGCAGATTACACCGATAAGAAGCCAAGGAAAAAAATAATGATCAAAAGCAGGACTTTCACATTTTGACAAAACTCTGAATATCTCACTTGAACTGCTGAAAGTGTTGACTTTTTTGTGATTTCTAAATTCCTGTAAAAATCATAACGACAACTAAATGTCTAAATGCCGATTGGGTCGTTTTACTGGTAGGGAAAGCTTATGCGGCCAAATAAAACAACCAAGAATCAACAAAAGTTATGTTTGTCACTATATTAATTTTATATTCCAGTTTTCTAGGGTTATCGCAAGACAAACTGTCACAATACTGGGATATGGTCATGCTCTGAAAAAAGGGGACTTAATGTATCTGCAAAAACTATCGACCCAAGTCAATATCCTGTATGACAGAGGACCACTATACTTTATAATAATTAAGCCAGTTATTAGACAAAATTGATTTTTATTGACTTATATATGAGCCGTGCTCTGTGAAAAGAGGGCTTAATGCATCTGCGAAAAGTATCGACCCAGGTCAGCCTGCCCAATCCGCGCAGGCTGACCTGGGCCGGAACTTTTCGCTATTGGTCAATTTTCTGTCTGTCAAAGGCCCTAGTCTACCTCATGATTCTGTTGATTGTTAAACAAAATGGATTTCACGGATCCATGATCATGTGATTATATGCTTGGTATCCTGCATCACTGCGATACATTAAGCCCCCTTTTGTCAGAGCATGACTCATATATGTGACGAGTTGCTTGGGTATACTGTATCACGAAAATGTATTAAGTCCCTTTTTGTGAGAGCATGACTCATATACATGTACTACATATTTGCTCTTGGAGGGCTAAGCACAGGTGGTTCTAGTAGACAGTATAGATCTAGATCAGACAGCCCTTTTGCACAGAATTTGGATCTGAGTCAGACTGCACGTTTTAAAGTTCAAAATAATTATCTGTCTAATTGAATTTTATTTGTTTGTGTTTATTGCCGATTTCAACAACAATTCGATCATTTAGCAGTCGCCAGTGTAGCCTCCTATGTCAGGCGGGGGTTTCCTTATATCAGTAATTCACACATGTCATTCTTACTCCCGGGCTGTTTTTCGTGATTAATATTGTCGGCCGTGGTAAAGCAGTGGAAAGGGAGGTATTTTTATAACAATGATTATCAACCATCTTTGAAAGGGTTGGCTAATTAGGATTTAATCTCACGACCTCAGGGCCACTAGCTCTGCCAGTTACCGAGTGAGCCCCGGGCTCGACAATGGAGGTATTTTACCCTGTTTAAATAGGCGGTTCTCAAAGCAACTTATCGGTCATCCAATGAATGAATCTAAGCATCATTATAGAAAATTAGCAAAAATTAAGTTTTCTAACAAAAAAAACCGGTAAGAAGGATTTTCTGCCTTTTTTATTTTCTACAAAATAATAGGAATGTGTTTAGACTAAATACAATCGTTTTCTGACAAGGAGTAGAATAGCAGTTCTGAGTGCTTGAAATTTTACTTTACCGCTCTTTCCGAACACAAGTTCAGTCAGATAAATACTTGAAGTCCTCGGTTCGATCCATTCCCAAGGCACTGGGGGTTTTCGTGGGAGTGTCCTTGAGCAAGGCAATTCAGAACCTAAGTCAGACAATAATGTAACCCAGAATACATACAAATAATTGAGCTGTTATCTTGATTAACGTGTTGTTTTGCGATTTTGGTAATTCAACTGATATTTCGAAATATCTCGGTAGAGCGTTGTTTCTCCGATCTAAATGTTCAACTTGTCCCTCCACATGTATTGATTAGTCCGCCAAATCTGACAAAGCATTTCACCACAAGAACTGTAATGTTATTTTACTTCACCAAATCTCGTCCTAAAAGTTCACACTACAAGTGAATCAAAGCACTGAAAGCACTGGAGTTTGTGATTAAAATTTTAAAAACATTAAATATTATGCTTTTATGAATTTAAAAAGAGTGAGCTGTCTTAACCAGACGACATAATTTCAGTCTCGTCAAGATAGAAAGCATGATTATGCAAACAACAAAATAAATTTGCCTCGAATTTTAATAAATGTCACTAAAGGTATAGAAATCATGTCCGGTAAAAGAAAACAAACCAACAAAAAATCTTCGTATATGGTATACGGGCGATCTAAATATTCAACTTCAGGCTTGCGAGGTCGCCACTGCCGCTTATCAGTTCATTAACTCTTTACCAAACGATAACATTTTAGACTTGTCTAAATTGAAATCATTTGCAGACGGAAAATTGAATGTGGTTCAAATAAGGAGATTTGTTTTTGAAAGGGTAGAAAAAATGTGGGAATAGGAGAAAATGCTGGTTACCAGCATTTTATCGTTTTTTCACAGTGTTTTCAAAAGCCTTCGTCTTTGGGTTTTTTAAAACCCTGGATTGTGTGGTAGAGGGTTATGCAAGGTTTCATTACAAGATTCTATCATTCTAAGAATCCGTCGTCGACCTGGAGGTTCCCGCCAAAAAATAATCAAATTGCTGGAGGTTTTTAACAATCGTTATATTTAAAATGATTTAAGGGATTCATAATCTTAATAACGAGTGATTTAACCGGATAATCCAGTGGTTTTGTGACCCCGAGAAAGACGGTTCTTAAAAAAAAAATGAGGAAAAAAATGTTGGTAGCAAGTTTTTTTTTCCTTTTTCCTCAATATTTTTCCTCCTTTTAAAGACAACTCTAATCTTTTTTATACGAGCGATTTCACAACTTTAACGTATGGTATTACTCGAATAAATTGACCTGAAATTGACCTTTATGCAAAGAATAATTTAAAAGTGAATATTTATATCATCGAGTATAAGGTACGGAAATTCTGTTAACGGTAATTGTCGGGTTTGACTCTTTCAGTGCCATAGCCAAAATAAGAAGCTTTTGCGGATGGCATGGATCAAGATCAGACTGCACAGAAAGTGCATCTTAGAGCAATGTCATCCGCCACGTATTACCAAGTAAAACCAACAAAATAATGTTTATTTCAGGTATTTTAAGTATTCTTTGAAGACACGATAAATCTATTAGCCTCTAAAAGAGTTGATAAACGTGCACATAGTTCCGCATGCAGACGACATTAGCCGAAGCTAAGTTTGGACAATAATTCAAGCGTGTAATATATGGTAATAGAGGTCATTTATTTCATGTCAATTTGTTCGAGTAATACAGGGTTAAGCCATCTAAATGTTCAACCTTTGTTATGAATGTCTCGAGGAGTTAATTAGGCAATATTATACGCCAAAATGCTAGTCGTGTTACTCATCAACCTTCGTACTAAAACTTTAAACCGTAAACTATAGATAAACCATCCGGGTGATAGTTACACGCATGTATCAATACTGCGTCAGCTTATCGATGTATCTGACATAAACGTTCATGCTGTTACACGATGCCTTTTTAAACATCTGTTCTGGTCATTTCAGTTTTTTAAGCCCCCTTTTTCCATGACATGGAATTTCATTGAATCAAAATAAAATATTGATTGCCTGTGGCATATGCTTTTGCTTTGTCCGTTCGTCCGTCCATCCGTTTGTCCGTCCAGACAGATATCTCCTAAAATCCTTGACGAAGATTGATGCATGCATTCATGCATGTGTTCCTTATGATAGTTCGCTGATATACTGATTTATTTCATGCTTTCCGGTAGGATATCGAGAAATAGCAGTGAAAATATTTTTCGATATTCCACGGGTACGACCAGTGAAAATACCGATTTTTATATTCTAGTTACCTAGGTAAAATGCGAGTGGCTCACTATGGTGGCATATTTCTGCCGCGAGATACGAGATAGCTATCATGATAATTTAAGAGAATTATCGTGATAAAACAAAAAAATTCACGATAAAAATATCGCAATAATGCTAACTCTTATCATGATTTTTTTTACTTTCGTGCACACAACTGACATTCATGATATCTATAATTAGATACAGTTTCGGAATACCTTCGTATACAACCTTATGAATTCTCCTTTTCCCTGTACGGTTTCAAAGTTGTTCGTAGGAGGCATTTCGAGTCGTCTTTGTGATTTTACAGACCTCTGTCATTCGGGCATTGTCAAAATTTACCAATTAAGCTACAATTGTTAATTAATGATTCGAAATTTTACTGACTGCAATCTTATTAAAGGGTAACTCCACACCAAAATTTTCATTTCAAAATCGGATAAAACCACACTAGAGTATGTTAACAAAAATCTTGTTAGCGTTCTGTGATGTTTACTCCACGAGATATAGAGGTTTAAACTTTCGGATTTTCACCTGTGTGAAAGTCGCTAATTGAAAAAACCGTGACTTCCGGTAGTTTGCCGTGATCTCACAAGTGTGAGAAGATAATTATAGTCGCTATATATGAACTAACACAGAAAATTGAGAAAACTGCATGATATTTATAAAGATATAAATCGCTATTTCACGTTTCAATCACTTGTGTACTGCAGAGTTTCAATCTCTATAGACCCGTCACACCAAACTAGGTCTTACGTCTTAACCCGTCCTGACATAATCGGAAAACGGGTTACGGTCGGGGATGAACGTATAATTTTGGCCTGATAATGGCTGAAGCCCCTATCTCACCAAACCTATTCCCAGAAAGTCTTAACCCGGTCAACAAAATCGAAAAACTGGCTGGGATAGGACATGTAATTTCGGTCCGTAAAATGGAAACGCACTGCAGGTTATTGCCCGACCGCACTGCGTCTCTAATAGGATCGAAGTACAGCAGTTCCGTTCGTAGTACGTCCATCTCGCTTTAAGTACGTTGTTACTCCGTCTAATCACAGGACGGGATGGATGGCAAAAAATTCTGAGCAGGCTCAAAGTTCTGGAGCACCCTTCGTAAAAGGATACTAATACGCCCACTTCATCTGAAGACAGTTTCAGTCCGATCAGCAAAAAATTCGGAACAGAGTGAGAACGAGTTTGGCGTGACGGGGGTATATCGCTCTTACATCTACAATCATAGGAAAGAAATTTTGAATGAATTAGCTTAGTGGAGAAAGTACTTATAAAAAAGTGAATAGTTATTCTTCTGGTAACGAACATAAATATTTTGAAATTATTACTTGATGTTATTTTAATTGTACCACTACCTAATCAACGAGTTGTAATAGATAAATATAAAAAAAGAAATAATAAATCAAGATATTTGAATCATGCCAAAATTCTCTTCTACTAGGTCCTAGAAGGAAGAAGGAACATTGCAATGTGAAAAGGAAATCATTCGAGTTAATTTCTAAGGCTGTTTCTACCAAATATAGGACACCGTCGACCATTTAACGGTCTACAAATCCTGCGCAGTCTGATCTGGATCTACACCATCAGTGTCAGCATTTTACATGTCTCCTTCAGCTTGGAAAGAATTAAAAGCCTTGATCTGCCTTAGAAATCTTATCCTCTCTTTAACATTCACGAACAACATTAAATCCAGCACACATCCTGAATTTGCTGTTAAAGTTAAAAAAAAATTTTTTTCACTCGATCTTCATATATTTTCCTACGTGCTTTTTTTTCATAATCTCAAATTTGTTTCTTTCATCAACAACAAAGTTAAAAGATTGTCTGAATTGCCTCCTGCCTTCCTGTCCTCCATATCATGCAGTAAACATTTTTGATCGTCTGCAAAATACAGGGTCAGTCCATTTCCTAAATACTGAGACATGTAAGGCGTACAATTTAAATGGAAATACCAACGTGGACAAAAACTGTTTAACTGTCTTCTCCCGTGTTTCTCCCTGTAATCATATACGAGATAAGAGATGCTGACCATGAAAATGCAGTGTAAATTAAAAATTTATAACTGCGTACAAACGTTACACAAAATTTTAGTGCGCCAACCTTTTATTTTGAGAAAAGAATTGTGTGTTCCATCCATGTACAAGGACAAAGGGTTAATTCGGTGCCTCTTTTGTGATGATATCGCACCGTTGTGGTCTGACATATTTTTTTTTTACCCGGCTTGCAGCTTGATTGATTGGTTGGTTGTATTGGGGTTTAACGCCACGTTAACAGCTAAGGTCATATCATGGCGGTCGGTGACGCACATGTGTTTCCTGGCTTTCTCACACCAGTACTAACACAACTTTCTTTCCAAAGCCACCGACTACTTTTCTCACATGCTTCAGCAGAGGTGAGAGGCGAAAATACGCCGAAAGAAAGTTCGCCTCAACCGGGTATCGAACTCACAACCACCAGGTCATGGGTCCGACACGCTCACCACTGAGCCACCCGGGCGGGGCGCTTGCAGCCTGAGGTTAACAAGCACTTGTCATAAACATGTCATGTACAAAGTTACTCTTTTGTTTTCACGACCATATTGAACCCTTTTTCGTAAATAATGTAAATGGAATTTGGAATTTTACACAGGTTAAATGGGTAAGTCGAACATCATAACTTTTGTATTTTCCTCATTCATACGATCTTAAAAAAAAAAAAAACCGCATAATCTGCTTGTCGAATTTCTTTTCTAACTACTCTCTCTCTCTCTCTCTCTCTCTCTCTCTCTCATGAAAGAGATGGATAATCAACAGTGAATTTACCATTTATTGCTTGCCTCATTTAAATTTCTGTGGGGCCCCAAGGCTGCTGAGCGCGACTCAATGACCTTTTGCGAACAGTGTATATTAAGATCAGACTGCACAGAACATGCAATCTGATCTTATGTACAGTGTCCAATGCGGAAACATCTATTTTTGTTTCTTCAAAAACTAGCACTATTCAAAATTTTGCAATCGGCATGAAGGTTTATTTAACCTTTTGAGGATTAATGGTAGATCTGATATTAAGCCATGTCATTTAGTTCAGACAGACAGACAGACAGACAGCAGACTGACAAATAAATAGTCATCTCCTGGCTCGAAATAGGGCTTAAACTCGGCACCCGGCATACGATAGGGATTTTTGTGACGAAAAAAGTCGCCTCCTGACATGAGGGAGGATAAGGCTGAGAAAAAAAAAGTACACAGAAGCCGAAATAAGAGTGGCATCACATCCGGTTTATCGAACATTTCACAAACTCGCACAGGTGTGCAAACCACATCTTCGCTTAAAACTCTCTTTCTACGATAGACATTGAAATGCGGTTTTTCTATTTTAAGATGGTTTTCATTTAAGGATTCATATATCCAAAAAAGAGATTTTGGCTGTAGTTGCCCTTTAAGTCAAAACTATCGAGTTCATCCAAATGATGAATTTTCTATTTATAGATATCGAGAAACGGATAAAACTATCACAATAATTTTATCTCGCATGTCAGCTCCGAGCACGGTGGAGAAATTTTGCGATAAAATATTAAGTTTATCGTGATATTTTTATCATGAAACTTTTCACGATCTTGATAAGATTTCCAGGAAACTTTTAATTTATCGCGATAATTTACCAAAATTATCATGATAGCTATCTCGTATCTCGTGGCAGAAATATGCCACCATAGCTCACAAACGAGATTGAAATATGACGTCATTTACCTTACATTTCTCGCGCTTGACGTAATATTGTAATGCGTTGCTATGTGGAGGGGGTACGCCACGGGGAATAACTGAAAAGAACTGTACTGGATCTTGATAAAGTTTCTCCTAGAAAGGGTTAAAAGCATGAAATAAATAGAATGTAATAAAACAAAATAGTGTTTTAGGCCGCTTTCAAGCCTAAAAGTGATGTTTGAAGCCGCAGACTTCAGATTTCAAACCTTACACTTTTACCACTGAGTACGGACCCAAGGGTTTCCCAAAAAAGAGACATATGAAAACATTGTTGGAAGACGAGAATAATGTTTGTAACCAAGTTTTATTCATCTTTTTTATCATTTCGATAATACGAACGATTGCAGATAATAAATGATTCTAAACATCCCCCTTTCTCAGAAAAATTAAGTTATTTCGCTGAAATGGTATCCCCTGCGAAAAGGGACCCTTTTTTCGATAGAAACATATAAGAGGAAAATTGTGTTTTGGATGTACATGTGACCTTTTGGTTAATATCGATAATTAACATATTAAAAAAAAAGCCCCCCCCTCATTCCATGACAAAGCATTTCATAAAATAAAAAATGATAATGATTGTCTGTGGCTAATGATAAATAATATAAATATGAAGTTTCATAAAACTTTGTCCAAAATTTAAAGACATATTCGTCCATAATGGAAATATACATCAAACCCCCTTTTTCCATGACACGACATTAAAATAAAAAAAAAAAAAAAAAGGAAAAATAGATTATCGAAGGACTATCATAAGGAACACATGTTTGAAGTTTCATAAATCTTCGTCAAGGACTTTAGAAGATATCTGTCCGGAAGGACACACGTAAGAACAGACAGGCAGACAGTTATTGGTCCATAGTTAAATTATACGTTAAGCCCCCCTTTTCCATGACATAGCATTTCATTAAATAAAAACAAATAATGATTGTCTGTGACATATGATAAACAATATAAACATAAAGTTCCATAAAATTTTGTCCAGTAGGTAAAGAGATATTGGTCCGTAATGGAAATATACATCAAATCCCTTTTTTTCATGACACGGCATTAAATAAAAAAAAATATAGTATACACACGCGGGCGCGCCCGAGTAGCTCGGTGGTTAGCGTATCTGACTCATGACCTGGTGGTTGCGAGTTCGATAACCAGTTGAGGCAAACTTCTTCCTCGGTGAACTTTCGCCTCTAACCTCAAAAGCACGTGAGGAAAGTGGGCAGGGGCTTGGAAAGAAAATTGTGTTAGTACTGGTGTGAGAAAGCCAGGAAACACATGCGTAGGTTCACTGACCGCCACGATATGACCTATGCTGTTAAAACAGCGTTAAACTCCAGTACAAACAAACAAAATACATACTTGTATGGGTTGGAAAAGGGTTAAATCTATCCCACACGACAAAATTTTAGACTTGTCCAAATCCAAAACATTTGTAGACCACAACTTTAATGTGGCTCAAAGTGAGGGATTCGCCTTTTGTAAACATTGTGGAGAAAAGGAGAAAATGCTGGTAACCAGCATTTTCTCCTTTTTCCCAAAATGTTTACAAAAGCCTTCGTCAGGGACGTTAAAAGTCGGGATTGTGTGGTTAAGGATTAATTGATTTGGCTCCAATGATGCAACCTTCAAATGACTGTAAAATCACCAAATAAATCAATATAGATAATATACAAGGAAAAAATTCGAACGAGTTGATTCCTAAGGCTGATGCATTGCGTACTAGAAATTGACCGTAAGCCGAACTAGAATTTCAACCTGTGTTATAGTCGGAGTATACCACGTGGATATTATCCTATAAGTCACACTCTGCTTCACTCTTTACTCGCCGGCGAAATTTTAGACTTGTCTGTTGAAAAATCGTCGTTACAATGTTAAACTTATTGCTGTTTAACTCTTTACCAAACGAAAAAAAAAAAGTTTGGACTTGTTCAAATTGAAAGCATTTGTAGACGACGCTTTAAATGTGACTCAAATGGTGGAATTTGTCTTTGTTAGGGTAAAAAACATTGTGGGAAAAGGAGAAAATGCTGGCTACCAGCATTTTCTCCTTTTCCCATAATGCTTTCCATGCCCAGGGTTCTATTGCAGGAAGTGTAGATCAAGATCAGAAAATAGGCCACAAAGTATGCTGTTTAATCTTAGATTTGAATTTCCTGATGCCATGAGATTTAATCTTCGCATTTGAGAAAAAAAAAACTTCAAATAGAGAAAATAGACTGTTTTAGACTTTTAGTCAGCAGGATAAGATAAATTAAGACGATTGATGAAAATAACGATTATTGTAAGGATAGAGGGAGGATGGCCACGACCTCCCCTATCCAATATACGTGACCAATAAAGTTTTTAAAAAAAATGAGATATAATCTTGACAAAAATAGCCTTAATATTGCAATCTCTTGGACACTAGGAGAGTGTCCAAAAAGTACACAAGGTAGGCTTACTCGAACTGCAAAGGATGTACTTTCTCTAACTCTTTACCACGCGACACGTGTGTTTACAAACCTCAGAAAGAAGCCCTTGAAGTAATCGTGTTTTGGGGAGAAATCTCTGGAGGCCAGCATTTTCCCCTTTTCCCATTTCCCACAATGTTTTCTACTCTTTCATAAATACGTTCTATAATTTGAATAATAATTGTTATTTGTCGTCGTCGTCTGCAGTTTCTTTCAATAAAGACCAGGCTATTTTTTGTGTGTCATTCAGCTTAAAACGTCGTCCAATGCGCTACATGCATATCGCTTAACGCTTTAACGCTCCGCGTCGTTATCGTCAACAGTCATGGGTTAATGTATATCGCCACCTAAACCTCTCAAATCGAGGAATCTATGGTCTGATTTTCGACGACAACATATTTATATGTTGCATCAATATTCAAATAAAAACTAGTAAAGGTTTAACTTCTTTGTATGAAATAAGCTGTTTGATAATGAAAACAAGGCGAGAACTTGGTATATAGCGAGAGAAGTGTATCTGTAAGAGAATAAACATGACCTCTATAAAGGTCACTCTAGGTGGTAGGCTATATATAGAGAGAGGGGGAGCTAAACGTTTAGTTCGAGAGATATAGAGCAACTGTACATAGTAGTGAGTAAAGCTTTGAATATCATTAATTATCTAGATTATCTTGTTGATGTATGTTGTACCTCACGTTTATTGTTTGAAAATTATGACTTGCATACAATGAGAGAAACTAGAATTTTTCTTTTAATATTTTTTTTGTTACGATTATGAACATCTATAGATTTCCAAGCGCCATGGTTTACCTTAGTAGAAAATGGATAAATCTAAGCATGTATTTGTCAAAAACCACTGTTTCCTACTTTGCTATTATTTTTTAACATTATTTATCCCTTCAATCGTTTGGAAAGTAAATGAACTATTCAGAAAATAGTAAAAGTCCAAATATTTCGATTTCCAAATTCTTTAGGTCGGACAATGGTATAAATTGCGTTCATTTAAAAATCTAAACATAGCAAACAATGTAGATTCTAAATCAGATTGCACGCATTTGCCAGAGATCAATTAATTGAGCCTAGCCACCCTAGGATATGTAATAAAATTCACTCGATTAGAAATAAATTCACTTGTTAGTTTACAAAGTAGGCCTATACACTGTAGCCCTGATCCTGCTGAATTAAAATTGTTGCCAGATACAAGAATGTTAGATTTAATTGCATTAGGTTTGGTTGACATGAACGCAACTACTGATAGAGCAGCGAAGTGTGTAGAGTAAGATCAGTGCACGAATGTGCAAGCTGATGTTGCTTTAAGCTCTCCGGTCAATACGTCAATGATCACAAACGGCAGTATACATTATTTATTTGAAATTCTAAGTTATATTTGCTCGTCGACTACACTAAAAGTCTAAAGCGATCTGATCGAGAGAGTGGATCATAACAATTCGATCTACGCAATGAGGATGCAGATTTGTCCCGGTTTCAACAATATGTCAATATATCACCGCGATATCTCACTTCTTCATAATAATTCTGGGTGTCACGGGCACTTTGAAAGGGCCATAAAGCGCATTGCCCAAGGACACTCTTACGACAAACCGGAATCATCTCGAGTGCAGAGCAAACCCCTGGCCTCCTGATCGCGACCTTCAACCTTTTCCACCGAGCCATGCAGGACAATTGACGTTTATAAGTAATGCTCTCTGCTGAGTGTATGTTATAATTACATTAAGAATAGTATATCCGAGGTGTCAAGTGAACTGTACCATTGGTGACAGGGCGCCAATTTGCGGTAATTGAAGTCGGCCTGTTGCTGGGAAACATTGTTATGCCTTAATGCCCAGCAGCCACGAGCGAACGCCAGGGAATGTGCAAATAAGGCTGAAAAAGCTATAACGAGTATTTTTTTTTTCTTTTCACTGAAATGAATATATTGGCATACATATATCTACAATACTGGAATCAGGGTCTGATATCGGCCAATCATTTCACCAGTACTAAGCCAGGGCTTAGGTATCTTGCCCAAAGACACTCCTACAAAAAGCTCTGTATTTCCAGTGAGGCTCGAACCTGGGGCCTCCAGGTCACGCAACTTACACCTAACGACTGAACCACCTAGGACCCTTTGCTAGATACTGTTCGACATCTAAAAACACCTCAAGAAGTTATGAGGCTATGTAGCATCTAAAGAAAATATTATTATTATTATAATTATTATTATTATACAGTATTTTATCATTTTCATTTACTTGTACATGTACTTCTCCTCCTTATTTATTTTGGGCTTGCCAATTAATGCCTGAGTAAATTGAGTGATAGAATAATTTAGAAGTTTTGTTCAGTTATTAAAATCTGAAAATCAAATAGCAGAGGTCAAAAACCTGTAGATCTGATATGTCGAGTACAGTCTAGAGAAATTTAAAGAAATGCTGTTAACTCTCTCCCACACAGTCCCGACTTTTAACAACTCTAAGAAAAAAATCCCTTGAAAATATCGTGGAAAAAAAAAAAACAGAAAAATGCTGGTAACCAGCATTTTCCCCTTTTCCTACACCACTGTTTTCTGTCCTTTCAAAGAAAAAATTTTCATCATTTGCGCCACATTCAAGCTGACGTCTGCAAATGCCGATTGAAGTTTCAAAATCCTGAAAAGTCCTTGTAACTAGCTTTCATTTTTCTTTTCCATCACTATTTTCTATCCTTTCAAGGACAAATTCCACCATTTAAGCCACATTTTAACCCTTCAGTTGCTAAGGATGACTCACTGACCTTTTGCGGATAGTGTAGATTAAGATCAGACTGCACAAAACGTGTTCAGGAAGTCAATCTAGTCACAGAATGTCCTTTTATCACGCTTTATTAGCTTTCTGTTATGCCAGCTAAGGCATGAAAAAGGAAACAAACATGTACTGGATGTATTTCATTTATGAGGGGTCATAGTAAGCAATGAGATTGTCAATCATACGGTTCTCTTCTTTCAAATGAAATTGAACTTGCTGCATGCACTGTGAACCGAATTTATACAAAGTAATCAGAAATGTCGAAGTAAAGGTAAAATAAACAAAGATAGATGAAAATCCTTCACTCAGTTTGGGGTCAGCATAAAGTTAAATCATTTATCTACAGATCTATGTCCATTTAAAGAATGGCTGCTTTAAAGATGAGTGGAGAAACAATCACAAAAATAACATTGGAACAATCCTTCGGAGTGAAGCTGCCAGTCTTGGTTCTCTCAGGTGTATGAGTCTTCAATCTGCTCGTCAGCTATGAAAAAAGATGTGAAAAAGTAGACAAAATGATTAACCTTTAACCCTTAGTGCAACTGACTGACATTTTGCGGACAGTGTAGATCAAGATCAGACTGCACAGAACATGCAGTCTGATCTTCGATCTACACTGTCCGGTAAGGAGATATTTTATTTTGATCTTATTGCAGTTTTTACCTTTTTTTCTGACAAATATGGCTGGTTGTTTAGTAGGCAAACATTTATTATTAATTCAGGTAAGTGATCATATGTGTTCAATTTCAGTTTTAAAAAGATAGCACCATAATTATGATCATAATTGTAAGATACAAGATCAATGTAATGGACATTAATTAACCTTGATTAAACAATTGCTAGGCTAGACTGCATGTTGTGAACATTCTAATTTTGAATCTCCAATGTCTCAGCTCTTTACCAGATAGCCCTGTGTTTTTTACAACACTAAGGAAGAAATTTTAAAATATTTTGAGAAAAAGGAGTCAGTGCTGTATTCCAAAATTATCTCTGTTCCACAATGTTTTCTACCCTTTTATGAGGAACTGCTACCATTTGAGCTAGACTAAAGTTATCATCTACAAGTGCTTTCTATTTTGACTGGTATTTAGGTTTGTCATCTGGTAAAAAGTTGAGTTGTCCTGGTCACCCTTAGGGGCTAATCCCTGACTTTGTATTGTATTTTTTTTTTATATTTCAGAACACACAACAATGTTGGAATATTTGCTGCCAGGTTCGGTTTTCCAGACCTGCCTGATAGGTTTAGCTGTTGGACTGTTGGTCTACAGATATCTGAAAAATAGAAAATACAATCTTCCTCCTGGTCCTTTGGCTCTACCCTTCATAGGAAACCTTTTACGTAAATATCCTAACTTTTTCATTTTCCTGTATGTGCAAAAAATAGGTAAAGTTATATCACTGTATCTTTCTATGTTAACCCATGTCATTCTGTACAAATATTATCCACATATTTCTCTAGTAGTAAGCTTTGAAAAACATATAAAAAAACAGCTTGTGGCAACTGTTGAAAACTATAGAATCAGTCCCTTTGACTCTTTACCTAGCGATAAAATTTCTGACTCAACCAAATGAAAAGTATTTGCAGATGACAAATGTAGTTCAAATGATGATTTCTGTCTTTGATATGGTAGAAAACATCATGGGAAAAGGAGAAAATACTGGTTACCAGCATTTTCTCCTTTTCCCTAAATGTTTTTTAATACCTTTTTTTAGGATCACTAACCCCCACCTCCCTTATTGTTTGGTAAAGTGTTAAAGTTATATCAATTCAACTTTCTCTCTTGACCCATTTCATTCTCTACAAATATAGGACTTTTTATCCATGTGTTTCTGTTGTAAAAAGCTTTGAAACGAATTGAAAAGAATAACAACAACACGTAACAACTATAGTTGAAAAACTATAGAATCAGTCTCTTTAAATGATTTACATGTACTAGATATTTTATTTGTATTATACTTTTGTAAGTCTAAAGTAACCTGTTTAAGCTACATTGATCTCAACTTTAACAAAAATTATATCTTAAGAAAAAAGTTGTTATTTTGAAAGGATATGACTGTTTACTTAAAGCTGTGGAAAAAGCACAAATATACCCCTCAAATACTAACACCACCCTCTCTGCCATCAACAGTGCTCCATTGAGGATTGTTCAGAGAGGACACAAGACCTAGTGTTCTGTAAACTTTCAGAAATAGGGGATACTTTCAAAATTAGTGAGACAAAGGCACTGAAGACTGTTTCTCATATACATTTGAAAGAAATTGATTGATTGATAGATTGATCGACTGAATGGTGTTTTAAGCTGCTTTTAACGATATTTCAGTCATATCGCGGCAACAGCTCAAATATTCATGCCTTTCCCGGGTTTCACCAGTAGTAGGCTAGAGCTTTGCAGTGTCTTGCCCAAGGACACTCCCACGAAAAACCCAGTGGATAGAGTGAGGCTCTATAGTTGTTGTGTGTTGTTGATTATTTGGCATTTCAACAAACTGTTGCAAAATTCTGATGCGAAATCCGACAATAAATTAAAAAGCTATGTATCGCATGAGGGAAATTCAATCTAAATATTTTTTGACACTTCTTTTTCTTATTTATTCACGATTTTACACCCAGTGCCTCAATTATTTAGCGATCAAGTATTTTTAGATCACCTGAACACCTCAAGTGCTAAAGGCAAGCTTATATAATCATGGTGCGTCTTTCATCATTATGCATCATCAACTTTTAACATGTGTACACGCTAGAGGCTACATTTTCAGTCTGATATTCATGAAACTTTGTAAAAATGTTTGTCTGGATGATATCTCAATACGTCAAAAGATAAGTTACTTTACAAATCTTTCAAAAACCTTTGATTCTTTACATACACCCATTTTCAGCCCAATATTCGTGAAAGGTGGTCACAGAAAAACATTGACCATACTTCGTGTTATGTTCTCATTGGTGGACAGACCCAGGGGGGTGATTCAGGGCCATCTTGGCCCCTGTTGTTAATGTTCAGTCATAGGGTAGAAACCTGAATCTTTTTGATTATCACATTTATGTATTATGTACAAATACTATTAAAACCCATTTCATGATGCCAAAAATACAATAAACTTATGAAGAAAAGGAGTAATTGTTTCGTTTTGTGTTTTTCAGAGTTAGGGTCAGACCAGCGCTATCACATAAAGATTTATGAATGGACAAAGAAATACGGACCTGTGATAACAGTTAATCTTGGTGAGCAATGTATTTCTTTGTGACTTTTTGCCTAAATTTCAAACATAAAGCAAAATTTATATCATTATGTTTTTTGTTTCAAACTTTACCATTTGCACCAAAGAAGAATTACATTTGCAGGTACAAATTCTTTGAAAATGCTCTTGTCAAAAAGATGTTGGTCAGACTTCATTTGAATCTAGAAAGAACTATTCTTGAGAAAGCTCTACTTTGTATTCATAAACATCATACTGGTATGTGAAAAAAACATGTCTCGTCATCAGGGTCATAAGTGTGTAAGGCAGTGGAGTGATAAAGGGCCTATATGGCCCTCTTGTGACAACTTTATCATTTAGATACAAGTTATATACACTGGCAATTTACAGCTTTTGAATGTTAAATGTTACTTACAAAAAGGAGCAGTCTCTGCTGTGTGATTTGATTACTCTTCATTAGAAAACTCAATAATTTCCTGAAGGCTAAATTTTAGCCTAAGCCCCAACAATACTGCAATTGATGTGTAAATACATTTTTTATTTTTTATTTTTGCTCCTCTGGCCAAGGGCTAACAAGCTTATGTGAAGGATATGAAGAGTATCCATAATCAAACTGTCATTTCAAAAATTTTCTTCGCTGAAACTGCAGAAATTCTTTACTTGACAAAACTTAACAGAAATTATCCTGCTATGATCTTTTTAGAATTTGTTAATAGAATTTGATTTTAAACTCTGAATGCCCTGACAACAAAACTAAAAAATGTGAACAAATTTGACAGAAAAAATCCTTCCCACTGTTTGGAATTCGCTATAAATTGATATAACTGTCCTTGAGTGGATCTCTTTCAGTTTTACTTCAAAAAAAATATTGTTAGGCTTATAATGATCAAAGAGAAAATAAATCCTCATGACAAGCAACTGTTGCTCGAACCTCACTGTAACATAGTTGGTATTGTATGATCTCGTTTTCTGGAAAGAGAATGTTAAGTTGTCATCTGCAATGGATTATTTTGATTTTTAGGTATACGCTCAGGTATGTTAAGAATTAAGATAATTCAAGGACTGTATTGTTCTATTTTCCCTATGAAATTTTGCTGCAAAAGAAGCGTTTGAAGGTTCAACGTTCAAAAGACAAAATAGAGAAATAAAGCATACAAGGAAAGTGATCTGTGATTATCTAAAGAAGCAACCTCAAACATTATAATGCACGCCTTGGCTAGCCAGTACACTCCCTTTCAGTACCCATATTTAGACAAAGTTTTTTCAACCAGACTGTCCAGTTCATTGCTAGAAAAACAAAATATCACGATCTCTTAAAGGAGTGCTGTGCATGTGTGGGTGCTGTGCATATATGGGTATGTGCTAGGTTGTAACCCTGTTGGCCCTTTTAGTAGGAATGGCGCAATAAACACTTCACATTACATTCCGTTTTTTGCTCTATGACAGGCTCCTTATAAATGCTACAATTCTGAACACTATTCTACAAAAATGGTTCGATTTACTTGCTCTTTTGTAGGCCCTTTACGAATGGTTGTGGTAAATAACCTTGAGACAGCTATGGAAGTCCTTGTGAAGAAATCTTCAGATTTTGCTGGTCGTATGAGGGCACCTTCAAGTAAGTTAAAACCATAAATGAATTCATTTTAGAGATATATCAATCCTGTGATCTGACGACACAAAGGAAAAAGGTTTCTGAAAATAGTTTGATGTTTTCTGTAGTAGTTACTTATTACCAACTTGATCCCTTACAACATTATATACAAACCAACTCCTTGCTTTAAATTCGATGCTCGTGTGAATACATGAGATCCAAATCAGAGAGCACTCAACTTGCAGTCCGATTTTAGGAATAAGTAGGCTATTATTTCAGGACAGCCGTACAAATACAGTATTAGGTGTTTTTTATGATTAAAACTGTCCATTTCATTCACGTAAGAGAGCATTTAGAATTATTGGTACCATGCATTGTCTCCTTTTTCCACAATGTTTTCTACCCATTCAATGAGAAGTTCTTTCATCTGAGCCAAATTGAATTTATTGTCTGCAAGTATTTACTATAAAGGCAGGTAAAACTAGAGAAGATAATGAATGAATGAAAGAGAAAGAAAGGTAAAAAAAATGCCTGTGGCAGAGTGGCAAAACACGTATTAAAATGCACTGTATGCGTTTGTTAAAAGCTTTCGTTATAGAGAAAAAAAGTTATTTTTGATGTCAAAAGTCATTTGAATAAAAAAAAGAAGGATAGATGAATGACTGTACTATGCATGTTTATTTCCTACAGTTAGCAAGTACACTGATGGATACAAAGACATTGCGTTTACCAACTATGGTCAAACATGGAAATTACACAGAAAAATCTCTTCAAAAGCTCTTAGGTACATTATACGCTTAGTTAAATTGATAAGCTAGGAAATTTATTTGCAATAGACATTGATGTGTAGATAAATCCTACATAATGGGTGTTTTCTCCTTTTCCAACGTTTTTTCCCCTACCTTTTCAAAGATGTATCCAATCATTTGAACAACGCTTGATAAGTTGTCAGAAAATGTTTTCAGTGTTAACGAGGCTAAAATGTTTTGCTTGGCAAAGAGATAGTTGTTTTATATTTCAAAAATCATGTTGTGGGTCTTTATACGCACTGTCTCATCAATATTATTCAAATTGACCAGCCCACATGACACAAGTGGTAGAGCATAGGACTTGTAAACAGCAAGTCTTGGGTCACCTGAGGGTGTGGATTGGAGGGTGTGGGTCATTTTCGGGGTGTGGCCCATGGCTGGCCATCTAAAATTACCAATAGTTTTTCTAATGAGACGTTAAAACGAAATCTCTTGTGATGATGCTAATCCCCAAGCACGTTAAAGAACCAGGTGTATGTGGATGAGTTTTGTACTGTATCTTGCACTATCACCTGTAACAAAACTAACAGCCGTCAGTATGGTGTCACCCATGTGGGGAACAAATAGCGATGATAAATAAATAGAAAATCAATCAAACCATTTATATGAGGAACTATTATGCATGGTACAGGCTTTTAAATGAAAATAAGCTGTCATTTGATTGATTAGTTGATTTAATGGTGTTTAACACGGCTATCAGCCATATTTTAGTCATCTCGCAGTTATTTGCAATTTGTAGTACTATTTATTTACCTAGTGAAGGTTACTTGTATGTTCAAACACTTACTAGGATTATTAATACAGGGATCGTGTGGCATGTTCAAGGACAATGAAATTTAGAGCTGCTGCCTAGTACTTGTGAAACCAGGGAAACTTGTTGATAAATGAGCCGTCGCTGCTATACAAGTGAAATATTGTTGAAGGCAGTTTGAAATAGTTCATATTGTTGATCAAACACACATGATTGTGTTGGTGAACAATTTAATTCCTACCAGCTAACAAGAACTATAAAGATCATTTGGTAACAGGTCAAATATTTATGTTAGATAGAATGATACCTGAAAGTTTTTGGCATCACATGTGACCGTTGGTCTTCATCACGTTTGGAATGAAGTAAATCCAAGGAAAATTAATTCTCTATGGATCTACACTGCCCAGCTTTTGTGAAGTAGTTGTTTAAAAAAATAGCTTTGAAGTTGCTATATCTTTTGAAGTTTTTTGTGTCGCTTGGAACTGGATATATCACATGTTAACCTCTTCCAACTATCCGCACCAATGTTTCAGGCATTACATGCAGGGTCAAGCTCTTGAAGAAAGAATCCACACAGCTTTACAGACAACATTTCCAGTGATAGAGAAGCAGACAGATGCATTCAGTCCAAAGGAAGTTGTCAACTTTCTTGTAATAAATATTCTCATGGTCTTATGTTTTCATGGAAAGTATGTACCTAGCTTTTTACCATTAACTGCACAATCCCGAGGTTTAACCACCCTAAAAGAGCAGGCTTTTGAAAACAATGTAGGATAGGCAAAATATGCTGGTAACCAGCATTTTTCCTTTTCCGTCAACCTTTGGAAATAGTGATATGCTGTTTTTTAACTATGTGAAGACATAGTATGAAAGGAAAAGGAGAAAGAGCTCTTAACAAAAGTAATTCCCTATCATATGCGTTTTTAGTGAAATGTAGAACAAGGAATTGGAGTTGTTCTGAGTTTAAAGGGACCTTTTTTTCAGATTTGGTTGCTGCAAACCAAACGTTTTTGTTTAACACAATATAAGTGCAAAATATACTTTTCCTGCTAACATTGAGGAACTAGATGCTTATGTAACCGGGTCTCTTTGAGCTTCCGTGAAAAGTCTAAGGGCGTAGAGTTACTTTTTTCAGGGTACAATGAACACCAAGTCTACTTCAGTAAATATACCTTCTTTTAAAGGTGGTCAAGGTTCACAACATACTACCCAACCCAAATCTACCGAATTTATCTGAACTGAACCGAACTGAACTGGAAATCTGTTAATTACAAGAATTGTTTAGGAAATGATAAAAACAGAAGAACATTGTCAAATACACAATGTGCAATCGATGACAAACGGACATACAGATAATCGAGCAAAGCTTTTTCAATTACACATAAACATAACTGTGAACTAGTCACACTTACCAATATATGGAAGTGAATGTTAGTTTACTGTGTTAGTATTGTATCTACATTTTTACATCTACCACTCGTTCTCGCTCACTAGTGAACTTGTGAAACCTGTCAAAAAAAGTAAGTTCGTAAGACATGCAACCAGTTAGCGTATTTATGGCCAAGAAGAACCTTCAATCGTGTTGAACACCAACGAAAATTCCAAACGAACGATGTGAATTACAAAAAGTTGAATGAAATAATACGAGGAATTTAAATGATTGAAAGATAATTAACTTTGACTCATAAACAAACCAGTAATTGATTAGGAAAACACCAAAAATCAAGACGGCAACTTTTACTATCACGTCTTCTCTCGTCTGCGTCAGTTTTCCTTATGACAAAGAGCGGGAGCAAGGATCAAGTAAACATTATTTGCCCGCGAAAATGATGTCTAAAACAGCATGAATAAGTCTAAAACTCACAACTGAAAACCTGGTCAAACTTACATGCAGTAAATAGGTGCGAAATTCAAACTATAGGTTTGTCTCATACTATTTAGTAACTCTTTATTTTCATGACATCAAATCTGATGTAATTGTAAAAATCTAAATAACTACCTTTAAGAAAAGTTAAGCACCAAATTATTGAATGAGAAATAAAGTCCCATTACCTTTCATAATACTAAAAATACTTAGCTCTATCAATCCTCAGAACGCCAAGGTAACCCAACAGCTATTTCTATTCTAGTAATAGCAGCCTATGAGTGTAGTTTAAAGGTTGGTCTTGCCCAGAATGTCTCAGCAAATCAAAAAGTGTAGACCAAAGATCACACTGCATTTTTGTGTAGTCTGATCTTAATATATACTGGCCTAAAGTCAAATATTATTGTCATAGGCGCCTTAAAAGTTTAAGTCTTTTTCCAGACATAGTATACTAGTATCTTTATAAGACTGTACAGAAGATACATTCTTATATAAGTCAATATTGTCAGGTACTTTTGATCAATTCTCGTCAGAATAAGCTTGATTGCAATGATTCCATATCCAAATTGCAAAGGTCTGTGTCATTGATTGTGCACTGTTTTGAGTGATTGCTTAAAAATGACCTTTTTCTACAGATATTGATTTTTTTTCCAGATTTGATTATATTTACTAGACTGAAAGAGGTAAGGTTCGTTTGTTATATATTTTGATAATTTTCTATGCAAGGTTTGAATTCGGGAATGAAGACATTGAGCGCATTGTATATCTAGAAGACGAGTTGTTGAACGAGTTAAACAAATTCATCCCAGAAGATGTGTTTCCATGGTTACAGAATGTTTACACCTCACCTATAATGAAAAGAATAGATGAAAAGTACAAGGCACTGGTTCCTGACTTTATTGGACGAAAGTTCTACGAAGAAATGAAATCATTCAATAAAGGTAAAGAACAAGCATTCATCAAGATATTGAAAACTTCGTTATAAATTAAAGGAGTAAAACCATGGTCAAACTATCCAGTGCTTAGAGACTTTTAAGAAGAAAGGTTCATAAATAATTATGGGGCAAAAAGCAAATTGCTGGTAAACAGCATTTCGTCCATTTTGAAGTTTTTTTCTATCCTAAAATACACGTTTCGCTATTCTAGGTACACTTAATTTGTTGTCTACAAATGCTTTAAATGTTAAATGTTTATCGGTCAGGTAAAGTGTCAAGCATTTTTGTATTTACATTTGTTAAAAAAACAGAAAATGAGATTTTTTCGGGAAAAAAAGTTTGGAGGCTGATCTTGTGTCATTGATTGGTAATTGGAACTGGTCCTGCACCTTTTTTTTTTTTGAACAAAATTTCCATATACTTCACATTTCATTAACTTCATGTGTTATGTATTTAGATTGATTGTTGCTGTTATATTGATTGAGGTCAGATTGGAGTACTGCTGATGCATGCGAGTTTTGAAAATTCTAGCATCGTAAATAGATAATAGGCATTATAGGATAATGATTGATTCATAATCTAATACTTGTGATCTAGAAAGAAAATTTACCTGATCCCTAAAACGTGTGTGAAATGAAAAAAATAGCTAGAATATTGAAAAAAAAAACAACAGACAGTGCATACCCTAGATCAGAGCGGTGTTTTTGTTGAGCTTTATCTTGATGTACATATTCCAGAACATATCCCAAAGTAGTGTAAAACTGACATAGTCTACAATTTACGACGTGCTCCGACCTACAATTTACGACGTGCTCCGGTCGGATGCACAGGCAAAATTGAAGATACAGGAACATTTTATAACTGTTCTGTCACTTCAATTTGCTGTTATACTTGCAAAAACAGTGTGAAACACGGTTTTACACACACATCCAACTTTTTGAATATGTTTCAGCAAGTTAATGATGTTACTTTTGCCTAACTGTTCAATGGCTTCTAATGAAAAGTTTTTATTTTGATTTATTAGTAACTAAATCTTAAACTTCAAACATGATTAAGATATCAAGTCAACTCTTAACATCCAGGTATTGTTAGATCAAACTTTTCTTTTCAAAAGTTCTTGTTGCCAGAAAAAAGCCAATCATGCTATAGAGTGTAGATTCAAGAACAGATAGTACTTGATTCACACTGTCCTCAAAGCCATTTGATTGAAGGCAAGCAGCCCAAATCACAGCTATTGTTTTTTTTTCCAGAGAATATCAGACATTTTACTGATACACTACTGTTGGCTAAAGAGGAAGCAGAGAAAGATGGAGAAAACATGGACGTTCTAACAGATGATTACCTTATACAGACTCTATCAGACATTTTCTTTGGTAAATTACTTAGTCTCATCCTTCCTTCTCTTTGTCTTTCTGTTTCTTTCTTTCCTTCTGTGTTTCTTTCTTAGTTTGTTTTTTGTTTGTTTGTTAAATGGTCTGTTTCTTTCTTTCTTTCGTTCTTTCTATCTTTCTTTCTTTCTTTCTTTCTTTCTTTCTTTAAAATCTGATATTGTTCTTTCATGTCCACAGAGATTTATTATGAGCTTGTTGGGTGTTTACAGCATAATAAAGAAAAGAAAATCTGTTTAGATGCTTTGTACTTTATTTGAAGGATCTAATTTTACAGAGAAACAATTACAAGAGCTTGGCATCCCTATCACGATATATCTTTAATTATGCCTTGCCCATAATTTTTCAAATGAAGACACACCCAGTCGCTTTTTTACTGATAGTACTGTCCAAGTAATGCAATTCTCACATAGATAATGTTGTCAATTTAAGACTGCCATCTTTTAAAGCAACAATTAGACTCATAAATATTTATTGAATCTCAGAAAAAGTTGAGTTAAATAAGACAGGTATATTTCTGATGGATAAATATCAGCAAGGTGCTACTCTAGCATATTTCTGAGATATCAGGAAAGTAATTAGACTTATATCCCTGTAGGGGAGAGTGTCTTGGGGAAAATTTAACGGTTGGTGCAAAAATAAATATTTGTACCAGAATAGGTATTTTCTGTCTCCTTAAAGATCAATTTTGTTGTTTGGGGCTTATCAAAGACAACCTCATAAAGTGCTCTGACTCCTTTGATCGCTGCTTTAGGAGGACAGCAGAAAAGGAGCAGTTTCTCTTTACAATGCATTGATCCTTGTCTTACAATGTTGTTATGATATTAAATTTTGAGGTTTTATTGAAAAAGTAACACAGGACATCAGAATGAGTATTTTGCATTTTACTTTCCAGCTGGAATAGACACGTCAAGACTAACTCTCTATTTTGCCATTCTGCATATGATTACATTCCCAGATATCCAGGAAAAAGTCCAGGAGGAACTTGATAGAGAAGTTGGTAAGAATCTAATATATTTGATAAAAATCATAACAAAAATACAGTCAGATCTCTGTGTGTATAAAAATATGTACAAACTACCATAGATTATGCGCTCTATAGCTTGTAAAGTATAAGTTGTAAAAGTATTTATAGGAACATGAACAAAATATTAGTGTTTATGACATGTGAAGTTTATTTGTGATGAAAAAAGTAGCTACAGTTTAAATATATTTTACGAAGTCGAGAAATTTAGGAATATGATAACCAGAACATGCCTGGAAAAAATATGTATGGTCTAAGGTATGTCATGAAAACGGCAATTAAACAAGGTATACATGAAATAGACATCTAGAAAATATTTGACAAGATTGATTTGCCAGACACTTCCATCTAGACTAAGATTATTCAAATTATAGCACTTGGGTCAAAATTGGCCCTTGCCAAGGGTCCCAAGTTTTACACGGGCTTATAAAGTGAAAACTTTAAAATCTTCATGTTTTTAAAAGTGAGGCCAATGGCTAATAAATTTGGCACGCTGCTTAATCTAGTAGACCTCTACCAATACTGCCTAATTTTAGCCATGGTGTCAAAATTGGCCCATGTCCTGCACGTCACAAGTTTTAAATGGGCCTATATACAGAAAACTAAACAAATCTGCTGGTTCCTTAATCGTATGTCTCGATTTATCACATTTTACATGTTGTTCCATCCGGTGGACTTTTAGCAGTGGAGGGATACAGGACCATCATGGCCCTCAAGTTGTTTTTATATAGCAGATAATTTTGATAGAATCCATCAGTGATTTCTTTTTAGCCTATTTTATTAAATGCTTAATACTGCTGAGCACGTGGTTAAAGTGTGTATATTATTATTATGTTATTGTTTTTCCGCCAAAATGGCGAGCATTATACAATAATAAAAAAAATGAACACAATAGAAAAGAATGAAAAAGAGATCAATAGTAAGAAGTCTAAGGTTAGAAAGAGAGCCAATTTACGACCAAACTCCAACCCGAAAAAGACCCTTACAATGAATGAAAAGACGAAAATGTAAAAGCCCCTTTCGTGGTAAGAATGGGGGAACACATTGTACAAACCCAAAATTACAAAAGGAAAGAGTGAAACGAGACAAACAAAAAGAAAATGTGAATTAAGTATGGAAATCTTGCAAGGAAAACGAAATCCAATGCAATATTTGAATATATACATATTTTGGAAAGGGAAACTGTAATCCGTAATGAATGAGAAGTCTATTTTAAACATACCACTACAATATGAAGTGGCTAGGAGGAGAATGCTTTACAGGAAATGAGAGTATTTTCTGAATTTCAAGAGAAAGTAAACTCAGAGTTACACAAATGTTATCTTTGCGAATAAAGTGACTGGTTGATCTAAATAATCAATCATCTTATTTGTTATATTATTACAGGCATGAGCAGATTACCAGGCGTGGAAGACCGCCCAAATTTAGGTTACACAGAGGCTGTGTTGCATGAAAGTATGAGGTTGTCTACTGTAGCGCCTTCTGGTTTGATCCATGCAACAATGTGTGACACGGAAATTTGTAAGTTGTTTTTGGTCCATTCTAACATTCTAGTTGAGGTTTTGTGAGCATGCTATGGTCTGTTAGTGTAGTCCATCGTGCATGGTTTGTTACAACATCTTTCTTACCTTCAACTGTTATCTTTTGTGTATGCAAAAGGCTACATGTTACATTTAATACATGTGAAATCGCGGTCGAAATGCTTGCCTTTTTCCTTTTTAGTTGGCATGGGCGGAGTTTTATAAGAGCTCACACTTTCCAAACCATATGATGGGCTTTGGTCGTATTTGATTTGATTGATATAGGTCCAAAGCTTTGTAGAGCAATACCATAAACCATGCGCATCCTCTTAGACTGACATCGAAGTTTTACGTTGACGTTTTTAAAAAGCTTACATTTTCAAACCGTTTGGTGAATTTGATTCATATTTTGATTTGATGAATGGGTCCAAGATAGGTAAAGTTAGCTACTAGTAGCCAGCTACTATTAGCCAGCTACTTTCTCGGGTAAAGTTAGCTATTAGTAGCCAGCTACTAGTAGCCAGCTACTTGAGCTGGTAAAATTGGTTATTTGTAGCCAACTACTGGTACCCACCTTCTAGTAAGCAGTCGCTTGTAAAGGAAAATCTGGCAATTCGTACCCAGCGACCAATGTATAGGTAATTAAAATGGAGGTTTTTATTAGTTTCCTGAAGGTACAAGTAGCTGGCGAGCCAAATGTCGACGCCTTAAACGAAATGTTTTTCTTCCATCCAGAATACTATATAAATGCATCAGAAAAATCAAAATCAAATAATTTCCTGTATTAAAGGGTCAAGCTACGAGATCTGTCAATAGGATTTTTTTTCACATTTGTTTTTAATTAGGGATTCAAAATGTACAAGTAGCTGACGAGATTAAGGCAGACATTTCAAAATATTTCAAAGAATCACATTCAATGTACTACAGAGAAATTGAAAATATCATTTTCAATTCATTTTTAATTATTAGAGGGGCCAGCTACTCGTCATGAAAATTGGGACATTTTTCAATTTCACTTAGCAAGGAATTCAAAGGTACAAGTAGCTGGCGAGTCTAAGAGCTGTTTCTGTAATTAAGTGCTTGTTTCGAAATAAATGCGTCAGAAAACTCAAAATTGAAGCATTTCCAGTTATTAAAGGGGCAGCTACTTGATATGAAAACGGAGCAATTTTGCCCTTTTGCGAAATGATGATTTAAAATGTACAAGTAGCTGGCTAGATTAAGAAAGATTTTTCAAAATATTTCAACGAATCATATTGAGGATACTTAGGAGAAATTAAAAATATCAAAATCAATCCATTTTTATTCATTAAAGAGGGCAGCTACTTGTCAGGAAAATGCGGATATTTTTCAATTATACTTAGTGTTCAATCAAAAGGTACAAGTAGCTAGTGGGCCAATGAGCGATTTTTGATATAAATTGCCTACCTTTCATATGGGGGGATCGAATGATAATTCGACACCGGATTACGCTATTGTGGGTCTGTGAAACTTTCGCTTTGAAAGCTAGGTCTGTTCAATACAATCAGAATTTGCCGGAAGTTGTCGTTCATGGTCGCTCCTCATTCGGAACCCTTCTGTGTTTGACCAACTGCTGTCTTTTATGGAGTGACACCACTGCGAACTCCTTCCGGGTCATAGTAGTCAAAAGTAGTCCCATTTGAAAATTTGATAGCAAGCACTTCTGCTGCATTGTTTTATCAGAGAAAATTAAAGGACATTCTTAAAATGTGTTTCTGTTGTTAATTTGATGATTCCTGTGGAAACTGAGAGCAAGTTTGCTATTTCATGGGGATCTATTTTGTGTCCGTGCTCACGTAAAGGAACATGGTCTACACCAGGAAGGACCTTTTTTCACTGTGATTTTTCAAGGGTAGTTGTGTTTGAGGTGGAATAGCAAAAAACGCAATCGGTTGAGGTGCCAATTTTTGGTAGATGAAAGACGTTTAAAAAAATGTAAAAAAAATCTTTAGTATTATTATCTCCCGTCTACGATTTTGTCATTGCCCATCGTTCACTAAAAGCTTTTGAAATACATGTACCTCTCTTAACCCTTTACCACACAATGCCGACATTTCACGATCCTGGGAAAGAAGCCTTTTGAAAACAAAGTGGAAAAAAGGAGAAAATGCTGGTAACCAGTATTTTCTCCGTTTTCCACAATGTTTTCTACCTTATCAAAGAAAGTTTGCACCATTTGAGCCACATTTAAATTGTCGTCTGCAAATGCTTTGAATTTGGACAAGTATACATTGTTGTTGTTTGGTAAACTGTTACTATCGCCAGCTACTTGTACATGTTGAATCATTATTTCGCAAAAATGCTAAATTGTCCCGTTTGCAGACCAAGTAGCTGGCTCCTTTAATAACCGGAAATACTTTAATTTTGAGTTTTCTGGCGCCTTTCTAGTCTTCTTTATTCAAAACAAGCATTTAATTTTAAAAATCGCTCTTAGGCTTGAAAAATATCCGGATTTTCATGACGAGTAGCTGGCCCCTTAAAATGATGAAAATGGCTTGATTTTGATATCTTTAATTTCCCCTAAATATCCTCAATATGATTCGTTGAAATATTTTCAAATGTCTCTCTAAATATAGTCAGCTACTTGTACATTTTAAATCATGATTTCGAACAAGTGCAAAATTGTCCCATTTTCAGATCAAGTAGCTGGCCCCTTTAATAATCGTAAATGATTCAATTTTGGTTTTTCTCATACATTTATAGTCTCTGTTATTCAAAACAAGCATTTGATTTCAAGATTCGCCCTTACACTCGCCAGCTACTTGTACCTTTTGATTTCACTCTAAGTAAAATTGAAAAATATCTGCATTTTCCTAACGAGTAGCTGGGCCCTTTAAATGATAAGAATGGATTGATTTTGATATCTTTAATTTTCCCTAATTATCCTCAATATGATTCGTTGAAATATTTTTAAAATCTCTTTTATTCTCGCTAGCTACTTGTACATTTGAAATCATTACTTCGAAAAACAGCAAAGTTGTCTCGTTTTTAAATAAAGAAGCTGGCCCCTGTTACAATCGGAAATGATTCAATTTTGAGTTTTCTCACACTTTCATAGTCTCTGTTATTCAAAACAAGCATTTAATTTCAAAATTCGCTCTTACGCTCGCCAGCTACTTGTACCTTTTGATTGAACACTAAGTATAATTGAAAAATATCCGCATTTTCATGACAAGTACCTGGCCCCTTTAAATGGATAAGAATGGATTGATTTTGATATTTTTAATTTCTCCTAAGTGTCTCCAAAAAGATTTGTTGAAATATTTTTAAAAATCTCTTTTAATATCGCTAGCTTCTTGTACATTTGAAATCATTACTTCGAAAAACAGCAAGGTTGTATAGTTTTCAAATCAAGTAAGTGGCCCCTTTTATAACCGGAAATGATTTAGTTTTGAGTTTTCTTATACATTTATAGTCTCTGTTATTCAAAACAAGCATTTAATTTCAAAATTTTCTCTTAGGCTCGCCAGCTACTTGTACCTTTTGATTTCACTCTAAGTAAAATTGAAAAATATCTGCATTTTAGTGACGAGAAGCTCGGCCCTTTAAAGGATAAAAATGGATTGATTTTTTTACCTTTAATTTCCCCTAAATATCCTCAATATCATTCGTTGAAATATTTTGAAAAATCTCTTTTATTCTCGATAGCTACTTGCACATTTGTAATCATTACTTCGAAAAACAGGAGTCCTGTTATTAAATCAAGTAGCTATCCCCTTTAATAATCGAAAATGATTCAATTTTGAGGTTTCTCATATATTCATAGTCTCTGTTATTCAAAACAAGCATTTACTTTCAAAATTCGCTCTTATGCTCGCCAGTTACTTGTACTTTTTGATTTCAATCTATGTATAATTGAAAAATATCCGCATTTTCATGATGAGTACTTGGCCCCTTTAAATGATGAGAATGGATTGATTTTGATACCTTTAACTTCCCCTAAATATTTTCAATATAATTCGTGGAAATATTTTGAAATATCTCTTTAAATCTAGTCAGCTACTTGTACATTTTAAATTATGATTTTGTAAAAGTGCAAAATTGTCCCATTTTCATATCAAGTAGCTGGCCCCTTTTATAACCGGAAATGTTTCAATTTTGAGTTTTCTCATGCCTTTATAGTCTCTTTTATTCAAAACAAGCATTCAGTTTCAAAAATCGCTCTCAGGCTCGCCAGCTACTTGTACCTTTTGATTTCACTTGAAGTAAAATGGAAAAATATCCGCATTTTTTATGACGAGTAGCTGACCCCTTTAATGAATAACAATGGATTGATTTTGATATCTTTAATTTCTCCTACATATCTTCAATATGATTTGTTTAAATATTTTGAAAAATTTCTCTAAATCTAGCCAGCTACTTGTACATTTTAAATCATTATTTCGCAAAAGTGCAAAGTTGTCCCATTTTCAGATCTAGTAGCTGGCTCCTTTTATAACCGGAAATGCTTCAATTTTGAGTTTTCTCGTGCATTTATAGTCTCTTTTATTCAAAACGAGCATTCATTGTCAAAAATCGCTCAAAGGCTCGCCAGCTGGACCCTTAAATGGGTAAGAATGGATTGATTTTGATATTTTTAATTTCTCCTAAGTATCCTCAGAGTGATTTGTTGAAATATTTTGAAAAATCTCTTTTAATCTCGCTAGGTACTTGTAAATTTGAAAAAATTAAGTTGAAAGATTTCCGCATTTTCATAACTAGTAGCTGGACCCTTTAATGAATAAGAATGGATTGGTTTTAATATCTTTAATTTCTCCTAAGTATCCTTAATATGATTCGTTAAATTAGTTTAAAATACAGTGTATATCTCTCTAGATTTAGCCAGCTACTTGTACGTTTTTTATCATTATTCCGCAAAAGTGGAAAAGTGTCCCATTTTCAGATCAAGTAGCTGGCCCATTAATAACCGTAAATGTTTCAATTTAGAGTTTTCTCATGCATCTATAGTCATATTCATTCAAAACAAGCATTCAGTGTCAAAAATCGCTCTTAGGCTCGCCAGCTACTTGTACCTTTTGATTTCACTCCAAGTAAAATTGAAAAATATCCACATTTTCATGACGGGTAGCTGGCCCCTTAAATGGATAAGAATGGATTGATTTTGATATTTTTAATTTCTCCTAAGTGTCCTCAAAATTATTTGTTGAAATAGTTTGAAAAATCTCTTTTATTCTCGCTAGCTACTCGTACATTTGAAATCATTACTTCGAAAAACAGCAAAGTTGTCCAGTTTTCATATCAAGTGGCAGGCCCCTTTAATAATCGGAAATGATTTAATTTTGAGTTTTTTTTCTTACAATCATAATGTCTGTTATTCAAAACAAGCATTTAATTTCAAAATTCACTCTTAGGCTCGCCAGCTACCTGTACCTTTTGATTTCACTCTAAGTAAAATTGAAAAATATCCGCATTTTCATGACGAATAGCTGACTCCTAAAATAAACAAGAATTGATTGATTTTGATATTTTTAATTTCTCCAACGTTTCCTCAATATGATTCGTTGAAATATTTTGAAACATATCTCTAAGTCTAGCCAGCTACTTGTACATTTTGAATCATGAATTCGCAAAAGTGCAAAGTTGTCCCATTTTCAGATCAAGAAGCTGGTCCCTTTAATAACCGAAAATGCTTCAATTTCGAGTTTTCTCGTCCATTTATACTCTCTTTTATTCAATACGAGTATTCAATTTCGAAAATCGCTCTTAGGCTCGCCAGCTACTTGTACCTTTTGATTTCACTGTAAGTAAAATTGAAAAATATCCGCATTTTCATAACGAGTAGCTGGCCCCTTAATTGGATAAGAATGGATTGATTTTTATATTTTTAATTTCTCCTAAGTGTCTCCAAAAAGAATTGTTGGAATATTTTGATAAATCTCTTTTAATCTCGCTAGCATCTTGTACATTTGAAATCATTACTTCGAAAAACAGCAAAGTTGTCCCATTTTCAAATTAGTAGCTGGCCCGTTTGATAGCTGGAAATGCTTAAATTTTGACTATTTTAGTGCATTTATCATCCCCTTGCTGTAAAAAAAGCATTTAATTTTAAAATCAGCTCTTAGACTCGCCAGCTTTGTACCTTTGAATTCCTCTTTGAGTGAAATTGAAAAATGTCCCGATTTTCACGACGAGTAGCTCGCTCCTTTAATAACCGGAAATGATTCAATTTTGAGTTTTCTCATACATTCATAGTATCTGTTATTCAAAACAAGGATTTAATTTTAAAATTCACTCTTAGGCTCGCCAGCTACTTGTACCTTTTGATTGAACACTAAGTATAATTGAAAAATATCCGCATTTTCCTGACAAGTAGCTGCCCCCTTTAATGAATAAAAATGGATTGATTTTGATATTTTTAATTTCTCCTAAGTATCCTCAATATGATTCGTTGAAATATTTTGAAAAATCTTTCTTAATCTAGCCTGCTACTTGTACATTTTAAATCATCATTTCGCAAAAGTGCAAAATTGTCCCGTTTTCATATCAAGTAGCTGGCACCATTAATAACTGGAAATGCTTCAATTTTGAGTTTTCTGACGTATTCATAGTCTACTTTATTTAAAACAAGCACTTAATTACAGAAACAGCTCTTAGACTCGCCAGCTACTTGTACCTTTGAATTCCTTGCTAAGTGAAATTGAAAAATGTCCCAATTTTCATGATGAGTAGCAGACCCCTTTAATAATTAAAAAAGAAATTGAAAATGATATTTTCAATTTCTCTGTAGTACAGTGAATGTGATTCTTTGAAATATTTTGAAATGTCTGTCTTAATCTCGTCAGCTACTTGTACATTTTGAATCCCTAATTAAAAACAAATGTGAAAAAAATCCTATTGACAGATCTCGTAGCTTGACCCTTTAATACAGGAAATTATTTGATTTTGATTTTTCTGATGCATTTATATAGTATTCTGGATGGAAGAAAAACATTTCGTTTCAGGCGTCGACATTTGGTTCGCCAGCTACTTGTACCTTCAGGAAACTAATAAAAACCTCCATTTTAATTACCTGTAATTGGTCGCTGGGTACGAATTGCCAGACTTTTCTTTACAAGTGACTGCTTACTAGAAGGTGGGTACCAGTAGTTGGCTACAAATAACCAATTTTACCAGCTCAAGTAGCTGGCTACTAGTAGCTGGCTACTAGTATCTAACTTTACCTATCTAATGGGTCAAAACCTTCTTTCAGCAATACCCACGCTTATGGTCTTAAGGACACTGTCGTCGACATGGATAGTTTACAACAAAGTTTTATATTAATGTTTTTCAAGAGCTCACCTTCTAAAAACTTTGTGTATGAATTTGGTTAATGTTTGACTTAATGACAGATACAGGTCTAAACTTGTATTTGAGCAATACCCTAGCCATACCTATCCCTCAAGTTCTAGATGTCACAGATAAAGGTTTTTAAATCTCATTTATAGGTTTTTCTTTAGTATGATGATGGATAAAAATTACTTTTTCCTCGTGAGCTTTTTAAAAGCTTAAAATAATGTGATATCCATGTTTAGAAAATTTAAAGGATACACTCAATTAGTTTGATGGATTATATGTAAAGATGAATTTTATTTCATAATGATAAGACTGCTAATGTGTCATCAGAGCCATTTAAAAAGAGAGAACTTTACCGTCCATGCTCTTTCCTTCCTGTTTACATGGCTAATGGTATGCAAATTAGATAATCCAGTACATGGTGTAAATGTACATTGAATACGGTCAGAATCTTTAATTGGACACATTTCTTGTTAACCTTTGGATGCCTAAATCTTACTTGCCTGACACAGATACTCTGTTTTTCTTTCATGCTTTTAACAAGGCAAACTTGTGTAAAAAAAGTAGATTCATTATGTCAAAATGGCTATTTTAGCCGAGCCTGATAGCTCAGTCAGTAGCTTACCTATTTGAGAACAGGGGTTCGCTGGTTCGATCCCCAGCTAGGACATTTTCTTTCAGAGGATTGATGATAGTAATTGCGACAGGGTTCAGGGTTATGTGGGAAAGCAGCCAGCGGCTTAGAAAGAATATTGTATGCAGAACTGGTAAAAGAAACTCCAGGAAAGCATGGATAGGTGCTCTGTTTGCTGCGATATAACTGAAATAATGTTGAAAACGGCGTTAAACAGATCAATACTAGACAATAACACTATGAGAGACAGTTTCAGAGTAACAGAGCTGAATTACTCTTCTTATGTCACACTTGCTAGAATTGAATGCTTCCGTTTCCCGCACAATATTTCTTACAGTTTGAATATTTCTTATTATAATCCCGTGTGTTGTTATTGGTTCAAATATTTTACCAGTACAGCAACTGGTTAAACATTTTCATTATGATATCAAAAATTGATTTCTTTTTTCAGCTGGTTACAAAATACCTAAGGATACCCTTGTAACAATCAACCACTGGGCTCTTCATCATGACCAAGATGCATGGGAGGATGTGGAGAAATTTAAACCAGAAAGATACCTAGATGAAGATGGAAAGTTGGGACCCAAACCTCAAAACTGGCTTCCATTTTCAGCTGGAAAACGAGTTTGTCTTGGTGAATTTGTAGCTAAACCAGAGCTTCACTTGTTGTTTGCTGGACTTATGCAGAGATTTTCATGGAGCGCAGAACCAGGGGTTTTTGTTGACATTACGCCACAGGGTAGCTTTTTTGAGGCAAATCCCCCTCCTTTTAAAGTTCTTGTTAAACCCAGAGTAGGCACAAGCTGATGAGCAATTTCTCAGTCTGTTTTCAAACAAGTTTTGGCTATATAACCCCTGGTGGTCCTTCAAAAACAAAGAATGTGACAATTGAATTTTATGAAAATCTCAGCAAAAAATCTAGTTATTTATCTGAAACTGGCATTATGTAACATTATCTGGTGAACTCAACTGTTCCACAGTACTGTTTATTGCCTAAGGTGATAGTATGTGTTGTTCATTTGAAGCTGTCAGTGAATGACTTTTTGAAAGTGAATGGATAATGGTTTGTTTTAGATCATGCATCTGTTTAGTCCAATTAGAACATTTATTTTGTGCAGGCCGGTTCTGATTATTAAAAAAAAAACAAAAACTATCATCAACCATATTTTACCTCATCATCATATGACGCAACTTTGTAAAAGCAGTCAATCTTTTATGCTAAGGCAGCAGACAACCTTATAAAATATTTGTCGGGGAAAAGGGTGTGGAAAAAAGAGGTCACTGGGAAAAGTCTTCAAAAAATATTTTGTACACTCTGGAGGCCACATTTTCTATCCAACGCTTATGAAAGTTGGTCAGAATGTTTATCTTGATGATATCTTGGAAGAGTTTGAAGATGTGTCATGTTCGGTCAAAAAGGTTCAGGTGAGCGACTGAGGGCTAGCAAAGCCTTCTTATTTTAATCGATGAACGATTAAAAGGATATTAAGTCAGATGGTATTTTGATTTTTTTTCTAAGAAAATCATAGAAAAGTCTGCTTATTTTTCTTTCACTTGTAACATAGCTGTAAATCAAAGTCTAGATGGAATTTCATGTAGAAAATATGAATGATTTTTATACTAAAATTTATTGCATAACAAGGGATATGTATATTTCAACAAGATAAATTATCGGTTGCCTTCATAGCTCAGTTGGTAGAGTCGCTGACTTTGATTTTGAAATTGTGGTTCAGTCCAACCAGAGGCAAACTTTTTTTTCTACCACAGGCTCAAGGCCATCGAGTCGATGCCATGGCCCTTCTTGTGTCCCTCCACGTGTCCGTTCGTTAACTTTAATTTCAAACATCTCTGAATATATCAGCCCAATTTTGACCAAACTTCACAGAAATAATTCTTGCATGGTCTTTCAGTATTCCTCAAAGATATTAGTGTAAGTAAAATCTCTGGTTGGCATGACAGTAAAGCAAAAAAAAAAAAAAAAAAACATATGGGATATCTTTAAGAATCATATTGTTCTAAAGTAAAGGCGTAGGTCTACAAAATTTGGTGAGTAATTTCATCTAATTGACCTTAGTCAGGATTTTTCAAACTATAACCCTCTGATCAAAATTAGCCCCGCCCTGAGGGTCACAGTTTTCAAATGGGTTTATTTAGTAAAAACGTTAAAAAAATTTTTTTTGTTACTTAAGATAAGGCATCGGGGCTACCAAATTTTACAAGAAGCTTCATCTAATTGACCTTCAACACTTCTCTTCAAAGTTTAGCCATGGGGTCACAAGTTTCAGGTTCATATGGTGAAAACAAGGCAAACTCTTCTTGTTTTAAAACCATAGGGCTAGTGGTACCAAATTGTGTAGTTTCATATAATAATATTTATCAAGACTCTTTAAAAAATTAACCCTGACGTCAAAAAAAAGAATAAATAAATAAATAATAACCTGTACCAGGGTTCACAAATTTAACAATGGTTCATATGGTAAAGATTTAAAAAAAATTCTTTTTGGTTACCGTTAGGCGTGAGGCAACAAAATTTTGCATGAAGCTTTATCTTGTAGACCTCTACCCATAGCTCTGGGGTCAAAACTGGCCCACCCTGTGGGTCACAAGATTAACATGGGCTTATATTGTGTAGCTCCTAGAATATTCTTGTTCCTAACGGTGAGAGCTAGAGCTCTAACATTGTTTATCAGCAAAAAGTTTGCTACCAAAATTGTTGAATTTCTAGTCCTTTGATCAGAACTAGTCTCGGCCCATGGTTCACAAATTCAATCGCTTACATTGTGAAAACTTAAAAATCTTCCCCTTCCTGACAAGAAACTCTAGACATCCTAATTTTGACATTAAGCTTTTTTCAGTGGATCACTTCCTAGTATGTTCAAATTTTAGCCCTGTGCTTAAGGTCTACGGCCCCTAACTCTCAAGTTAAAAGACGGAAGCTGCCGAGATTGGACCAATAGCCTTTACGATAGGGGTCGTAATCCTTAAAATTGACCCGGCCAAGAGCTTTACACGTTTTAGAAGAACTTGATACCGTGGAAGCATTAAATGTCTTCTTGTTTACAACCATTTTGCCTAGACTTGTATTCTATGATGTTTAACTTCATCTAACAGACCTCTAACTATAGACCTTAGGTGAAAATAGCCCTGTCCTGAGGCTCACAACCTTTTTTGTAGACTGTAGCGAAAAAAATTATCTTGCCAGACAATTTGGCCTAGAATTGTAATTGAATTGTAATGCTTTTTTTTTTTTATAAAACGCGATATCGGAGAGCTCCACCGATCGTGTTAAAATTATTACCCGGGGTCAAAAAACTTGTCTCAGCTCGGGAGGTGGCGTGTACTATATTTTGTTTGGGACATTTAATTAATTAGGCTGTGAAGCAATGCAGGGCCCACCCTCTTGTTTTTTGCTTTTCCGTAACTAAGGGTACACATATTACGTCTTTTTTTTTTTCACAAAATAATTTCTTTCTTCCCTCGCCTTACACTAAGGAAGAAAGCACTAAGATGAGAAAACAGCTTTGGCCTTTTTTTTCCGACTTCGATTCCGACGACTACTTTGAATGCGGTCCCCTTTGCCTTTTACTATATGATTGTGGACACAGGTGCTGAAATGTAAAGAATGCACCTTTCTTGTAATCCATTACCATATAGGTTTAGGAAGACCCTATGAAAATTTGCAAAAAGAAGAAACGCTTGTCTCTTAACACTTAACTCTCGAGACGGTAAAAGTTAAGGCTTGTTCAAATTGAAAAATGTAGAAGACAACTGTAGTGTAAAGCAAATTATAGAGATTGTCGTTGAAAAAATAGGACACTTTGTAAGAAAGAAGAAATTGCTGGTTTGCAGAATTATTGTTATTATTCCTATTATTACTATTGTTTTTCCCTTTTCCTTTAATGGTTTTTAGCTCAGCAGAGTGGAAAGTGCCGAAGGCGAGCTTTTTAGTTCGTGTTGTGTCCGTTGTTCATATTGCGTCACCCAGCGTCAATGGTTACCTTGTGTGCACTTTAGAGGCCCTACTGTAAGTTGGATACTCATTAACTTAGATATACTAGATATCTCTGACAGATTCAAAATCTGTCACAGCGTGTCAAAAAGAAGACCCTTGACAAATCTTAAAGAAATCGTGTGTGCAATCTAGAGCTTATATTTTCAGTCCCATTCTCATGAAACTTGGTCAGAATATTTCTTTTGATAATGTCTGTAACAAATTTATACTTTTCTCGTCAGGTCAAAACCTAAGTCACTGGGATAAATCTTAGGGAAACCTTATACGCGCTGCAGAGGGCATATTTTCTATTTGACACTATTGAACGTTATCAGAATGTTTGTCATAAAAACACATCAGACAAGTTCGAAACTGGTTCACGTGAAAAAAGGGTGAAAGAGTCACTTGGACTAATTTCAGAAAACTTTGTGTGCAATCTAAAAACCACATTTTCAGTCAGACATTCTTAATCATTGGTCAGAATATTTGTTTCGATAATATCTCGAACATGTTTAAAATTCGCGTCCAAAAAACCTCACTGGGTCAAACCTTAGAGAAATGTTTTGTGCACTGTATGAGAAAACATTTTCCGTCAAATTCTTTTGATAAATGACCGAAATTATGGTTTTATGATACTACGATGCAAATGACCATAATTATGGTTTTATGATACTACGATGCAGTTTTAAGCCAAGTCAAATTTTCTCCAAAATTAGGTTAATAGGACAAATCTTTAAAAAAAACATTTGGTCTTTGGCTTCCTTATTTCGCACGAGGCTTCGTGTGGGACATTACTTTGATTGGCCCCGTTTTGGGTACAGGAGTTTTATATTGGCTTGTAAAGTGAAAACTTACCAAATTTTTTTTGTTCAAAACCGAAAGGCTCAGAGATGTAACTATTTGGTATTTAGAATCACATCATACATCACCTCTTTCAAGTTTGGTCAATTTTTATGACACCCTTTAAGTCAATATTGGCCCTGACCCGGGTTTGCACATTTTTATAGGCTTTCATAATGAACTTTTGAATATCTTGTCCGAAACCGAAACGCATATTGCAGTAATATCTGGTAGTTGGCATCACCTAGTGGGCCATCTACCATATTTGTTCAAACGATATCCTAGGGTCAAAATCAGCCCCAGCCTAGGGGTAACAAGTTTTTTTTAAGGGATTTGATAGTGAGTTGTTTTAAAGTCTTTTTGTTCCAAACAAAAAAGCTAGGAATTCTTAAATTTTGTATATAGCATCTTACGAACATGAAAATTGCAACAAATGCATAGCTTAAATACAAACCCCACCTGGCCGGATTCGAACCCGTGCGGACAAATATCCTCGTTTTTCGAGGTTTAAAAGACCAACACCATAACCACTGAGCTAAAGAGAATTCTCTCTAAAACAGTTGTTAGGTACTGATTTTATACGGGAAAGCTATGCAGTAAGGAAGGAGTGATCTCCCGTAACACACCCCTTCTTCAATGTCATCATTTTGATGACAGAATGCCTAATTAGGCAGTAAGTCTATCAATTAGACAACAAATGGCTCAATGGCCAATGCCGGACGAGCCCCCATCTTACGAACATGAAAGTTCGAAACAAATGCATAGCTCAAATACAAACAGCATATAGCGGGATTCGAACCCGTGCGGACAAATATCCTCGTTTTTCGAGGTTTAAAAGTCTAACACCATAACCACTGAGCTAAAGAGAATTCTCTCTAACGCAGTTGTCAGGTATTGATTTTATACGGGAAAGCTATGCGGTAAGGAAGGAGTGATCTCCCGTAACAAGCATCATCTAGGGGACCTCATCGTAGTTTGTTCAAATGCTACCCATAGTCAAAGTTTTGCAACTGCAGAAGTCACTATTTTTAAATCGGCTTGTTTTATGAGAACTACGAAAATCTTGTTCAAAACAAAAAGGCTTAGAGCTGTAATATCAAGTATATATCTCGAACTAGTTAGAAAACAGGTAAAAATGTAGTTTACTTGGACACATCGTAGAAAAACCTTGTGCACGCTCTAGATGCTGCAGTTTCACACCAAACTCATGAAATTGAGTGAGAATCTTTAACGTAGTATTATTCTCTCAAAAGTACACAGGTTCAGGTGAGCTATTTAGGGCCATTATGAACCTTTTTGTGTATATTGTTCATGTGTTTGTATTTTGTTCATGTTTGTTTTAAAGCTATGTTATTTGTTCAACAGTCTTTTTTTTGCCAAATGTGATTGCGTTTTTTTTATCATATATATTTTATATTTTTAGTTCAACATTGGACAAAGTTCTCAAAACTCATTTAAAGTCAGGTTTAGATATTCTGTTTGACCTAAACCTATAATCTAATCATTCATAAAGGAAAGAAATGTACATTTTTAGGCTTTATTTTCTTTTTCTGTGAGATGCCTTATGCATGTGTGGATAAGAATGATACATATGTTGCTAAATGACATGTAAATGAGTTATAACGATATGTTCTATTTATATAATTTGTTTGTAATTTGCCTAATCAGACTCCAATCTTCTACTTTGAGTTATCTATCGTAGGAAATGCTCTAAATTATAACAATATTTGTTAGTAGAGTACATAATGTACAGACACTGTGAAATATATATTTATCTAAATTGATATTTGTTTTGTTCATTTGTTTGCATTTTTTTTGTTTTCATTACCGTTTTCAACTTTAATGTCCTCCGCCTTTTCGAAGGAAAACAAGGGACATGGTATTTGGCTTTCAATGGTCCCGTTATTACATGGTGCGGGAGTCCCTTCACCCATGTTGAGTAGTTAACTTGTGTGCACAACTCCTCCTACGATTTTTATTCCGATTTCCTAATACTTTACATGTGTTTTAAACATGCTTTGAAGATATGCTTGTGGCTTTTGTATAGTCTTAAGATTAGTTTTCATCACTTTTATAACAGGCGACCTGGAAGCCCCGGGTTCGAGCTGCAGTGGATCCACTTGGTTTTTCATGGGAGTGTTTTTGGGTAAGACACATGAGAGCCCTAGCCTAGTACTGGTGAAACCCAGGAAATACATGAATTTTGTGAGCTGTTGTTGCCGTGATATGACTGAAATAATGTTTAAAGCGGCATAAAACACCATACAATCAATATAACATTTTTAACGCAGTTTTTTTTTCAGCCCAAACATTATCAGACTGAATCTATAGCGGGTACATCTAAATAAAATTTCATGCCGATCCTTTCGAAACTGTGCAGATCATTTAAACACGAATAGAAAATATGCATGTAACTTTAGGATTAAATTAATTATCATTTTTTACTGGGGGGGAGGGGTGGACAAAACTCAGTGAATTTGCTTGTTTCAGTCATAATTCTAGCGACCTCCCGGTTTCAAGCCCTGTACGTTGCTAACAGAGCTATTGTGCTTGGCTTATATGCTCATCTGAGCGGGAAGTGTGCTTTGTCTGTTGATTGTTTTCCTGTGGCAGGTTTTACCTTATGTACAATCTTAAATCCACATTTTCAATCAAATACTTATGAAACATGGTCAGATGATATCTCGGACGAGTTCGAAAACAGTTCAAATCGGGATTTTAAAACTGGGTCAATGAGATAAATCTTGGGAAAAATCCAAGCATGAACTCTAAAGGCCATATTTTTAGTTCAGTACTAGTGAAAGATGGTCAGAGTGTTTGTCTTGGTGATGTCTCAAACGAGTTTGAAAATGGGTCACGTCCGGTCAAATGTAAGTAGTTGGCCAGATCTTAGAAAAAAATTTTTGTAAACTTAAGAAGCCACATTTATAATCCAACACTCATGCAAATTGGTTCAGAATCTTTGATAGGTCAGGCGAGTTTGAAAAAATTATCACCTCCGGTCAAAACGTAGGCCATGTCTTAGAAAAAATAAACTTGCGTACACATAAGAGGACACATTTTCAGTCAAATATCATACAAATTGGTCAGAATGTTTTTTTTTCCGATGATATCTCAAACGAGTTTGAAAATTGACAAGATCAGGCAAAAAATAACGGTCGCTGGGATACATCACCCAAAAGGCCAGAGTATTAAAATCAATACTAATGAAAGTTGGTCAGAATGTTTGAATTGGTAAAACTTCCAAGAAGATTGAAAATGGGTCATGCAAAGTTAAAAAATAAACTAGGTCACTGGGACAAATCTTACGAAAAAAAAACTTGTGCACGCTCTATTAGGCAATGTTTTCAATCAAATACTCCTGAAAGTTAGTCAGAAAATTTGTCTTGATAACATCTCATACGAGATTGAGAATGGGTCACGTCAGGTCAAAAATTAGACCACCAGAAACAATTCTAAGGAAAAGCTTGTGTAAGCTCTAGAGGCCACAGTTTTAATCAAGTACTCATGAAAGTTGGTCAGAATGTTTGTCTTGATAATATCTGAGACAGGTTTGATTGATAGATGGATCGCATGATGTTTAACGCTGTTTTTAACATTATTACAGTTACATAATGGCGGCCTATTCACTTTAACTGATCAGCGTGTGGAGAAGAATGAATCCTGGCGCAACGACTATTAGCAATTTTCGGAAAGAAATTTGCTGAGCTAGGGACTCTAGCAAGCGACCCCCTGTTCTCAAGTCCTGTACAATACCTACCGCGCAACTGGGCCTTAGCGACAGATTTGAACATGGGTCATGACGGGTCATAAAGAAGGTCTTAATCCTTTACCACACAATCCCGAGTTTTAACGACCCTGAAGAAGAAGGCTTTTGAAAACATCATGGGAAAAGGAGAAAATGCTGGTAACCAGCATTTTCTCCTTTTTTCACAATGTTTTCTAGTCTATCAAATACAGAATTCATCATTTTAGCTACATTTAATTTGTTGTCTGCAAATTCTTACAATTTGGACTAGTCTAAAATTTTGTCATGTGGTAAAGAGTTAAGCGAACATCTTCGATAAACCTTGTGGACGCTCATTTTCAGTGAAATGTTAGTAATAATAATGCTAATTATAATGCTAAAAACAATAATAGTAATAATTATTATCATAACTAAATTTATGAAGATTAAAACATTAAGACACATTTTCAAGAAATCTCAACACCGAAAAGAAGTCTGATTTTACCATGTTGTGATTATGATGAGTAAACAAGACTAAGGCATCAAATGGCTGCTTTTTTTAAAACTTCAGCTTGGTTTTCTTTATTTTCAATATGCCTCAATCCCTTGATGTAATTTTCAAAACTATTGGATAAAATTGCCAACAAATCGTGTAAACAAGAGTAGTAATGGGGCCACTTTGCTTGTAAACAAACGGGCGCCATATTGGATGACCTAGTTACTATAAATAGTAACTCATTTGCATATAAGGATGTTACTATATGTAGACAAGCAGCCATCTTGGATGACCTAATGTTTTGGCGGTATTTTAGTTACCTAATTTTTTTTTTTTTTGGCGGTATTTGTTTTTATGGTGACCAAACTGAATGATCCAGTTTTGATAAAATAGGAGTTATGTCCTAATTTAAAAGTACAAATTTTTGTTATGATAGTAAATAGTACAAATCTTGATCAATGTTAGTTTTGATCTTTCTGGAAAAAGTAGAAACAAGAAGAAATATAGTACAAACATTTTGATAAAAATTAGTTTTGAGTTTAATGGAAAAAATATGACAACATAAAAAATTCACAAAATAACGGAAAAAATGTTAGAATGAAAATAAAGGTACTTTTCTGTAGATGTGTTTCCTTCAACTTCCTATGCTCAAATGACCAAAATTATTACCGTCAGTTTGCACGCGTCTATTTTGAGATATTCATATTCAGACATGTACAGGTGAGTGATCAATATTTTTTTGTTACAGTCGTCACACTGACTGGTTTTGTTTACTTTGGAACGGAAGTACGGACAATGGCCTATTCAATTGTCAAAGTTAATCCCCTAACAAAGGACCAGATGGCTGAACAAGAGTCTTTTGTTAATGTCGCCACAATGTCTGGTTTTATTTGTTTTGTGACGGAAGTACGAACAATGACCTATTCAATTGTCAAAGTTAATCCCCAAACAAAGGACCAGGTGGCAGAATAATAGTCTTTTGTTAATGTAACCACAATGTCAGCATATGTTTGTTTTATACAGGAAGTACGAACAAAAGATGTATTAAACTTGCTCAGACTTGTCCAATCAGATTAATCTAGCCTCATTATCAAAACGAGGCTCATCCCTACGTATAAAAGGACGTACAGGATCGGTTAGAGTCATTCATTTTTGGAATTCGAATAATCAACATGGATATCGTAACATCAACATTCGAAATTATGGTGAACTCTTTTACCAACGCAGATGAACTGATGAATTTTGCAGCCACTATGGGAATTCAAGATTCCCCGACTGTGAGGTTCAGGTTGTATCAGTTACGTCAACCAGAACTTGTGTATGAAAGACCAGTGAACGAAACACAGACTGCAAGTTCTTACGATGAAGATTTTGAGCTAGCTTTGGAATACGTAAGAAGAGAAGAGGAGATAGAAGGAGCTGTCAAAGCCCTTTTATTTGATGAAGAAATGGAGGAAACACCAACAGTCTGTGTAAATGACGGGGAATGGAACCCTCAGTCTCCAGCAATATCTGAGGATGAGCCACAACCAGAACCGTCAGGACTACAATATGTAATGCGTGAAAAAGGAGAGAGGACATATGTAAAAGATGCGGCGGTTGACAGGACATATTTGATTACAATTGATGAAAAACATCAAGGTCAGGACTTGCGTGACATTCAACACGTTCTTTTACCAAGATATCATCTTCAATGATATATTCTAATGAAACACTTACTTGACCAAAAGTGCTGGTCCCAGTACCAGAAAATATATGGAAATCCACTGCATCCTTAACTTCAACAATCACATTTATTTTTTGAGCAATCAAAAACGCCGAACAGAAATTAATGATATCCATCATAGTGAGAAAAAAATCAAGTCGTCCCCCTTTAAAGCAAACGATAAAGAGACTCTAACAAGATTGGACAAGACCCCACCCCTTTAAGGTCCAGTACCCATTTATATGTCAATGTTTTTTACTTGAAATTGGATTAAGATAGCCCATAAAGGGAGCTGGCTAATGTTTACATAAATATTTATAATAACCCTCGTAACGGATTAAATTTTGTAAAAATGTAAGATTTTAACCGAAAGTAATGGGAGTTGTTACCTTCAGCAATGAAATGATTTTTTTTCAACATTCCAACCTTCTGACAAGTAAAGCCGTGAACTGATAAGCCTAATTCTAGGAAATGTAAGCAATGGCACCAGATTCTGGGACAACTAAGCAATGAAACCAATATTCGTCTTTTTTTTTTTTTTTTTCCAATTCGTGACACACTTTCTATTCATGAAATTTGAGATAACCCTACCAAATGATACATGACACTTTACTCTTTCGTTTTTACTCCACTCATTGTCTTTCAATTTTCAGTACTCGAACAAGAATGGACAAGACCCCCACCCCTTTAAGGTCCAGTACCCATTTATATGTCAATGCTTTTTGACTTGAGATTGGATTAAGATAACTAATGAAGGGAGCTGGCTAATGTTTACATAAATATTTATAATAACCCTAGTAACGGATTAAATTTTGCAAAAATGTAGGATTTTAGTCGAAAGTTATAGGAGTTGTTACCTTCAGCAATGAAATGATTTTTTCTTAACATTCCAACCCTCTGACAAGTAAAGCTGTGCACTGATAAGCCTAATTCTAGGAAATGTAAGCAATGGCACCAAATTCTAGGACAACTTAGCAATGAAACCATTATTATTTTTTTTTTCATTTGATGACACAGTTTCTTATCATAAAATTTGAGATAACCCAACCAAATGATATCTGACACTTCAGTCTTTCATTTTGACTCCCCTCATTGTCTTTCAATTTTCAGTCGTTTCAGGCTAAATACTCATTTTCTTAGAAATATCGACTTTTTTTATTTGCAGCAAGATCGAATCGATATAGGTATCAATGGAATGGTCTTTTCAAACTGATCAAGAAAATGTAGTTTTGTAGGTATCACTTCAATAACAACGAGAGGTCAAGGATTAAAGTTTAGGGAGATACACGCTTTTGGCATCCGCTGGTACAAAAATGGCTCAAATCTGTATTAATTGACCGATTTTTACGTTCTTGGTATCTATCTACGATAATTTTTCCCTGGGAATTCAAACTTGAAATCGAAATTTACTTAGAGATCATCGTAAGATCGTAATTTTGTCTGAAAAATTTCAGATACGTTATTATGAAAGATTTCAGATACGTTATTAATGCACCAACTTTAACAAAAACTGGCTAAAGTCGTTGTTTATGAACCGATTTTCATGATCTTGGTGTCTAAGTGTATTAATTTTTTCTCAAGATTCTTTTTAAGAGGGTTTCGTTCAAGATAGAGACCGGAAATGACGTCATTTTCTCATTTGTTTCCTATAAATTGCAATAAAAATGGGACAAAAATAGTTTAGCGTGTGTCCTTACACTTTTTTATTTCATCAGTTAATTTTAAAAGCTCTTTCATTGGATAATACATTATGACGTCATTGATAAGTTCATATTTAAAAGAAATTTTTGTGACAATCATTTATTTCATTTTAAACTCCATCATGAAACTTGCGTTTACACTTTCGACCCATGCCGTCGAGAAGCACTTGGATGCATATAATTTGAGTGCCTCCGTGTTTTTTAGTGAGCGGGTTATGTACAGTGCTATACAACAGTGTTTAAAAAATCCTAACACAGAGAATCAGAATGGTAAACGTTTTGAACTGACTAAAACTTTTGGTTATGACGTTGGACTTTTGGGATATTTCAGTGAACCGAGCAATAAGATCAAAGTGATATTTACCAGGACAAAAAATGTCATTTTTGTGATAACTGCTTATCCAGTTGCATAATGAATTAACTGACAAAACGTGTTCGGACAAGTTTTTTCTTATTAGATTATGATGAAGGTGATTAAAAGAAACAATCAGAATACAGAATGATGACATTGCATCTACAATATAAATGAAAACAACCAATCAGATGCAAGAACAAACCAACCAATCAGAATAGACTTTCATCTATAAAAGATTTAGTAACAACCTTTGCAGTCATAAGAGTTTCAACACTCAACCAAGAAACATGGCAAACTTCAGATGCAAATTCAGTCTCGGAAATGCAAGATACGTACAGGTGAACGAGTGGAACGGAGAAACGAGAGTGGATATCAGAGAATGGCAAGGTGATAAACCGACAAAGAAAGGCATTAGCTTACCGTTGATGCGATGGAAGAACTTGGTGGATCAGACAGAATATACAGACAAAACCTTAGAAAAAAAAAGCGCTACTGCAGACACCTGGGAGGAAACATATTGCAATATCGGTGGAAATAACGTGTGCGTTGATATAAGACAATACCGGAAACCGGGAAAAGAGTTAGTATCTACCAGAAAAGGAATGTGTTTAAGGCCTGACGAGTATAAAGGATTGAAAGAGCACGTGTCAGAGATTGGGAAAACCTTACTCGAACTGGACGGAGTGGTGCCCTGTTACCTACAAAGCGATCATTTTAATCAGATGGGGGGCGATACAGTGCTCGGAATGCAACCCTAACGATTTCATGAATTGGTGAAGCCGTGTTCTAAAAATAACAGCCAATAATGTTCCGTTTCTTAAAATAACCACCAGTCACTGACACTGAAATTGTATCAGTACAATACAGTAGCCATTTCCGTATTCCATGTCTACCAATTTTGTATTTACCCTGGGCTTTCACATACTGATACAATTCCTCGGGGCCGCTAAAACTGACAGGATGGTTAGTATCAAAATAAATACAGGACAATTATCTTTTCCAGTCATCCATTTTTATTCATATTTAAATATACATAACGTACATTCTTACAACATATAGAATTACAACAAAACTGAATACAAAGGTCTATTTCGGTAAATATTTAAAAGAGCAAGAAATCGTTCCATTTCAATTTCTATTTCTGTTTTTATATGTCTATAATGTATCCATTCACCAATCAATGAAACTATCACATGTGCAAGTCCAAACATGATCACCAATTTATGAATTCATTTTGGTTACACTCTGTACACTGAAGGGCTCCTAACTGATTCATATGAACACTCTGCAAATAACAGGGTACCACACTATTCAATTCGGGTAAGTCTTTTCCAATGTTTTAATCGATTGTATTCTTTGGGTCTCAAACAGATGCCTATCCTGGTAGGCACCACTTCTTTTTGGGTTCCAGTACTGTCTTATACACAAACGCTATTTTCGCCAATACTGCAATAGACATTACCCCCAATATGATATCCGTACGTTACTTTATTTTGGAGGGATTTGTCAACATGTTCTAGTTGATCTATTAGGTTCTTCCAACGCATCATAGTTAAGCTTATGCCTTTTTTGGTGGGGTTTGTCACCCTTCCATTCTCTGATATCGACTCTCAGCTCTCTTTTCCATTCATTGACCTGTACGTAGCGATTGTTACCAAGACTGAGTTTGCATGTGGTGTTGGCCATGTTTGAGTATGGGAACACTTTTGGCATACACACTAGTTACAATGTCTTTCATAGATCAGAGTCTCTTCTGATTTGTCCACTTCCTCTTGCATCTGATTGGTTGTCTATTTTCAGAACCACTGTCTGATTGGTTGACAAGTCATTTTCGTTATGATCTAAATATAGAAAACGTGCCCAAACATGGTTGTCAGTTTATTAAGTAGACAACCGGATAAGCAGTTATAACAAAAATGACATTCTTTATCCTGGTAAATATCATTATCAGCTTGTTACTCGGTTCATTTGTAAATCCTAAAAGTCCAATATCATAATTGAACGTTTTGGTGAATTCAAAGCGTTTGACACACTGTTTCTCTGTGTCATGATAATTTAAACACTTTTGTATTACATTATACATAACGCGTTTGTTTTACACTCTGGACGGGTAAGTCTTTTCCAATGTTTGGTATAAGTTTTTTTAATTGATTGTATTCTTTGGGTCTCCTGAGCAAAATGGCGTCTGGCTCTCCTAGTGAAGAAATAGGCTTCTTGATCCTGTAACCATTTGCGTATTTTATGCCTTCCAATTTTATATTTACCCTCAGCTTTGACATACTTATATAGTTTCTCAGGGCCGCTAAAACTAGCAGGGGATTTGGGGTTAAAATAAAGAAGAGATAAATAATTTTTCCACTTTGACATGTTTTTATTTGACCACAAATGTAATGCATTCTTACAAAACTTCAGGGTCTATTTTCTTCTAAATACAAGTTTATAACGTCAATCAGTCTCTCAGCACCCTCTCTGGCTTCTCGTCTTAACTGTCTATATCTCCACCACTGTTCAAAGCCTTTCATCAACGTACACAAAACAAATAAAAGTCCAAACATGTCTTACAAACAAATTACTTCCGGTAACACTGTGTGACCCAAATCCTCCAAATCCGAATGATGGTGTACTTTTATTGTTTGATCCAAATGTTAATTGCGTATTTCCAAAAAAAACAGGCGTACTTTGCTCATTTTTTCTAGCCATATTAAATTTACCTGCAGGTTCACACAAGTTCTTATCTTTGCTTTTGTAACCCGTCATTTTCTAGTACAGACCGGATGGAGACCATTTCTCGTGTTCTTCGAAAGGATCGTCCGTCGGTTCCCAAGACATGACGTTAACCCCGCAGGCAAAGCAAATGACTTTGTCCATATTTCCGGTGTAGTAAAACCCTGCTTTAGCTAATGACCATTTATCCGGTTTAATTTGTTTCGACCAGTGTTCAAAGGTCTGTAGTCGGTCCTCGTTAAACATCATATCTGACTTGATAAATCTATTGACTATGATAGAATCGCTCTGATCCATGCTATTTGTTCTGTACCGTCTGACTGTGTGAGAATATCTAGTTTTTTGTTTTTTTTTATAAAGGTATTCAGTGTCAGTGATTGGTGGTTATTTTAAGAAACGGAACGTCAGTAGCTGTTATTTTTAGAACACGGCTTCACCAATTCATGAAATCGTTAGGGTTGCATTCCGAGCACTGTAACGCCCCCATCTGATTAAAATGATCGCTTTATAGGTAACAGGGCACCACTCCGTCCAGTTCGGGTAAGGTTTTCCCAATCTCTGACACGTCCTCTTTCAATCCTTTATACTCGTCAGGCCTTAAACACATTCCTTTTCTGGTAGGTACTAACTCTTTTCCCGGTTTCCAGTATTGTCTTATATCAACGCACACGTTATTTCCACTGATATTGCAATATACGTTTCCTCCCAGGTGACTGCAGTAGGGCTTTTTGTCTTCTAAGGTTTTGTCTATATATTTTGTCTGATCCACCAAGTTCTTCCATCGCATCAACGGTAAGCTAATGCCTTTCTTTGTCGGTTTATCACCTTGCCATTCTCTGATATCCACCCTTATTTCTCCGTTCCACTCGTTCACCTATACGTATCTTGCATTTCCGAGACTGAATTTGCATCTGAAGTTTGCCATGTTTCTTGGTTGAGTGTTGAAACTCTAATGAGTGGAAAGGATGAAGCAGACCCTTTAGATTATCTGTCTCGACACCCTCTTCCAGTGATAGAGAAAGACGATACGGAACATGTTATAATACAAGTTATAGGGGCAGAACATGCTGTAGTATTACCTAATATTATAAAAAAAAAAAAACCTGTAAGGAAGGGACGCTACAAGATGTAATAGATAGGATTCGGATCAATGACTGGGAAAAGCACGAGGAAAGACGGGAAATATTACCATTTTGCACGGTCAAAGATGAGTTTTCGATTGCTGAAGACTTTATAGTTCCAGAACAATTACAGAGAACTGCAGTGAAGGCAGCACACAGTCTGGGTCACTTTGGGAAGACAAAAAAAAAAAAAAAAAAAAATGTTGGTTTCCGGCGATGAACGCCATTGTGGAAGATATAAAAGGTCAGTGTGTAAACTGTCAGATTACCACTAAAGAGCACAGAAAGGAAGTTATAAGACCGTCAGAAATTCCTAATGAGCCTTTGGAGACTGTATCGGTTGATTTTGGTTGACCATTCCCTGATGGGCACTACAACCTGATGGTCATAGACAAGCGTACCAGGTTTCCAGAAGTTAAATAAGTCCACTCTACATCTTTTAGAAGTACATCTAAGAAGTTGAAGTAAATATTTTGAACACACAGAGGCCCCAGACGCCTTGGTTCCGATTCTGGCCCACCATTCAATTCAGAACAATTCAGGGATTTTGCTATAAAAATGGGGTTCGAACATCACAGAGTACCACCGTATCATCCCAGACCAAATAGAGAGGTTGAGAATTTCATGAAGTTACTGAACAAGATAGAGCAGATAGCCCACAGTCAAAGAAGAGAGAGTCAGGATGAAATGTACGACATGTTAATAGGTTTCAGATCAACACCATATCCAGCAGCAGTCGTCAGTCTCCATAGTGCATTGATGAGAAGGGATATTCGAACAAAGTTGGACCACATATCAAAGGACATTAACATACCTGAAATGGAAAGCAAAACAAACGACCAGAATTACAAATGTACTTGTAAATGGAGTGAAAAAGGCCGTCGGTAGAAAGACACATGGCATAATATAAAGCAGGTCGACATAGTATTACTACAACAACGGAAGAAAAATAAAGTGGTCGACTGCATACGAAAGTGAGCCGTATACCGTCATCAGGGTTAATGGATCAAGTATAGCTGCCAAGCGCGCCAACGATGATAAAGGAGTGTACCAAGATGCCAAAAATTTCAAATTAACCAAGAACTTTATAATAGAAAAACACCCTGAAAATTGGTGGCAAAAATTATTGGGTAAAGTGAGAACTCTTGATGCACCCACAATTACTAGAGATACAAACAATACACCAAAGGAACAAAATACAGATAGTAGGGTCCTGATTAGACGACAGATGCCTCAACGGAACAGACGGCTATCAGCTAAATATAGAGAATAGATAAATTAGGACTTATTTAAACTCGAATGATGAGATAAGAGTATGATACAGTCCTGAACAATTTAGTGCTATGGATTATTTTTATGCGTATCAGTATTTCAATCAAATACAAAGTGGACACTATACTATTCTAATGTGCATGAGAAATGATGTTATTATCCAGTTGGACAGATGTTTCACTTTCAGCATGACTACTTAATTAAGTTGTTATATTTATTTATTTATTTATTTATTTATTTATTATTCGTATCCATTTCTAAGAAGAAATGGAGAGATATTATATCTTCAAGTGCGCCGCCAATAATCACGCTCATTTATGCGACGTTAATAACGTTACGTTACGCGTATTTTCTATGACGTCACTCTCTTTTATTATGTTGTTTTGATTTCATACTTATTAAGTCGATAAAATGGACCAGACGTGTTTTTCTTAAAGTCATAACAAACTTAAGAAATGGTCTTGTCAAAATCTGGAAGGCTCAGAGCTGTTATGTTTCGTTTTTAGAATCATCTAGTTGACTGCTTCTAAGTTTTTTGAAAATTTATGATACCCCTGTAGACAAAATTAGCTTGCTCTAGGTTCGCATGTTTTACAGATGCTTGTATAGTAAAACTTTGAATGTCTTCCTTTTTGAAGCCGAACGGCTTTTTGCTGTAATATTTGGTAGTTAGTATCATCTAGTGGGGGCATCTTTCATGTTTTTCAACAAGATACACCTGGGGTAAAAAAAATAGCCCCAGTTGAGGCTTGAACATTTTGAAAATCTTCTTGTTCCAAAACGAAAAGCTTAGAGTTGTTATGATTTGTATGCGACAGCATCTAGTGGGCCTCTTCCAAGTTTGTGCAAATTATAGCCTAGGTCAAGATTGGCCCACTGCAGGGGTCACGATTCTTGAAGTGGGCTTCTATTATCGAAACTTGTAAAATCTTCTTGTTCCAAACAGAAAGGCTTTGAGCTGTAATATCAAGTATATAGCATCATCTAGTGAATCCCTACAAAGTATGTTGAAATGAATTCCCTGCCTAAAAACTGAATTGGCCATACAGTCACGAGTTTTACATCGCCCTATGAAGATAAAACCTAGAAAGTCTTCTTCTCCTGAAATTAATAGGATTGGAGCTGTAATAAATAGTACATAAAATCATGTAGTTTTCTCCATGTTTGTTCAAATGATACCTATGGGTCAAAGCTTGTTCTACCCGAGAGGTTAATAGTCTTGTAAAGTGAAATCTTCTCCTTCAAAAGTGCAAACTGAAATGCTTAGATCATCTTATGGACCTCTGTAAAAGTTCGTTCAAACGATGCCCTTGGAGTCAAAGTTAGCGCGCCCCTGGGGTCACAAGCTTTACAAAGTCTTACACAAAGAGATCTTTGAAAATCGTTTTGTCCCTTACCAAAAGGCTTAAAGTTGTTATAAAAGGTATGTAGAATCATGTTGTGGACCTCCTTTAAATTTGTTCAATGAAAACTTTGTAGTAAAAATTTGTCTGGCCCTTTCAGTCAAAAACTTTAGGCTGGATTGTATAGTTACATTCTGCAGTGTAATACACATGACAGCTGGTTAAGACTGTTGTCTTTACGGTATCTATAACAAATTCCAAATTGGGTCATGAAGTGACAAAAAGTAGGTTTTTGTGATAAATCTCAGTAAAATTTTTTGTCCACCTCGGAGGCCACATAAACGTAGAAGTTGGTTGAATGTGATTTTCTAGATAAGATCTCAAAATATTTTGAAATTGTTTTTCGTCGGCTCTAAAAGCAGAGCGCTAGGACAAAACTTAGAACAATCACATGAAAGTAGGTGAGAATGTGGATTTTGCTGATTGTTGAGGCTAGTCTGAAAATGGGTAAAATTGGGTGAATAGTAGGTCACTTAAAAAATCTACTAAAACCTTGAAAAAACCTTTTTGTACATCACAGATGCCACATTGTCAGAATAAAGTTTGTCACAATGATGTTCTGATGATATATCTAATAAGGTTGAAAATTATAGACCTTTTATTAAAAAATCGGTCACTGGGACTTAACTTAGAGAAACCTTTGCACACTTTAGGACACATTTTCAGACCAAAACTCGTGAAATCAATCCAAATATGTGTGTGTCTTGATCAAGTCTCGGGCGAGTTTGAAATTGGGTAACATTAAGTCAAAAATACTGGGAAAATCTTTGGAAAAAAAAACGTGTGAGCACTCTAGAGGCTACTTTTTGATTATTTATAAAAATTGCTACGAATTTTGGTGTTAATGATATCTTTAATAACTAGGAAAATTAGTTACGTCGGGTCAAAAAAGTAGGTCACTAAGATAAATCTTAGAAAAAAAAAAAACTTGTGCACAGTCTACGGGCCACGTTTTCAGTTCT